>CM062060.1:22095000-24495000 GCA_030954485.1 Citrullus mucosospermus
CTCAAATATTTAATATCCATACCTCATGAAATAACATTTGCCATTCAAACAACCCCGTAATGGTATTTATATGTAAATTCCTATATGAAAGTGCAAATTTGAATATATACACTATTTTCCAATTACATACAAAGTGTTTTATTTTTATCAATTATGTTAATTTCTAAAATTTCTTTATATAATGCATTTGGTTATTTATAGATATATATACCAAAACTATTTGATAAAAATCTAATTTGTACATGTATAGAAATTCATTATATATTATATATACCTTACAAGTCTAACAACTTCATGAATTGCAATTAAAATGTTATTTATATCATATGTTAGCTTTAATTTGGGGAAGTTAATAATTGATTATAATCTATATTAATTAATATTGACTCATTAAATAGATGATTTGGAAGATTAAAAAAAAAAAAAAAAAAGATAAAAATCAAAGACAATGTTTAAGGCTAAATATTTATTTTCCCCTTTTGTAGGTCTGCCACCTTTTGAAATCACAATTAAAAGAGGAATAGGCTTTTTAATTATTATTTTAAATTTAATTAATGCATATCTTTTAGGCCCACTTGCTTTTCTAGCTCCTTCATGCCTACCTTAGATTAGATTAGCTTCCCCACAATTAATTACTTAATTAATTCTTTAATCTTCATAATTATTAAAAAATCTTTGTTATCTTTTTGAATCCCTCGTGCTTTCTAAAGCTAAAAAAAAGCCACCAACAATTTACCCTATCTTTGATTTGACCAAATAATGACATTGTCTTAGAGGAAGATTATGTTGTATTATTCAATTAACTAAAACTTTGCTTTTTGTTCAAAATTCTCTTTTTGATAACGTCATTATATTATTAAATAAATCATAAATGATTATTGAATTTGAAACTTTGGTGAATCATAGTGCGAAAGTCGGTTCGATTTTGTTTATTTTGGAAACAACTAAGATCCAAACTAAACTAATGTCTAGTAAAGAACAAAACTAATGGATTTATTTCTATTTGGTTTGATTTATTATCAATTTAGTTCTCCATTCTTTGCGTTTTCATTTTCCTTTTCCTTTTGTTTCTTCAAAAATTTTTATTTTTGTTTAAACTAGGTCTTTTTTTTTTTTCTATTTTTTTTTATAAATTGAAATTGGTTTTTTTTCTGGGCATTTTTCTAAATGATAACAAATATACATGCATCATAATAATTGATCTTTTTCTTAACAACAAATATGCATGCACAACAATAATTAAGACCCCGTTTGGTAACCATTTAATTTTTTATTTTGATTTTTGAAAAGTAAGCATACTTCATCCACATTTCTTACAAAGATTTGCATCTTTTTAAGTACAATGTTTGAATTATTAGCCAAATTCAAAAAACAAAAGCTATTTTTTTAGTTTTCAAAATTTGGTTTGGTTTTTTAAACCACCGATAAAAACTATACAACAAAAGAAGAAATTTAAAGGTGGAAGTAATGTCTATAAGCTTAGTTTTCAAAAACAAAAACAAAAATCAAAATGATTACTAAACGGGGCTTAAAATATCAAAAGATACTTATTACCTAAGATTAGAGTTTATTTTTTTAAGGTACATATATATACTCTTGATTTTGTTCGGTTTTGATTTGGTTTTTCCCATCAAAATTTATCTGAACCAATAATTTTATACTTAAAAAAGCAAATCAAATCAGTGGATTGGTTTTATTTTGTTAGTTTTTTTTTTCTGAATTTTATTGCACTCCTGTTAAGCATTAATATAATGGATCTTTTATTATCGAAACATTATACCATGTATTATTATTTTGGTTAAGATAACAATTTTCTTTTATAGGCAATATTAAACACGATCTTGTAAAAATTTGAACTTTTGACTTTTAAAAGAAAGTAAGATTGTCTTAATCGTTAAGTTATGACATGTTGACAGATACATAGCCTTTAACTATGTTAAAAAACATGTATGAGTTATTACTATACAATTATAATCATAAACATAAATGAAAATAACAGGAAAAAAAATGATCAATTTAACTTTACCAAATAAAGCCATTGTTAGTGAATTATACGAAATGCACAAAAGACAATGTAATCTAGTCAATTATTAAAAGATTAATATTGGTTACACTTAGAACTTAATTTGAATAATTGTGACTTTTTATTTATAGAGGATTCAAACCTTCCCTCTTCAATTCTCAAATAACACATAATGAAACAACTAATGCAATACTTCATACTACAAAATTATTTTGAAGGCAAATAGGACAATCATTGTTTAAAAATATATATATATTTGTAGAATAATAATTGTTTGGAAAAATAAATAAATAAATAAAAAGACAATGATTGGGCATAGAAGGGTAATTCAGTAATTAGTAGAAAGAAAACAAGGATCTGCTCCATCTGCCAAACCATTGAGTTGATGTAACTAAACACTTTCTGATTTCGACCTCCACACTCAATCATTGGATGACACGTGTCTTGACGTGATTTGACATTGCTCTTTCACTTCTTATTATATAAAATTAACTATAATTTCTCTTATCTTATCCCCTTGGCATTATTAATCTTTTTTAAAAAATATATTATTTGGATAATGAATTTTGATAATTATTATGTGGTTTTTGTGGTATTAGATTAGGTAGTTTTCTTTTGACATGTTAATTTTAATTTAGACTTTAAAAGGGAAAAAAAAATCTGAAAAAGTAGATGACAAAGAAATCTGGGCAAAGAAGGACAATGAAAAATCATTTCATTTAAAAGTTTGTTTATTTATTTAATAATATAAAATATGAATGGATAATTCTTTTTATTAAAAAGAAAAAAAAAAAGTGTAGAAATGCTAAAATCCAGAATTGATGTAACTACACAATATAGATTTGTGGAGAAGTGGATATTGCCAAAGATGCCCCCAAAGTCACATTGTTACAGTGGTCAAACAAAAATATCCCAGCCAAAGAATCTCTTTTAATTTCCTTCTCTCTTAATTAATCATAAATATTAGGAAAATAATTGTAAATTAATTTCCCCCTAATGTTTGGTGGGCTTGAAACTCTGTTTATAAAAACAAAAACAAAAACAAAAAGAAATCAGGAAGATCCGAATTTTTTTTTAAAATAATGGTTTTTTAAAAAAGAATTCGAAAAATAGGGTGGGGGAGAAAGAATTTGGAAAAATAGGGTGGGGGAGAAAGAATTTTGAAGAATAGGGTTGTGAAATCGTGGACCCGGTCCACGATTTCACAAAATCGTGGACCGGGTCCACGATTTCCAGGGTATCGCTGACACCGGCAGTCTGCATGCCTCTGCATGCAGAGGCATGCATTGACCGAACTCGTGGACGGGGTCCACGATTTCGGTAATCGTGGACCGGGTCCACGAGTTCCTCACTTTAAAATCCGACCGGCAGCCTCCCATTTCCACCTCCTTCCTCTCATTTCCACCTCCACCATCTTCATTTCTCTCTTTTCATTCTTCATTTCTCTCCTCATATCTCTCCTTTCACTCTTCATTTCTTTCCTCCTTTCTCTCCTTTCTCTTATTTCAGTTCTCGTTTGTCATTGTCGCTGTCAATTTTCTTCTTCTTTTCGTTCCGCCGCCGCCGCCGCCGCCGCCTCCACTGCCGCCGCCGCCAGTACCACCGTTGCTACCGCCGCCGCCGCCATATACGTATGCATATACATTTTCCTTTCTAATTATCTTATAAATATGCAATAGTTATATACGTTTTGTTTTGCATGAATGAATAAATTTGTATATGTATACGTTTTGTTTTGCATGAATGAACAAATTTAAATATGTATACCCTATTTTTCGAATTTTTTTTTTAGAATAACATTATTCTTTAAAATACCCCTTTTGCATGCATGAATAAATTTAAAAAATTAAGGTTTTAGTATTGATTATTATTCGGCGTTTATTGTTATAAGAATAATTATTGGTAAATAATATGGTGGAAAATTAGTTATATTGGGTAGTAAACTCGTGGACCGGGTCCACGAGTTTATAATTTTGGGTAGATTTGGACTAATTTTTCTTTTTAACCTTTACAGTTGTAAACGAATTTAAATATGTCGTTTCGTCCAGAAGATTTAGTTATTATTGAAGCTGGAAATTGTGCGGATAGTGACATTGATGTAGAAATTGATGAATTGTTTGGAGAAGAAGGAAATATAGAAAATGAAAATGAGTTGGTTCAGTCGGAGATATTTACACAGATAGAATGGGAAATTACTGATTCAGTTTGTGAACAAGGATCAACCTTGGAGGAAAGGGAAAAATGTACAGATAACTCTAGTATAATACAAAAAGGAATGTTATTTGATACGAAAGAAGACCTACAAATGGCAGTAAAAAAATATTGTGTGACTGAACACTACCAAATATTTGTGGTAGAATCGAACCAAGATATTTGGTATGTGCGATGCAAGCAATGGGATGAAGGTTGTAGGTGGAGGTTGCGTGCATGTCGGCGCAAAATCCATGGGATGTTTGAAATTACTAAACTTGGAGAGAACCATAGTTGTTTATACACAGAATTGGCACAAGATAATGCACAACTTGATTCTAATTTCATGAGTATTGAAATTCAAAATTTAGTTAGAGCTGATCCTAGTGTGCCTGTGGCGGTACTACAAGAAGCACTTAAAAAACAGTACGGATATAACGTCAAATACAGACGTGTGTGGGAAGCTAAGAAAAAAGCTTTGGTTGCAGTCTTCGGTGATTGGGAGAAATCGTATTCAGAACTTCCGTACTGGTTGAGTGCTGCTGTGCACTACAATCCTGGTACACGAGTAGATTGGCATTTTCTCCCTTCTGATGTGCCTGGTAAAACTATATTTGGTCGTGTTTTTTGGGCATTCGGTCCTGCAATTGAAGGGTTTAAGTACTGTAGGCCTTTAATTCAAATAGATGGAACCCATCTTTACGGCAAGTATAAAGGGAAATTGCTCACTGCTTTGTCTATTGACTCGAATGGGCATATATTTCCTCTTGCATTTGCTATTGTTGAAGGGGAAAATACATCTAGTTGGTCATGGTTTTTGTGGGCATTGCGCGAGTATGTTACTGACCGAGAAGGGATTTGCTTAATTTCGGATAGACACAGAGGGATCATTGCAGCAATTAACAACGAGGAAATTGGTTGGGCTGAACCTAAAGCATGTCATCGTTATTGTTTACGTCATGTTGCGAGTAATTTCAATTCCAAATACAAATCAAAGCAACTTAAAGATTTGGTGTTTAGGGCTGGAAATCAACACCAAAGACGTAAGTTCATTCGAAACATGAAAGAGTTAAAGAAATTGAACCCTGAGTGTCTTGAATATTTTTCTGATATAGATTTGAATAAATGGACGCAATCACACGATAATGGGTATCGCTTTGGGTGGATGACAACCAATGCAGCTGAATGTTTGAATGGGGTATTTAAAGGAGCTAGAATGTTACCGATCACATCGATTGTTAGGTTAACATTTTATCGGACAATCTTATACTTTGAACGTCGTAGACAAGAAATAAGTGAAGCACTTGATCGTGGGGACATGTACACAGAATATGCCATGAGAAAGCTTAAAAGGTGGGAGAAACGAGCAACTGCACATACAGTGACGTCAGTTGACAGGGAAACACAAAGTTTTGAAGTTCGAACTGGCATCAGTATGGTTTCTCCCTACAAAGGCCAAAACATACAAGTAGTGTGCCTGAAAGAGGGGACTTGTTCTTGTAACAAGTGGCAGTCGTTCAAGATTCCATGCTCTCATGTAATTGCAATTTGTAATTACATGCGTTTGTCATACGTGCATCTGATTGATGAATACTATAAATTGTCTCATTTAAAGTTATGCTATGAATGTCGCTTCCATCCAATACAGCACCCTGACTATTGGCCAGAGTTATCATTTACGGAAGTGCATCCTAATGCAAACTTATTAAGGGAGCATGGTAGACCCAAAACTTCGCGAATTCATAATGAGATGGATTGGCGCGAGGCAGGCACGAAAGTTCGATGTGGGATATGCAAGGGATCAGGGCATAACAAGCGTACCTGTCCACTCCGTAATTTAGGAGCTTCATCTTCGAGTCATTCATAGTTTAGCAAGCAATGTATTTCGTTTATTTAACATTGTAATGAATTTTGTTTATTAAACATTGTAATGTATTACGTTTATTTAACATTGTAATGTATTTCATTTGTTATTTAACATTGTAATGTATTTCATTTGTTATTTAACATTGTAATGTATTTCATTTGTTATTTAACATTGTAACATTGCAATGAATTTGGTTTATTTAACATTGTAATGTATTTCGTTTATTTAACATTGTAATGAATTTTGTTTAATTTAACAGTGTTGAATATGGATCCTGGTCCATCTAACCCTGTTCAGCTATATCTTCAAAACACTCACCGATCACAGACAATATGGGATAATGCATCCACTGTGGTACTATGTTGTCGGAGAAGAGAGGCAGTTTCCCAGCATACTATACCGTTCGATGAACGTATAGTGCCTTATCTACAACAGGCCGGTTTTATTGGGGTTGCACAAATTGGATTCATACAGTTGGACTGGCACCTCATTACTGCTTTAGTAGAGCGCTGGAGACCGGAGACCCACACATTTCATATGCCTGGTGGGGAATGCACCATTACGCTGCAGGACATTGCAGTACAATTTGGACTACCAGTGGACGGAGAACCTGTTACTGGTTCGTTGCAGCATGATTGGAAACAGATCTGTGAAGATTTCTTAGGCGTTCGACCACTTGACTTAAAAGGCTCAAGGTTAAGTCTCCCGTGGTTAGCGTCTCAGTTTACAGAATTGTCTCCTGATGCCGATGACGTCAGTATACAGAGGTATGCACGAGCATATATTATGCAGCTTATCGGAGGCTTTCTGTTTGCTGACAAGTCCAACACGTTGGTGCACTTAATGTTCCTCCCACTACTGGCCAGTTTTGAGCAAGCTGGTAATTATTCGTGGGGTGGTGCTTGTCTTGCATGGCTGTACAGAGAATTATGTCGAGCCAGTCATGCACAAGCTTTGGATATAGCAGGCCCACTGATACTACTTCAAGTATGGGCCTACGATCGATTTAGCATTGTTGCACCACAAGTCCAACTACAACCTCCCGAACATTTCATAGGACGTCCACTCAGTGCCAGGTATTACTTTCTGTATATATTAATTTCTTTGTCAATACAATTAGCAAAGTATTTAATTGTTTTATATCCATGTGATAGATGGAGCGGTGTATTAGCTGCATCTGAACAATCAGCAAACATGTTGCTGGTATATCGCTCAATTTTTGACCGTTTGATGAAAAATCAGGTAATAATAAATATGTTGCATATAACTGAATATTACATATGTTTTTAGGTTCTAATTATTCTTGTACATGGTTTCAGATTAATTGGACGCCATATACACCACACGTTATGTCGTTGTTGCCTGATTACTGTCATGATGGACAAGACATTTGGTTGACGGTCAGCCCACTTATATGCTTTCACATCGTAGAGTGGCATCAACCAGATCGAGTGTTGAGACAATTCGGTATGCGGCAAACAGTACCGACATTGTGTAATACACTCCCTCAACTACACCAAATTGATTTAAGAGGTAAACACGACCAAAACTGGCGTCAAATTCATGCAGAGTATATATCATTTTGGCGTGCACGTCATGGCCGCTGTGCACAAGGAGAAATAATAAACGAGTCGGATGTGTCTAATGATTATTTGTCCTGGTACGACTCTATCACAAGAAGATTTATTACACCTGACGGTGCCTACTATTACTGCATGGTAAGCATCTTATTATGTAGTGTTTTTCAATTACATGCTAAGAATATTCTTTTATACTTATATTTTTTTTTATCGTGCAGAATAATTTTGTCCACGATGTGCACAATTACTCCTTAGAACACAATTTACCAGAGTTGAGTTCAATGTGTGAGCAAAACATGGTAAATGTTGAAGAAATCATTCAACATACAAGGAGGCTCAATGTTGCTGATACTGATCGAAAACGTATTCGTCGTAGACGACAGAGACAACGTGACGAAGGTGTTCCAGAGCAACCCGATGACCAGGAACCTCCCATATTACAACCAGACATTGCATCCGGTTCTGGCCATCAACAGGAATATTATGGACACCATGAATTTCCATCTGTCGTCACCCAACAGGATATCGACGATGTAATCCACCAGCAACAACAAATTGAAGTGCCTGTGCCTCGTCGTGGACAACGTGCGCGAAGAAGACCACCATGTGGCACTTGATTTGTATTTTAAATTTTCTGATTTGTATTAACTTTTTATCTTTAACTAAATGAATTAATGATTTTCCATTACATTTTTAAAAATTAAGAATCAATGAAACTAAACAATAATTGATGAACACAAGTAATAAGCAAAATTTCATTTAAGTGGGTAATTAATTAATTAACTTATTTATCATGGGAAAAAAACCGGACGTTTTTGGACGTATCATGAGAAAAGAACGGGGGTAAGAAGTCTTTTTGATCAAAACTCGAACCATAAATACTATCTGAAATAGTGAAGGGTGCTTGATAATATTCCATTCCTTGAAAGCCTGTGAATACTAGAGCTGAAACGGTAGCTACTAAAGCGTAAACTGCTCGTTCCTCCTTCCCCGCGATTGTAGCATGATAATTTTGGCATAAATCGTGGACCCGGTCCACGAGTATGGGCGAACTCGTGGACCCGGTCCACGATTTCGGCCGAAATCGTGGACCCGGTCCACGATTTCGGCCGAAATCGTGGACCCGGTCCACGAGTTTGGTCAACACTCGTGGACCCGGTCCACGACTTACTTACATGACAATGACCACGAAAAAAATTGACTGAAATCGTGTACCCGGTACACGATTTCACCACCCCAATTTACAAATTATTTTCTAAACCACCCTACTTTTGTCATTAGTTTCTAAAGCACCCTATTTTTCGAATTTTTTTTAAAAATAACATTATTGTTTAAAATAACCCGGAAGATCCATTTCTAGCTCTTGCAGTGGCAGCAGATTTGTTATTTAACCATCCAAGATGCTATTGAGTTGCCATTCCTAACTATTCAAGTGTTTGACTTATAACAATATTCATAATTTTGTGTGTTTGGTTTTTTTGAAAATAAATTATTTTAAAGAAAAATATTTAAGTTTTTGACAACCGCTCAAAATAGCTTTTGTAACACTTTCAAAGCATTAATTTTTTGGAAATCCAAACATAACCTTAATTTAGAAGTAAAAACAAACTTAATAATTAATATATATTATTTTTATAATTTTTTTACTTACAAAAATATCTACCGATATCAATATTTAGACAATATGGGTTCTGTTTTTTGGCCTTCTACTTCCCCTCATGGGTTTCTCGGGTCATATTTGAAGATTTGCATAATTCTAATTGGGGTTCTTATTAAAGTTTCCTTTTACTATTAATGTTTCCCACTTGTTAAACTAGAAGGTAAAATTCATTTTTGTCATTTTGAGATTTAAACTCGATGTCTATTTAGTCCATAAAATTTTAAAAGTAGTTCTAATTAGTAAATAATCGTTAATTGATTAACATAAAACTCTACTGGCCACCAACACAACATAAGTATAACTAAACTAGCATAGACTTGTATTATAAACTTTGAGGTTTTAACTTCGATTCTCTCATCCTACGTATTGTAAAAGAAAAATAAAAACACGAATCATTGTAATAATCTATTAGAAGCAAAAGGTTGAAATAACATGATTGTCACGATGATAAGTGAGAAGAAGAAGAGGAAAATGAATAGAATGAAGGTTGGTATGAGATGGTTGATTTGCGCATGCTGAGTAATGAAATTGAGCAATTTTAATTAGTTGATGATTGACTAAACTAAATAATGCGCATTAATTGAGTATCCACTCTTCTTAATCTATGAAAAAGAAAAAAAAAAAAAAAAGATGATTAAATATGCACATAATTACATGGATGAAAAATTAATCATAAAGTTTCTCTTTCTTTTGAAATAATGGATTTGGCATTGAGTATTTGCAGATCCTTAAAGTTTTTCCAATATGTTTTTGAGAAGTCAAAATGGTTATTCTTTTAAAAAGACTCCAAATTTTCTTTTAAAAATAAATAAATAATAATAATGTGTCACCTTTTCATTATGTGATTAAATATAATTAATTATTTTACACTTTCATCTCATTTTTACGAGAAGGTAATTATCTTAAATGATAAAATTATTTAAAATATAGCAAAATATCAATGTCTATTAATGATAGACAATGATAAAAATTAATAGACTATGAGTGATAGACATGATATTTTGCTATATTTGAAAATAGTCCTTTTTTAAACTTATACTCTAAATGTAAATTTATTTAATCAATTCTTCTTAAACAAGAAACATTCTAAATACAATTTTCTTAAACTCAACTTACCTAGTCTTTCAAATTTAAGATACCAAACTTGCACATAAAAAATATAGCCAATAATGTATTAGATTAAATTTTAAAAAAATGCAATTCTCGCATAAAATTAATTATAAAATATGATTGGAAAAGTAAAATAATATATGTATTTGATTATTATCTCAACCGATAACTAAGTCAACCCAATTATTGTTTAAAAAAAAAAAGTCAACCCAATTATTATCATTTCTTAAAAAACAAGAAAGCAATTACTTGAACAAGTTATTGAGAATTATATAACTTTAAGTTTTTTTTAAAAATAGCTGTTATACTCAATATTTTTTTAAAAAAATGCAATAAGAGAGAATGGAAAAGAAAACAAAGAAAATTAATTTCAACTTTAAACTTTCAAATTCATCAGATTGTGCAATAAACTAAAGTAAATGTTGCAACTTTCACCATCGATTTTTTTTCCCTAATTTTCACTCACTAATTTTAATAGAAAAATGCAAAATTCTTCCCAACTTTGCTGAAATTCATAAATTTCTATTAAATATTTAACTCTACTGTTTATTTTCTCTAAAATTTTGTCAAATTTATCATTAGGAGTATGTGTTAGAGAATTAAATCTGAGCATAGTATTTTTGGTTCATGTATTTTGAGTTTGATGTCATTTTGATCTATATTTTGTCTATATACTTTCAATAAATCTCTTCTAGAAAAATAACAAATAAAAAAATTAATTCAATAAATCTTAAATTTGGTATATATACTTTGAATAAATCTCAAATTTTGTTCTTTAAATTTAATTTTTATAAAAATTTATTAAATAATAACAATAATTTTAATGAAAAAAAAACACAATTTATAAAAGATGCTCACACATACTTTTTTTTTAAGAAAAAAAAAATCAACAATAAATTAACCTCCACCAACAATAAATCAACAAGATCTAAATAGAACAAATATCACAAAATAAAAACATAAAAAATGGTATTTTAAAAACCCCTTTATTAAGGTTAAAAATGGAGGGAAAGAGAGAGGGTGGGGGAAGGATTTGGTGTGGAAAATCATATAATTAGCATATCCCATTTTTTGCTCCCCAAGCTTTTCTTTAACCAAAATAATCAAATCTTCACTAATGCATCAAAAAAGAAGAAGAAGAAGAAGAGGAAAAAAAAAAAAAAAGTGGCCCAAATAATTTTGTAATACCATGTCTCCTCCAACACTTGCAATACCCAATTTATTTTATTCTTTTTTTTTTTTTTTTTTTTTTGAATTCTTAACAGCAAGGCATTTGAATTTCAGAATAATTATAAAATTAAAAAAAAAAAAAATTGTGTGTGTGTGTGTGGCATAAACCAGGAAAATATGGCCAAAAAACAAGCTTATCAAATTGACTTTTAGAAAAGGTGGAATTGAATGGAAATTTCATCTGGATGGCAATGCCTTAAACCAAATGCCAATAAATACAACTGGCTACCCCATTTTTTATAAAATGACAAAATTATTCCAATATTTACCCTTCTCTTCTCACTATTTTTCCTCAAGCCAAAAAAAAAAAAAAAAAAAAAAAAAAGTTGGCAGCTTTTGAAGAATCATCATTTAAATCGTTTATATTTATAAATGGCTGCACCCAAAAAATTAATTAATTAATTAATTTTGCATTTTTTTAGGAGTTGAGAGTATAGAGCTGGGTGGTACATCAGCAGCAGCAGGCTTTTGTTGGTTGGATTCTTTTGGTCATTTTCGATAACTCCATCACTTGTTATGTTCTTCACTTTGTCCTTTTTCTTTTCTTTTTTCTTTCTTAGTTAAAAATAAATAAATAAATATGGTTATGAAAAGCCAAAACTCTCTACTCTTTCATGAACTCTCTATTTTTTCCCCTTTTTAAAGTTTCTCTCTTCTATCAACTCTCTTGTCTAACTAAACTTAGACACTCAGGACCTTATCTCATATCATCTTTGGAACTCTCCATTTTTTGTTTTTTTTTTTTTTTTTTTTTTTTTTTAAATAACTTCATTAATTCAAAAATTACACTAATAAGATTTCGTGTTGATTTTGATTAAGAACAAAGGACACTTAATTAGAGTAAACATCATTTCAATATGCACCACAACCTTCTTCTTCCTCATATAAAGAAACTTGGGGATCACAAAATTTACAATAGCATGCATCATAGGAGTGGGTGACAAAAATTACATGATCAATTAAAAAAAAAAAAAACAAAAGAAACCACCCTTGGATGATGGGTGATTACTTTCAATGAACCTGAAAAATCACCGACTCGTCTGTGGGAAGATATTATCTATTTGGTAACTTTATGATGTTTTAGATCTCAATCCTTTTGTAATTATGATATTGCTACTATTTTTCTCACAATTGAGACTTTTCTCTGGCCTCTCCTTATAATTTTGTTTCTCATTATTCGTTGTATCATACTCTCTTGTATATTTTATCTTGTGGTAATGAATCTTTTCTCTATTGGGCTTGGAGTATGATGAGGGTACTACGAATGTGTCAACCTAGTTGAAATGTTATGGTGTGTCTACCCCCTTTAGTGACTTGTTCAAGAAAAAGAGTGATCGGTAATTACGAAAGTGGCATCAACAACCACTTCCACCCCTCTTATTTTAGAAAAAAGATACTTTTACAACAAAGCAAAGTAAAAAAAAATATATATATATTACAAGCAATAGTAGAAGGGCTGTAATTAGTAAAAAGCTTTGATCTAAAAGACCAAAGACAGTGAACAAGATTTCGTTACAGCTTCCATTGCTACTTGTTTTGTTCTTGAATGTGCGATTATTCCTCTATCTACTTCTAGCCAAATGTAAAATTAAAAAAAAAAAAAAAAAATTAAATTGGAGGTTTAAATAGAAAAACTTTGGTGGGTAATTGTGGAGAAAGTTAGGTTTAAAATTAGAGGAGACAAGAGATGACCCAAGTTGTCTGGAGGTGTATTGGGACAAAGTTTAGGTGTGGATGGCTCCTTGTGGGCACCCATTGTTGGGTCAACTAAAGCATATTTCCCCACTTAAACCTCACAAACAAACTCTTACATAGACACCATTGTTCCCATGTGCACAAGTTTAAGAGCAACATTCCAAAACAACAACTTCCTTTCTGTTTCTCTCCCCCTCTCTCTCTCTCTCTCTCTCTCTCTTTCAAACTTCTTCTCCCCCATTCATCATGTTTTTGGAACAAGGTTAAGAGGTTTATGAGAGACACACACACATACATTCACAATTCTATGATTCCCTTCAATGTACAAAAACATGAGAAGGATATATAATAAGATATTTTAAACCCTAATTGGTCTTGTGTTTTCGGAATCACAACTTCAAATATGTCATGCTTATATTGAGAGACACCAACGTTATCCAATCAGCATTTTTGTTTCGATTCTTTACTCGTAATTTAACTGAAATCATCATATGTATATATATTTTCATACTAATGCGATATTGTTCAATTTTGAATAATTTAATTAAAGATTTGGCTAGTTAACTTTAATCTATGGTCGGACTAACACATGTGTCATGAAAAACATGACTACAAGCACAAATTCTTGCTAACAAATTTGATGGATGTTGGAACAAATTATCCCTAAATATAAGTATATACCGTTGAAGTATATGTGGGCAAGAAGAAGGGATTATGTATATGTCAACCTAACTGAGATATATTAGTGCACCGACTGACTAACCTGATACATCCGAAAGATTTAGAAAAAAAAATGGTACTAGAGACAACTCAAGACAAGTATATTTGGCAGAAAAAAAATAATGAAGGAAGGTATTTTGAAGGATGGAGAGAGAGAAGGGTTCTTGAGAAAGGAAAGGAAGTTGACTGGTAGAGGACTTTGGGGCTGCCATAAAAATGATATAATTATGGAGATAAGTTGGTTCATTTGGCTTCTTTTGTGTGGCACTTTGTGGCTGATGTGTGGTGGTTTGTCATTTGGCAGAAACTCACCCCCCAAAAAACAAGTATCAATAATCTTCATCTTTTATTTTTATTTTTATTATTATTTTTTTTTATTTTTTTTTATTTTTTCTATTTTTCCTTTTGGTTGTTGACATCACTTTAAGGAATTGCTTATTATTATTATTATTATGTTAATTAAAATATCATTTCAAATTTTAGTTTAGGTAATTTTAACTAACATGAATTTAGTCCTTAAAAAAAATATCAAAATTAAATAAATATTAATAATAATTTTTATGTAAGTGAATATAATATGTAAATATGTTTTTAAAACTTAGAGTGAAAATGCTAATAAATAACAATTTTTTAAAAAAAAAATCAACAATATATAAGTAGTAACCATCGTTTTGAGCCAATGGTAAAAATATGGGGCATGATCTTGATAAAGAACTTAAGAGGTCATGGGTTCAATGCTAGAAGTTTCTTTTTACATCTAAATGTTGTAAGGTTAGGCGAGTTATCCAGTAAAATTAGTCAAATTACATTGAAATTGGTTTGGCCACACAAAAAAAAAAAAAATTACAAACAAGTTAGAGGACTAAACTTAAAATTCCTTAAAATTATAAGTACTAAAATTCGACATTTAAAGATATAAGAACTAAATTTGAATAAAGTGATATTTTAATTTTATTATTATTATTTATTTATTTATTTATTTATTTTTTTGAAAATAGTACAAGTGGGGGTTAATTGGAGAGATAAATGCAGTTTTTTTCAGGAATAATTGGAAAAAACGGGTGGTTTGGAAATAATGTTTTTTTTTTTGTTTTTATGTCTTTTATAAGATGAGACGCACTCATACTTTTTTTTTTTTTTTTTTTTAATTTGCTTTTTAACTTCCCGTAAGCTCTTTTTTTTCCCTTTTTCTTTTTATTTAATTTCTTTCCGTTGACACTTTTTTTAACCTATTTTTCCTTTTTTTTCCGAATAATTTTTGTTTAAGGTTATTTTTTTACGAGAAAAATACATTCTTTTTTTTTTATTTTTATTTTAGAAAAGTTCGTGAATTTCTATTTTATACTTTTAGTCATTAATTTTGAGTAAGTTATCTTTAGATTTAGTTTTTAGGAGTTCTCTTTCCATCTAGTTTCTAAGTTTCATAATGTTACGATTTTTTGAGATTTAAATATTATTTTAATTTGTTCTCTGTGTTTCAAAATATACACTTTTCATCTCAATTTTTTACTAAATATTTATTTTCAATATTTGACATTAATTAATTTAAAATAATTATATATGAAATGAAATTTTAAAATTAATTTTAAGGTTGTTTTTAAATATAGCAAAATGAGCTAAAATATTTATAAATATAGCAAAATGTGACTATCTATCAATGATAGAAATAGTTGATAGACATCTATCGGAGTCTATTGCTAGACAATAATAGAAAATAATATATGTCTATCATTGATAGACAGTCACATTTTGTTATATTTGAAAATATTTATAGCAGTTTTACCATTTAAAACAATTACCCTTAATTTTAATAGTGATAAAAAATATAGCTTAATTAATTTATTTTTGTTAACGTTTTTTTACAACGTTATCCTTTTCTTTTTAAACTACTATTTCGTAGTATTGAAATTGTTTAACGTTATGTTTTAAGAGAAAAATAAAATTTTTGTCTACTTTCTATTTGGTTCCTAGGTTTTAAAATGTTACATTTTTAGTTTTGAGTAAGTTTTGTTTTAATTTAGTCTCTATGTTTCATAATGTTACCCTTCATATTTGAATTTTATTTCAATTTGGTTTCCAGGGTTTAGAGTTTGTCATAGTATTAAGATTGCCAAAAGTTTTTTTTTTTTTTTTTTATGTGAAAAATACTTTTTTGGTTCACAAGGTTTGGGTCTAGTTTTTATTTGGTCCTTAGGTTTCAAAATGTTAACTTTTAGTCCTTAAGTTTTAAATTTTAGTTTCAATTTAGTCCTTAGATTTCAAATATTACAATTTCACCATTGAGTTTTTTTTTTTTTTTTGGAATACCAATGAGATTTAAATTTTGTTTTAATTTGATCTTGGGTTTCAAAATTTACACTTTTAACTTCAATTTTTCACTAAATTCCCACTTTTGATCTTTAATACTAGAGATTATTCATTAATTAAAAATAAATATAAATTAATTAAGTTATATTTTTATCACTATTAAAATTAAAATTAAAATTTCACTTAATGAAATTAATTAATTGATATTAATGCCAAAAACTGAAAATAAGTATTTAGTGAAAAAATTGAGATTAATTAATAGTGTACCTTTTGAAATACATAGATAAAATTTAAACAAAATTCAAATCTCAAGGATAAAATTGTAATACTATGAAACCTAGAAACTAAATTTAAACAGAACTTACTTAAAATTAAATAAATAAAAATATAACATTTTAAACCTAGAAACCAAATAGAAATCAAATCCAATATGAAGGGATAAATTTTTTTTTCCATAAAAAGATATATATACATATACATATATATATAAGAAGTGATCATGGAAGTTTTATTTAAAAAAAAAAAAAAAAAAAAAAAAAAAAAAAAAAAAAAAAAACTATTTCTCTAATTAATTACTTAAAAACTAGCCGTTTTTCCCAAATATTTCTAAAAACTGCAGTTTCAATCCAATTAACCGAACAAGTGGCATGAGATATGAAAGATTAGATATTTTTAATGCGTGAAAATTAGGTTAATTGAATTATATGTCAAATTGGAATGTTAGGTTTAAAGCACAAAATCTATTTTTAGTACTATATAGAAGAAAAGGACATTAAGAGGTGAAAACTTTTGACTTATTTGCTAATTACGTGTGTTATTTTAAAATAATTTTAGATAATTATTTTTAATAATTATAAATCAAACACACCCACCACCTTAACTTTAATATGGAGAAATAAATAAATTCCAAATCAGCAACCAATATGTTTTTCTTTCCTGTAAAATTAAATGTTTTTAAAGTATTATTTGTCTTCAAATTTCAAAACAATTTATTTTTGTAAGTATATACATAAACATGTGTGTAAGATGAATTAATATAAAAAATTAGATATATAATGAAGATAAGCTCACTCTTATCTTTACATTAAGAAAATAGGATATGCAAAATGACATAATGTGAAATATGACATTCTTTTTCTTGCCATTATCTTATTGTCATCTTGCCTTCAAATACATGAACCATATTTTACTCAACTAACTTATTCTATAGATAGAGATAACCTATGCTTATATTTATCTTTCAATACACTAATGGACTATATGAAAAAAGTATATAATATATTCTTGTTTCTATATATGATAAGACAAACAATTTAAAACTTCATTTCATAATGGAAATCATTGAAATTTCAAATTCAATTCTATTCTAATTTCTATATATTTTTATTACTTTTATTGCATCAATTTCATTCGCTTTTGTCTTTTTATTTTTAATTAATTAATTTTAATAGTATTGTCATGACGTAGCACTGATGTGATGGTGATATAATCTTTTAATACCTAGCACATAGAGAAGTAAAATTTGTATACAAAATCACTATAACTTAACTTTAAAATTATTATAAATTATACTTCAAAACTAATCATCTAACCTTATGTCCAACTATTATATTTTTTTTAACATATAGAACAAAAAATGGCAAATGAATTGCTTTATATAATTAAATGAATATTAAAAAAAAATGGAGATATATATATATACCAAATAATTGGAGGAAAATGTTCCATCCAATATATTCCATCATCCAGCCCTACTAAAAAGTCAGTTTAAATTAGTGAATGTTAACTCATGAGCTTGCTAACATGCATCACCCCCATTAAATTAATTTTTTTAATCTCTAATTATATATATGTGCATGGTAGGGCTATTATATTCTAATTAAAATTTAATTAATCGCTATTTAGGATTAATATAAACACATTGCTTTTGGAACGATGCAAGTTGTTTGACATTGACTTGTATAAATAATGTGTTTCTATGGTAAGAAAATTTCTTTTGAAACATTGAATATATATAGAATAGAAATTTCAAAAAAAAAAAAAAAAAAATCATTTTTAAGAGGTTTTTTTTCTTTCTTCTTCTTTTTTTTTTTTTTTTTTTTTTTTTTTTTTTTTTTTTTTAATTGAACTCCTGATAATTTAATGAAAATTTCACCGACATAAATTAAAATTTGCTAATATGGTATGAAGTCGTAATCATCATTTACGTTACTCATTTTAGTTTTATTCTATGTAATGTTTTGATTTATATATTCAAATTATAGAATCGTTTGTAAACTTTAATAGCTTTCTAGGATTGAATATCAAATTTAAATCATTTTTCTTTCTTTCCTTTCATTGACGTGTACTTTATATTGGTAATATAATCTAAATTAAATGATAATTTAATATGCCTAATAAATTTGATTATGTATCTAATCTTAAATTTTTTATTTTTGGACTTCAATAAATGTGTGGGGTTGGAACTTTTTCTTTAGAAAGATAATAGATGTACCTTACCTATTGAGATATTATTCTCTAATTGGCATGCTATCTTACATTTTGAAGCATATGTAGTACATTAATCAATTTATAATTCACAAATTTTACCATCATAGATAAACCATGTATCATTTTTTTTTTTTTTAATTCATACAAAGTTTCTAATATAACTTGAGATAAAACGATTCAATGTCAATACCTTATAAGTGATATGCAATGCTAAAAAATGATTGTTATATGATATAATACTAAATTTTTCTTCACCCATTGATTTAAACTTTTTGGTCGATTGATAATTTAAGATGGTATAAGAGTAAGTGGTCTAGCAGGTTTTGTGTTTCAAGTCGTTGCAAATATTATTTTCTCCTTAATTAGTATTGATTTATTTATCTTTACCTATTAGCTTAAATTTTTATTCCGTGTAATGAAATCGATTCACACCCCTCATCAAACTTTAAGATGAAGTTAATTGTGTTTTATTAACCCATATCAACACGTAAATCTATTACTTATAAAATATTCCAATACTATTACCATAGCTATCCAATTTATTAAGAAAAAAAAATACATGTCAATAACTATTTAACTAGTGAAGTATTCTTGAATTGGACATTCCTCATAAAGTATTAAGTATATCTAAGAAGAAAGAAATGAAGTAAATATACTTAGAGTTGTAACAAAATTTCCAAAAAAATCCAAACTTTCCCATTATATTTTAGGAGGTGGGCTCACTTATATTATATAATAGAATAATAAGAAAGGCCAACTTTTTCCCTCTTATAATAATGGAAGAAAAAGGACAAGAGTAGTATTCCCCTCCAAAACAAAGGAGATATATATATATATATATATATATATTATAATAAAAATTAGTTTCTAAAAAATAAAAATAAATAAAAATAAAAATCGTTGACCCTCAGATTTGCAATTGCGGCCCCTACGGCGTTGGGCGTTGGGCTTGTTGGTGTTTGTGGGTTTTGTTTATTTAAAAGCCAGAAGAGAAGCATCGTTTTAGTAATTACCCAAAAAAAAGAAAAAAAAAAAGAAAAAAGAAAAAAGAAAAAAGAAAAAAGAAAAGAAAAGAAAGAGAGAATGAAGATTGAATCAGTATTATTGAAGGTGCCACCGGTATGGGCGGCGGCGGTGACGGCAGCGGTGGTGATAATTGTGAGTGCAAAAATGGGTTTAATTTTATGGTGGAAGCCACGAAGAATAGAAAAGCACTTTGATAGGGAAGGAATTCGAGGCCCTCCTTATCGTTTCTTCATTGGTAATTTCAAAGAACTTGTTTCTATGATGCTTGCTGCTTCTTCTCATCCAATGCCCAATTTCTCTCATAATATTCTCCCTCGTGTTCTCTCTTTTTACCATCATTGGAAGAAAATTTACGGTACGTTTTAATTATTAATTCATTATATATTCCAAACCTTTTTCTCTATTCATTTTCTAATTATTAACAACTTAAGTAAGCTGCTTGAGTTTCTAGGCTCCACCTTCTTGATTTGGTTCGGACCAATCGTTCGCGTCGCCGTCTCCGACCCGGACATGATCCGAGAAATCTTCACCACAAATTCCCACTTCTACGAGAAGAACGAAGCTCATCCTCTCGTCAAACAGCTCGAAGGCAATGGCCTCCTCACTCTCAAAGGCCAAAAATGGGCTCTCCATCGCAAACTCATTTCCCCCACTTTCCATATGGATAATCTCAGAGTAAACTCTAAACCACGTGTTTTCTTTTTCTTTTCTTTTTTTTTTTTTTTTTTTCTTTTTAAATATATATATATATATATATATATATATATATCTTAACGAGTTTAGGTAATTGAATTTTTAGTTGTTGATTCCGTTGGTGGAGGAAAGTGTGGTGGAAATGGTGGAGAAATGGTCGGCTATGGCGGAGAGTGTTGACTCCGGTGAAGTCGAGATCGATGTTTTCGAGTGCTTCCAAACCCTAACGGAAGATGTTATTACAAAAACAGTATTTGGTAGTAGCTATGAAGATGGTAAAGCTATATTTAAGCTTCAAACTCAACAAATGATATTAGCTTCTCAAGCTTTTCAACAGGTTTTCATTCCTGGCTATAGGTAAAATTAAATCTTAATTCAATTTATATATATATATATATATATTTTTTTTTTTTCTTTCTTTCTAAAAAAATTAATTACTATAATATTTAATTTTTCAGATTTCTACCGACAAGAACGAATATAAATTCGTGGAAATTAGACAAACAAATAAGGAAATCATTGATGAAATTAATCGAGGGTCGAAAATGGAATTCAGAAAAAAAGTGGGCAATGGATGAAAAAAGGCCAAAAGATTTGTTAGGGCTGATGATTCAAGCTTCCTCCTTAAAAAATAATAATTCCATTACTGTCCACGACATCGTTGAAGAATGTAAAGGCTTCTTCTTTGCTGGCAAACAAACTACTTCCAATCTGCTGACGTGGACTACTGTCTTGCTGGCAATGCATCCACAGTGGCAAATTCAGGCACGTGATGAGGTCTTTAACATCTGCGGTTCACGTGCCCTCCCTTCCAAAGATGATGTCTCCAAGTTCAAAATCGTAAGCCCCTTTTTTTTCTCTTTCTGATATTTCTAATTTCATTATGATAAAAAATAATAATAATTATTATTATTATTATAATAATGACGACTTATATCTTATCTATTATAATAATTTGTTTTTTAAAAAATACATTATTGAGAATAGAGGGCAAAAAAAAAAAAAAAATTGAAAATTAATTGTTTTGTCATTTTACTAATAAAAACTAATAAACTGCCAACTTTTAGTTTACGTTGCTTGGTTTGTTTGATGGAAAAACTCTTTTGTGTTTGGTGGGGAAATCATTGGGTGTGGCAGCTGACCATGATACTAAATGAATCCTTACGGTTATACCCACCCACGGTGGCAACAATCCGACGTGCAAAGGCTGACGTGGAGCTAGGTGGAAGAATGATCCCATGTGGCACGGAGTTTTTGATTCCAATCCTCGCCGTTCATCATGATCAAACTATTTGGGGCAACGATGCAAGCGAGTTCAACCCGGGGCGGTTCTCAGAAGGAGTGGGTCGAGCCGGAAATCACCCGGCCGGGTTTATTCCGTTTGGACTTGGGGTTCGTACTTGCATTGGCCAAAATCTAGCGGTTTTGGAAGCAAAATTAACAATGGCAATTATACTTCAACGGTTCACGTTTCGTTTGGCTCCTACTTATCAGCATGCACCAACGGTCCTGATGCTTCTCTATCCACAATATGGGGCCCCCATTATTTTTCAAAAGATACCCCTAAATTAAAAATTATATATCTAAATTTTCCCTCCTCATTTATATATATATATATATATATATGGCTAATTTAACCCATATAATTATTATTCTCGATTAGTATAAGATCAATTATCAAATGGCTAACATATAGCTAGGTTCTTGCAATTAATTAAGGGAAGATTTCAATTCAATCAGTGTTTAATTTATCAGTTTGTATACTTTTGAGAGGATGTTACACAGTTTTGGTATATGTAATGTTAATTTGTTGTTTATAAACTACTTATTATTGGGTTGATTTAAGTGGGTCTTATTTCTAATCTCTATGATTTATGTTATGATATGGTTTTTCATGTTTGTACTTTTAGTTACCCAATCATTGGTATCGAAAAAAGTTTGTGCCTAATTTGTTCTTCCCTTTCAAATTGTGATATTTGTTAAATTTAATGATGATAACTCAAGTTGTAATATACATAATATAATAAATGAGGATAATTATCTCTATTGATATTAGATCTTTTAAGTGAATTAAAGAGTCAAGTTGTAAGTGTTTATATTCAAAGTAAACAATATCATACATTATGAAGATATATAGAGATTTGTTAGTCTTACCGAATAGATAACAGTAATTTTAATCATATCACCCCTCTACTCTAACAATATATATTAAGATGATAAAATTGGGCATAGAATCATAAAATTGATGCTATGAAAAAAAATAAAACAAATTGATATGGAATCCAGTTAAGATTGAGAAACCCTATGGAAAAGAAAAGGAAATAGGTGTGGGAATTTGTATTGAAAAATCCAAAAGAAGGATGAAAAGTTTATTTATTTATTTGTTTCGGAAAAAGACAGAGATATTAAAAACAACAACAACAACAATAATAATAATAATAATAAATTAATTAAATAAAAATAAAAAAAAAAAAGGAGGAATTTCCTCCATGACTGCGCTTTGTTTGTCACCTAAGTAGGTTGCAATTTGTATGGGAAAAGGAAACCTCATTTCCTTTAATTTACACTTTAGGTCTTAGGATTTCATAGAAATTTGTTGTTAATTTAATAATTAATCTTCATTTTCAAGGAATTAATAATATATGGAATTAATTTTTTTGCTTTAACTAATCTAATCCCCACTTTTCTTTTAATCATTTCGAATTTTCCAAAAAAAAAAAACCCAATTTTCCATTAACAAAATAAACACACTTGTTCGCCTTAAATTAATATAACTTTATTCTTAAAAGAAAAATAAACCCACATGACATCGAAATACGTTGGTGTAAGATCTTGTTTACGCCATGCTAACTTAACTTTATAATTAGATACATTGTAATCTTTTAACTTTATTAATAATAATAATAATAATAATAATAATAATAATAATAATAATAATTTTGAATCTTTAGGGGTGGGGAGTGTTTGTTTAATAAAATACTTTAGGGTTTTGGTTAATTAAAGGAATTAAATAAGAAAGCATGCTTCCAAGCATGTGGTGTAAGCTATGATTGCCTCATGTCTCTAATCTCTAATCCCCAAATCTCCTTTTAATGCACTTATATTTATCATGCTCTCTCTCATTAATTAATTAATCCCCAATTAAAAAGTGATCAATTTAGTGTTAATATGTGAGAGAACTGTCTTGTGTCTTGTGTTTTATTGCACATAATCAAATAATAATAATAAATTTACACTTCTCAAGACAACTCAACTTTTCATCAGATAATTAATTACATTGGCACAAAGTAAAAGAAGGCATGTCTTCTTCTATGCTTGCCTTCTCTATCTTAATAATTTAAACTCATATCTAAAATGAATTATAATGGTTAAAGTTTCGTTTTCATCACAATTTTATGTTTGTGCTTTTTGCTTTTAAAAATTAAGTTTGTATATATTATTAATCCCTGAAAATGCTTATTCAATTGACTCATTTCTTCGATGAATGCTATGCTTTAAAAACTAATGTCAAATTTTTAGAACTAAAAAAATGACTTTTAAAAAACTTGATCTGATTTTTTAAATCTGGCTTAGCATTGAAATACGTTTTCAAGAAAGATAAGTTGGCTAGAAAACAAGTAAAACTTTTTAAAAACAAAATGATTTATCAAACAGGACACCCTAAACATAAAATTCATAACTTCAAACTAAATTATTATGTATCTTAAATACAAACTTCTTAATTTGTCTTTTAACTTTCCAAATTAAATAACTCTACTGTTGTTGTATTTAACGCTCCCTAATGTTTTTGAGTGAAAAATTATAAATAAATAAATAAATAATTTAAAAAAAAAAAAAAAAAAAAAAAAAAAAAAAAAAAAAAAGTAGGAAGGTGCCCCTCCTATTTGAGAGGAAACCAATTCATGTGTACTATTTACATATGATATGTCTCTATCTCTCCACCATGCCATGATTGTGTGTGTTCAGATCAGACACAAAGAAACAGAGAGAAAAGAAAGATTTGTTTATACAATTTAATTGAAAAAAGAATCCCCTTGGGAATATCAACCATTAATCCCTAATCAATATAAGTAAATGGCTTATGTTTCCCAAAATTGGCTCTTATGCCAAAGCAAAAAGCAGCTGCCTAGACAATGTCTTCCCTTTGATTAAATCTCTCTCTCTCTCTCTCTCTCTCTCTCTCTCTCTCTCTCTCTTTTCTGGTTTGGCATTTCTGAACAGAAAGATGATCCACCATATCTCAGTAGTGTTGCAGTTACAGGCAGCTGAATACCTTTTATTTTAACTGCCATATGATTACTTGTATGTGTGTGTGTATTGCTAAGAAGACTTTAGTTGGGGTCTGCAATCTGCCACATGTACTTTCTATTTTGCTTTTCAAAACAAACACTGTATGATGAGATAAAGGTGACAACAACAAAAACAAAAACCAATAACAACAACCATTTCTCTCTCTCCAAACAAAGAATCTATAACTGTTACTAAAATACAAGCACATATCAAAAGAGAGAGGGGAGATGCCAATATCTTGATGGGACTTCCTGACCATTTCTTCCTTGCTTCAAAGAATCAAATTATGTTCAAAATTTAACAGAAAAGATACAAACTTTGAGTTCCTTGTCAATACCCAATTAAGGGATTTGCTTAATTTGGATATGGATGGAAAAGAGGAGATTGTTAGTGGGGAAGATTATGGCTAATATGAGATGATTAGAAGAAAGAGTGTTGAAATTGGAAGGAGACATTTCTATTTTATTTTATATATATATATATCTAAGTGTCAGTGTGAGAAAGGGAGCATGATCACATGGGAATGCCAATCAGAAAGAGTTGCTAATGAGACAATAGCAGAGGATTTGGTGGAGCCCCATAAATGCTGGTGGCCTTTTCCTTGTAGGGTTCATGCCCATCAACCCCCCTCTTTCATAAGATCTTAAAGACAAAATCAAAATCAATTCACTTTCCCATCAACAAACCCACTCTTTTACTCTCTCTTTTTCAATTTTTGTTTGTTTTATTAAAATGCAAGGTATGTATGCAGAAACAATGACTACTTGGCCACTTTTTAAGATGCCAATCTTTCTACTTTCTCTCTCTCCCTATCAACCATTTGTTCTTTTTTTATACTAGAAAAGAAAAAAGAAAAATAATAACATTTATCTCGAGCTGTGAGATTGTTTTCTTTGTCCTGATATTAGACCATGACATCTTCCTTGAAATTTTAAGAATAAAATAATGGGCAAAAAAGGGGTTTGCGGGTTTGGTTTATTTTCTTCTGTTTAAGAGAGAGAAGAGTATGATAATGATGGAAAATTGAATTTTGATGAGGAATCATGAAATGGGCTACTTGGGTGGTTGTGTGGAAAGAGCTCCTCTGTTTCATTTGGTACTACTTGAATCTCAGCAGGGCTGTTAGAGATGGGACCTCTAGTATGGCCACTGCCAGAACCTCTTTAAAAAGCCAAAGCCTTTTGTTTAGATGCTGTCTTCAGCAGGCAAAAACCATAAAACAAAGTACAGTCTAAAAACATATCCCAGGTAATAACAATATCCAACAGTAACAAGAATTTGAAAAATAAATGGTTGAATACGATGTATCCCTGACATGGTTAAGTGAATTACAATACCAAAAGTTTCACTATATGAAGCCAAATATCTGTTGTGGACTGTGGTGTAGTGGTGGTTATGCAGTTGGTTCTGTATACCAAGTTGAATATACAAAGTGAAAGAAAGGTTTAAAGTATAACCTCTCGAGCATTCGCCATCGCTTGGCATCGAGAAGACTCCAGTCTCGATCCTAACCAGCCTGAAATGGAGAAATGTAGTGAGGAACCATGTAATGAAAACAGTGGCTCATCAGTCATCACAAACAACCCTAAATAACATAGCTTGCAGTATCAAATTGTTTTGAGATAACAAGCTCTCTCAACAAGTTTACTACATAATGAGTCTATGTCAAATAAAGGTTTTCTCAAAACTCAGCAGAAGTCCACAATCTCCTTTCATGCATATTAGAGAAGCTGATTCTAATGAATCTGATAGCCAAAGCTATTAACATGATCTACAACGGGCATAAGTGCCTCCCAACAGTTTTAGATACAGAGTTTTTGAAACTAAGCGACAGAATGCAAAATTTTCTTATTCTTTTCATATCTCAGATTCCAAGAGGTTGAAGCAATCCACATATCTATAACAACTTCATCATACGATTCCAGAATTGAACCCATGAAGCATAAAACTCAACTGGACTAAGGAGCTTAAACAAATTCAATTGTTGGCTAAGTTGTACATTCAATTTGTATCAGAAATGCCTACTGTAGAAACATAAGAGAAGGAATCACTATGCAAATAGAGCTGAAGAATAATATATATGTAAGAGAAGCAAAAAGAATATATTTCCCAATCATTTAATTGGAATACTGGTATCTGCAGAAATTAAATATTTTAGCTGCATTAAATGTTCATCATTCGATATGTTAAGCGAAAGTCGAAGATTTGTGATCAATATTTCTTGATCCCAACTCAAAGGTCCTGATGCATGCAATGCCTCGATAGTGCAACGGTAGGCATGTAACTCTAACCTATGGATTTCAGCTGCCAATTCTTCAGTGGTAGGGAGACAATGTCCTCCTTCGTATCCCGAATGATGAGGTGATCGATCATCACAGAAGTGACCAGCAATTTGATCAGTCACACCAGCAGACACATCACACGGCATCTCACTTGAGTTGTCACTGCTGATGCTGCAACTACCAACAGAGCACATAATGCTATCTGCATCATTCAATTCTCGAACTGGACTAACTGGTTCCTTACCCTTGATATCCAATTCCAAATGCCCACCAAGTCTGTAATTCAGTGATGCAGGCCTATGTCTTTCACCCAGAGAATCTCTAGGATAAGAAACAGGAGCTACCTGCAGTTTAGGTAACTCTGTTGGATTTGCACCAACCACCTTAACATATCTACCCTCTTTCTCAATCAATCTAATTTTATGGCTAGATCCATAAAATGCTTTAGATGAGCAATCGGTTGATCTCTTCTGAATTCTCACATTGTAGTTATCTTGAAGATTTTGGTCCCTAATAGCAAAACAGTCATCTTTTTTCCACAGAGTTGTCCTTGAGTTTGTCTTCTGAACTTGAGAGGTTGAATTGTGACTATTGTTCAAAAATGGATTGGCATGGAACTTCCCTCCATTAGAATTTTTATTTCCCTGCATGCAAAAAATGTCGCTTCTTCACTTATAATTTTATCAACACATGAAAACTGCAAGAGAATATGATATGAGTCGCTCTGCTGTTGTTTCTTCCATTTTCCCTTTGCATTTTAAGTGCTTAGTGTTTTTCGGTATGTACTTTTATGCTATAATAACGAGGAGCTGAATAAATCACTAAATCCCCCTAATTCTGTATATTAATGTGTACATAAAGCCTAATACATGTGAGGTATAAAACTGAATGTTGCTAAAAGACATTAGTGCATACTCATCAGGTAGACAAAAATTTCAACGACAGCATGACCACAAGTTCCTCCCCACACATGATGAGTTTTTCATATCATAACCCACAATAGACCAAAAAGAAATATGGTGGAACAAAAGTAGATGAACGATGCTTACCTTTCCAGCCATAACCCATGCATTATCATCATCTTTCCACGATTGTCTAACCCGGATATCGGTTTTTCTTACTTTAAACTCCTGAGAGGATCCAAGTAATCTGACAAGAATGTGCATTTTCCCCAAAACCTCAGAGACTGTGGCCATTTTCCATGAGTTGTTATCAAACACCTCTACAACATCACCAGGAGCCCAAGCCCCCGAAAGATCTAAACGAGTGTGGCAGGGCATAATGACCTTTTGAGACACCTGATCCACCAGAGCATGGTTGTTGACACCCTTAAACTTAATATGTCCAGCCATGTAGTTGGGGTCATTGCTTCGTAATGCTTCCATAGAACATTGTGGTCCTAAAGCCACCTTCTTTTTGCTCGACATTTTCAGCTTACTCCCTTTTTTGAATTTCATGATATGTAGCCCAAAGTACTACTTGAAATCTGTTATTTGGGGTCACAGAAAACATGAGTTGAAGCAAGAATAGACACTATAGAATACTTCCATGGAAATTTATAATATCTGAAAAGTTGCATACTGAAATGAATGGTTCAAATAAAACAAATTAATACAAACACTACCCACTACTAGAAAATTTCATATATGAGGGTCCAAGACTTTAAGAATGAAAATTAAGAACTCTTCATAGATCTTTAGTGTCTCTAAACAAATTCACTGTGCAAAAAGTTAATGGAAAGAGAAAGGGAATAACAGATCAACACAAAAAATTTCAGGCTACGTCTAGAATATTCTTCATTGTAATGCACAACAAAAAGGGGAGTACTCCAAGTATTTAAGCCATTTTACATACCTAAATTGGTTATTAGAACGTCAAAATCAAGAATAGTTTAGTCTTTCAGGCCTTGATCTAATCGAAAACAATATCAAACGCCTCCAATTTCGATTTCTTTCGTTCCTTTCTTTTTGGGTTCGCTTATACTAATGCCTTTTTGGCATCTCTAAAAAAATCAAACATCAAGCAGTACAATCATCACCACTGCTCATAGAATCATGCTGCAGAACATATATAAAAGCAAATAAAAAGAAAATTTAAAACCAAAAATCCCCTCTGGGATTGATCAGAAAATGTAATGAAAGAACACAAACTAATTTCAATTACATTGCTCCCTGGAAAGAAGGAAAGAGAAGGAAAAAGCAAATAAAATCTTTAATGTATTTCTAAACATGTCGTAATAAACACAGAAACTTCATCAAAACAAGTTCATGGAACTAATTGGTTACGATATCAATTTGTTTCATACCAAATTATCCAAACCCATAATTTCTCTTACGTTTTCCACTGTTTTCAGAGCAACCAAACATCAGCCAGACAAATTGAATAATCCCCAAACAAGAAAAAGAAAGAAAGAAAGAAAAAATCCCAGCAATAAATGGAAATTCAAACACCAAAACGCTTCAGAAACCGAAGGAAATTCAGGAAAAATAGTAAGAAAAAAGCATCAAGAATTAAGCAACTGCTTGAAAATGCAAATATAGATAGAACCCAAAAGAAGATCGGTTTGAAGGAAGCAAAAAGGAAAGGAATTTCACTGACCCTTTTGAATTGCAGAGAGAAAATTGTTATCCCACGATCGTCACAAGGCTTTTTCTCTATATCTAATTGTGCTTGTAATTTGTGTTAAGAGTTTGTGTCGGTCCTTATATTGGATAATTAAGCGTGATTTGCTTTTTAATTTTCAGGCCATACTAAGAAGGCCCAGAAAAAGAATGGAAATTTTAACAAATTTTTTTAAAATATATTAAATAATTATTTTTTTCAAAAATTAAAAAAAGAACTTCATAAATAAACAAGGAATAATGGTATGGTTTTTATGCCAAGTTGCCAAACAAACAACCCAAGAATAGCTTGTTGAGTTGGGAATTACCTGTTACTCCTTGTTGAAAGCAAGCACTATGAAGGGTTTTTCTTTTTCTTTTTTTTTTTTTTTCAAAATTTAAAAAATAAATTGGGATTGTTTTTATTTGAAAATTTCACCTGGGTTTTTAATTAAGTTATTAATGAAGTTGGATTAAGTTAAAAAATTGAGAGAAAAATTGCAAATTATATACAATGAGTTGTGGGGGAAAAAATGGAAGCTTGAGATAATTGTTGTATAATCAAATCCATTTGGCAAATCATATACCAAACATTTAGGCAAATATTTAATAGTTTGGTGGATTTGGCCACCATTTCATTACCCCACTTCTAAAAATGATTAATATATATAGGAATTTTTTTCTATTGACAAGAGAGAGTTGTTTCAAATTGTTCTCTTTTTAGAATTTTAGTTTTCACAATTGGAACCAAACAAATAAGAAAACCACCCACTATAATTAATGATCACAATGGTTGTGTAAAATTCATCTCAAGTAATTTGTTATCATTTAGATGCTCATTAATTAACATAAAAGGATATTTTAAATTCTTTGTCCTCAAGATTTCACTTTAGGAGATTAAAAGAATATTGTTGCAGTCTAATTTGAATAAACAATAGTTGAATTTTAATTTACTACATTACTTAAATAAACAATTTTTTTTTTCTCTTTATCCATAAATGAAGATATCATCACCACCTATGATCACAGTGCTATGAATAATAAATATGCTTAATATCAATTTTGGTTGCACTTTATTTCGCGTTCTAATCTTTTTGTTGAAAGTATGCATGTCTTAACCAATTGAATTAACTGACATTTATAAATAACTTAATCGGTAAAAGTTCTACTCCGAACTTTATTCAATTGGTAAAGACGTCTACCTTCAATCAAAAGGTCAAAAGTTGAAATAAAAATTCATTAAAAAAAATCAATAGATGAAAACTAGCAAGTGATTAAAGTACGCTCAACAATGCTAGCAAGGGCCAACATAAACATAGCTAATGTTATGAAATCAACAAACAAAAAACATGAAATAGTAGAGAATCGACATAGAGATTTACGTGGTATGCTAATAGTGTGTTAGCTATGTCTATAGATGGAGGTAGAACAATTTATTATTGGAGAGAATAACACGGATTATAGAGTAGAGACTCTTTAAGGTTAAAGAGTTTATATGATTCACTTCTCTAAACTCTAGGGTCAAAAAACCGTAAATAATATAAATATGTCAAACTTTTTTAACTTCTTTCAATGGTAGATACTTGCCCTCAAGAAAGTTAAACTTTTTTCCAACATGGCACAATTGACCGTCTAAATTTTTTTTCGATAGTCCTTATGTGATATCAAAGAAGTGCACTTCTCCCGACGATTCTGTTAACCATTTGGAGGACGAAAATAAAACATTGTATTTGTTTGTGTAGAAGACACCTCTAATTCTAAATAGTTGCTTATAAGAGAGTAAGATGATCCAAAATTAGAATATTCTTAGACTTCAATCACAAGGCTTAAACATGTTGGCTCTTCTGAATGACACCCTAACTTTCATGCTCAGATCATTAACTTTGATGTCCAAAACTAGAAAGAGAAACAAGAGAAAGCTTTTACAAAGAGACTATTATAGTTATAGTTATAGTTATAGTTACCCATTCTATATATTCTTTTTTACCCTTTTTCTAGATTCTTAAGATTTGTCTTTATCTTTCTCTGTGAAGAATATATCTAAAATATACACACTGTATGACAGTAAGTGAAGAACTTTTACTGTACAATTGTGTTACTTTATTCTTCCTTTTTTCAAAAAATTTATGTACTATGTGCTTCAATTGTACAAAAGAGTTTGTCAAGTTCCGTCGGATCTACCGCTCAGTTGATCTTACATGAAGCTATTTTTAAAATCTAGTACGGATTAGATGTTAAGAACAATATGAATGAATATGTATTCTAAAACGTGATTGTACTAGATTCATTTACAATCAATTTCATCCTATTCTTTTAGAATCACTTTTTTAACGTTCTATCGTTTTATATTTTTTTTTAGCAAGAATTTGTTAATGAAAAGATGGAGGGTCTAAATAAAAAAATGACCAAAAAAAAAAAAAGAAAAGAAAAAAGGATAAATAACAAATTGAGTGAAGCAAGTGGTTGTGTGATGTAGAGGTTGAGTAGTTTGAAAGGGTTGAGAGGTCCAATGGAAAGAAAAGAAAAAGGCAAAATAAGGGTTGTTGAGAAGAGAAGGCAAAGTTTGGAGATTTGGCTTTAAAGCTTCAAATAACCTTAGGATACAAGTTAAATAATATTTCTCTCCCTCTACCAATTCATAATTCATATTTAATCCACATTATTTTTCTCTTTTCTAACAAATATTCTCCTAATTCTGTCTCTCTCCTCTTCTTTTGCTGTATGCCTTTTGACACCTTACTTACTTTTTTGTGGTCGTAAATAATTTGAACTTATCTTACAAGATGTATACCATTTATTATCATGGTTAAGCAACTCACACTATTAATACTACATCATAGGTGAATAATGGCTTGAAATGTTTGGAGACAAGGTTTGTAAGCTCTTAAATTTACATCTCCAAATAAAAAAGTATCAGGACGTTGAATAGTGAGAGCAAAAATCAACGTCTGACCTATTTAGACCAACTTTCTTTGGTCTTTAGAAAGTCATTCCAAACAAATTTGTGATTTATAAATAGAGTAACTTTGTTTTTTTCTTCCTTATAAAGTGCCGACTTTGTTGCTTTGTGGAAACAGCAAAATCAAACGTAGGTTTAGAGACACAAAATTAAAAAGTACATTTTTATTTCAATCAACAGTTACTTTGTATAGTGAAGAAAGCAGCATTGAGTTGCATTTTGCTCAAAATTTACCTGGTTGAACAAACCCAAAGGATTAAAGCACAAAGAAACAGAGTAAGAGGGATTAAGTGAACTGCATTTTCTCCTGGAGACCTAAAGTGTGATCCCATTTCTTTCTTGGAGGCATTATTACTCTTAAAAATGGGCAAAGCACCAGAAGCTTCATTCTTCAATGGTGGGGAGCTTATAGAATCTGGCGGCAACTCAACCGGGAATTCTTCGAAGCTCCGGGAAGTGCTGGAAGACCTATGCATTCTGAAGGCGACGTACTGTTATGGGGTAAAAGAAAGAAGAATGGAATGGCAGATCTTATACACAGAAGAATTAGGCTTTTCTTTCGCAGTCAAAAATGGTTTGGGAGAAGAGATTTCAAATCCCAAGAGTTGACAAATCTGAGGATTTAAGAATTTTAAATGATGAATAATGCTAGTTGGGTTAGGGTAGCTTCATTAAAAAGCAGCTTAAGGAGCAACTAAAGGCAAGACCAAGGGCTTTTTCATGTGAGGAAAATGTATATAAAACAAGGAATAACAGATTTGTTTAATCCAGTGCGTGAAGAATGCTTACTCAACAAACGCATACTCTCTCTAGATTGAGTGTCTTGTTTATAGAATCAGAATAATTCAACAAGGATTTGGACAAAGCTTCAAGAAATATCCTCAGCAACGACTTGAAGTTCCTGCACATTATACACAATCAATCCAATTAAAGGAGTTTAAAGTTCCTAGAGGTCTTGATTTCAAAGAACCAATATAATCTGAAATCAATAATAGAGATGGAAAAGAAACCATCAACCATCAATGAGATAACCTGAGAGTGAGACCGACCTACGTCGTTGCGACGTGGATGAAAAACTAACAACAAACTCTTCCTTGAAGAACAAAATATTATAATTCAAAATTACACTAATTTTCATCAAAGAATTGCATGGACAACAGTTACCCTTCTATCTTCATATCCCCCATTAACAGGAACATCAATGCCTTGTGTATAAAAATGTTTTACACACCAAATATTATAATTTAAAGACGCAACCCTTGCCATTTCCATGTGCAGATGATCAAGTCTTATAACAGCAAAGTAAAATACTAGTTGTCCAAAAAAAAGTCTTCTTGGAGTCGCTAGTAATCTGATCAGAGTCAAAATTCAAGTGTTGCTTCCTTCATCTACTTACCACGCTCTCCCAAGAAAGCCGTCGGCAGCTTGCACACCTATAAAAGGGAATCAGTACACAATTAGCAATAAGGCAATCAAATAAAGCACAATAATACTTATTGATGCACTGAGTTTTAGATAGTATTATAAGTAGTGATGATGATCAGCATGGTATCAGAAATTAAATCAAGATATGAGCGATAGACATTATCTTAGTTCATTCATTCAGATGATTAAAAAACGGAAAAGGGAATACCATAGAAACCAGATGTCCACAACTCCACACATGGTCAACATCATTTTTTTTCAAGTACCAATTTTTTAAGTTTTACTAGTAAAAGTGAATCGTCCTATCTTGAAGTTTCGGGAAAATTATTGTCTCAAAGTTCTAGATACTATAATTAGCAATGAAGACAATAATGAAATATGGTAGAATTGGTTTTAAAAGAGCAAACAAACAAACCAGCCACCAAATAGAATACCATAGTTAAAACGAACCCAATAGGACTTCATTTCCTACTTGGATTTTAATTTGATTTGATTTTAACCTAAGTAGCACAAATTCTTTAGTTTGGCTTGTGTGTCTATGTCCAACACTTGTTAGACGCGTATCAAACACTTGTTAGTGCAATAAATATGATAGACATTAATTGTACAAAGTCAAAGTGCGTATAGCATTTGTTTGACATACATATATGACAAAATAATAAATTTGAGAGTAAATACATCAAAATTATTTTAAATGCATAAACTCATTGAAGTTGAATTTCCTTCTGGTATGAAAATGATGTAAAATTTTTAAAAATATATATTTTTATGAACGTGTCTACTGTGTGTCCTAGATTTTTTTAGAAAATGAAATGTTGCCATGTCGACATCATATTCATATTGTGCCTCATATTTGTATCCGTTCTTAGATTTTAACCTCCCAAATCATGAAAATGGAACCAGAAAATGCACTGAGAAATGAGATGTTCAAATGCTAGTCAAAGCATGGTTAATTTGACACCATGCATAATTAACAGAAAAGCAGGTTTATAATTTATCCGGAAACACTGTTAGATCAAATGGAATCAGAAAATTGATCAGATCACAAATGGCTTATGCCGATCCATGAACTTTACCTCGTAAAATTGGACACTGCACAAGAAAAATGTTTGTGTACTTGTACATACCTCAGATCTACTACTTGTATGTATATTCTTCCAGTTGCTGTAACTATTTCCATCTTCACTCAATGTAAAACTTATTTGTGAATGGTTGTTGATGCAGCTTGCCAGAAGGTTGGTTGATTTCACATCCAAACTCGACCTCCATTAGCCGATGATTTTCTTTAGAGCGCTTCATAAAGAAGGAAACCTTCAATTCATCTCCTTCACTGACCCAAATGGCAGGATGCAAGAGGAAGACCTGTACAATGAAGAAAAGATAGAATTGGAATAACAAGAACATTTCTTGGTGCAATCAAAGAAGCAATTTAAAGGGACCAAGACAAGGACTCAATATTAAATATTTGTTGATTTTTTACACAGACCTGTTGTCCCCAGTGTGTGCCATTACCAACGCTGGGAGCAGTTGTCAGCTCAATCTCTAATTGAGCTGGATCCTCATTTCTTCCCTAGTACACCCAAATTGAAAAATTTATGTAACCAATAGCAAAAGCCTGGAGTAAGCCAAAATTTTATGTTTCAAAAGGGAAATGGAAGCTCAACTTACTCGAAAATGGACATCGAACCATCCACCATAACCACAAAACCGTGTGCTCTCTGAGTTGATTGATGACAAAAAACTTGATTTGACTTCAAGAATGTCATCAACGGTAGCAGTCAAACAATCGATGTCCTTTACGACAGCTGCTGTCCCAATAACTTGTTGTGGATGAAGGTTGTTCCACAATGATGTCTATAAATATTAATAAAACAATTTCCAATGTTGTTAAAGAGTTACAAAAGCAAACCCCAAATCTATCGAAGTAATTATGTATGTGATTAAGGGATAGCCCATTAACGTTCAAATAGGGTGCATAGGAACAACTTGCCAACATACAAAGAAGCAACAATTCACAATAATAGATAACTGCACCCAAGGAAGTCGTCAATAACCATTAAAAGAGAAATTGCACATTCTCCTGGCACATGAAAATGAAAATAAACAGAAATGCGGTTGGAAAAACAATGAGGATCTGTCAATGATACATTTGGCAAACCTATGTAAAATTGCCCATCCTGTAAATCAAGACAAGCTTGATTATGAAACATAGTTTAAAATCAACCGAGATATTTGTCTAAGTGGCAGCATGATCGCTAGCAATTAGAGAATTGTAAGGAACTCAAAAAAACTCTCGTTGCCAGATCTGAGACTCACCTGAAGATAGTATTTTCTTTGCTCTTCAGAGAATGGTTTCGTTAAAACAGACATGTCAACTCCATAATCCATTTTGGTATCGGCAACAAAGTTATACCAATCATCCATAGCTCCTTCATAATCATTCATTTTCTGATCTCCCAATTTAGACCTAATTGGCGCCACCCACATGCGTGCATGACTAGGATACCTGAATAATCCAATCTTTGTTTTAGATGGTTCGTACAGTATGACAGAAAAATCCTGTAGCTCACAAAATTGGTTTCTTCTTTATCACAGAAAAAAGCTCATCCAAACTATCAATACATATGAATAGATGCATGCACCTATGTAAGTTTACCATCAATTCATCTAAACAAGTCAGGAATGTGCTGCTATCTTGATCCATCATCAATGAGTTATAAATAATAAAGCCTGTTACCAGGCTTCATATAATCTCCGGGCATGCGTGACACCAGAAAAACCATGCCAATTTTTCTAGTAACGATATCATCAAAAAGTTTAAGAAAGCATCCATAGGTTTAAATTTGCCTACACACCACTACAAATATCTACCACCAAAACCAACTGGGGAGTATCAATACCCATCTCTAACTGATTGGTAGCAACAACTTTTCAAATTTTTTCCATGGGTTTATAAAATTCTACTGCGCTAAGAATAATGGAAAACAAGATGATTATGTTAACTAAGAAAAAAAAAAAAAATCTTCCTTGACGAACGAACGAACAAACAAACAAACAAAAAAAAAAAAAAGACAAACAAAACAAAAGGATATTGAGGGGGAAAAATAATTAAAAAACTGTTGTAGGAAATAAAATCATCATACTTCCATCACTTACATCACCCCGGATGGCTTCAACCAGTGGTCACGTGCATAAATCACAGAGTCAAACATAGATTCCCGCAATAGAAAATATCCCATCCACTCAGAGATAATGACATCAACTGATAATCGAAGAATAAGCAAAGTTAGACCCAAACCAAATTACAGTACTTTGTTGCTTGAAGATTAGTACACTTCATAACACATGAGCAGACTTCATTTTAACTATGTTTCACCGAACAAAACAAAAAGTATCAAGTTTCATCCAATGCTTTTCGATTTTAACAAAAATGGTGGGAAAAAGATGGTGTTAACCTTTCTCTGGAAGGACAACATCCTCCATAGATCCCTCAATTACATCAATTACGTCCTGAAGGTTGTTAGCTTTAACGAGTGCACGGGCATGTTCCGACATCTTAGTTGCTTCCACCGCGTATACCTTCCTTGCACCAGCTTGTGCTGACCAAATAGCTAGGATCCCACTCCCGGTTCCCACATCTAATACAGTCTGCTCGAAGAAAAATAAGTAAAATCAATGGCTATTCAAACAGAATTAACTGAAGTAAAGCAAAGTGAAGCAGTTATGCTACTGAAGAATCGATTCTTTCTAGGGGTCCCATTGTTCCAGCAGTAGAAAGAGGAAAAGAAAAGCGACGAACCTTTCCTTCGAAGTGATGCTTGTTCTTAAAAATGGCATTGAAGTAAGCGTCCATGCGAACTCGGTCACAGAGCATCTCCTTCTGGTGATAAAGGAAGGCGTAGGTGCAGAAATACTGAGCAAAATCGACGCCCTTATCGACCTGCAGGCCGCCATTGTTGCCGGCGCTCCGGTCCCCCACGACGCCGTTTGAGGAGCTTCCCATAGCACGGCGATCCGTTGGCAAAGCAGAAACCGAGGGAAAAGCCAGGACGAGAAACCACAACCAGAAGGTTTCGAATTTAGGGCAGCGGACTACTTGGAGTTCCAATCCTCTGTACTCGGTAGTAAATATGTTGTATCCTCGTTACGAATAACAAATTGCCACGTACGTATAGTTGACGTCATCAAAAATGTTTACTTCACTCTCAAAACAAAAGGTCAAAAATTGTTGCATCGAACAAAAGTTCGTAAGTTTACAAAAGTTCGTAAGTTTACACTTTGACATTGAAACATTCAATCTGTATCAAATTTTTTTAATAAAATATAATTAATTTTAGTTTCTATATTTTAAATTTTGTTTAATTTTAGTCTCTATACTTTCAAATGTCCAATTTTAATTTTATAATTTAAATAAATTTTAAATTAGTTTTTACTAGTTGTTTATTATAGATTTTTTCATTACTTTTTATTAGTTATTAACATTTTAAACATAGTCTCAATAAATGACTAAGAGATCAAGTGGGTTGCAAACTACATATATTAAAATGTTTTAGGGTCAGGCGGGTTGTCGAAGTATGCAAAAACTGGCCTTAACACTCACGATATATATTTTTTAACTATTTTTTCTTTGTCGGTTAATTCTACATAGTCCACGTATTTAAACTTTCACTTTTATGAACTTCAAAATAATAATAATAATTATCATTTTGGTGAGTATATTTAATAATTGTTTCATTGTAATTTGTATAATTTTAAATGTTAAATTTTAGTTGAGGTAGTTTAAATAATTAACTAAAATTCATATATTAAATATAATACACCCAAGAACATATTAAATAATTAAATTTTGTTAATAGATTTCCTACAAAAAAAAAAAAAAAAAAAATGTGGATGAATGTAAACCGTAAAGTCTCCTCTTCCACAGTTACATTTAAATTTGACTTCCCGGTTGCTAACGCTATGTTTCTATTTAAAATTTTTTATTATTTTCTTTTTTAAAATTGAAGTTAAAAATATTATTTTGATACTTGTTTTAAATTCAGTTTTGTCATTATATTTTCAAATTGCTTAGTTTTAAGTTAGCTTATTATTGATTTTTTATTTAAAAAAAATGCTATAAATTTAGTGTTGCATTAAAATTCTTATTATAATTTAATTGATTCCAATAGGAAATAATTTTTCCCAACAAATTTGAGTATATATACTATGGTTTTGTTTGAAAGTCTTTTACATTTAGGACTCTCTTAGATTGACTTAAGAAAAAAAATATATTTTTCAAAAAATTCATTTTTATTTAAACATTTTTTTTATAGAACTATAAAACTCATAATTACTAACCCATACTATACGCCGATAAGTGAGTTGAATAGACTGTGAATATAATAGTAATTTCTGAATTTTTTTTCTCTCATTTATGTGGAATTGAAGTTTAATTTGTTGGTATTTGCTTCTTAACCTTTGTTAATTGAACAAGTCAGCTTCAAATTTTATATAAATATTTGTAGGAATACATGTAGCTTTTGATCTCAGCATCCTCCTCACCAAAGAATGCTTCAATCTTGAATTTTAATTAGGGGGAAAAAGACACCTTTGAAATAATGTGCAAAATATTAAGTGTTTGTTTTTAGGCAATTTTAATTATTCACTAAATTTAGTGAATATGCGTTTGCAATTTAAAAAATATTGTGATCCAAATAATACATATTATGAAAACCACTTTTGTGTATCTAGATTTTCAAAAAAAAAAGTAATTTATGTTATGAGCTCAACTAAAATATGTATTGTATAATATATATTGTATGATATTACAAAATAATAATCATACCAAAATTTTAACATAAAACAAGTTCATCAATTAATTAGTAATGGTTTATACTCAACTAGTAACTATAGGTAGTTTTATGGTTTATAAATATACTTTTAAATACAATTTTGAAAATTATTTAAAATGGAATTTAATTTCTTAATTTGCTACCAAACATGTATTTGGAAAAATGAAATATAACTTTATTTTCTTTGAATCCCTTGTTTTCAAATTAGTTAACATATATAATAAACATGGTACATTAATCATAATAGTTGCTACAATTTAAACTCTATTAAACAACTTTTTTTATTTTTGATTTTCTGTTTTTGAAAATTAAGTTTATGAATATTACTTTCATGCCTAAGTCAATTTGTTTTATCATTCATTTGTTATTGATGTTTTAAAAGATCAAGTCAAAATTTGAAAATTTTAAAAAATAGTCTTTTAATTTTATTTTTATTTTTTGAAATTTTATCAATAAATATATTTGTAAATGTGAAAATCTTGGTAAAAAATAAAAATAAAAAAAACAAATATAAATTTCATAAAACAAAAAAATTAAAAACTATTATAAATATTATAATAATAATAGATGTCTATTATGCATCCATGTTTAGTGTCAAAAGATCAAGTAGCACTTGCCAATTAACCCATGTGTTATCCACATTTCTCATAATCACAAATCCTTAGTGGTCCATAGGGTTGGCAAAAAAACCCACGGGCCTCAATCTGTTCGGGTCAGGGAATCCTCGGTTTGACCGAGGACGGAGGTCAAATTGGAGAGATTCCCCGGCACCTGTCTCGACCCCACCCCGATATATCCCTACAGTCCCCCGTTAATATATATATATACACACATATGTCTCGCTCAGTCACTCCTCGCTGCCTCTTTCTCGCCCTCTCTGTCTTCTCGCTGGCTTTGTCTCTCTCGCTCTCTCAGGTCTTGCTCTCTCACGTCTCGCTCTCTCTCTCTCTCCCAGTCTCGCTCACTCACAGTCTCGCTCTCGCGCCGTCTCGCTTGCTTTTGCTGTCTCGCTCTCGGGGAATGGGTCCCCGAGGGGCCCGTTTCCCCTATGGGGATCCCCGCCCCTGTCCTCCGCTCCCGTTGCCAACCCTAGTGGTCAAATTTGCCTGTAAATAGTGGCATTTAGTGGATCTTGAGAGAACACACATTGGTGCAAAATTCCACTTCAAATTTCTATTTCAATATTCTCAATTTACATAATTTCTTATATTTAGTTATTTTATTATATTTATTTATTATTATTCTATATTTTCTCCATATCTATATTCATGTTGTCCTCCTCGATTTTACAACATAAATTTATCATACATCATTTTTCAAGAATGGTTTAACATTTATATTAATTTAATTGTTACCTTTATTGCTGTATTTTAGAGTGATATGGTCATTTTTTTTTAATGCAACAAATAAATTTATAACCAAACAATCTTGTAATTGGACTAAAATATATTTTAAGAGATTTTGAAATTGAGGTATATAAATATTTTATTCCACCCTTAAATTGCTTTGGTTTGTTATCTACTTTTTATCAATAACATTTTTAGAAGTTAAGCTAAAATTTGAAAACTTAAAATAATAGTTTTTAAAATTTTATTCTTGCCTTTTAACTATGGTTAAAAATTCAACTTTTTTACTTAAAACATGAAAATCTTTCCTAAATTTAAATTATCTTTCATATCTTTGTTACTTTATTCGATGGCTAATTCGCTATCGAAGAGTGTTCAACTTATAGTCATAGGACTCATAACCCACAAACTTACATAACACACTACTACTAATGAATTTATCACAATCTAGCACAACAAACTGTTTCTAATGTATCCTCAAAATTTCAAGGAATTGGACTTCTCTATTCTATATATTTTTTTTTTTCTTTTGTATCAATTTCTTTATAGAAAAGTTTAGTATCAATCAATAACAAAAATAAACTAAGAGGTATTCATATATGAGCGACCAAAACATAGCATTTGAAAACATTTTTTTAGAACGGAAAAGTAATTGTTTTAATTACAATCAAAATTGAAATATTAGTCTATATGGCAATATGTCCATAAATCAAAGGATTAATCAAAATCTTGTATAAATACACATAAAATATATATATAAAAAATTATCATCTATTAATTTCAATGTGAATACAAATACTAATAATAAAAGAAGGGGGAGGAATATTAGAATGCTAACAAGCCTCTATTATTGAATTCATAGCACTCCATTTTTTAACGTCCAGTGTCAAAGTCACCGAGCAAGTCGCCAATCCTTAAAATGGACTATGTAATTATATTTTATCTATTGGGTTACAGGTGGACATTTTACTAGAGGTTTCTATTGTATCAATCTACTAGTGTTCAATTCATGTTGAAACATATACTCAACTTATGTTGAAACATATACTCAAGGTTGGGTTTAGGATGAACGATTTCAAAGCAAACTCTATTCTTTAGATAGAAAATATCGTCAAACTTTTTGTGATCCATAGTCAAACTAATTTATTCCTTCCAATTCAACGAGGATTCTCAATCTCTTTTAATTAATTTTGAGTGATTAAAACTATGTTTTTAGAGTGATTTTAAAATTGACAAAATTGATTTGCATCATTTTGAAATTTGTATAAATGTGCAGTCAATCCTTAAAAAAAAAAAAGATAATTAAAATAATAATAAAAATGAGGCGGTCAACGAGATGGGCTGCCAATCGGCCCACAAAAAAGAAAAAGAAAAAGAAGACTATTCTTCTTCTTCTTCATAGTTTTACTTCTCCTCAGAAACAGATTTGACGTAAGAGAAATGTGATTCTGTTGTGTTTAACACAAAATCTGGAGCAAGAAATTTCCATGGAGGATAAGAAAGCCAACTTAATTGCTCTTTTCTTAATCCTCTTTCTCATCCTTCTCCTCATTCTTGCTCGAGTTTTCCTCCAATTTTCCAAGGCTTTTTTCCTTATTTGCGGGATCAATATTTCCCTCACCGCCGCTATCTTGGTCTACATGCTCATCAGACTACGATACAACCGGAGAAGCAAACAGCTCCAGTCTCAGTTAGTTTCCGAAGGTCGAGAGCTTCGGATCGAGTACAGTTTCTTAAGAAAGGTCGCCGGAGTCCCCACCAAGTTCCGGTACAAAGAGCTCGAGGAAGCCACCGACTATTTCAGAGCGTTGATAGGGCAAGGATCTTCCGGTTCCGTCTTCAAAGGAATCCTCAAAGATGGCACTGCAGTAGCCGTCAAGCGGATCGAGGGCGAGAATCGAGGAGACAAAGAGTTTCGAGCGGAGGTATCCGCCATTGCTAGTGTTCAGCATATAAATCTAGTTCGTCTAATTGGTTACTGTACTAATTCATCTGGACCTCGATTTCTCGTCTATGATTTCGTACCGAATGGATCCTTGGATTGCTGGATTTTCCCCAAAAAACCTAAGCACAACAATCGAAATCGTCCTGGCGGTTGCTTGGCTTGGGATCTGAGATATAGAGTCGCCATTGATGTTGCTAAAGCCCTAGCCTACCTTCACCATGATTGCCGATCGAGAATCTTACACCTCGACGTGAAGCCGGAAAACATCCTCCTCGATGAAAATTACAGAGCAACCGTAACGGATTTCGGATTGTCGAAGCTGATGGGGAAAGATGAGAGCCGAATAATGATATCGATGAGAGGAACGAAGGGGTATTTGGCTCCGGAATGGTTATTGGAGAACGGAATTTCAGAGAAATCGGACGTATACAGCTACGGGATGGTTCTTCTGGAACTAGTCGGAGGTCAGAGAAACGTGAGCGTAGTTGAAAATGGAGAAGACAGATCTAAAAGGAAATGGCAGTATTTTCCTCGAATCGTGAGTGCGAAGATGAGGGAAGGGAAATTAATGGAAGCTGTGGATAAAAGGCTATTGGAAACGGGAACGATTGACGAGAGAGAGGTACAGAAACTGGTTTGTGTGGGTTTGTGGTGTATACAAGAGAAGGCGAAGCTGAGGCCGACGATGGCGACGGTGGTGGATATGCTCGAAGGCCGCGTCCCGGTGGAGGAGCCGCCGGATACTGAAATGTTCGTCGTTGATTTGTTGTCTATTGATGAAGAGATGATGAATAGCCATGAGAGGCCGAAGATTGTTCCATTTGGAGAACGGATGAACGACAGAAATCTTCCTTCGTCTTCGTCGACGACGTGTTCGTACGCTATCTCGGTACTCTCCGCCCGGTGAGGTAAGGCCGTTGGTGACGGCTGACGGAGGCCGGCCGTCGCTCTCCCTTTGACTTTGGTGCCCCAACGGCCTAACCACAATTGCACACGTTGTCTCCTATTTATTCTCAATTTATTATTTTTTTTTTCTTTTTTCGGCAATTTTTTAAAAATTTGATGAATGAAATATAAATTTTTTTCCCAATTTCCAAATAGCTTTTCAAATCATGTACATAAACTGGCTTAGAAAAAGAAAATCATGTAATAAACTAACCAATACATTTATGGAAAAAAAAAACATTATTTTTTTTCTGCCGGTTTGTGTTAATTTCGCTAACATAATTGGTAGAAACGAGTATGAGAGTAATTTACTATATATATATTTAAGGTTAAGGTTCACATCTCATATTTGTCATACTAAAAATACTCCTGAGATTAATTAAGGTGTGCATAAGTTGCCTAAATACTCAGATATTAATATATATATATATATATATATAAAACATAGGTTAATGCATCTAAATCAATAAAATAAAATTTCAAATAGAGGTTTCTCATTTTGATCATATGTCCATTTAATTTTAAGAAGGTGTATTAAATATTTTCTAGTACAATAAATACATGAAAAATTATTATAAGTGGAAAAATATTAAACTATTTACAAATATAAAAGAATTTCAGCAATAGATTTCAATAGACTTCTATTGCTCGTACCGAGCGATAGAAGTCTATTGCGGTCTATTGTTGGAATTTTTCTATATTTTTAAATAGTTTAGCTTATGTTACTATATTTAAAAACAAGTTAAATACATTTCAATTATCATTAAACTATGTCAGACATGGCAATGTGAATTAATTATGTAGCATCTAAATATAAATAAAAAAACTTAATCATTGCTTGGGAAGTAGTAGTTAGAGGGAGGGGAGTTCGTTGTAGTGGGAAAATTGGAATCTTCATATTATTAGAGAATATATAATTTAGTGGTAGAAAAAAAAATTGTGAAAATATAAAATTGTGAGCTGGTTAGGAATGGGAGAGAAGAGGGAAATAAATATGGTAATAAAGTCAAGATAAGGCCAAAAGCTCAACTTTTGTAAAGGAATTTGCTCCGCGTGCTGTCTGTTTTATTGGATTTGGAGCTCCTATTTTGACCCAAGCACATTTTTCCCTTTAATTTTAATTTCTAGATCTTTTAGATTTTTTTTTTTATTATTATTATTATTTTGATGGGACCCAAGCCTCATTGGTTGTTAGTGACAATGAATGTCAAATTTATAAACCTAATGGAGATGTTGAGCAGGTTCAGAATGTTAAAAAGTTTTGGAATTAAATTGGGAGGTTTAGGTAGCCTGAGTTTAAGAAAATGGTGTTTGGATTGCAAGTTTTGGAAGTATGAGTTTAAGAAATTTAGAAATGAAGTGCAGATTTATAAATCTTGAGTTTGTGAAATATTTTATTGTATTTAATTCGTAGTTAGATTTTAAATTAGTTTAAGTTTGTAATCTTAATTGTTTTAATATAGTTAAGTTTAAAATAAATTAAAAAATTGAGAAGAATTATCTTTTTCTTTTTTAATTTTGAAATAGAAATTTTGATTAAAAGTATAATTTTGTTTAATTTATTGTTTTAATAGTTTGATATTTTAATTTTATTATAAAATTTCATACACTTTTATCCCCTCAACTAATTTGAAATGGATTGATTTTTTAACCATAATACGTTAACTTAAAATTGAAATAAATAAGCATTTTAATGTTAAATTTAATTATTGAAAATTTATAAATTTTTTTTAACCAATTACATTTGAGGAATAAAAGATTATAAATTATGAGTTCTAATTTTTATTTGGCCGCTAAGTTGTTTTCAACATTTTAAGCCTTTACATTTAAAAAATAGTTCTAAGTCTTCAAGCTAGTTGAATTGAACAATGGAAAAAAAATGAAAATGTTATTAAATTAAATTAGGGCGTTCTACACATATAACCTAAATAAATATACCTAATTATACAATTACAACCTAGGGACTTGTTTGGAATGGCTTAGAAAAAAATATTTTAAAAAAAATTATTTTTATTTGAACACTTTCGATAAAAACTCCTTAAAATAAAAACACGTATGTGTTTGATGACTCTTTCTTAAAAAAAATGTTTTTATATACAAGTTTGTTTAGTTTGTTATATACTAAGAGCATTTTATTAATGTTTTTCAAGGTTGGCGAAGTTGGTGGCCCAAAGTTCTCCAGCAAAGGGAAGGTAGGAGGGCTCGCCGAAGGTTGGTCGGCGACAATCATCGAAGGTGGCAGCTGGAGGTTGGTTGGCCCGCGCGGCGGTCATTGGAGTTTGCCGACAGTGGTCACCGGAGGTGGCAGTTGGAGTTGGTCAGTGGCAGTCACCGAATGTGCTAGCTGGCGGTGGTCGCCGGAGGTAGTGGCTGGAGTTGGCCGATGGCGGTCATTGGAGATGGTTCGAGAAGTTGGCCGACAAACTTCCTAGATTAAATTGGGAAAAAAAAAAGTAAATGTTTACTATTCAAACCCACGTGAAAAAATGTTGGAAGCCAAAACTATAATATAGAAACTAAATTGAAAATTGAAAATTATAGATTGGGACAAATTTAAATTAACTATAATATTAATTTACATTTAACTTGTCAATCAAAGCTTTTTTTTTTTTTTTTTCCGACACGTGGATAGGAGAATTTAATTTTTTTTTTATTTAGTCCAATATATATATCTAAGGCATGCTTGACAACCATTTAGCCCATTTGAAACTATTTCGTTTTTTATTTTTGGTTTTTGAAAATTAAGCCTATTTCATCCACATTTCTTATAATGATTTACATTTTTTTTAAGTACAATGGTTGAATTCTTAGCCAAATTCTAGAAACAAAAACAAGTTTTTAAAAGTTATTTTTTTTAGTTTTCAAAGTTTGGCTTGGTTTTTAAATAATTGGTAAAAACTAGACAAAAAAAAAAAGAAGAAATTTGGAGGTAGAAGTAGTGTTTATAGGCTTAATTTTTAAAAACAAAAACAAAAAACGGAATAGTTACCATATGAAGCCTTGGTTTTTTGTTTTTAAAAATTAAGCCTTTAAACATTCTTTCTACCTCTAAATTTCTTTCTTTATTATTTACTTTTTTTTACCAATGTTTTAAAAAAATCATGCAAATATTTAAAAACTAAAAAAAGTAATTTTTAAAAACATGTTTTTGAAATTTGCTTAGGAATTCAACTCTTATACTCAAGAAAAGTGCAAATCATTGTAGTAAATTGAGATTAAGTAAACTAAATTTTCAAAAACCAAAAACTAAGAACGATTAACCAAGGGGTCTAAATTAGTTAAGTTATGTCCAGGCTAATCATCCGCCAAGCACTTGACATGTGATTCTTTTAATAATTAGTTAAATGATAATCAAGAATGCATTTATTTTAAATTTTGATTTTGATTTTCTCCTACATCTTTATTCCTCTCGCATTCAAACTTATTAAGGTCTTGTTTGATAATTATTTAATTTTTTAAATTAAACCTATAAATACTATTTGCACATACTGATTTATTTGTGTTGAAAATTCAAGCCAATTTTAAAAAAATAAAAATAATAGTTTTTATTTTATTATTATTATTATTTTTTTTTTTTTATAGATTTTGGCTCCCTAAGAATTCAATGGTCAACTTGAAGCGAAAAAAAAAAATTGTGACTACAAAATTATGAGAAAACAAGCTTACTTTTCAAATACAATAAAACCAAAATCAAATGGAAATATTAAAATTTTTACACACTTTTCCTAAATTATTTTGTCTCTCTTAAAATTTGATAACCTCACTTTTATTTATTTATTTTTTTTATTCTCCATGACCTCAGTCACTTTCATTTTAGCCCCCTTTTTTTCCTTCCATATGTAATGCTCTTTACAAAAGGATTCTAATATCACTTTTGAAATATTAATCTTTTCAAAACTACTTCTAAAAATGTGAAACTGAAATCCAATTGGTTTCCTTTCGCTTAATCTTTCTTATCACTTCCTTTTATTTATTTATTTATTTTTCTTTTCTCTCTTTTCATATAGCTTTTTTCTCCTTGATTAACTTTTTTCTCTCTTCTGTCTACTTTTATTTCTCCCACTTTGTAAATCGATTCCAAAATAATTTTTAGAACAACAACAACATACTTCAACTTATAAGTTCGATTTTGTCATCTCAATTTTATTATTGAGAAACACACAATTATAATAATCATTTAAAAATAATTTTAAACGGTGACATTAATTTACTATTTCAAATTACCTTAAACTTAATAAGTATTAAAAATAATTTACCATAAATTTTCAATTTTATCAAATTTACATCATATTATATATATATATATATATATATATATATATATTTATCCATTTTCACTCATAGTGTCAAATTGACAATTCAGAGATACATATTTTCCTCATCTATTAATTATTACTAGTTAGACTACGTATATTTCACGTGTTTCATAAGATTGAAAATGAAATATAATGTATAAATGATAGAAAATGTAAAATTTTTAAGATTTAAACCTAATAAGATTTTTGAGTATGAAAAAATGAATTTAGATTTGATCTTAAATTAAATTTTGAAAAAAAAAACTGTTTTATTTATTTATTTATTTATTTATTGATGATCATTCATCTCCATGAAAGAGATAATGGAATTTAGATGTGATGTTAAATCAAATCTTGAAAAAAAAAAAAAAAACTTTGTTTTGTATCTACAATCATTCAACTCCAACTCAAAAAGAACATTGTGATGAGGTGCATTAAATAAAATTGATAAAATACAAAATCTTTAATTTGTAAGTAGCATAAAATAAGAAACAAAATTATTTACATTAAATGAAAACTAAGCAAAATCTGTATACGTAACAAATGAATAATAAATATATGAAGTTTTGCATTCATATATCCTATCCTCCTTCACCTAGTTATGTTGGCAAATGAGTTTAGCAAGGGAACTCATAGATGCATGTACAAACTCCTCAAACGAACTTCGGTCAATTTATGGAAGAAATTTAGGTTCAATATTGATTCATTTTAGTTCTAAATCATATATTGGAAAAATAAAAATCAAGACTAAAACTATTTTTTTTTAAAAAAAAGTGAAATATTATTTTGCACATAAGATGATTAGTGATACATTGGGGACAATGTTGTTTTAAGTTGGGGGTAGGGGTTGATATATGCATGCTTGACAAGTCTTTTGAGCATCTGAGCTCGGACTTTTTGGTTGGTCTAATGATATGTTGATTGTGTTGCATGTATTGTGATAATGAAATTCTCTGATAGGCTTTAGATGACCCTTATTCACTTTGTTTTGGATCATGAGCATGTATTGATTTTAAGCCAATTTTAAAAATATATTCTTGATTCCCTTGCTTTTTTTAGCACATGGCCGTCTTATCCATGGTTTTGAAGGCTTAGGATTGAATTATTTGCGTGCTTCCAAATTCCGAGTTGAAGAGAAAAGAAAGCAAAAGAAGAAAAAGAAATAATTGGGCTCAAAAGAAAAAGAAAAAAGAAATTATAAAGTCGTAATGTGTATGCATGACTAGGGGTAAAAAGAGATGTCTTCTATTGTGATTAGTTAAGGCACGTGCGAGAAAAGAGTGGGTACGGTTCCCTACAGTGGAATGGTGAAAGCTAGTGCCCTTAGGTAAAAGAAATGCAAGTTTAGGGCGCCCTATGTGTGTTTTCAGTCACCTTAGTCAAAATATTATTCTCTGGATGGTTTTAGATTACTTGATGATTGGTGCTTGTGTCAAAGTAGGAGGAGAACGAGCTGAGGGTTAAATAAAGCCTTCCTGGGCTTGTAACGACCTAGGTTGGATGGCTAAAGCACACACACGTAGGGATAGTCAAGTTTCGAATTTCTTAATTCAATGCATGCATTTGATTGATTCTAGCTCTATGATTTATATTCTGATTTTATTTTACCTTGCTCGAAGACGATCAAGAATTAGGTATATACGAAAATAACTATATATTGAAAAGAACCATAAAGAAAATGTTTGTTATTTTTGTTCACATCTCATTTTACTTTTTAGATCTGTAGACTTGCTCTACGATATATATTTATAAATTTTCAAAATATTTATTATATATTCATGCATATTTATGTGAATTATGTAAATACAAAAAATCCATAATGATTGTAACCATTTTAATTATGGAGTAGTAAATATGATCTTAAATCAAATATTGGAAAAAGAAAATCAAAATTGAAACCAATATATGTACTCGGTTTTGATTTTTCAATTTTTTTCTTCTTTTAACGTAAATTTGAAATTTTAGAGATAAAATGTGATTTTTTTTTTCAAAAAAAGTTGATTTTATTTTTTAAAAAATTGATTTTTTTATTCTTCTCGTGATTCTCAACAAAAATAAATATGAAATTATGATTTTTTTTATAAAAAAATAGGGATAAAATGTGAAATTACCTAAGATATATTTCTAATCTTCCACTAAAAGAGGTAAAAGGGAAAACCAAAAGTTTCTTGTCCATAGGCCCTTTTAGATAGTATAGATTATAATTGTTTAGGGTAAATTGTACCAAATACCATGAACTTTGTCATTTTGTTTCCAAAAACACTCCCAATACTTTCTAAAGTTCCAGTATTACTACCGAACTTTCATAACGTTTCAAAGCTACCTTTGGAATAGAAATCCTTTAAAATTTCAAACAAAAATTGAGTCTTAGAGTTATGTGGTGATGACCTAAAACAATGTGAGAGGACCTAAATTATCATTCCAGATCACTGTTACACAAATTTGAAAGTATGGAGATATTTTTTAAACGAATGAAAAAGTTTGAAGGAACACTTCTTTTTTTGCTACATTTTTTTTTAAAAAAAAAACGAAGTCTATTTGCTATAAATTTCTTACAACAATTTGCATCTTATTTAAGTATAATAGTTCTACTCTTAGCCAAAATTCCAAAAACAAAAACAAGTTTGTAAAAACTATTTTTTAGGCTTCAAATTTTGGCATGGTTTTTTAAACCATGAGTAAAATGTAGATAACAAAATAAAAAATTTAAAAGTGAAAAGAGTGTATAAATTTAAAACTAAGAATTAGAAACGAAATAGTTATTAAATGGAACCGGTAGAAGTCAGAGATTCAAAGAAATTAATTGAAAGATTGAACCTAATATTCAAAGAAAGAACATTTACAGATTGGACCTGAAATCCTTTGGTGGGTTCATTGGCTAAATCTGGCGTTGGTAGTGGAGTCATTATTTTCCTTATTAGGTTTATTGACCTTGTGTTTCTTTTGATCTATTCTTCTTAAAAAAATAAATGGAAAAGAAATAACATTCAACCACAAAATTAATACTCTCCCTATAATATATAATATATATGTCGTTGAAAATTAAGTCACATATCAACTTTTTCGTCCAACTTTTAATACTTCAAAAATAATATCTCTAAAGGTTAAATGTTCGATCTCCCATCTTACTAGTATTATTAGTATTATGTACTAAAAGAAAAATATACTATCTCTCTTTCATAGAAACTTAAACAACATTTACTCATTTCCAAGAAAAAAATATTTACGTTTTTGGTTGAAAGTTCACTTGATTGAATTTAATATACATCCTATTAGATTTTTTTTTTAGTAAAATAGAGGTAGAGAGATTTGAACCACATAACTCATAGTTGCTAACACATTCTATATGGTAGTTTAGCAATGCTCACTTTAGCTACTATTCTATTAGATTTTGTTATTATGAAAAAATGTTAATTCTATATTATCATGAGCATAATATTAAATTTCCATTGACATGTCGATATTTCCACCGATATTTTCATGTTTTCATGGGTTCGACATCGGCACAAGGGGTGAATCGATATTTCCATGGTGTCGTAGAAAAATCTACGAAACATAAAAAACAAGCAACAAAATGTCATTAATGTAAACATAATATAAATAATACTTTTAAAAAATAAAATATTTATTTACTAATTTAAGTTTATTTTTTGAATTTTTGTATATTTTAATTTTTTCATAAATATTCATCGAGATTGATATTTTATCGATATTCTTATCTAAATTTTTGTAAAATTAAAGTATCGATATTTCCGTTGACTTCAACATTTTAAACCTTAGTTATGAGTCATTTTGGATTAAACAGATAAGTCAGAAAAGGAAAAATGGAACTATAATTGAGGCCAAAACAATGGCACATTTGGAAGAATGGGCCTTAAGTCTTTGGACCCACCTCTCATATAACCTAAATAAATAAGTCTAATTGTCTAATAGAATATTATTTTACATAAATTTGACACAATTTACTTTTTCAGCCCTCTTTACCATTAAGTTTTTTCTAAAAATTAATATAGTAATATTAATACCTAAAGAAGCATGTAAACTAAGTTTCTTGCAGTCATGAACTTTTCAAAATGGTTTTCTTTTTAAAACCTACACAAGTAAGGGAAGTTTCACAAAAAATTCAAAAATTTTTGCCCTAATAATTGAAAGCAAGAATCGGAAACAAGCTTCAAAAGAGAAAATAAGTTATATTTGATATATATAATACTATACATTTGAGTTTTTTTTAGAAATAAAACAAGGTATATTGGATAAGTGCACAAACTAGACAATATGTAGAGTCCATCGGCTTATCTACCAAATAATATATGTGATGTATATTTACATCTTCCACTATATTTGTAAACACGCCAAAAAATAACTATGGTATGTGCGATATATATTGACCTTTTCCAAGATATTTGCAAACACACCACAAAATAAACCATGGTATATGTGATGCATATTTGCATTTTATAGTATATTACCACTATATTCAATATATACTTGAGATCCTCAATGGGAGATGATCGACTTTTAGCTTGGAACATAAAAGAAAATAAACTAAATATCGTAAGATGAATAAAGCATTAATTTGAATTATTATGTATTAAATGAATATTAACCAAATTTAATAAATAACAAATAAAAATGATGTTAATAAAGAAACAGTTAAATATTTCAACAGTTTATTGATGAAAGATAGTGTAATTTATGATATTTCGAAAAAATAAAATTCTTATGCAATTAATAGTCAATCCGAAAATGATATATTTTTTATATTTTAAAATAATAAAAAAGTTAAAAGATGAGAAATAATCTATTAAAAATGTTAAAATGTCCCAAAATATTACTAAAATTTAGTTAGGAAATATTATTACATTTTAGGTTATTTGTGAAATATTAGTGATGTAGTGGGCTAATTTTCTAACTTTTTCATCTATATACACATAATAATTCAAATATTTTTTCCTAAATTTGTTAGGTTGTATTAACTTGGAACATAAACTTTCAATTTAACCAAATTAGACCTTAAACAAGTGTTGCAATTTGTATTGGTTCAAAGTTCGCTAGTTTACTCTCTAATTTTAACAAAAATAATGTAAAAATCTTCATAAACTCATTAATTTCAATAAACAAGGTTTTGCATAAAAAATAATTGTTACCAATGCAAAAATTAACCATCTCCCATGGACTTGACCGTTGGCTCACTTTCCCTAGTCTAGTCTCACTTGTCGAGTTGACTTGCTTAAAAGTTCCTCAAACTGATATGACGCTAAGCTTACCACTCTTTGACGCCTAAGTTAACTATATTTTATTAAAAATATTTTATATAATTTTCTTATTTTTTAATTTTATCTAAGGACATTTTTGCCATTTTACTAAGGTTTATGATGTGATATATATTAGGGTTTTGGGAAGCTATATAAAGTTTGGTCATTAGGTTGTACAAAATAGCTTTGGCTTTTAAATTTTGGAAACGATAATTTTTCTCTGTGTTGATGACAAAGATTCATCACAATCTTTTTGCAATTTGATCTAGCGTTGCATGCTTGAGCATTTAGGTAAGATTAATAAACTTGCTTGTGGAGTTTCAAACGTTGAGTAGAGAACTAATTCTCCTTATCGCTTCGCTTGGTCTTCGATAAAAAAGTAATCCAAATGTAATCCTTCCCTTTGGATTGACGTCAAATTGATTTAGGGAGTTTTAGAATTTGATATCAGGGATTCAACAAAAGGTTCCAAATTTTACAAATTGCTAGTTGTTTTCATTGAAGGGATCGAATCCTGCAATGGAAACTAGTGATCGCTTTGCTTTCAATTTTGTTTTAGAAATTTAGAACACATAATAGAAAAACACAGTAATTACATTATAGAGACAACAAGCTAAGCATGTTAAATTAATTTTATAGGGAAGAAAGAAACTCACCTTTGAAGAACAATTTAACTTACCTTTGAATAACAATTTCTTCAATAATCCATAGAATTCCTCTTCCTCAACAGACAATAGTGAATCTTCTCTCCAACTTGAACATGACGCCACCATTAAGTCTTTCCAACTTCTTGACAAGGACCGATTTGTGGGAATGAACTTTTGAAAGGAGGGAATTGTTGTTATAGAGGAGAGTTCTTACCGAGAACATTTTTTTCAATAAAAAACTTGAGAGAGATAAAGAGGGAGAGGGTCGGAAGAAGAAAATTTTGCAATAACCACCCCCACCTCATGGGAAAAACTTCCCCCTTATATTGATGTGGAGTGAGATTGAATTAAAATTAACTACCAACTTCACTTTATTAATTTAAATTAAACAATAGTTAATTAATCTCATATTTAATTAAATATACATTTGAACTATATTCAAATGCATATCTCTCCCGTAACCGATAATTTTAATATGAATCTCATTCATATTAATTTAATATTTGAATCATATTCAAATATACTAAATCTCCTTTTTATTTCAAAGTTTAATTTTGATTCAAACTTAACTTTATATTATAGTGTGTGTATATACATCATATTAATTGTATCATATACAATTAATATTATTCCCCTAATAATTTGAACAATTCAAATTCGTTCAAAATTAATATTTTTTGTTTACTCGTTGTGAGCTAGCAGGGGATCTAATAGACCTACAGATTAAAACTTTTAATGATTCGAAATTAATTAATTAAACTCTTTAATTAAATTAACCAACATTTATTAATTATGAGTCACTCTACTAAAGACCCATAGTTGCACTTTTTGCATTGTAGAACATGTTGCATCCATGGATTTAACCATTATGCTTAAGTTGATCATTCACAAGTTATTCGTAATTACACGTGAGTCAAATTATCGTTTTACCTCTATAATTACCTCTTACTCCTTAAGTACCACTGATCTCTCTAATGAATAATCTGTTTCTGGTCCTACCATAAACCAAGTCCCTCTTGGGCAAGTGAGAGGGCGGGTACCCTTTGTTCAAGACTCGAAATTAGTACTTACGAGAACTACTCATCTATTTACCCTAAAGGCGAGAAGGAACGAATTCCATCTTGTGTAGTTATTTTCCAGCTCTTCACTTGGTCCTGTTCCCAAAATGGTAGACTTATTGAGTTGATAACTCGAGCCACTCTCACCCATATAAATTAATGGATAAGCGTTCACATGCAGGAGTCCATAACTCACTCAAAATTAAGATCAAGTTACATATGACTATCCTATGAAATATTAATCTCTTTAGTCAATGACGTTACAAAGCGAGATTAAGTATTTTTTAGTCCGTTCTTATACAATTTCATTATATAAGACACCCCACTCACATGTCTCTACACGAACAATTTGGATCACATTGTTTGTAACACTTACAAAGTGGGTCGTATATATAGTGTTACCAAGATAAAGACACCCAACCTTATCCACATACTGTAGATTCTTTAGGTTATTACTTGAACATTATCCACTTGTTATCACTACGTATTGTTCAAGTCTCAAAAAATAATCTTGGATTTTTACTGTAATGAATAACTCATTATTGCATATTTAAAATAATCATCTCTTATATCAAATAACTAATTAATTACGAGGTTTTAGAGCATAAATCCCAACGTTCATATCAAGTTTACTTACTCTTTCCTTTGGGTCGTCGAGTGGGGCTTTACATAGTGTCCTTCTGACATGTGTTTGTGGTTATGTGTAACTCCCATGATGTCAGGATAGTTGTGGCGCTCGAGGTTGTAGAGTATTAGATCGAGCATGACTTGATTATTTTTCAATTGGTATATATTCGTCCATTTAATTGGTTGTGCAACTCGGGTCTATAACTTTTCCTTTTTAAGATACACGTTTTCTCATGTCACCCATTGAGTTGCCTCTACCTGATTCTCATCAAACTTAAGTAAAATCTTATATTTTTACCCGTTGCTCAAATTTCGCTAATATGCCCTTTAGTTTTAACCAATATATATATATATAAACAATCTCCATAAATTCATTAGTTTTACTATAATAAAATGCACGTAAATAAATATGACCAATATATCCATTAACAACTTTTTCAAAATTCATAAATTTCAACAACTAATTTTTTTATTTTTTAATCTCTTATGTTCCACTTTCCCTAAAAGTTGATGACATCATTTCTTATTTTGTAAAATATGTTTTATTATCCATTAAATGTATAAAATGTTTTTAAATGTAACTTAGATTTCTAAGTGAGAACTAGTCTAATGATCAAAACTGCAATACATCTTAAAGTTTAAAGTCAAGATTATACCAATTATCTAAATTTGAGACACAATTCGACAAACGTACAAATTTAAAAGTAAAAGTCAAAATTGAATTTTCTTTTTTCCTCTTTTTTTTTTTTTTTTTAATATATATATATATATATATATATATATATATATATAATGATTTCCAACTTACAAACTCTCATTCGAAGTTGGGTAATTTCTTTTGGAACATTACTAAAACGTTTGTATTCTAACTTGTAAGGGGAACATGTGAAGAAGTCAGAAATGCATTGAAAGAATTTTGTTTTTCTTGAGAAAATTGGAAATTAAAGCGGCATGACATGAATGAATGGATGGATAGGATAAACCTACGCCAGATGGCGAAGATTGTGATGCGGCTTGGAGAAGATAGTAGAAAAAGGTCAACTGAAGAAGAAAGGAAAGGGTTAGCACGTAGGCAATGGGGCCCAGAGGAAAAAGTAAGACTCATTTCTATAACAAATTCAAGCATATCTTTACACCAATTATAATAATTAAACTTCCTCCATGGTTGAATCATTCATCGAAGATTTAAAAAACTCAACCTTTTCCTAAGTTTGGGAGTACCCACCAGCGCTGCAGCTATGGCAAATTAAACATAACAGGTGCGGACCGGGCGGGGCGGGGACACAACACACACACCCCTCAAAAGAAAACTGTGTGTGAGAGAGAAAGGGAGAGAGAAAGAAACAATCAATACAGCGACAACAACAACGTGAACAAGATATAGCCACAAACACACCCACTTCAAACCCCTCTCTCTGGCTCTAGCTCCTCCCGCACCCAGGTTTACTTTCTTCCTCTCGAATCTTCAATACCCTTTTTGATTTTTTTCCTCTAGATTCATTGTTTCTTCATGGGTCATTGATGTTTTCCTCTTTTGATTCGTTTTTCTTTGAGTTTTTGAAATGGAATACATGATGGTGGTGTTTCTTTCCCCCTATTTCTGAATGTTCTGTCATTTGGGTTGTTGTAGGGGGATGGGATGGTTTGGTGATGGTGATGGTCAGAAGTTTTTGAATCTTGGGTAGTGTTCTGTTTGTGGGGGTTTCTGAAGAGTTGTGGTTTGTTGGCGGGATTTTTTTTGGTTGCTCTTGGGCTGTAGTCATAGGGGAAACTTGTTGTAATCTCGTTGGGGTTGGTTTGAAATGTATGTACTTTTATGGTCTCTCATTCTTCATTCTTTCTTCCATGGAGGTTAAAGGGGATTGAATCCTGGAAATTTTAGTTAAAAGGATTGAAATGAATAATAATTCCTCGAATGAAGCCGGCCTCCTTGCATTGTTTTTAACGAGCTTTGTTATTGGATGTTGTTTTTACGAGATTTCGTCCTTGGATGATTTTCAATTCAGCGAGTTTCTCGAAATAATTTCAACACCGTGTGTAGGTGGCTTATTGTGATTTGTTTTTTTTACCCCCTGCAGGATCAATTCATTAGTCAATCTCTTAAGGTGGTGGTTCACTTGGCCTTTGTATTTCGAACATGAGTTTTGCTGGCTCTTCCGTTGCCGCTGGTCAGTGTACTTGTCCCTCTGCATTCTCCTGTCTGCTGATTAGTCTTTTTCCTTTGATTTTAATGATTAGTCTTTTTCCTTTGATTTTAAGGTGTTTTATTCTATTGCATATCTCATTTTGGATTCATCTCCTTTTCCATCCTTAGTCCTTAAACATTACTGTTTTATTCAAGAAACGATCCTGTATTTTCTGTTTGTGGGAGTAGCTCTGTATCGTTCCAATTTTATCGGATGTCTCCAAAGGAAGAGTTTTCTGGAGACTTTCGCTCTTTAATGGATGAGGTCCCAGTGACTTTTACTTTTCGTGGGATAAGGGGATAATTTTGTGGCAGGCTTGTTGCTTTTCTATTTTGTGGAGAGTGTGGGTCGAGTGGAATGACAGATTTTGTAGAGGTGTTGAAAGGTCTTTACTCTTTAGAGGAGCTTTAGGAGAGAGCAAGGTTTATTGCGTCTTTATGGGCGTTTGCCTTCTTCTTCAAGGTTTATTGCTTCTTTATGGGCGTTTGCCTTCTTCTTCATGGTTTATTGCATCTTTGTAGGCGTTCGCCTTCTTCTTCATGGTTTATTGCGTCTTTATGGGTGTTTGCCTTCTTCTTCTTCTTCCTTTTGTAATTATCAGCTTTAATTTCATTCTTTTGGATTTGAGACCTTTCCTATAGTTGAAGGACTCTTGTGGTTTCTTTTTTTTAATTACTTTTTTATGGGCTTCTATATTCTTTCATTTTTCTCAATGAAAGCTTGGTGTCTTATCAAAATTGTGGGAGTAGCTAGACTCTATGTTGGCTTCGCTTTAAGATATATTATTTTGTGGAAGTTGAGCTATCTTGCTTGAGCATATCATGGTCACTTTCAGGTGGTAGAGCTGCCAAAAAGGCAATTGAGTTTGGTAAAACCTACGTAGTGAGGCCCAAGGGAAAACACCAAGCTACCGTTGTCTGGCTTCATGGTCTTGGTGATAATGGCTCAAGGTTCTCTTGTATCTTTCTTTCTGTTCTTTTCTTCTCTTAAATTTTTTGCATATAGCATCAATTCATTTCCCTAGTTTATCTGGATGCGGATCATTCACTTAGTCAACTTTCTAGTGTTGCAATTACATAATTTTCATGCATTCATGTTTCATCACTTCTTGTCTTGGTCTTCATTGACAAGTTTCCTTCAGAGACTATATTCTTCGACCTTCTTTCCCCATTGTTTTTGAAGCTAGATCAAATGTTTGAACTTTCCCCATTCTGCATCGACTGGACAAGAAATGGGAAGACATTGATTATTCATCTGTCCACTGATCTTCTAGCTCCACTTACCTTCTCAGTTTGTCTACTCTTTCTCGAGCTCCTCTGCTCAGGATTTTATGATTGATGTGATGAAGTTGACTATACAGTTTGTTTTGTGGTTTTCTGATTGGTGGTTGGAATCTTTAAAACAAAAACCAACAAAAAAAAAAAAGAAGTAGAAAACAAGTTCATCAATCGACTGAAACTTTTCAAAAAGAAATGAGGTCCTATTCAATGGAGTTGGAAAAAGACCTCCAATGGATATAAAAGTGTAATGACTAGTTGGAAAAGGAGAAGCATATTTACACTAATAAAAAAACTGAAAAGAAAAGATCAAATATTCTATCATTTTGCTCCAAGAAGTAGGCTCTGAAAATGTTAAACCAAATAATCCTTTTCTCAGCTGTGAAGGGGTATCTATAAGGATGGGAGACAAATAAGGTCCACTGGGGCAGTAACCGACCAGTTAAAAGCGCTGAAAAAGTTTGACCATATCCTTCTGGAAACAGTGCACTGGAGTAATAGATGGAGAAAGAACAAACTGCAGAAAATGTCTCTGTAATTGATCTTGGTGTTCAAACAAGCATCCCTGTCGGAAATTTCTCCTTTTTTGGGTAGAAATCCTTCTAATTGAATATAAGAGCGTTAAGACTATAGTTGCAATGCAAAAAAGACAAAGTCTTATGGTATAAATGAAGCAAAGTTCTAAGTTTGTGTATTTCGAGTAAAAGAAGCCTTTTAAATCTACAGGAGTGTGGAGAGTTTCTTGACCTTATTCTTTTTGTTGGGTCTAGTCGGAGCTCTTTAGGTAAAAATATTTATAATTACTCCCCTTTCATCATTAATACTAATTGGAGGTCTTTTTTTATAATCTCTTGGCTATGGTTTGGATTGCAAAGCACCAATCAATCCAAAAGCTTAAGTTGATGGTTATGGTAAATTTAATATTATATCTACACTAACATTTTTCTTAACTTGTGGGATTGGAAATTTGTTGAAGACCCACCAAGTGGTATTCAATATTAATTGGAGAGGAAATGACTTTACAGGGATTTGAATTTAGGACTTCCCACTCTAATACCATGTCAAACACTATTCAACCAAAAAGCTTAAGTTGATGATTGTGGTATATTTAATGGTATATCAACACTCTAACATGGATCATGCTGTCCTCCCGTCTCCCCCTGTCTAACCTTTTTCTAATTTTGTGTTTCCAATGCAAAGATTGTTTCCTCCACAAAATCATAGACCCTTCTAAGAAAATGAATTTCCATTGTCTTCTCTGATTTAGTTAGTGTGATATGACAAATGTTCAGTTGTTAGGAGAACAGTCCCTTTAAAATTCCATATCCTATTTCTTTCCAAGTCGCCTAGATGTTGTACAATATGCTCTCTGGGTTGGAGTCACAGGGAAGAGGGAGGGATCATCCTTCATTGTTCCTCAGCAATTATTTTTATGTACACACTCCAAAATTTTATCTATTAGGACTTATTTTGGCCATAAATCTACGCAGATTTTTGTTACTTGTAGGAATTGATGAATGGTGTGATTGAGTTGTTTTCTTAGTTGGAAGTATTATTATTGTCAAAGTGGCTTCATAATCTGACCTTTATCCGTATATTAAAAGATAACCTTGTGAAACTTTTAATATAAGGCTGTATTTATTTTAGCTTTTCACCTCTTTTTGGTATGATTCATGAGAGTGCTAAGGATACTTCTCCTGGTAGATTTTTAATTGAAACTTTTAAGTGACACACTTGCACTTCAACATCATCCTTAGGATAAGACCTTCGAAGAATATAATGTGAAACATGACATGTAGTATATTTTTATAATATCTCACTATTTTATTCAGTAGAATGTCATGTTTAGAAATGTTTCAATTTTTTTTGACAGCTGGTCGCAACTATTGGAGACTCTTCCCCTACCAAATGTAAGAATATGAAGCTTATCAAAGTATTTAGAAGCATCTATTCTTTATTCTATAATTTCTACTCAGTTCCCTTTCTTTTTGCAACTCTTTTTTAATAATCTAAGAGGTAATAACTAGATGGAAAAATTCATTGCTGGAAGATGAAATCGTTTATTTAGTGTTATTGTATAAACTTGGAGTTACTGATGCAGATTAAATGGATATGTCCGACTGCACCAACTCGACCAATAGCTTTATTTGGTGGCTTTCCATCCACTGCATGTAAGCTTTCTGAAATCCCTTTTTCTTTAATTGTATAAGATCACTCAAACCAGGATCTCTGTGCTGCAAAGTCAAATTGTTATTTATGTATTTTACAATAACAAGGGCGTCAAGACTGATATCCTACCTGCTCTTGCATGAAAATAACTCTTTGCCCCCCGTCCTATATTTGAAGCAAAACCTTTATTGAAAGAGGCAAAACTCACTTGGACAAACATATATTATAGTGTGAGACAAAAGTTACAGTGAGATGTTCTTATTAAACCAGGGTTTGATGTGGAAGATCTTTCAGAAGATGGTCCGGATGATTTAGAGGGTTTGGATGCTTCAGCCGCACATGTTGCATACTTGTTATCAACAGAACCAGCTGACAGTATGTTTCTCTTGCAATTTTATATCTGTGGCTATGATTGATCCAATGCTTTCTTTAAATTCTAAGATGGAGTTTAAATGCATTTTAAGTGATTAGGCCACTTTAACTCCTATTTCTTTTGCCTTTGCCACTGATTGTTGGCATGATCCTGCTGTGATCTTTTCTACAGTTAAGCTTGGTGTAGGAGGGTTCAGTATGGGAGCGGCTACTGCGCTTTACTCGGCAACCTGCCATGCGGTGGGAAAATATGGGAACGGAAATCCTTATCCAGCCAATTTGAGTGCAGTTGTTGGGCTTAGTGGCTGGCTTCCATGTTCAAAGTTGGCTTCTTAACTTTGTCATCTGGACAACCTTTGATCCTTTTACAATCAATATAAAGTTTCATTTAACGAGTTATCATGGTGATTCCAGGACTTTGAAAACCAAGATGGAAGAGAAGAACGGCAGTAATAGTGGAGCGGGATCCTTGCCTATTTTGCTATGCCATGGAAAAGGTATTTATAAATTTATAATTGTTCAGCAGAAGATGGTTATTTTTCTTACAGATTCTCTGTTCTGTGCTTGGGCTGAATTTTACAATTGAAATTTCAGCTTGTTGTGTCGTCCATTTGGCTTATATTTTTGCCTTAATTATGGTTAATATGTGCTGAGTAGGGATACACTTTGCTCTAATCTGTACATGAAAGATGGATGTCATTATTAATTTATCTTTGACCGTTGCATGCACGTCTTGCATTTGAGCGTAGGAGTAAATAGATTTGCGAAAATAGTTTTCTTATTGCTGTCTATATGAACTTCTAAGTCTCAGCTAAGTGCACAACCTAGGCTTCAAGATGATGGATTCTGATATTGGTTTGGTGTGAAACTCATTGCAGTTGATGATGTGGTTCTTTATAAATTTGGAGAGAAATCTTCAGAGGCATTACATTCAAGCGGATTTAAAGACGTTACATTCAAATCGTACAGCGGGTATGTTACGAGAGGCTGTAAAGTTCTCAACCTTTTGTGTATTTTCTTTCTGAATTGAGGAACCAGGTATCGTTCGTGTTTGATATTGACTCATGTTTTGTTTGTAGACTTGGCCACTACACAGTCCCTGAAGAGATGGATGAGGTCTGCGCTTGGTTAACTTCAAAGTTGGGGCTATAGAGGGAGGGGAGGCTCTTCAAATTGCACAATTTTTAACCTTGCTTTTTTAGACATTCTTTGACCTACAATTGACTGGGAACAAATTTGGTGTGATATTATTATTCCTTTTGGACCTTATATTTGATATGGTTTTTACACCAAGATTGAAACCTTTTGGTGAATTGCAGAGATTACCCTGACATGGAATTTGGATAACCTAATCATACACTTGATTGTTACTATTTACAATATCATTCACTCTATGTTTTGCTTGATGTTGTCATTTTGATACTCCCCAAGACAGATTTGTCTAGAAATTGAAAATTCTGTATTGGTAATCAAAATGATACTTGGTATGTCAGTAAACTATTTATCAACCCATTGTGACATATTTGCAAAGGTGAATTATTCACTAATTAATGTTGAGACATAATATATCATACCAATTGAGAATGTTAGTGATATAATATAATGTAGAAACTCAATAATGTAGAATTGTTTTGCAAATTGAGACAATAGTGTCATCATTTCTGAGGATAAGGAAATAAAACAACATACAAACTGATCTCTATACTTTCCTGGGTCAATTAAAGTTTGAAAGTCAACAGCTACTTAACAAAAACATTCTATTTCCAAACGTTTAATACAAAGAAGCGAAACAGATTTTACTTTTTCAATGGAGACAAGATCATAGAGCGCATGGGATGAGATTTGTAAGCAATAGAAGAGACTGACTGCCTGCTCCTTCAACTGTGAGATTCTTTGACAAGAGCAACATCGGTAATTCCAGTCGATAGTGTCAGCAGCCGCCTCTCTTCATCGTCATAGACTTCTGCTGAGACTTGCCGAGTGTTGAGTGACAAAGACTCGGAGTTGCATTCTTCCTCTGGAGGAAACAAACCCCAAATGGTAATGCTAATAACAGCATACTTCGTTGGATTCAAGTTTTAACTACATACGTATTTGATCAGACAGAAAGTTCGAAATCCATTCAAGGAGGCTTAAACATTCGAGTAAAAGACCACAAACCTGAGTATTCATGGAACTCGGGCAATTGTTTGACAGTAGTTACTTGAAGACTTTCAGGAAGCAAACAGCTGCACAAAGCACCTGAAGTTTTCACCAGAAGAAGTTAGCAGAATTCACTTTCGTGGGTGCAAATGAATGCAGAGACCTAGCTAGATATCTAACAAGCGGAATCCATGCCCATCAAACATGCTTAAGTAAAGGTTATAACAGTAAACTAACATCATTCATTCTTATATTTCCATCATAGCAAAGACTGAAAATGCATCAATGGAGTGTAACAAACCATTATCATTGAAGTTACAGCTTGCAATATAAGATAGTGTCATAACAAAGTACAAACTATTTCTGCCATTTTCTTTTTAATATTTGGAAGGCAAATCAATTCAAACAGAGTTGTAGACATTTTCTTTAAAGCGGGATGTACGCAAGGAATAGAATTTTTATTCAAGATGTCAGATGAATGTATAAAGAAGTGGCTCTTTCAGAAAAGAAGACTGGTCCTCCAAATTTCAATGGCTTAAACATAATGGATTGCAATATGTTATATGACAATGACAAGGAATTTAACTAAAAGATGAATGCAAAAGAAGTGAACAATGGTCTGCTGGACGGAGACCAAAGACCACTCAATCGAGAAAACTGTTACCCATCCGAGCAAGCCGATTAACCCATCCAGGTATCCTTTTCCCAGTCAATCTGCATGAGACATCATCCGTGAAGTGATTACAGTTCTTGGAAATAAGATGATATGTATCTCCATGATATTCAGAAGCAACAGTTTCAATAAACGTTCTGAATTCAGAGGGAGGCATATTAACATGTCCCAACGTGACAGAACATCGGTATATAAACCCCGGACAGCTCTTTGGTTCTACTTCAAAAACTCCACTAGCAGGGAAGTCGTGAGCTCCAAACCCATACTCTTTGCCATGGACTGTGTGCAACATGAAAGACATTTGAATGAATTCACACATTAAGGGTCACAATAGCAAGATAACATTGAATAAAAGATTCTGAGCTCATAATCTAGAATTTTCTATGCAAACAGGTGCCAATCAGGTTCAGCCTCCTACATAAATTACAATTTTATATCAGTAGACAGCCTTTCTTTTCATCAAAAGATCTTCAATCTTATATACCAATGCAACAACTTATCAACATATCGAGATCATACCAACAAATCTCTATCTCCAAAACACATGCGCACACGCAGACAAATCAAGTGATAGTAGTCGAAGGGCTATCATATCAAGATTTAACTATTCCTCTCTTTTTCCTCGTTCAACTAGATTGAAATGATTGAAAATTTTTCTATTTGAAAACGTATTAGGTCTAATTCCTATTACTTCGGCTGGATTATTTGTGACAGCATATTTACAATACAGATGGAGAACCAGTTGGACCTTGTTTCTCTCCACAAACACATTGTCACTCAATTATTCAACGGGTAACCAGAGAAGAAGAGCAAGATCTAGAACAACCAGAAGATCAAACAAGGGGTTGTCTCAGCCTGAAAATAGCCCACATTATAAAACTAGAATTTGCTACACCTCATTGAACGCAAATCAAGCTATCTTTATACGAATATTCCACATGTCCACAAACAGCTTCACATCAACCAATCCAGACTACGGAAGATCTACAAAGTTAATTTCAATCCAATACATAAATCAACACAAGGTGCCTAAGTTCAATCTTCTCTTATTCCCATGCTAAAATTTCAATTAAGTTCCATTCTAAACCAAATAATGAAAAAAAATCCAAAAGAAAAGGAACGGTTTCACCAATCTTTCTTCAGAGACATTTTAACAAACATAAAGGGTGCACAAAATACAAAACAAAATCAGGAAGATGACAGAAAGGGGAAGGGCAGAAGCGGATATGGAAATCACCTTCAATACCCGAATGGAAAATCCCAAAACCAAACCAATAAGAATAATTATTGGCAGGGGTGAGATCATAAACGTTCAACACCACCTGGGTTTCGTACTTGTTGTTCCAATCTTCACTTTCGGGGGTTGTTTTCGAGGTACTCTCTGCTCCCATCTTCAAAAAATTTTATCGGTACAACAATAATTTTCCCTGAATGATCCAAAATGAATCTAAATTTGAGAATCTAGAAAGTAAAAGAAGACCTTTTTACTTTCAGTTTTCCTTTCCCTTTTCCTTCTCTACCCATCGGAGAAAAAACATGAACGAAAGAAAAGAGATTGATCTCCGGCGAGAAGGGAAAAAAGGAAAAGAGCTTAGGAATTTCGAAGAATTATTATAAACAGAAACATGAATCAATAAAAAAAGTGGCATTGAGAATTAGGATAAACGGAAAGGTAGGCTCCCAAACGTTCCATCTGGTGCCCTCCCAAAATACGGCTACCATCTTTGGACTCAAAATATTGCCTTTTTAACATATCTCATTCAGGTTAAAATAAAAGGAAAAGAAAAAACTTTATTCTATATACATATCAATTTCCATTTCCATTAAACTAGGCTAGTTTCTCTTTTTTAACAAGAAAATTTCATTTCATCAAACTGCTTTAAAACATGTGGAGAGTTCGAGACTCTATCTTAATCAAAAGCATATGTGTTTAACTAGTTGAGCTACATTTAGGTTAACAAGATTGTATAAATGTTAAGTGACCATAAGATCTGCAATTTGAATCTTCGCATTATTGTAACAAAAAAGTATATATATTATTTATCGTATTAATACTAAATTTTCGTTGAAGGAGTATGAGTAAAAGTTTGACTTATAATTTTTCCCAGAGAAGAGATGATGAGGAGATAATGGAATAATAACTAGATTGCATAAGTGCTGAATTTCAAAATAGGCTTCAAATGGCAATGGGTATTTATGGCTATTATAGAAATGACCTTCAATTTGGTGAAATATTGTTGGGTAGGATCTTAAAATTGAGAGGGTCTTTCCTATTAATAAATAATGGAGTGGACAATCCCTAATTGCCCAAAATAATTGTTATTTTTGATGTCTGGAATTTATTAAAGTTGTTAGATGTGTAAGACATGATTTGTAAGCATGTGACGCCCCTTGATTGGTGGGTAGGAAATAACTTTAAACATAATGTCAAGATTGTCCCATCATCTAAACAAAACACAATTCAAATACAAACTCATGGATTATCGTCATAGGTTGAAGCTATGTAATTCGAGATTAGAAAGTCGAGCCTATATTTGCTATATGAGATTATTTATCTTAAACTATGTACTAGGTAATCTCATAGATAACTTATGAAATATATACCTTTTGTACTACGCATTAAGATCTTTGCAAATTGTAACCTAAACAATGAAATATATGTGAAAATTATCTTAAAGAATATTCATTACACAATTTTTATCTTGGTATATTCTAATGTTAGGAAATCTAAATTTATGTAGTTGTATTTGACCGAGTAAATAAAGGAGTTGAATATATGTCCTTTATTAATTGCCAAAGCGAGAACATGCAGTATAGTATATATGTGTTAGTAGCCAAGAGATATGTGATTCGAGTACCCCTTCCCTATTGTACTAAGAAAAACGTAACTCTAGAAATTGGTTAGAAACTTGGAATGAGTTTATCATTATTTGCAAATTTGTAACTTGGAACAAGTAGATTGACATAGAAAAAATATGCTTAAATTTACAATTCCAAGCTAAACCAATCCAAACATATAAAAGCTCAATGCCACCCAAAAGAGCCTGATTTAACCTAGTACAAAGTCTAGGACGAGCCTTTGCCAAGGTTTGAGATGCATACCAGAAGAGAATCATGGACCAAGAGAAATTTTGGAGGTTTCTCTTAAGCTAGCTTTAAGGTGCATAGAAATTAACATATAAGCATAACACAGACTATTGGTTCTCATGATACTGAAAAATGTATTAATACTTAAGTAAGCAATCAAGTATTTGTTCCAGTAGCATAATCCTCGTTTTGAGAGATCCTTTTCCCAGTTAATTTTTCCAGGTTTTAAAAGCATAATGTCAACATTCGATCTAGTAGTTTATCTCGCTTCACTTTCATACACCTTAGATGCAAATTTGGCTAATTGACTGCATTCATACAGCTTAGAGTTGCGATATGAATTATATTTGATATGTGAGTTTACTTTTTCAATCATATGAAGCTAGTAGTTTAGCAGTAATGATGGAACCTCTTTTTGGGTTTGTTTCTTTGAGGTTGGATATCCATTTGGCTGGCATAGGAGATGGTTGGTCCAAGAGCCTTTGATTGAATTTAACACTTCCCCTGAGAAATCAAAGTAATTTTTATTGAAAGTTGAATATTATATATATATATATATATATAGAAACTAAGTTGAAATTGCAGCAACATATGTAGAGAGTACGAGGGGCTGCCAAAGAAAGACATTAAATGACTCGAGGTCCAATAAATTACAAGATTCGAACCAGAATCGATCGAATCAATGGAACACATGATAAAGGCAGCAAGGAACAACCTCCATCTTTCTTTCCGTTGGGAAGAACAAAAGGGCAACAGAAGCAGTAACCAATTGTTATCTGCTGCCACACACAGATTGAGCAAACCTGTTTACCCAACCATCCTCAGAGCATGAGAATCAAAATAAAACCACATACATTAGGTATCAAGGTGCATTATCCGGAGTTGTCTGTCGCAGTATGCGCTCGTGGTGCCTCAATGGGCCTGATCCATCATCTGCCGAGTCATTCTCATCATCTCTGGAAGATGAACCTATTTCTCCGTCATAACTCTCACCCCACAGTCTGGTTGTTCTCCTCCTAAAACTTGGTTGGCCTCTAGCTCTAGATACACTAGACCAACTGCTGCTCCTTCTACTAGATTCAGGTCTAAAAACTCGAATAAGGAAAAAAACTGTGAGCCAACCCCCATCATCAATGGGTAAAATACTATCATCAACCCTTTCCTCTCCAAATGATGATTGTAGTGTGCTCAGAAGGTCTCCCAGGTCCCTTTGTCGCTCAAGTCGTCTCCAATTATGCTGCCGTTCAGGGTCTACTTCTGATGGGCGCACAAGGGGATGCTCCTTCCTAGCATGCTTTCTAAGATCTGTATAGGTTCCACTGAAGCTACATGTCTCACAGGAACAACTTCTTGATTTTGCATTCATGAACTGACGAGCATGCTCATCAACAATCCACTTTTTTATCTTCCCTCGGCATAAAGGGCATACCAGCTTTGGCTGCATCTGATTCTCACAAGATGAAGGGTGCACAGCAAGTTCAATCCTCTCACTTTGTCCATCTGGTGTATCATCAACCACAGGCTCAGATTCCATTGTTGGGGAAGAGTTTACCGTCAGGAACTCCACATCTTCCTGCACTGGTATTACTGTTGAAGTCTCTGAAAACAACTTGCAGAATTGATCAAGGCAATTTGAGTGGCGACGACTAGTATCACACATGTAAGGACGGCAACCCTTTTCATGGGATGAACATATGAGAAGAACTGCGTTATGAGGATGTTCCATGCAGACAGGGCATCTAACTTCTTCCCACTCTCTCAAATTATCCTCACTTCCTAAGGGCAATTTAGGTGAAGATCGTCTAGCATGGCTGGAACTGCAACTGAATGGAGATGCTCTATACCTATCATGAGATGCTGAACGATCTCTTCTCTCCTTTGGCATGATGATCTTTTAGAATAGAAAAAAGAGCTCTAAAGTGCTGAGCAATCCTAACCAGGCAATAGCAAGAGAAAAAAAAAAAAAAAAAAAAAAAAACTGTAAGAGATCAATTCTACTTTAGAAATTACATCCTATTTTCATAATACTAAATAAAATGTGATCTAAATGTTTGTACCCGTACTCTGTGTCGTGTTATCAAATGATTAATCAGTACAGGAATTTTGGCTGAGGGCATAAGAAAAGGGAGCCCCCAATTATGCCATTAAATGACTAGATCATTACTTCTTAAAGTAAAACCAAGAGATTAGAGTGACAATACAAAAACATAAATTATAAAATTGGAAAGAAAAAAGACATTGAAAAAGCAGATTGCACAAGAACAAGTTGCATAGGAACAAAAGCTACAATCTAGCAATCTTTCGTTTGTAGCAGGACATGCTGTTCACTGTAAATCATGAAAACCACTCTCTTTTCAAAACATGAGAAAAACATAGAACAGCATCTATAGAGTTGGTAGAAAATAAAAACGTACTCAACAAAATTTTACATAGAAGACTACATCAATAGAAGTCGTTCTCTCATCTCAGTCAATTGATACAAAATTGCATTTCAAAACATAAATTCATCATCTTGCTGATTTTCCTGGAGAAACCAAGGAGCAGGCTCTTAGCAACTACATTTGCAATAGCCGGCAAAAATTGGATAATGAATGTACGGCTTGCTGTATTATTTAGATTTATATGGCAGATACAATGCAAAAATGGGTGAAACTGAAACCAAATGCTATATAGCTGCAGAGATAAATGATTTAGATCCTCAATTTCTTCCTTCCCATATGAAGTACAACATTTGAAAATAAAACAAAAAACAAAAATTCTAAACAACACGGGACTAGTACAATTGAAACCGTGAAATCAATCCTATAATCAAACTACATGTTCATATCTTTCAATTCAATCATCCTTGTTCTCAGTGATTACAGCAACAAGAATACACGGCGGCAAGTAATATTTTGAACAGAGCGTTTGTCATTTCCACAACAAAAGTCGATATAAACTCAAAACAAAACAAATATCAAAACACCAAACCAACCAACCCTGTACACAATCCAATTTCCAGCCCCAGCCAAACCATGAGCTCAAAACATATGCAATTTCACAACCACGTCCCCTAAAGTTCGTCTAAAGTCCACTTAAACCGCCAAACCCCCCAAACCCACAAATTCAAAGGGGGGAAAAGGGCCATCGGGGACAAAAGCGAAGGGAAATGAATCGATTGTGAAAAGATCCGGTGAGAGCTCAAGAATCAAGAATTGGGAGAGGAAGGTCTGGAGAGGGGAAGAACAGAGAATTACCAAAGAGAAAACGGATTAAAGCAATGGAATCCTGAGAAGTTGTGAGTGAAGAGATAATAATCTTATCGATTCGGGAACAAGGAAGACGATGAATTGCTCAGACAATGGAAGCTCGATCTAGGGCAGCTTCAGCAACAGCGAGAAAGAAGGGGCAGGGAAATTCCCAGCGCTATATATAAACAAATCGCTGCTTACATGGAACCGACGTGGATGATCCCAGTTCGCTAATGAATAATTTTTTCCTTAATTTTTATTTTAATTTTTTGGCCAAATTACCAATTTAGCCATGGTATCTAATTTTATGTTAAAAAAATTTAAAAAGAAAAATATTTATTTTGGACCGCATCTATTTTTGTACATCCAGTTAATTAATTTTCAATCATAATTGACTACTTATTAAGTTATTCTTATATTTTTTTAAAAAAATATTTTAATTCCTTTTGTATGTGTGATGAGAATGACATGCATTTAAGTACCCTCTATTTTAAATTCATAACTTATTAAATAAAAAGGTATCTATAGTTTTATTAGACATAAAATTTAAATTTATATATAATAGATCAATTTATTTAAAATTAATAATTACATTTAGAAACCTTGATAAGCAAATAAGTGATGACTATAGTGAGCTGATTGAATGAGGAGATAATGAAGTTTTACAAGATTGAGGTAAAGCTTAACAAGCTTAAAATCGCTCAAATGAAGCTCATGTTGAAATTCAAGAAACACCATTCTAAGTCAACCCAATCACAAGGGCATCATTATGTCACAATGACCAATGATGAGCTTGAGCTAAAAGAATTCCAAAATGATTAAATGTTTGCTTTCAAGATAAGTTTTCAAGCTATAGCAAAGAGTTGCAACTATCAATCAAAAGTCACATTTTCATCAAATAATCACTTGGTTGCCCAATAGTCATAATGAATCTGAAAAACTAATGTCCTATGTATTTATTTAATTTATGTATTTTCGTTTATTGAAGGTTCATGTATTTAGTTGATAGATGAAAGATTGTGTCCTTTCATAACGTCTTTTTATTTTGTATAAATACGGCCATATTTTTCACAATTTGAAGAAAAGAAAATTTGGAAAAATGTAGAATCTTGGGTTATAAACTTAGAAAGTTTTTAAGCTTTGTTTCTTGTGTGTTCTTGAGATAAAATGCATGAATATTTGAGTTTTCTATCTTGCTTGTGGAGTGTTTTGAAGATCAAGGGTTGATTTAAGTTTTCTAACATTGTCCAATCATTGGTTTATTAGATCACCTAAGTAATCTGTTGTCTAACCTGTCTTAGGGATTAAGATTAGATTGATTTCGGGTTTTTTGAAGTTGAGTTTCTTGGGTCTTGTTGTTCAACATAATTCTTACCTCCGACGTTTAAAGGATTTTTTTTTTCTTTCTTAAACCTATTAACTATTAATTACTTGTCAAATATTTAATTTCAGTATACCAACCTCACATGCAAAAACTTAAAAGTTAAGAAGTGAACTTGTAGTTTAACTTCTCTTTATTTGTATTTTTTTCTTTCTTCTTTTAGGAAATTTATTGCTCTATTTAATAAGATGATCGCTCTATTTAATAAGATGCGGCAATTTTGTCAAAGAAAACTTAAAAATTAAGAAGTGAATTAAATTTGTTGTTTAACTTTTGAATATTTTAAAAAATAACAAAAATGAGTTAAATAATTATAAATATAGAAAAAATTTATTGGCTATTAGTGATAGATTAGGAAGAATTCTATCACAGTTAATTATGGATAGACAGTAAAATTTTTCTACATTTGTAAATAATTTGATATTTTTTTATTTATAATTATTTTCTTTAAATTTATTTATTTATTTTGAGAAATCTATCACTAAGCTATTTAAAAAATGCGGCAATTTTTTTTTCAAGATATGAATAAATTTGACTTGTATTGATGTGTTTTATTTTATCCAAAGTATAAATTTGGGCTGGACATGTAAATACTTTTAGATATTCATCAATTAGACATCAACAACATAAGTGGTGTGATTATAATATAAAAAAAAGTCAATAAAACATAAAATAAAAAAAATATCATTCATATAAATATATAATAAGCATTATATATAAATGTTTTAGAAAAGTTCATCAATATCAACATTTTATTTTACACAGCAGTGATTAGAATTGTGTGTGTGCGTTTTTTTCTTTTTTTTTTAGAATCTTAAACTTCGTGCATTATTTTTTATTTATACCATTTGCAAAATGGCGTTTTTTAAAAATAAAATTTAAACTTGATACTAAATTATTTATTTTATACTATTTACGTAATAGTTTCTATTTTTTTCTTTTATAATTATAAAATATCTAAGAAGGGATATTTGAGTCTATAATATCTTGTGTTGTGTTGTTTTGGTATAATTTTACTAGTTGAGCTAAGTTTATCTTCTAAAATTTAAAATATAGATGTTGTGCAATCATATTGTTATAATTCGCACAGGATTTTCGGAGAAACATGTTTCTTAGAGTTACCCTTGTATTTTTGTTGATTTATGCAAATGTGATTCTATCTCTAGTATTTGATCCTATGATTCTCTTTCAGTTGAATATGTAATAAGTTTGATTTGAGGAAACGAAATGCGTGATGTTCTTGAAGTTAGAATCCTAAAATAATATTGTTTGTATCTTTTGGAGGTGTTCAATTTAAGGAGTTAAGAAATCTTTTAATTGTTGGAAGAATTCTTTTTAGACTATTGGGGTGTAAAATTTAAACTCTCAAAAGAAGAACTCCTCTATTTATAGAGGTCCTAGGTAGACTTTATGAGTTTAGACTTGGTTTTTCCATGGACTTGGCCTATGATCTAAACTAATTGAATTTGGGCTTTAGTTCACATTTGGGCCAAATTAAGCCTATTTTAGGGTTGGTCTTAAACCTAAATATTAATACCAAACTAGACAAAATTATTTTATTCAATCTAACAATCATGACTAAAACAAGTGACATCATCATAATTTGCCAACTTATGTCTTCAATTTCAACTTGGGACATATGTCAACTTTTAATTAGTTCCAAATTCTAGTGATTTGTAATTTTGTCATTAATTTGAAAAATAATGTGACAATTTGTGGTTTGTCCAAAATTTCTCATTCAACAATATTATTATCTTAAAATTTATAAGTTAGAAAGGGTGGAATCATAATAATTTTATGATTATATAACTTGTGCATTCGATTGAAGAAATTCTTATGTGTCTAAGGTAACTTGTGAATTAATTTTTGAATAGCTTAAACAGCTTAATTTTTACAGAATATTTGTGCATTTGATTAATTAGATTGTAAAAATACTTACATTTATGAGGTGGCTTTGTATTAAAGAGTTTAATTATAGAATTTAGTAGGTGAAGTTGGGGTAATGAATAAAATAATATTTTTGCGGTCTTCGAATTTCCGGAAAGAATAATAAAGTACCGCGATTTGTGAACGCGTTGAAATTGGCGCTTGTTGAAGACGCGCGCTCCGGCAGTGAGGAGAGCTGTTTTTGGATTCTTATCTACCTTTGACTTTGACCAACTTCGCGGTTCACCCTAACCTTTTCCGAATATTAACTAATATAATATCACATTTTTTTCTTCAAAGAAAAACTAATTGTTTACCTAAAAATAAAAATTCAGGTCAAAGTTCAATAGCGAAATTTAACGTAAAAGTATTATTAGTCAAATAATAAAGCTAAGGGGTTTGGAAATTTGAACATATAACTCTTAATATGTGTAAATTAACGGACTTGATTCAATATTTTTTTATTTTTGTTTATTTTTTCATATAACTATTGTACTTCAGGATGACATAATATTTTTCCTAAGATCAACATATTTACAACATATTTATATATTTGTAGAATGTGTGAGTGAAAAATGAAAAAAAAAAAAAAAAAAGGTCATGGAGGAGTTTAAGATTTTTTTATGACATATATCATCTCTGTAAAAAGGTAGGTTAGGGTTTATTAGGTAAGTATGTTAGTTGGTTTAGAAATTATGTGTCACTGCTCTAAACATGACATAGGAAATTTTAAGAATATAAATATGTCCAAAATTGATAATGCATGTTTGAAAAAAATGCATTTATTTATCTTGTGAAAAATGCATCTCTATTTTTCAAAATAACAATTATTATAAATATTTGAATAAATTAGATGTCTATTATATAAATGTGTTTAGTGGCTCAAGGTCATGTGTCTACTAAAAACACATCCTTAGTGGCTTTTTGTGGATATTGTAACACACACATTGGAGAGAAATTTCATTTTCCATAAAATCCCACTTTTTTATTTTAGTTTATTTTAAGTTTACTTTATTTAATTTAGTTATTTTAATTACTTTAATATTATTTTATTATTTATTATTTTAATATTATAATTTTTTTTATTTTCGTGCTCCCATTTTTTCGTCATTTTGCTCATCAATTTTACAACACGTTATCAGCACGAGCTCTTGCCGTTTTTCCGTAGAAGGTAGGTTCTGAAGGTATGCCGTTTTCTCTTTATTATAATTAATAAATTAAACGTTGTTTTGCATGTTTAATATATATTCAGTTGCTAATATAAATATAATTCTTTGTGATAGTGTTATCATGACAAATTTTACAAAAATAGAAATTGCAACCCTTGACATCAATGAAAATAATTATTTGTCATGGGTGCCTGATGCTGAAATACATCTCGATGCCATGAACCTGGAGAAACAATTAAGGAAGGAAATGCAACATCCATTCAGGAAAAAGCAAAACCTATGATTTTCCTTCGCCATCATCTCCACGAGGGATTGAAGATGAAATATTTAACAATAAAAGATCCTTGTATCTTGTGGAAGAATTTAAAACAGAGATATGATCATCAGAAAACAGTCATTCTTCCTAAAGCTCGTTATGAATGGATGCATTTGAGACTCCAAGATTTTAAATTAGTAAGTGATTACAACTACGCGTTATTTAAAATCATTTCAAAATTATTGTTGTGTGGAGAGAAAATTATTGATGCGGATATGTTGGAGAAGACATTTTCTACATTTCATGTCTCGAATATGCTCCTGCAGCAGCAATATCGAGAGAAAGGTTTTAAACAATATTCTGAATTAATTTCATATCTTCTCGTGGCTGAACAAAATAATGAGCTATTGATGAAGAACCATGAATCTCGACCAACTGGAACAACACCATTCCTTGAAGTGAATGCTGTAAATTTTAATAATCGTGGTCGAGGTCGTGGTTGTGGTTGTGACCGTGGCAGAGGAAGAAATAGTTATTATTTTCGTGGTGGTCATTCTAATCATCCAAATTTCAAAAGAACCACCCAAAATGATAATCATAAAGGAAAAGCTCCACAAGATAAAAATTCAAAAGATGATGAGCATAAATGTTTCCGATGCGGGATGACTGGGTATTGGTCTCGTGTTTGTCGTACATCAAAACACCTAGTTGATCTCTATCAAGCTTCCCTGAAGGAAAAAGGGAAAAATGTGGAAGCACATTTTGCATACCAGGATAATGATATATTTGACCAATCCAATATGACAAATTTGGATGTGGCGGACTTCTTTGAATCTCCTGAAGAGAAAATCAGCACAAATGATGGCATAGCAAATGTTTCTTTTGATTTTGAAAATATGTAGAATTGTTTTATCTATCTTTCATGTTTTTTTAGTTAAACCTTGTATTACAAGTTTTGTTTTCTTATTGTAATTATCTTGTTTAAATGAAGAATCATGGACAATTTTCATATATTGAGTGACTAAAAAATGAGGAATGAAGATCTATATCTAGCAGACTGTGCAACTACACATACAATACTTACAAATAAAAAATATTTTTCTAAATTGACAATGCTATAAGCAAAAGTCAATACAATATCAGATTCTGCAAACCTGATTGAAGGATTTGGAAAAGCAAATATTATTTTGCCTAGGGAACAAAATTTACAATTAATAATGCATTGTTCTCTAGTCAATCAAAGGGAAATCTATTAAGTTTTAAAGATATACGTTGTTGCAGTGGTTATCATATTAAGACTGATGGGAAAAATGAGATAGAATATCTTTATATCATATCTCCTGTCTCACATGAAAAACATATATTTGAAAAGTTGCCTGCTTTATCTTCTGGATTATATTATACTTATATACGAGTCATTGAAACATATGCAACAATTAACCTGAAGTTCATGAATCCAAATATATTTACAATTTGGCATGACCGGTTGGGTCATCTAGGATCTATAATGATGAGAAGAATCATTGAAAATTCAAATGGACATCCATTGAAGAACCAAAAGATTCTTCAATCTAGTGAATTATTATGTGATTCAAGGCAAATTAATAATTAGACCATCACCAGCTAAAGTAAGAACCGAATCACCTACATTTTTGGAACGAATTCATGGTGATATATGTGGACATATTAACCCACCAAGTGGACCATTTAAATACTTTATGGTATTAATAGACACATCCAGTAGATGGTCACACGTGTCCTTATTATCAAGTCGGAACCTTGCATTTGCAATATTACTTGCTCAAATAATTAAGTTAAGAGCACAATTTCCTAATTATACAATTAAGACCATCCGTCTTGATAATGCTGGTGAATTTACATCCCAAACTTTCGATAATTATTGTATGTCAATTGGGATAAATGTTGAACATCATGTAGCTCATGTTCATACATAAAATGGTTTGTTAGAATCATTTATAAAATGTTTGCAATTAATTGCTAGACCATTACTTATGAGAGCGAAACTTCCTACATCTGTATAGGGACATGCTATTTTGCATGCTGCGTCACTTGCACGCATTAGGCCACTAGCTTATCATAAATACTCACCATTACAATTAGCTTATGGCCAGGAGCCAAATATTTCCCATCTAAGAATTTTTGGATGTGCAGTATATGTTCCAATTGCTCCACCACAACGTACTAAGATGAGCCCTCAAAGGAGGTTAGGAATATACGTTGGATATGATTCCCCATCAATTATTAAATATCTTGAACCCTTGACGGGTGATGTATTTACTGCACGATTTGCTGATTGTCATTTTAATGAGACAAATTTTCCAACATTAGGGGGAGGAATTAAGAAGTTGGAAAAGGAAATTGCATGGAATGCATAATTATTGTCTCATTTAGATCCCTCGTACAAATCAATATGAACTTGAAGTTCAGAAAATAATTCATTTGCAAAATATAGCAAATCAATTACCATCTATGCAAAGAAAGTAACTAAATCAAATATACCCGTTGCAAATGTTCCCTCGAAAATTGATATCCCAACACAGCAAGTTGTCACTAATGAATCTGGAACACGCCAGAAGCGTGGTAGACCAGTGGGTTCCAAAGATAAAAATCCTCAGAAAAGAAAAATAAATGATAATAAAAAAGACTTGGTTGAGGATGTAAATATCACGAAGAAACCTTGGACATGACTAATAATACAATTAGTGAAGAAGGTGAAAATATCTAAAGATAATAATGAAATTTCAATAAATTATGTCATGACAGGGAAAAGATGGAACCGAACTCATGTAATTATTGATAACATTTTTGCATATAATGTTGCACTTGATATTATATCTAAAAATGAGGATCTTGAACCAAAGTCTGTTGAAGAATGTCGACATAAAAATGATTGGCTTCGGTGGAAAGAAGCAATCAAGGCAAAATTAAACTCACATTCAAAATGCCAAGTTTTTGGACCAGTAGTCTGGACACTAGGAGATGTCAAACCCGTGAGATACAAATGGGTATTTGTGAGAAAAAGAAATGAAAATTATGAGATCACAAGATATAAAGCAAGACTAGTTGTACAAGGTTTTTCCCAAAGACCTGGTATTGATTATGAGGAGACATATTCTCAACTGGTGGATGCAATTACATTAAGATATTTAATTGATCTGACTGTGTATGAAAATTTGGACATGCATCTTATGGATGTAGTCACAACATACTTATATGGATATCTTGATAATGACATTTATATGAGAATCCTAGAAGGATTTAAGATACCTGAAATACATAAATCAAGTTCTCGAAAGCTATATTTAATAAAGTTACAGAGATCACTATATGGATTAAAACAATCAGGACGAATGTGGTATAATCGTCTAAGTGGATATTTGTTGAAAGAAGGATATCAAAATAATCCAATATGTCCATGTGTTTTTATAAATAAATCACAATCAGGATTTGCTATTATATCTGTATATGTTGATGACCTAAATATAATTGGAACTCCTGAAGAACTTTCAAAGGCAATAGATATCTTAAGAAAGAATTTGAGATGAAAGATCTCGGAATAAAATTTTGCCTTGGATTGCAAATTGAGCATTTAGCAGATGAGATTTTTGTTCATCAGTCAACCTATACAGAAAAAATTTTAAAAAGATTTTATATGGACAAAGCACATCCATTAAACATTCCAATAGAAGTTCGTTCACTAGATGTGAAGAAAGATATATTTCGACCTTGAGATAATAATGAAGAACTTCTTGGTCCTGAAATACCATATCTTAGTGCAGTTGGTGCACTTATGTATCTTGCTAGTAATATAAGATAAGATATTGCATTTTCAGTAAATTTATTAGCTAGATACAGTTCTTCTTCAACAAAAAGACATTGGAATGAAATTAAGCATATACTCCGTTAACTCCGAGGAACGATCGATGTGAGTTTGTTTTATTCAAATAAATCAAATTTTGACTTGGTTGGTTATGTAGATTCTGGATATTTATTTGATCCACACAAAGCTAGATCTCAAACAGGTTATCTGTTCATTTGTGGAGGAACTATTATATCTTGGCGATCAGTGAAACATACCATAATGGCTACTTTCTCTCAAATCATGCTAAAATTCTTGCAATCCATGAAGCTAGTAGAGAATGTGTATGACTAAGATCAATGACTCAACACATTCGTAAAACATGTGGCTTGTCTTCCAGTAAAAATCCTCGAACAACATTATACAAAGGCAACACAACAAGTATAGCCCAAATCAAAGGAGGATATATTAAAAGAGATAAAACAAAGCATATTTCACCCAAGCTTTTCTACACATGATCTTGGAGAAAATGGCAACATCACTATACAACAAATTTGTTCGAAGGATAACTTGGCAGACTTATTTACAAAATCATTACCAACCGCAACTTTTGAAAAATTGATGCAAAACATTGGAATGTGGCGACTCAGAGATCTCAAATGATGTTCCTATGTGGGGGGAGCAAATGTATTGTATTCTTTTAAAAGTATTAGATTATATGAAATATGTACTCTTTTTCATTCACTAGGATTTTTTCCCATTGGGTTTTTTTCTAGTACAGTTTTAACGAGGCATATTATATATATAATGGGCATCTAAGGGGGAGTATTATAAATATTAGAACAAATTAGATGTCTATTATATAAATGTGTTTAGTGGCTAAAGGCCATGTGTCTACTAAAGAACATCCTTAGTGGCCATGAAATGCCACTACCTACTTGCCAAATTGCATATAAATAGAGGCTTTTTGTGGATATTGTAACACACACATTGGAGAGAAAAGAAGAAAAAAGATTGGTGAAATTCCATTTTCCATAAAATCCCACTTTCTTTATTTTAGTTTATTTTAAGTTTACTTTATTTAATTTAGTTATTTTAATTACTTTAATATTATTTCATTATTTATTATTTTAATATTATAATTTCTCGATTTCGTGCTCTCGTTTTTCCATCATTTTGCTCCTTAATTTTACAACAGTATATGTATTATATAGGTTTTTCTTATGAAATATGAGATGTCTATTCTTTTTTACCACACAAGTATCATGAGGTATAATAAAATAAGGAAATTGCTATTTCTAACTTAAAAAAGTTTTTGGTGGACTAATCTAACCCCCTTTTTAAAAAACTTCTTTTCCACTTTTTAAGGTTTTTAGTGAAGGACTCTGCAATGTGAAAAATCTTTTTTGTCCCTATTAAGTTCTCATTTAAGTCTCTTCAGTTTTCCCTCTACCTAACTTACCTAACAATAATTTCCAGATCCTAACTTCAATTTTCCTTCATTATACTCCATGCTTCCATTTTGCTTTTGCCTTCAAGGGTCCTATTTTCACCTTGTTTAAAGGGAAGATGGTAGTCCCATTTTCAGCGTTTTCTCTAGTACACAAAAAGGTATGAATGTTGTTTTGGTTTTTTCTCTTTCATTTACGTGTGTTATATTGAAAGTTGAAAAAACAGTTGCTTTATTTGTGTGGGGGAAAGGTTCTTTACGGGAAATCTTTAGATTTTTTTTATTACGAATTCTTGGGAAAATAATATTTTCCAGTCAATATTACAGGAAAGAACCTCATAAGTTGAAGGAAAATAGTTGTTTTCTTGAAAAAAAAAGAAGGAAAAAAAATGATTCTGTCCCTTTTCTTGTAAACTTGACTTTACGGGAAAAGGGACAAAATCATTTCTTTTCCTTCTTTTTTTTTTTAATTTTATTTTTTCTTTCCTTTCCTTCCTACTACTATATATGACTATTTAATTATATACTTGCAGAATGCCTCGCATATTCGTTTGCTATGGTGGTATTTGGAAGAAGGATGAACGAGATTACTTAGGGGGTAATCTGGGGGGTCTAGAAGTAAGATGTGATATTGGGTATGATGAATTTGTGTTAGAGTCATACAAGCTAAGTGGGGTTGGCCTGAACCATAAAAAATTTATCCTTAGATGTTTATACAATTTTGGATATAAAGTTCCTACTTATTTGATAAGGAATGATAAAGAATTATGCTTTTTTTTTTAAAAAACAAAAAAATGGGGAGGATGCATGTAGACCCCTATAATTTATCAACGAGCTCAAAATCTATGTATAGTTATGAATTAGGAAGTGAAACTAGTAACCCTAATTCCTCATACCAACCAAGCTTTCCATACAACCAAACACAAGAATCCCCACTACCTTATTACCCCATACCAACCTCTGTCGAAAAGAATTATCCATCATAAGATGGTTTTTTTTTTTTTTTTTTTTTTTTTGGTTATGTACCATCATTAACCCCCTTAAGCAATAATGTAGCCCAATATGACCTAGCTAATGACAGTTTTTACCTTGATCCATACAATTTTGAACAACGGGTCCTCCTCTTCAAGATATGGTGCAATAGAGAAAAATATTTGTGTAGAAGGGGGCTTGTTGGAGATGAGTTTCCAGATGAGAATGAAAACGAAGATGAAGATGGATATGATGATGAAGACTATGAATGTGATGAAGACGATGAATTAGAAGATGAGTGTGATGAATTGATTTAGGCTAGTGATGGAGATGATGTTGAAGAGGGTGGAAATGAAATTGAGGAGGGGGGTGATAGGGGTTGTGTTGGTGTAGCACCAATTGGTGGCACTAGTTATGCACAACCTGAAATGTCTTGCACTAAGATGCAGATTATTACGTCCAATCAGGTGTTCGATAAAGATGATATTGATATTGAGCTTGGAAAAATATATCTTTCAAAGGAAGCAATTACATATGCATTGTCAATCTTTGCCATTAGCCAGAATTTTGAAACTATTGTTGATAAGTCCATCCCTACTGACAGTTAAATGTAAGCATGATACTTGTGGATGGAGGATTTGAGCTCGAAAGCTTAAGAATTCCATATTTTTAAAGATAAGTAGGTATGTTAATAAACATACATGCTCTCACCAACTAATGGACCACGAACACTAACAGGCATGGAGCAGGGTAATAGGAAATTTAATTACGCAAAAGTTCACCAATGTCAGCAGGACGTATAGGCCAAAAGACATAAAACAAGACATGCGTGAACAGTATGGTGTGAGCATCGGTTATAAAAAAACTTGGCAGTCTAAAGATGAGACCTTAATAATGGTTCGAGGTAGACCATATGAGTCATATAGTCATTTACATGCATGTGGTGAAGCTCTAAGGATTGTGAACCCTGGAATTGTGTATGACTTGAAACTTGATGATGGAAAATACGTCAGGCATGTCTTCATGGCGCTTGGTCCATGTATTAGGGTTTTTTTTAACTACATTAGGCGTGTTTATTACTGTTTTGTTTGCGTTTTGGTGCCCTACTTGCATTATTCATGATTAAGTGTATGTATACCATATAAGCATGCATGGTCCTGCATTTTGGTGCCCTACTTGCACTATTCATGATTAAGTATATGCAAACCCTATAAGCATGCAATGGTGGTTGTCTATGTTATTAGTTAGGTCTCATGAATGTAAGATATGTTTTGAGTATGTGGATTTTTGCTGGGTACCATTTTGGTCTATGGTTCTACGTAGGAATATTATTTGGTTACTGTAGATTGGATTGGACATTATGATTAAGTTGTGATGCCTATTTGTGAAGTGACCGTTATCCTACTTATTGGGCCTTGTACTCTCTATTGACTATAAACCTTCGAGTTGATTGACTATGATTATGATTGAGTGTCCCTCGGGATCACCAACTATGCTTATGACTGTAACCTTGGGGATCACTACCTATGACTGCATGCCTTTGAGTTCGCTACTTATGCTTATGCTTATGCCTATGCCTATGCTTTTTTTTTGTACACTGGTGCCTATGATAAGAGAATAACAATTTCACCTAGTGGGCTCGATAGTGGGTCACTTACTGAGTATTGTGATACTCATTCTTTCCTATGACACATTTTTCAAGTTAGGGTCAAGACAAACAGGCGAATAACAAGAAGAATTTGTGATCATGCCATGAGACTAGTCATCACTTCCGTGTATCATGTTTATGTCTTCCCTTTTCTAGACTGTAGGTTCTAGTTGCAACTGATAATCTAATTTATTTATTTAGTTTTTTATTTTTATTTTTTTAATTTAATATTAATTTTGAACCTATGTTTTAAGGGGACCTCGAGAAACTTATTTCATGTAATCTGATTGAATTAGTTTATTCAATCTATATTTTATTTTATTTTATTTATTTATGTATTTATTTTTTTTAAAAGAAAAGAAAGTAATAATAAAATATGTTTTATTACCTGATTTAAAAACCGTTTTACACGATCTCCCATGCATGGAGTAGCGTCTGGTTAGTAGGTTGTTACAATTACAAAGTGGGTCGTATCTGTAGTGTTACCAGAATAAGGCACTCAATCTTATCCCTATACTACAGACAGTTATTACTTAAAATGACCCAACCTCATATGACAATTACATACATGTTTAAGTTTACATAAAATAACTATGGATCGTAGTATATTGGATTGAGTCATTGTAAAAGACAAATAAAATAACTTCTTATTTTATTGAATAAATAAAATATATTTACAACTTTACAAAACTAGGAGACCCCAATAAATTTAGGACACTAGTTCCAACAGGTGGTTGAGCTCTAATTCGTGGAAAGAATCTAAGACAATCTTTATTCAAAATCCCAAGAGGCGTCTGAGAAAGTGGAGTAGGTCAAGTTTGACCGAACTATTATAAAAGTTATGGTGTCTTTTTCTCTAACTCTTTCGTACTTAATTTTGCAATTAATTTTAGGTGTATGCTCTAGATTATTTTTCTTTATTGATTGACATTAATTGAATTTGTTGTTCCATACTTTTATCAATCTTGCATTTAACATTAATTAGGGTTTTTATTAATTTATTTTAAAAGTTCCTAATTAGTTTAATTTAAGCATACTTAAGAAAAAGTTTAATTAAACCATACTCACCCCTTCTAGGGTTGTCATACCAATCCAATAAGATTCTCATGGAGTGAGTATTTGGATTATTGCGTTTGTTTTGTGGTAATATAAATGTCTTGACATCTGAAGGTTTTTGGGCATCCTAGGATGTCCTTACGAAAGGAATCTCAAGTGTTTTGGATGCCCTCCTAAAACATGGGTTTTTTGGGTTCCCAAGTTGAGGACATCCCCTTTGTAACATCCTGACTTCCAAATAAATTAAAGTAAATTATCTCAAGTTATTGGATTTTATTTGCTTTAATTTCACGTAATTCTCGAGTTTATGAGGGATACATGAATGAACTGATTGAAGGGAATTGAATCCCAGCTGCAGCGAAAGTGTGTGATCGCATTCTTTGATTTCTTGAAAGAATTAAAAATATAAATAATTAAGAAAAGGTTAAGCAACATGCAGGGAATTGAATCCCGGTGGAAGCGTGTGATCGCGTTTTTTTGATTTCTTGAAAGAATTAAAAATACAAAAAGTTAAGAAAATGTTAAGCATCATACCTTTGCCGATCTATAATTTCAATCTTCTCCTCGAAATGATAGTCTTCTCCTTGTAGTCTTCTTTTTCCAAGAGATCTTCTTTGCTATGACTCTGACAAAGATTCGGTTTGTGGGAACCGCTTCTTGAAAGAATAGAGGGAATGGGAAGAAGAATTTTCTTAGAACTTTTCTAAGAAGTAGAGAGAGTTTTAGAGTAATCATAGAGATTATTCTTGTAGAGAGTGTCTATATTCTATAAGGGCTCTCAAGGACTCTATTTATAGAACTTTATGTGTTACTCCTAATCCTATTAGGATAACCCCTCTGCAGGGATTTTAAATTAAATATTTAATAATATCCAATATTAATAAATATTTATCCAAATAATATCTTATATTAAATGATTTAAAATATTTAAATCTTATTTAAATATTTATTTTCTGTAGAATCTTTAATTTGAATCTCATCCAAAATAAATAATTAATTATTTGAATCATATTCAAATAAATCAATTCTCCATATTATAATGTTATTTTTTGAATCTTATTCAAATAAACTTTATAATAAATCATGTAATTAATTGTATTCAATACAATTAATATTTTCCCTCATAAATTTGAACATTTCAAAATTTTCTTTCAACATAGATGATCCTTGTTGGTCCATGGTGAGCTAGCAAGGGGACTTTATGGACCTACAAATTATGAGCTCCAATGATCCAAGTTTAATTAATTAAACTCTTTAATTAAATTAATCTCCATTTATTAACTACAGGGGAAACCACTATAGACCTATAGTTGAACTCTTATGCACTGTAGGACAAGTTGTGTCCATGGATATAATCAGTATAAGCAAGTTGATCATTCAAGAGTTGTTCATAATTACAGCTAGGTCAAATGTCCGTTCTACCCCTGTAATTACCTTTTATCCTTAAATACCACTGATTTCTCTAATGAACAATTTGTTTATCAACCATAAACTAATTCCCTCTCGGGCCAGTGAGAGGGTGGAGCCCCTTGTTCAAGACCCGAAATCAGCACTTAAGGGAACTACTCATCTACTTACCATATTTGGGAAGAAGTGAATTCCATCTTGTGAAATTATGTTCCCAGCTCCCTATTTAGTCAAAGCCCCAAAATGGTAGGCTTATTGAGTCGGCAACTTGGGTCACTCTCACCCATGCAAATCAAAGGACCGACCTCACAGATAGGAGTTCATAAGTCACTCAGGATTAAGATTGTGTCGCACATGATCATCCTATGAAATATTAGTCTCATCAATTAACAGATTTACAAAAAAAGATTAAATATTTCGCGGTCCGGTCTTATACAAACTCTTTGTATAAGATACCCCACTCACATGTGTCTACATGAACGGTTTGGATCAAACCATTTGTAAATATTACAAAGTGAGCCGTATCCATAGTGTTACCAGGATAAGACACCCAACCTTATCCATATACTATAGACCTTTAGGTTATTCTTTGAATATGATCCACCCTTATGTCAACTACATACATCTTTAAGGCTTTATGCAATAACCTTGGATTTTTCCGTTAATGGATAAATTAATATTACATAATTAATAATTACATTAATTTAGCTAATCAATGACGAGGCTTTAGGGCACAAATCCCAACACAACATACCTTTGCCGATCCATAATTTCAGCAAAATCTTCTCCTCGAACTGATAATATTCTCCTTGTAGTTTTCCTTTTCTATTGGATCTTCCTTACTATGACTCTGGTAAGGATCCGGTTTGTGGAAACCGGTTTTGGAAGAATAGAGAGAATGGGTTAAATGGGAGAATTTCCAAAGGAAGAATTTTAGAGTCATACAAATTATTTTTGTAGATTGTATGTGTTCTATGAGGGCTCCAAAAGCCTTATATAATTCTATGGGTTACTCCTATTTATAGAGGGAGAATTTTAGAGTTGTAGAGATTATTTTTGTAAAGAGCGTGTGTTCTATCGGGGCTCCCAAAAGCTCTATTTATAGAACTCTATGGGTTACTTCCTATTTAATAATATCTAATATTAATAAATATATACCCAAATAATCTCATATTAAATGGTTTAAAATATTTAAATCATATTTAAATATTTATCGCATGCATAATTATTTAAATCATATTTAAATATTTATCTCATGCATAATTATTTGAATCATATTCAAATAAATTAATTCTTCATATTATAAAGTTATAATTTGAATCTTATTCAAATAAACTTTATAATAAATCATGTAATTAATTGTATCTAATACAATTAATATTTTTTTCTCATAAAATTGAACATTTCAAATTTTTTTTTTCAACATAGTTGATCCTTGTTGGTCAGTGGTGAGCTAGCAAGAGGACCTTATGAACTTACAGATTGTAAGCTCCAATGATCCAAGATTAATTAATTAAACTCTTTAATTAAATTAACCTTAATTCATTCACTACAGTGCAAACCACTATAGACCCATAGTTGAATCTTATGCACTTTAAGACAAGTCGTGTGCATGAATATAATCAGTATTAAGCAAGTTGATCCTTCACGAGTTATTCATAATTATAGCTGGGTCAAATGTTCGTTTAACCCTTATAATTACCTCTTTTCTTTAAGTACCACTAATTTCTCTAATGAATAATTTGTTTATGGTCCAACCATAAACTAAGTCCCTCTTGAGCCAGTGAGAGGGTGGAAATGAGAGGGTGGAACTCCTTGTTCAAGAACCAAAATCAGCACTTAAGGGAACTACTCACCTACTTACCCTATTTGGAAATGAGTGAATCTTGTGAAGTTATGTTCCCAGCTCTCCATCTTGTGAAGTTATGTTCCCAGCTCCCCATTTAGTCAAATCCCCAAAATGGTAGACTTATTGAATGGCAACTCGGGCCACTCTCACCAATGCAAATTAAAGGAACACAAGTCACTCAAGATTAAGGTCGAGTCGCACATGATCATTTCTATGAAATATTAAGCTCATCAATTAACAGATTTACAAAAAGAGATTAAATATTTTGTGGTTCGGTCTTATACAAACTCTTTATATAGGACATCCCCACTCACATGTCTCTACATGAACGATTTGGATCAAACCATTTGTAAATATTACAAAGTGGGCCTTATCTATATTGTCACAAAGATAAGACACCCAACCTTATCCATATACTATAGACCTTTAGGTTATTTCCTAAATATGATACACTCGTATATTAGCTACATACATGTTCAAGACTTCATGCAATAACCTTGGATTTTTCTGTTAATGGATAAATTAATATCGCATATTAATAATTAAATTAATTAACTAATCAATTGCGAGGCTTTAGGGCACAAGTCCAAACACTGATATCACATCTAAATAAGAGGACTTCTAAGAACATGCATGTATATGGTTAAGAAAGACTTAAAAGAACTGAAAGTTACCACCTATACCAACAATGTGCACTTCTTTTTCAGTGGCTCAATCATAGGAAACTCGTAGTTAAGTGTGCTTAACTTTGAGCAGTCCTATGTTGGGTGACCTCTTGAAAATTTTCCTGAGAAACATGTATGAGGACAAAGCATCTTAAAAGGACTTGTGTTGACAAGCAAGGATGATGTTGCCATATCATAGGGGATGCAAAAGATTGTGTTCTGATTTTATTTAAGTTCGCATTAGCCATAGACATATAGATCTAATGGCTTAATCTTTTAAAAATACTTCATAGAAGGTTGAATAGGTGCTAAATCTGGTCACCATGCTTTGAAATTGAGCAAAAGTTACAAAAGTGCATATTTAGTTACACTACTATCAAAAGACATAAGCATGTTTGAATCCCCTCCTCCTCATTATTAGTTCTTTTTAAATCATCAACTTTCTCAAGATTTTTTTTGCATTGGTTACTGATCGACCAAGCATGTATGATTAATGAAAATAAGAAGAAATATGGTATAAGTGCAAGCATACACTGCCGATGAGTAATAAATCTTGGAGTATTCCAACAACCGAATCTCACGAGACTATTTATGCAATTTATTTTTTTCCTAAGAAAGAGCTTTTTGATGCAAACCAGTGATTTTTAGGTTGAATGTTGATAAAAATAATAAAAAGTGTTGAACATGTATATAATTATGTCTCAACCAAAAGGGTAATGTGTCTTGGACAATGCAACCACATCATACTTGTATAGTGACATAGTCATAGACAGAAAACTTCTCATATTCGGTCTTGTATCAAGTTGTAATTAATGCCTATATTTCTATGGTTAGCTGGATCTTAGATTAATTCACATGCAATTTCTTTATCCTATCGTGTCTCTTATTTCAAAGGCGACGTGACAGTCCTATTTCTAGGCTCTTAGTTTCATATTCCTCTGTGACATCAGTTTATATATCCTAACCTTCTTGGCATTAGGACTCCATTAGATTGCTAAATTAAGTAATCAGTTTAACTTAACAATATTTTTCCATAAAGTCAACAAAGAAAATGCATAAGTCAAAGGGGTATGAAGCATAAGCATTAATCAAGCCATAAAGCCCTAGGATATTCACATAACTAAACCCCTTAGAAGTTTTAGCTACTTGTGATTAAGAACAAATAAATAGATTTCATTAGATCATAAATCATGATTACAAGATAAATGTTCAACGAATGAAAATAAATAAATATAGAAAAATGGAAAGAGAAACTAAAAGGAATGCTTAAAAATACAATATAATGATGCCTTGAGGCAATCCTCACTCTTCTAATCTTTCCTGAGGGTGATTATCCTCTCTCAAGAATGAATCCTATCACTCCGCATGTTTCCACGGGGTAAGGATGACCTAGAGCTCTAAAACTTTAGAACAACTTTCATTCCTAAAGCTTTCTGATTGGGAAGGGTGAGATTTGGTCCAAGGAGGGTTGAATTTCATGGATGGGTCGTGGATTTTCTTCTATGAAATGGTTCCTTGAAGAAGAAAGCTTTCAATCCTTTATATAGGCCAAAGTTGGTTGAGTAATGGTCTAAAATCGGTTCTGAATATTTACCCAACATTTTAGGTGTTGAATAACATCTTTGACCAAGAAAATAGCAACTTAGAATTGACTAGGTGTGAATCTGGAAAATTATGATTTTTGATCCAGTTGCATCATGTTTTGGCGATGCGGTCCCATCAAAGTCAAAATCCTCAAAATAGTCAAAATCAATGGTAAAAACTCATAAAATCAGCCCAAATCACTAAAAACACACTTTAGACAATTAAAATACATGTGATTGCTCCTTTTACCCAATTTAAATCGTTTCGTGGTCAAAATATCACATAATTGTCCTACTTTTACTCAAATGTACCAAAATATTATCAAAATCATGAACTTTGTGACATGAATCAATTACCAATTGCAATTTTGAAGTAAGTCTTTATTGTTTTTTTTGGAAATTTTGTTTAAAATCGTTCCCTTTTTTATTACTTATAACAATGTGCACTTGCACTAGACAGAGATTTTTCATTTCAAAAGGTTTTCAATTAGGACAACAAGTTTTTATTTGATCAAGATTTTGGATCATTAAACTAATAATTTCATATTTGTATTTAAAAATATTTTCATTGGCTGAGTTTTTTTTTTCAATTATATTTTTTTATATATTTATCAACCGACGCCAACCAAATGACCAATATACACCCCTATTGGAGATAGAGTTGGTTGTTGGAAGTGGTCATTGGTCTATAACGGTGGTAATAATTGGTGGTAGTTACCAAAGTTGGTCTCTAATGGTGATGGATAAGCATGGTTATTGGAAACATTAGATGGAAGAGTTGGGTTGAATTGATAACTTATACCAACTTAACAACTACAGTAGGCCAAACATTGAATTGGTATTTTTTTCTAACTTAACCCAAAAGTTGTGACCCAAACACTCCTTTAGTATGATCGTTGAGAGCAAGGATGAAAATATCTGTTGATATGTCGATATATCTGTAAATTGAAGAGTTCGACATTGATATTAAATATTCATGAATATCTCCAATATCTTTTATAAATGCTCATAAAACATAAACAATGTCATCATCTATTTTGTCCAATATGAATATGAATACCATTAACAATATTCATAACTTAGTTTGGTAGTAAAACAACTTGATTATTAATCTAAATAAATTTGATAAATTTTGTGTCTTGCAAAAATATCCATCGATATCCATATTTTATCAATATATCTGTCGATAAATCCATAAAATTGAAATCTCGATATCGATATCGATCAACATCGATATTTTAATCATTGGTTGGGAGAGGTTTGTTCTCAACACATCCATCTTCATTACTCCACCTCGTTGAGTTTTCCGGCCAATGGTGAAAGTTGCGGCGGCGCTGTCCCCTCTGGAGAGGAAGGTGCATCCTGGCTTCCTCCAATTAAAAGCTGATTTTAGCCAAGCAATGTGCAAACTGTATTAAGGATTCAGGCTGTGGTTAGTCCGATTTCCTAGTCCTATATCTATACAATTTCTTAAAATAAAATTTTTAAGTTCACCTCCACCACTGATTGTTAACTGAGATTTTTGTGATATTTAATTGATAAACTATGTAGAGGGTGTGATTACTGGAATTAAGGTAACCACGGCAGCAGGTATTATTGCAAATGCAATTCCAACAGTATGCCTATACTCATTTCTGTATTGTATTGTCGATCTCAGTGAGAGTAAGTATTTTTCCTGATTATATGCTGTTGATGTCTGTTTAACAGACATCGGTTCGTTGTCGCCAACAAGACTGTTTTGGCAACTGCAAGAAAAAATTCCTAGTTTAAAGCCATTTTGATGCATGAAGTTTGAAGTTAATATATTGGAGTTAGGAAGTTTGAGATTCTTCGATGAATGTGCAAAAAAGAGATAGAGGAGAAGATAGAGTTCCTTGATATATATGCAAACTTCAATAATGAATACTGTTAAAATTAGTAAAGTTGAGTTACTTAAGACCAATTTATGAAGTCTGGGCCAAACACCCCTGTCAACTCAAAGACTTAAGCGGATAGATTGTCATTGAAACAGATATGTGACAGTACAACTACCAAGATAATGTATTTGCTAATTGTCTTGTTATGTGAAGTATTCACCAATAGTCATTACATGAGCAAGAACCATCTTTGAAGTGATGGAAACGGTTTCTATCTCTAGCAATAATCTCTCTATTGAATATCTTAGATATTAGCTTTGTAGCAGAGTGACAATTACGACAGACACGAAGATTTTTAATGATTCTAATTGGTGTTCCTGGTTTTGTACTTATCAATCCAAAAGCAATTGCTAATTTCTCACTGTGGTGGCTTAAAGCTCCTTCTTTCCATTCTTCATCCATGTCATACAATACCTCAGATGTATCTGCCACAAATCCAAACACCTTTAATTGTCTGTCTACTTCTTCCAGCATCTTGTAAATATCTTCACTTTGTGGATGAACTTTGTCTCCTACTAGGAACTCATGGACGACGTTATCGACTTCAATGGTGGTACAACCAGGAACTTTCTTCATTCCCCTGTCGTTCAATCTTGTTCTTATTCTTGCTACATCATCCCATTTACCAGCTCCTGCATATATGTTAGATAAAAGCACATAAGCTCCAGGATTATCTGGCTCAAGTTTGAAAAGACGTTCTGCAACTAGTTCTCCCAACTCGACTCGTCCATGGTCTCTACATGCCCCAAGAAGGGAACCCCATATGGCTCCATCTGGTTTCATTTCCATATTCTGTATCAAGGACTCTGCTTCCTCAAACAACCCAGCTCGCCCAAGAAGATCTATCATGCATCCATAATGTTGGGATTTAGGAGATATCTTATAGTCTTGAACCATAGAGCTGAAAAATTGGCGTCCGAGATCAACCAAACCAGCGTGTTTACAAGCTGATAGAATACCGACAAATGTTATCTCATTTGGTTCAATTCCATCACTAGACATTTTTGAGAAAAGCTTAAAAGCCTCATCTGCTTGTCCATGCATTGCTAACCCACATATCATAGCATTCCAAGAAGCCAAGGTTTTGATATTCATACCATGAAAGACCTGTCGTGCTGCCTCTATATCACCGCATTTAGCGTACAAATCTATCAGACTCGTCCAAAGAGAGGCACTGGCTGAGTTGAAGTTTTTGTTTATATAAGCATGTATCCACTTACCAAGGTCAATAGCACCTAGATGAGCACAAGATGGAAGAATGTTAAGGAAAGTTATGTCAGTAGGCTCAACACCTGAGGCTAGCATCTCGCGGAAGAGTGCCAAAGCTTCTTTATAGCTGCACATGTGAGTGTAACCTCCGATCATAACATTCCATGAGATCACATCTCTTTCAGGCATATCATCAAACAATTCACGAGCAGTCCTAAGATCACCGCACTTTGAGTACATGTCAATAAGGGCATTAACAAGCTTAAGATTTGAACGAAGCCCGCGTTCTTCAATCCAAGAGCGCATTGAGTTTCCTAAATCTAGAGCGTTTGACTGAGCACAAGCAGAAAGAACAGACACAATAGTACTCTCATTTGGGGGCACATTTGCTTTCCTCATTTCTTCAAACAATAACAACGCCTCTTTGGAACGACCAGTCTGTGCATACCCAGCAATCATAGCATTCCAAGACACCACATCTCTCACAGGCATTTCATCAAACAGTTTCCGAGAGCGGTCCATGTAACCCCACAAAGCATAACCAGCAATTAATGCAGTGAAAGAAATTGCATCCCTGAATTTACTTTGATCAAAAACCAATTGGGCATTATTCATTTCCCCACTCTGCGCGTACATATTAATAAGCGAAGTATGAATGAACACATCAGATACAAATCCAAGCTTCAAAAGATGGGCATGAATCTGTTTCCCTTCATGGGCAGAGGCGAGCTTAGCGCAAGACTTCAAAAGAAAAGGAAACGTATAAGAATTCGGCTCTACCCCAGAATAAATCATTCTGACAAAGAAAACCAAGGCCAGAACCGGCGACAGACTCATCGAAAGGCCTCGAATCATGGAATTCCAAATGAATAAATTGGGCTCTTCGATGGAATTAAATAGGGAAATGGCGTAAGAGATACTACCAAAGCGAGAAACAGCGGAAAACTCGATAAGCTTGCTGAGGGCGAACTGGGTGTTGTGAAGGCCGGTCTTGATGATCTGAGCGTGGATTTGTTTGAGAGTTTGAATACTTTGGCATTTGGAGAGAAGCTTGAGAGATGGGTGGTCTTGAAGGAGTCTGTAAGGCGGATCGGAAGAGGGTGAAAGAAGCAGAGGAGGGGCAGAAAGCGCCATTTTTGGGCGCTACGAAGGTCGTGGTGGTGGCGAGTGGGATAGAGATAAGGGTCGTTATTATTTGAAATATAGTTGTACGGACTTCACCCGCCAAAACCAAGTGCCTGAGAAAATCTTTTTTTTTTTTTTTTTTTTTTTTTTTTTTTTTTTTTTTAAGGAGAAAAAAATAATTTCAGTTTTCTTAATGCCTAAGCAAATGAAATTGAATATGTTAAATTACAATAATTTGGAAAAAAAATTCAGGTAAAATAAAAGTAACATAGTAAGGGTTAGAGATTAAAATAAGGGAAAAATACCTTTTGGCCTGTGAGGTTTTAAGATTGTGTGTATTCCATCTTTAATGTTTTAAATTGACCATTTTAGTCCCTAAGTTTTCAAAAATAGGTTTAAAAGGTCACTCAACTAATAAATATATTAAATTTAAGGTTGGAAGTTTATGGTTCATGTCTATTTGGTCCAAAACAGACACTTTAGCTCCTCATGTTTGCTAAATACTTCTAAATGGTCTTTGAGTTACTGTAAGTTAACGGAATGTTTACTAGACCATTACATGTTGACATGGACGCTAATTATATTTGATGACATGTCAATTATCTTCAAATCAATTTAAATTAAAATTTAAAAAAAAATAAAGAAGTTGAAAATATTTAAAAGCTTAAAATAATACTTTCCATATGCCGTAGCCCCCGATAGATATGAATCTCAAACCTCATAAACCAAAAATGCATTTTTTCCTTAATTAAATTTAGGTTAATAAATTGTCTAGTTCACAAATTAACCTAAAAATTTCGTTCAAATTCAACTTTTAACAAAAACATAACTCAACTAACATAAAATAAGTATTCTCGTCTAACCCTCTATATATATTTCCTTTTTATTTCACTTTCATATCTATAAGAAATAGCTTTCATTAGCCACAACTTTACATAGCTCCAAGTTGGATTGTGAAAAGTTTTGTATATGAAAGAAATATCTATCGAACTCCTATGAAAAGAATCCCAATAATTTTCTCTATGCGTATCCTTCATGAAGAAAAAAGTGTAAAGTGATTACTCAAAGGAAGTATCAATATTTGGCCCATTCACATGCATATTCTAATATTTTTGTATATGTATATTAAAAAATTATCTCTATATATTATAAATTTTTAGTCTTCTGGAGTTTTTTTAATATCTGATTTATTTCCTTGGATAGAAACTATTAATGGGAATTGTTATAAACTTATGTGAGTCGTCTAATTCATAATTATTGAAGAACAATAGGGTTTTTAAATTTAATAATGATCAATAAGAGAGGATAAATAATATAACCAAACCTTGCAATGTACTTATCTCCAACTCAAACCCTAAGTGAGATCAAGAGCGAGTCTCTTGTTCGACGTAGGAAATGGGAGAAAATGAATCGATATAGTATATTGGAGACTATTACTTTAACATCTAATATTTGTTTAGAAGTCAATTGTATGAACATTCTTTTTTCTATTCACCATTTGTAGGGTGAGAGAGATAGAGTCATTAAGATAGTAATAAGTGCTTTATCTAATGAGCTTACTCAAATGAACTTCTATACATGAAGTCATAATTAACAATACTTAAAGATGCTTACTTTATCATTCGAACATAACTATTAGTTGAATTGCTATAATTATGAAGTAACAATTATATAGAATTTACTTCAACAAAAAAGTGACCACATAATAAAGCAAAGAGTTCAATCCTACTCGTAACAATTCAAGTTGAATATATTAATAAAGTAGAAAAAATATGTATAGATAGCCAAAGATAGTTTAAAATTATGGTTATGGGTTTGGATTTTGCAAGATATGGAAAACCAAAGAAGAAATGGAGAGAGGGAATATTCAGATTCAAGACATAGATAAAGTGATGGCCAATTCAATTTAACCTTTGCTTTGAAGTGTTAGGATGAGGATTCTCCAAGTATTATTAAAGGGGCTTTTGCCTTTTTCTTTTGAAAACACTCAAATAAATTTTCTTTTAGAGAAAAAAAAAAAAGAAAAAGAAAATGGAGAGAATAAAGAGTCTTGGGAATTATGGAAGAGCATTTGCATTTGTCTAAGGTTTTCATGTTTCAATTGGAATATTCACCATGTTTTTTGTTATTACAATTTTGGCCTCACCTTTTTTGTTATTCCTCCTTATCAAATGCTAGGTCAAACTTAACAAAACCTAAAAATCCACTTGTGCTTACTTGGTCCTATGCACACTTGCCACATGCCCTATATACAGCCCAACCCCTCCACTTTAAATAACTATCTAAACTTACCCTTGTATGTTTAAGGGGTTTTAAAACTTTGTGTGTATATAAAATTATATTATATAGTAAGTATTTCAATATTTTTATAGACCTATTCAACATAAAATTCTATTAAACACATTTCAAAATTCAAGAAATTAAAGTAACATGTTAAATACAACATTAAAAAATTAAAAAACTAAATTTATAATTTAATAAAATAAAATTACTTGCACTTCACTTCGATACACAAATTTAAGAAATTAAGTTGAGAGAGTGCTATAAAAGTGTGGGGCCAAACATATAGTAATTGTCATGCACATATTTTTTCTAGTGATAATGAAATTCAAATCTTCATATCTTTCATTTGTGGTATAAAAAAAATTGAGGTAGAAAAAGGAATAAGTTTGATATTCGATTGAGAGGAAATTTAAAATAGATTCTTGGGATGAATTATCGCCATCATCTCTTTAAATATACTTATTTCTCTACCTCTTTTTAAAATTTCTTCTCTTATTATTGTTTTGATTAGAGTGAAAATTTAAAATAGATTCTTGGTATGAATTTATTCATTGTTTTTCAAAGTATAAAAGCACGATTGAAATTTATCAGTTTACCACAAATGTCATAAATACTTTGTATAAATTAGCCTAAAACTAAACTAAAAAAATTACAAAACTATTGTTTTTATGTTTTTAAGTTCATGTAGACCCAAATTATTAATAGCGTTTGGGTAATATTTATAATTATTTAAAATTTTTAAACTTGACTACCAATGTAGAAAACTGATTTTAAATTATAGAAAACTATAAAGCAAAGGTATTACTAATGAACAACCTCATTTTTAGAATGGAAATTGCACAAAATGATATTTGACTATACTTGCAAATATATCCACCAACCTATCTATTTTACTTTCTTTTTTTAAAAAAAAAAAAAGAAAAAGCTTATAATACATAATATAATATATATATATATATATATATATATATATATATATATATATATATATAAACATGTAAATTGAATTTATTTGTCTAGTTCATTTTTATCTTTATTTGTGTAGTATTTTATATGAAAGAATCAAATTCTTTCTTGAATTATTTTATTAATAGTTCCCCTACCTACATGCATGCACTCCACACATGTAGAAAATAAATAAATAAATAATATAGAGATATTTTTGGCCTCCTAAACAATAAAGTTATATCTTCCCAACAAAATAATATAAAATAATAAATCACTTTCTTGATATATCTGCAAAGTTCTCACACTGCCCAATGTACTCCATTCAGCGTCGGTTCGCCGCAATCCTAATTATTCCAATTTTTTCTTTTTTCTTAAAAAAAAAACCATTTTTACTCAAAACTTGACATAATTAACTTGTGATATAAGACACTTGGGTACGCTATTTTTTACTATCAATTCTATTTTCTTTAATTCACCCACTAGTTAAAAAAAAAAAAAAAAAAAAAGTGCAATTCTAAACTCACAAATTTCAGTAAAAGTTTAAAATTTTCACAAAATTGAATTTGAGTAGCACATTTATTAATTCTAGAATAACTTTGAAAACTTTAGGTCAATGTCTAAAAGAATCTATCAAAATGTACCCCACACACATACAAATACATATATATACGTTGTGTAGTTCATTGAACACATTTATATATATTTTTAACAATTGTTTGAACGGTAATAATGTTGAAACACATTTTCAAGTTTAATGTTAAAATTATAATATTTACCTGAGTTTCAAGTGTGATCTAATAAAGCCAAAATGAGTATAGCTCATTTGGTATAAAATTTATATTATCAATTTCAAAATTAAAGATTGATTCCTCACTCCATATATTTATATATAAAAAAGTGCGATTTGGAAAAATTTAGAACTTTTAATTTTAGGAGCATAAATTTATTCATTTATATTGCCGAATATAATTTGAACTTTTTTATTAGATTTTTATTCCAATACATTTTGTAACAATTTTAGTATAACTAATTTGTGAATGATAAAATATTATGAATTTTACTTTCTTAAAATGTCAAAATATGTATATTGCGATTTGTGGTGTCTGATTGTAGTAATCATTTCTGCTCAGCCATATAACTAAGATTAGGCATAAAATTTGCTTTTAAAAAATTAATTAGTTTAAAAAGTTGACACACCAATCGAGAATATTCTAAAACAAAATGACGTCATATATACCGGACAATAGTTATTCATATTAGAAATAAATTGGCTTTTTCCCCTAACATTAAGAATATTGTCATCTGAAATATTTCTCATATTAAAAGCTTGAAATCAATTTTCCTTTCCATAAATTGATTTGTTAAAACTAATCAAAACATGGTTTAATTCTAATTTAATATCCTGTCTTTCATATATATATATATTTTTTTTACCAAGTACTTATCTTAATCCAGTTTCATATATTTTAATTTCAATCCTTCAACTTTATATACAAACATATTATATATATATATATATATTTTTTTTTGTCAAGTTTCCCTTTCAAACCCAACACGTAACCTAATACATGCATGTGTTTATACACATATCTTATTAATACAATAAATGAAAAGAATAAAGGAAAATATGAAACTATTCACACGGTTATTATAGTATAAACAATATCTTATTAATATAATAAATGAAAAGAATAAGAAAAATGATTGAAAATAGAAAAAATATCAAATTATTTACAAATATAAAAAAATTTCACGATCGTGATCATAGTCTACCACTGAAGCGATAGAAGTCTATCAAACTCTATCACCGATAAACAGAGAAAGTTATCTATATTTGTAAATAACTTGACTTATTTTGCTATATTTGAAAACAGTCCAAAGATATGTTTATATCAAATTTTTTCTTCTATACAATTTAAATTATTCACATGTTTATTATAAACACTAACATAGAATGACCCAACTCAGCTGATTTAATAGTACTAATACACTAAACCATTAGTAAAAAGTACAATTCAAAGTTCAATTATTTAAAAGTTTAAAGGGTGTTTGGGGCATTAAACTGGTTATTATAGTCTATAAGTTATAATAGTCAAAGTTTGGGATACAAACTATTTTAGTTTGAGTTGTATTTGGAGTGCATACTATTTTAATATGGATAGAAATTAGTAAACACAATAACAAAGAGAGAAAAAGAAGATAGGTAGGAAATAGTAAATATTTTGAAAAATAATAAACACGGTAAGAATTAGTAAACACTGTAACAAGTAGGGACTTGAAATAATAATATATAATTAATTGTAGGGTATAATAGTTAGAAACATCAACTATTATAATTGGAGCCTCAAACACATAGTGGAGCTATAATAAACCACCCCACCCACTTGAAGTTGGGCCCAAACACCCCCTAACAGTCACTATTTGGGTTGACTTTCTAAGTGTTTAAATACATTATTTTTTCACAATTTTACTTGAACAGGATATGTTCTATAGGTTCACAACAACTGTGTCCTTAAATTTTAAAATAAACATATTTTTAAGAACTTAGAAATCAAATCCAAACAAGTTTTAAATAGATAAAAAAACACGAAGGAATGGAAGAGTCAAATCAAGTAGAATTTGGAGATGAATTTGCATATACATGCATATAAATTAAGCAATGGGAGGGCCAGAAAGGCAGCAAGAGGAGGTGAAAATGGGATGATGAATCTAGGGAGTGCCCATCTTTTTGTTGAATTATTGAAGGGAAAAGGAATTTGGGAGGATGATGGATGTGCACTTAACAGGAATAGATTCCAATGGGGGAGAGAGGAAATTATATAATAATAATAATAATAATAATAATAATAATAATCCAACAATTTCTCTTTAACTTTTGGTTCAGTCGTTTTTGTTTTTTATTTAACCCCTTCTTTTGTGAAAGGGTTTTGACCCACATGATGAAACTACATGGGGAAGGCTTATTTGCCCAAGTTGGAGCAAACAAAGGCCACCCAACACAAAGGCATCTCACCTATATGGCTGTATCAGATATTTGCTTCCTTGCCCTGTTAATGTGCAGCTAGCTAGCTACCACTTCCTACCAAAAGCCCCCATTCAAACTCAATATATTAAGGTCCATATCTAACCATTTTATTATCTTTTTATTATTTTTTAAAACTAAGCCTATTTCTTCTCATTATCTAACCAAGATTTACTTATTTCTTAAATACAAAAGTTAAACTCTTAATCAAATTCCAAAAACAAATTTTTAAAAATTACTTTTTTAGCTTTCAATATTTGACATGATTTTGAAAACATTGATACAATGTAGATAACAAAGCAAAAAATGTAGAAATCACAAACGTGTTTATAGGCTTAATTTTCAAAAACTAAAAATAAAAAACCAAATGATTACCAAACTAATCCTAAATTTACTAATTTTGTACCAATAAGGTAGAGATTAAATGTTCCAATCTCTCATCTTGAACTAATAATAGTTCAAACTGCTAGTGATATATAATAAAAATAGACTACTAAACTGCATCAAAAGATCAATGGAAGTTCCTACCAACTAGTGTGTGGACAAATATTGTTCTATCTATAACTAGTTTAAATCTATTTTAATCACTGGATTGTAGTTAATTATTCCTCTCTCTTTATTCTTCGTTTTAGTCATCTTGAATTTTAAAATCTTAATTTTAGTCCACTTTTAACAATACTCTACCTAAGTTCCTAGTGTACAAATGTTGACCAATTTATTTTATGTATGTTGTAACCACGTTCATCTTCTATGTATAGCATAAATTAGAAAAAAAAAAAGTTAAGGTGTCAGTTTAATAAAATCATTTGATTTTTTTTTTTTTTTAAAAAAAACAATGGTGTTTGTTCACCGTGATTTTCATCTTTAATAAACATTTTAATTTTAATTTTTGAAAATTGAGCTTATAAATACTACTTCTCCTCATAAGTTTCTATGTTTTAGTCCACTATCTACTAATAAAAAAAAAGTAGTTTTTGGTTTTGAGGACTAGAAATTCAAGAGTTTCTTTAAGAAAGATAAAAACCATAGTTGAGAAATTGAGAGGAAACCAGCACAAATATCAATAAAAAAAATACAATAACAAAATCGTTATGAAACCAAGCCTTTTACTTTTTTTGAGTTTCAAAATTTAGGTTTAGATTTTGAAATCATTCCTTAAAAAAGACAATAAAACAAAGAAACCTGATATAATTTTAAGAACTAAATGGTTATCCAAATGGCCAAATGACTTGAATTAATATTTAAAATATTAAAAGACCAAACTAGAAATTTGATGAAACAGTTCAACGATTAGAGTTGGAACAGTCTAGAAAGCAAAATTAAAATTTACTCTTTTCTTTTTGGAAAATAAAAAAAATGAAAAAATAATAATATTGAAACCTATATATACTTCAAACGTGAAATGGAATAGATTTATGAGTGATGAATTTTGGGTTTTCTTCTAGGGGTATCTGAAGATACAAAATAAGGCATTAGTATAGAGTGAGTGCAGAGTACTTTTGAGAAAAGCCATCACTTTATAGACAAAAGCACAATAATTGGAATAATGGTTTAAAATACTCGTATGATTGAACAAGATGTCTTGTACTTTTCTAGGGTAACTCAAGAAACATATGAAACGTGCCTTTCTGAATAGATTTGTGCTACTTAAAGAAATTAATCTACCATATGAAGTTTTCAAAAAGAGTACACCACCTTTTCTATGATTTTCTTTTTGCTTCCCTATACTATACCAGGCACACACACCCACTCTAAGGCTTGGACTTGAAAAACATCGAAAGTTTTTGGTACTAAGCTCACTCGAAGGTATGTAGGATTTTTGTGTAGTGCCACATATCGGAATGACTCAAAAATGTAATGGACTCCAAACACTATGAAAGGATCCTCTGACTTTATTTCAAATCATTCTAATTAAAAATATAAGGATATACTAATTCTAGCTATGTGAGTCGCATATAAAACTACGAAAGAATGTTTTTCTTGTCATCAGAGTTGAGGAGAGTATTTTGTATGATGATAATAATTTTTCATACAAAAAAATTATTTTGGATAGGTTAGTGATTTTTTCTCCAATTTTGAAATTTTCTACTAAATTCTTTTGTTTCCTATTATTATTGCTTTCATATATATATATATACACACATACCATCATTAACCAAGACAAAACAAAATATCTTGTGATGGTTAGTGCCGACAGGTTTTTCCCAATAGAAAGACTCTAACTCTAAGCTCTTGCCAACAAGGCCCTCCCTTGGAGGCCTAACCATATCTATGTTAAGAATAAAGAGATAATCAAAGGATAGAATGTGCAATTACTTTAACCCAAAATTTCTCAACATGAGTTTCATATATATATATATATATGCATATGTGTGCACGCGCCCACAAAAAAAAAAAAAAAAAAAGAAAGAAAGAAAGAAAAGAAAAAGAAAAATATGTGTGAAAGTGGGGACCACATTCAAAACTCTGATTGCAACACCCAAAACAAACCACTTTTCCTAGAAAAGAGGTTCATTGGCTTCTGACTTTGGTCAAAAAAACCCACAATTGGAAAGGAAACATTGCATAAATTTTTTGTATTGATGACAGATGACGAAAATGTTGCATCCTTGTTCTTGAAAACACAGACAAAAGTGGATGGGTTTCGGTCCTATCTATGATCACGTTCAAGACAGAAACAGAAGTAAGGAAAACCTATTACCAAGAATCATCCAGCAAAAGAAACGACATAGCTTCCTACACATCACACTCAGATGAAGGTAGCCCAAAACGCACGTATGCGAAAGTCCTTTAACCACAGAGCTCCCTTGCCACAAGCCCAAGGAAGAACATCAATGATATCCTCTACAACAGTGATACCTTAAAAATTGAAGATGAGGAGGATCTTGGTTAGGATCACGCATTCATCGTCATCAGACATTGCTTCCACGATGATTGGACAAAAATATTTGCTAAGCTAAGGGCAAACGAAATCGACATTGAAGTACAAACCATTTCATGCAGAAAAAGCTATTGCTTTCACAAAAGATAAGGAGCAGATCAAGATACTTTGCAGACAGAAACAAGGGTTGGGTTACCGTTGGACACTTCTATGTCAAATTCGAACCTTGGATGGCATCTATACATGCAACCCCGAAACTGATTCCTAGTTATGGTTGATAGACAAAATTTAGGGGTATCCCATTACACGCTTGGAACATGAACACATTTAAACAAATTGGAAATGCTTTGCATACAGAAACAAGGGTTGGGTTACCGTTGGACACTTCTATGTCAAATTTGAACCTTGGATGGCATCTATACATGCAACCCCGAAACTGATTCCTAGTTATGGTGGATAGACAAAATTTAGGGGTATCCCATCACACGCTTGGAACATGAACACATTTAAACAAATTGGAAGTGCTTGTGGAGGTCTTTTGGAATCTCAAAGAAAACTTGGGAGAAGTCCGACATTATTGAGGCCAAGATTAAGATCAGAAAAAACTACATTGGGCTCATTCTAGCAACAATTGCCATTAGTGAGAAAAGGGGAACCGATTCTTGGTTCAAACAATCACAGTCTCGAAAGGAAGGTGGATGATGGAAAGAAATCCCAAGAGTCATGGTATGTTTTCTAGAGAGGCAGCTACAGAATATGATGAATTTGACTCCAAAAAGGAAAGCTACCGTTTTGTCAGAAATATTGCAGTTACTCCTTTAAAGATTCAGCAACCTAACTCCGATCAGCGCAGAACTCCAACGAGGATACCGAACGACAACGACATAAACATCAAGGAAATTTCAAATTCTGATAATGACGGAAGCAATGATAAGATAGCTGAGGTGAAATTCACAGGGAAGAGGAAAGCTTAGCTAAAGAAAAGGGAAGCAAAAAATTAATGGAAATGATGGGAAATGTCAATTCGTGAAGAGGAAAGTCTCCTTTCCCTCTCCTCAAAATAAAACCTACTATTACAATCAAGATTTTACCCCTGCTCGTCCACTCAAATTTAGAAGCCCATTTGACACCAAGGCCCAACCAAAGAAGAAAGACGAAAAGATGGTATACAAGGTCAAAAGCCTAGTTCGAGAGATGACAAACACTATAGCCCAAACAGAAAGACTGATTACAGATGGATCCAATGAACAGGAGATAACGCTAACAGTGGACTTGGGCCCTCTCTCTCCAATGTCGAACACCTTGGTCTCAAGCCCAGACAATCATACTGTCTCAGACATATTGCCATCTCCCACTCAATCAGACATCTTAAACGACAATCTTGCTGACATAAATTATGAGAAGAATGATGATTTGGTAGAAATTGAGCAAAATACCTCTAAAGAAGCTTTTCAAAAAAAAACTTATTGTTTAGCTAAAAAAAAACAACCTCAGACTGACTCCTGTTAATGTACTTGAAATCAGAGAAATAAATCCAATGAGAAGAAAGCCGGAAATAGGGGAAACATAGACAACTTGCACTTGGGGTCTTCTGGTCCTACATGAAGATATTAACTTGGAATGTTCATAGGTTAGGCTCTCCCTCCAAAAGAGCCTTAACAAAAAATGTTATTTCCAGCTATTGTCCTAACTTTATTCTTCTTACTAAAACTTAACTTCAAAATGTCTCCAAAAAATTCATCAAATCAATTTGGAGTTCAGTCAGTATAAAATGGATATTCTTAAAAGCTAATGGCAGATCAGGTGGTATCATCCTTATGTGGGATGATCTTCAACATTCTGTGACAAACTATTTAGAGAAAGAATATATGATTACAGCAAATGTCATTATGTCCGATGGTTTCAGCTGGTGGATTACAGTTATTTATGAGCCTGCCAAAAGAAAAGTTAGAAACAAATTCTTGACTGAGATCTCTAGCATTTACAACACATGTTCTCCCAATTGGTTATTGGGAGGAGACTTCAATGTCGTTGAATGAGATAGTGAAACCTATGCTATTAATCCAGCAAAACACAACATGAAAAATTTCAACTCAAAGTCATCAATTGACTCTGTATTGTTGATCCTCCCCTAACAAATGGCAAATTCACTTGGTCAAACCTCAGATCTCAAGTTGTCTTATCAAGATTGGACCATTTCCTATATACTCTACAGTGGGAAGACAGATTTACCTCTCATTTCTCCAAAACTTTGGCTAGAATCACATCAGACCACTTTCCTCTTATCCTTGAGAATTTGCAACTTTGCTGGCGTACCAATCCTTACCGTTTCAACAACAATAACTTGGAACTATATAGTTTTAACAAAAATGAAAAGGATTGGTGGGATTCTACTAGCCAAATTGGTTTCCTCGGATATTCCTTCAATAGGAGGCTCAAACAACTCTCCAATCAAATAAAAAATTAGCAAGCTAAACAAAAGAAGGTGACAAATGAAGAGAAGAAGACCTAGATTCAGGAAATTGAGAGATTTGACAAGCTCGAGAGCCGGCAAAACCTCAATGAAATTGACAATGCTCGTAAAACATCATTGAAAATTGATCTCAGCACTGAGGCCACTAGAGAAGCTCAATATTGGTCTCAACACCACAAAAGGCTTTGGCTTCATGACGGGGATGAAAACTCAGCTTTTTTTCATAAAGTCTGCACCGTAAGGCAATGATGTAACTTTATCTATGAGATTCTAGAAGAAAATGGGAATAGTCGGATCACAAACAACTCTATTGACGATGTCTTCATTCAACATTTCAAAGACATTTTTGTTGGAAGGCATAAAGAATAGTGGTTTATTGACAACCTTCATTGGCAACCCATTAATCAACCTCAACAATCATATCTTTGCAATCCATTTACAGAGCAAGATACACTTTGCCCTACTTTCTATTGACAATAACAAAGCTTCCGAACCAGATGGCTTCCCTACGGAATTTTTTAAAAGGTCATGGAACACATTCAAGCATGATATATGGAAAGTGTTCCAAGACTTTTTTTCAAAATAGTATCGTGAACAAAAATGTCAATGAAACTTACATTGCGTTGATTGCCAAGAAAGAGAAATGTATTAAAGCAACCGATTATAAACCGATCAGTCTCACAACATCCCTTTACAAGATTATTGCCAAGACACTCGCTGAGAGGCTTAAACAAACGCTTCCATCATCCATATCAGAAAACCAACTGACCTTTGTGAAAAACAAACAGATTACTGATGTTATCCTATGGCAGATGAGGCCACGATTTTTGGAGAATCAAAAAGACAAGAGGCTTCGTTATAAAGCTTGATATTGAAAAAGTCTTTGACAAAATCAGTTAGAAGTTCATAAACTTCATGCTAAACAAAAAAGGCTTCTCCGTACACTGGAGGAAATGGATCATGGCGTGCATTTCTAGCGTGCAGTACTCCATTCTCATAAATGGCAAATCAAGGGCGCATAAAACCAAATAGAGGAAATAGGAAAGGTGATCCTCTTTCACCGTTCTTATTTGTCATCGCTATGGATTGTCTCAATAAATTGTTTCAGAAACTCGAAAAATAAGGAAAAGTTATAGGAGTTTATTTTTCTGATAATTGCCATCCCACACATCTACTTTTTGCTGATGACATTCTCATTTTTGCCGAAGACAACGACGAATGCCTTGAAAATTTACAGAACATCATAAAACCTTTGAAGTTGCAACAAGGCTCAACATCAATATGAAAAAATTCACTTTGTCTACCATTAACGTCAATAGAATCTGTGCAGAGGAAGTTGCAAATAGAATGGGCTTATCTCACCACTTTATCCCTATTTAGCTACCTGGGGGTTCCTTGGCTCTAGGTGACAAGCCCCACACAAAAGCTTTTTGGGAGCATATTTTAGTGAAGATCCAAAAGAAGCCCAATAACGGGAAATACTCATACATATCCAAAGGAGGCATACTCACCCTTATCCAATCCTCCCTTGCGAGCCTACCAACTTACATGTGACCGTTTTCAAAGCCCCCAAGTCGATTTGCAAGACCATTGAAAAACACTAGAGAAACTTTATATGGAAAGATAAAAATGGAGGCCATTGTACTCACTTAATTAATTAGGCGACGGTTACTTCCCCTAAAAACAACGGTGGCCTTGGCATCAACACCATGGAAGATACAAATTTCTACTTGCTATGTAAGTGGCTCTAGCGTTTCTATGCAGAAGACAACCCCCTTTGGAAAAGATTGATTCTTGCAAAATACAAACAAAACTCTGTTGGAGAAATCCCCACCAACGAGCAGTTTCTGTAGCTCAAAATCTCCATGGATGTCCATTGTCAAGGGCCTAGGTTGGTTCAAAACCAACTTAACCTGGAAGATTAACAATGGTGAACATATTTCTTTCCGGAAAGGATTATGGCTTCAAAAGAGCCCTCTTGCCGAGAGCTTCCTTAGACTCTTCGCGATGTCACAAATTCCAAATGGATCAATTAAAGAAGCCTGGAGTCGAGAGTTAATGATTGGGATATCCACCCTAGAAGACCTCTAAGAGATAGAAAGATTGCTCGCTGGAACTCTATCAAAGTTAGCTTCATTTCTCCTCACAACAGTAGAGGTAGAGAAAGACCTATATGGAAACATGCCACAAATGGGATCTTCCAGACATCGGCTGTAAAAGAAGCTCTTTATAACCAACCGATAATATCAGACCCCCCGACCTCCCGGAACTGATTGTTACAAGAAGATGTAGAAATCCTATATTCCAAAAAAATGCAAATTCTTCCTTTGGACGCTGACCCATCAAAGCATCAACACTATGGAGATTCTACAAAGAAAGCTCCCAAATCACTCGCTAAATCCCAATTGGTGCATCCTTTGCAAGAAACCCAATGAAAGCATGGAACATCTCTTCATTTTGTGCAACACAGCCTCCACTATCCGGTCTATTATGGCTTTGGAATTCAGGTGGCATAATAGACATAGCTCAATTGACTCCCTCTGCAAAGAAATGCCCTCGATTAAGCAAGATTCCAAAAAGAAGATTATAATCTTTAATATTTTGATTGCGATTCTTTGGACACTATGGAATGAAATGAACAACCGCATCTTCTCAAAGAAGTAATATCAACCTTTGGGAAGATATTTGCACCCTCACTAGTTTATGGTCACACAGAGCCCGTATTTTTAAAGATTATAGTCCATCAACAATAGTTATCAACCTCAATGCTTTTTGTACCATTTAGTCTTTAGCCCTTTCTATGTATAATTTGATTTCGTAATCTCTTGGTGCTTATTAAATATTTAATGAAATGGAAATGATGAGGGTGCTAAGAAGGTGTCCACCTAGTGGAGATGTTCAGGTGCACCCATAACCCATCGTATCTTTTTTCTAAAAAAAAAAAAAAAAAAGAAAGTGGGGATTTAAACTTGTGCTCTCAAAATAAAAAAATTGAAAATTTTGGTAGTTCCCCACTTTTAAAGGCTATTCCCACTTTGGCATCTCAAACTCAAACCAAACACTTCCATAAACAAGCTTAACTGCATAATTCTGAAATTATAAAATTGAGAGAGAGAGAGAGAGAGAGAGAGAGAGAGAGAGAGAGAGAGAGAGAGAGAGAGAGAGAGAGAGAGAGAAACCCTAATCTAAAGATAAAGAAAAGAAGAAAAAAAATTCAACTTCGGGAATCGCATCACGAGGAAACCATCCGTGAAAAGGCAAGGGAATAAAAGAGAAACCACCATAAAATGGACCCCAACGCTAAGAGAATTTGGACAACTATATAAACCCCTCGTCCCCCCAGCAAACAAATTCAATAAACTCTCACTTCTAACAAAATTTAAATTCTCTTCCACCAATTCAAATTCACCTATTACCCAACAGAACCATTCATTATTCCATCCATCTTCTTTTCTTCATCAAGGTGAGCATCCTACTTCAACAATCAAACTATATTTTTTTTTTCTTTCTCCCTCTCTGATGGCCTGTGTTATTAGAAAAAAAAAAAAAAATTATAGCTTTTAGAATTCAACCTTTTCAAAAAAAAAAAAAAAAAAAAAAAAAAAGTTAGCTATCCATACTAGGCTTTTGGGGGAAAAGGGTATTCAAATTTCAAAGTCCAAGTTTTTTTTTTTTTTTTTTTTTTTTTTTTTTTTTTTTTTGCACTCCAAAGCTTGAATATGACTGAGTTTTAGCACTTTATTACGCAGTTTTTTATTTGTTTATCTCTCAACTTATGAGTAATGGGATTTTTATATATAGAAGGGAATGAGCTGGTCAGCAGGAGACTGGATATGCAACGTTTGCCAGAACGTAAACTTCAAAAAAAGAGAAGCATGCCATCGTTGTGCTTACCCCAAGTATGGAGGCCCAGACCCTTCAACTTACAGTTACAACAAGACGGAGGCGTTGGCCGGAGACTGGTACTGCACCACCGTCAGCTGCGGAGCTCACAATTATGCCAGCCGTCCCAACTGCTTTAGATGTGGTGCATTTAAGTCCGTCTATCCTGGTGATTATGGCGCCTACATGATCGGTTCCGATCAGTATGGATCTGATGCAAGCATCCCACCTGGATGGAAATCTGGAGACTGGATTTGCCCTAGGTACACACAGAACAATAATAAACTTTACAGTTGAAGTTGTTATTATATGTTCTGAAGTAGGAGCGATTTCATAAAATCACTTCAAGTTGAGAATCACTCCAAAACATATTTGTAATTAATCAAAATTATTTAGATGGTATAAAAATCAAGTTTACAAGAGTAAGAAATCAAACTTTTAACTAAATTTTGAATGATCAAAACATGTTTGGAGTAATTCTGAACATGATATAGAATCTGCACAAATTTACACTTGCTTAGCTAGAGAACTTCAAATTTTCCTTACTCAAAAGATCATACAGAAAACATATGTACGTAAAGTTGGTTAATGTTATTTAAATTCATACCAGCATTAAATATGCTAAATTAATAGTTAATGTTATGTTGTACAGAATGGGATGCGGAGTACATAATTATGCAAGCAGGATGGAGTGTTTTAAATGCAAAACACCAAGAGATTTCGGTAAGTTTATATCAATTAAAAAACATTTACACCTCTGTTTATCTACCCCTCAAAAAGTGGTTAATAAAATTAACCAGTAGATGCGGTTTAATTTGTTTGTTAGTCACTTGGGTGTGTAATACAATTTTGGGTGCTCTATCTTTCAGGTGGTGCAGTTTAAAGCGGGAAGGAATTTTGGAAGGCTCTCCTTATGCGATTATATGGTCTTCCTTGGCATCCGATCCCTATCCAAAGGCTGCCTTTTTCTTTTTCTTTCTTTTTCTTTTTTAATGACTAACAACAATAATGTAAGCCCTTAGAATGATCCTCAATATAGATATCATGGGTGAAGGCCCATTTTCCCATTCTAGCATTGCAATATTAGCTAGCTACTCTCTCTTTCTAATGGGTGCGCAAAACGGGAACAAACATATCCAAATACTGTGTTTGGATGGTCCTCCATGGGATGTCAATGTTTGCTTTATAAACATAGAACCAAATTGAAATGAAAACTATTAAGGCTTAAACGTAGGTCAGTGAGCTCTTTCAGATTGAACCAGAAGGTTAAACAGGGGGAAAAGATTATGAAAGAGAATTGGGGGGGGGGGGGGGGGGGGGTATTGAATAAGATTCAGAATCTGTGTGAATACATAAAATCAATTTTCAGCTCAATAATTTATGGTCCTTTAAGCATCAAATCATTCTTATATATAAAAACAGATAAGAACCAGATGCCCCACTTCAACGGACATTAATGGGAACATCCTTCTAATAATATTATTAGGCTCAAATTCTGAGTCAACCCAACTTTGATTTGTGGCGGTAAAGAAGATTTTATGTTCCCTAGAAAAAGGTACAATCTCTAGAGAATCTTAGCAGGCTAATTATATAGTATAATCCGCTTTCATTATCTATTTTTAACTTTGTAGATTCCAATCTGCTTATCATGGAAAATTTCTTAGTTGAACTTGTTCCCCAAACACTTCACAAGAATAGATCCAAAATACACATACAGCCACCAAGACGATCTATCTCTACACGTATTTCAAAAGAACAAATTGTAGGCAGACTTTACGAAATCGAGAAAAAGAAATAATAATAATAATATAAAAAACACGCCGTGCTGGCATGAAAATAGTGTCGGAACAGAAGTTCTGAGTGTACGAATTTTGAATAGGGGCAGTTTTGAAATTTGATTTTGAATCATGTCTAACCTTACTTTCCCGCTTTCGACTTTTGTCGGAACACCTTCAATCTCAGTGGAAGCGAGAGTCACCGTCGTCGCCTAGGAAACATCTTTATCATCTGTAAAATACAAGAATAAAATACAAACATGAAATTTTTGCAGTCCGCTTATGGAAATCATACATATGCAAAGGGCTTATTAGCACCAGTAGTGATTACTTCGGGTATAAGAGAGAAGAAATTTGGTTGGAACTTTCTGGAGCCCTAAATCCTTGAGAAGAATAGAAGAAGGAGATTAGCCAGTTACCGACTACGTGCGAATTCCCAACACGTTCGTCGAATTCCTGAATTCGCCGCTTCTGAGCTTTTAACCATTGTAACGCGGGAACCATGCTATGATCTTTCCTGAACTAAAATAAATGAACCACATGATAAATTCTTTGGGCAATATACAATTATGGTATCTCTCCTAAAACATTTTAACCATTCTGAATGAGTGGTGAGTTCATATATAAATGTCTGCGTAGTTAGGGTAAGTCGTTACATGTTTTTTATATAAATAATTAAGGAATATTTTTGTTTGTAAACTTTTTTTTATTCAATAATTCTCCGTATATTTTTTAATAAATTATAAATTGAGTTGTTTTAAAATATAGAAAAATAAATTAAAATATTTACAAATATGGTAAAATTTTATTGTCAATATGCGATAGACTAATATATGTGTTAGATAGACATAGATAGTAGTCTATCGTGATCTATGCAAAGATTATAATATTTTGCTATATTTGTTAACATTTTTAACAATTTTGTCATTTAAAATAATTTCTCTTATATATTACACTTTATTTTATTATTTTTTAAGAACGTATGTATTGTTGAGAGGTTTGGGAAATTGGGTTTAGTATTTACTTTTTTGATCATGCATTTCAATTTTTTAAAAAATTTTAAGCAATTAGTTTACAAATTTGTGCATGTGACATTTCTAATTAAGTGATTTTTATTTTAACATTTTTTATAAACTTTTTAAAATAAAAACATTCATATATTTAACAATATTTTCTTAAAAGTGTTTTTATATACAAATTCTTTGATTTCTTACATAGTAAAGGTAATTTTACTAATGTTAAATTACTATAAATAACGACTATAAAATACTATGAACTAATAAAAAAAATTTGGAATTCAATGTCTTAACATAACTTACATACTTTTGTATCAACAAAGGTGTTTTTATTGACAATTTTAAGCGTCAACTTAAATATAAACATTTATTGATGTTTTATATGTGTTTTTAAACTAATAGTTATTTTTAAACTGTAAATTATGGTTTTATTGACGGTTTTATGTCACGGAGTGCAAAAAAACAAAAACAAAACAAAAACTTGTGTGTCAACAAAGCTCAAATTTTTAGTAGTTATAATTTAGAATAATGGTCGTTGGAGTTGGTGGAGTGGCCGCTGTTAAAGGTCACTGGAGTTGGACGTCAACAGCGATGGTTAGATGTTGTTGAAATTGACTGCAAGGGTGGTTTCCGGAGTTGGCTGTCAGAGGTGGTCGTCGGAATTGGGCATTGGAGGTGGTCGTTAGAGTTGGTTGTCAAAGGTGGTCACTGGAGGTGGTTGCTAGTGATGAGAGCTAAGTGCACTATTGGAGGACATGGTATAAAATATCGATCACATACGAAGTTGGACTCCCAAACAATGAGTTAAGTTCATATCTCAACTGATCTCATCTTGTTTCATTTGCTCACTCCAAAATGCCCCCTTATAGTTGATGAAATGACATTGAAGTGAATTTTTGCTAATTTCTTTTTACTAATGTAGGTAGGTGTGACCTCATTTCTTTTATCACCTATTTCTTTCTTCTTCCCCCTTCCTCTAAGGGTGTCATTTGGTTTAAGGTTTTATTGATACATGGGAATAAAATATGTACGGGACTAGGTTGTTTGAGAATAAAAAATGACTATGTTTGGTTGTGGATAGAAAATACTCTCAGAATTTTGTGAACCAAAAATTATGTTTGTATTCCATTTATGAAACTGTGTATGAAAATCTTATACAAATTTAATACATTAATTAATGAAACAATACATATCATTCAATATATTGATAAGAATCAATTAATTAAGAATCAATAATAATTTTAATTATAAATATTTGAAAATTGAGTAACTTATCATTAAAATTAACCAATTAATATATTTAATAATTTTCATATTAAATAATAAAAGAAAATATATTTTAATAAAAAATATATTATATAAAAAAGTGAAAAATGAGATAAAAATAAAGTTCTTTTCAAATATAGCAAAATGAACCGAAATATTTATAAATATAGCAAATTTTCATTATTGATAGACCGCAATAGATCGCGATAGATTACTATATGTGTCACGATAGACATAGATAGTAGTCTATTGCGATCTATTGTAGATAGAATGTGTATTTTGCTATTAGTTGTAAATATTTACCGCTGTTTAAGATAATTTTTGGAAAATATGACGTGGTATTAAAGAATATTGATAAAGAATACTATTTTTTATATATAAATATGATATGTTTTTTAATTAAAAAAAAAAAAAGGAAAATATTATTAATAATGAGCGAAAGAAATTACAGAAGATAGAAGTTTTTTTTTGAGCTAAAGACAATAGCCAAATGAGAAAAGAATTAACCCAACAATTAAAGGGATTCGAAATTGTTATAAAAGAAGCAAGTGAATGAACTAACGTATTGCAACTACAGGGGATATGGCTGATTGAAAAAGAAACAAGGAGTTGAAGGGATTCCTGAATTTTCTCACACCAAACACCAATTTCATTCCTGTAGGAAGAATTTCCATTGAGAGCTTTGACAACAATGAGAGAATCAGACTCAATCTGAAGGTGAAAAAGATTAAGGTTGATGGTCAAATCCACAACATAAAGAATAGCAGACATTTTCATTAAAATAGGGCTCTGAAAAGGATCGTAAAAACTACTTGAAGCTACATTGATAAATGTTGAAGAGTCCCTGATTATGGCTCCCAAACGAGATTGAGAATCTTTAGAAGATCAGCTACCATCTATATTGAGCTTGTGGTTGCCAAATGGAGGAGGAAAGCAGATCAGAGGTGAAGAAGCACGTGTGGAAGAAGCCCTACTATTAGAACCACAACAAAATTTCTTCTGTGATTCTTCATAGTAGGACAAATCCAAGATGATTTTGTAGAAGGATTAGGAGAAGGTCTTCCATGAAAGATATCATTCCAATCATTCCAAATAGCCCAGCAAATGGTGCAGGCTAGAGACAAATCAGATGAATTGAGATAAGAGCACCAATAATTCCAATGGTCCATCATTGTCACTTGTAGTGGACAATGAAAGCATTGATGGTAGGGATAGTTTCCAGATTTCTTTAGCTTGGTTGCGTTTGACAATAGTTTCATTTCTGTGATTGCAACAGGGCAAATGGAAGAACAAATAACACCCTTATTCTGGAGTCGACACTTCGTAGGTATGCAATTTTTTAACAACTTCCACATAAAAATTTTGATTTTGTTACGATTCTGAATTTTCCATAAATGTTTCCAACTAGAAATTAATAGATAAGAATTGGATGAAGAAATAGTATATTTAGATGAAAAGCCTAAATGATGTCCACTTTTTACATTATATTTCTCATCTGATGAGTAGTGCCAAACCCAATTATCATCACCCCAATTTTTCCAAAGGGGAATAGACTTGATAGTATCTACATCTTCTTCAATGAGGAATGCATTTAGCTTGGAATCATTCTATACTCCATTCAAGTCAATGAACTCTTTTACAGACCAGACCAGTCAAAAGCTGATGGATTGTGAGAAATGGTTTTAAAAGTTAATTAGATATTTTGTACGGAAAACCTTCTTTTGGAGGCCCAACTGAAATTTGGCACACTTCTGAAAACCAATGAAATGTAGTATTCTACTTATGTCAGCCACTATGAAAGTAGTATTCTACTTATGTCAGCCACTATGAAAGTTCACATTTGTCCCTAGGAACCATATGTTGCCTTTAGGTTACTTGATCCTCGATACCCAATTACTCGATTACTCAATACAAGGTGGCTCACTTCTCGATACCCATTAACTCATTAATCATACTTAATTACTTGATACACTCATTACACGGTCCCCAACAGAATTTAATACTTGATACACTCAACACATGCTAATTAACTCGTTAGTCATACTCGATAAAAATTGAACTTTTTGAATTTTGAAGTATACTTAAAATGTTATTCTAAACCATTTGGATTCACTTCACATATAATTCGCTCGACTATCTCTCCATTCTCTCTCAATGTTGAATTTGCACCTCACCCGATTCTATCTGTCTATGAATGAGTTTTAGTTTGTATATCTGTGAATGGGTTTTATTTTGCATTTCGATTTAGTCTTTCCACCTACATCGAGTTTCGATACTCTACCTCAAATATTTTTCATTTGTATTCTGTTTTGTTTTTCACACGATTGAGTTTGAATTTTTCATGTGTTTTCATTTGGGTTCCATACTTTTTGCATTTTAGACACTTAGGGTTTAGGGTTTCGATAGGATTAGTAAATAAGGTGGAACGCACATCATAGCATTCAAATAGTATGTTGTCGAGTCGCATCCAGTTAGCAACAAAAATCACATAGCGTGCATCATATGTCGTGTATCGTGCATCAAGGATCGACTAATCGAGTATCGAGTAACATGCATCATCAAGTATTGAACAAAATGCTAATCAATATCCAACTTATATTTCACTCTTATTATAACGTTGAACTTGAAAGGAATTGAATCCCGGGGGAAGCATGTGATCGCGTTCTTTGATTTATTGAAAAAATTAAAAATACAAGAAGTTAAGAAAAAATTAAGCATCATATCTTTGCCAATCTATAATTCTCGAACCGATAGTCTTCTTCTTGTAGTCTTCATTTTCCAAGAGATCTTCCTCGCTATGACTCTGGCGGTTTTCCAAGAGATCTTCCTGGCCGATTTGTGGGAACCATTTCTTTGAAAGAATTAGAATTGCCGATTTGTGGGAACCATTTCTTTGAAAGAATTAGAATTGCCGTTTTGTGGGAACCATTTCTTTGAAAGAATTAGAATTTTTCTAAAAAAATTGGGAGAATTAATAGAGGAAAATTTTTAGAGAAATCGCAGAGATTTTATTTATTTATAGAAGTATATGAATTACTCCTAATTCTATTAAAATAACCCCTGCATAGATTTTAAATCAAATATTTAATAATATAATATCTAATATTAATAAATATCTACCCAAATAATATCTCATATTAAATGGTTTAAAATATTTAGATCTTATTTAAATATTTATTTTTTGCAGAATCTTTGATTTAGATTTCATTTAAATTAAATAATTAATTATTTGAATACAATTCAAATCATAATTAATTCTCCCTCTATTTATTTTCTGCATATTTTTTTATTTGGATCTCATCCAAATTAAATAATTAATTATTTAAATCCAATTCAAATTAATTAATTAATTCTCTCTCTATTTATTTCTTTGGATTCTATCCACATAATTAATTAATTATTTGAATCATATTCAAATAAATTAATTCTCCATATTATAAAGTTATAATTTGAATCATATTCAAATAAAATTTATAATAAATTATGTAACTAACTGTATCCAATACAATTAATATTTTCCCTCATAAATTTGAATATTTCAAATTTCTTTTTCAACATAGTTGATTCTTATTGGTCCTTAGTAAGTTAGCAAGGGGATCTTATGGACCTTCAGATCAGAAGCTCTAACGATATGAGATCAATCGGCTAAACTCATTAACCACATTAATCAATATTCGTTAACTGTGAGTACACTCCACTAAAGACCCACAACTGCACTCTTTTCACTGCAAATATATTTGTGTCCATGCATATAGACTAATAATAGCGAATTAGTCATTCACAAGTGTTTATAACACCAGCTGGGTCAAATTACCATTTTGCCACTAGGTTACTTCTAAATCCTAAAGTATTAGTGCTCCTCTAATGAACAACCTATTTATGGTTCAACCATTAAACAGAAACCCCTCTCGGGCCAATGAGAGGGTAGGGTTCTTTGTTCAAGTCCTAGAGACACCATTTAAGAGAATACTTATCTACTTACCCTAAAAATGGGAATGAGTGGTTTCCATCTTGTATAATTATGTCCCCAACTCCCCACTCGGTCTTGTCCCCAAGATGGTAGGCATATTGAGTCGGCATCCCTCGTGGACAGGAGTTCATAATATACTCAAGATTTAAAACTAAGTTGCCTAGGTCATCCTAATGAAATAGAAACCTAACTAGTCAACGAAGTTACATCTAATGATTACTATTTCGTGGTCCAGTCTTATCCAAACTCATTGCATAGGATACCCCCACTCGCATGTCACCTACACGAACGCGTTAGATCAATGTGTTTGTATCAAATACAAAGTGAGTCGTATCATAGTGTCACTAGGATAAGGTACCCAGTTTTATTCTTATACTATAGACCCTTTAGACTGTATCTTAAACATTGATCTCCATATGTCTCCATATACAGTTCAAGACTCATAAAACAGCCTAGGATGTTAGTTTATTAGATTTAGGGTTATTAAGACAAAACAAACAAAAATAATCAATAAAGTTTATTGAAGTAACACATCAATAACTCTTTATTAATAATTTAATTACGATCAAATTATTACATTTACATTCTACGAGTTCTAAGACATAAAATCCAATAGAACTCTGATGAACTAACTTGGGTGAGTTCATATACTAGATTTACCAACTCTACAAATGTCAATGTGCTTGAAACTAGGATACCCTTCAAACAACCTCCAATATATTGTTCTTCTATGTCATCCTATATACCACCATAACAAATGAACAGATACTTCTTGTCTATCCTTCAAGAAAAATAATATAGAAAAGGATCAATTAAGAAAATATGGCTCTGTAAAATACTCGTTCCTCATTCCTCGCCACTCGACAAATGACGCTCAGTCCTCTCTCCACGATGCTCACTGTTTCATACATTTTCTCTCCCCTCATCTTCGCCCCACTAAGAGCTACTTGCTTGTTGCGTTGGTGTTCACAATGCACACCCATACACTCACAATCAGTCTGTTACATTCCTAGGTCTCACACAACATTAAAAATTTTAAAAAAAAATGAGCATCTCTAGCACATTTACTTACTTGAGGTGTGAAATTGATTGTCTACAATGATCCAACTGCTTTTATAACTTGATTCCTTTCAACACATTTAGTTCGATTAAATGAATTTTTTGGAGGGAAGTGAGGCAATGAGTTTTGTCCTCGTTTGTGTTTGTTTTTTTGTTAATAAAAAAATTACTTCACTTTTTAGGAATTTGATTTGAAAGAATTGTAAGAATTGTCAGCAAATTCTCCAAATTGTGTATGTTCGTACAAGAGCATTAATTACAAAGTAGAAGAAAAGTGTGTGCGGGTAAGTCTGTATGATCAAGTATATTGTCTAGTAACCATCGAGTAAGCATGTATTGAGTATTAATTTCTATCGGGACCGTGTAATGAACATATCAAGTAATCAAGTATGACTAATAAGTTATTAGTATCGAGGAGTGAGTCACCTTGTATCGAGTAATTGAGTAATCAGGTATCGAGGATCGAGTAACTTGGAGTAAGACAAGCGCGTGGATGGTTCTCAAGGGAAAATGCATACTTTCACTAGCTTTCCAAAAGTGGGCCAAACTTCCATTGGGCCTCCAAAAGAAGGCCATCCATACAAAGTTCCCAAGTCGATTCTCTAGGAAGCCATGAGTCTTTAAATAGAGATATTTTAGAACTGTCCCCAACTTGAAAATGGATGCCTTCGATTGGTAGATTCCTACCCCAGACTACACTTCTCCCAAAAAAAAAATAAATAAATAATAAATAAATTATTGAAGCTTTAGATTCAACTTTTGCTGGGAGAAAATCACTTTTTTAGGTAATACTTGGCCTTGATTACTAGCTTTGAGGATTAATTAATAAGTTTCAAGCTTGCTTTGTTAAAAGGGCTTGATGGAAAAGATCAATACCCTTAAAGTTGAGACCACCAATCTTTAGACATGCACAATTTGTCCTAACTTAACCAATAATTTTCTTCTTTGCATTGGATGAACCCCATTAGAAACGAGATATAGCTCGAGTGATAAAATATGGTATGCTAATAATGAAGGAAGCGATAAAAATTCATCACAATAAATAATTAACCCATTATAAATAATAAATAATGATCATATATTCATAATGAATAATGGATGATTAAATTAAAATTAATCTCAACAAATAATTATTTGGTTATCAAAAAACAATAAGTAATCAACCACATATTATTTTATGTATATTGGTATGTTGTTTTTATCTACATATATACTTACAAAATTAATATTTGTTTATCATAATTTAATGACTGAATTCATCTTATTCTTTGTGATTTATCATATTGTTTATGTACGTGAATAATATATTTCATGTATATGTTGATTGCTTATTTTATTTTATTTGAATTATATTTATTCATGGGATTCATCTTATTTTAAATATGTTTCATATTTGTGACGTTATTCATAATAAAGTTGATCTAAATGTTTATATCACTCTATCTTAGCATGTTACTAATCATATTTTATATATCATTCATTTTATGAGCATGATGTAAAGTTAATATTGCAATTTATTTAAGGATGTTTTCAAAAATAGAAAAACGGTTGAAAATAATAACAAATATAGCAAAATTTTAATTTCTATTTGTGATAAACCACGATAAACACAGATAGACATCTATCATTTTACCAGATAGATATGAATAGATGTCTATTTAGGTCTATCGCAGTCTATCATACATAGAAAATAAAATTTTGCTATAATTTGTAAATAATTTGATATTTTTTCTATTTATAATAATTTTTTATTATTTATTTATTTTGAAATATCATGAATATGCTCACAAAATGCATATTTAAGAAGTATATTTAGGTCTATCACAGTCTATCATACATAGAAAATAAAATTTTGCTATAATTTGTAAATAATTTGATTTTTTTCTATTTATAATAATTTTTTTATTATTTATTTATTTTGAAATATCATGAATATGCTCAAAATGCATATTTAAATTCTCTTGATAATTTAATTTTTAAATAATGGATATATTGTTGCTAACTTGCTATGTATTAGGATATTTATATACCTATTTACTTTTTGTTTATAACTTTAATTGTGCCGTGACATGTATGTTTTGAATTATTTTGTATTGATATTATTTATGTTTGTATTAGTTACCATATTTTTTTTACAATACGTATATACACTACAACAAATTAGACATTCAATGACTCATGAATAGTGCCAAAAATAGAGGAGAAAGTGAAAAAAAGAGTCATTAAATCCAAAATCATGCGTTTTTGGTGGGAAAAAACAGAAATTTTCAGATTTGGCAGAATACATGACTGTTTTTACGTGTCATTGATTTATGACTGAAAAAAACAGTCATTGAATGTGCTTTTCGAATTTTGACTAATTTTATTTGTCACCAAATTATGACTAAAATTAAAAGTCATTAAATTATGACAATTTTTTCAAGTCATTAAAATTTTGCTAATATCACAAAAAATTGATCAAGTTTTTTTTTTCAATTTAATTTATTTAACGTATCTTTTTTATTTCTTCACAAAATTAGTTATGTAAAATACAATTATCTAACTTTTTATCTCACTTTTTAAATATATTATTTTAAAATTTATTAATATTATTTAGGGTTTTATATAAAATCCTAAATAATATTAATAAAGTTATTTTGATTTGGCGCGCCTCTCCACAGTCCCATCTCCTTCACTATTTCGAACTCACGTCGACGGCTTCCCTCACGCCCGTCTCAGACCACCATTGTCGGAGTGTCGCTTTCCCCTCGTCTCTCGGTCTCCCTCTCCAGTCGACATCCGGTAGCCTCTCGGTCTCCCTGGCGTCTCGCTGTCCTCGTCTCTCGGTCTCCCTCTCCAATCGAAGCTTCTGTCGCCTCTGGGTCTCTCCGGTGTCTCGCTCTCCTCTCGCCTATCGGTCTCCCTGGCGTCTCGCTTTCCTCTCGCCTCTCGCTCTCCCTCTCCACTCGCTATCATCTCGCCTCTCGCTCTCCCTCTCCACTCGCTATCATCTCGCCTATCGGTCTCCCTCTCCACTCGCTTTCCTCTTGCCTCTCGCTCTCCCTTTCCACTCGCTCTCCTCTCGCCTCTCGCTCTCCCGCTCCACTCGCTCTCCTCTCGCCTATCGCTCTCCCTCTCCACTCGCTCTAGCTCCTCTCGCTCTCCCTCTCTACTCTAGCTCCTCTCAGCTCTCGCTAGCCCTCTCCATTCTCGTGAGTCCAGCCTCTCGGTCTCCATCCTCAGGTGAGTCCAGCCTCTATTCTTCATTAAATTTCAAACTGCAAATAGCAATTACATGTTTTTCTGTTCATTTATTTGTTGACTGGTTTGTTGTTTGTGTTCTTAATTCAGGGCTTCACTTTCGCTTGTGCATTGGTTAACATTGTTCCTGTGGTTACTTTCCTACTTGCTCTTCTATTTTGGTAAGTTCGGTCTTTTGATTCTCACTTTATTGTCACTTCTCTAGTTTTCAGAGGAAGGAATGTGTTTGTTGATAGGATAGTGAATTGATTTTGATTTTGTAATTAGTGGAATAGTATATATATGTCACTTTGTATCCACTCTGTATGACGATCTGAGGTTGGAACTGTCACTTACGCATTTTTTGTCTTCGTTTTGAGCTGAGAGGCCACGCTTAGAAGTCCTTTATGAAATTTTGAGATGTCACTTTGTCCATGTACCAAATTCTCATTTCTTTTTACTTGGTTGTGAACATCGAAAGCATGCTACATATCTAACTTAACTTGTGTCATTTGTGGAATAGTATGTATGTCACTTTGAGTTTACTCTGTATGACGAGCTGAGGTTGGAACTGTCACTTACGCACTTTTTTGTCCTTGTTTTGAGTTGAGAAGCCATGCTTAGGTGTCCTTCGAGAAACTTTGGGATGCGAACTGTGCATGTACCCAATTCTCATTTCTCTTTAATTGGCTGTGCATATCAAAAGCATGCTACCTAGCTAACTTAACTTATTGAATTAGATTGCCATTTATAACTTTCTTTAATAGAAATGATCTTGACGAAACTACAAATTAACCACCTTAAAAAAAACGACTGTAGAAGGACTTGATAAAAGTTATTGTCTAATATTATGATCTTATCATTAGGTTTCTTTTTTGGGGGAGGGGAAATTAACAAGTTCTTAATTCCCTAGTATTGTGTGATGGACAAATCATGGATGGTCAAAAGTAGATTATCTAGAGAATACGAGGTTGGAGTTGAAACTTTCATTGAATTTGGTTTGCGTCATGGCAATGGTTCCAATTCCATTCGATGCCCATGCTTAAAATGTGGAAATCGTATATCTAAGAATGTTTCGATAGTTAGGGATCATTTATATGTCAATGGAATTGATCAGAGTTATAAGTTATGGTTTTGGCATGGGGAAGATTTAGCCACACACAATGTTAACAACAATTCAGATCCCAAGTTAAATGAAAACTATGAGGATGAGTACGATTTGTTTAACGTAATTGACATGGTTCAAAATGCTCATGATCAACTTCCTGGTGCACCAAATATCTTTGACACTATGTTTGACGATGCTAAAAAGCCATTATACCCGGGATGTAAAAGATTTACGAAGTTGTCAGCACTTGTGAGATTGTATAACCTAAAGGTTAGATTTGGATGGAGTAATTCAAGCTTTTCCGAATTACTATCTATAATAAGTGAATTCCTACCTGATAAGAATGAGATGCCAAATTCTATGAATGAAGCTAAAAAAACATTAGGTGCCCTAGGTTTGAGTTACCAAAAAATAGATGCATGTCCAAATGATTGTTGCTTATATAGAAAAGAGTATGCAAACAGCACCCAATGTCCTACCTGTAATCTATATTGAATATATACTTTAGATACACAATACAAAGTGTGCTAATTATCTACATTTTCTTTAGAATGCATGTTTAGTAATTTTATTAAAATTCTAATATAATTAAGCACCTTTCTTTGTAATAGTTTTACCATGAAAATCTTATAAAATTAGAGTTGACAAGTGGAATTAATTATTTGTCATGGATGATTGACGTTGAAATTCATTTGGATATCATGAATCTTGGGAAAAAAAAACGACATCTAATAAAAAAATAAAAAAAAAAGCAAAGACCATGATTTTTCTTCAACATCATCTTCATGAGGGATTAAAATATTGAATATTTTAAGGTAAAATATCCCTATATCCTATGGCAAAGTTTGAAAGACATGTACAATCGTTGAAAAACAATAATTCTTCATAAAACTCGTTATAATTGGACATATCAAGGTTGAAAAATTTTAAATCAGTAAGTGATTATAATCTATATTATTTAAAATTAGTTTGAAATGGTTATTATACAAAGAAAAATTACTTATGAAGATATTTTAGAGAATACATTTTCTATATTTCATGTCTCAAATATACTCATGCAACATCAATATTGAGAAAGAACTTTTAAAAAATGTTTTGAACCTATATCATATCTTCTTGTGGTTGAACAAAATAATGAATTATTAATGAAAAACCATGAATCTCGACCAACTAGAGCAACATCATTCCTGAAGCACATTTTGTAATTTCTAATAATCATGGTTGACGTTGAGGTAGTGACTGTGGTGGTGGAAGAAATAATTGTTTTTTGTGTGGTAGTAATCATTCAAATTTCAAGAAAAACATAAATAATGATGATCATATAGGGAAAACTCCACAAAATAGGAGTTATAAACGTGTTGAAAATCAATACTTCTGATATGGCATGAAGGGGCATTGGTGATCTCTATCAAGCCTCACATTGAAGGACATTGAAGGAGAAATAGAAGAATGTGGAAGCAAACTTTGGATATCAAGATGATGCATTTGAGACTTCCAACATGACGCATCTAGATGTTACTGATTTCTTCGAGTCTCCTAAAGAGAAAATCAATCCTATTGAAGGAGTAGCAAGTACTTCAATTAATTATGGTAATGTCTAAAACTAATATTATTTTATGTTATAGTATTTTTCTTTTACATTTGCTAGTTAGGTTTGAATATTTATACTTCAAGTTTTGTGTTAAATTTTGAGACTTTAATCGTTTTTTTTTTTTATAATGAAGAATATTATTGGCATTTCTCATGTTTTGGTTGACTCGAAGATGAATAATGAAGATTTATGCTTGATAAATAGTGTAACTATGCACACGATACTTAAATGTAGAAAATATATATTTTTTTTCTAAATTACCAATGCTTGAAGTAAATATCAATACAATATCATGTTCAGCAAATTTGATTGAGGATTTTGGAAAAACAAACCTTATTTTACGTACAAGAACATAATTTACAACTAATAATGTTTTTTTTCTCTAGTAAATCGAAAATAAATCTATTGACTTTCAAAAATATACATCAAAACGGTTATCATGTTGAAGATAATACTAAAAATAATATAAAGTATCTCTATTTTAGATCAATTGTTTCACATCGAAAACATATATTAGAAACATTGTCTCCTTTTTCTGGATTATATTAAATACATATAAGAATAATTGAAAAATATTGTAACGCAGTTAATTTCGTTAATGGACTTTTAATTTTTGGATTTCATCTTGGTTACTAGATTAAATTGGGTAATACGGAAATGTTGATTGGAAATTAAGGTTTTCTACATGGAAGAACTCAATAGTAAACACACATGCCTTAAAAAAGTAATAATAATAAATAAATAAAAATTACCTAGTTGGTTTGTTTTATACACTATTAAGGTTCATTTATTAACAAGTCCCCATCCACATTTTTTTTTTCTAAACCAAAAAAATAGGAGAAAATCAAGAAAGGAAAGCCCAATTTCATCTCTCATCCACATGTCATGAGGAAAAAAATCTAATCTTTTGCTTCTCTCTGGTGTAGCCTCCAACTTTCTTCCTCTCTCTCTCTTAACTCTCCCATCTCTCTCTCGACAATCCCTTTATCTCTGCTACTCATATTCTCCTATAAGCCTAATTGAAGCCGGTAGTTAAAATCGACGATAATGGCAAAGCAACTGGATCATGCATTTACTGCAGCTGTCTAACGACATGCTAGAATTATGGTAGACTAATTGGTTTCAAATATGAAAATACTTAAAAAAAAATAAAAAATAAAAAAAAAGTAATCAATAGTTGACACGACTCAATTGAAAATGAGAGCATTCAAAAGGAAGCCCTGTATATGATTAATGATAAAAATGTCAAGAGATTCACATATATGAAGATAACAATAAGATCTTGATAAATTATGTCATGATAGGAAAAAGATGAACTCGAATTGATGTAGTTGTAGATTACATTTTTCTTATAATTTTGCTCATAATATTATTCATAAAAATGAAGATTCTAAATCTAGATTTGTTAAGGAATGATTGTCACATAAAGGATTGGCTCAAGTAGAAAGAAGTCATCCAAGCATAATTAAAATTACTTTCAAAAAGTTAGTTTTTGGACAGATAATTCATATATACACCTAAAGGTGTTAAGCCCGTAGGATACAAATCGGTTTTTGTCCAAAAAAAAAAATGAAAATAATAAGGTCATGATATATAAAGCATAACTTGTTGCATAAGTATTTTCTCAAATACTAGACATTAATTATGAGTAATTAAACATATTCTCCTGTGATGATGGATGCCATTACATTAAAATTTTTAACTAGCCTAAAAGTTTGACATGCATCTTATGGATGTGGTCTAACATATCTATATGGATCTTTGAGAAATGAAATTTGTATGAAAAATACCTAAATGACGAATGCGGTACAATAGTTTAAGTGAAATTTATTGAAAGAATGTTATCAAAATAATTCATTTGTGCATGTGTATTTATCAAGAAATCACCGTCAAGATTAGTTATTATATTTGTATATATTGATTATTTAAATATAACTGAACCTCTCGTAAAGCTTTCAAAAGCAATAAAATATCTAAAAAAATTGAGGTGAAATATCTTGGCTAAACAAAAATTCTCCTTAGTTTCCAAATCGAACATTTAGCTGATGGAATTTTTATTCATCAATCAACATATATAGAAAATAATTTAAAAAGGTTTTACATGGACAAAATACACTTATGGAACATTCCAATGGTAGTTTGATCACGAGATGTGACAATGAAATCTTTCAACCTCGAGAAGATAATGAATAAGTACAAGGTCTTGAAGTACCATATCTTAGTGCAATAAGTACACCAATATATCTTGTTAACAACACTAAGACCATATATAACATTCTTAGTAAATTTATTAGCAAGATACAATTTTTCTCCAACAAAAAGACATTAAAATTGAGTTAAGCATGTACTCCAATGTTATCTTTGAGGAATGATTAATATATTGTTTTATTCAAACAAATCAAATTTGATCTAGTTGGTTATGCAAATGTTTATTTGATCGACACAAAGCTAGATCTCAAACAAGTTATCTGTTTACATGTGGAGAAATTGCAATATCTTAACACTTCATCAAATTATGCAAATATTGTTGCAATTCATGAAACTAGTAGAGAATGTGTGTGGCTGAGATCAATGACTTATCATATTCGTAAGCACATGTGATTTGTCTACTGGCACAAATCTACCAATGATATTATATGAAAACAATACAACATGTATAATCCAAATTAGAGGAAGGTACATATAAAAAGATAAAAGAAAAAATATATCTCAATGAAGCTCTTCTACACACGTAACCTTGACAAACCACATGTTTCACGAAACTACAAAAGATATTACTCACAAGTTGGTTGAGGTCATTGAGTGTTCAACAAATTTCTTCCAAAGAACTTGATATGCTTATTTACAAAGACATTACCCACAACAACATTCGAAAAGTAGTGCACAACATTGAAATGCGACGATTCAAATAACTCAAGTTATGTATCCAAGAGAAAGTAAAAATATTACTTTTGACTATGGTTTTTACTACTAGAATTTTCTAGTAAGATTTTGAATGAGACAGCTATTAAAGTAATAGCCATATATTTTATATACCATGAATATTTAAAGAAAAGTATTATAATATATGAGTCACTAAATTACATCTAAGTTCTAACCTACACTCTTCCCTATTATATGAATGGGATTATATGTTGACTTTGCAGTAACTGAATTCATTGGCTCTCTTTAATTTCTGATCTACTTTTCTATCTAATTTTGTTTCTCTTTGTTTTAGTACTGTATATATTGTCCTTCTTTTATAACAACTTATGGCAAACATCGCAAGAACAATCCTCACTCTATCAAAATCGACTTGTCGACTGCTGTGTCTTCCTCCTTCAGCTGCCACTAACCTCCGTGGCCCATTTTCTCCGTCCTGTCCTCCGCCTCCAAATGCCATTACCAACCTCAATTCTTACTCTACCAGAAATGGCATGCCCACGTCTCGTTTTTGCCCGCCCTTTGACACCTCCTTCAATGGAGCAACCTTCTCTTCTTCCACCCGAACCCCTTCCATGTCCATTAATTTACAGTCCCATGCCTTTACGCGGAACCCTATCAGATCCAAAATCCCCAAACCAGAACATCCCCTTTCCGCAGGTTCCTCGTTCGAATCGCTGAAAACGAAGCTTCTGGGGAAAACCCCTTTGCTGTCTTCTCCAGATTTCAAAATTTTGCCCTTCCGGAAAGGCTGGCCTTTGGTTTCTTGCGTTGGCGGGAAGGGGAATGATGATTTGGCGTCTGGTTGGGATCTGGGTTGGATCAGTTTGGCTGATTGCAAAAGTCTAATGGCCTTGTCTGGGACACAGATGGCGGAAGATTTGTTGGTCTATCTTGGTTCTTCTGTTGAAGACGATGCTGTTTATTGGGCCGTTGACTTCTCCGGCGAGGATAATTTGGCTGAGGAATTGGGTCAGAAGCAGCTCAGTTTTATCGAGCTGCGAACGCTTATGGTGGCCACGAATTGGTCGGATTCATGGGCAATGGGACAATTGGCTGTTGCTGGTCATGTAAGTGCTTGAAATTGGACTGTGATATTACTTTGGTTTTTCAATTTGGAGGATGAACATGGTTTCTCTTCGTTATCTCACTAGCCAGTTGGGAATTTTTTCAACTACAAAGTTAAATTTTTGTAATGGGTATTAGTTGATCTCTGTTAAATCTTTGGCATGCTTTGTTGATTTTTTTATTTTTTAAAATTTTAGAAAAATATATTTTTAGTTGTTAGATTTTAAAATTATGTTATTTTTTGTCAAGTTTTGACATTGGCTTCAATTTAGTTACTTGATTTCAAAATATTACAATTTTTCCTTTCGATTTAAGTTTTTTTTTTTTTCCTCAATTTGATCCCCAGGTTTCACCAAATTGAAAGTTTGTATAGAGTGAAGAATCAAGTTAAAAGTATAAATCTTGAAATCTAGGAATCGAATGGAAACAAAGCTCAAATCTCAATAGTAAATTGTAGCCATTTGAAGCTAGGGACTAAATTGAAATCAAACTCTGCACTCCAAACAAGGTAACATTTTGAAATTTAAGATTGAACAACTCTGCACTCCAAACACAAACTTCCCCAACATATTAACTCCAAGCTTTAGAACTCAATTCAATGCCCTAAATAAATGGAAACTAAACCTAAAATCTAAGGACCAAAAGGTATTCTCTTAAAGACACGAACATAGTTTGAGACATAAGGTAGAAGTGAGAAATATCTTGTGAAGACGACAACTTTATTAGTTTAAGTGAAGTTAAAAACAAAACTATGTAGGTTTAAGTTTAAGTTGATAATAAAAGTTAGAGAGAGAAAATCCTCTCTCCTCTCTCTAAAAATGCGAGCTTTCTCCGTTGGCTATTGAATCCTCTCTTTACTCCCCCTTTACCAATCACCATCTTCAACCTTGTTTGGCTCAATGACATGTCTCGCCATTTTTCCTCTTCCCTTCCATCCTTCACCATCGACAACAAGACGTTCCGTGTTGAGCTGGATCATGGCTTGTGCATCATCGAGGCTTGGAAAGAAAGATCTTTCACTCTATCTTTGAAGGAGTCCCATTCTTGGTTGACCTCTTGTTTCGGTACATTGATCGACACCCCCTCAACCAAAAGTTCTTCCAGAACTGTCGTCTTGACGAATATGAGCTATGGGTTGAAAAGATCACCGACCGGAAAGGACATTGTGCCAAGTTGTTAAGCTTGGCATTAATGGAAGCCTTAATAAAATCATCCTCCCTATGGGAAATGAAAAGAAGGGATAGAAATTCTTCATCTCTCTTATTAAAGATTCCAACCAACCTGCTCCTGCCACTTAGTATCAAGGTAACTTACAAGGAAGTCTTTAAAAACAAATACTCTGTTGGCCACAGTTGACCACCCACCTTCCTCTCCAACAATGGACATAAAGAAGGCTTCCCCTCCCTCTTCATTTGAGCTAGCTTCCTTAACTCTGACAAACCCATTATAGCCTTTCGAGAAAATCTTCACGACTGGTTTGACATCCCTTACCACCAACAATCCTCCTAAGACAAATTTTGCCCTGGTGTTAAGCACTCTACGGCCATTGTGGCTATGCGTTCGGATGTTGATTCAGATTTCTATCTTTCTAGCCCCATCCCAACTCAACCTGTCTCCCCTCATCCTTCATCTTTTATGAGCCACATGAAGCACATTGGTATGACTTCATTCCTCTACTGACAGACGAGTTTTTCAATCCGGAGCCTCACGTAGTTGCATTGGTGTCGTGGTTTAGAGACAATGGCCTCTGTATTATGGCTATTCTCACTAGGACAAAGAAAAACAGGCAGACAATGAAACAAAAGGAGAGCACTAGAGATGTCCGAAACTTGTAATGCTCGATCTCATATGAGAAAAAAAGCTACATCTTTGCTTCGGGAGGGGTCACTGACGGCATGATTACTAGCTCTTCGATCTCCCATACTCTTTTTGGCTTTTATCTCCACATCGATTTCTTGTGACATTGTATTGGATCACTAGAGGATGCTTTCAGCTTGGCTTTTGCTCTGCTTTTGGGGTGCTTAGGTTTGATGGATCGATGTCTATCATCATCAATCCATTTTACATCTTGCTCGTTTTTCTTTCCTTTTGGTCGCCCCCTCCCCTATGGATTAAATTGTATATTTTTCTTTCGATTGGGCTGCCCTTTGGTTTATCATGTATCTCTTGTTTTCTCTTTTGGGTGGTTTTGATGTACTCTTTGAATATTTCATTTAACAATGAAATTGTTTCTTATCTAAAAAAAGTTTAAGTTGATAATATATGTTTCCGCTTCAGAAAAAATAAAAAAAAGGTTTAAGTTGATAAGATAGTGCCATAGTGTGAATTTGGAGAGAACCCTTGACCTCATAACGCATTCATATTGCCGTATCCTTTCTACATTCTCTAAATTTATCATTATCTTGGTCATTCTTAATTAGTTAAAATGTGCTTGAAATTTGCATACCTTCCTGATTTTTGGAAATGATCACTCAGGGCAGGGCTTTGCTAGATTGGCATAGAACATCACGTTTCTGTGGACATTGTGGAGAAAGGACAGTCCCAATGGAAGCTGGAAAACAAAGGGAATGCTCCAATCAGTCATGTAAATTGAGGATTTTCCCTCGTGTTGACCCTGTGAGATCATAATCCTTTGCTTGTATGATTGCTGAATCCCTGCATAGTGAAGGCTAAATATTAATGTCTCCTGCCTAGCTTGTTAATTGCAGGTTGTAATCATGTTAGTCATTGACCAGGAGAATGACCGTGCACTCTTAAGTAGACAATCGAGATATGTGCCCCGAAAATGGAGCTGCTTAGCTGGTTTTATGGAGGTATCTTTCTTTGTCAACAACAAGAACGATAGCGAAATACATTTGATAGAACAAGGCCTCTACCAGTAATGAATACTAGTATCCTTATTACTCCTTAAACTTTTGTAATCTGATGTCATGTGCATTCTATAGTTTAATCTTAATCTTGTTTCATGAGCTGATAGAGTTCCTTGATTTGCTTTGGTAACAGCCTGGAGAAAGTATGGAAGAAGCTGTGATAAGAGAAACATTGGAAGAGACTGGCATTGATGTTGGAGAGGTGGTCTATCATAGTTCTCAGCCATGGCCAGGTCTGATCATTTAGGTTCCGTTTGGTAACCATTTCATTTTTTTATTTTTTGTTTTTGAAAAATAAGTCTATTCTCTCTTATTTTCTTACAGTGGTTTGCATATTTCTCAAGTATAAGAGTTGAGTTGAATTCTTTAGTCAAATTCCAAAAACAAAAACAAGCTTTTAAAACTACCTTTTTTAGTTTCCAAAATTTGACTTGGTCTTCAAAAACATTGGTAAAAAGTAGATAACAAAACAAGAAATTTAGAGGTGGAATGGAGGTTTATAGGCTTAATTTTCAAAAACTAGAAACAAGAAACCAAATGGTTACCAAACAGGGTCTTAGAAATTACAACTTCTTAACCACATCTTTGCACTCTCTAATAAACAGCATGTTGATGGTTTTGAAAGGAAAAAACGCTTATGTTACTCGTTTCTCGTCGATATATATAAAATCTCTCTTACTGGCCATAAGTTTGAATCTTCTCACTTTTGATTTAAATTGTAACTCTCGAGACATATGTATAATAACTGTTTTGTGTTATTTATGTGGCTTGTTCTCAGTTGGACGAAGCACTATGCCATGTCAATTGATGGTTGGGTTCTTTGCATATGCGAAATCGCTTGATATCAAGTTGGACAAGGCTGAGTTGGAAGGTATATTGACTAATGTTCTCATAATTATATGTTTGGGTAGTGGTTCAAATCTGTCAATCTAGCTGCCCCACAAGGATGTGGGTATGATTAGCAGGAAGTTGAAGTCAGCCATTTGAAAATTATGGGCTGTTTAAGAGCTGTTTCGAAGAGCATGGTGTCTGTATAATTGTCTTTCAGCAACTATTATTTATGTTGTAATGCTTTGAGTTTTTTTGAGACAATTCCTCTTGCAGTTCTCGTTAACTTTGAAAGATTTTGAATTGGTCGAAATTGTTTGCACAGATGCTCAATGGCACAATAGAGAAGATGTGAAAAGAGCTTTGACATTAAGTGAATACGAGAAGACGCAACGAACTGCAGCAGCCAAAGTTGAACAAATATGCAAGGGAGTTGAAAGCAGACACAGCCAGTCTGCAGATTTCAATACTGAAGATGGTGGACTGGCTCCCATGTTCTTTCCTGGCCCTTACACAATAGCTCATCAACTTATTTCCTCTTGGGCATATCAAGACAAAGGAAAATGAAACTGAAGCTCATATGAATTAACCCAGTGATCAACATTCCAGGATGAATTTGATCCACCACTTTGGCTTTTGGGGCTCATTCGAATTGCGTACCTGAGAGCCTAGGCATTAACAACACAATCAGTTGTGTGAGAGCCCTAATTAGGGATGCATTAGGATTATTAGTAAGATATTAGTAAGGGCCTAAGTGTCATTAGCTTGGGTGTCTTCGTTATAAATAGTGTGTTAGGGTCCTTAGAGAGGTGTGAAGATTTTGGTAGAAATTTCCATCGTGGAATTCGGGAGAGAGATAGCCCTCTTGAAAGGCTATTGATATATTCTAACTTCTTTTATATTGCAATATAGTAATCTTTGAGTGTTCTCGTGTTCTTTATTGTTACTTTGTTAGGATACCACCTAACAAGAACTCTCAAGAACAAGTAAGAACAATAACAATAAATAAAAAAAAAAAATACAAGGAGACTCCAAAGATAGTAATATATTTGCAATATAAAAGAAGTTACAATATAAAAATAGCATGATGGGAGAGCTCTCTCTCCCAAATTCCCACAATGGAAATTCCTACCAAAATCTTCACGCCTCTCTAAATACCTTAAACACTATATTTATAACCAAGGCTCTCCAGGCTAAATGACTCCTATGCCCTTACTAAAATCCTACTAATAATCCTACTAATAATCCTAATCTGTCCCTATCTAGGGCTCTCACAAATTGTTCCATCTAAACAAATGGCTGTTCTTTGGGGGCAGAATCCTTGTACAATGTGTAGGTGAATATTCTTCACATACTACCTTTTCTCATGAAAGCTCATGTATGTTCCAAATTCATCTACTTTGTTCTGAATACCATCTGTATCTGTGACTAAGTAATGAATGGTTGTTTTCGTCATGGATGATATTGGTTTTACCATGGGTTCCTCGGTAGGATTGTCAAACTTGTCTTGATGGCTCTTGTGTGGGTGATGTAGCAGTTTCTGATTTTGTTGGCAAAAGACATAATCTTAAAGGTCGATGTGGCAATATTAGAATTTTTAGCTCTGAGCGGATCGACATGAGAATTTGATGTTGTGGTCTCTGTTCGGATTTTAAGGTCGTGGTATTTCATCCAAAGGAAAAAAAAAAAGTAGACCATTTAATTTTGAGCCATTTCCTAATACAGAAATACATAAATTATGCAGTAAGTGAACAAGAGAGGCTAAGCTTTCTCATGTAAACTTTCTGTAGATCTAGACCATTTAATGGCTGCTCTGGCCAACGCATCCATTGGGTCAATACATTTTTTCAGAATAGGATCATCAGGAGGAAGAAGATTAAGCAATTCATCAGAAGCAAGTATTACCATATTCACAGCCCTTATCAAAAGAACATGAACAGCAATTCTCAACAGATTTCTTGCTCCTTCCTTATCCCTTTTATTCAAAGCTTCAACTGCAGGAATTACAATATGCTTCATGGTTGCTTCGTCTGGCAAGAGAACATCAAAGCCCTGAAGAAAGAAAAGGAAATCAGAAGAAAGTTTTGGAATTATTTACTAAATAGTGTAGAGAAAATGCCCTTCAATCACTTCAACAACATCCATTTTATTATGAGGTATGCAACATTATTCATTTCTCTGCGTGCTCAGATATAGCATGAAATGTAGATTATGTAATGTATTGGTCATTCTTATTGCTTGGGCATCACTCTTTATCAATAAATTAGAGTATGTTATGAACCATTAACTGAGAATGTATTACCAAACCTGATTTTGAAGCCTCTCATGATAAAAACCAGTTACTGTTGCTGTATCAGTTGCAAGCAGCCCGATCCGGACACTGCCCCCTCCTTCAAGTGGCTTAAGCTTAGCCTCTTTAAGCTCCCTAGCAACACAATCTCCCACATGAAGAAAAGGTAATTTGCAGCTCTCAGATGTGTCATCAAGCCACCTATGTGTAAGATGGCATGGGGTAATTAGACACCGGGCTCCAGACTGCTCGAGAAACGCCCTTTTCCGCTTCAAATTCTCGATAGGAGCATCACTATGACCATATTGAGAAGAATTTGTGCTAAACGTGCACAATGAAGTAAGAGGAGGAATCCCTTTGCCTAATGCTGGATCGCTACAGACAACAAAAGGTATGCTCTCTTGTCCATCCTTCAAGCTCCACCAGACGAGCTTTTCCAAGAAAAGTAAAGTAGAAAAAACCGACACTCCCCCTATGACACCCACAGTATTGGGCTGGACAAGAAGGGGTTTAGGAGTTCGAGTTTTTGACAGAGATTTTCCTAAACTTGATATCTTCTTGGATCCTGGTAAGTTATCATTTGCATCAGTTTGAATAACAGAGGAAATCTGTATAGATGAATACGGGTTTAATCTCCTCCTAAAGCGAGTAATGCTCTCATTGGCATTTCGTCGAATAGGTGCTGGGCAAGTCGACGCATAAAAGGGGATCGCCATACCTCCATCAAGCATCGTTTATGTAAAGAGCAACAGTTTCAATGTGATTCAACTCTGAATCTAACTAAGCACCTATTGTTTTTCTTCAGCACAGAGATCTCAATGGGGAAAGGAAAAAAAAAAAAAAAAGTAAGACTCATCAAATATCAAGAAAGACGTGATATTTACAATTTGGGTTTCTTCACATTCAAGGTGTTGCATGAACAGAGACGAAAAGGGACGATTCTTAGTACAATATAGTTTGTTGAAATAGGAAGGAAGAGAAGTAAAAGCAAATAGTGTGTAGCAAAACTAGGTAAGACATGAAAAGAAGCTCCAGGATGTGAGGCGATTGAATTGTCAAGACTCAAAATGAAAAGAGATTTTGGAAGAATCTCACATTATTGAAAATCTGTCGTATGTCAGCCTGTCAGCAGTGAAGCGCTGTCAACCGTTGAAGAGAAGAATGACAAAACTGGAGGCATCGGTGGGGCAGAGCAGTGGATACAAGAATCACTCTGCTCTGCTTTCAAATCCCTCCAATCCCTTTCCGCCACCATATTCAGTTTCACATGAAAAACTATAATTCTTTATATTCTTGAACAAAATTACAAATTTGATTTGATTACTAAAACGATGTTTTAATCTAAATCCAATTATGTAATATTAATATTTGAAACATAATATTTATAAAAAAATATTATTATAAATAAAAAAAATATCAAACATTTACAAATATAACAAAATTTTAATTTCTATTTGTTATAAACTGCGATAAATACTGAATAGATATAGACACTATCACAAATAAAAAGTAAAATTTTGCTATATTTGTAATTATTTTTAACACTTTTTCTATTTGTGAAAACATCCCTTTATAAAATCAAAACAAATTAATTTATTCGGATAACGTTCTATTTTTTGTTGTTAATTTTTCATTTTTCTTTTCAAGGAAAGCTTTATTTATTTATTTATTTTTTTTTATTCTTGTTTCTTAAAAAGAAATCAGAAACATAAATGAATTTGATAACTGATTTTTTTTTAATTGAAATAAAATGTATTACACAAAATATTAAAATACTGCGCATGAATTAAGATAAATATAAAACCATTATAAACCGTTTGTAGCATTTAATACAATCTCAAGTCCAAAGTAAAATAAAATTAATAATTATAATAATTTTACTTCAAATATTGAAATTTGATTTACAATGTCGTCTCCCACCCTAACCAATTTATTTTAAATAACTTGAACTTACCTAAGTTAGTCTAAGGAGGAGAGACATTCGAAGAATAGATAAACATGAAAGTAGAGAAGAGAAAAATATGAAGTACAAAAATAATTTTTGTTGTAGTTTCTAAAATTTAATCATTTTTTAAAAAATATTTCTCAAAATTTATATAAATAACAATAGTAATTAAAAGTTTGTTTAAGTGATAAAATAAATGTTATCAAATGAGCCTTAAAATACTAAATACTAAATTAACTTGATTTAGTCATAATAATGAGAGAGATATCTTCTTAAACTTTGAGTTTTAAATAATATGTACGTTTGGTCCTAAATTTTTAAAATGTACTTTTTAGTACCCAAAAGTCATTAAAAATATGTTTAAAAGATATTTAAAGTATTTTTTTTATTATAATTATATGATATTTTGGATTAGAAAAATAATTTTAGGAAAAAGAGCTAATTTTTTAAAAATAATCTTTCTAACTTAAAATTAAAAAAAAAAAAAGTTATTGCGATGATGTTTTAAATCTATTTAAAATAATTTTAATGATTAGAATACACATATTTTTAAAAATTTAATGACTAAAATATATATATATATATTTTAAGAATTCAACGTATTTTTCAAAATTATTTGACTAAAAAGGTAATTTCCCTCATATATCCATTTCCTCTCTAGAATTCAAACACGTGTCATATTTCTTGTGACAAAATCGTGATATGTCTGATGCTAAGACAATTTATTTTCCACGTAATAAGCATTATAAGTTCGATACACATAATTTCTTTTGAATTTATAATTGTTATTTAGGGACGAAAAGATAAGAGCAATAGAATTAAGTCACATCCAAAAAAGAACTATTTGTATGAGAATTATTTTGTGAATTGACATACTACAATGGAATATATAATAATTAAAAAAAATAGGAATATCATAGAAGCAAATTAATTTATAGTATATCTTTATCACCATCAATGGATTTTTGCCACCAAATTTTGTCAATTATATGTTGATTAGACTCCACTTTAAAAGAAATTGCACACTCATCCTACTCTCTGGCATTCTTTAAACCGAATAATTAAAATAACTTCTCAATAATAATGACGAGGAGAATTATTTTTAATAATAATGATAATGATAATAATGAGAAAAATTATTATAAATAGGAAGAAATGAAATTATTTATAAATATAAAAAAAAATTTATGCCATAGATTTCTATCATTTTTTCGCTCACTAAACGATCTACCGCATAAATTTTTTTATATTTGTAAATAGTTTGGTTTATTCTACTTTATTTGAAAACAATCTTAATAATAATAATTAAAATACTTTCTAATCTCACTCAATTAAATAATAGTCTAAACTTTTCTATTTCTAATTTACTTTTTTTAGCCCTTTTTATTATTCAATTTTTTAAAAATAATATATATATAATACTTATCAAAAGATGCATTTAAAGGAAATTTCTCTCGATTATAAACTTTTCTCAACGTACTTCTTTTCAAAACCTATACAAATAAGAAAAGTTTATACAAAAATTAAAAAATTGTTCCCCTTATAAACGAAAGCAAGAATCAACAAAAAAAAACTTTGAAGTAGAAAACAATGTATATTTGATATATACAACATAATAAATTCGATCTAAATTTGAATTTTCTAGAAATAAACCAGAGTATATTTAATAAGTTCATGAACAAGACAATTTATATAATATAATCTTATATACTCAATAATATATGTGATGTATATTTATATTTGCCAGTAAATTTAAAAATATAATATATTTATATTTTTTAAGTATATTACTAAAAGAGTTAGGAACACAAATGCGAAAGCAATTTGGATCTAAAGCACTCTAACTACATCAATTTTAATGATTAAACATGCTTGTTAAAAAAAAAAAAATAGAGTTTGATAGTAGCTCAAAATTGAAGCAATCCGTTGGGTGTTTTTTTCTCACGAACGCTTCATGGACCACCACAAGAGTCTTCCTTATTATTCTCAGGTCTTAGAATAGATGGTGGGATCCGAATTGTGATGAATTTAGAACAAAAATGGAAATTGAGAGAGTTGAAGAGTCTTTTTGAAGATTTTTTAGGAAATTCACAATTTTTCTATCAACTCCAAGTAATGTTAATCATCCTCTATTTAAAGAATAAAATATGCATATTAAAAACATCTCAATTGACACCAAAATGGTGATTAATTGTGTGAAAAAATAGGTGTTTAAAAGAGGTTTAACATGACTTGAGAAAAAACCACCTCCTATTTAATTCTCATGCAAAATTGAAATTCTTAATTTCAATTTTAAATTGAATTTAAAAAATTCATTTAATAAATATATTTTTTTTTCTTTTAAATAAAATTAATTCATTTAATTAATTTTAAAAAACATTAATTAAACAATTTGATTAATATTAATTTAATATTAAATATAAAATTAATTCAAATGATTAGTTTTAAATAATTAAGTAAACAATTTAATTAATTATATTAAATTAATAGTTTTTTTCACTAATCCCGATATTTTCCAATTCGATGAATCTCTATTCATTCGATCAATATTTAAATCACATTTAAATATTTCCAACTCTCTATTATCATTTAATTCATAATTAAATGACTATATGTTTAAGCAAAACATATTACTTACTCCCTAAACCGAATTTTAATGTTTTCAAATTCTCTAGTCACATTGTTCTAAGGTTTAGTAAGCTAACAAGGAAACCTAATGGATCTACAGATCATGAACTCCAAAGATCCAAAATTAACAGGCTAAACTCTTTAACCTAGCTAATTAATATTCGTTAACTACCGGGACATTCCACTATAACCCCGTAATTGTACTTTTCTCACTGTAGATATATCCCTGATATAACCATGATTAGTAAGTCAATCCTTCAGAAGTTGTTCATAATTACAGTTGGGTCAAAATTACCATTTTACCCTTGTAATTACATCATGTTCCTTAAGCCCCATTGATCCTCTAGTGAACAATTAATTTGTGGTCCAACCACCAAACCAAGTCCCTCTCGGGCCAATGAGAATGGGGCCCTTTGTCCAAGATCCGGATTCAATACTTAAGATAACAACTTCTCTACTAACCTTGAATTAGGTAGGAGTGAATTCCATCTCGCAAGACTATGTCTCGAGCTATCTACCTGATCTTATCTCTATAATGGTAGGCTTATTGAGTCGGCAAACTCATGTCACTCTCACCCATGCAGATTAAAGGATAATCCCAAATAAATAGAAGTTCATAGTTAGCTCAGGATTAAGATCGAGTTATTTAGGTTATCATATTGAAATAATCAATCTTAACAATAAACAATGTTATAAAGTAAAAGTGATTATCTCATGGTCTAGTCTCATGTCTTTACATAAACGATATATGATCACATCGTTTGTATCAAATACAAAATGGGCCGCATCCATAGTGTCTCCAGGATAAGGTACCAAGCCTTATCCCTATACTATAGACCGTTTTGGCTATTACTTAAACTTGATCCATTTTTATGTCTACACATAAAGTCTAAGTATTCAAGCTATAGCTAGGGTTCTTAGTTTATTGGATTTAGATTTATACGTAACTTACATATTCAACATCATCTATACTGAATAAACTTCAATATCAACTTTATTGAAAACCAAATCACGAGTTTTAGGACATAAAACCCAACAATTACCAGCATATTTGACATATACTTGAGGTGATTGATTTTTAGTTAAGAATATGGAAGAAAATAAATGAAATCTCCTAAAATGAAAGAAACATTAATTTGAAATATTATGCATTAAATGAATATCACACAAAATGTATAAATAACAAAAAAGAGATGAAATTTGAAATTGTTGTTTGTTGAGGGTTGCCCAAGGCAAGCCCAAAGCCCTAAGGGTACCGATAGGAGAGCGTGGATCCCAAAAGGTAAAAGTCAATGCTTTAGAGTTTGGGTTGACTAGTTGAGCTGGTGAATATAATATACCAATCAGAAAATAACCAAGTTGTGTCTCGAGTAACACCCTGCAACCTCGAGTGCCAGAAACATCCTCTACTCCACCGTTGTCACATGTAACAATAGATGCCTATGCAGAGGACTGACTTATAAATAGCTCAATTCAACCACCTTAAAAGGGAGAGTAAGTAATCTCCAAAGAAGATACTCGCCCTTACTTCTTTTTTGTGCTTAGCTGAATTAGTCACTTCTTTGTACTAACTTAAGTATTAAAGTGACTACTAAACACCACACCAGTGCAAGAATCTCTTACACAACTCGGTTCAGAAGACATCGAGACCAGACTGCAGGAAAGCGGGCTAGAAACCAAGGCTACTAGGCACTCGCAACGAAGCCCAACGTGCACAAGATCCGAGCGCCAATATTGTTAATTAGGAAAGAATTAAATATGTTGAAAATTTTGAAATAATAGTGAAATTTTAAATTGGTCCAAAATTAAAACTAAAAGTATTTAACAAAATAATTTAAAATCTAAGGCATTTATGAAATATATGGTGTATGAAAGATTTTCGATATTAAAAAATACATATATTTTATTTTATTGAGAAATTAAGCAGACTTCCTATAGAAAAGTGACAGAGGAAGAGAAATTATCCTTCAAGATTCTAGAAGACATCTTCCTCAAATTCCTTTCCAGCAAGATTTGTTTCTTTTCTCCTTCACTCGAATGAACTCCACATCAAACTTGAATTGGACACCTCCAATCAAGTCTTCCCTGTTATTCTCTTAGCAAGGATGGTTATGTGGGAATCCTTATGAAAGTGGAGAATTTTTTAGAGAGTTCTTTGTGTTTTGTGAATGTCAAAATTGAGAGAGAGATGTGAGTTTTCAGTATCTTTTTTACGTAAAAAGACAATCAACCAAAAGATTGATGAGATCTCGACAATTTATAGTGAGAGCAAGGGAGTAATTTCCCTTTTTAAATTAAATTAAATTTAATAATAATTATATTAATTAATTAATATCTTATATTTAATCAAATATTTATTTGAATCTTATTCAAATACTCTTTTTTCTCTCTCATAGCCTATAGTTTTAATATGAATCTCATTTATATTAATTTATTATTTTAAATTTTATTCAAATACATTTATACTCTCATATTATATAGTTTAATTTTTGAATCTCGTTTAAAAAATTAACTTTATATTATATTAATTGTATCTTATAATATTAACACAAATTTCCCTTGATCAATTTGAACATTTGAAAGTTTTTCGGAACTCTTTGATCCTTGTCTTACCCGTTTGTGAGCCAGCAAGGAGATTTAATGGATCTACAATTTATAAGCTACAATGATATGAAATTAATTAATTATTAAACACTTTAATTAGATTAATCTTCATTCATTAACTAGAAGTCACTCTACTAAAGACTCATAACTGCCCTCTTATACACTAGAGAAAGTTTTATGTTCGTGGATAGAACACTTACAAGTAAGTCGATCCTTCATGAGTTATTCGTAATTATAGTTGGGTCAAATTACCATTTTACCCTTGCAATTATCTCTTCTCCTTAACTCTCATTGATCCCTTAATGTGAAGGGAATTGAATCCCGGCGAAGCGTGTGATCGCCTTCTTTGATTTATTGAAAGAATTAAAAATACAAAAAGTAAATAAAAGGTTAAGCATCATACCTTTGCCAATCTATATCGAAGCGATAGTCTTCTCCTTGTAGTCTTCCTTTGACTTTGGTAAGGATTCAGTTTGTGAGAACCGCTTCTTTGAAAGAATAGGAAGAAGAATTTTCTTAGAATTTTTCTAAGAAAATTGAGAGAATTAGTAGAGAAAGATTTTTAGAGTAATCGTAGAGATTATTTTCTTAGAGAGTGTGTGTTCTATGAAGGCTCCCAAGGGCCCTATTTATAGAACTCTATGGGTTACTCCTAATCTTATTAAGATAAACCCTCTACATAGATTTTAAATCAAATATTTAATAATATCCAATATTAATAAATAACTAACAAAATAATATCTCATATTAAATGGTTTAAAATATTTAAATCTTATTTAAATATCTATTTTATGCAGAATATTTGATTTGAGTCTCATCCACATTAAATAATTAATTATTTGAATCCAATTCAAATCAATTAATTAATTCTACCTCTATTTATTTTCTGCAGAATCTTTAATTTGGATGAGATCCAAATTAAATAATTAATTAATTCTACCTCTATTTATTTATATGGATTTTATCCAAATAAATAATTAATTATTTGAATCATATTCAAATAAATTAATTCTCCATATTGTAAAGTTATAATTTGAATCACATTCAAATAAAATTTATAATAAATCATGCAATTAATTGTATCCAATACAATTAATATTTTCCCTCATAAATTTGAAAATTTCAAATTTTTATTTCAATATAGTTGATCCTTGTTGGTCCGTAGTGAGCTAGCAAGAGGATCTTATGGACTTACAGATCAGAAGCTCCAATGATATGAGATTAATCGGCTAAATTCATTAACCACATTAATCAATATTCGTTAACTATGGGTACACTCCACTAAAGACTCATAGTTGCATTCTTCTCACTGCATATGTATTTCTGTGTCCATGGTTATAGACCAATAATAGCAAATTAGTCTTTCACAAGTGTTCGTAATACCACCTGGGTCAAATTATCGTTTTACCCTAGGTTACTTCTAAATCCTTAAGTACCAGTGCTCCTCTAATGAACAACCTATTTATGGTCCAACCATTAAACAGAAACCTCTCTCGCACCAGTGAGAGGGTAGAACCCTTTATTCAAGTCCTGGAGACACCACTTAGGGGAATACTTATCTACTTACCCTAAAAATGAAAATGAGTGAATTCCATCTTGTATAATTATGTCTCTAGCTCCCCACTCGGTCTTGTCTCCAGGATGGTAGGCATATTGAGCTGGAAAACGACCACTCTCACCCATACAAGTCAAAGAACAATCCCTCGTGGACAGTAGTTCATAATATGCTCAAGATTAAGACTAAGTCTCCTAGGTCATCCTATTGAAATAAAAACCTAACTAGTCAACGGAGTTACATCTAGTGATTACTATTTCATGGTCTAATCTTATGCAAACTCATTGAATAGGATACCCTCACTCACATGTCACCCGCATGAACGCGTTAGATCATTGCGTTTGTATCAAATACAAAGTGGGTCGTATCCATAGTGTCACTAGGATAAGGTACCCAGCCTTGTCCCGATACTATAGACCCTTTAGACTGTATCTTAAACATTGATCTCCATATGTCTCCACATACAGTTCAAGACTCATAAAACAACATAGGATGTTAGTTTATTGGATTTAGGGTTATTAAGACAAAACAAACAAAAACAATCAATAACGCTTATTAAAGTAACACATCAATAATTCTTTATTAATTATTTAATTACGGTCAAATTATTACATTTACTATCTACAAGTTTTAAGGCATAAAACCCAACAAAATCCCACTTGAACTAAAACTCTAGTGGGTTGTACACAAAGAGAAGTGAGAATGGTAAGTATGTAAATGCAATAAACTAGGGCATCCATATACCCATTGCACATCTCCCACTTGCCCTAGATTACACACTGTATATATCTTTGATAACTTGTAGAAATACAAGTTATTATAGTCACTATTTGATTTAATTAGAGTAACTTTGGAGCTAAATGCATGATTTTTATAGTTGAATAATGAAAAATGTATCACCATGCATTGGCACTACTTACAAAAGAAAATACCTTAAAAACGATGAGCTTTTATGTTCCTAACACAGGGTTAAGAAGAAAAGAAGCGCAAACAACCAAGTACGAAGAGACGAAGCTGCTGCGAGAACAAGTGGAAACCCATGCGTCAAGCCTATGCATTAAGACCATGCGTTGAGACCATGCGTCGAGAAAAAGTAGATACAGACGCATGGCCAAAAGCTGTCATATCAATATGCAAAAGGATAACACGCTATCAGAATATGGCAGAACAAATGGGCCAACGATGTGAAAAGTCTGCGCAGCAGGGCATGGAATTTAATGTAAAGGTGTCAGGTCATCATGAGTTTCAACTTTTCGATGCCTATAAATAGCCCAAAGCTTCTCCACTAGAGGAAGAGAGACCAGTTCCAGAGGCGAAAGCTCTGCACTATTTCTCCCTCACCATAACCAGCCTCCATTTCGAGCTCTTCTAAGAGAATGATTCTGAGCATCTTCAGAGTCGTCTCCCAGTGAGTGAGAATCTTCACCTTATGGAATCTATGTATCAGATAGCAACCATCTCAAGCCTCCATGAAGCAAGACGTTGCCAGTGGAGGCTTGACGCCCTTCATTTCTGTTTTATTTCCATTTCTCTTCTTCTTGCTTATATTTTGTTAATGACATTCGAGAGAATGATTTATTGTCTTAATATGAGTTTGATTGACCATCATCTTCCATCTATTTCTGTATTAAATACTTTACACCATGTTGTCTAAATGCTGAATGAGTTAAATGTTAAAATTTAGTTTTTCTTGAGTAATTCTGAGTATGTTACATCTTGATTAATGCATATTTTTAGCTTGCACAACTTTGTCTGACAAACAAATGTAGTAAGCATGACTATCGAGCTTGAGAGAGTGGATAGTTAATTTTTAGCATTAATTAAGACTAGATGAGTTGCAGAGATGTAGTTCATCTTTTGCCAACGCAAACTTACCATGCGTCTTAGAGATAAGATTAATGTGGCGTCGAAACATCGAGAGATGGATTCAAAAACGCAGTTTGTAGGTATGTAATTGTACTTAGAAAGTTTAGGTAACAACTAGCTCTTGCGCTCAACTCTACTTCTATCGCATGGTTCCATTCATTCTCAACGCATGCTATCTGACACTAAATTACATATGACTACCCGTCGCCTCGTCCACCTCATTATCAGTAGTAGGAAATTCTTTTCATTCTTTATGTATAGTTTTACACATATAATCAACAAATGCACATATTTACATGTACAGTCACCACATAGTCATATATTTATTCTCAACGCCTAGTTATTACAAATCCCTGCGTTCGACCCTGGACTCACTAGGAAACCTATAAATGCTTATACTTGGGTCTTTATAGGAAAACTTGCTTAATCATGATCACATCTAGAGTAATTCTCAACGCTTCCTTGTACGGAAATGATAAATCTATTTTTGTGCAACGAGCTAAGAAATTTAATTTAATTCAAATAGAAATTCACACGAACAATCTTGCAGACCTAGACTTTCTAGATGACCCTTGAACACTGTGACGATCACATCTCCTCGGTGCATAATCTTTTGTATCGGGTGATATATCCTCTCAATATGCTTTCCTTGCTTATGGTTGCGAGGCTCTTTAGAGTTGGCTACTGTCCCATTGTTGCCACAGTACAACGTGATGGGCAATTCCACATAAAGTACTATGAAAATTACTTTACTTTTGATGATTTTCTTGTATACACAAGGCTCATCAACATTTTGTTCAAAACCAAAAGATTTGATCGCAGCATCAAACCTAATATTCCAAGATCAGGATGCTTGTTTCAACCCATAAATGGATCGATTTAGCTTGCAAACTTTTTGCTCATGACTTTGGGCTATGAACCCCTCGGGCTGAGGCATGAAGATACTTCCTTCAAGATTGCCATTCAGAAAAGCAGTCTTGACATTCATTTGCCAAATTTCATAGTCATAATATGAGGCTATGGATAAGAGAATTCTTATAGACTTAAGCATAGCAACAGGGGAAAAAGTTTCCTCATAGTCAACCCTTTCGCCTTAGGTGTAAAACCCTTTGCTACAAATCTAGCTTTGAAGGTATGTACCTTCCCAGCTACATCTCTCTTTCGTTTATAGATCCATTTACACCCTATGGGTTTAACCCCTTCAGGTGGATCTACAAGTTCCCATACTGAATTGAAGTATATAGACTCCATTTCAAGATCCATTGGTCCTTGTTTACATCATTCATTGCCTGTTTATAGGACAATAGATACTCAACACCATTGTTTAGCACGATAACCTGAGTTTCAGTTAAACCGAAGTAACGGTTAGGTTGTGATACAACCTTCCCACTACGTCGAGCCATTCCCAACGATTGAGAAGGACGAGTGATAACTTGTAGAAATACAAGTTATTATAGTCACTATTTGAATCAATTAGAGTAACTTTAGGGCTAAACGCATGATTTTGGCAGTTGAATTATGTAATATGTATTACCATACGTTGGCACCATTTACAAAAGAATATACCTGAAAAATGTATGAGCTTTTCTGTTCTTAACGCAGGATTAAGTAGAAAATAAGCACAACTAACCCAAGTACTAGAGAGGAAGCTGCTGCGAGAACAAAAGAAGTGGAAACCCATGTGTCGAAACCATGCGTTGAGAAGAAAAAGTAGTTACAGACGCATGGGCAATAGCTGTCATGTCAATATGCAAAAGGATAACACGCTATCAGATCATGGTAAAACCAATGGGCCGACGATGTGAAAAGCCTGCGCAGCAGGGCATGGAATTTAATGCAAAGGTGTCAGGTCATCATGACTTCACCTTTTCGACGCCTATAAAGAGCCTAAAGCTTCTCCATTCAAAGGAGGAGAGAAACAAGTTCAAGAGGCGAAAGCTCTGTACAAATTCTCCCTCACCATAACCAACCTCCATTTCAAGCTCTTCTATGAGAAGGATTCTAAGAATTTTCAGAGTCGTCTCCCAGTGAGTAAGAACCTTCACCCTATGTCATTTATGTATCAGATAGCAACCATGTCAAGCCTCCATGAAGCAAGACATTGTCAGTGGCGGCTTGGTGTTTTCTATTTCTATTCTATCTCCATTTCCTCCCTTCTTACTTATGTTTTGTTAATGACATTCGAGAGAATGGTTTATTTTCTTAATATAAGTTTGATTGACGATTATCTTCCATTTATTTCCATATTAAATACTTTGCACCATGTTGTTTGAATGTTAAATGAGTTAGATGTTAGAAACTAGTTTTTCTTAAGCAATACTAAGTATGTTACATCTTGATTAATGCATATCATTAGCTTGCATAGCTTTGTCTGACAAACAAATTTAACAAGCATGACTGTCTAGCTTGAGAGAGTAGATGGTTAATCTTTAGCATTTATCAAAACTAGATGAGGTTCAGAGATGTAGTTCATCTTTTGCCAACGCAAACTTACCATGCATCTTCGAGATAAGATTAATGTGGCATCGAAACATCGAGAGATGGATTCACAAACCCAAAGTTTGTAGGTATGTAAATATACTTAGATATGCTTAAGTAACAACTAACTCCTGCGTTAACTCTATTTTTATCACATGGTTTCATCATCATTCTTAATGCATGCTATCTGACTCTACATGACATTTGACTAACCTTCTCCGCGTCCACCTCATTGTTAATTGTAGGAAATTTTATTCATTCTTTATGTATAGTTTTAGGAACATACAACTCCTGCACATAATACATGTATAGTCACCACATAGTCTTGTATCTATTCTCAACGCCTAGTTATTACAAATCCCTGTGTTCGACCCTGGACTCACCAGGAAACCTATAGAAGCTTATACTTAGGCTTTTATAGGAAAACTTGCTTATTAATGATCATACTTGAGTAATTCTCGACGCAACTCTGTACCGAAATCATAATATCTAATACACTTTATTCGCAACAAGCTATGAGCCCAACAACGAGACTGACCAGAAATACTGGCTCCTTCATTAACTCTTGATGAAGGACTAGTCTCATCAACAACTCTTGTTGACTCTTTAGTAGCTTCATTTAATACCATTTTGCTTCGTGGTTTATGATCTCTCATGTGGTCTTCTTCCATGAATGTATCATTTGTCGATACAAACACTTTGTTTTCTTATGGGTTGAAGAAGAGACCACCTCTCATTTCCTTAGGGTAACCAACAAATTGGCATAATCTTGAACTAGGTTTCAATTTCTTAGGATTTGTCACTAGCACATGTACAGGACAACCCCAGATTCTGAAGTAGTGCAAACTAGGTTTACGTCCCCTCCATAACTCGAGAGGCGTTTCAGAAACACTATTCGAGGGAACATTGTTTAAGATATGAACTGCAGTCTCTACTACATATCCCTAAAACGAGCTAGGTAATTGAGCATAGCTCATCATAGAACGAACCATGTCTAACAAGGTTCTATTTCTCCTTTCTGATATACCGTTCTGTTGAGGTGTACCAGGTGCTGAGAGTTGGGATTGGATTCCATGTTCTATCAAATAGTCCTGGAATCTTAAATCTATGTACTCTCTACCTCGATCAAATTGAAGTGTTTTAATTATTTTACCTAACAGGTTTTTAACTTCTGCCTTATACTCCTTGAACTTTTCAAGTGCTTCAGACTTATGTTCCATTAGGTATAAGTAACCATGCCTCAAATAATCATCTATAAAAGAGATGAAGTACTCGTACCCTCCTCGAGCTTTTACATTCATTGGACCACAGAGATCCGAATGTTCTAAAGGTTCTTTGGCTCTATAATCTTTTCTACTAAAAGGTCTTTTAGTCATTTTATCTTCATGACAAGATTCACATGGAGGTAATGAATTATCTTCTAACTCATTTAGAAGTTCATTCTTTACCAATCTCTCAATCCTATCGAGATTTTATGTGACCTAATCTCAAATGCCAAAGATAAGTACTATTTTTACTAGGAGAAATTCTTTTCCTTTTAGATTGAGTATTAGCAGTTTTAAACATCTCATGATTTAAAAATGCTTTTGCTTCAGTTGGCCTTAACACATATAAGTTGTTTTCTAATTTAGCAGAACAAATACGTACACCACTTTTCAAAATGAACATTTCATTAATAGAAAAAATAATTGAGTACAATTGTTTAATTAAACAGGAAATAGATACTGAGTTCCTTTTTATTTCATGAACTATATATAGATTTTCTAAAAATAAAAATCTATTTCCAAAAAACAACTTTACAGCTCCCACGACACGAGATGAAATGGCATCTCCCCCTTGAGCGTCATTTCACCCTCCTCGAGCTATTGGAAGGAACTAATTCCCTATAAAGAAGAGCAAACATGATTAGTGGTACCCGAATCAAGTATCCAGGCATTATAGTCATTTTCCACTAAACAAGTTTCTAAAACAAGTAAATCATATTTACCTGCTTTTTCCTTCTCCTTCTCAGCAAGGTACTTAGGGCAATTGCGTTTCCAATGACCATTCACATTGCACTGGAAGCACTTGCCTTTGTCAACCACCTTGGCCTTATCCTTGTTTTTCCCAACAGTGGGAGCCTTCCCCTTTCCTCCTTTCTTTTTTTGAATCTTTTTAGAATCAGAAGATGAGGGAACAGACTTAGTTCCAGAGGATGAACCCTTGTGGAACTTCTTGAAATGGGCAACATTTGCCTCTCCATCGATCGGTCCCTTATTTTTCATAAGAGACTGATAAGTCTGTAACTTATTTAGGAGGGTTGTCATGGTGTACACAATTTTATTTATAACCGCATTGCTACAGAATTGAAGAAAGCTCTTCGGAAGAGATTCTAGAATAAAAGACACCTGACTCTGCTCATCAATGACCGCGTCGTTCATTTCAACAATGTTGAATTGGACTATCAGGTCGAGAACATATTCTCTCACCAATTGGCCTTCCTTCATACGTGCATTATAAACGTACCCGAGGGCCTTGTGCCGAATCTGTGAGGACGGTTATCCAAACATTTCCTAGAGGGACTCCATGATTTGTCGTACATTCATCATGGCCTCATGTTTCTTGTTGAGTACTTCAGACAGACTCGCCAAGCTATAGACTCGGGCCTTTTCATTGGCCTTTGTCCAACGGTCATATGCATCCCTAACAGATTGGAATGCATTATGAGTGGAGATAGGACACTCCTCCATTAAGACAAACCATAGATCATCTATAACCAAAATCATATCAGGTTAGATTTCCACGTTGCGTAGTTTTCACCAGTTAGTTTTTCATTTTAAGTAGTGCGGCGATTGAGGAAGACATGCTGAAATTATAAACAATTAATCGTTTTAGTTATCTTTGCCTTAACCCATTACACAAGCAAACAAAATTGCAAGTAATCCAATCAATTCAGCAAAAACAAGTAACCAAAGAAACCATAATAAACTATTGATTTAGTTTTTGCAACGATGCTTCAGAGGTTTAGAGCAACAGCCACCAAATGGTGATTAGCCACTCCTCCTTTGAAATGAGACAATTCTCGGCTAATTCTAATGCCAGAATAACTCATATTCCTATAGACATTAGCCACCGTTGTTTGGTCAAGGATTTGTTAACTTTTAACTCATTCCTATAAGTGTAACCCTCCCACTTTTAGATCCCAGAGGTACGCACCAACAAGCTACTGTTAGGAAAGACAATTGTTGGTAATTAACCTAAGTGAACCTATCCTTTCTAGGAGTTCGCGGTGTTTCAAAACCTATGATCAAGCCCTCTGAAGGGATGGTCGCTCCAAGATGCGATGGATCATAAGAATCTTACGGTGCGACCTATAGTTGGAGACTGAGGGATACGCATCCTGCTCCCACTTACTATAAACATTTTTCCATTCACCTTGTTATTGAACCATACAAACATTTTTCGAAGGGAGGTCGCTTCTAGGGCAACACGAAGTCAAGTATGGATCTCATGGTATGAATAATCAAGGACGTAGGAGAAAAAATTGATATAAACATATCGTTTTGTAATTTTCCTCCCACTAAAATGTCCTACCTTATCTTAGGGTTAAATACTTAGATAAATTCGGCTAAGTCAATCTATCTAAGTCTATGCCTATTATAACTCTTATAAAATGTCTTTACACGAATGTTCTAGGTGAATTAAATCATTTAATTAACCTAGTGACAATGCATGCTAATAGGCCTTAGGTTAATTCAACTCAAGTTCCAATTCAGTTCCCAGTTAGAAGGTGTTTCGTAAACCGTCAACTTAAATACCCCAATCTTGACAGAACTGAAGTGGTAGAGTTCCCTTATAACCTAAAGTCTTATTTATCCTACTTAGTCATATTTTAAAACTATTTTAAAACAAAGAAAGACAAAATTCTAATCTTATTAGAGTTAATGTGATCTTAGGTCTAAATTATTTTTCCTAAGATTCTATGTTTGCATGCAATTCTTAATTATACAGGTTACTAATCATAAATTTTATAACTATTATGAATTTTAATGATTAGCCCTATAATATGTTTCTATGGTTTAATTAATTAACAATCAAATTCTAATTATTTAACCAACCATATTACATACATTTCATGACATAATATAACAATTATATTAATCTATGGATGTATCATGCTCAATGCAAATTGATTTTCATTTAAAATATAACACTTATATTAAATAAATCAATCATACATTAACAAAACATTAATAAATATAATTATTTATATTTATTTAATTAATGTCATACATCATACTTTTCCAATTTCATATATTTAATATATCAACATACATTAAATAACTCATGAAATTATTATCATGCATTAAAACCATATATTATAGTATACTAAGATGCATGAACATGCTTAACCTATGGTGGGATTTTAATCTAAATGGCATACTTTATGCAATATTTAATTTAATTTAAAACATACATCACATGCGTAATTAAATTAAATAAAGCAAAATTGACCGGCATATTTGACATATCCTAGAAATTAAAGGAAAAAAAAATCAAACTTACAATAATTTGAATTTCTAAGATATATCTTGGTCTTCAATTTCTTCTTTGGCCATCAAAATTTAGGGTTTGAAACACCTAAATTCAATCCTTTGATATTTCAGCCGCATATACTTTGATGAAATTTGTCAGATGCTTTGATGACACACAACAGAATTTCCAAATTTGAAAAAATTCCAGATTTTTCAAATTTCAATATTTCGGGAAAACCAACGTTTTTTCAAGAATTTACAACACTTTTACATCAAAAAGATTACAAGAAAACCCTAACCCTTGAGGGTTTTACAATTGATCTGATCAAAACTTTAAAATCCAATGCCCAAATATGCCTAAACAATCAATTTTGCAAACCTTCACATATCTCATATATGAACAATTAAAACACCCACTATAAAAGATTTTTAATTCAAATCAAGAATCAAAGATTGACTTTGATACCAATTGAAGGAAATTGAATCTCGGCGGAAGTGTGTGATCACATTATTTGATTTATTGAAAGAATTAAAAATACAAAAAGTAAAGAAAAGGTTAAGCATCATACCTTTAATCTATAATTCTTGAACCGATAGTCTTCTCATTTTAGTTTTCCTTTTCCAAGAGATCTTTCTTGCTATGACTTTGGCAAGGATCCGGTTTGTGGGAATCGCTTTTTTGAAAGTTAATTCTCCATATTATAAAGTTATAATTTGAATCACATCCAAATAAAATTTATAATAAATCATGCAATTAATTGTATCCAATACAATTAATATTTTCCCATATAAATTTGAACATTTCAAATTTTTCTTTCAACATAGTTGATCCTTGTTGGTCCGTAGTGAGCTAGCAAGAGGATCTTATGGACCTACATACCAAAACTCCAACAATATGAGATTAATTTGCTAAACTCATTAACCACATTAATCAATATTCGTTAACTATAGATACTTCACTAAAAACTCATAGTTGCACTCTTTTCACTGTAGATGTATTTCTGTGTCCATGGATATAGACCAATAATAGCAAATTAGTCCTTCACAAGTGTTCGTAACATCACCTGAGTTAAATTACCATTTTACCCCTAAGTTACTTCTAAATCCTTAAGTACTAGTGCTCCTCTAATGAACAACTTATTTATGGTCCAACCATTAAACAGAAACCCCTCTCGGACCAATGAGAGGGTAGGGTCATTTGTTCAAGTCCTGGAGACACCACTTAAGGGAACACTTATCTACTTATCCTAAAAATGGAAATGAGTGAATTCTATCTTGTATAATTATGTCCCCAACTCCCCACTTGGTTTTGTCCCTAAGATGGTAGGCATATTGAGTCGGCAAACGACCACTCACACTCATAAAAATCAAAGGAAAATCCCTCGTGGACAGGAGTTCATAATATACTCAGGATTAAGACTAAGTTTCCTAGGTCATCCTATTGAAATAGAAACCTAATTAGTCAACGGAGTTACATCTAGTGATTACTATTCCGTGGTCTGGTCTTATGCAAACTCATTGCATAGGATACCCCCACTCGCATGTCACCTACACGAACACATTAGATCATTGCGTTTGTATCAAATACAAAGTGGGTTGTAACCCTAGTGTCATCAGGATAAGGTATCTAACCTTATCACTATACTATAGACCCTTTAAACTGTATATTGAACATTGATCTCCGTATGTCCCCATATACAATTGAAGACTCATAAAACAACCTAGGATGTTAATTTATTGGATTTAGGGTTATTAAGACAAAACAAACAAAAACAATCAATAACGCTTATTGAAATAACTCCTCAATAACTCTTTATTAATGATTTAATTAACGGTTAAATTATTACATTTACTATCTACGAGTTTTAGGGCATAAAACCCAACATAATGAACAATCCGTTTATGGTCATACAATAAAAAAAAAGTCCCTCTCGGGCCAATGAGAGGGAGGGGCCCAATTGTTCAAGACTCAGAGTCAGCACTTAAGGGAACAACTCATATACTTACCCTAAAGTCGGGAAGGAGTGAATTCCATTTTGTATGACTATGTTCCCAGCTCTCCACTTAGTTTCGTCCCCAAAATGGTAGACTTATTAAGTTGGCAACTAAAGCTATCCTCACCCATACAAATTGAAAGACAAGATCTCATAGACAGGAGTCCATAACTCTCTCAAGTTACATATGGTCATCCTATGAAATATTAATCTCTTCATTCACGGTGGTACTAAGAGAGATTAATTATTTCGCAGTTCAGTCTTATACAAACTCTTTGTATAGGCACCCTCACTAGTATGTTTCCACATGAACGATTTGGATCATATCGTTTGTAACAACTACAAAATTAGTTATATCCATAGTGTTATGGAGATAAGACATCCAATCTTATCCATATGTTATAGATATTTTAGGCTATTACTTGAACATGATCCACTTATATGTCAACCACATACTATTCAAGTTACATTAATTAACTTTGGATTTTAGTTTATTGGATTAAGTTATGCAATACTAATTGCCAAATAAAATAGCATTTTATGTTTTTTTATTAAATAAACATTTTTTTGTTTACAAAGTACAAATCTATGAGTTTAGAGCATAAACCCAACATCTTTTAAGTAAATATGTACTAAAAAATCATTTTAGATATTTAGTATGTCAACATAAGCCTAGCACAATAATAATTGAAGTAATTGGTATCTACTTCATTTTCTTGAGGTCAAAGATCATAATCTCTATATCATTATATTTGTTGTTTTACCAAAAGAAAAGAAAATTATATTTGTTATACTAAAAAAATTAGACAACAATAATTATTTTATATTTTGGAAATAAAATTATAATATAAATAAACTCATTAGAGTTATGTATAAATATGAGAAAAATTTTATACCACCTCTATTTATTGCTTGTCACGTTAGCATGCTTTTAAAAATTAGTATGGAATCTACTAACATTAAAAAAAAAAAAAAAAAAAAAAAAACATTTATGAAGACAGTTTTCTAGTGTGAACAAAGATAATATCATACTTCTTTAGTATTAGAAATTTCGTCGTATGAATAACAAGCTACACCTTTAGGCTCTCATTACATATGTTATCTTAAGAGTCTTCAACAATGTTGTACACACTCATATCATTCGTTCGTAGATGTTAGTGAAACAAAATTTGCCTTGAATGTTTTCTTTGGATCTGTGATGTTAGTATCGATTAGACTCAAATGCGAAAGCGATTATCACCTGGATTCTAATAAGATAATTAAATCAACCAAGATACATATGATAAAAGAATGAACACTTACCTAATGATTCCATGATGAATATCCAAAATTCTATAAATCAATGTTCTCTAATCCTAAAACTGTATATTCTTTTTATTTTCCATTTGATGATATAAGGACTTGTTTAATACAATGAATTAAACTTTGAATTGACTGGGACTGTGTTATTATTTTGGAATCATAAATCATGTAGAGATTGAGAGAGCCTTGTGAGAGAAGAATTGTCTATCACGTAAATATATATAGGCAACTACCCACATTTCAGGGAACTACTCATTAACCACTAACTTAGGTAACTACCCACATTATGGGTAACTACCAACTCCCCACTATATAGAATAATTAGAGAACCCTAAAAATTATTTTGGGAGAGAATTCTCTGTAGAATGATTGTAGAGATTGTGTTGTAAAGTATGCGTTCTATGACAGCTCTCAAAGGCCTTATTTATAGGATTTTTTGAGTTACTCCTAATCCTATTGGAATAACTACTTTAAATTAAATATTCAATAATATCTAATATTAATAAATAGAGAAATTATCTTAAATGGTAAAACTGTTGAAAATATTTACAACTAATAGTAAAATACACAATTTATCTGCGATATACTACTACCTATGTCTATCGTGACACAGATGTCTATTGCGGTTTATCGTAGATAGACGGTAAAATTTTGCTATATTTGTAAATATTTTGGACCAATAAGGATCTATCGCGGTTTTCAATTAAGTAGTCATCAAATTAAACATCGCATATTTAATTTAACCTACATTTGAATCATATGCAATTATTTCTCTCATAACCTATAGTTTTAATGTGTATCTAATACGCATTAATTTTAACTTACAGTTTTAATATCAATTCATGTTAAAATAGCATTTGAACTCTTTCAAATATTTAATTCTCTCATACATTAATTTTGAATCATATCCAAAATTAAATTTATATTATAAAGTTTAATTAAATTATAAATTTTATATTATAATGTATCACCATGCATTATATTATTTCCTTAAATAAATTTGAACATTTGAACATTTCAAATTTTATTCGAGAGATAATAATCTCAATAACCTTTACGAGCTAGAAATTGACCTAATGGACCTACAAATCAGAAGCTCCAACGATATGAGAATAATTGGTTAAATTCATTAACCACATTAATTAATATTCGTTAACTGTGTGTCACTCCACTAAATACCCACAGTTATACTCTTCTCACTATAGATATATTTTTGTGTCCACTGATATAGACCAATAACAACAAGTTAGTCCTTCACGAGTATTCGTAACATAAGTTGGGTCAAATTATCGTTTTACCCCTTGATTACTTTTATATCTTTAAGTACTAGTGCTACTCTAATGAACAACCTGTTTATGGTCCAACCATTAAACAGAAACCCCTCTTGAGCCAGTGAGAGGGTAGGACCCTTCGTTCAAGTTCTGGAGATACCACTTAACGGAACACTCATTTGCTTACCTTAAAATCGGGAAGGAGTGAAATCCATTTTGTATAATTATGTTCACAGCTCCTCACTCGGTTTTGTCCCTAAAATGGCAGGCATATTGAGTCGGCAATCAACCACTCTCATCCATACGAATCAAAGGACAATCCCTCGTGAACAGAAGTTCATAATATACTCAGAATTAAGACTAAGTTGCCTAGGTCATCCTATTGAAATAGAAACCTAACTAGTCAACGGAGTTACATCTAGTGGTTACTATTTTCTGGTCCGGTCTTATGCAAACTCATTGCATAAGATACCCCCACTCACATGTCACCTACACGAATGCGTTGGATCATTACATTTGTATCAAATACAAAGTGGGCCGCATCCATAGTGTCATCAAGATAAGGTATCTAACCTTATCCTTATACTATAGACCCTTTAGACTGTTTCTTGAACATTGATCTCTGTATGTCTCCACATATAGTTCAAGACTCATAAAACATCCTAGAATTTTAGTTTATTGGATTTTATGGTTATTAAGACAAAACAAATACAACATAATTAATAACTTTTATTGAAATAACATAAATAACTATTTATTAATGACGATCAATTATTTACATTTACTATTTACGAGTTTTAGAGCATAACACCCAAAAAACCCACTATAGACCCATAGTTTAACTCTTATGTACTGTAGGATAAGTTGTATCCATGGATATAATTAATATAAGCAAGTTGATCCTTCACGACTTGTTCATAATTACAATTGGGTCAAAAGTTTGCTTTACCCATGTAATTACATCTTTTTCTTAAGTACCTCTGATTTCTCTAATGAACCATTTGTTTATGGTCAAACCATAAACTAAATCCCTTACGGGCCAATGAGATGGTTGGGCCCCTTGTTCAAGACCCAAAATCAACATTTAAGGGAATTACTAATCCGCTTACCCTATTTGGGAAGGAGTGAATTCCATCTTGTGAAGTTATGTTTCTAGCTTCCCATTTAGTCAAGTCCCCAAAATGGTATGCTTATTGAGTCAGCAACTCAGGTCACTCTCACCCATGTAGATCAAAGGACAGACCTCACAGACAAGAGTTCATAAATCACTCAGGATTAAGCTCGAGCTACACATGATCATCCTATGAAATATTAATTTCATCAATTAACAGATTTATAAAGAGAGGTTAAATATTTCGCGCTCTAGTCTTATACAAACTCTTCGTATAGGATACCCACACTCACATGTCTCAACATGAACGGTTTGGATCAAACTGTTACATTACAAAGTGGGTCATATCCATAGTGTCACAAGGATAAGACACTCAACCTCCGTATACTATAGACCTTTAGGTTGCTTGTATGTCAACAATATATATGTTCAAGACTTCATGCAATAACCTTAGATTTTTCCGTTAATTGATAAATTGATATTTGCATAATTAATAATTAAGTTAATTAAGTAATTAATTACGAGGCTTTAGGACACAAATCCCAATAAGGGGATGGAGGAATTTACACATGCTAATTGTCTTTTAAATGTTTACACTACTTATCATTGTGTATACAAGAATAACAATTATCAATTACTTAAATTATATGAATTAATATTAAAGATGAAAATGTCTAACATGTGAGACCATCAATATAAATGTTAGCTTACTTAAAAAAAACAAACAAAACCTTTCATAAGAAGGTTTGTATTTTGCAATTACGTAATTTGAGGAGTTAACAAAATCCATTACGAATTTTTGTGGTAAAATTTAAATATCTTAGGTATGAAATTAGGAAAATTGGATGTTTGCAAAAATAGAAAAATGATTGAAAATAATTACAAATATAACAAAAGTTTACTTTTTATCTATGATAGAATGTGTAGACTCAGGTGTCTTTACTACTTTAGCTATATACATAAATAGATGTACATCTAGATCTATTATGGTCTATCATAAATATAAAAAGTAAAATTTTGCTATATTTATAAATAGTTTAATATTTTTTTTATTTATAATAATTTTCGTTATTTGTAATCTAATAAATGGAAATGGAAGCACGAAGAAAGTGAATTCGAAATTTGTCGAACGTGAAGGAGAAAAAGAGAAAAGAAAAAAAGAAAAGAGAAAAAAGAAAAAGGAAATTCCTCTTTTAGTTTTGCTAACACAATTTAATTTAATTCTCCGCCATGTAAAATCAAAATTCGAAAATTCAATTCAATTCGATGGAAGGCCCTTCAGAACGATGATTTTGCTGCTGTCTTCTCACTTCTCAAACGCTCTCCCTTCTTCTTCTTCTTCTTCTTCTTCTTCTTCAAATTCCTTCTGAGAAGAATCTCAATGGGGGAAGAATTGCGTAAACGTAACACTGATTGCGTCTATTTCTTGGCTTCGCCTCTTACCTGCAAGAAGGTCAGTTTTTCTTGCTTGAATAATCTAACCCCTTTTCACAGTTCTTCCAGTTTTTTCCGTAAATGTTAGAATTCCTTCTCGATATGCTTCAAGACCGGAGAATTTGGTCTATGATTACACTATTTTATCACGACTGTGAAGATCTTGCTCAGCATTTGAAGGTTTTTTAGTTGCATTCTATGGAAATGCATCGGCATGATTTTCTGTTTGAGTTCTCTAATTTTACTTGTTAATGTAGAAGAGAAGTGCGATTGGTTTCTGTGTTTGAATTTACGGGGCGTCTATTTAGTTTCTACCCCTCACGATCAGTAGATTTCTTGGTTTTAAAGTGGATCCTGGTTTCCGTGTTTATGTTTACATTCTGCATATTGCATTGTGTTTAGACAACTTCTATATTGTTGCGTGTTTCTTCTAACAACAGCTGTTTTTCAGGGTTTTGATTGTGAGTATCGTCACAGTGAGATTGCTAGGCTGAACCCTAGAGATTGTTACTACTGGCTGGCGGGAAACTGCTTAAATGCAGCCTGTGGTTTTCGGCACCCGGTAAGCTGATTATCTGTTTGTTAAAATTCCCCTGAACTTGGTTAACTTGGTTGCAGTCCTTCATCTACCTTAGTTATATCTGTTTAGCTCTGAAACTTGTTTGGTTAGAATTAGAACACTTTCTTTGTATCCTCTAAGACTAAATTTCTGTTCTAAGGGTTAAACAATTCTCTGGTGGTTTACTTGGGTATACACGAGTCTTTAGATTGAATTAGGTGCCATTTTGTTGAAATTCGTTTCCTGGTTCTCCAGTTTGAATAAGCTGTGTTATGGTATGAGTACGAAACTTGTAATGGTGATGCAAATCGAGATATGTAAATATTTAGTGGAAGTGAGGCAGGGGAAAACAGATCCTTATAGGAATTTATTAGGCCTTCCAAAGAATCTCCTTGCATTCCAATAGATTGTTACAAATGTTATTATATTTTGTTGACCTTGTTCTAGGTGGAGAACACAAGTAAAACATACTATCGTGCAATCTTTATTTATATTTGATTAGAAATTCAATGACCTACTTACTATCTATCTATTATGGATGCTTTTTCCTTAACTCGATGCCAAATCCTTAATGATTTATTCAGGTTGACAATTGACTCAACCTGTTAATGGTTCCTTTTTATTTTTATTTTTATTTTTATTTTTTGTTTGTATAACAAGAACCTTTTACTAGTTTTGATTAGATATAACTTCTCCCCTTCGTTGAAACAAACAGTTCCTGATTACCTTTTGCCTTGTGATTACATTTAGGTTGATGGTCTTCTTGGAACTTGATCATGCTCTCATCATGTAATAACATTGTTTCTAAATAATTTTTTCCCCCCTTTTTCTCGTCAGCCAATGGATAGTCCTGCTGGAAAAGTGTTAGAATCTTCTCAATGTTCTGTACCTGTGAACAAGACAAACATTCCCTGCTATTTTTATTTCAATGGGTACTGCAGTAAAGGTGATACATGCTCTTTTTTGCATGGCAATGATATTACTGTTGCTGCAAGATCTACAAAGACAGGATTTCCTGGTGGCAATACATCTTCCTCTGAAGATAAAACAGCTTCAGCAAACAAAAAAGAACTAGCCTCTACAGATGCAGATGCATTGTTTCATCCATCCAAAAAAGTAGCTGGTCCAACAATTGAATGTGAAAGTCTCTGTCAACCATCTGCTGAAAATGTTTCACGTCAAAGTCAAATTGTCTCTGCAAAGATCTCATTGCCTGAGTGTGAAAATGTGGCTGTTGATGAGCTTGTCTCCTCACCTCCTGCTGAAGAATCTAATGATAGCAGATCTCATGTACATGTAGCTGCAGATCAGAGCTATGAGGAGCCAATGACGGACAGTACTGAAGGAGAAAACCTCTGGGAGTCATCCCCTGGCTTTGATGTCGTTGTAGGTGATGGGTCAGAGAATTTGGATAGTGACGATGATCCAGAGTACATCCTTTCAACTGATCTGGAGCGAAGAGAACTGGATAGCGAATTATGCAGGGACAATTTTGAAGACCTTATTGAATGTGAGCCCATGCATTCAGATTTAGAACTTCTTTATGAGCGTGAGATGCACTCATATGACCATTTAGAGGGTGAACCTGTCGTTTATAAAGACAGAAACATTATGAGCTGCTCGAGAGGGAAATTTATTGGGTCCATGTTTTCTCGAAAGAGAAAGCTCACACTTGTGAATCTGGATTCAGAGGATTGGAATTGTGCTGATCGTCGAAGTCATCTGTCGAGAGACAGGGTTTATGGTAATCGTCCAATTATTGGTTTATCAAGGAGAAGAAATGGATTGTCTTGTCAAATGAGTAGAAACTTTGCGAAACCTCGGATGCATGGTTTATATCATCCACCCTTTGGTAGAAGACTGGCATTACAGGTCAGGAAGATATCTAGAGGAGCATTTCCAGAAAATTTAACCTTTTCAAATAGTTGTAGTCGACATGAATCTTTTAGGCGCTCAAGACAATACATGCCCTGCAGACATTACGACGGATACAGATCAGCCAGACAACAACAACCATTGCTCAACATGTCAAGAAAACCCGTCTTGAGGGAACCCATAATAAGGGATCACAGATTCAATCTGAAGTCCGTTCCATTTAAAGGACCAAAGACCCTTTCTCAGATCAGAGAAGAGAAGAGAAAAGTAGAAGAAAATGGCGGATTCTCCAGGGAAAAATGTCCTTCGGTCAGATTTGCATCATCCTTAGCTGACTTTAGAGGGCCAAAACCTTTGAGTGATATCCTGAAAGACAAAAGGAAGGTGGTTGAGGTCGTGAAGGAAATCAACACTTAGCTAATAAATTTTAGCGTAATGGTAGTAGTTATTTTTGCAAATCTATCATATGCTAACTGTGAATTGTCAAAAAGGAAACTAGATACAGCGGTTGATTCCTGGTAGTGTAGGGGCCAGAAATCATATCTTGTTTTAGTTAGAGGTAGCTGAACCGGAAGCTTAACTTGATAGGGTCCTCCTCATGTGTTGTGGATCCTCAATGACTTTGTCATTCTTTACCAGGTCTTCATTCAGTATTTTAGTATATGCATCTGATCCTTAAAACTTTCATATTGAGTTCACCAGCAAATCAATTTAAACAATATGATAACAATATTTTTAGACTGTACATAGTTAAATAATGTAGTATGGTTTGTGGCTATTGTGAAGTTTGGACCTGTTTTCTTTGAAGTCCCTTCACTACCTCCAATTAACTACTGAATCAACTCATACCATGGTAGATTACTTGTAAGAATGTATTAATTAAGATCCCGTTTAATAATGGTTTTGTTTTTAGTGTTATATTTTTGAAATTTGCCTCTATTTTCTTTACTATGATTTTCACTTTGCTAAAAAAAAATACATTTGCATTATTAGTCAAATTCTAAAAATAGAAATAGGTTTGTGAAAACTATTTTTTTGCCCGAGTCTGTTTGAATTCTCAAAGGGGAAAATAATGTTTATAAAGCTTTACTTTCAAAAGATTAGAGCAAAAAATCAATTCATTATTAAGCGGTAAATTATAGAGTATGATGTTGAAATTTTTGATTTTATCCTTAACATGTCAACAATTCTCAAATATATATATATTTGAAAAAAATGTTAAAAATTTGGGTAAAAAGTAAAGTTTTGGTTGGTATACTTTGAAGCTTGTTATATTTTTGTTATTTTGGTTTCAATGTTTATATTTAGCAGGATATTTTATAAAATAGAAAACTATTGAAAATAATTATAAATATAACAAAATTTTATATTTTATCTGCGATAGATAGACACATATAAATGTTTATCTAGAACTATTGTAGTTTATCATAAATAGAAAGTAAAATTTTGCTATATTTATAAATAGTTTGATTTTTTTTTTATTTATAATAACTTTCTATATTTTGGTCTTAATTCTTATACTTCCAAAAGATCTTAAAATGAGCCTCTACCAACCATTTTCTCCATAAGTTTGGAATTTTCGCATTGTACATTATATTGAATGAAAAACATTAAATGAGAACAAATTTTAAATTATGTTATAATTTGTAAGTTCAAAGATTGAATTCAAACATCGAAAAGTACTTGAACTAAACTTGAACAATTACATGGATCAAAAATGATATTTTAGCCTAAAATTTGTTAACAACACTCGTGTCTCGTTTTTTAATGACATATTTTGATATGTTGACCTACTTGAAAAACTGAACCTTTTATCTTAATAAATTTACCCAATTAAACTCTTATATATATATAGGTAGGTATGTATGTATATGCACACACATTTAATGTTTCCTTTTCTTTTCTTCCAAATTATGAATTATAAATCGAAATGAATTTAGGTCACGTTTACCAATTTGTAATGAAAATTGGTATAATCTAAATGGGATTCCATTGATGGATTAATCATAATGGCCATCAATCGCAAACGTAATTGGATTGCTTTTCATCATGTTTACTTAGAATTATCAATCTGTCACATTTACCATTATCGTTATTGTTACTGTTTAGGGTCAAACAGTAATAGTAACAGTAAATGTGACAGATTCATAATTCCTGTACTGTAATAGTAATAGTATTTGTAATGGAGACAATATCGGTGTAATTTTCACATGTAATTTGATTGATCACTCTCTACTCGTCAATCGGTTTGCATTTTTTTTTATTACAGATTTGGAAGTGAGCCTCACATGTCAGTACAAGTATGAAACATAGGCAAACAACAACAAAAAGTAATGAAATAGAATCCTAAACCTATTTTAGAATTGATATTTGAAATATTTAATTATTTAGTTCTTTTTCTTCTCCGCTTAGGGTTTAGAGAAGCACATTATGTAAATTCTCTAACTCTATAGGCATTATTAAGTTTGTAATATTGTTACATTCTCTCTAATAAAATTGTTCTCTTTCTATCATGTAGATGTAGCTAACATATTGTCAATGAACCACACGTAAATTTTTGTGTCAATCTTCTCTATTTGATCTATGATTTTTACCTTTTTTATTTTTTATTTTTTGTATTATTTAATGGTCTATTTCGTAAATATCAAAAGAATATCATTGCTAAATGTCTTTTCACATAGGACCCCCACGTGTTGAATAATCTAACGAAAAAGGGAATCAAAGAACGACATCCATTTGTTGTACTTTGTATTCCCATCAAACAGAGAAATTGATGGTAACTGACCTGGTCAACTCAGTTTTATGGGTTCCATGACAGGCATTCCATTTTCCCATATAAAACTTTTTTTTGTTAACGAAAAGAAAATAAATTTTAGTCCGGTAAGTAGAAATAGTTTAGTCCTTAAAATTTGATTATTGTTATTGATTACTTTCTAATAGTTTAGCTCTCAAATTTTGATTATTCTAAGGATTTAATATATATTTTTAATTTTGTCTATATATTTTAATATAAGATAAGTTAATGCTTATCATTTAAAAAATTGAAAAATTATCTTAAATGACAAAACTATTCATAATATTTATAACTAATAGCAAAATACAGAAATAAACCACTATAAATTACTATCTGTGTGACACAGATAATATTTTATCGTGACGACAATAGTCTATCATAATCTATCATGGTTTATCGCAGATAGTGAAATTTTACTATATTTGTAAATATTTTGGTTTTTTTTTTCACTATATTTGAAAAGATACTTTAAAATTTGTAATAATATAATGTTAAAAAATTCTAAATTTAAATATGGATTTTTATTATTTAACGAGTTAAATTTTATAGATTATATATATTGGATATTTAATTAGTTTATTCATCCATCTTTATAAAAAATTTTTTATTACATCTTAATAATAATTTCATGATAAGAATTAACCAAATTATTAGAAAATAAAAAATTCAGAGACATGTAAAAAAAAGTTTAAGAATTAAAAATGAGTTTTAATCCAAAATAAAAAAATTCAGTTGAAAATAAAATTGGCTATTTTTAACCTTACGCACAGATAGATAGCATGTAAATATACCCTTTTTCCCAAATTGCATATTTCTCTGTTTTATAAACCAAATCAAAGACCAACAGAAAAACATAACAAAAGAAAAAGGAAAAAAAAAAAAGGGGAAAAAAGAAAAGAAAAAAAGAAAAAAAAAGGCCCAAAAAGCCATATTCTTCTATTATTTCTTCTTATTGGATCCAGATTTTAGAATAACCATGGCTGGGTTGCAGAGGTCCGCCGTGTCGTTCCGGCGACAGGGCTCCTCCGGCTTGGTCTGGGACGACAGATTCTTCAGCGGTGAATTGAAACCGACAAAGCGCCGCCATGAAGAACACGACGTGGTTTTTCTTTCCGGAGAGTTAAGACCTCGAAACGTCGGATCGGGCGGCCCCACCTTCGAACGAACCCGATCTTCCGCCGCCTACCGGATGGAGGCAATATCCCCGTCGCCGTCGCCGAGCACGGGGGATTCTTCTTCACCGAAGTTCGCCGGCTGTGGGTTCTGCGGCGTGTTTGGTCGCCCCATCGGCGGGCCTCGCCAACAGAAATCCAACAAGCGTCGATCGGAGTAATTTTATTTTATTAATTTTCTTCGAGATTTCTTCTTCTTCCTCTTCTTCTATTTTTGGTCATCGAAATTATGAGATGTTTATTTGGAAAGAGAGGAATTATTGGAAGAACAAAATGGAATTGACCAATGTTTTTTTGGGTGCTGATTTCATTGTTTTTCTTTTTCTTCTTCTTTCTTTCATAATTTACAATTTCCCATAGTTCTATTCTTGTTTCAAGACCATTTGAATTCATAACTAAATTAAAAAAAATAAAAACAAAAATTATTTTTCAAAGGGCATGAATGAACTTCCCATCCCCATCCCATATCACCCTTATCTTTGTTTGTTTTATTTAGGTTAGATAATATAATATTAAATTTTCCCTCACTATATGTTTTTTGTCAACATAGTACAGATAATGTTATCTTCTCTCCAAATAACATTGATTTCTACTTGTTGGACATTCTTCATATATATTTCAAGCCTATAAGTGAGATGAGTGTTGATATAATATTAAATTTACCTTCACTCATAAGTTTCTTTTGGGCAATTGAGATGAATATTTTTAATGAGAAATTCGTGTGGGTCAAATTTTGCGAGAGGAATAATTTTTCATTGATTAATTCTTGGTTAAAAATCACTTGTAGTCCCTAAACTTACATAAACGTAATGATTTGGTCTCTGAACTTTGGTTTGTAACGATTTAGTCCCCTACTTTTAATTTTTGTAACAATTTAGTCCCTAAATTTTACTATGTAACAATTTAGTCATTATACTTTAAAATTTGTAATGATTTAGTTCTTATCGTAAAAATTAGCATTTTTAATGATGTCTTTTTGCATAAATAAACTGATAAACAAATTAGAGACTCAATATTTTTATATAATACAAAGTCTACATCATAAAATAATAAAAATTGACATATAATTTTGATGAACCTTTTTTTATTATTATTTTTATTTTTTATGTTATATGGATTAATTTGTTACAAATTTTTGAAATTACAAGGACCAAATTATTACATACGAAAGTTCAGGGAATAAATCATTACAAATCAAAGTTTAGAGACTAAATTGTTACTTTCATGAAAGGGGATCAAAAATATTTTTTACCCTTCATTCTTTTAGAAAAAAAATCTAAGAATTTTTTTTTTAAAAAAAAACTGTTAAATTAAATAATTAATCCTATATTTGAATCTCAATTAAATGGTTAATTTCTTATGAATCATCATTAAATAATTTTATAATTATTTTGTTTTAAAAAATTAAGCACATTAATACTACTTCTTCCTGGGTTATTATCTAACTACTTTTTAGAAACAATTTTACAATCACTTACCCAAAATTTGAACACACAATTTTCAAATAGAAATATATTGTAAAAAAAAACAAAAAAGCATGCTAAGTTATTGTGGGAAGAGAAGCATGTTATTAAAAATTAATGGAAAAGTAAAAGCAAAACTGTTATCAAATTGACATCAGATTTTATATTTCAACAATATATATATTGTGTCAATTTTGATATAAATCTTCATAATTTTGCTAAAAAAGTTTCAGGCCAATGTAAATAGTTTATCATTGACTCATTTAGTTATACATGGATGCTTTTGTAAGAGGCTTCTGAATTGCACTCTCATTATAAGTTATAGAGATGTTTTAAATTTATTCAAGTTGGCATAGTAAACAAATAAATTATAGGATTCATCAAGTTTAGTTTAAACAATTTTCACATTTGTTGTATAATAATAATAATAGTAATAATAATAATAATAATAATTAAAAAAAAGATAAATAAAAATTAAATTTAACCCAAAAACTTAACATCAAAACCTTAATAATTTACTTTTATGATGTAAAGCTTAAAACCAGGTTTTAAAAAATGATGCGAGAATATGGTTGGATGAACATGAAAGATAATGATGCGTGAAATGTAATGTTGGTGAAAAATGTTAAGTATAATTACAATCAAACAACAGACATTAAGGAGAAAAATCAATGGAGAAACTAGGGTTGAGGGAGTCCACTAACATTTTCTTAAGTCATGCATAAGTAGGTGTTCATACTCGAAACTCTAAATTGAGAAATCCTTTCGATGCTTCTAAGCTACATTTATCTTACCTTTAAGTCGCATGCAAAGTTTTTTTAGACAAAAGACTAATTTTTATCTCTAAAGCCAACTTTTTTCTTGTTTAAAATGAGATATTTAATCACTTACTTTCTCAAGCAGTTGATCATTCTTACTTAAATCTATTTGTTTGAAAGATTCATGTAAGGTTTTTAACACGATCAAACAAGATAAATGCTACTTATGCAAACTTGAAAAATGCTAGCTTAATCCACTAAACCCATTAGAAAATTAGTTAGCCATGATAAAAAATGAGAGTAATATGAATAAATGGAAATATGAAGCGATGTTATTTATATTAGGAAAATGTGAGTCTTTCAATACCTCAACTGTCTTAGTGGAACAAGGAGCTGCTCGAGCCCCTTTCTTCCATTATTCCTCCAAAAAGTCATGTATAATTTCAATTTGTTTCAATTGACAAGTAATTATAAGATTATAAGATCATTTATTCTTCAAATCATGCCTTGTCTTTTATATATAAATAATGCAGTTAGGCTTGGAAGAAAAGGTAGCAAGATTCCTTATTATTTAAGAATAAAAGGGCACAATAATATTTGCAATTTGTACCACTTATATAGAGACATCAAGCTGGATTGTTTGATGCTTTATTTTGATTCAAAAGGTAAATAAATTTCCTTAGTGATAAATGAATATGCAAATCACTCACATATATGTGTCACTTTCTTTTACATTTTTATGTGACATAAATAAAAGAATATTAATGTGTAACTTTTATTTTTAGTGGATTCTAGCTAGTACTGGCATATATGATATTCCTAGTCATGTTTTTTAGTTCATCTCAACACCAAACCATGCATATTTTAATTAAAAGAAATTAATTTTTTTTTTGAAGTGATAATTTTGTTTATAGCATTTTTACCCAATGAATTTAATTTTTATTATGAGACAGTTGCAAATATAGCAATCAAACTCAAAATATTGATGATATACTTTACTAGCGATATCCCAAAATATTATGGAATTATTATTAGGGTTGTTTTCAAATATAGTCAAATAAGCTAAAATATTTACAAATATAACAAAATGTCACTATATATCATAGACACTAATAGACTATTATCATCTATCACTGTTTATCATTGACAAAGAGTGATAGATGTGTATTAATGTCTATCACTATCTATCAGTGATGTTTTGCTATATTTAGAAATATTTTTAGTAGTCTTAACATTTTAGAACAATTATCCTTATTATTAAGTTTGGCTTGTTGCATAACATTGAAACTATAGGTAATGATATTAATTTGGTCTTAAAAAAAACTATTATATTATAAATTCTTCTATAATTCCTATTAGAATATGCATAACTTCACAAAATGCAAAAAAGTTGATAAATCACTCTCTTTTTATCTGATGGGAATTGATCCTATTTTATATGAGTGAATGTATACATACTTGTTCATCATTCAAAAACCTATTCGTAAGAAGTTTCCTTTATTCATTCTGTTTTCCCTTTTTTATGAACTTATTAAATCTATGTATAAAATATGCTATTTTATAGATTTGTAAGACATTTATCAATGTCTAGTGATGTCTATCAGTATCTATCAGTGTCTGTCATTGATAACTAGTTGATAACTTGTAGAAATACAAGTTATTATAGTTTTTATTTGGAATAATTAGAGTAATTTAGAAGGAAACGCATTAATTTGAGAAGAAAATAGCATAAAAAGATTAACTTTGCGTTCAAACTATTTACAAAATGTTTTATCCTGAAAATTATAATTTTTATATCTTTTGGACCCATAATTTCAATAAGAAGAAGCCAAAATCAGCTAAGGACAATCAAAGATGCTGTCAAACAAAGTTAGATCAAATCAACAATTGATCTCTGCATCGAAGAACCCGACGTCGAGATGAATCAAGAAGAAAAAGAATCGATGATCGCACGGACGGTGACTGTTGTGTCAAAATACAAGTGGACGACTGATTTGACAAAGTCATGATAGAGCCAATGAACTTGCGACGCGAAGAAGTCTGGGCAGCAGGGTATGATATTAAATGCAAGTATGTCAGCCAATCATGATTACTACCTTTTGGACGCCTATAAATAGCCCACAAGTATTCAACTTCAAAGGGGAAGAGACGAAATAACGAAAGCCCTGTCGAATCTCCTTCACATCCATTTTCATCTTCAACCTCAAGCTTTTTTTGTGAGGAATCCTGAGTGAGAGCTCAGTTTTACTTATTAAAAAGTGAGAGTTCATCCCTCCATTTGTGCAAATACTTCAAACGGCCACCATCTAAAACCTCCGGAAGCAAGACATTACAATCGGTGGCTTGACACTATTCTTTCAACATTTTGTTTTATTTTCTAGACATTCTTGTTTGTATTAAGATTGAGAGTTCCTCTTTGGGTGAAAAAAAAGATGGTCCTTCGTTGTTAAACATTGTGGAACAAAAGAAGGTTAGCGTGGAAGGGGATAATGAGGAGCTCGGTTGTGATAATATTAGCTCGGTAGAGACTCCATGCTAGTCTCGCCGTCAACCATGAAAACAGTGTGTTGGAATGTTCGAACATTGGGGAGTTTTTGGGGTTTATGGGGATTAATGGTCATCCTGAGGCTCATCTTTGGACTCAAACCTGGGACCTTATTAGGAGACTTTATAGTAACGATGATTCGGCATGGATCCTAAGGAGATTTTTGTGAGATCCTCCAAGATTCTAAGAAGAAGGGCGATCCCCCTCTAGCGAAGTACTTATTGTCAAACGTTCGTTAAGCATAAGATGATTGCTTACTACAAGACATAGGCCACCAAGGCGGAATTTTTACATGGTGTGACTGTAAAGACCCACATGTCCAGGTTAGTGTCCAACTTGATCGGTGTATTGCTAATTCTATATTCCTTCAGTTGTTTCCAAATAGTAGGGTTAAGGGCAACAGAGTAAACAGTCTCTAGATACAAGTATACACATCGCCGATAAGTAATATAAAATGGACAAGTCTAGGTATCAAATCCAAATGAACGAAGTACAAGTACCTCTAAATTTGCAACCAATGGTAACTAAGAAAATTGATATGATTTGTGGCATGCTTTGAAAATAAAAAAAATTAAATTATGGAAAAAAATAGAAAAAGAGTAGAAAACACTAGAGGAAAAATGTGATGTGAAAAGATTTAAGAAAAAGATAGGATTTAGAAGAAAGTTTCAACGTGCAAAATGAATATTGCGCCCATTATGCATTCGTAATTAATTTGCTCAATTAGACCCAGAAACAACCTAACATGTGACTCAGATGTGCCCACATCTTCACTTTTTCAATCTAAGAGGGTTGCTATATTTGTAGTTGGGATTGTCAGTTGGTATCAATTGGATCCAGTCTTCGATCATTGGATAGCAGTAAAAACAATCCTCAAGTATCTTAGGAGAATAAGGAACTAAATGCTTCTGTGTGGGCCTAAGGATTTGATCCTTACATGATACAATGACTCTAATTTCCAGATTAATAAGAATTCTAGGAAATTCACATTAGAATTAGTGTTCACTCTTAATGGAGGACCTATAGTCTGTCACAACATCAAATAAGATTGCGTTGCTGACTTTACCATGGAGGCAGAGTATGTAGCTGCTATCGAAGCTGCTAAGGAGGCTATGTGGCCGAGGAAGTTCTTGACTGATTTGGAAGTTGTTCCAAATATGCCTTTGCTTATCACTCTTTACTGTGAGAACATTGTTGTTGCAAATTCAAAAGAATCTCGAAGTCATAAGCAGAGAAAGTACATAGAAAAGAAGTATCATTTAATACGGGAGATTGTGCAACGAGGGGACATGATCGTCGCGCATATTGCTTCAAAGCACAAGATTGTTGATCCAGTTATAAAAGATTTCACGACTAAAAAGTTCAAGGGTCATCTAGAGGGTCTAAGTCTATGGGATATGCTTCACATTATCTAGGAAAAGTAGGAGATATGACTGAGTATATTATATGCCCTAGTTTATTGTATTTTTACTTTCATGTACTATACACTCACTTTAGGACAAGTGAGAGATTATTGAGATTTATATCCTAAATCTTGTAGTCAGAAAATTTTATAAACAAATTATTGAATAAATAAAGTATTATTTACTTTTAAATATGAAGGAGTTAGGAACACGCATCGGAATCAATTTGGATCTAAAACACTCTAACTAAATCAATTATAAGGATCAAACATGCTTGTCCATAAGCCTAAAAACAAAGTTTTGATACTTACATTATTGTAGCTCAAAATTGAAAAGCAATTTCCTTGATGATTCTGATCACGAACACTTTGTGGACTACCACAAGAGTCTTCCTTGTTATTCTTTGGGCTTACAACAGGTTGTGAGATCCAAATTGTGATGAATTTGGAGCAATTTTGAAGGTTATAAAGAGTTTAGAATTGAAGAGCTTTTTGGAGGTAATTTTGGTGAAAATTCACAACAATCAACAACCCCATTTGATGTTAATCTACTTCTATTTAAAGAAGAAAACATGCAAATCAAATTCACATCATTTTGACACCAACTAGGTGAATAATTGAGTGGGAATTTAAGTGGTTTCATAAGGTTTTGAGGAGAAAACACCTCCTCCTTCATTCTCATGCAAAGTTGAAATCCTCAATTTCAATTTAAAATTCATTTCATAAATGAATTTTCTTCTTTTTTCTTAAAATTAATTCTTTTAATTATTTTAAATTAATTAATTAAACAATTTAATTAATATTAATTTAATATAAAATTAATTTAAATAATAATTAATTAAATAATTTAATTAATTATATCAAATTAATATTAAATATTAAATTAATAATTTTTCCACCAATCCTGACATTTTCCAATCCGATGAATCTTTATTCATGTGATTAATATTTGAATCATATTTAAATATTTTCCAATTCTCCAATATCATTTAATTCATAATTAAATGGCTATATGTTTAAGCAAAACATATTACTTGCTCTCTAAACCGAATTTGAACGTTTTCAAATTCTCTCATCACACTGTTATTAGATTTAGTCTATGAGCTAACAAGGAGACCTAATAAATCTACAAATTATGAGCTCCAACGATCCAAAATTAACCGGTTAAACTCTTTAACCTAGCTAATTAACATTTGTTAACTACTGGGACATTCCACTGTAGCCCAGTAGCTACACTTTTCTCAATGTAGATATATTTTTGTCCGCTTGATATAACCATGATTAATAAGTTGATCATTTACAAGTTGTTCGTAATTACTACGGGTCAAAATTACCATTTTACCCTATAATTACATCTTGTTCCTAGTCCCACTGATCCTTTAATGAACAATTAGTTTGTGGTCCAACCACCAAACTGAATTCCTCTCGAGCTAATGAGAGGGTGGAGCCCCTTGTCCAAGATCTAGAGTCAATACTTAAGTGAAAAACTTCTCTACTAACCTTGAATTAGGTAGGAGTGAATTCTATATCGCAAGACTTTGTCCCCAACTATCTACTTTGTCTTATCCCTAAAATGATAGGCTTATTGAGTCGGCAAACTCGAGCCACTCTCATACATGCAGATTAAAGGATAATCTCAAATAAACAGGATTTCATAATTAGCTCATGATTAAGATCGAGTTATTACCTAGGTCATCATATTGAAATAATCAATCTTAACGATAAACAACATCATAAAGTATAAGTGATTATCTCATTGTCTGGTCTTATGCAAACTCATTGCATAGGATGCCCCCACATGAAGGGATTTGAATTCCATGTAGAAGCGTGTACTTTTAATTTACGTTTTGAATTTATAGAAAGTATAGAGAAATTTAAACATACTTTAATTAAGCATGTTTTATGGTGAAGAAATTCAAGAAGAAAGAAAATAATTTTGAAGAGTTCTTCAATCTTCTCCAATTCTTCAGTGTTTCTCCATAGCAAATGATCACGAACACTGCAACTCTGGTCACCACCACAAGATTTTCCTTGATATTCTCAAGGTGAGAATCACAACGGAGTTGTATGGGCTTGCTTGGATTAAATCTGGGAAAGGGAGAAGACAATTTTTTTTTTTCCTTTGAGAGAGAATTGCCAAAAAGAAAGAAGAAGAGAATTTGTAGAGAATAACTTCTTTTTCACCTCCTTCTTTGTCTTTCTTGTTGTGAATCATAAATATAAGAAGAGATGTATGTGCGGGAGCAAATAACTCCACACTACGTCAAGTGAAATAACTCCCAAAGAAGTTATTTCTAAATTTGAATTTCATTATATTAATTAGTATAATTAAATTCAAATCATGTATTATATTCCGTATAATATATTACCTATAATTTATTATATCACATATAATATAATCTATAGTTTAGATTCTCTCATATAACCTATAGTATTAATACAAATCATATTCATATTAATTTTAACCTATAGTTTATATATGAATCACATTCATATAATTAATATTTGAATCACATTCAAATTTATTTCTCTAAAAAAATTTTATATTATAATATATCACATATATTATATTAATTGTATCTAATATAATTAAATCCCTTTAATTAATTTGAAAATTTCAAATTAATCCAAAATTAATTTGATTCTCATTATTTCTTAATGAGCTAATGATGGGACCTTATGGACCTATAGATTGAAGCTCTAATGATATGAAATTAATTAATTAAACTCTTTAATTAAATTAATATCCATTCATTAATTGTCGGTCACTTCACTAAAGACCGACAGTTGCACTCTTCACACTATAAATGCATTTTTGTGTCTATTGGATATAAACCAATCAACAGTACGTTCACCCTTCACAAATTGCTTATAAGTACACCTGGGTCAAAACTACCGTTTTACCCCTGTAGTTACATCTAACTCCTTAAGTACCACTGATTCCTTTAAGGAACAATTAGTTATAATCTAACTATAATTGAACCCTTCTTGGGCCAAGAGAGGGTGTGACGCCACATTGTTCAAGTCCTAGAATCAGCCCTTAAGGGTGCAATTTCTCTACTTCCCTAACAGTAGGCAAAGAGTGAATTCTTTCTTGTATAGCTACGTTTCCAGCTCCCCAATCAGATGAATCCCCAAAATGGTAGGCATATTGAGTCGGTCAACTGGGCACTCTCACCCATTCAAATCAAAGGACCGCCCCTCATAAGCAGGAGTTTACAACTCACTCAATATTCAGGTCAAGTCACCTATGGTTATCTTGATGAATGTAAGTCTCTTATAGTAACGTGTTATAACGAGAGAGTTAACATTTCGTGGTCCGGTCTTATACAAACTCTTTGTATAGAATACCCCCGCTCACATGTCTTCACATGAATGATCAGGATCAGATCATTTGTAGCACTTTACAACACTTGTAAAAATTATAAAGCAGACCATATTCGTAGTGTCACCAGGATATATTTTACAAAGTGGGCCATTTTGTTTACATGCATCAACCTCCAATATTCTTGTTTACATGAATCTATTTTTTGGTAACTCAATCTGAAGGTACTTTTTTTTTTTTTTCGAACATGGAAACTAAGATTTCATTATTTTCATGTAGGAGATAACTTTTTAGGGACAACAATCCAGAAAAGCTAGAATTATTCCATCCAAACATGACCTTTAAGTTGTAAATCTTACGAGGGTTGATGATTTTGTGAATTTTTTACATCCAGGGTATAAGGGCTTCTTAGCATCATCGAACATATTGTCAAACATATTGGGTACATTAGAAAACTAATTACAAGCAGATTGAACCACGTCTATTACATTAAATCAATCATCATCTTCTTCATAATTATCATTTGGATTATTATCCAATTCATCAGGTACTCTATCTATGGTCAAATCTTTACCATGCCAAAACCGTATCTTATAACTTTGATAAATTCCATTGATATACAAGTGATACCTAACTATTGTAACATCCTCATATACACGATTCCCACATTTTAGACATGGACATTTAATTGAATTGAAACTATTGTCATGACGTAAACCAAATTCAATAAATATTTTCACTCCTAACTCATATTCGCTAGACATCCTGTTTTTTGTCATCCATGACTTGACCATTGTACAATAATGTAAAACTAAATTCTTGGTAATTAGCCCCTAAACAAACCTAGTAAAAAAAAACTGGTAATAAATAAAATTTTCAAATTTGAAGTAGGTATTGGAATTTTAAATGCAACTCAATTGTTGCTTCCATTAAAAATTTATACCATATTCATAAATGTCAATTCTATCCTACACCAAGCAAGTGAAGCAAGTGAAGAGAATGACAAAGACGGCGAGACAATTACAAAAATAAAATTAAGAATTAAGATAAATCTATCGAATGGTCAATAAGCAATGTGAAATAAATCTTTAAGCAAATAATTAGGAGCAAATAATATGATATAATGTGAATGATCATTTCTCTTAGTTAATAAATTTAAAATATTCAACATTCTAATCTTAATTCAATATGTAAAAATAGGCCAATAAATCCTTAAAAAATGTTATCTATTTTACAAGTTTTTCAAGAAATTTCTACAATTTTCTCAATCTTTTCAAGTTTAAACTAAATTTGAAAGAGAAATCAAATAAAGTAATATACCTTTGCTGCAAACGGTCAGATGACGGTGGAAGGATAGAGGGCATTACAAGCAATGGGAAAACGACCAGAAAATCGAAGCCAAACAACTGGATGACGACCTGTAAATGATTAAACAACGGTATTATGTGAAAGACCGGATGCGGGGCAACAAGGCTGCATTTGAACAATCGGACGACTAAAAAGAACGGCGGTGAAGAAGAACGACCACTAACAAGAACGACAACATTGCAATTGGACGACTAAAAAGGACGACGACGAAGGGCCAAAGATGGATGGAGAGGACCGATAGGCAAGGGCTCAAAGATTGCGAAGGACGACTGATAGATTGAAGATGGATGGAGAAGGCCGAAACATTGAAGATGGATGGAGAAGGTCGAAAGGCGATGCTGAAGGGTTCTCATGTACATCCTTCAAACTTAAAGAGTTTACATTATTTTGTTTTTTACATTATTTTATATTATTTATGACAAATTCTATTTATTAATATAAAATAAATGAAATTTGTGGACCACGAATAAAACCTGAAATATCTATTTTATATTTTATATTATTTTATATTACTAAACAGAATTTGTTGACCATAAACTTTAAATAATCAATTTTCTTTAATGACATTTAATAAATATCATAAATTGATGAAATTTAAAAAGTGAAAGTCCGAAAATTGTGTTTTTTCAGGCAAAAACACGTGTTTTTGTCATTTATGACACTTTTTTTTCTTCTTCCTCAATTTTAATCCCAATTTACTTCCTTCTTATGTCATAGAAATCTCATTTTGTTGTAATGAGAAGAAGTTATGAGATTAATTATGATGAATTAATAGAATAGGTAACCTATGAGAGTTAGATGTAATTTGAATATTTTTAGGGATTTTTTTAAAGAATTTAGCCATGAACCTTTTATCTGAAAATCACAATGACAAAACAACACGTAACCATTTAATTAAGCCAAATTGAAAATCACATTGTAATTTTTTTTTAAACATTTAAGAATATTTTTTAGAAGTTAGAAATGGAAAATGAATGATGGTTAAAATACCGTTTAAATTACAAAGTTTTGAAGTTAATTTCATTTGAAATTAGTAAAGATAAATTATAGAATTAGTCTTGATTTGAACAAAATTATAATTTCAAAAAAAAAAAAAAAGAAATTAAAAAAAAAGAAAAGAAAAGAAAAGGAAGTTATAATTTATTTTCTATGGTTTCGTAAAATCTTCCTAAATAGTTAACTATTTACGAAGAGTTTAACAAATTATAGAGACTATTTAAAGGTTTTATCAAACCACTAAAACTAAATTCTAACTTTAAAACGTACAAAGAATAAATTCTAACTTTCTCCAAACTATGAGAATTAAATTTGTAATTATTCTAATAATAGCTTACAACAAGATTGCTAAAAGAAGTTTGCAAACAAAAAAAATACACTAATGTAAATATATTTTTAAAACTTACAAAAGGAATTAAGAAATACTAATGGGGACTAATGACTAGTTTTATAGAAAATTTGAAAACATAAATTTGAAAATAAAGATTCAATAAAAATAAAGTTGTATTTTGTGTTTTCAAATATGTGTGTGGTAGTGGATTTAGAAATTGGATTATAATTTAAACAGTTGTTTAAAATGTGTTTGATACTATATATATTTATAGATCATAAAAGTAGTTGTAGTTACCTACTAATATTTAGTTGACAATAAATTATTATTAATTTATTTATGAATATAATTTATGTTAAAGAAATGAAACACAATAAATTAAACTGAGTTTACAACCTAACATATTGTATTTTAAATGATTTTATCTCTATTTAATATAATTTTGCATTTTAAAATTTAAAATTCAAAATTAGTATACAATGAAAATACAAAAATGTTTCAAATATAATAAAATGAACCAAAATATTTATTAATAATAGCAAAATTTTACTGTTTCTCTGCGATAGACTGTGATACACTACTATCTGTATCTATTTGTGTCATAATAGGCGAGTTAGTCTATCTATCACGATTTATCACAAATAAACTATAATATTTTTCTATTATTTATAAATATTTTTAACAGTTTTATAATTTAATATATATATATATATATATATATGAACTAAAAATAACTCCCGCAAGAATAGGAATTGAATTTAGTTACCGTAAAAAAAATGTTTTTGTTGCCAAACGGTCCTTAGATTTTTCATAAATACAAAGTTGACGTATGAGACTGGATGGCTACCCATTGTACCTTAAAAAGGTCAACACAGACCGACAGGTGAACGTGAGGCTAAAGAATAGGGTGGGTCAACCAATTAATTTATATGCATTTAATTTTTGAAAACTTTTAACTATAATAATTATTATCATGCTTTTCTTTTCTTTTCAAAAAAAAAAAAAATGTAGTATTAAAGCGTTGAGTAATATGTTACGAATAAGTGTTACTTGCTATGAAAAGTCATTTTGCTCTAACTGGTTCTGTGGATCTAGTTGAGACCTTTACCATACTTAATGATATTTTTGGATCCTTTGAGGCTCGCATTTCTCCGCTTTGGGTTGAAACTGACTCCAAGATTCTTTGGAATCTCTTAGTTGTGAATTGTCGATACGCTAATGAGACTCAGGCTTTTGTTGATGTCATTCGTGATTTCCAACTCCGTGGTGCCATCCTTGGTTTCACTCGGGCCAATCGTAGATGTAACTCTGCTGCACATGTGTTAGCTACTCATACTCGATATTTTCATTTCTCTATTGTGTGACTTGAAGACCACCTCCATAGGTAGATCATCTTTATTTTGACTCTTTTTAGTTTGGTTGATTTTGTTATTTTGTTTTTGGTTGTTGTACTAAGGAAAAAAAAAAAACCTTTTAAGATCATCTATAATAATAATAATAATAATAAATCATCTAAGGTATTTAAAACATGTTTCTATCTATGTTATATGTAGTTGAGTATATATGACTCAATTAGTTAAATTATTAGGGACCTCTTGTAATAATGTTTAAATTGAATGTTACTAAGAAATTGAATGTTGAGGGTTGTATAGACCAGCCAAAGTGCAAGGAAAACAAGGATGCGATATTTGGAGAATGCACATTCCAAAAGAAAAAAGGCAAACCTTTGAGTTTTAGGCCAACCAACCAAGCTGAAGGAATTATACCAATTGAGAAATAATCGAGCTAGACTCAGTATTGGCATTCTGCAAACTCAAGGGTTGCAATCACACTCTGACATTGTCAATGTTACACGCAACCTCTGGTGGGTTTCAGAGCAAGGGACTTATAAATAGTCCAATTCGACAACTTTAAAGAGGGAAATAAGTAAACTCCAAAGGAGAACTCTAACTCTTCTTCTCTGTGTTTTATTGAACTAACTACTTCATGTACTAATTTAAACATTAAAGTGTGTTCAACTCAGCACCACATCGGTGCAAAATACTCTCACACGCATACAAGTCATCTCGAACGACGAGGCCAAACAAGAAGAGTGGGTGGACAAAGCATCCAAAAGAAAGACGAAAACCCCAAGGACTCGCGTTCAAGTTTCCTTTGCTAACAATTTCGTCTTTAGTTTTCTCATTTTACTCCAAATTTTCTTACTTTGAATATCACACACATATATAAAACAAACCATTTGAATTCTAAGTCAATTCCAAAGTTAAAAACATTTTTTTTAGTCTCCAAATTGTAACTTGATTTTAAACGAGATACAAAACAAATAATAAACTTATAAAATTTATGATTAACATAATTTTAAAAAATTTAAAATAGAAAATAGAAACATTAATCTTTCGTATATATAGCCTTAATAGTTAATGTGTCTGGACGTTTGTTTTATCATTTTTATTTTTGAAATTCAAGGTGTCATCTCAATAAGAAAAGTTATTGTAAATGACAAAACTGTTAAAAATATTTACAAATGATAGCAAAATTTTACAGTCTATTTGTCATAAACTGCGATGGATCATTGATAGACTACTATTTGTGTCTATCATGATACAGATTGTAACGACCCAACCTTTAACTAACAGGACGCTACGCTATGCATGAATATTTTCATAAACACTCTAGAGCTTAGAGGCTAAGCATTAAATAATTTATTTAAATTCAGCTAAAAGAATTAAATAACTCAAATTCGGGTATTTTATTTAAATCAAATATAAAAGAATAAAATAATTTACCGGTCAGCACTCTATGTCCTAGTCTAAGATGCGGAAGCGAGAAGAACTGTCTCATGAGATGGTCACGGATTTCGCTTGTCATACGCCTGGCCATCTCGTCCTTTACCTAAGAAAATCATAGAAAAGGGGTGAGTAACGATACTCAGTAACAGACCCACTATTGGGCCTACTGGGTGAGGTTGTTATCCTTTTATCGTGTGCACCCATGTACCCAACATAGGTATAGGCATAGGCATAAGCATAGGTAGCGACCCGAAGGTACGCAGTGATTCCAAAGGTCACAATTGTAAACATAAACATAGATGGTGATCCAGAGGGACGCCCTGTCATAATCATATTCATATTAGGGATACAGGGAACGATAAGTAGGATAACAATCACATAACATGTCACTAACCAAATTAAGAGAGTTCCCAATTCATCGCAATAAGTTAAATAATTATCATATAGTGGATACGATAGGCATAGTACAGTAACATAACTTAGCATAACCAGTCAATGCGATAGTACATTCCACATACTAGCCAAAATTCATACCGTAACCATAATTAGCCATTAATCGTCAGTATAGGCTAGACTTAATAGTAAGTTCCATACATGTGGATGCCTAAAGTGACCAAAACTCCTAACTCCGGATTCGATCTCGACCTTCTCCAACGTCCCTTTGAATACGGATCAAGAAACAACAAAAGGGTATCAAACGCTACACCTAATAAGTACTCAACCAAGGCGAAAAATAAAAACAAGGGAACCAATTCTTAACAAAACCTACCAAAACCCACGGATCTGGCGGCGGTCGCAGAACGCGGTGAAAGACCAGCAGCGGCCGAAGGCTGCCAACTGAACACTGCTGGAGGTGATCGGCAGGAGAACAGGCCGCGGCTGCGAGCTCCACTCAAGCTGAACGAAGGTGGCGCGAAACCGGAAAACAACGGCGGACGAAGGAGGAAGAAGGCGGTGGCATCTGTGGTTAGCGGAAGGAAAACGAAGGAAAAAGAAGGAGGCGGGGCAGCGGTCAGAGCAGAAGAAGAAGAAACAGGGGGGGCTGCAACTTCACGAAGAGGGAGAGAGAAGAAGAAAAAGAAAAATTCTTTTCCTTTTTTTTTTCCTTTACTTAAACCAAGACTCGATAAATAACCAAAAATCAAATATTTTCCTTTCCCAAACCCAAATTAATTCTCCTCTTTTCCCAATTTACATTACTTCTCCTCCTTTCCCCTTTTTACAATTAATCCTTTTTTTTTTCCTTTTTCCTCTTCCTTAAATAAATAACACTAAATAAAAACCCAATATTTCATTTAATATTATTTTTTTCTAATTTTTCCAAATTTCTTATTAATTTCGAAGGTTCCACGCTTAACTCAATTTAAAAAAGAAACGAATACTTAATAAGGAGCAAATACCTGAAAATTTGGGACGTCACACAGATAGACACAGATAGTAGTCTATCATAGTTTATCGCAAATAGACAGTAAAATATTGTTATATTTGTAAATATTTTAATTCATTTTTCTATATTTGAAAAAAATCCTTCCAATAATTATAATTATGCATCGGTTCAACTTTCAAGAGTATTTTACCCCATATTTATTTGTTTTTAATTCAGTTTATGTTGATTTTTAGAGAGTTATTATATGGTTTTTTTTTCAAATATGGCAAAATAAGCCAAGTTATTTACAAATATAGTAAAACACTACAATCTATCGGTTATAGACAGTGATACATATATTGATAGACTATTATCATTTATCATTGTCTATCATGGTCTATCATTTGATAAACAATGAGATTTGCTATAATTAAAAATATTTCTAACAATTTTACCATTTAAAATAATTATTTTTATTAGGTTAATTTTTTAAAATTAATCTGAGAGAAACAGGGTGGTTTGTCCTTGGAGAAAAATAAATCTTTTAAAATGAAGAAATACAAATGCCTTACAGTTTTTACATCCTTCATTTGACATCAAGCAAAATATAAATACATATTGGTATTAAGAATGATTATGTTTGAGTCTTGATCAAATTTTAGACCTTGACGAAAAATAAAAAAAAGGTTATATTTTGAGTGGAAAATTCAATTACTTAGTACGAAGAAAACAGGTTGGCCATTAAAACAATTCCGGAATTAAAGATATACATAAAATAATATTAATTCACCACAACAGATATCTGCATGTGTTTTATTTCCATTTTATATAAGTTTTGAATTTAACGGGGCAAAGCAGCTAGCTAATATTATATATAATTTGATTTATTGGAATTTTCTTCACGTTTCTTCCAACTTTGTTAAAAAAAAGAAAAAAAAATTGTAAATCTTGAGGTTGACTATTTTTCTTTTTCAAGAATTTTTAGCTTTGGAATCTACTAATCTACCATGCTTCTAACATGTCCAGGCTCATTAGTGACAACTTTCTGTACTGGGATATCAATTTTTTATAGAACATTTGCAATTAGTATATATGATTTAGTTACTTTCTTAGCATTAATAAATGCATATGACAAAAGATTTGCTATATTTTGCAAATGAATTATTTTCTGAATTTCAAGTTCACATTGATCTATACGGGGATCTAAATGAGACAATAACAATGCATTCCATGTGATTTCTTTTTCCAACTCCTTAATTCTTCCCCCTAATGTAGGAAATTTTGTCTTACTAAAATGACAATCAACAAATCGTGTAGTAAATACATCACCCATTGGGGATTTAAGATATTTAATGATGAATGAGGAATCAAATCCAACATGTATTCCTAACCTCTTTTGAGGACCCATCTTAGTACGTTGTGGTGGATCAATTGGAACATACTACACATCCAACAATTCTCAAACGTGAAATATTTGGCTTATAACCATAAGTTAATTGTAATGACAAGTACTTATGACAAGCTACTGGCGTAATGCGTATAAGTGACACTGCATGCAAAATAGCATGACCCCATATAAATGTAGAAAGCTTAGCTTACAAAATGAGATATTAATTAATTGCAAACATTTTATAAATGATTGTGCTAAACCATTTTGTGTGATGAATATGAGTTATAGGATGTCCAACACTTATCCCAATTGATATACAATAATTATCAAATGCTCGAGACGCAAATTTACTAGCATTATCAAGACGCATGGTTTTAATTGTATAATCAGAAAATTGTGCTCTTAACTAAATTATTTGAGCAAGTATTCTTGCAAATGCAAGGCTTCGAGTTCATGATAAGTGTCGCAATGTCATCGCGACGCGGAGTGGCCGACGTCCCTCCCTAAGGGTCTCTGTCGAGGTGAAAAATTTGGAGTCGCCACCAACCATTCGGGGTGTGATTGGTCACATATTTTTTATAAAGAAAAAAAAATGGTCTACTTTTCCAAAGATAGGTTCGGGGGTCGTTGAGTGTAGGGTAGGTATTAGCACCCTACAACATTCATTTGAAAAAAATTTATTCTATTATCCAAAATTTGTAAAAATTAAAATAGAAACTAACAAATTTAATTGACTAATTAAATAACTCCCACGTAGAGTTGTTCCCTTATGGTCAACTTAAGTACCACAACCTAGACAAAATTATTAACCTAGTCAATTATATTTTAAAACATTAATATTTGGTAAAATTTAAAAGAAATGTCTCACCAAGCTTCACTAGTTTTGTGAGCGAAAATGTCTGTTCATTTATGTTTGGTTCTTTTATTTAATATTCCTTCCAGAGCAATATCAATTCCGTCATGGGATTTATGAAAAATCTCATAAAACGTTTGAAATTCAATTGACATTTGAAATTTAATTGAAGCTAGAGTTTTATTATGAAAACTAAATGATAATTTATTTGAAGTTCATTTAGGAATCATAACTAGGTTTGAAATTCATTTGTCGATCTAAATTTTAATGTAGTACTAAAAACTGTCTTTAAAGTCTGAAATCCAAGAAATTTGAAATATTAGTAAGACGTTTCAACCATAAAAACTAGAGCATATTTAATGGTATCGAACTAAAGACTCTATATTTATCTTATAGTAGAAGCTTTGATTAAATGGTTTAAAGAGATTATAGGTTTCAATTCATTAGTTTAACTCAAAATCATTTAATGGAAACCTCATGTTTGAAAAAAAAATCCTCAATTAGAATCTAATGAATTAAGATTGAGAACCCAATGATTAATAAAAACTCACAAAATGAAACATAAGAGAAAAACAAATTTAAAACAAAAAATTTGAAGTCATCATTAAGAAAATAATAACATAAATTTGATAAATGAGAAAATAGTTGAAATAGGGAGAAGAGAGAGAAAAGAAATAATAATGAAAAGTAAAAAATAGATAAATAAATAGGAAAAATAAAAAATAGGATAAAATAATAATAAATGGATTATAATAAAAATGATGAAAATCAAGGGGAGTGGAAATAATAATAAAAATAATAATAAATAAAATTTAGTTTTAAATAAATAAGATAAAATAAAATAATAAAAATAAAATAAAATAAGTGGGATCCACCTTCACCTTTACTAATTCATTCTTTTTCTTTCTTTCCTTCACGTTTTCCTCTTCTTCTTCTCCTTCTCCTTCTTCTTCAACCTCACAACTTCTTTTTTCTTCAACCTCACAACTTTCTTGTTCTCCTCACAACTTCCTTCTTCTTCAACCTCTTTGTGTATTTTGGCTCTCATGTGTATTTTTTTAATTTGTTCATTCTAATCTCATTTTCTCATCTTCCTCCTTATTGAAATCTAGATTTGGAGTTGGGGAAGGTTTGGAGTTTAGATTTGTAAGGGAAATGGAGAAAGAAGTTTGAAGAAAAAATCAAATGGAGAATAAAAAAAAAAAGAAATAATAAATAATAAATAAAATAATGAAACTAAAAATAAATAAAATGGGAAAAATGTTGGAAAAGAAGAGAAAAAATAAAATAAATAAATAAAAATAATTCAACTAAAAATAAAACAAAGCAAAATGATAAAATACAAAAAAATTAAATAATAATAATAATACAAAAAAATTTTAAAAAAATAATAGTAAGAATAACAAATAATAATAATAATAATAATAAAGAAAATAGAAAATAGAATAAATAAATAAATAAATAAATAGTAAACTAATAATAAGAATTAATATGATTGCTAATAAAAAAATGAAATAAGTAAAAATATAACTAACTAATGTAAACCCAAATAATAAATAGATGATTAAAATTAAAAGTAGAATTAAGAGAAAAATGAAAAAAAATTAAATTAAGATAAATAAAATAAAATGAATATGTCGGACCAAATACGGTGTCTACAATAAGCATACATGTGACCATCTACTGGATGCGTCTATTAATACCATAAAATATCTAAATGGTTTACTTGGTGGATTAATATGCTTAAATATATCACCATGAATTCGTTCAGAAAATGCAAGTCATTCAGTCCCACATGATAATTTGTTAGATTAAAGAATCTTATAGTCTTTCAACACGTGAATTCTCAATAATTCTTCTCATCATTATAGACCCTGGGGGAATCCATCGATCGTGCGAAATTGTAAATATATATGGATTCATGAACTTCAGGTTTGTTGTTTCAATTACTCATATTTAAGTATAATATTGTCCAAAAGATAAAGCAGACAATTTATCAATTATAAATTTTGATTGATTAGAGAACAGTGCATTGTCAATTCTAAATTTTGATTCTCTAAGCAAAATAATATTTTCTTTTCCAAAATCTTCAATTAGATTTGCATAACCTAATATTGTATTAACTTTTGCTTCCACCATTGTCAATTTGGAAAAATATTTTCTACTTGTAAGATCTTCATTTCTCATTTTGGAGTTACTCAGCATATAAAAACGGTCCATGATTATTCACCAAACAAAATTATTACAATAAGCGAAACAAAACTTGGAGTATAAAGTTCAACAACAAACAACATTAATTCTAGATATTCTCAAAATTAAAAGAAACCCTTACTATTTCATCGATTGTGCTGATTTTCTCTTCAGAAGATTCAAAAAAGTTTGCCACATCTAAATTTGTCAAAATTTGCTTCCACATTCTTCCTTTTTTCCTTCAGGGAGCTTTATAAAGATCAACTAGGTGTTCTGATGTACGACAAACATTAATGTCCAGTCATTCCGCATTGAAAATATTTATGTTCATCACCTCTTGAATTTATATCTTATGGAGCTTTTTCTTTATAATCATCATTTTCGTGTGGTTCTCTTGAAATTTGGATGATTATAATAACCACCACGAATGAAATAATTATTTCTTTCCTTGCGACGATCATGTTGATGCACGAGCATATTCGAGACATAAAAAGTAGAATATATCTTCTCTAACATATCCGCATTAATAATTTTCTCTCCAATGAATTGATTTTAAATAATGCGGAGTTGTAATCTCTTGCTGATTTAAAATCTTAGAGCCTAAAGTGCATCTATTCATAAAGAGCTCCAGGAATAATAACTATTTTCAGTTGATCACATATCTTTCTTTCAAATTCTTCCATAAGATGCAAGAATCTTTTACCGTTAGATATTCCATCTTCAATCCCTCGTGAAATGATGATGAAGGAAAATCATTGCTTTTGTCTTTTCTTGATTGATTATTGTATTCCTTTCTTTAATTGTTTCTCCCAAATTCATAGCATCTAGGTGTATTTCACCATCAAATACCCATGACAAATAATTATTACTATTAATGTCAAAGGCTACAAAATCTAATTTTGTAATATTTTTCATGGGTAACACTTTCACAAAGAATTGTATTTATATTAAGAAATTTAATATATACTAGACATACAAAATAACATTTAATTTACTAATTATAATAAGGATTAAAAAAACGACCTACTTTTAGACCCATCTTCAACGGGGAAAATAACAAGAGCTTCTGTTGATAACATGTTGTACAATTGAAGAGCAAAACAAGGCACAATGGAAACACACAGATATTGAGAGATTATAATATTAAAATAAATAAATAACAAAATAACAAGAAATTAAAAATATGAAATTTCTCCAATATTCTTTCATTTTTCACCGATATCCACTTTCCTACAAAATCCACAAATGACCACTATTTACAGAAATTTTGGCAACTAGGATGTGTATATTTAGACACTAAGCATTTGTTGTTATATAACACACGGTCAAGACATGGAGTAATGGGAGTATAACACTTGGTATTTGGACATTAAGATATGAACATCTATATTACACCTAATTTATAATATTTTTAATACAAGTAATGTTTTTACACCGTCATAACAGGAGCAAACCATCAAAGAATAAAGAACTAGAAGAAAAATGATAAACAAATTTATTGGTTTATTAACAGTGTGTTAGCTATATCCCACACAAGTAGAAGGAGAAACAGTTTTATTATATGGAGAAGAACATATACAAAATAAAGAGATCATAATGTGTGGATTATTAGAAACCAAAAGTCATAAGGTCCTTTTATGCTATTTGGAATCCATGACTTTTTTACCCTTATATATAGATTTTTAATTTTATGTTTGTCGACAATTTATGAGGTGGGAGAACTAAACATTTGACCTTCAAAATGATGCAACCTTTATATGAGAATGAAACCTTTGACCTTAATTTTTTTTTTTTTTTTGATAGACCAAGATGGAAAATGAGATTTGATGAACACGTAAAACAAAATAGAAAAGAATCACAAAGACGATAGTTTAATTTTGGACAAAAAGCACTTTTGATCTCTTAGGGTTAGAGTTGATGTGTATTTAGTTCCTAAACTTTCAAAAAATACATTTTAGTCTTCTATATTTGCAAAATGATTTTAAAGGGTTCTAACTTAAATTTAAACTAACAAAATAATGATGACTAGATAGTTAAATGTTGACGTGGACGAAATGATAAACTATTTCATTTAACTATTGGATAAAATCACATTATTAAGTTGGCCAAATAATTTAAATTTTGAACCAAAAAATTTAATGCTTAGAGTTAGGTGCTGACAGTTAAGTGCTTCCGATTCATGATGGTGGTTGGTGATGATCTTCTAGTTTGTTAATGGGTTGAAAGAATCCAAGAGGATGAGTGGGAAACTATGGGAAAAGATCGTAGAAGAAGATGGGAAACTGATTTAGGGTTTTGAAATATTTTTAATATTTTAAACCTTTTTCCAACCAATCAAATGATTTTTTCAAATACTTAAATGGGTAACTTTGTCATATTTCATCCACATCACAATTTAATGGTCCAATCAACATTTAGTTAATTTAAACTTAAGTGAAGGACCATTTAGAATCCTTTTGCAAATTTAGAAACTAAAGAGTATCTTTTGAAATCTTAAGAACTAAATAGACATCAACTCTAAGCTTAAGCTTAAGATACCAAAAATGCATTTTTGACCTTTTAATTTTTATGTGCATGCATTGCATGGAATGTTGATGAGAAGTTTCTGGAGCTGCATCATCTGAACGGCGGCATTTTGAATCTGTTGTAGTTTTTGTTGTTGCTCAGCTTGTTGAATGCTACACAAACGAGTTGCATTGGTAGCGGCAGTAAGCGAGTCACTGCCTCCAGACACCGGCAAGATGGGGAGGTTCTCGCAGTTGCAAACTTCAATCATTAGGCCATCAGGATCGTGGAAGAAGAGTTGGTCGATGAAGATCCCGTCATCTTCCACCTCGCATTTCACGTACTCGATTCTCATCTCTTTTAGTTGCTTCTCCGTTATCGCCATGTTTTCACTCTGCCATTAATCATAAAAACTACATTCAGACATTATATATATGTGTAGCTGGGTGATTAAGACATCAATATCTCCCTTCTTTTCTGGAAGTTTGTTGGTTTAAATTTCAAATGTATCATATTTTAAATTATAATAATTAAAAAAACAATTCATTTGATTCTTCATCATGCATGTAAGAATTTTATCTTAATAATTTAGGCTTTGCCCTTTGATAACAACTTGGTTTTTTATTTTTATTTTTTAAAATTTAACTAGGGAGGTAAGTATTTATTTGAGATACGTGAGAAATCAGAACAGAGAAATAGGAAGGAAATACAAAACTAATTTAAAAAATATAAAACTAAAAACGAAATTGGGCTACTTGTATGTAGCCTTTTATTGTGGTGCTCTTTCTCTCGTATGTTTCTCGTATGGGCAATAAAATAAAATTATCCTTTCTTTAAAATAAAATATAAATATCCTTATTAGATTTTTACTTAACAATGACTAAATCTTTAGATACTAAGATTCATTTTCCCTTCAAAAAGAAGAAAAAGAAAAAGAAAAAAGTGAAAAATAGAGAGGACCTGAAATGAAAGATGGTTGTCTTTAGGGTTGATGACTCTTTTGTTGGGCATGTTATCAGGGTCATCAGATTGAAGAAGATGTATTCCTATGCCATAGTTGTACAACCTATTTTCATCATTAAAAAAACAAAAAAAATAAAGAATGTTATAAAATTTTGTAATAAAAATAAAAATAAAAATAAATTTTGGGGTTTAGGGTTTTTTTTTTTTTTTTTTTTTTTTTTTTTTTTTTTTTTTTTAACATATACAATACCATGCACCATGGAAGGTAAAGGAGGCAGGCCTTTTAACAGGATAAAACCCAAGAACTTTCTGATAAAATTCTAAAGATTTCTCCACTGAATTGCAAACTATTGAAATGTGATTCACAGACTTTATAAGAAGAGGGTTCTTCATATCTTTACAACAAAAAACAAAATATCAAAGAAAATCGAAATCAAAAGGTTCGTTTTTATTGATTAAGAACCCCAGAAAGAGAAAGGGAAAAATGAAATTTGTGTTGGATTGAAATTTGTGAACTTCCTTAGGGGGTTTATATATATTGGATTGAGTTTGAGAGAAGCTTTAATTTATTTAGTTTTGATTAGTTAATCAATTAATTAATGTTATGATAAGATGATCTTGTTGCGGATTAATTATTATCTAATTAGCACAAGTTTTTGTTTGCTTTAATTATTTCCAAGTCAACACAAGAGCTGGAACAGAGATGTAATTATTTAATGTCATTTCTTTTAAATTTTGACTTTGCAATGTATGATGAATTTGTTTGCTTTGAATTCTAGGTTTTGAGTAGCAAATGTATTTTTAGTTAATTTTCATAATTAAAGGGGAAGAAAAGGTTTAAGTTTCTTCATTTCTAAAATTTGTCATATATATATATATATATATATATATATATATAATAGTAGCATCCAAAACCATGTGCAAAACCTGTATATATAAATATTAAATATATATGATCTCAAACTTAGGTTTTTTTTTTCTTCTTCTTTTAAAAAGAAGGAATTAGAAGATGGGTATCAAAACAATTCTTAACTTTGTAAATAAACTTATTTTAAACCTATTTCTTTTTCAATTTGCAGGAGTGATTTGAAAACGTCAATTTTTGAAATGATAATAGGAATATCTTATTCACTAAGTTATATTTAAAAATATAACTTTTTTAACATATTATTTCATAAAATGGTTTATTAAAAGTGTCACACCTCACCCCAAGCTAACCTACCTAACCTAACCTAAAGTGTGGCATGAAAGACATAAAACTCATGATAAAAATTGGAAATTTTATAGGAAATTAAAACCACAGACAAACCTTTACTGATTAAGAAACTCATTAAAACCTTTCACAAGCTCCAAAGCAATATTTTAAGTAAACCATAAAAGAAGTGTAAACATTAAGTTTGTGATTGTATTAAAGAGTTATGTTGAAGTTAAGAAGTAGATTCCATTCAACATTTGGAGTTTATTGTCACCACATCTCGTCCTGAAGTTTGAGGGTGAAATCTAAGAGATATGACAAGGAGTTCGTGTCATATTTAAAATATTTTACTTTAAAATTGTTAATAAGTAAAGGGGTAACATAGTTCTTTAAGAAATTATTCAGAAAAAAGTTAAAAAATAATCTTAAGGACTAAAATTATGGTGTTTGGAAAAGTATTTTAAGTTCTTGAAACCAAAATTATTTTATTATAAAAAGTAAAAATATAAACAAGGAAATTGGGGATGGGTTAAGAAGCTAAGTTTAAATTAAATAAATAAAAATAAAAACAAAGTAATATTAGCACCTGAAAAAACAAATTAAAGATTTTTTTAAAAAAAAGAATTGGTGAACAAACTCAGTCAAGAATTAATTGTTCAAACTTAGTTGAATGGGTTAATGAGAACAAAAAGTGTAAAAATAAAAATGTTCTAAATATTTAGATTTTGGATTTTAGTAATTGTTGTTCTTCTTTTGGCCTTTTTCCTTTTGGTATTATCCATCGGAAGTTTATATGATTCCTTAGTTTTCTCAGAGAATTTTTCCAACTTAGTTTTGTAGTTAAATTAATTTGTTTGTTATTTTCATTTGGTGATATTTATTGTTTTGACCAGTTATTATATTTATAATATATATTTTATTAAATATTGGTAACAAGATAAAAATAATAATAATAAATAAAAACAAATGTCTTTATCATTTTTCTTTTTCCTTGTTTCCCAACCCATTATCCGTTTCTTTTTTTAGTAAGAACGATTCTACTAAACAAAATATGGAATTTTCCATAATTATTTCTATTGATGTACAATTAGGGAGACGGTGTTATCTAATCTAAACTTATTTAATTTTTTTGAAAAAGTTATGGGGATATGAGATCAGTGAGCGGACCAAGACATCTAAACCTATTTAATTTGAGATTTATAAAATATAAGATATACAAAATAAAGACTATACACAAGTGTAATATCACGCTCCAGGTTTCGATTTTTAAGAATGTAGTAAGGGATTATATTAGAGAATTCAAGAAAGTTGTTGGAGTTGTAATTCCAATTACCTTTAATCTAGAGGGTTGTAATAATGTGAATTTATAAAAAAGAACAATTAAGCGTTTCTCTTTTCCTATAAGGATTAAGAGATCGAGATGGTTTTTCTTAATCATCAACAACCTAGGTCTCGTTTAGTAATCATTTAGTTTTTTGTTTTTTAATTTTTGAAAATTAAATATATAAACACCCCCTACTACCTCTAAATTTCTTGGTTTGTTATCTACTTTCTTCTAGTGTTTTAAAAAACAAATCCAAAATTTGAAAGAAAAAAAAAAGGTAGTTTTTGAAAACGTGTTTTTGTTTTTAAAATTTGGCTAAAAAATAAATTATTGCATTTAAGAAAGAGACAAATAGAAGAAATTGAGAGGAAATTAATACACTTGTTTTTCGAAAATAAAAAATTACCAAAAACAAAATGATTACTAAACCGAGTCTTTAGACCAAATTATTAATCGGAATATTTGGAGTTTATTGAGTTTTGGATCTAACTTCCATTTTTATTTATTTATTTTTTTCTTTATTAATCTCCTAGCTACGGTCTATTTCGTGAAGTTCAATTTCATCCACTTTTTCTCGTTTGGTTTATAATAATTAAAGATTTTCTACCCATTCAAAAGATTCAAGAATGGGTCCGTTCTCACAAAGTAACAATAAATAATATTTGTCATTTATGCGATATTGGGATGACTAAAAATGGACCCCTAATCAATTGAAATATAAGTTCAACCGCTACTTTTGTTCTTTTATGCTTTGGATTTTAATTTTAATTTTAATTTCAACTTTATAATTTATAATTCAATCTTATGAGTTTCAATTTCATCTTTTTAATAAAACTTTTTAGCAAAGTCTCACAAATTATCTATGTCCTTACGAAAGTTATTGTTAAATCCAATATATGCAATTATTGTCACGTTTACTTTCTATTTCTATAGCTAATGAGCTCATAGTTATTTGTTTAATTATTATCTAAATTGACATTAATTAAGTTCAGGATTTAAGTAAAATATGAATTAAATTTTTTTGAGGAAAAAACGAAATTTAGATTAAAGTTAATTCAAACTACAGAGAATTCACAAAGACATCAAAACAAAGCTTTTAAAATTAAACAAATAAAATTGAAACCTGTTAAAGGAATAGGAACCATGTTGAAACAAATCAAAAGTCTAAGAGCATATTTTGTAATTTAATCCAAAAGAGAAGAGAGAGAGAGAGAGACTAACTTATAGAGATTTCAAATATAAAACTCTTGCCAATCAACTCTTAATTGTTTGACATATTATATTAAAAAAAATATTATAAATAGAAAAATATCAAATTATTTAATAAATTTAGTAAAATTTCAATTTCTATATGTGATAAATCGCAGTAAACCATAGACATTTATTTGGATTTATCGAGTTAAGTAATAGATGTCTATTTAAGTCTATCGGTCTATCTCAAATGGAAAGAAAAATTTTACTATATTTATAATTATTTTCAACCATTTTTCTATTTTTGAAAACTATCTCCTATATTAATTTAATTGTAAAACAATTTCTATAACACCTTCCTAACATATTAGAAAAAATAAAGTGATAATATATCGATCTCAATGTTACACAAATTTCGTACATACATATACAGTATGTCCAAATTAATGCCAATTTTATTATTCACTAAATTATTTTAAAAGTTGTTTATTCTCGCACTCCCATAATTATTAACCTAAAATAAGAAAATCAAACAACCTAATATAAACAAAAAAAAAAACATTGTTTATGTGACTTTGTCTTTGAATTAAACTAGGTTCCGGAATTCATAAACCACCTTTGGCCGGCACCAAACACATATGTCTATTCATAAGTATATATGTATATATACACAATATATATATATATATGAGAGTATATATGTGTCAGGTATGTATGTGTCCCCTATAATTTGGATTTTCATCTAAAAATATCCCAAAAAATAATTAAACAACTATTAGGCTTAAATAATTTTGATGAGATAATATAGTGGTTAATTTATGAAAACATGAAAATAATATTTCAAGCATTTTAGTGTTTGTACTAATAGTTTAATATTTAATTCAATTTATTTCTTTTAAATTGTTATTATCACTCAACACCATATTAAACTTTGAAAATGGTCAAAATATTCTTTAGAAACAATAAGAAATGACACATAAAAAAATGTTTGAAATTATATAATTACATATAAGATAGTAGAAATAAAATATTCTCTTGGGTAAAAATAACCAGTTAAATACTATAAACAAAGTTAGATAATAATAATACTAATAATAATAATAATAATAATAATAATTATTATTATTATTATTATTATTATTTATTATTATTATTATTATTATTAGGAAAAAAAAACTGCATCCTAATTTACCGTAAAATATGCCTACAATTAAGCGAGCCCACAAGCTATTATTGCACCCATCTTTTTTTAAATTACATGCGTGCATCATATTAAAAAAGAAATAAAGAAATTTTAGTCTATTAGCCTAATTAAAAGGTTATATCATTAATTCTCTCCCATCAATCAATTTAGTATTTATAAAAACAGAAATTGAATGTATTTTGTAATAAAATAATCCAATATATAATGAATTTTTGAATAATTATTTTAATAAAATTATCTTAAATGGCAAAATTGCTAAAAATATTTACAACTAATACCAAAATATTATCCCAAATAGACAGTGAAATTTTGCTATATTTGTAAATATTTTGGTTTTTTTTGCTACATTTGAAAGGAGCCCATTATTTTAAGTGGCAAAATTGTTGAACATATTTTTTAATATAGCAAAATGTCACTATATTAGTGATAGATTAGTGTCTATCGCTGCAATGTTGCTATATTGATAAATATTTTGGCTCATTTTGCTATATTAGAACTTAATTTTTGTTGGCTTTTTGGCCCTTAATCTCAAATTAATTAATTTTAATGGATTGATTAATTAGTGTTTTGATGATAACAAACCTGATTTTATTTATTAACCATTTGAGTGTTTTAAAGTGTCTATTGTGTGGAGCTTGGAACAACGGTTTCATTGCAATTTGAATCACTCAAATCGAAGTTCAAATGAAGAAGATATGACCGAAACAAGCTTAATGGAAAAATCCCGAGCTGATGACGTCATATTTTTTTTAATCAAAGTGGACAAATTGAAAGGTGTCACTTGGAGTAATGGAGAAGTGACAATTGGTGGGTTTTTTATTTTTGGATTGATGTTAAAAAGAAAATGATTTTAAAAAGAAAATGAATTTAAAAAGAAGATGAATTTAATATTATTATATATGTTTGTGTCTAACGGCTAGTTGCTTTTTTTAAAAGGACTAATTTAATATTATTATATGTTTGTGTCTAACGGCTAGTTGAGTTTAAATCTCCACCGTTCAATTTTCTTTTTCAAAGATCTAATGGTCCAAATTAATTTGGTTTTCACCCACTTTCATTTCTTTTTAAACACTTCATCTTCTCCAAAAAGTTTCCCTAACTTTTACAACTTTACAATCCTTAAAAATTGAAAAAGGTCACCATTGTTGCTCTCTCTCCAAGCTTTCAAATTTCTTTCTTCTCATCTTATTCTAGAGAGATACTTTCATTGTATTGTGAGGATTGAGTATTGTGAGTTCAAATTTGTACATCTACTCTTTTTAGAGAGTTTTAGTGTGTGATTTAAAACTTCAAGAATATTGTAACGGTTGGATCCTAACCTGTGGAAAGGATCGAGTTTGCTCTTGAACCCGAAAAAAAGGAGCAAGGTAGCGGTTTGACTCTTATCCGTGGAAAGAATCAAAGGAGATTTTTTTAATCGAAATCCCAAGAGGCGCTTGGGAAAGTGGATGTAGGTCGAGTTTGACCGAACCACTATAAAAATCACGGTGTCTTCTTCTCCAACTCTTTCTCAATTAATTTTGCATTCAATTTTTAGTAGCATGTTATAGATTACTATCCTTCTTTGTTGAGATTGATTGAATCTTGTGTTTCATATATTTTTATCAATCTTGATATTTAGCATCAATTAAGGTTTTTATGAATTTAATTCAAAAATTAATTCAATTAGTTTAATTTGAGCATATTTAGGAATAAGTTTAAGTAAACCATATTCACCCCCCCTAGGGTTGCCATACCGGTCCAACAATTTTTTTATATAATGAAATTTTTAAATTTTCATTATGAAAGTACTCAAATTTTCCAAAATATATTCAATCTTCTTCATTTTGATTTCTCCTATAATAACATTAAGATCTCAAGTATATGTTGAAAATATCAATAATAAATTAAAAAATGTAAATATATTGCATATAATCATGCTTTATTTTTGGTGTGTTTACAAACATACTGGAAGTTGTAAATATACATGAGATATATTGTTCGATATATAAGACGATATATTACACAAATTTATCTTGTTCATGCAAATATTAAATATACCTTGATTTATTTTTAGAAAACTAAAATATATATCTATGTTATGTATGTATCAAATATTACATAGTTTTCTCTTTCAAAACTTCTCACAAGTCTTTGTTATCATTTATGGGGAACAACTTTTGGATTTTTGCAAAAACTTATCTTACTTTGTGTAGGTTTGAAAACAAGACTGTTTTGGGTAAGTTCATAACTAAACATACATTGGAAAAAGCTTTTATTATATGCATCTTTTATTATTATTATTATTATTATTATTTAAACAATTGAATGGTAAAGAAATCTAAAAAAGTAAATTAGGTAAAACTTTTATATAAAATAATTGTTGATACCAAATTTGGGTTAGGTAGGTTGAACTGACCTCAAGATGGTGTCAACGGTAAATTTGTATTATGGAGGAAGGGCTTGCTTGCAAACCAAAGAGAACTAGACACTGGTGTGGTATAGGCTACACACACTTCGATGCCTAAGTCAAAAGAGGGAGGTCTAATGCTAATAGAATTATTGGCTCGAAGTTCACTTACCTCACTCGTCTGTTTTCCCCCTATTTATAGGTTGTGGTTGTCTTGGGATTGACGCATACTGTGGGATGGGTCACATGCTTTAACGAAATTTCATGCATCTCATAGCATTGTCAGCCAATAATAACCTTGTCTAACAATCTTGTGACATAACGACCTTGCTCAGGAATGATTGCCACATATTCCTTCATGAACTTCCCTCATCACATATTCTGTCTCGCTAGGTGTCAGGCATTTTAACGACATTTTAACATGGGTAATGAATAACTCACTTACAGAGCTTGTCGTCCCTTGAGATGTAATACAATGCTTGCCTCTATAATCGCCTGGCATCTATTTTTTCTAAGGGTAATTCTTCGTCTTTCAAATACTTGATTATTGGATTCATCCAAGACAAATTTCTTCTGGCCTCGTCACCATCTCTTTCCTCGATCCTATTCTACTCATCTCTATCTCATATGATGCTGCTAACCGAGCTAAGGAATCTGCATTAGCATTTTATGACCTCAGAACCTGCTACTACTTTCCCTTGACCAGCCTTGCCTCCGGCCAAAGTTAGCTTTGCTAAGAAATCTGCTATTCCTTGTCCCTTCATTGATGTCCTTGGCTTATAATGAATATCATGCTCGATCAACTCTACCGTCCACTTCATGAGTCGTCCTGATGCCTCAGGTTTTTGTAACACTTGCTTCAAATGGAAATTTGTTAGAATTGTTACCTTATGTGCCTGAAAGTAGGAGCGTAACCTTCTTGCTGAAAAGATTAGCGCCAACACAAGCTTTCTACCTATAGATATCTGGTTTCGGCCTCCGCCATTGAAATACTTGTATAATAAACTGGGTGTTGACGACCATTATCTTCCTTAATTAGGGTTGAGTTTACTGTTGTACCAGACACTGCTAGATAAAGTAGTAAGTTATCTCCTTGCGTAGGTTTGGCAAGGAGTGGAACCTTACCTAAATATGTCTTCAATTTTAAAAAAGCTTTGTTGCATTCCTTTGTCATTCAAATAAGGATCCCTTTCCTTAGGACTTTAAAGAAGGGTAAACACTTGTCAGTTGTCATGTTAATAAACCTACTTAGCGCTGCTATTTTGCCATTAAGACTTGGAAGTTGCTTGAGGTTAGTTGGGGTTGACATACGGAGGATTGCCTGAATCTTGTCTGAATTGGCTTTTATTCCTCTCTGATGAACCATGAAGCCTAGTTATTTACCTGACGTAACTTCAAAAGTACATTTAGTGGGATTCAGTCTTATCCTAGATTTAGAAGGATTTGAAATGCCTCCTCAAGGTTGGCCTCATGTTGGTTAGCTTTGGTACTCTTTATCAACATATTATCCATATATACTTCCATGTTTTTCCTGATAAGTGAGGCAACCATGTGATTTACCATCCTTTGGTATGTCGCTCCAACATTTTTTAGTCCAAATGGCATGACCGTATAGCAATATATTCCCTTATTTGTAATTAAATCTTCTCTTGGTCGGGCTGGTACATCTTGATTTTGTTATACCCTAAATACACATCCATGAAACTCAACATCTCATGGTCGGTCGTCGCATCTACTAATTGATCAATCATGGGTAAGGGAAAGGTGTTCTTTCGGCAAGTTTTATTGAGATCTGTAAAGTAGATGCACATTTGTCACTTACTGTTTGCCTTCTTTACCAGTACCACATTAGATAGCCATTAGGGATAATGAACTTGGCCTTCAATAGAGCATCCACTTGACTTGCTATGACCTCGTTTCGCTCTTGATTAAATGTCCTCCGCTTTTGTTTCACTAGTCTGAATTCTCTATCTATATTAAGTTGATGCACTGTTACATTAGGATTGACCCCAGACATATTCTCGTGTGACCAAGTGAATATGTCAACATTCTGCCTTAGAAATCTTATTAGACTCTCTCTCTACTCTGTTCCCATCTTGGTTCCAATGTTTATCCTTTTACCTTCCAAGGTGAGTGGGACTAATTCCAATTCCTCTGCCGGTTGGCTTCCTTAAATGGCCTCAACCTTGCCCCTTTTGCTAGAAGACTGACCATTCTACTTATCACCTGAAGGATCACAAACTCCCTTCAATTAAGGTTTCCTTTTCTTTAAGACCCATGGGTCGGCCTCAACCCCGACCCTAGCCTCATCCTCGACCCCTTTTTCTCTGTCCATCGCTTCAATTTGTAGCTTTGAAACTCCTAGTTCTTCTATTTTGGATCGTGGGGATCTAATTCATCCACTCCTTTCTCCAAGGCTTTGATTACTTGTCTTGGTCGATCCTTACGTGGTTGCCTCTCCGCCCCAGCCCTAATTTTGGCCTCAGCCTTGGCCTCGGTCCCAATCCTTGCCGCAGCCTTACTCTTGGAACCTTCCTCTTTGTCCATTGCTTCAATTTGAAGCTTTAACACTCTCGGTTCTCCTAGTTTCGGGTTTCAGGGATCTAATTAGCCCACTCCCTTTTCTAAGGCTTTGATTATCTCTTTTGGGCGATCCTTACATGGTTGCCTCCTAGTCCTAGCCTCAACCCCGATCCCTGCCTCAGCCTCAGCCTTGGCACCGACCTCAAGCTTGCGCATCTGTCCATGGTAGTAGTCTCATTTCAAATCTTCTTCTTCTAGGTTCATGTCTTTAAACTTATGATTTATTCTTCCAAGTTTTTTGGGTTTCCTTGATTTACAAGCAAATACTCTTCCCCACAAACTTGGGTCAGGTAGGTTGAACTGACCTTAAGATGGTGCCAACGATAAATTTGTATTATGGAGGAAGTGCTTGCCTGCAAATCAAAGAGAAGAACTGCACACTGCTGTGGTGTAGGCCACACGCACTTTGATACCTAAGTCAGAAGAGGGAGGTTTAACGCTAATAGAATTCTTGGCTCAAAGTTCACTTACCTCATTCGTCTATTTTCCCCCTATTTATAGGTTGTGGGCTCTTTCCTTTTCCTTCTAAGACTTCACCAAAGTCCTCTTAGACTCCTCTCTTTTTAGAGTCTTAACTCTTGCCCTGGATTCAACATTGAGGATCGGCCTCGATACTGAGGCTGAGGCCTAGTATGGCCATTTGGCTTTTAGATTTCCAGATCTTCTCCCAAAAGCCCACATACGTCATGACCGGGTCGGCTTGGCCCACTCCTTTGCTTATCCTAAGTTACTTCCATTGCTCTTTCTTTTCCGTTATGTCGCTTTTGCCCTTGATCCAAAGATTATCCATAATAGCCCATTAAACTATTCATATAATAAATAGAAACCATTATAGAAGTATAATTAAGCCTATTTAATTAGACACGTTGAAAACACTTGAAAATAGACAAACACATACATTGTATTAGTAAAGACGGTAGCTAACTTAGTTAGAAATAACTTATAAATGAAGACTAGATCTAAATTGGCGAAGAGTGTTCAACTATCATTACAATAATTTGCATTTAATAAGCCGTTAGTGGATAAAGCATAAAAGTACGGTTGAAGTTTAAATTTGACTTTGTTTATGCCGCTAGGTAATATCTAGTTAACTTCATTAAGCATAATAACCATGAAGCGATTTTTTTTTTTTTTTTTTAAACGACTATAATTGTATTTTTATTCAATAGCAACAATAATATAAATAAATAAAACTAATAGTTTTAAGTTTTGACAGTCTCAAATAAAAAGAGAGATTATTGTTGAAAATCATAATTGTATAATATAATATAATTTTTATAATTATTTCAGAGGTCTAAAGAATAATTCTAAGAGTACTTGATGAATGGACCTAGTATGAACTTGATGAATAATTGTGAAATCTTCATAGCTCAAGTTTTGAGTAGTTTGTATTTGACAAATTTGATGAAGTTGATCGAGGTATGGACTAGATATGTAGTCTTCATCACTCAATTTTTGAGTGGTTTGTCTCTGACTAACTTAATGAAATAATTAACGTGATTGTAAAGGTGTGGTTGCCTTTTATTAAAAATGTTAAAGGTCATTTACAAGAGGTTTCATGGTGACCCGAAGTTTTATGTGCATGGCCTTAAATAACATGCATTTTATCAAGGAATCAAGGAAAATTTAGGAGTAAGACGTGTGTTGTGGGGATCTCAACCGTAGTTATTGAATGTCCAAGAAGTAACTCACTCTCTCTTATAAAGTTGTTTCCCTACTTCAGTACTATGCATCAATTCAATTTGTAAGATATTGGTGTTTAAGTTTATTCTCCTATCTTTGCTCAAAAATAGGTTTTTAAAATACTTTTTTTTTTTTTATTTGCTATATACTAGTCATTTGTGGGGCCTTTAGCCAATAGCAAAACAGCAAAAGGTATTTTGAGGGAAAGATGGTAGTTTGTCCCATATTGGATGATTTTGATTTGTCAAAGGGGTTTATATACAAAGTCTTGCTAGGAAGCTTATAAATTGTGGTTGTGGTGAGTAAAAACTTTCTTCACATACACATTGTCTTTGTTTCCCAATTAAACAAATATTTTTTAGTACAACAAATGGGTTAGAAGAATTTGAACATCCAACCCCCAAAGAGACATATGTCTCAATGTTGTTGAGCTATACTCACATAGTCCTATAAATAATGTGTTTATTAAAGAAAAATATGATATTATTTTGTAAAAAAACATAATGTATTTTTTAATACAAAAAAAACTATGTATTTGAAAGCTAATATAAAAGGTACATTATTGTTAAAAATTATTTCATAATTTATTGAAGGAGAAATGTTCACATCAAAAAAAAGTATTCTAAAAGGGAAAGGTGGGAGAAGATTAAAAGTCATGTATATTTTTTTAAGTTAATATTTTAAGGTTTAATGTATTCTATAAGAATATATAATACATTAAAAAAAAAAAAAGCCCTGCACTTAATGTTAAATTCTTAAATTATAACCAAACTTTGCTTTAAAGATATGCTACTTTCATTTAAAAACATATAAAAAAAAATATTGAAAATTCACATTATTTCTTGTCATTGTAGCTCAAAGGGTGTGTCAATTAAAAGAAACTTTGAAACCACTATTGGAGAGAAGAGAAGCTTTTTTTTTTTTTTTTTCTTTTTTAATCTTCTATTGATGTTTAGCCTAATTTTACATAAGGTTAAAATTTTAGCCTAATTAGTTCTTATATAAACTTTAAAAAATATATAATAAGTCTCTAAATTTTTTATTTGTGTATTTATTACGTTTTTTTTAAAAAAAATAATGTATTTATTGGCTATAAAATTGAAAATTAAAGATTTAAATAGAAACAAAAATAATTTTTTTAAATAAAATGATAGATTTTTAAATATTTAAATATTTTATGAGACTTATTAGATACAAAATCGAAAGTTCTATATTTATTAGACATTTTGGAGGGACTATTAGAGTTAAATTTGAAAGTTTAGCGATTTATTAGTCATAATTTTCAAAAGTAAAAACTAAACTTGTAATTTAGCTTGAACGTAATTTTAAATAAATATCTAGATTGAATAATATTAACTAAAAAATTATTATGAAATTTTATAGAATTATCAACCTAAATATATAAGTATAAAAAAATTTTAAAATAAAACCAAAATTTTCTTATTATCAATATTCGTAAAATAATTTAGTAAAATTTCAAAAATATGTGTGAAAAATTAAAAAATAAATTAAATTTTCCAAACGTGGTAGAAGTGTGCTAAAAATTAAAATTTTACTCGTAGATTTTGCAAAATTAGGAATATGAAACATGGTTATAAAGCTAAACATTAAAATAATGTATAAATATATTTTTGAAAATTTTCTCAAAAAAAATATATTTTTTTGAAAATTTTAAACAATAAAAATTAACTAAAAACATATGAAAATTGGCATCACATTGGTTTCAAACTACGGACAACATTAATAACATCTACCCCTCTCTACCGCTGAAGCAGATACTCATACTTTAAATTCTAGGGGCATCTTTTATATATATATAAAGAATATAACTACAAATTTTTATATTTAAAAATAATAAAATACGTATAAGTAAAACGTCACAATGTGAGGGGAGGCATGTGCTCCTGCCCCTTCATAGTTTCGCCCCGAATACAAGTGTTTTATAAAAAGAAAAAAAATGTAGAAAACAATACTCTATATATATTAAAATTATAAACTTTATTATAATTTAGTGTAAAGTCATAAATTTGTTAGAACCTTTTAGAAATTATTGGATGAAACTATTAACATTTTAAAAACTTTGAACTTCTAAAATTAGTTATAAATAAATGTAAAGTCATAAATTTTTTAATGATTTCTTAGGACAAAAATTAGATAAAACGACTTTCATATTTCTACATTTACACATTCTATCACATTTTAAGTAAAATTAATTATTAGATCCCAATAATGTTTACATGATTTTAACAAAATAAAATTATAAGCCAAACTCAAATATTTTATAATAAAATAACTCTAATAAAAAAGGAAATTAATTAAATGAAGGAAAAAATATAATAATACAATATCCAAGATTTCCATGGTTACATTCTAACCAAAAAAAAATTCCCTTAGTTACATGATTTAAACATCTATAAAGAAAGGAACACACAAGTATATTTATATAAAATAATAGATACAATAAAAATGAAAAATTAGAAGAGAATGAAAGAGAATGATTTGATTTTTTCCTCACCTCTTAGCTTTTTAGGGTGACTTATGAGCAAGAAAGAAAGCAAAATAATAATAATAATAATAATAATAATAATAATAATAATAATAATACTAAATAAATAAATAAATAAATAAAAATAAAAAAATTTATGTTGACTTTTTTCTTCTAGTTTCAAATCATCCTACCTAGAAACACATTACGCTTAGTGTGCTAACTCTAATTAAATTTATTTTGTATTCTCTAGTGTGAGAATAAAAAAAAGGTGAGAGTAGTCAAAAATCTTGAGAGAATGCTATTGTAATTGAGGTCGAGAGAGAAGTATTCTGTGTGAATGTAACAATATTTTACATAGTGGATTTTTTCTGATTTGTGTTTATTTTTCCACTTTAGAGTTTTTTCACATTAATTCTTACGTTTCCAGTTTTACTACTTTCTTTTAATTATTTTTCTGCTTATTTATACGGAAAAAATGAAATTTTTTTCCAACGGCATAATACTAAAAACTTTGAAAGAGGAGGAACTTGAAAGGTTGGGAGAGATGAAAGAAAGTTGATAAGAAAGATGGAAATGCGAATAGCTGGGAGATAGAAGCTTTAAGGGAGAGAGAGGAATGTGAATAGATGACAAGATCTATATGATAGTCATGGATGGTCCATTTTTTAAGGAATGAAATTTGGAATTAAATTTAGGAAAATTATTTAAAATGAAGAAGCGGTTGAAAATATTTATAAATATATTTGAAAATATCCTTTAAATCTATGTTTAATTAAAATTTTAAATAATAAAAGTCTTTTTTGTGCAATTCCAAGTGTAAAGTAAGACTTCGTATCTTATTGGTGAAACTAACTACTCTAAATTCAACTGATCTTCCATTTTTTTTTCCTTCTTGCGAAATAATTTAACTGATTCAACCCAAAAGTCATTGATAAATCATTTAATTTATTTCTCAATTAATAAAGAATTAACAATTGCGAAAATGATAGGATCAATGAAAAATGAGATGTTTTCTTTTTAAACCGTTCTTTATCATTTAATTTGAATGATTTTTTTAGACAAAATGTGATTTTTTTTTTTTTTAATTTAACTTGAATATAATGCCTAATATATACTTATGACCTTCTACTAAGGAACAAAAGGAAAAATCAAAAGATTTTTTTTAATTCAATTAATAAATAATAAATAATTATGAAATTGATAGGATGATGAAAAATGAGATGTTTTCTTTTTTAATTGTTGTTTATCATTTTAACGTGAATGGTTCTTTTTTTAGACAAAATGCGATTTTTTTAAAAGAAATAATTTAACTTGAATATAATGAGACTATTATCTATTTAATGTAAAATTATCTAATATATCCTTATGACCATCTATTAAAAGGAGCAAAAGATAAAATCAAAAGTTTCTCTTCAAAATTCCTTCTAGATAGTACTAGTTTGTTATTATGTTACTACATGTGTTGCATGTGTTTTAAAAAATAAATCTAAAATTAATTATAAAATATCATAAAAATCAAGATTTTAAAATAAAAAATAAATCCAACATGTGCAAATGATTTAATCCTTATACTTAAAATAAATTTGTAAGAATCATCCTGAAATATGATGATAGTTGCTACTACACTTTCAAACTTTTAATTATAAATATTGAGCCCTCAAACAATAGTTGTAGAAATTGGACCCCAAATAATAAAAATTGAATATTCAAATTTATACAATTGTTACAATTTCTACCGTTATTTAAGTTTGAGTGTCCAATATTAACACTTCTATGAGTTTAACAGATCATTTTTTACAATTGAAAGTTTGAGGATACAAGTCCACCATACTTTAGGTGTGGTTTTTTTCAATTTGCCCAAATTTTTTTAAAAAATTGACTTGAAAATTAAAAAAGTAAATTTAAAAATAATTAAAAAACAGTAATAATCAAAATTTTAAAATCAAAGATAAATTAAAATTACTCCATATATCTATATATCCATAAAATTTGAAGAAAAGTATTTGTACACTATTATATGTTAAATAAAATAAATATTTGAATAATTTTGAGAATAATATGTAATTGTTTGTATAGAGATCCATTGATAGATTTTAATAGATGTACTGAAAAGATTGATTTTTAGAATTTAAACCTATAAATATAACTCACAGTCTATTTGTACTGAAAAGAACTAATAACCTCTCATTCAATCTTCATCACTATATTAAAAATAATTATTTTTATTTGAATTACTTAATAATAATTGTCACTTAGTTAATTACTTTGATTATCTTCTTAATTTTAAACTTGATTTAAACCAATATTAAAAAAAAATGTGATAATCCTTTCTTATTTAAAAACAAAATTGTTAGATGACTTGATTACACTAATATTTTACTACATTTTATTTATTTTGAATAGGATGATTTGAATATTCTCTTCATTTTAAATTTTAATTTAAATAAAAATATTATTTTTTTTCTATTTTTTTTGGTACAAAATTTCCCAAATTCTTTTTTGTTGGTTTGCAATGGTGTTGAATTTAAACTTTATTTCAAAATTATAAAGAGATGAATTAGTGTGTAATGCAACAAAATTTAAAAGAGACAATAGTAAAAAAACCATGAAAAAAATATTAAAATATTATTATAAACTATTAACTCATTGGTGTGTATCTACAAAATTTAAAAAGTGTAAAATAATTAGGTACAAAAGCATAAAATATAAAACAGTTAATCACTCTCTTCTATATCTTTGCCAACCTCTAAATAACGACAAAATTTGTGACCTTAAAACCAAGAGTTTTCTTTGAATATCTACCTTTTTCAGTAAGTGAATCTATGTCTATAGAAAAAGATTACAAAGATGAGAACTTATGTTAAACAAAAAAAAAAAAAACCAAAAAAAAGAAGACAGAGATAAATGCAATGTCTCCTCCTAGACCTAATGTTACAAAAAAAATTCTACAAAATAATAATAATAATAAATCTTCAATATGTAGTAACAATGCCACAAACAAATTTTCTAAATAATAATAATAATAATAATAAAAAGCAATTAAATCGGAGAGAACGAAAAAAGAAAAGAATGAAATATTAATCTCATCAATTAACGGATTTACAAAGAGTGATTAAATATTTTGCGGTCCGGATATCCCGACTCACATGTCTTTACATGAACGGTTTGAATCAAACCATTTGTAACTATTACAAAGTAGGTCGTATCCATAGTGTCACCAGGATAAAGCACCCAACCTTATTCATATACTGTACACCTTTAAGTTATTTCTGGAACATGGTCCGTCCACCTATCTGTCAACTACATACTATTCAAGACTTCATGCAATAACTTTGGATTTTTCCATTAATGGATAAATTAATATTGCATAATTAATAATTAACTAATCAATTACGAGGTTTTAAGACACAAATTCCAACATAATCAACCAAAAATAATGTAAATTACACAAAAAGATTTCAATGAACATCCTCAAATCTTGAACATTAAGCCATAAATCTCAACAACTATACCACAAATGTAAATCACACCAAGAATGCAAATCTCAGCAATATTTCCAAAAACATTTCAACAACTAAAAATCTACATCACCCTGAAAGTTTCTAAAAAAACTACACCCAACAACTAAATCACATCAAAATTTAGGAAAAGAATACAAATCTCAACAAGTATTTCATGATAGACCACTTAAAAAAAAAGATCCAAGAGAAAGTAAAATTGCAAAAATTTCAAGGGAGACGTACCAAAAAAAAGGGTGGCAGCAGCGATTTTGGAGGAGGGAGCGGTGGCAGTAATTCTAGAGGAGGGAGCGACGACCGACGAGCTTCAACGATGGAGGGAGTGGCGGTCAATAGATATGAGGGCGAGCTATTTGCAAGGGAGAGGCGATGACGGGTTGTTTGCGAGGGAGAGGGAAAGTTGGAACAACACACACACTTTAGGGAAGAAGAGGGAAAGGGAAAAATATAAAAATAGGGTTTTTATTTTTAGAACTGCTGATGCCATAAGTAACGCGTCGGCAAATCTCACTCTATGTCGACAACACGTAATACGTCATCGGCAAAGGCCCACTTTTCCTGACAACAATAATCAACAGTTGGCAAAGGCCCTCCTATGCTGACAAGTAATTATAATATTGACGGGATATAGGCCCCTCTCTACCAACGCCTACATTTCTACCATCGATAGAAATATTTTTTGCTGACGGGGATTCAAACCATTGGAAGAATCACTTTTTGCTCGCGACATTTTATGGCGTCGACATGTTTTTCATCGGCATAGGTGAATTCTTTTGTAGTGGACTACTACAATTTTTGCTTTTGTTGATGGCAAAAAAGAATCAAGAAAGACCTATTTTGATGGCCAAAAAACATCAAGAAAGCTTGACCATCAAGAAAGATAGTTTTCTTGATGGCCAAAAAACGTCAACACAAACCTTATCTTGATGGTTTTGGCCATCAAGATAGGTTAGGTTGATGTTTTTTGCCCATCGGGTATTGGAGAAAACCATCAAGATAGTTACTTTTGTTCATAATTTTTTAACGTCAAAGTAGGTTAATATTGATATTTTTTGTCCCTCAAGTATTTGTAAAAACCATCAAGTTAACCCTTCTTATTAACGTTTTTTGGCCATTAAGAAAAATATATTACTGTATGTTTTTATTGACATTTTTTTGCCATAAATTATCAACCTTTCTCGACGGTTTGATCGTCAACTATAACAATTTGAGGGGAAAAAAAAAGATCCCGGGTCATTTTGACCCCCTACAAGCAACCTGTAATCGATCCCAAGCATGCTTGATACCTACAATTTGCATTCACTCCAAACAACCAACGTACGAAACAACTTTACACATCTCCTGCAAACAACCAACTACACAACTCCAATTTTTCAATCACACATTACTCCATTAGCATTAGATAATTACACCAGATCATTTCTACTAACACCATCAACTACGCGACTACACAACTTCAACAACGACATAACTCCAAATTTTCAAACACAATATCTAAATTGACACAGCATCAGACCATCTCATTGAAACATCATAGCATAACATAATGAATCAAGTAATTTTCATTAATCAACTAGTAAAATACATGTTCTACAAAAAGTTAGTATCTTAAAATTGTAACATATAAGGCCTAATCCTACCAAACTTTACATCATATCGTTTGTCCTTAAACTTAACAAAACTGAAACTTTGTCCTTAAACCTAACAATAAAACTGTGAAGTCATAATACTCAAATGTAACATCCTATAAAGTCACATTAGCCAACTCTTACCGTGTCTAATTCCAATTTACTGTAAGGTGTTTCTCTCGCCAACTGCAAGCAAACAAACCATATTAGATTGATTAAAAACAATTATATTAAGTGTAAAAACTATAGTTACAAAAGATGTCTAAGCAAATGCATACCACATCTGTAATTATTGTGCTCCTACAAGATACTATGTCGTGTGTGAACTTCATAGTATAATACTCACACTCCGTACTACCTAGTTTGTTTAGCACACCATATATGTACACATATATTTCAACCCATGTTAGAAGAAACCAAATCTTTTAATCAAAAGTATAGTCCATGGATTTAACCATTACACTAAGTCGATCCTTCATTAGCAGTTCGTAATTACAACTAGGTCAAAATGTCATTGTGTCCCTATAGTTACCTCTTACTTCTTAAGTACCACTAATCCCTCTAATGAACAATTTGTTTATGGTCCTACCATAAACCAAGTTCCTCTCAAGCCAATGAGAGGGCATGTACTCTTTGTTCAAGACTTGAAACCAGTATTTAAGAGAGAACTACTCCTCTACTTACCCTAAAGGTAAGAAGGAGCGAATTTCATCTTGTGTAGCTATGTTTCCAACTCCCTGCTCAGACAAATCCCCAAAATAGTAGGCTTATTGAGTCAGCAACTCGAGCCACTCTCATCCATACGAATCAAAGGATTGCCTTCGTAGACAAGAGTTCATAATTCACTTAGGATTGAGATTGAGTTACATGGTTATCGTATGAAATATTAATCTCTTCAGTAAACGGTATTACAAAGAGAGGTTAAATATTTTGTGGTCTACGACTAAATCTTTGTATAGGATACCTCCACTCGCATGTTTCGACATGAACAATTTGGATCTCATCGTTTGTAACGCTTTACAAAAATAGTAATATTTACAAAGTGGGTCGTATCCATAGTATTACCAAGATAAGGCACCCAACCTTATCCATATACTATAGACCCTTAGGTTATTACTTGAACATGATCCACTTGTATGCCCACTACACTGTTTAAGTCTCATGAAAGAACCTTAGATTTTTCCTTAATGGATAATTGCATATATAAAATAATCAACCATTACTTCAAATAACATATTGACTACGAGGCTTTAGGGCATACATCCCAACAATTATATTATTAAATTTTACCCTAAATTTGTGGAATAAAATTGAAAAAATAATGGAAAACTAAAAAATCCTAAACAACCTATCAATGAGATGTTCTTCTAACAAAAAAGACCACAATATTTTTTTTTTCCCATGAAGATGTTCTTCTAACAAAAAAGACCATAATATTTTTTTTTCCCATGAAGATATAGAAAATATAACCCAAATATGTTTTTCCACTAGTATAAAATCTATGATACTTGACGTTTGTAACTTTTATACTTGGCACTTACAGAAAAAGAAAAAAAAAAGTAATGTGTTTTGACATTTTCACCGTGTCAAATTTAGTACGTTTTAACTTGACACTATTTAAATATCAAAAATAATATTTATTTTTTCGAATCTTAATGGACACATTTTAACTCTCAAGTATAATATTAATTTTCATTTAAAAGATAAGAGTATAATATGTGAGAAGAAAAAAACTTTAGCCTCTCTTTTGCAAAAGAAAACTCTAGCCTAGCCTCTATTTATCTCTAACTCTCCATTGTCCTTTATGACTGGTGACATGTTTCTGACAGAAGACACTCAGTTCTCGGCGTTCCAGCAACTTTTCGTGGTGCTTTTCTCCCCTTCGGAAGGGTTCAATACCTACCCACTCTTATTTTGCGTTAGATTTGAGTTACCCACTTCATATGTAGGATTAAGTCTGTTCAAACATGAACCAGCAAAAATTCAAGTCATTTCGTGTAAAAGTTAGTGGGTATAACACTCTACTTAACATTTTGAACTAGTTTAAGGTTGTTTAAATTTGTCTCTAACACTTGTAAACAATGTGATGGGAATATATATATAGTTTGTGATTTTGGAATAGCTCAAATGGATTTGTAATTCTTCTTGTAATTTTGAAATTTGTCATATTAGGTTATGATAGTGTTGTAAATTGTGGAATTGTTTCTTATGAAAGGTAATAGTTGAATGTATGAAATTGTATTGGATTGATTATAGATCTTAACGTGTAATGTTTATTTAGTTGATGAAATTTTGTCTTCAAGACATTCAAATTGTTGGAACATAATAGATGAAATGAGATTATAGAATATTTATTTGGTAAAAGAAAAAAAAGACATACATTACATTAAAATTGTGTCAAGAATTAAATAATTTGTCAATCATTTAATGTCAAGATAACAATATATTTGACAATAACAAACGTCAAGAGTTACTACGTACATACGATACATAATTAATGTCAAGAATTAGTACGCTTGACACGAAAAGTATAACAAGAAAAATATATCTTACGTTTTTCCTTAGTCAAGTTATACCATTATTCTTGACACTAGATTACTTGACGCTTTTAAAAGCATCAAGACTTTCGATGCTTAACATTGTAGAAACGTCACGTGACTCAATTTTTGTATTAGTGTTCGTTTATCAATTTTTTAAGTTGTTATAATAACAATTACTCCAATAGACAAAATAATAATTATAAATGTTGGGATTTATGTCCTAAATCTTATGGTTTGTATTGTATAAACAAAATTCATTTATTTAATAAAATAAGGAGTTATTTTATTCAGCATTTAGTCTTATGTAACTCAATCCAATAAACTAAGATCCAAGGTTATTTTATGTAGTTTAAACAATATGTGGTAGATACACAGCGGATCGTGTTCGAGTAATAACCTAAATAGTATGCAATATATGGATAAGGTTTGGTGTTTTATCTTAGTAACACTAAAGATATGATCCACTTTGCAAATGTTGCAAATGTTACAAGTGTTACAAACAATTTGATCCAAATCGTTTATGTGGAGACATGTGAGTGGGGTATCCTGTAAAAAAAGTTTGTATAATACCAAACCGCAAACTGTTTAATCTTTCTTTATAACATCATTGACTGAAGAGATTAAAATTTCATTGGATGACTATATATAACTCGATCTCAATCCTACTTGAGTTATAAACTCCTATCTGTGAGGGTAGTCCTATGATTTGTATGGGTGAGAGTAGTTCGTGTCGTCGACTCATTAAGCCTACCATTTTGGGGACTTGTCCAAGTAGGGAGCTAGAAACATAGCTACACAAGACAGAATCCACTCCTCCCCGTCTTTAGGGTAAGTAGACGAATTACTCTTTTAAGTGCTGGTTTCGGGTCTTGAACAATGGAGCCTCACACTCTCATTGGTCTGAAAAGGATTTAATTTATAGTTGGACTATAAAGTGATTATTCATTAGAGGGATCAGTGGTATTTAAGGAGTAAAAGGTAATTAAAGGGGTAAAACAGTAATTTGACCCAGTTGTAATTACGATTCGTGAATGATCGACTTACTGGTAATGGTTATATCTATGGACACATAAATATTTTACAGTGTGGAGAATGCAGCTGTGAGTCTTTACTGGAGTGACCCACAGTTAATGAATGTTGATTAATTTAATGAAAGAGTTTAATTAATTAATCTTGAATCATTGAAGTTTCTAATCTGTAGGTTCATTAAGTTATCTTGCTAGTTCACCGAGAGTAAAACAACAATTAAGTAGTTTTGGAAATTTTGAATTATTCAAATTAAATAAGTAAATATGCGATACAATTAATATACATTATATTATAAAGTTGATTTTGAATGAGATTCAAAATTAAACTATATAATATGAGAGTATTAATGTTTGAATAAGATTCAAATATTAAATTAACATGAATAAAATTCATATTATAAGGAAATTATATGTTAATTGTATATGATACAATTAATATAATGTATATAGATACATTATATTATAAACTTAATTTTGAATTTCTATATAATAAGAGAGATTAATATATTTGAATAAGATTCAAATGTTAGATAATATGTTACATTAAAAAAAATTAGATAATATGAATGAGATTAATATTAAAACTACAAATATAAGAGAAAAATACATATGAATCATATTCAAATGTAATATTAATTAAATATATGCTATTTAATTGATTAATATTAATTAATAAATATTTAATGAAATATTAATTTAATATACTATTTATTTAACTTATATTAAATTAAATTCTAACTCTCCTGCAGTTGAAGGAAATTAAAAGGGGTTGACGGGAGTAACTCCCCTCTCTCTCATTGTTTGTGGACAAAAGTTTACTCTCTTCCTTTTATCTTCCACAAGAGGTTCCCACAAGCCAATTCTTGCTGGAGAATAGCAAGGAAATTCGTTTGATGGTGTCTAAGTTTGTTGAGAAATAAACAACTTGTTGAGGAAAAAGGTTGAAGAAGTTGTCTTCAAAGGTAATCATTTTTTCCTTGAAATTCTTTGTAAAAGCATGCTTATTGTTGTATTATGTTTATATTTCTTTGTTTCTCTGCATTTTTCAAATTGAAATCAATTGCACAAAGTGATCATTCATTTTCGCGTTGAGATTCAATCCATTCAATAAGGATAACATAGTCTTCAAATGACTTAGCTTGATAATTTTATTTTTTTATTTTTTTTTTTTTTTTAAGATTTGGAGATTTTTAAAAATATAAATTCAAAATAATCTATTCTTGTAGTTAACCCAAGTTTTTATCAAAATATAAAAACTAAATTCCATGTTTTAAAACTATAAGACCTAAATTCTAACTTTCTCTTAAAAATATCAAGAGTTTGTCACATTTTTCTTCTATTTGATCCCTCCTTACCAATGGTTTAGTGGTTGTATCTCATTCTTGAGAGGTGATTAATTTGATTAACAACTACTCGAAGGACTTTACTAAGGTGAAGAATGCAAGTGACAAGATGTTGTTATAGCGAGACAATTGAGGAATGTAATTGACGAGAATGTTGTTATAGCGAGGCAATTGAGGAATGTTTCTTTCTCCTTCTGTCCTTGTGTAGCAACCAGACCATTCACTGTGTAGCTCGTTACGATGTTGAGTTTTTGTCTCCTTTAGATTATTTTATCTTCCAATTTTAAAGTCTTAGGAAGGTGTTGGAACTCGAGACTCCTATTTTCTGAGCTAGGCTTTGAATGTAATTAATGTCTAACTTTTTTCCTCTATTTTGCTGTCGAGGTTGGGGGTTAATGAAGTTATTGTAAATAGGCACATACATGACCTAAAGTAGATAAATGGGCCAAAGCCCAAAAGAAAGATCCTCTAGCAAAAACAACCATGAATGCATGTCAAAATCAACGACGGGTGGATGATTTAACTTAAATGTTACGTCAATTCAAAATGTCCAAAGTTGAAATGGTTACCATGCTTATTTTCAAAGCATATTATAATGGTAAGAGGTGTCATGCCTTGAAATTTAATTCAAAAGCTCATGTGATGACTTGTATTGTGACGATGTTTGCCTGACATTGACTTAACTCAATATAATCTTAGAAGAAGAAGAGAGAGGAAAAAAAAAAAAACATGTGAAAGTTAAATTGTGTTACAACCATTCTCTAAAGAAAAAACAAATTGTTATACAATAAATAAGAACCGATTTCGATAGAGGAGTATATGTTAAACATCATTGAATTAGGATGTTTTTGGGGGAATAAAATAAATAAAAGTTACGATCACGAAAGAATTCATATATTGAAGTGGTCCAGTCTATTGGTGTTATTAATATTGTTCTTTTGTCAAAATAAACATCTTTATTTCTACAATTTAACAAATTTATCATTATTTAAGGGGACCAATTCCTCTTTTTTTTTTTTTTTTTTTTTTTTTCTTTGGCCTATATATGCTCTAAAATGTCATGATGTTTAGCAACTTGTGTGTTGGTTTTGGAATCTTTAAATTGAAAGTGGCCAATTTTTAGAAGAGGAGGCCATAAACAACCAATTAAATCTCAGCCATAAAAGGAATTGTCACATGAAATATGATTAAAATATGTTATTGGTCATTAAGAAGAATTTAATGTTATAGGACCATCAAATTTAACAAGAATTTTAAAACTAGATAAAACCAAATGAAATTGATAAAATAGAGAATAAAAAATTATTCAAACGTGTCTTTATAATTAACTATAAATATGTGATAATATAAATTAGCTTTGGTAGATACGTTATATTAGAATTGGACATTATAATGACTTGACTTTCTAAGACTTTTAACCGGACCATTATTTTAGTATGCATACCTTTGAAAGCAACTCTTTTCAACTTAAGCAAAAAGGAACCAACCATTTTATAAAGTAAATACATTTAATCAAAACAAAAGTTCAAATAACATAAAACCTTAGTTCAGTACCTCTATAATAAAAACAGTTAAAAAAGCATAAATTTATGGAAAAACTGTTATAACTAAAATGATAAGAAATGTCAAGTAATTTAGACACCCAAGACTAGCTTAAAACATTAAACCAACTATGCGAAAGCTACTTCTAGTCCCATGGCACTCTCACAGAATCCTTTTATCATTCGTCAGTGCATCATTTCCCTTACTTGAAAATCATAACATAAAAAAAGGATGAGCATATAAATAACCCCACTACCAGGGTCAGACTATGCATTTATGCCCAATAAATGCAATATGCTAGTGGGACATGCATACTTCAACTTTCCATTCATAACTAACTAGTGAATAATTAACCTGTCCTATTGCAGGTCTGAGTTGTATCCACAAACCTCAGGTGATCCCCGAAGGAAAACACATACCTCTAGTGAATCTTATAGTTGGAAACACAAAACATGTAGTGGATCCTGAAGGATACACGTAACCTTTGGTGATCCCCAAGGAACACAAAACCTCTAGTGATCTTGAAGGAACACAAAACCTCTAGTGAATACATAACTACAGGTAGAAGAGTAATTATCACTAATATATATAACTAGTAACATACATAAAAGTCCACAACATAAATTCATAATACGTTTCATGTAAACATTATCATGCTTATATATCCTCTCATATCATGTAAAATATATGCAAAGCATATAGATGACCTTAGAGAAGGCAACAACATCATACTGTATAGCCTAACACGAATTTCAATAGTAAGATTACTTACCTTAAACTCAAATCTAAATATATCCAAGCAACTTATCCCTTCTTTGCCCAATGGAATCTTGAACCAAACCTTGAAATTATAAACTGCATTTAATTCCAACTTTAGGCCAAAATCCAATTCACGAAATTAACCAAAAACTTAGCCCAAACAACTCCAAACGCTTACCCAAGTGCGTAGTTTGCTCCAACTGTCGCTTCCAAACCTCACAAAGATTCGAACTAAAGGTGACGTTGAAAATCCCAACAGTTGCTTGATAGTGCCTTAAAGTCCTTACAAGCTCCAATCCAAACCAGAGATTCCGAAGACCATTAATGCTAGTGGCAGCGAACCCAAAGCAGCAACAGACTAGGACGAGTAGAGACAAAAGCTCAAACCTTAACGTGCGATAGTCAGCTGTCAAACCTGAGAGATAACAAGATCCACGCGACGGTAATGGACGACAGTGATGAAATCTTCACGCAAACGGAAACGAATGGTGAAAAATTCGCCAGTGGGTGGGCTTGTACACCTGGGTAGTGATGTTGATGACTCAAAGCGAACCTGCAGATGACGTCAACGCATGACAAACTCGAGGCTTGATCGACAACAACCTGCAGACGATTGACAAGAGCGACGTGTACCCCTATAGCCCAAAAGAAGTTATTGAAGAGGGGAGCAGCTGATTGAAGAGCAGCAGTGGTGTCTGGTTGAAGAGCGGTGACCACGAAAACTAACAAGAGAGAAAGAGAGAATTCCATGAGACTAGAAGTAGCTCCCGACATACTTTCCATTGTGACAGTTTTTTCAAAAATTTATGTTTTTCAACTGTTTTTATTATCAGAGTATCCCAAACGAAGGTTTGATGTTATTTGAACTTTTGTCTTGATTAAAAGTATTTACTTTATACTATGGTTGGTTTCTTTTTGCTTAAGTTGAAAATAGTTACTTTCAAAGTTATGCATGTATAAAGTAATGACCCTATTAGAAGTCTTAGAAAATCTAGATTTTTACAAACATTGATTAAATTGGTTTAATTATTACTATTGTTTTTATTTTATTTTATTTATTTTGAATGAGTCTAATTTCATTAACGACTTATTGAAAATCTATAGCATAAGAAGTAGAGGTGATATTCATTCGATTTTGTGGGTTTTGAGATCAACCAAAGAACCAAATCAGACCAATTAGTTTTATAAAGAAGAGATCCAAATCGATGTCCAAAAAACAACAAAATCAATGGATTGGTTTTTATTTGGTTCAGTTTATTATCGGTTTGGTTCTCGGTTTTTGAAATTTTTATTTTTTTCTTCCAAATTTGTTTTAAATTCGTCCTTTTTGCTAATTTAAAATTAAAATTGGTCCATTTCACACACACACACTCTCTATAATAATTGGTTTTTTTTTAAAACAAGAATATATATACACAATAATAATTAAAACGCTAAAAGATACCTAATGTTAAAATTTATTTTTTAGGACATATATACTCTTGGTTCGGTTCGGTTTTGATTGACTTTTCCAATCAAAATCCAAACCAAACTAATATTTTTTGGTTTTCTCCAAATGAAAACCAATATGTCTAACGTTACAGTAAAAAACTAAACTAAACTAATGGATTTGTTTGAATTGGTTTGGTTTTTTATTTTTGGAAAATTTATACAAACAGCCCCTAAAGTATGAGGTTTGTTACAATTACACCCCTAAAATTTTAGTTTGTTCAATCACTTCCCCTAAACTTTGTAAAGTGTTGCAATCAATTAGTTGAGTTAAAATTGGACGACTCAGACATATATGTAGGTGAAGGGCAAATTTGTGATAAGAAAAAAATTTAAGCTAGAGTATGAGGATGCATGATTCAATGGTTCTTGTCTACTATTTGGTAGCTCCACCTCACAAATCATCGAAGCTTCAAGGTTAAAGGGATCGGAATCGCTAGGGCAAACACCCAATTTCAATTCTCTTCAAGGTGACTTCGGGGAAGAAGAAGAACCCCACTGAGTTAACTCAATTCTCTTCTTCTCCTCACACATCATTCCTTAATCATGTACTCAACCAACTTTCTTCTCTCTGTTTTATTTTCTTGTACGCTTCATTTCCATTTCCATCCACTTCATCATCACCATTTCTCCCACCCGAAGCTCTTCCCACAACGAAGCCCAAACCCACCACCGGCTCCACCATTTTCTTCACCTTCTACGAAGCCCAAACCCCAATGTCTTCCCTCTCAATACTTAGAAACCAATACTCTATTTCTAAGCACCTCTTTACTGCGATTTCTTCGTTTATTGTGTTGGATTTAGCATTTAAGAATCGACCCATTTACATTACAGGGGAAAGCTATGCAGGGAAATATGTGCCTTCAATTAGTATTACATTTTAAAGAAAAACCCCAAATTGCCTTGTGATAAAAGGGTTAATTTGGTTGGTGTTACCATTAGAGATGGGTTAACAGATCCAATTACTCTCATGTGTTCAATGCTTTTTATTCAAGTTGATTAATGAAAAGCAAAAAAAGAGATGAAAAACCATTGAATCACGTTGAAGTAGAGTGCTTATACTTTTATTCCACCACACAAATTCTCTCGGTCATCTCTCTCCGCAAAATCACTTGCATTAGGTTTAAAATCACCCTAACACATATATTTAATCATTCAAAATCAATTCAATGTTTAATTTAACACTTTTAAACACAGTTTTATAGTATTTAAAATTGACGTTAAATGATTAAAAGCATTTTCGAAGTGAGTTTCAAAATGACCATAAAGTTATTACTTCGAAACAGAGTAATACTTTGGTACATCCAGGCTTGCACTTATTTTTGTGCATCTCATTCAATCACAAAGAAGAAGACTTTGGTACATCTAGAGTTGTACTTATCTTTGTGTATCTCATTCAATCACAAAGAAGAAGAAATATAGAAAAAATATCTTTTCAAAAAAATGAAATTTACCCCGTAAAAGTTTATAATTGGATACTTAGATGTATCGAGAGAAAAAAAAAATCAGAAAAAAGATGACCCAACTATTTTTCTTCCCAAACTTGCCATAAATATTAAGAAAATTCACATTTTACTCCACAATTTCATTCATATATGTTCTTGCATCCATAGATCCAATCCATGGAGGTAGAGGCAAGCGAGTGTTTTATGTTATTGGCATCCATCCAAACTATTGCTACTATTTCCAAATTTATAAGAAAAAGTAAAATACACCTTTGACCTTAATCCAAACTCTTGCAACTATGTTTTATATTTAAAAATTTTAAATCCATATTTTTCATTTCATTATTTAAGATTTGACAAAATTGTTTCTTTTTAGAATTTAATACTTTTCAAATTACAGGCCAATTAGCATTTGGGCAATGTGAATTTATCCCTTATTGTTGACTTTTATTGTTGGTAAGTCCTCAATTACGGAAACAATTAAAGTTGGCAATTTCCCATTAGAATTTAAAACGGCAAAAAAAGAGAAAATAAAATTATCATAAGTGTGCAAAAGGAAAGGCATTTTAGAAGAATTATCTCGCACGATTCAAAACCCATATTCTTTAGCTTCCTTTCTTTCACGCAACGAATAACCCCTTCACTCATCATCATCATCCCCATCAAAATCCTAACATTCTGTTTTACAGATCTCTATAATTGTCATCCCCCCAACAAGAAGAAGAAGAAGCAAGCTCGCAGTGAATAGCGAATATTCTCTAATACCCTTTCTTGGTTTCTTATATTGCACAGGGCTGCTCGGTTTTTCTCCATTCAATACTATAATTTACCAAACGAAGGAAATTGCATTGTGGGTATTGAAGCGTTTTTTAAGTCCAATCTTGGGTTATAGAGAATTTGAAGCCTTTGTTTCTGTAGGAGGGTTGGAATACGAAGAACCCCAGGTGGGGTTTGTTGCAAATATTCATTTCGAGGATCTTTGATTCTTTTCAGCGACACTAACTCGATTGGAATTGGTACTTTCTCCGAAATCTTGTGTCAATCAATTCGCCAGTTCTTTGATTTGAAGTGACAGTTCTGTAGCTTTTAATTTTGATACATTTGAATCTCGAAGGTCATAGGTGGAGTTAATCTGAGTGTAATGCAGTAAAATTATATGGGAAATTGAAATTGGATAGATTTGGAGTTGGAAGAGTTATTTTTTTGTTTTCCTCCATGTCTATTGCTTAGCTTTAATTTGGGTATCACTATGTCGGGGGGAACACCCGTAGCGGGTGGTTATATGAGGCAGAGGCATAGCCAGGGATATGCTTCTAGTGGTGATGATATTGAGGATGATGCATGTTCGAGGTTTCAAACTATGTCGTTTCATACTCCAAAGAGTCGGACGTGGATTGAAGTTGTAGAGAATGTCCTTTGGCTTGCTTCTGCTGCTTTCATTGTATACTATGGCGATAGGCATTCCAATATGATATATCTCTTGTGGCATGATGGCCGAATAAGAAGGTGAACACTTAGCCGTATGCACACTTCTGATTGTTGTTTCATCATTCTACTCAATTATTTCAGTGATGCATACTAATTTGTCAATATGATATCTAATTACTAACCATTTAGACCCTGTTTGGTAACCATTTGATTTTGGTTTTTGGTTTTTGAAAATTAAGGCTACTTCCTCTCATTTTCTTACAATGGTTTTCATCTTCATTATGTAAGAGAGTTGAGATTTTAGACAAATTCCAAAAACAAAAACAAGTTTTTAAATACTAATTTTTTTAGTTTTCAAAACTTGGTTTGGTTTTTGAAAACATTGGTAGATATTAAATAACAAAGCAAGAAATTTAGAGGTGGAATAAGTATTTATAGACTTAATTTTCAAAATCTAAAACCCAAAAATAAAATGGTTACCAAATGGGGCCTTTAAGTTTTTGGTTTTTAGTTTTTGAAAATTAAGCCTATAGACAACCGTGCCACTTCTAAATTTCTTGCTTTGCTATCTACTTTCTACCAATGTTTTCGAAAATCAAGCTAAGTTTTAAAAAATTTTAAAAAGGTAGCTTTAAAAACATGTTTTTGTTTTCAAAATTTGGCTAAAAATTCAATTTTTTTACTTAAAAAAGATGAAAAACACTGTAAGAAATTGAGAGAAAATTGGCTTAATTTTTAAAAACCAAACCGTTACCAAATGAGGCCTTACATTGATGGATTGATGGATTGATTGTTGGTTATTTTGTTTACTTCTCAACTGTCCGTTGGTTTGTTATTAAATTCCTCTCCCCATGATTTGGTAACTTGCACCTGGGAGGGATGAGTTGGAACTTAAAATGTGAGATTTTATGGTATGATTTGATCACTTTACCAATTTAGAATAACATATTGAGAGTTGTTGACTGGATGTGAACCTTAACGTACTTCCGAAATGGAATCTAGCATGATTTGGGTATGAAGAATAATATTTGGCATTAGGATAAGCTTGCATCAATGTTCATTCATGTATTTTTGTTCCAAGGGCGGGTGAATAAGTGGTACCAGATTTATTTTCTCTTTTTTTATAGTGCTGGAGTGGTTCTAAGCAACATATTAAATCTATGGATGCTCTTTAGTGAGGATGCCTTTTGGTGCGTGCCTCAAAATTGAGAGTTTTGGTTTGTTTATATAAGCTAACTAATTTTGCACCTATTTTATAATCTTTTTGTAGAAAATCTTTTGATCACTCTTTGGCATTTTCATTGCCAACGTTCTCAGAATAATACATGTTGCTTGATAAGTTCTTGTACAGAACATCTTGAGCAAATTGCATGTACTAGAAGTTTTTTGTGTTTAAAGCAAAAAGAGAAAGAAGACACATTAAATAGCTATTATTTAAGATTGTTAATGCCTTCTAGATTGCATTTTTCTCTTGCATGTTTTTCTTAGAAATTGAGTGATTGATGCGCGTTGAGGCTGTTTTAGTTCATTATATATCCTTAGGTTTAGATTTTGTAGAGCTTTTTCCAAGTTTTGGTGTGGCCTTGTATTTGACCAATTCTGGTCATGCTATGATGGAAGAAGTTCTTCTTCACCTCTCTACAAATTGAAATTCATTGGTAGATGTGATTCTTAGTAGTTCATAAAATATCTATCTCGAAAGTAATCTGAGGGTTTTAAGAGGTCAGAGAGGTCTTGAGAGCTTGGAGTTTGGCTTCTAATGCCATTTGTTTGGCTGTCAGGTCTTGATTTTTGTTGTGATATTCCTTTACTGGTTTTCAATAGTTCGGGTTCCTACTTGTAATGTTTTATACTTTTATTGACTTCTGTTTGCTTGGGCCTATGTTGTTTGTTTGACCCTTTTTGTAATCTTTCATTATTATTAATGAAAGTGTTTTCTTTTCATTAAAGAACATTAGTATTCTTAGATTCACTTACGTCACCTGAATTTGATTCTCTTGAGCAGACTTCCTTTATACCTCGGAATGGTGGGGATCGGTTTGAACATTGTCATCTTCATTTACACAAGTATGTCAGCCTGGAGCATTAGAAGGTTTGATGAAAAATGGGAACTAGCAAGCTTATCAGTTTTACCAATTGTAACACTTCTTGGGCTTATCTCTTTTTGCTTGTAAGATAAACCCCCCAACATTTTACAATATTGCCGTCTATTAACACTCATCATTCCTATTTTCTCCAATATAAAAGCACTTCATTTTTTCATTTGTAGGTTGTCATTTGCTCTTTGGCCAATATGGGGCTTCCTGACCATTCCTCTTCTGGTACTTTTCACATGCTTTTGGTTTTGGCATTCATCAATTATTAGGTTTACAATATAGCATATAATGATTGCTACTCCTCTTTGGTGTTGCTGCAGTTCACTTTGTTCATGGCATGCATGGTTGTATTTCCCAATATAATGATCGGCAAATTTAGGCCTCAGAGTGATGTTCTCCGTACAGATTAACGAACTCGATCAAAATGATGCATAGATGAAAAGATTGATTGATTTTAAAGCACAGATGATTGGTTGGATTGGCTTGAGATAACAGAAGGTTCTGATTCGGATTGCATAATTCATCCCTGCAATGATTCTCCATAAGCCAACTGTCTTCTCCTCAATCGATTCAAATTCCGACGATGCCAGAATTCTGGCATTCGCTGTTTTGGTATGACCACAACGGGAGCACTATTCTTATATCGTTACATCTTATGTTAGCAAAGTACATTTACTTTGTTATGTAGTTTAGTTGCCTCATTTTTTTTCATTGGAAAGTAGGCCTGTGGCGTGCCTTATTATTCATGTAGGCGATTCATTTCATTTTAGCATCTTCTTTGGTGAAATTTGTTTGTGTTTGTAAGCTAACATAACTTCACTGGCATCCTTAGCACAAGGGAAAAAGAGGAAGTCTCATTAGGCAATTTGAAGTGGTTGAGTTTGGTAGGACTGTAAAGTTTTGGGAAATACTGTTTCAGTGAAGTTACTTGAACGAATGATATCTTGAGCATATTTTTTGCTTACTTTTTGCTCTTTTCTGCTATTGCTAATGTTCATTTTGGGGTTCATTTGTTTGTTGTTACTTAGAAAACTGAATAAAGATGTTCTTAGGCTTTTTGAGTATTGGCAAAACTTCCATATCCATCCACTTAAGCTTGTCTTATCCCTTGATTGACAACCATTACTTTTCTGATCTTTATGGGTCACCAAATTTTAGCAAATTGAGTGTACTAAAAAGCTAAAGCAAACCCCACTTTCTTCCACTTTTCTTGATCCTTATATGGCCTCAACCATGCGTTGTTCCCCTTGTTGGGAGCTTTATCTTTTAGTATCATACACTCCAAAAGGGAAAAGCAAAACAGCTTCATCTCCCATTTTCATTCCTGCCTTGAATTTCTCTACTCTTTTATTCGATATCGGGGCGTTTGGGCGCCAAAGGCTTTACTCCTACATTAACCTCGTGACATCACCACATACTTTTCAATTTAGGACTTAAACTCTTTACACACAAAAAATATGTTTGGTTTAAGGAGGAGAGTTGTTAACTCCACTGCATGTTTAACCTTAAGGCGATGTTTGTTTCAAGGGTTAGGATTGGATGGGTTAGACATCCTAAACCCAACCCTTGTTTGGGGCAAGGGTCTAGGAAGCTTGGCTTCCAACACCTTTTCCCACGAGTTACTTTTTTTTTTTATTATTATTATTTTTTTTATATATATATTTAATCTAGGAAGTTTGTCTGCCAACTTTTGGAATCACCTTCGGTGATCGTCATCAGCCAACTCCGGCCATCACTTTCGGCGACTACATCGACCAACTTCGGCAACTGTTGATCGCCACCTTTGGCGACTATTGTCGGCCGACTCTGGTCGCCACTTCCGGCGATCGTCGTTGGCTGACTCCAACCACTGCCAACCAACTTCGGTTGCAACCAACCTTCAATCGCCACCGCCAGCAACCGCTGTCAATGAACCTTGAAAAACATTAATAAAAACACTCTTAGTATATAACATACTAAACAAACTTGTATATAAAAACACTTTTAAGAAAGAGTTGTCAAACACATGTGTTTTTATTTTAAGTATTTTTTATCAAAAGTGTTTAAATAAGAATAAATTTTTGAAAGCCATTTTTTTTTTGTAAGTCATTCCAAACAAGCCATTACAATTGGATATATTTATTTAGGCTATATGTGTAGAAAGTTCTAATTTAATCTAATAACATTTTCATTTTTTTTTCGAGGATTTAGAATCATTTTTTAAACATGAAGGTTTAAAATGCGGGAAACAATTGAGTGACCAAATAAAAATAAAAATTCAAGATTTATGATTTTTTATTCCTTAAATGTAATTTGATAAAAAAAAATTATAGTTTTTCAATAATTGAATTTAATAAAAATACGAGTTTATTTCAATTTTAAATTAGCTTTGAAATTAGTTAAAGTGACAAAAGTCTATGAAATTTTATAGTAAATATAAGAAGATATTTCGCAGACTCAAAATTTATAAATCTGTACTTCCTTCTGAGACTTCCTAAGTCTACACTCCAAATATCTACCCTTAGGCTCAAGATTCGAAACCTGTGCACCAAACACCTTTAAACCAATCGTGGACTCCATGACTAAACTACCAGAATACCCTTGTACATCCCAACGAACGATCGCTACTCTCAAATTTAAAAATAAAGCAAAACCCATTACTTAATTGTATGTGGATGAAGAAAATTAAAAGGAATAACAATTGAAACGAGAGGGAAGTTTTTGTACTGGAAATTGGGAGTGGCATGTGCATATTTCAAACGAGGTGTTGGTAGAGAAATGACAATGAGAAAGAAGTTGGGAGTTTCAATCAACCATTCACCTAATTAATGTATGGTTTATTGTTTTGATGTTGGATTTTTGACAAGGATGCAGATGGCCTTATACCATCTTTCATATTCTTTCTTTGTTTATATATTTGGTAAAGGAATCATGAATAAGATGGATTGCTACCAGACAAAATTACTGTAAAATATATTTTTAATCTTTTCAATAAATTTATTTGCTTATACTCGTTGTCTTGAAACAAACCAATGAAAAAAAAAAAAAAAAAAAAAAAAGTGTCTTTCTTTGCTTCATTTTATGATCTTATGTTATATGTCATTTTTTTTTCTCCTTTTTTTCTTCAACAACATTAAACTTTGCTATACAGGTCGGTCGAGCAAGTGTTTGGTAATCATCGTCACATACAATTTCTCTTTATCATGTTTGGTTTAGTTTCATTTTTTTCTAATTATAAACTTTGTTATTTCATGAATTGTATGTGCGTTCTTCTACTTTTGATTTTTGTTTCTTCTTTTGTTAATGGACCTTGTAATCCTTACTTAGAAGGATACTGATTTTAAGTTCTTTTTTTTCTTTAGTGAAAAAGGAAATAGTAAATTATATATATATATATATATATAAAATTTAGTTGGCTACATGAAATTGTCAAAAATAGCATTATTATTAAGTTTTCACTTTTCAGATATACGCTTTTTGAAAACTAGTTAAATTAGTTTTTATCGGTCCATTTCGGACGAGATCGACCACAGAGATTTAGTTTTAAAAAATTAACTTTTTCTAATTTATCGATTGTTCTGGGTTTTCTTCGTACATCTCAGGTTGATTACACATCGAGATTTTGCTAATTTTTCCAAATATCATCTAATCTTTCCAAATCTTATATATTTTCAGATTTTCTACAAATTCAATTATCTTCACCAAATATTATATCAAATATTTTACCTAGTTTTTCTTTTGCAAAATTTAATCGTTCCCAAACTTTAAAAATCAAAATGCAATCACTTGAGATCCATTTGAATAATTGGTAAATTCTTTTGAAAGTTTAGAAATTCATATAATTGTGGAAACAAAAATTCGCCTAAAGTTTTGAAAAATTATGTAAGAATTTAATACAATATTTGGTAAAAAATAACTAAATTTGGAAAAGTTTGAAAATATATAATTTTTGGGTAGATTACCCAATAAAATGAGTAGAATCTAAGTGTAATTTGCCCAAGATGAACCAAGAAGGCCTAAAACAATCGATAAGTTACAAAAAGTTGATTTTTTAACTAAATCTCGGTGGTCAAAACGGATCGAGAAAAACTATTTGAAAGAATTTTAAAAAAGAATACTAATTTTGTAAGATAAAAACTTCAACGTGCTATTTCTAACTATTTCCTTACCTACCCCCTTCTTGGTAACATTCTCTATGTTGTATTTCTCATTAAAAAAAAAAAAAAAAAAATTATAGCCTAGCTTGCTTGGTTTTTCACTCACAAAATTTTTTCTTTTCTTTTTCTTTTTCTCTCTCTCTCTCTTTTTTTTTTTTTTTCCAAAAAAGTCTTTTGGACTAAGAGGGCTTTTAAAGTGAAAAACATAGAGGACTGTCTTTTTTAGAAAAGTATAAATAGAGAGAGGAAAACTTCAAAATTCCAAACTAAAGTTTTATATATTTGGCTCTAAGATGTTTATACCAAAGAAAAAAATCATAAATGGCTTTGATCATAAAAGTAGTGACAAGTGAGTGGTTACGATTTACCAAAGGGGAGAAGAACTAAGATGAGATAAGAGAAAAGAAAAAAAAAAAAAAAAAAAAGAATTGAAATGAATTGATGATTGAAAGAGTATGAAACACATGGTTTGTTTAAAAACTTTTGTGAGACAATGATCTCCTTCCTTTCTTTCTACAACAACAAGATCAAGATGTGGACTTTCACCACCCACAAACAAACTATGTTAGGGACATTGTTTATTTGGTTTTTTTTCCCCTTATGCTTTTGAAGTTGACCATTTAACTCTCCCTTTTCCAACCTTATAAATATATTCTCATCTTTTCTATATATTATCCTTTCTTTGTCTAATTAAAATTGCTAATTACATTTTAATCTTATTACAACTTCTTAAATACCACATCTTTATATAACTTTTGATGGTAGTGTTTAACAAAGATACTTTACTAAGAATATAAAAAAAAAAAAAAAATGCTTGAGAAGTAAAAACCAATTATATCAATACGCTCAACTTTTTAAAATCTCAAAATATCATTATCAAATCAACTTTTAAACCTAAACTATTCTCATATGGCACTTTTTTCTTACAACACCAAAAAAAAAAAAAAAAAAAGAAAAAATGTAGACTTGGAATGGCTTTGTTATTAACTTATCATATAAATATAATGCAATGTCACTCCATTTTCAAAGAATCCACACCATTGATGGCCCTTTGCAATGAGGAATGAGAGGCTTGTCCCCTCAATTGACGAAAATACCCTTTGTGGAGTAGGAATTGGGAAAAGTTGTGATGTGTTGGTGGGTCAACCGGTAAAAAGTCTTCCTGTAATTTGAAAGGTGGGTTTGAGAGAAGAGGTTTGTGGGGGCTATCAAATTTTCCTTTTTTCTTTTTTCTTTTGTTGAAAATTCAGTATTTTTTTTTGTTCTTTTGGTGTCTGACCCAGCAAAAATTTTCTCATTTTTCCATACTTTTGCCCCTTCTGATCCGTAGTTTTGAGTCTGAAGTTGTCAATAGCAACAGCAATCTTCTAAGCACTCACCCATTTTGAGGTTTTTCTTCTGCATTTCTTCAATAGAACAACCAGCCCAAGTTTGTCATCATTCAAGGCCTCTATTTCTTCATCCCCTTTAATGGTTTAGGTTTGCTTTTTTCAATCTCTCTCTTCTTGAACGCACTCTTGTGCTTGGTAGGTTGTGCCGCTGAAGGGATGGGCCCTAAACTCCACTGAGGTTTAATGGCGACAGGGGTCTTTTTCTTCTCCTTCAGTGGCCTCTTTACTCCCGTTTTCAGCTGTCTCGCATTTAATTTTTTTTTCCTGAGAGTGTTTTTTTGAGCTAGATAAGATTTGGGGTTTCTGATTTCTTGTCTGGAAACCTTGTGGGACGAGCTTTGCACGAGGTTTCTCTGTGTGGATCTCTGATTTTTCTGAAATGGGTCTTTAAGATAATGCCCAAATCATGCTGAGTCTCTCTCTTCGACTTTAATTTACTGTGTTTCTGATGGGCTTATTGTCTGCATTTTTTTTCGCCTTCGTAATCCCTAGGATGATTTGTGAATGTGGAGGTGGATTTTGGAAGTGACAGGTGATGATCTCTTGAGTTCAATGACTAATTCTATTAGAAGAAGGTTTTTATTACTTGAAGCTTGAATTGTGGATTTGCTAAGTTGGGATATAGAAGTTCGAAGAGTCGACCTGCTGTGACTAATTTGTATCAGACTATCTGTGATGCATTTCTTGTTTTCAAATGGTTGTTTTAGTATTAGATAAATGTGAGGTTGGCTAGTGGTTGGACTTTGAAAATTTATCTGGTGCTGCAATTCCCCCAAGGAAAGAGATGGAAAGAATGATCCAACCTCCTCTGGTAAGTTCTTCGTCTATCTGTCAATTGGGCGATCTTCCTGTTTTTTTGTTACCCTTTCTCTGCTTATTTCTTTTGATTATTATGTATTTGCAATGGATGTCTTAATGTACTATGGTCCTGTCTATAGTGGAAATCTGGAGAATGTTAATGATTTGATTTCTTAATCTCCTTGTGTTGATCATTGATTAGTGCAGCCTGGGATTTTGATTTTTACCATATTTGCTTGTTGATCCCAAATTCGTCAGCAGTCATCAGTCAATTACCTTCATGTTAGCAAAGTAGAATTGTCAAAGGAGTAAAAATGTTTTTTACGAAACGAAATTGCAAGCTCTTATTTGTTACCATAATGTTCCTAGTATTTCTTTCTTGAAGCTAATGAAATTCAAACTCATGAAGCTAATTTGTACTTTGAGGAGTTCAGTTCAGGTAGATTCAATCATCGTAAATATCAATCTTTTAAGATTAAGGTTAAGGTTTTTTTTGTCATTTATTCATGTTATTGTGTTTCCTACATCTGTTAGGATAGGAAGTCAGAAGAAAAGGATTAGACTCAAATCCAGCCGCAAGACAACTTATACAAAAAGCCAAAACTGATTAGATGTAAATCATCTCAAAACTTTACCAATTTGCTTCGATTTGAGAATTTTGAGAAAGGGAAGTTTACTCGTGTTTGCCAATCCACCCTGAGGTTATGAAAGTTGGTATGTTCCAAATTCCATGATCATATGATGACTTCAAATATAGAACTACTCCTTTCTAGCTATTGCTTTAATTCTAAATAATGGCCATGACCCTGATTCTCAAAGACTTATATTCTTTCCTTCGGACTGATTTCTAGCCAAATGTTGGTACACTCTGAATACTAAAGTCTCTAACTAGGAAGCCCTTGGAAAGATTTATTCCACATTATTGAGAGAGAAAAAATCAATCATCTTTGTCCACCAAGTCACTCTTAGCTTGGTGTTAGACTGTTAGACATACTTTTTTTTTTTTTTTTTTCATTAGTGTATGAAATATCCAAAGGATGTACAAAAGACGGGTCCATCCAATTTGCATCAAGAAAATCTAAGCTATGATCTTTGAGAGGTTAGTAATCTTTACACCAAAAGATAGCATTATAAATAGAAGAGTCCATAATATCCTTGGAAGCCATCGATTTATTGTTGAAAATTTGATCATTTCTTTCGACAAAACTGCACAAATGATGTTGGTCCAAATATTACCCTTGTGACCCTTGAAAGGGTGATCCAAAAACATGAGATTGATCCATTCCATGGTGTTCCGAGGGGGTCCAAATTCCATTCAAAAGCTTTGATGATTTCAGCCCAAATTGGCTGAACAAAACGGCAATGGATGAAAAGGTGTTTCACTTATTCATTGCTATTTTGACATAAGCAGAACCACGATGGAGAGAGAGTAATCCAAGGGCATCTAGCTTGTAAACAGTCCATGGTATTGAGGCAAGAGTGACAGATTTCCCATAAAAGGAATTTAATTCTTTTAGGGCAGTGTAACTTCCAAAGCTTTTTAAAGATGGCAGAATTGTTGGAGGAGCTATTTGTTGATAAGTAAGTCAACAAAGATCTTGAGGAGAAAAAAGCCATTGGGTTCCAGCTTCCAACTCCATTGATCAGGATGACTATTAAGCTGAAGACCAGGCAAGTGATAAGTGAAATTGGCCATCCTTAAGATGTCTTCTAAAGTTCAAAGCCCAAGCTTCATGTACTGGATTCCAGACATTAGCAATGGAGGCACCTTTTTAAATGGTAATTGCAAACAGCTGGCGATAGACCTGACAAAGAGGTTCAGTACCAAACCAAATATCTTCCTAGAAAAATATAAAAGGAGGCAGGACAGACAAAGCAATTCCCTCGAAAGTTTGGACACAAGTTGCAAAAAGAGTCTGCAAGTTTCTGGGATTGAAGAAAGCTGAGTTATTGTAGCCTGAGTTATTACGTCTCTTTGTCAATTAAGTTAGTGTAGCTGTATGCACTTATTTCTTCAAATTGCAAGACTAATTACATGAATTTCTGAGGTTTCTACATTTCAATATGGTCTCTTTAGCTGCCTGTAGGTTTTTGTAATCATCGTTAGTCTTTATTCTCAACTATTGGAAGAGCTGTTCTTGTAATTTTCCCTTTTGTTTTTACAAGTTCTTCTGTCTACAAGGTTTGTTTGTGTAGGCTCTCCTTTTCATACAAGGATTTGTGTTAAAGTTTAGTATGTTTTTATCATTGTCACTTATATGTTTGCATGAAATACTTCAGTTTCTTTCTTGAAAACATCTTCAACATTTTTTCTTTTCTTTTTTTTTTTTCTTTTTTTTTTTTTTTTTTTTTTTGTGATTGGGATCTAGATTGCTTAAAATGCTTGAAAGTTAGATAGGGTTCCTTTGAAAATTCTGTTAAGATGAATGACCATGAGTTGCCCAATGGTAAAAAATGGAAGTTGTAAACCTTGTCTCTATTGTCATGAGTTTAGAGTCAAAGCTTTTAGCAACCACATATATAAGATATTGAATGCACTATACGTTTTCTGATGCAAAATATTATGAATTTAAGTGTTTGTCCCATAGAATCAATATAATGCTCATAAGTCATTTAGAACCACTATGCTAATCTGATTAATAAGTTTCATTAAGATGAAGACTAGAAAAGTTAAAAGTTTATGCAATATTAGGCATTGTGGATAACACTGATATTAGTAAAGCTGCAAATTGCTGCGACATGGATACCAATACTATATGTGCTATTATCTTTTGTAGGATTAAAAAGCAGAATGACTTACATTCACTCATCGATGGTTTCAGGTTGACACAACAGCTTGTTTATGTAGAGTAGATGCAGGCCTCAAGACTGTTGCTGGAGCTAAAAAGTTTGTCCCTGGCTCAAAGCTTTGTCTACAACCTAGCATCAAGCCATCTATACACCCAACTAGACCAAAGCCAGCTCGCACTGACAGGAGCAGGAACCAACCCCCTCTGCTTCCTGGACTACCTGACGATCTTGCAATAGCTTGCCTAATCCGTGTCCCTAGGGTTGAACATCGTAAACTTCGATTAGTTTGCAAAAGGTGGTATCGTCTTTTGGCTGGCAACTTCTTTTACTCACTCCGTAAGAGTCTAGGAGTTGCAGAAGAATGGATTTACGTCATTAAGAGAGACCGAGATAATAAGATCACATGGCATGCCTTTGACCCTATATATCAGCTTTGGCAGCCCCTTCCTCCTGTCCCTAAAGAATATTCTGAAGCTCTTGGGTTTGGCTGTGCAGTTCTTAGTGGTTGCCACCTCTATTTGTTTGGTGGCAGAGACCCAATAAAAGGAACAATGAGACGAGTCATTTTTTACAGTGCTAGAACAAATAAATGGCACCGAGCCCCAGACATGCTTCGTAGGCGACATGTCTTTGGTTCATGCGTGATAAACAACTGTTTGTATGTCGCAGGTGGGGAAAATGAAGGTGGCCACCGATCTTTGAAATCTGCTGAAGTATATGACCCGAATAAGAATAGATGGACCTTCATTTCTGATATGAGCACTCCCATGGTGCCCATAATTGGAGTTGTTTATGAGGGTAAATGGTATTTGAAGGGTTTTGGGGCTCAGCGTCAGGTTCTAAGTGATGTCTACCAGCCTGAAACTGACAGCTGGTGTCCTGTTTATGATGGAATGGTTGCAGGTTGGAGGAACCCAAGTGTCTCCTTAAACGGACATCTTTATTCCATTGACTGCAAGGATGGTTGCAAACTTAGGGTCTACGACGAAGAATCCAACTCGTGGGGCAAGAGTATAGATAGCAAGCTGCATCTGGGCAATTCTAAGGCGTTGGAGGCAGCTGCTCTTGTTCCACTAAATGGAAAGTTATGCATTATTCGCAACAATATGAGCATTTCTCTTGTCGATGTTTCCAAGTGCGAAGGTGCCAATTGTGCTCCCGGTGAACATCTATGGGAGACCTTAGCAGGAAAAGGGCAACTCAAAACTTTGGTCACAAATCTCTGGTCCAGTCTCTCAGGTCGAAGTCGCCTTAAAAGTCATATAGTTCATTGCCAGGTGCTTCAAGCCTGAAATTTTTCTTTCATAGGCTTCTGGTGTTTATATGTTCTACTTTTGGTTCTCCTCTTTACATATCTTAAAAGCATGCTTAGATGTCAGACATGAGAGAACCAATGTTAGTAATCAATCAATACTACTTCAAATAGTTTTGTCACATGGACAATTTTATCCTCTCTGTCTTAATTCTTTTTTTCTTATCATCTGTGAGAAAGAAAAGGGTAACAAAATTGTCCATTCACTCTAAAATTATTTGTAGTAGTATTGAACTTGTTAGAGAATACTATTATAGAACTTGAAATATTTCTGCAATACAGTATCAGGTGATTCAGATTGTGACAGGCAACGAGCCTTTCTTGATAAATATAGGTACATATCAAACATGATCATGTATATTTGAGAGGTCCCAATTTCTCTGGAGATTCTGCTCTTGTAGACTGCTGTTTCATGAGTTTTATATGATACATTACATTCTCATTGTCGGAAATCTGGTCTCCCTTTATTGAACCATATGTTCAGATCATAGATATAGATGGAATGTATAAAGATTATAGTGAATAGGTCATAACACATAATTAATCACATTTCATATCTAATGTATGCTATGATGCCATTTGCTCTGTCCTCAAAGGTATGCTATGGGATCTTATTTTAATGACATTGGAGTTCTGGTAGGGGCTTGGCTTGGTGTCGGTCGCTATTTTTATTCCTTATAATATATTAAACATTGAAATAAGTTTTAGAACAACGATCTAGTTTTAAAATTTACCATTGAACATGTATTTGAAAACACTTAAATCTTGAAATATACTAGTACAAACTTTCTTTTCGTTGAATCAAATTACTCATCTTTAACTTTCTTAGTGCAACTCAACACTACATCACGAATATGTTATGTAGTTATCAGCTCTTCTTTCCATCCTTCATCCCAACTCGTTACATGATTCGACCAACCAATCACCCAACCCCGAATCAAGGATCTACACTTACCATTCTTCTAAGCTTCCAAATAATGTTCACATGGTCTAGCTACAAAACCTTATATTATCTATTATTATAAATTAAAAGCTTCAATTTCATTCTTTTAACTTTCACAAGTTTTGTAATGAGTCATGAATGTCTATTTTACAGCAGCACTAATATTTTTAACGTTAATATTCATCTATTTTGTTATTTGATAAGAAAATATAGGCAAAATCCGATCATAAATTTTAGGTAGTGTTTGTCGTGTAGAGTTGAGTTAAGTTGAGTTGAGTTGAGTTGAGTTGGTAATAATATGTGGGAAGTTAGATTATCTGTGGAGTTAGATTGTCTGTGTTTGATGTGTAGAATTAGATTGAGTTGAGTTGGAGTGTCTGTATTTGTTGTGCGTTGAGTTGAGTCAGAAAATTTGTGTTTGTGGTGCTAAGTTGAGTTGGAGGACTGGTGCAGTTTTTCTAACACAAATTGATTCCATATCAATTTTTTTTTCTTTTTGCTTTTTTTTCCCTTTTAATCTTCGACTATATCCTCATTAGAATAAAATTTTTAACACTAAAAAATAGTTAATTGAATAATCATTGCCAAATATGATTATCACACAATCTAAACATTCAAATCCAACATAATCATGGCCAAATATGATTTTTTTCTTCTTCTTCTATTGAAAAAATGTAACATAATTTCACCACACCATTTGAACACTCAATTGCATACTCATTTTGTTCACATCCCAAATACGATTACAATAGAATCATTTAGCATAAAATAAGATTATTTAGCAGTGCATTAAATGCAAAATAATATAGCACACAAAAATGGACAAAAGAAAAAAATCAATGGGCCTCGGGATTGGGTATAGCTCGTTCATTGGAAGAAATTCAACTCCAAAAAAAGGAAATTATCATATGAAAGTTTTGTAAAATTGAAGCTAAATTTCAATGTACAAAATAAGTAAAAAATAATTCTAAAAAGAATTTAAATGGAAGAAAAAAAAACCAATCAATTAGTCAGATCTCAAAAAATTTAGATCTATGCAAAAAAAAAAAAAAAAAAAAGTATAAGAAGAATTTGTGAGATCTACAAAAAAAAAAAAAAAAAAAAAAAAAAAAAAAAAAAAAAACCAGTTTATATATAGTAGATCTTAAAAAAACAGCATTAATTTTAACTCGACAATAAATGCAACATCTAGTTACATGTTCTGTTCAAAATACCAAACTAAAGCAGAGTAGAGATGTGATCTAAAAAAATATATATGAAACAACTTGAATGCAACATCTAATTTATTATAAAAAAAAAATTAAAGAAAAGTATCTTTTCAAGCCCAATCTTTTTTTTTTTATTAACCCCTTTTAATGAATTCAAAAAATGAAAGTCATAAGTGGAAAACAAAGTTACAAAATGATTGCACAATCTTATTTTATTTTATTTTATTTTATAATCACCCTTATACATACAATTGCATTTAATATAGACAAAATACTATTATTTATATAACCAACAACTTTACAATATAATTTAACGGTCATAGAACGTATGAGTTGAACATGCACAAAACTAGGGTTGTCATTATGACTCTATTTACATGTTCACAAAAAATAAGGTTGTCACTACACGTCTCGTTAGAGGTAGCATTCACCGAAGTTGGTTCCCTGAGTGAATGTTAGTGTTGGTTGTTAGAGGTAGTTGTCATTGAAATTGATCATCCAAGGTAGTCTTCGTCGAAGTTGTCGTTGGAGGTGGTTGCAAAGCCTAGAGTTGGTCGTCAAAGTTGGCCACGCAAAGGTGGTAGTTGGAGTATGTTGTGCAGAATTGTTTGTGTAAAGGTAGTTATTGGAGTTAGTCGTTAGCGTTGTTGTAGAGTTAGTTGGCAGAGCCTAGAGTTGGCTACGCGAAGGTAGAAGTCAGAATATGTCTCTGGAGTTGCGTGTGCGAAGGTTGTCGTTAGAGTTGGTAGCCAAATTTATCGTAGGAGGTGGTTGTCAGAGCTCGAAGTTGGTCATCGGAGTTGGCCGTGCAAAAGTGGTCGTCAAAGTATGTTGCCGGAGTTTTGTAGCGGTAGTCGTCGACAACGGTCAATAGGTGGAGCCATTAAGAACATTAAAGGAAGGGAGAATTGGAGTGAGTTGGTAAGATAATCAACTCACCAACATTAAATGTTGGTAGGCCAAACATTGAATTGGTAAAAAATAACAAAACTCAACCCAACTCATGTTGGTGTGCCAAACACCCACTTAGTGAGTTATAAACCGGCTAAATTTTTTAATCACGTAGAGTGAGGTTATTATTTAATATCAAAATAAGTACCCCATTAGAAAATCATTCTTATTAATGCATCATTCATTTGAGAAATATTACTAGTAATTAGAGAAAACTTAAAATTTTTAATATCTTAATTATAATGAGCATAGCTCAACAGTAATTCACATGTGCTTCTTTCGCTTATACTCGAAATTCAAATCTATAACAAAAATTTTAATATTTGCAAATGTGAGCATAACTCAACACTAATGGACGTATACTCAAATTCTTGAGGTTAAAAGTTCAAATTTCCATTCTTTTCGTACTCTACTTTATTTTATATAGAAATTTTGGTCTAAGTCCCTAGGACTTTTTCGTAAAATTAACCAAGGAGGGAGTTAGTAGTTTGTTGTGTAATTTTGTTAGCATCTTGTAAATCACCTTCCCAATAAATAAAGTCCCCCCACCCCACTCTAGAGGTAGAGATTTATTTTGAAAAATAAGTCTAACAATTGGTTTTACACCAAATTGGTATCAAAGCCTAAGATTTCTTGAACTGATGGCCCGGAAGAAGCGCAACCCACCCAAGAGGAGGAGATGCTCATGCGCAAGACCAAGAGGTAGAAGAGACTCCCACCATCTCTCCAAAAACTACAACGATACGTTTGTTGTCTGCCAAAGATTCTTTGTGTTGGAACTGGCGTGTCCTAAATCTCTTGGGTCTTATAGTTTTGTAAACTCAATTCAATAAACTAAAATTCTATGGTTATTTTATGTAAACTTAAACATGTTTACAAACGAAATTCGTAGCCCAATTCTGTGTCAAATAAATTTACCGAACTTCACCAATAGTAGTGGCAAGTCAGGTCGAACACAAGGTACCCTTGAATTCCATAGTTAAACAGTTTTCAATTCAAGTAACCGGAGGGAGGGGGGTTTATGAGAAAGCTGGTTGCAAGAAAAATTAAATTGCATATAATAAATGTGCAAATAAAAGAAAAAGAGTAAAACTCAATTGGAAAAGACTCTAGCTTGGGCTGGATGAGATTTTCTTTGTTTAATGTTCTTACTCATTGGTTTTCATTACTAAATTTGCTATACTTGGCACCTAATCAATTTAATTGAAAAGGCCAAAATTAAACTATTCTAATTGACGAATTAGAATTAAAACAAACCGATAAAAGGCATGCAAAATTTGTATAAAATCTAATTGCATTAAGTTTAAAGGAAAATTAGGTGGAACATTCAACTAGAAAGGCCTAGATTAAATGTCCTATTGATTTAATCCTAGGTTGATTAAAAAAATACTTACCAATTAATTGGGTTTGCAAGCTAACCTAACCTATTGCTTCTATGATTACGTACAACCAAGTGTCACAAGTTGTAATTCAATCAAAGCGACAATCAAAACGAACACCATCGTCACAATTTGATCATAACAAAATGAATTTCATAATTAAATCATACGTACAAAGAATTTAGTTCGAAAACTCTTAAGAACATCAATTATAAAGAAGAATCCCTAATACCCAAGCTAGAAAATAGTAACCTTAGCCTTGATACATCGAAACGAGCATCCAATGATTGGGTTTTTACATGAAATAATGAGAAGGGAGAAGAAAATAGAGAGAATCAAGCAAAGAAGTCAGCTGGTGGTTACCCCCTTAACCTAAAAATCAAGGTTACTATTTAAAGAAGTGTCGGGGTGCCGCGACGCTTGGGACAGTGTTGCGGCTCTATTACTCTACGCCAGCTAAATTATTCTCGGGAAAAAGCGTCGCAACTGCGCCATGACTTCAGGGACATTTTGGTCATTTTGGAGTTCTCTTTCCTGGTTGATGCCATGGAACTCCATTTTAGTCCGTTTTAGCTCTAATTCATTACTAACGCCCCGTTCTACCTGTTAAGTACTCGAAACCTACAAAATAACATAGCTGACACATTAAATAACACAACAATCCCGAATTAAGGTGAGGAAGATAGTACATTTTAGGTGCTATCACATATATGTGGTTGACATACGAGGTTGTATCATGTTTAAGTAATAACAAAAAAAGGTTTTTAGTATAGGAATAAGTAATAACCAAAAAGGTCTATAGTATACGACTTACTATTGATTAGTAAATTTCGTGGACATAGAAATATATCAATAGTGCGAAGAATGCAACTGTAAGTCTTTAGTGGAATGACTTACGGTTAATGAATATTGATTAATCTAATTAAAGAGTTCGATTGATTAATTGCATATCATTGGAGCTTCTAACTATAGGTCCATAAGGGCCCCTTACTAGCTCATAAAGGATTAGTACAAGAATCAAATATTTTGGTTTAATTTGAAATGTTCAAGTTGATAAGAGAATTAATTGTATGTGATATAATTAGTATAAAGTATACAGATACATTATAAGATAAAGTTTATTTTGGATGAGATTCAAAATTTATACTTTATATTATAAGAGAGATGAATATTTTAAGTAATATTTAAATGAGATTTAAATATTAATTATATGAATGAGATTCATATTAAAACTATAGGTTATATGAGAGAAGGTTATTTGAATATGATTCAAATTAAATAGGAGATATTTAATTAATTGATTAATTTTATTTAGTTATATTTATTAAATATAATTTAATAAATTTTAATTAATATTATATTATTAATTAAAAATTAACTCCCCACTAAGTGGGAGTTACTTGACTCTTTCGCACAGTTTTTACGTAAAAACAAAGACGAAAAGAGAGAAGTGGAAGTTGTGAGTTTTTTGGAGAAGTGTTCTATGTAATAATTCTCTTCCTCCCAAATTCTAGTTATCCTCTCAGATCTTTCTCTTGCCAAAAACAAAGAGAGCCACAACTTCTCGGTTGATTCTACCTCAAGAATAGCAAGATAACGTTGCGATAGTGTTCCAAAGAGAAAAAAAGTTCTTGTGATTTTGTTAAAGAATTAACGGTCCGTAACTTGGAGAAGAAGTGTTTCCATGCATAGTCATCCAAGGTAGGATTGCTTCACTGCGGAGGGAATTCATGGATCATTAAAAAAACCTTAAGCAATGGTGGAAATGCCCGACATTCAATAAAGAATGGGGAAGCAGAGGTAGGCGTGGCATTGGATAGCCAAGAAACATTCAAATTCAGCAAGAGAATCATCCTGAAAGAGGCCGAGACAACTGTTTTTATTTTTTTACAAAAGACGGCTCCATGAAAATCCAAGACCACGACCAAATGTTCAAGAAAGACATCAAGAATTCCAAGAATGGGATTCCTCGAGTAAATATGATTAAGAAGAAGAGTTCTATGATTCAAAAAGAGGACGAGAAGAAGGGTAAAAAGCTAGAGGCAACTTACATGACTTGACATTTTACATCGAAACATTCCTCGATTGGATCAAGAATACCAAGAACTTCTTTGATTACATGTGTACGCCGTATCACAAGAAGGTACGTTTGTTAGCCTTCAAGTTAAAAGGAGAGGTCTGGCTTGGTGGGATCCATTAGAAGTCAACCAACAAAGACAAGGCAAGAGGCCAGTCCTAACATGGGAAAAGAAGATAAAGCGGTTGATGAAGAAAGGTTCCTCCCTCTCAATTATGAGTAGATATTGTACGATCAGTATGAAAACTGTAGATAAGGGCCTTGTACAATGCCTGATTATGTGGAAAAAATCCACTGATTGGGAGCAAGAACCAACCTAGCAGGAAATGAGCAACACCTAATTGGTAGGTTCATCAGCAACCTAAGAATGGATATCAGAAAAAACGTAAAACTCCAACAATTCCATTTGTTGCTGAAATAGTGAAGGAATTGAATGATATTCACTCCAAGAAACTATCAACAAAAGACTATATGGGATGCTTCCACTAATAGGAGAGCGAATACTTCAAATAAGACCTTCAATTAGCTAATCCCACCATTTTCAACCAAAGGGAAGAAAACACAAAATAGTAAACAAGAGGAGAACTCAAACCCCTATAACCGACCCTTGTTAGGCAAGTGTTTTCAATGTGGCCAAGATGGGCATCCATCAAATGAGTGTCCTCAGAGGAAAACAGTGGCCTACATGGAAGATAACAAATTCTAACTGAAACCAATGTAAGCAATTAAGAAGAGGTCGAGTTTATTGAACCGCATAATGGGGAAAGAGTATTAATTACTCCTAAAGGATATTCCAACCCTCAAAGACATTATCTTTTCAAAACAAGATGCATGATCAATGGGAAAGTATGCAATGTTATCATAGACAGTGGAAGTAGTGAGAATTTCATCTCCAAGATAGTAGCAGCCTTAAATCGATCTCAAGGTGGAAGCTCACCCGAGTCCTTACAAGATTGGTTGGGTGAGAAAGGGTGGTGAAGCCCAAGTAAATGAAATGAATGCACCATTCCTCACTCAATTGGAAGTGGGTACAAAGACCAAATAGTCTATGATGTGTTAGAAATGGACGTATGTCACATACTTTTGGGGAGAGCGTGACAATATGATACTTAAACCTTGCATAAGGGGAGAGAAAACACATATGAATTTCAATGGACGGGAAAGAAGGTGGTGCTACTCCCATTGAACAAAAAGAATAAATGAAGGAGTAAATATGAAAAAAGAATGGCAACAATCATCTTTTCACCGCAATCAGTGGCAAAACACTTGTGAAGGAAAGGAAGGCTGATTTCTTAGGACTTGTTGCTGAAAAGTCCAAAGATATAAGAGAGTGAAGTTCCTTTGGAGATACAAAAGACTATTTGATGAATTTCCACCATTAAAAGTGTAGGATCTGTATGGCAACCCTAGAGGAGTGAATAGAGTTTATTAAAATTAATTTAAACTTTTTACTAATGTAGACCCAATTAAGCGAATTAATAAACTCTTTGCAAATAAGTAGTTTAAACAATATTTTTTATGCAAACAAATTCACTTTGAATTAAACAAGAAGTTAACAATCACACTTTAAAACACCTTGTTTAATTCTAATAAAAAAAAGATTGGTAATGAATATAAAAATTTAAGAACAACCAATATGAACAATTAATTTCAAGAATTAAAAATTTCAATTAATTTCATGCAATAAAATATAGTAACAAAAATTAATTGTAAAAATAAATTAAGAGAGGGATAGAGAAAATGACACCGTGAATTTTATAGTGGTTCGGCAAAACCGGCCTACATCCACTTCCCAAGCTCCTCTTGGTTACTTCACTAGAATTCTTTGACTCTTTCCGCGGCTTAAAGTCTAACCGTTACAACGTTCTTTTTCCAAGCGCAAGAACAAACCCGATCCTTTCCATGGTTAAGGATCAAACAGTTACAACAAATCTTTTTCTCGGGATCAAGAGCCAACCGAACAAAAATTTGGAAAAACAAAGAGCACACTTGACAAACTCTCTAAATAAAATGGATTTACAAGTTTAAGCACTTCACAAATAAATCCTCACAATACAATATATCTCTCTCAAGAATAAGATGAAAATAAGAAAATTGAAGCTTGGAGAGAGAGCAACAATGGTGGCTTGGTGAATTATGGAGGATTGAAAATAATAAGAGTTGTTATAGAATTTTGGAGAAGATGAAGTGTTTAGAAAGAAATGAAAGTGGGTGAAAACCAAATTAATTTGGATCATTAGATCTTTGTAAAATAAAATTGAATGGAGGAGGTTTAAACTCAACTAGCCGTTAGACACAAACATATAATAATATTACATTAATCTTTTTAAAAATCAACTAGCCGTTAGACAAACATATATAATAATATTAAATTCATTTTCTTTTTAAAATCATTTTCTTTTTAACATCAATCCAAAAATAAAAAACCCACCAATTGTCACTTCTCCATTGCTCCAAGTGGCACCTTTAAATTAGTCCACTTTGATTAAAAAAATCTGCCACGTCATCAGTTCAGGATTTTCCATTAAGCTTGTTTTGGCCATATCTTCTTCGTTTGAACTCCGATTTGAGTGATTCAAATTGCATTGTAACCATTGTTCCAAACTCCGCATAATAGACACTTCAAAACACTCAAATGGTTAATAAATAAAATCAGGTTTGTTATCATCAAAACACTAATTAATCAATCAATTAAAATTAATTAATTTGAGATTAAGGGCCAAAAAGCCAACAAAAAGAAGAGGTCGAGGGATAATTATCTTAAATGTCAAAATTGCTAGAAATATTTTCAAATATAACAAAATATCACTGTCTATGAGTGATAGATAGAGATAGACATCTATCAGTAACAGTGATATTTTGTATATTTGTAAATATTTTAACTCAGTACTATATTTGAAGATAACTACCTCCTTTGCAAAACATAGAATACCACATTGATTTTATTCTAAGAGCTACACTACCTCATCTTCTTCACTATAGGATAGGATGAGTCTTAAAGAATACAAAATATTATATTAACATATTGAAAAGTTGCTAAAAAAAGGAAACATCCAACTTACTTGAGTCCTTGGCTTTACTCATGCCCAAAAAGGATGAAAGTTGGGGGATGTGAATGGATAGTAGAGCCATCAACCAAATTGCAATGAAATATCGGTTTCCAATTCCTTGAATTAGTGATTTACTTAATCAACTTAGAGGTGCCTTGATTTTTTCAAAAGTGAACTTGAAAAGTGGTTACCACCAAATTCAAATAAGGCCTGGAGATGAATGGAAGTCAACTTTTAAAACCAATGGAGGATTATTGGAGTGGCTTGTAATGCCATTCAGACAAATCCAATGAACACATTGATGCAGCTCATTAATCAGGTACTCCATCCATTTCTTAATAAATTTATTGCAGTGTATTTGGATGATAACTTGGTGTATAGCAGAAACTTTGAGGAAAACTGAAAACATCTTCGGAGCTTATTTCAAGCCTTGACAGTGGAAAAGTTATATGTCAATCACAAGAGTGTCTTTTTCTTGCCAAAACAGATCTCATTCCTAATGGGCCAAAATCAAATAAAAGTTGATCCAAGAATGATTTAAGCTATCACTAAATGGCCAACTTCCTAATATGTCTATTTAAACTCCTATTTTTTGTCCTATAGAACAAAAAAAAAAAAAAAAAAAATTAATATCTTAACATAAAAGAAAATTAAATATATATAAGAATGAAATTGAAAAATAAAATAATATTGAGTTTTTTTTTCTAGGAAAGATAATATTGAGTTGAAGAAAGTTCCCAAAAATTATCCTCTAGTGGGGTTGAACTTGAAATAAAAAAAAAAAACATATATACATATTAAAATAATATCTTAACCCACAAAACACACTCCATATGGTCATTGTCATTTTTAGTTTTGAATAATGGTTTTAAATGGTACCTATAATTTTAACAAATTTTTACGGATTAATGTTGAGGTGGACTTGGATACTTATCAATTTTTACTCTAAAATTAAATTTATTGAGCAATAAAAAAAATCTTTGCAGCGACAATTTCCGACCTGTTTAAGGCCAAAAAACAAGATTTTTTTTTTTTTTTTTTCATCTTGGGAATAAAGCAGCACATATAAAAGATTTTTTTTTTCTCTTAAAAAGAATTTTAACTATCTATTTTTTTTAACCTAATAAATTTAATTTTAGTTTATCTCAATATTTAACAGCCAATTAGTTAAGTAAAATGGGCACCTATTTCAAATCTCAAATAATATTTTGAAGGTGTTACATTTAATAAATAATTAAGAAAAAAGAAAAGTTGCATTTGGTTTTTGGGTTTGATGTCGTCCGTACACAAATAGCTTAGCTTTACCAAATTTGAACCATTTTTTTTCACTTGCACTCCCCATTTTCAAAGTCGCACTTCCAGAGTGAGTGTTAGGGTTAGGGTTTTAGATTTTCGGTAAGCTCAATGGAAGAGATAACGGAGGGTGTCAACTCTATCACATTGACAGCTGATTCGCAGAAGAAGAATCGAATTCAAGTCTCCAACACCAAGAAACCCTTATTCTTCTATGTTAATCTCGCCAAGGTTCGTTTCCTTTTTCTCTCGTTTTCCAATTCGCTTCCCCTCTTGCCTCCTTCCCAATCCGCCTTTTCTAATTTGGTTTAGATTCTTTACCGTTTCATCGTTTTTGGGTTTTATCTGGTTTTGATAACCCTCTTGTTACCGATTTTTCCTTTTTTTTTTTTTTCCCAATTTATGTAGAGGTATATGCAGCAGTACAATGAGGTCGAGCTTTCTGCGCTTGGAATGGGTAGGTTTTCTTCACTTTTTTCGTGCCTAATATTTAGGGCTTTTCATTTTTGAGAAGTGCGGATTTTGCTTCAATGAGTTTTGGCTTTGTTCTTTTGTTTAGTATTAGGGACTGCCGTGGCTCTTTAATGTGTTCTTTTGGTTGGAATTGGATCATAATTTATACATTACTTGACGGGGGCAGACTTGATTTTTCTTTCGTTTCTGGTGCTTTCTTTATGAAATGAAACAGTTTGTGCCCTTCCCAGATTTCTTAATTTCACCTCGTGTTTGGATGTGATTTATTAATGTATTTCTTATGCTTTTAGTTACTTTGATTAATTAGTAATAGAATTGAATTTATTGTTTTGTTTTATCAACTTTTAAAACCAAAATATTCGAATTCTTTTGTGATGTCAATGTGATATTTGACAAAAATTGGCACCCCAACTTAGGAATAATCGTATGAATACTCAGATTAAGAGCCTGAGTTAGTGAATTTATTCACATAACATACTTCATGGCCCTATATGTTTATTCAAGTTTTCTGCTGAGATATGCTTAAATGAATCGTCTTTTCACACTCTCATGTGGAAAGTCGGCCTCTCATTGTTTTTTATGCGACTAATCGAACCTTTTCCTATTTGATTTCACTTCAGTTAATTGATCCTTTTGCTATGGTGATTTGGGTTATTAATATGTTAGAACTTTTATGTATGCCTTTGCAGCCATTGCAACTGTTGTTACTGTTGCGGAAATTCTGAAAAACAACGGACTGGCTTTAGAAAAGAGTAAATATCCTCTTCCTTCCTAAGAATATGCCATTGGGGCTAACGCTAAACGCTCACAAAATTTCTTATATTCTGTAGAGATAATGACTTCTACTGTTGATATCAAGGATGATTCTCGGGGGAGACCAGTTCAAAAGGCTAAGGTAATACATCATACTGCTTTTCTTGCTTTGTTTCTTCATAGTGGATGAAAAGTTGGAAGTTGCCTCTTTTGTGATAGTTTTTTTTCTTTTCTTTTTTTTTTTTTGGTTTTTGGGTTAAGAAACAATTCTTTGTTGTAAGAAATTTCTCTAGTGTATTTTGGCCTGTAAAAGTATAATCATCGTGACTTCCAATCCAATGTATCACATTTATTGACTCTCACATTTGGACCCTAGAAAGTGAAATCTCAAGTAATAGCCGTTTATTCACTTAGCATGCAAATGAATATCTGAAACTGTGCAAAATTTCTGTGTTTTCATTTGATTAGACAAGTCTAACATTTATCATGACTGATTCTCACCTTCCAGATTGAGATTGTGCTGGGGAAAACTGAGAACTTTGATGAACTGATGGCTGCTGCTGCAGAGGAAAGGGAAAACGAAGATGGTGAAGAGCAGAGTTGAAAAGCTTTTTTTTCTTTTTTTTTTTTAATTCATCTTTTCTTTTCTGTTCTTATCCTCCTTGTGGATGAGTCTAGTTCTTTCCTTATATCTTGTCTTTCTGTTCTTAATTACGTTAGTAAACAAGTGGTTCATTTACTGATGTAGGCTTTTTTAGTTGGAGAACCATTGACTTGCCCTTTTTTAGTTACCATGGGACATCTTTGTTTAAGAGAGTGGAAACATAGTCTGAGTTACCCTTCAAAATTAAGTTCATAGTATTTGATTTTATGTTTCAATCTTGGTAAATTTGCATTTGATAGGTGATCTGCTTCTGAAATGAAAACTACACTGAAGTGCAGTCTTTTTACATGTATTACGATCGGACCTAGTTCCCACAATTTGATAACCACTTTGGACCAACTACACGTGTTCATATCATGTGTTTATTTAGACATGTAAGGTCTCGAGAGAATGCTTTTGAGAAACATGTGTTGTCATATCTTAGTACTCCCCCTAACTATTCTCACATAGGGTTCCTGAAGCTGTGGGGAAACATCTCTCTTGTACTCTCTTCATCAAAATAGCAAGTATGCTGTATTGGTACAATTTAAGGTGAGGAAAAATATTCTGTTTGGCCTCCAATTAAGAAACTTTATAAGAGAGGGTAAGAAAGGCAATTCACCCCGCATGCATACGGTTGCAGGGAATGTTGGTATTTAAACTTTCTGTTTTAGCTGGGGTTTGTTATCTTGAATTTTGTCATAGAACAGTAGTTGTGGAGAGCCCAACCCTCTCATTTTGGCTGGTAGTTTGCTGGTAGGCTGTTATTTTGAAGAGCAATTCCTTGTATTTCGTTATTTGCAAGTTAATTTCACGAAGTGAGGAAGAATCCTTACATATTCCTGCAGCCGAGCCAAGCTTAAAGTAGCTTGGCCCTAACCCTCTGTTGCCCCGAGATCAGTTCCCATTCAAGTGTGTTCCCGAGACTATGAATCACATGTTTGCAACATTTCCAATTTTCCTCCCATTAGGTAACTTTCTTGTTAGCAATCTGTACTGTTCATAAGTTCGATATCTTTGCTTGCAGCAGGCATATATTATCTCACTTGGGTTAGGTTTTAAACAGGCATGTGTATAATTTGGCAGGAGCCTCCTCCTAGGATATTACGTCTTATGGATCTCTTCGCTGAGGGCAAGGCTCGTTGGTTTATAGCTGATGACAGTCAAAATCTGTAGTGCTAGGAATTGGCTCTTCTTCAATCAACAAAGCTAAAAGAATCGGAGCCAAAGCATGTTATTTCGTTTTACAGAGAATGTCGCTCAAAAGAGCAACTTTTTAACTCTTTAGCGGGCGTTTGGGGTAAGAGGTGGAGTTGTGGAATTATGAAGTTTGAAGTGTTGGGAACTCATGAGGCTCATACTTCATAGTATAAAATTGATTTTTTTTTTAGCAATAGAATCTACAAACTTTTGGGCCAACCAAGGAGCAAGTCCTCACTTTCCAACTTCTTGACTCCAACATGTCTGGAAAAATAAAGGTGATTGTGTTTAGTTGTGCATGTAAATACTAATCAGAATTTTATGAACAATAATACTTTTCGTATATAGTTATGTTTAAATGTAATTTATGAAATTAAGTATGACAAATTGTATATAAATTTAATAGATTAATTCATTAAATAATAAATATATTCAATATATTGATAAGAATGAATTAATTAAGAATCAATAATAATTTTAATTATATATTTGAAAAGTGAGTAATTTATCATTAAAATTAGCCAATTAATATATTTAATCATATTAATTAGGGGTGTTTTCAAAAATAGAAAAACAGTTGAAAATAAGTATAAATGTAACAAAATTTTACTTTTTATCTATGATAAATCGCAATAGATCCAAATAGGTATCACATATATAAAGTGAAATTTTGCTATATTTGTAAATAGTTTGATATTTTTTCTATTTATAACTTTTAATTAATTGAATTTAATCATTTTTATTTAATTAAATTCAACATAAGTAAATTAAATTTTAATTAAATAATAAAAGAAAATATTTTAAAACAATATATTATATAAAAAACTAAAAAATGAGATAAAAATATGATGTTATTATAAATGTAATAGATATTATAAATATACTATTTAGTGTAGATATCCATAACCTATATAAGTTACCAAATATCATAAACCTCCCATTTAATTTCATGTTGTAACATATACCCCATTGAATTCTATACTCCATTTAATTTCATGTTGTAACATATACCCCATTGAATTCTATACTTTAACATACAGCATTTCATGTCCTATAAATAGTGGTGTATGGTGCATTTGCAATACACACCAACAATTGAGTTCAAGTTATCTCTACTTTCTTCTCTTACTTTGTTCTTTACTTTGCTTCTTTTTGTTCTTGTTTTGTTCTTACACTAATCTTATTTCACAACACGTTATCAACACGAGACTCTACCACTTTGAAAATTTTGTAGAGATTGGATTTTATTCATAGGAATATCAAGAACGCTAAAGACCTGCCAAAGTTTTCTCCATAATTTTTTAGGTATTTAGAATTTCATTCAAATATAGTGAGTATTTTGATTTTGGTGATTTGGTCTTGTTTAGAGGGAACAAAATTATATGTATGTGTTTGATGCATTTATCATTGGTTTTCTCACCACCATCATTCATCTTCATTCTATTAAAACTAAAGTCTAAAAGGTGAGTATTTTAAATTTTCATATATGCAATATACGTAGATTGTGAAATTTAATTGCAAATTTGTCTTTAATAAGGTTTTTGCATTAGAACAATTTCTAAATTTTATGTACTTTTATGAGTTTTTTAAATTTGTTGAGAATGAGGTTTGAAATTATAAGAATCGAACTAAGCACTCATGGTAGAGATTATAATTGTATGGAAAGCAAATTTTGAATAATGTGATGCATACCTACAAACAAAATTAATCTCCTTTTTAAGTTCTTATTTGTATAGTAAAAGACAAAATTATATGATAAATGTTTACTTGTGTGTGCGTGTGCAAACACAAGTAAGTAATCAATTGAATAAAAAAAATTGGCCATGTTTATTATTGATTTGGTGTTTAATCTGCACGAAGAAACTTTCGATAAAGGAAAATTGATATGGTCAATCAAGATATATCTTGTGTTTAAATTCCAGTAATTTAAATTGTCATCAATTTCTTAAGACTACCAAATTGTAAATTGTTATATATGTTTACAATTGTTTGTCACTTTGCATAAAGTATGTCATTTAGGCTAACATTATAAATTATGATCATATTTTAGATTTAATTGAGATGTTTTCTAATTAGTTTGAATAGGAACATTGAATTAGGATGTTTATCATTCATCTTTCTAATGGTTGAAAGTTTTCTAATAGGGATTAAAATTTTCTCTTACTTATATTATCCTTTATCTATTAAGATTATCTTTCAACAATACTATCTTTTATCTTTAAAATATGATTAGAATAAATATCCAAGACTATCTTTAATTTTATTTTGAAAGGTTTAAGATTTTAAAAAATTATAGATTATTTCTTAAATAAAGCTTAATGATTCACTTGAGTCATTAATATATTAATTAGCTATTAATTAAAAGATTAATGAATTAGAAATAAAAAATTGACTATAAGGGAATTTTGTATAAGGATTGCGCTTGCTAGGTTGAGGTATTTAAACTGACTGTAAGGGAACACCTTTACCTGAGAGCTAATCTAGGAGTTGAATTGGTCAAATTTTTGTCATGTTGATATTGAAATTTCTTTGATTGTTGACTATTTTAATTATTCTCATGTGAATAAATTTGTGAACTTTTGAAATTTATAATAGTTATATATATTTGATTAAATTCTCTCATGGCAGAGAGTATGAAAGTTATGTATAATAGTTAATTACTCTTCCTAAGCTGATTTTGATTTAATGCACCTGAAGTTGCATAAATCTTAGTTTTTTTTTTTTTTTTCCTTGCACCTGTTGTTGCACATATTTTAAATTAATAAATGTTTATAAACTAATAAACATATATAACATTCATATACCAAACATACTCTGCTATTGCATTAGCAATTTGAGAAATAAGTTTGAAAAACATTCTGATGACACATTTATCTAATCTCTTTTGAGGTTGAATAAAACAAATCAACATATAATAATGAATTTCGACTAAATAATTTAAGATAATTCCCTAAAGTGAATGTTTCAGTATTTAATAATTGTGGTCGGAATCATGTTATAAAAGAAGAGATGATTATTCTATTAAAACCACACACATATAATGTTTTGAAAGAGAATTTTATTTTTCAAATGTGATGCAAAAGAGACAATAATATTTTACATGTCGTACATTAAAAGTCTTTTTTAAAATTAAAATCATCAATAATGAAAAAGAAAATGATGAAAGCAAATTTTGAGAATTTATTTGAATCTCTTAAAAAGATAACTTATCTTTTTTACCCCTAAATATGGTATTATTTGAATATTAAAGTTTCTTAGAATCTCTAAAGAGAGGATTATTCTTTTTGACCTACTTGTATATGAGATATTTGGATTGGTTTTGAATCTCCTAAAGAAAATAGGAATAATTGATATTTATGTTTTGCATATAGTGCATATGTGCATATTATACTTCAAGTAGACAATACGTTCCCAAATTTCAAAAGGTTTGAACCAAAAAATCAAATATGATATTAAGCTCTGTAGACTTATTATTAAAGATTTTGGAAAAGAAAATATTATTCTGCCTAGAAGATCAAGAATTACCATTGATATACTTTATCCTCTTATAAATAAAAGAGAAACTCAATAAATTTGGAAGATATATGTTGTATTTGATATTATCTAGAGAGTTGATTGATGATAATAATGATATATGATATTTAAATACTGTATCTATTGTCTCCTACAGGAAATGTATATAGAAAAGTTGTCTACTTTTCTTTTTTAATTGTATTACACACATTCGTGTAATTGGAATATATGCAACAATGAACCTGAAGTTCATTGATCCAAATATATCTTTATTTGACATGATGAGTCATTTTGGGTCAATAGTGAAAATAATTATTAGAAACATACATTGACATCCACTGAAGAACTATAAGATTCTTCAATCTAATAAATTGTAATGTGTGGCTTCTTCTTAAGGAATTAATTATCAAACTCTCACTAGTTAAAATTGAAATTGAATCTTTTCCATTTTTGGAATGGATATATTAATCCACCAAGTGAACCATTTAAATACTTTATGGTTTTTGTTGACGCATCCAGTTGATGGTTATATAGATCCTTATTGTCATATCAAAATCTTACATCTGCAAGGTTAGTTGCTCAAATAGTTAAGATAAGGGCACAAATTTCATGATTGTGAAATTTAGAATTTTTGTTTTGATAATGCTAATGAGTTTACATCCCAAATATTGGATAATTATTATTTTATGTTGATTTGGATAAGTGTTGAACATCATGTAGTTTATGTTCAAATTGCAAAACTTTTAAATCTATATGAAATCATGTTATGTTGTATGCTTTAAGCCAATGACTTATGAATTTATGGTTAGAAGCCAAATATATTTCATATGCAAGATGTGCAGTCAATATTTAAATTATTGTTCCAAATACAACAATTAAGATGATAGAACAATTTAAAATGAGTCTTCAAAAATATGTTATAAATTGACGTTGAAATTGATTTCACATCAATTATTGAATATTATTGAACCCCTAACGAGCAATATATTTAATGCAGAATTTGCTAATTGTTATTAATGAGACACATTTTCCAACATTAGGGGGAGGAATTAAGAAAAAGTTGGAAAAAGAAAATGGAATGAAATGTATAAATAATGTCTCAATTTGGTCACCATACAAATCACTTTGAACTAGAAGTTCAAAAGATAATTCATTTGTAAAATATTGCAAATCATATGCTATATGTATTTACAGAACATTTACAGTTGCAAGAAAGTGACTAACATATATATACTGATTGCAAATACACAATGTAAAATTAATATCTCAATGCAACAAGTTGTCTGCACCATGCTTGGAGCATGATAGACAAATGGATTCTAAAGATAAAGATCCTTGAAAAAGTAGTCAATAATCAAAATCACTCAGTTAAGAATATAAGATATTCTAGAAAAAAAAACTAAATATGAGTACTCATAAGAATATCGAAGAAAGTAAGGATGATAATGAGATCTCGATAAATTATGTCATGACATGAAAAAGATTGAACTAAATTTATATAAGTTGACAACATACAATGTTATTCTTGATGTTATTTATGAAAATGAGTATTATGTACTTAGATTTGTTGAAAAATGTTTACATGGGAAGGATTGGCTTATGTGGAGAGAAACAATCCAATAAAAATCAACTCATTTTTCAATCATAAGGACTAGTAGTCTAGACATTGGAGAATGTGAAACATTTGGGATTCAAGTAAGTATTTGTAAGAAAAATAAATAAAATAAGGTCACAAGATACAAAGCAAGATAGATTCCACAATTATTCTTGCAAAGAACGTTGGTATTTGATTATGAGAAAACATATTCTCTAATGGTGGATACAATAACAGATATCTAATTTATCTCACTGTGTATAAATAGCTTAACATACATCTTAGAAATGTAGTCATACCGCATTTATATACTTTAATGACTCCTCATTAAAAACCTTGCAGTAAATTTACTCCTCTCATGCAAACATCACTTGACATCTCATTAAAGTATATAAAATAATGTACTTTTTTTTTTCCTTCAATAAGATTTTTTTCCCATTGGCTTTTTCCTCGTAAGATTTACTTTGTTTTTAAACAATATATTATATAAAAAACTAAAAAATGAGATAAAAATATGATGTTATTATAAATGTAACAAATATTATAAATATATTATTTAGAGTAGATATCCATAACAAGTTACCAAATATCATAAACCTCCCATTGAATTTCATGTTGTAACATACACCCCTATTTAATTCTATATTGTAACATACATCATTCCATGTCCTATAAATAGCAGTGTCCAACAATTGAGTTCAAGTTCTCTCTAATTTCTTCTCTTTACTTTGTTGTTTACTTTACTTATTTTTATTCTTGTTTTGTTCTTACACTAGTCTTATTTTACAACAGATGTGATAATAAAGAATATTAATAAAAAAAATGGTTTTTTTAGGAAAATTATTTTAAATGGCAAAATTGTTGAAAATATTTACAAATAATAACAAAATATCATAGTCTATTTGTGATATATCATGATAGACTATATGTGTATATCATGAAACATATAGACACATATAGTAGCCTATTGTGGTCTATCATAGATAGACCATGAAATTTTGCTATATTTATAAATATTTTGGTACATTTTCCTATACTTGAAATCAATTTTTTTTATATATAAATATAATATGTTAATGATGAATGAAGTAATAAAAATTAATCACAATAAATAATTAACTAATTATAAAGAATCAATAATGATTATATATTCATAAGGAAAGGATCAAATTAATAATCTCCATAAAAAATTGTTTGATTAAAAAAAAATAACAACAACAATGAGTAGTCAAATATTATTTTTATTGAAAATGAGTTTTTGTACTCACTAAATTTAAATAATCCTAGTTTAGTAATATTAGCTAATTAATTAATAATTTATATAAATAAGTAGTTGCATTCATTTAACCATTTTATTGGAAAATAAATTAAGTAAATATTTTAATAGCTTATTATTTATTTATTAAAAAACCATTTATATTAATTTTTTAATTAATATTAATTAATTAACTAGTTAACTATATTCAAAATAAAATTATTTATAAAATGAAAAATAGAAGAGGGGGAGGGGTATAGAAAATTCCGTTGTTTTAAAAGGAAATATAAAATTCTTGTACGTTGAAAAAGAGGATGTCTGAGAATTACTTATTCCCAGACAAAGTGTTGAAAAATGTGAAATAAACATAAGTTTCAAATGACTCTGTCAATTCTCATGTAGAAAACCCTCAAACCAAATGACCTCTTAAAGAATTTTTATGGTAAGGATTAAAGTTATGAAGTTGGAAGACCCAAAATGTTTGGATTTCATCAAGCTTACAATTGGTATTTTTTAAAGTTGTGCCTCCAATTTGTGATTTCTTCATTTCAGTTTCTTCGTTCAAGTTTTTCACTATTGTCGAATATATTAGTAATATATTGGAAAATGTAAATATACATTAGGCGTGTTTACAAATATATTGAGAAACATAAATACGCATCGCATATATGGGTCAATATACATAGAAATTATATTTGATATATATTTAAATTTTCTAGAAATAAACCTAAGTTCATTTGATAAGTACACGAACAAGATAAGTTGATATATTATATTTGATAGACAAATTTTCAAACCTTCGAAATGTCAAAATTTTACACCATGTTATAAATAGTATTAATATATATTAAATTGATTATTATTAATAAATTAAAAATAAAAAAGTTGGAATAGATTATGAAATCAAGTTAGTCAACTAATCATATATTTGTTGAGTTTGAAACTTCATTGGATCACAAAAAAGTTGGGTTCGATTTTTTTTTTTTTAATTTTGAAAAAACAAAGTAATTAAAAATAAAGTTAATGATGGACAAAAGTAACTTTTTAGAAATAAATCCTTCAAAATAATAAGAAAATGAAGTATATATATTGATAGAAAAAAAAATATCTATGTTTTTTATTTAATTGAAACATTAAAAATATAAAATGTAGAATAAATTTCCTGAAGAAAACAGTGAAAAATAATTATAGTTACACTTCTAGATAAATTATTCTATTTTTTTTCTAATTATATTTAATTATAAAATATAAAGTTTGGAATTTCAAAAGTACACATTAGCATGATTTACTTTGTTTTCACTTCTTATAATCTTTTGTTTGATTGTTAGTCTTTATGACTGCTTTACAAATATTTTTTAGATTCTATCGTAATTATGAAAAGGAAAACTATTGGTATCGTAAAAGTAATCAATATATTCTTATAATTTTAAAATTACATACAAAAAATAAATAGAATATTTACTTGAATAAAATAAATGAATATATAAGCGTGCTTTTTTGCACGTGCTAAATAACTAGTTTTAGTTCTTTAAATGGAGAAGATAACTAATAGGCAGCCAAATGCAAAATTTCTTGCATAAAGAAGATAGTGTAGAACAAAAAACTCTAAATAAAATACTGAGATTAACTTCAGTTTGCCTTTCCCTTCTTCAGTGACTTCTTTTGAAGTTTCTTATTTGGTTTCAACTTGCTCGATGTTGATGATGAGGGCTTTCTACGTTCATGTGTTCGCTTCTTTTCTCTTTTCACATTGCACACGTTGACAGCCTATAATTAGCATAATTAGTGAAGACCATTAGACAAATTTCAATGATGATTAATTTCAACAAAGAACTATAAATAAAAAGACCTTATTGATGTTTAGTATCTCATGTGAATTCTTGGATATTAGTCGGTTCAGGACTTTCTCAGTTTGCTCCTTTTCTTGAGACCCAATACCCGTTCCTTCCACAACAGGCAAAAACTGCATATAAATGAATGACAAAATATGTAACTTTGTGATAGTATATAATATACCCCAGCATGCCAAGGAGAAGGATTGTTATATGTTTTTGTCCATGGAAAAGGTTTGTTTAGCTAACCTTGCGATATTTTCCTTCATGCTTTGGAGGCTTTTCCCCAGGCAACTTCTTGTCGAATTTTCCACCAGTAGCCGTTGCGGTTGCAGCTATTCCAGCCACATTTCCAAGCTCATCTTTTGTGATTTTCTTTGTTGCAGCTTGTGTCCCTGTTATGGGCAAAGCAGTTGCAGCTAGTTGAACATGGCTGCATGAGTTTAATCAACTTGGTTATATACAACAGAAAAATGATGAAAATCAAAAGACGGAGTTAAGACAATATGATATTTTCGGAAACGAATGGCACAAATCAATGGGTTAAACTGGTACAATATGTGGTCAAATAATCCACCCGACATTATCGATGAAATTCAATGACCCAAATGTATGCATTAGCATGCTATAATATTCTTGTACGAGAGGGAAGGAGAAAAGGAAAATGAAGGTCTGCAAAGTGAGAAGATTTTATCTAGTTACTTGACCAACATCCAATAACTGTGACAAGAGGGTAAAACCTTGGCAAAGCACCCATTTTCGCAGCTTGTTTCAGATTCTGTAAGCGATTCTTTTCTTGCTTTTCAATTCGTTGCCTCTTTTTTGCTCGCCTCTCGGCAAAGGGATCCACGCCCGGCTCTGCAACAAAAAGCATGACACTTAATGGACATTTTGAGATTTGTATTAATTGAGCATGGATGGCAAGTAATATAAATAATCAATATTCAAATTATCTCTGTCAAAGTTATCATGTTCAGAAATTTGACAACACGCAGAGTAAGATAAAAAGACATATAACTAACAAAAAGAAAAGTGGCTCATATTAAAATGCAAGGTTATATTAAATAATACCATCAGTCATCTTGGACTTAAGGATGGGTATGTTCTTCTCATCATTTGCACGATCATAACCATAGCAACGCTTCCATGTATGAGTATTTTTATCAAACACGTGCTTAGTTTTTTTAATGATCTTTATACCTGCAAAAGTGGCAAAGTACTAAAAATTAAATTCCACCCAAGAAACTCCAAAGTCTTGTATTTGACCGGATTGTGCCTCTCCTCTTTTTACCAGTTTTTGCTTTACAGCAAGTCAGCCTTTCAGCTCAATTCAATTCAAGCCACACAATTAAATGGTTGGAAATATGAATATTTCAATACAAAACAGAACAGCACAAAAACAGATGAAACCAGAACAAAAATGGCCGACCTTTTTTTTTAGCAAAAAGTTCCCATTTTGTAGGAGGCTTAGGCTTTGGAAGCTGGAAAGCAAGAAAATAGTTACATCAACCAAAAATGTAAACATCCAAAGTTTAAAAGCGACAATGAGAAGATCAACAAAAATATTAAATATTAAAGGGCTTACATGCTTCTCCCTAGGCAATCTTGTTTTAGGTGGAGGCAACTCCACTAGAAGACCATCTTTGGCTTCAGTTGAGGGCAGGAAGAAAAGTTCATTCGCAATAGCTTGAACTAGCTCCGTACCCTTCTGTATGCATTCATTCACTAACTCCTCCCTGTAATTATAAAAGTTACAAACCAAAAACAGTGAAGATTCTCTTCAAATAACATAGATATGTATGTATGCGCCAATGTGTTTAAATAATGTACTTAATTCTAAAGGCCAAATTGGGTCCAACCATTTTAAAAATGTATAGAATTTAGTCCCAATAGTTTTAAAATTTAGAATTTAATCAGTCCCCACAAAATTTGTCTGATAATATTCTCAGAAATAGTCTTACCCTATGGACTATTTAAGACGGTTTTATCAAACCAAAGGGACTAACTAAATTCTAATTTTCTCCTAACCAAATTTGTAATTTAACCTATTCTAAACAACTAAAACCCTCAAAGATGGTAGGTTCAGATATTGAGTACATCACAGTTTTCTCTAATTATCGAATTCTTCTCGATAACATGTTTTCAGTAATTTGTCGAAACACAGCCAATAATAACCAAATATACAGAATTTCCAGGCATTGTTCCTCAATGCCAATATCCGGTTCAAAGATGTCAATCAAGAGAAACGAAGGGCAGTACCAAAGTCCCATTGAATTCAGAGAAAAAAAAAAACTTCCGAAACAATGCGAACCTAATCCATGTAGCAACTACAGCTGATGTAGACGTGCTCTGCAGAAGAGATTGTTGGAAGGGGCAGAGACTAACCTAGAGGACGGCGGGGAGATAAGATTGTGGTGAGGATTGAGTGCCATGAGATGAGCAATGTCGACGTGAACTTGCTGCTGGGTCTCCATCCCCGGCCGGTTCAAGAGACTTCTCAGGCGAAAGAGAATATCAAATCCGGGGTTTAAGAGTGGGACAAGAGGTTAGAACGACGCCGTTATGTAAGCTTTGTTTTTCGAATTGCTAATTAAGCCCTAAATTGTGCTCACGGCCAATGCGGGCCACGAACCAAAATTATTATAATTATTTTTTTAAAACGTATTAATTTATTTGTTTATTTTAAAATTATAAGATTATAATTTATCAATAAAAATTGCACAATTATTTTTAAGCATGTAAGGTAAGGGTTCAAATATTTTGATCTCTTGATTTGAACCTTTGAAGTCCAACTATTGATCAAATTCATAATTAATATTTTGTCATCAAAGTATATAAGATTGTCAATCATAATCATATAACTAAATTTAATGTTAACATTTGATGACTTAAACTAAGGAAAATAAGGAAAATAAAATTGTACTAGTTGTAACAAACACAACAAAAGTTTCATAAATGATATGATATTGTTTATTTTAGGCATAAGTTATTGGGATTTTATTTGCAATTGACAATTCAACCCTCAAACAAAGTATTCATTTTGAGCCTCCTCTCATCCGTCCACTCACAATCGACTGTATGAGTTTTCTCTTATCATGGCCCATAGCAAATCTAAGTAAAGCACAACTACGAATCACATTGTGGAATGGTACTTAGCGTCCAACGTCTATCACCCCCTTTAATCTCACCTGCCATACGTCCCAAATCCACCTCATTCGGTAGAGCTCTACTTGTTTGTCACATCTTAAATACTTTTTGTTTGATTTGTAAATACTTTTTGTCAAATTTGAAGATCATCCACAGGACTCACTTCTTTTTTTTTAAATCGCTTTGGACCTCATCCATGCAGCTAGATTTAGACCATGGTTTGACACCAATTGATAAGAACATGATATTGTCCACTTTGAACATAACCCCCGTGATTTGCTTTTAAAACTACTCAAAAAGTCTTATACCAATAGAAATAATTGTCATTACCTATATACCAATGATCATACCCCCTAACCAATATGAAACTTTATTTGCACTTACTACTATAATTGATGTTAATTTTTTTTTTTTTTTTTTTAAGTTTTACAATGTGTGAAATCAAATTTATATATAATATATTTTTAGTTACGATCAAATTTGGACATGTGAAACATTAGTTTGGTTAGCTGTTTTTGTTTAACAATTAAAATCAAAAGAAACAAAATGATTGTATTTTTGTCTCTTACAAGTACACTATAGTATTTAAACTTTTAAATTTAATCACAACAATATAAAATTGTCAGCACCAACCCTCACATGTTTTTCTTCTTCCACAATTTGTACATTTTTTTTTTTAATTTGTTAAAATAGTTTTTTCTTGTCCTTCTCAGTCAAAATCAACCTCGAGATTTGAATAAAAAATTTTAACTTTTTCTTTAATTTTTTTTATTCAAATGTCAATCTCATCAACTAGGAAAGATCGAAAAAAACTATTTCAGTGAATTTTCAAAAAAAATGCTACTAGTAAGGATGCATTTAAGAGCTATTTATGATAATCTCATTATTTTATTCACCAATGTACAACAACCATACTAATTTTACCCTCAATATTAAATGTTCTCTCTCATGTATTTCCTCCGTCTCTTTTGTTTTTTCCTTCCAACAACAACAAAACGAAAATTCAAAGTCATTTAAAACTAAAAATGCTTTAACATTTTGCTTATTTTATAAGCATAGTTGGAAAGAACGCGAAAAATCATATAAAAACAAGTGGTAATTCAGTTAAAACAAAGTTGTATTGACAAAAATATGACAAAAACAAAATTATCATTTATTGACATCAGCATACATGATCACTTACATCAGCCTATACGATCGCTGACATCAACATATGCGATAACTGACATCAGCGTACACAATCACTTACATCAATGTACACGATCGCTTATATCAGCCTATGCGATCGCTAACATCAACGTACATGATCTCTTACATCAGCATACATCATCGCTTAGTTTTTGTTTTGCAATTTTGTTATAGACATATCTTCATCGATACAACTCTGTTTTTGTTAAATGACCACTCATTTTCATAAGTTTTTTCATCTTCTTTCTAACCATGCATGTAAACTAAATAAAAACTTAAATAATTTTCGAGTTTATAACTTCAAAAGTAAATTTTATCTAAGTTTAAATCCTATAATGCCATTTATATTCATTATTTTTTTGCATTTTGCTCAATTTATAAGCAAAATAAAAAATAACATGAAAATATGCATGAAAATGACTGATCACTTAGCTAAAACAAAGTTATATCGACAAAGATATAACAAAAACAAAATTGCAAAGTGATCGTCTATTTTTTCTGCACGCACAATAATTTTATTTTTGTCATATCTTCGTTGATACAACATCGTTTTAGCTAAATGACCACTCGTTTTCATAGGTTTCTTTGTGTTCTTTTCAATTATGCTTGTAAATTGAGCAAAATGCTAAAAAATATTGAATATAAATGGCATTATAACATTTAAACTTAAATAAAATTTACTTTTGAAATAATAAAGTCAAGGATTATTTAAATATTTATTCAATCTACATCAATTATTGGAAAGAACATGAAAAAAGTATGAAAAGAAGTGGTCATTTAGCAAAAACAGAGTTGTATTGATGAAAATATGACCAAAATAAAATTGTAAAACAAAAACAGAGTCATCGCATATGTTGAAGTAAGCAATTGTGTACGTTGATGTCACATAATGGAATATGATGATGTAAGCGATTGTGTACGCTAATATCAACAATCACATACTTTTTCTGTGCAAATGATAATTTTGTTTTTGTTATTTTTTTGTCAATACAACTCCGTTTTAACTAAATGACTACTCGTTTTAATACGATTTTTCGTGTTCTTCCCAATCATGCTTATAAAAGTAGGCAAAATGTTAAAGCGTCTTTAGTTTTAAATGACTTTAAATTTTTATTGGGTTGTTGTTGGAAGGAAAGAGGAAAAAAACGTAGGTATTACAAAGGATAAGAGCATATAATATTGAGGATAAAAGTGGTATTTCACATGCCAAAATGGTTAATAACAAATAAGTTTTTAGAAAGTGGTTAGTGATGACAAAGTTTTTGAAGTCATTTTGTACAATTTTCCCCTAAATCCTTTTGCTTTAGTATCTACTTACGGTCAATATTTTAAAAAATCAAGCCAAATTTTGTAAACTAAAAAAAATATAGATTTTAAAAATTTGTTTTTGTTTTTTAAATTTGGCATAGAATTCAACTCTTTTCATGAAAATAATGATAATAAATTAAGATGATATAGGATTAATTTTTTTTAAAACGAAAACGAAAGATCAAATAGTTACCAACCATTCAATCTTCTTCCTTTGCATTTCTTTTAAGATGAATTGTGTTGCTTTTGTGATAAATGATGAAGTGGGCTTTGATGCTAGTGTTCGTGATCACAATGGTGAAACCACGATGGCTTTAGAGAAATTTCAAATTTTGGTGAGGTCGATTGAACTAGTTGAGGAACTTGCTCTCCATGAAGGCATTAGCTTATGGGTTGAAATAGATTCACTCATCCTTTGAAACCTTCTGCATGAAAACTTTGCTTTGCAAACCATCTCCCAAACGTTTGTTGATTCCATTCATACTAAGCATCGTTGTGGCAAAGTTTAAAGATTTCTTTTTGTCAATCGAAATTCTAACTTGATAACTCATGTTCTTGCTACTCACACTTGCTTGCATACATTGACCACAATTTTGCTTAAAAATTACCTTTCATGGGTGGATTTTCTTATTACCTCTAGTTATTTTTTTTAATCTATTTCTTCTTTTGTATGCTAAAAAACCACAAAAATCTTACTTTAAAAATTTTTGCCAATATTAAGTGTCAATTTTTTTATTTATTAATGTAATGATTTATTCATTGTATTTATAAACACATTTGATCTCTTATCAATTTGTCATTGTATTAAATCTTAACTAAATCGTTACAAATCTTAAGATATAGAAACTAAATTATTATATATCAGAGTTATCAACAAACTTGTTACCAAATGTAATAAAATCATTACAAACAAAAGTTTAGAGGCTAGAATTATTATTTCAAAACTTAAAGTGTCTTTCAACTATATTAATGAATATGGGGATTACTACTAACTTGTGTTTCTCTTTTAGTCGAAAGCATATAGAATCAACTTGCCATTTGATGTGGGGAGTGCAAAAGTTCTATGAGTTTGTAGAAGATCTTTTTTCCTTACAATGCATGTGTTGGCTTTAGGCAAGGGCTGCTGGACAATTCTTGTTTTTTCATTTTGTTTTTCAAGAAAGGAAGTTTAGAGCCAAGAGCGATTTCTTATGTGCTCATGCCCGTGGGTCGTTGGAAACCTTTGAGTTTTGGTTGTTGAAAGATGGACGTTGATGCTACTTGGACGGAGAGTGATAATCAAGGAGGAACAAGTTGGATCATTCATGACTGGAACAATTGTTCTATTGGGGGGTGGTTGTGATAAGTTCACCTCTTCCAACTGGTCGGTGAGAACTTTAGAAGCCAAACCATTGTTGATGACCTTCAGAATCTCAAGGAGGTGTAGAAGGGCTACAGTATATCTATTGAGATTGTAATAATGTCTCTCTGTCTTGTAGAATTCTTAGAGAGAAGAACAAAGTTGAACATAATCTCGCAAATTTGAAATCTTCTTCAAGGTACTCTCATGTAGAGTGGTTACCATTCTTCTCTTAAAAAAAAGAAGACGGGTAGTTGCAGCGTTTTACTTTTACTTCCTATCAAACTTCCAAATTATCTAACCACTTGTATTTAAAAAAGTGAAAGAGAAAAAAAGAAAAAAAAAAATCACTTCCCTATTATTGGTAATTAGTTTAAAGGTGAAGTAGGCTTAACCTGGTACTTTCCCAATACGTCCCCGCCTCGGGACACAAAGCCACCGTCTCGGTTTTCGATTCTAATTCTCAGCACAATCAATCGGAACTTCTCCTCTCCATGCATCTCTTCTAGGATTGTAGTTTGTACAACCAATTTGGCATCGTCTTCTTCAGATCCATCGGTAAGCCCAACCCTAACTCATTTTCGCCTCTGTTTTTCCATTTTGGTTCAATTGGCTTCTTCGCATTTCTGAATCCCAAATTATCTGTCTCTGTTAAACCTAAATGGAAATTTGAATTGGTTTATGACGTTATTGTTACTATAAGTTTACCATCTTCCTTCCTGTTTTCCCCAACTAAAATCCCCAAGTTGTTTTCATAGAAGGTTTTCTGCGGTAATTGGGATGGATGGGAACAAGGATGATGCTTTGAAATGCTTGAGAATTGGAAAAGAGGCTTTGGAAGCTGGGAATTTGGTCCGAGCCCTAAAATTTGTCAACAAAGCTCGTCGTCTTGATCCATCGCTTCCCATCGATGACCTCTTACCGGAACTTAAAAACGTTTCTGGTGATCAGTTGGGTGGTGATGCGTGTGAAACTGGCAATGGGTCATCTGGGTCCTCTTCATCCAAGTCCCCTGAACAGCCTTCGGTTCGCCGTAGAGTTCCGGCATCCGGGTCTTCGGAATCTTCAACGTCGGCGACTTATACTGAGGAGCATGTAGAGATTGTAAGGCAGATCAAGAAGAAGAAGGATTACTATGAGATCTTGGGATTGGAGAAGAGTTGTACTATTGAGGATGTTCGGAAGGCATATAGAAAGTTGTCTTTAAAGGTCCACCCAGATAAGAATAATGCTCCTGGAGCTGAAGAAGCATTTAAGGCTGTATCAAAGGCCTTTCAGTGTCTAAGTAACGAGGAGAGTAGAAAACGGTATGATGTTATTGGGTCCGAGGAACAAGTCTATGAGAGACGGACTGCAAGACATGGTGCAAATGGATTTAATGGGTTTTATGAAGGTGATGTTGATGCGGAGGAGATATTTAGAAACTTCTTCTTTGGTGGAATGCCACCGACAACTACTCATTTCCGTAGTTTCAATTTCGGCCCTGGAATGGCACCTAGAACAGGAGATCATGGCTCTGGTGGTGGCCTTCGGACACTGATTCAATTGCTTCCTGTGCTGGTGATATTACTTTTGAACTTCATGCCATCCTCAGAACCTATCTATGCTCTTTCCCGTTCATATCCTTATGAACACCGATTTACAACTCAGAAGGGTGTCAATTATTATGTGAAATCGAAAAACTTTGAACAAGATTTTCCACCTAATAGTCGGGACCGTCTGGTACTTGAGCAAAAGGTAGATAGGGAATACTTCAATATTCTTGCACAGAATTGTCGACTCGAGGTGCAACGGCGCCAGTGGGGATTCATCCGTGAAACTCCGCATTGTGATATGTTGAATAAGTTTCAATCAACGGCTTAATAAATAAATAAAGGTCCATTTCAACTCTCTCTCCGTTATCATTTTATCATTTTTGGATTGTTTGCAAATTTGATTCCCCAGGCAATTTATCTTTATATGAGTTCTTCATAATGTGTAGTTTAGGAGCATGATGTGGTGTATTAGTATTTAGTTCCCCCCGAACAATAAGATGGATAAACGAAAGTTGTTGGTCTTGAAAATGGACTCATATGTTTCTTACATTTTGATGAATGAATGAAGGATAAAGGAAAGTAATGTTTCTTAATTTTTTAAAAAAGAAGAATAATGAATGAATGAAGGCCCATTTCATTCTCTCTCTGTTATCATTTTGGCAACTCGGAGTTCTATGTTTTGCACAACCCCCGACCGAAGAAAGAAAGAAAGAAAAAAAGAGGAAAAAAAAAAAAAGACCACCGCAAACGACATGAATAATGAAAGAAATCAGTTTTCCTTGAAAAGGGCGTATGTGTTTCTTACACTTCAGTCTAACCTTTTTTACCCCCGATCTGTACCAATGCTGTAGATTGTTGTGTGTTCAAACTATTCCCCTTCATGTTCACTTATTTTGCCAATACTTAGATCTATAACAGAATATTTTCCTAGAAGATAAACAAAGTCATTAGTTTATTTATGTGAAAAAGGAAATATTGCGGTTTAATAGGAATGAAGCATTATATTTCTCTATGCATGGTGGCAAACTGGTCACTCAAATGGGTTTGACATTTCTAATCAATGAGATTTTCTACCGTATGTTGGTTTCACTTTCATCATTTATGGTGCTGAAACAATAGTTAGTGGGTGAGCGTGAGAGTATATACTCTGGGGGAAGGTCCATCAGGAGGGGATCATGCTTTTGTGTAGGAATAGTGCGGGAGAGTGTGAGATTACCAATAATCTCTAATTTGCAGGGACCTTTTGTATGCCTCTGGAGCTCGTTTGGCTTGAATATCAATATATTGTATGGGAGATACCTTCAGTGTGTTCTGTTGGGGGTGGCGGAACCCTTTTATTGGCTGAGATCATGTATACAAAAGAGGGGGAAATTACTTACTTTGTTGCTACAAAAACTGTCCTCCAAATGGAGACTAGAAAAGAAGGGAGTAATTTGGGAATTGTTATCGTTAGCGTTATAAGTTTGGTTTATAGAAGTTGCAACTTTGGTTTATAGAAGTTAAAATGTCAGTGAATCTTTCTAGCTGTTTATGGTCAAGTTTCCCAGAGTCTAGCTCCGATTGCATTAAACCAGAGAATTTGTTCTTTTTGCTGAAACCACCCAAATAGCTGTTTGAGCCTTTTGTTGCACTGAATGGCCCAATTTGGGCTGGTAGATCTTTAAGGTTGCTAACTTGGGGCTTATCACGGGTACTGATTTACTCATGAAAAAGGGATGAAAGGAATCCTTGTTCTATTGATGAATCCTTTTTCAGAAAGGCTCATCCCCTCTTGAAATTCTTCCTCTTTCAAGTTCGCATGTACAGAATTTTCAGTTGCTTCGGTCATTGTCCAATCATATTATTCAACTCTAGCCATAAACATTCTGCTAACAACCAAGGATGTAATTTAGGAGACAAATTGAGTAAACGAGAAGACTTTAGGATACCTCTTAACAAGAATACTTAAGAACAACACAGAAACTCAAGAACACTCAAATATGGAAATATATGAAAATATGCTGTAATTCTATGAGAAAAACAACCAGATAACTTAACCTTTCAAGAGGGTTAGTCTCCCCTAAATTCTCTAAAGGAAATCCCACAAATTCTTCACACTCTTCTCAGTTCTCCCAATACCACTCCCACTACTTATGATTAAAAGCCCTTACAAACTTACTAGCTATTTACTAATATGCCCATTCTAATAACTATACTAATAATCCTACTTTCTCCCTAACTAGGGGTCTTACAGAAGAGTGGCTACAGGTGTCCGTGATCCAAAACATAATACCTATCACCCATATAGCTCGAAGCAAGGGGCTGTAGACTTAATGTTCTTGACTGTGAGAAATAATGGAAAAATGAGATTGTAGACTGAGAATGGGCTAAATTTCTTGCTCAAATATTCATTACTTACCTTGATTCTTGTACCTTTCGGATGCATTTAGTAGTTAGTTATACATGGCAAATATTCGTTCGTAGATTTTGATTTAGAAATCCTAGCTTTCATGGGCACTGCAATCACACGCGTGGAATTGTCTGTTTGGACTTGGTTCCTCTGAAAATATGGAATTGCAACTCATTGTTTTTTGTACCGGTAACTCTACCTGCTGGCATGCTATACATTGATGCATTTACCTCTCTTCCATTTCTATATTTGATAGTACCCGTACAACTAAAATAGAATAATATTGAAATATAAAACATATAAGAACGACAATGTAACTTCAAGTATAGGAACTTGGAACTTCCTAAGTCTGAACCAACTAAATATTTGCTTACTCCATCCTTTCTCACTCTTTTTATTTAGTTTCAACAAATCTCCACGAACAAATTTTGTATCTAATTACTAGTATACCTTCAGTAATTAACCTCATAATGTTCCTAACTACTCGAATGACATTCCTATCAAATATCATCCTTAGTAGTTCTTGCTTTTACTCATGTAATTAGATTACAACAATTCTCAGTTGGATGTAAAGAAAAAGATCAAATCCTAGTTGTTAACCAAACAGATTTGGAATTTGTTTTGCAGGTACTGTTCTCTCGTTTGGGCGAAGAACTCCTTAGGATGTTTGCCAGAGACGGAAATGGGAATCAATAGTTACCCCAGGTCGTTCTTTATCTTCTATTTTGAGGGCTTCGCTTGTAAATCTAATATTACCATCACCATTTAGGTTCTAGTATATTTTTCCATTATCACTATAGATTTACTTGTTGCTATAGGTTACTGAGTAGATTCTGAATAATTTTAGAGCTTGAATTTGGATGTACTGATTAAATCCTTTCGCTTTATCTGGAGCAATGAACCTTATTCGTTATTCAAATCTTGACAGTGTACTCATTTTGTTTAATTGGAAAGAGTGGCAAGATTTAGGGTGCTTTTAGTTTAATTTTATTTTAGAAAAAAATTAAAGTGTTGGCAACCGCTCCAAATAGCTTTTGAAAAACTTTTTACGTGTTTTTTAAACAATTTTTATCAAAAGAGTAACAATAATGACGTTTTTTAAAAACATTTTTTTTCTTTAGTCAATCTAAATGACCTTTAGTAGAGAAACTATTGAATCCATGATTGGATTGCAATTTTTCTTCAATCTATATAGATTAATCTAACACAAGATGATTTATAGAGTTCTTATAACAGCAAAAAGTTGTTACAGTACAAGATTTTGCATTGCAATATTTTCTCAACCGAGGAAATTTAAGGTATTGTTATACAAAATCTGAAATAGAATAATAAATATTAAATTATTTATAATGTTATATGTCTATTTTAATAATACAGGCATGAATTTGAATCTCCTACTTTGCAGAGTGTTCAGGCAACGTTATTTGTTATTGAAATTACAAGTGTTAGCAATGCGTATTAATTTTTATAAACAAACTTTTCATTCATCAAATGGAACCTCATACTTTGATTACTAGTGCAAAATTTATCATAATTAGCAATATCTACTTTAAATTTGTGAATGACTCGATTACTTTTACCAACTAAGACTTAGGGTTTGTGAATGACTCGATTACTTTTATCAACTAAGACTTAGGGTGGGTTTGGAGTATATTTTAAAGTATTTAATTTAAAAAATAAGTCATTTTGTCCAAAATTTAAAGTGTTTGACAACCACTCAAAATAGATAAAATAGATATATTTTGAAATATATTCATAATTATCGATGAAACTCCAATAAAAAGCAATGTGAGTTTTGATCATGCTTAATTTTGTTGAAGTCTTTCATTGAAATTAGCAAGCTTTGTTAAAATTACTAGATGAGTTAAATAGAAATGGAACGAGTCAATTGTATTTTTTTAATTATTTTTTCAAGGAGAGAGTGAGTTTGTTGTTTTAATTTTTAGTAACATTTTGTTACTTATTTTTATAATGTTTTGTAGATTTTTTTCCGATAAAATGAAAATATCGATCCACTGTTTATGTTGAAAACATAAAAATATTAAATTCGACGGAAATTTAATACCATGCATATTTTTCAATGAGAATGACACATTTTAAAACCTCAATAATCAAGCAAACATGTTTTTAAAAATACATGAACTAGAAATTAAAGATTTTCCTTTTCTGCCAAGTACAACACCGTCTAGAGAACCCAAGTAAAGTAATGTAATATTTATCTAAATATAATGTTGAATTTACAAATTAGAGAAATGGAGCCAATTAGGTAGGCATAAACAAAATATAGGTGGAAGTCAAGAGTATTTTTAGAGTGAAAATGAAATAAAATTATTCAAGTTTATGGTGAAATTTGATTAAAATTTTTTGATTAAATATAAAGATAAAGAACATTTTTAATTGGTGATAATGAGGTGATGGATTTATATTCTACACACAGCTGAAAATTGGCCTATAAAACGCCACTTTACAGCAGTTCCAATTCCAAACGCGTCCTTCGACTTAAATACCGTTCTCAATTTCCCAAAATTTCTTCTTCCATGAGGAATTGCAATCCCTAGATTTCTCAATCCGGAGCCATCCATGCGGTTACATTGACGACATCTCACAGTTTTTGAATCGTCTTCTTCAGCACCATCTGTAAGTTCCAATCCTTAATCCTCATATTAGATTCCTCTACTGATTGAATTTCAAACTGTAGATCAAATGCAATTAATTACTCTTCTGCAATTTCTTTATGCCAATCGCAATCGATATTTTCCCGACTAGGAATGTAATTGTTTTCCCCCTTCTCCTTGAAGGGAATTGCGGTTAGGTCTTTGCGTTATTTCTGATGGACGGGAACAAAGACGACGCTTTGAAATGTTTGAAAATCGGGAAAGAATCTTTGGAAGCTGGGAATCGGACCCGTGCCCTAAAATTTGTGAATAAAGCTCGTCGTCTTGATCCGACGCTCTCCGTTGACGATCTATTATCGGAAATTCAGAATGTTTCCAGTGAAGATTTAGGTGGTGATACTGGCGAATCTGGGAATAGGTCGTCTGATACTTCTTCATCCAAACCGTCCGATCAGCCTTCGATTCGCCGTAGAGTTCCTGCATCGGGGTCTTCTGAATCTTCATCATCGGCAGTTTATACAGAGGAACAGATTGAGGTTGTGAGGAAAATTAAAAAGAAGAAGGATTATTACGAGATTTTGGGACTGGAGAAGAGTTGTAGTACTGAGGATGTCCGAAAGGCATATAGAAAGTTGTCTTTAAAGGTTCATCCAGATAAAAACAATGCTCCTGGCGCTGAAGAAGCGTTTAAGGCTGTATCGAAAGCGTTTCAGTGTCTAAGTAATGAGGAGAGTCGGAAAAAGTATGATGTTGTTGGGTCTGATGAGCCAGTTTACGAGAGACGGACTACAAGACATGGTGCAAATGGATTTAATGGGTTTTATGAAGGTGATGTTGATGCAGAGGAGATATTTAGGAACTTTTTCTTTGGTGGAATGGCGCCAACAACCACACATTTTCGAACTTTCAATTTTGGCACTGGAATGGGACACAGGACAGCTGATCAGGGCTCAGGTGGTGGCCTTAGGACTCTGATTCAATTGCTTCCTGTGCTGTTAATATTGCTTTTGAACTTCTTGCCATCCTCAGAACCTATCTATGCTCTTTCCCATTCCTACCCTTATGAATTCCAGTTTACCACTCAAAAGGGTGTCAATTATTTTGTGAGATCAACCAATTTTGAGGAAAAGTATCCACCTAATAGCCCGGACCGTATGGCACTTGAGCGGCATGTAGAGAGGGATTATTTTAACATTCTTGCTCAGAATTGTCGTGTTGAGATGCAGCGTCGGCAGTGGGGATTTATAAGGGAAACTCCATATTGCGATATGTTACAGAAGTTTCAGTCAGCTGCTTCGTGAATGAACAGAAGGTTCATTTCATCCCTCTGTTTATGTTTTTTTTATCATTCAGATGTATAATCATGATTGCCCGAGAATGTTTACCAAGTTTCTATTATCAAATCGATTAACTTTCCCTTCCTTGGTACCGCTCCATTTGTTTGGAATCTGAAAGCCATATGGTTTGTGACCTTATTTATTTCTTATGCTAATCCTTGACCTAATAGTCGATATTTGTATATGGCTGGATATATTTTCAATGATTCATTTGGACTACATGCGAACAGAAGATTTCTATATACCATGGTGGTAAGCTGGTGAAATCAGCTGCTTTAATTATTTGGTTTCAATGTGGTTCTTACCTTATGTTGTAGCCTTTTCTTTTATTGGAGCTGAAACAAATGCAGATTGAAGGTATAACTTTTCAAATGTTTCTAATAACTTGTCTCTCCTGAGTTGCTCATTTCTTTAAGAACCGGCATAAACAACCTACAAGTGTGTATAAAAATACTTTTGATTGTCATCATGAATGAGGTTGATGGATATGAATGGTAATTCGTTTCTTATGTCTTTCCAGGTCTTATTTGCATAAATTTTTTTTTGTTGTGTTGTTCTGCAGGGAGCAATAAGAAAGAGCAATTCCTTTTATTGATTAGTTAAGCTTATTGTATATGCTAATAACACTCAACATATCTCTTTTGTGCAGATAGCTTCTATTGTTAAGCTGATTGCTTTGTCTGCCATTGACTCAACCAATGTGTAAAAAAGTGAGTCTTTTATTTCAAATATTTTGTTTCTGCGTCTGAAGTTACCATCAAATGTCAGTGTCCGGTACCTTGCACAGATTAAGATGGTTGAGTAATGCTTGGACCATGCTTAGATAGTGATAAAATTTACAGTATCAATTAATACTAACGTGTTGTGGTGATATAATTTTTATTGTCTCAACTTTGAACTTTTGATATATCGATCTATGTTATCCATCTTTCAGTTTATTTGAGTGGTTCACATCGTTTGTTGAAAGGAAAATGTTGGAATAAAAGTGAAGAACTTCAGTGAGTAATCCTTCAAATGAGTAATTTTCAGATGTAGTTGTAGTAAATAACAAAAGTTAAAAGAACTCTTACTATATCCAACGAGCTCTTTAGTTTTCTATTATTTGGTGTCTTGTAGGTTGAAAGTTCTTTTTTTTATTGTAAAGCTAATAGACTTGCAACTAAAAAAATGGGGCAAAATCACAAATTATCTATAGGTCATGTTTACTATTATTCACAAATTATCTTGTAATCAAAATTGTTGTAATGGTAATAATTCTCTTTATTATTCACAACTTACATGTTTTTTTTGTAAACGTATTTAAATGGGCTTCACTTTTCATTTTACGATTGATTGATTACGTTTATTAAGAAATAAACGTAGCCTTGTAAAAATTAAGATCTCATTTCATCCCAAACGGGAAAAAAAGATGAGTGGGGAGTTTTTTCGAGTAAGGGGTTTGTGAGTAGTGGAGTTGGGTGATAGATACCCACACGTACAAGTTGCCCTGTGGCTTGTGCTTTTCGAGGTGTTGTTGCATGTGACTCAGCAGGTGGGAAGGTGTTGATAATATTTAACATTTTAAAAAATTCATGAATTTATTGAACACAAAATTTAAGAATTTAATGTCTACAAAATTTAATTTTATGTTTAATAGTTTTGTTAATTCAAAAATGGTGAATATCTTGGGACTTATTAAACACAAATTTGAAACTTCAAGGACTTATTTTACACTTTTGAGACAAGAACACAATATTGAAAATTTAAATATTTATTATAGATAGTTTTAAAAGTTCGAGGATCTAGTTTACATTCTTAACGTTTAAGTGTTTATTAGACATGATGTTGAAAGTTCAAGGAGCTATTAGATAGTTTTACCGGTTAAAGACCTATTAGACAAAGTTGAAAATTCAAGGACTAGTAGATAATTTTTATAGTTTAAGGATCTATTAGACATAATTGAAAGTTCAAAGACTTGGTACTTGTTTTTTAAAGTTCAAATACCTAATAGACACAATTAATGAAAGTCAATGGACTACACTTATATGTTAACTTAATAGTTACCATGCTTTTATTTTACTTTTTTCTTTGAGGTAGAGTGTACTTTTTGGTTCTTTAAGATTGAGATTTGTGTCAATTTGGTTCCCAAGTTATAAAATCGAACAATCGATTTTAGTTTCTCTATTAACGATGTCATTGACTTTAGAATTTTTTTTTAAAAAATAAGTATTATAAAATCAAACAATCGATTTTAGTTCCTCTATTAACGATGTTATTGACCTTATGTGTCTATCTGCTCTTCTCCACACCCATTCCCCTCCCTGATGTCTCATTGCTCATGGTTGTTTTCGGTCCTGTTTGGATCAACTTGAAAAATATATGTTCTTCGAAAATTCATTTTCATTTAAATACTTTTGATAAGAACTATTTAAAATAAAAATACTTATGGGCTTCCAAAATTCATTTTGAGTGGTTGCTAGACATTTGTATTTTTTTCAACATGACTTATTTTTTAATTAAACACTTAAAAGTATATTTCAAACACACTCTTTCATTAACTTCACCAACTTCTAACACCTCGTTAATTTCATGCTAGACATATGTTTTATCAAGACATACTAGGAAACTTTCATTGATGATCTTTCAAACCAAAGGTTATTGAGTACACAAATTACAATAACAATCGAAATGTAAGGTACCATTTAAATGAAATTAAAAGTTTTAATTAAGGTACCACTTGAATGGATGGCGATATGGAAACAGAAGTTTTGTGTTTATGTGTTTAGTTGCAGAGTTTAAAATTGGATTTCAAATCGAAAAGTTATTTATAATATGATTGTCAATATAGTTATAATTACCAACTAAAATTGAATCTCAATTAGGTTAAATTATAGGTTTAATTATATTTGTACCGACCACACTTTCAAAAATATTCTAATTTGGGCTTTTGTTGATGTCATCATTGCTTGAATTTACTATTTTAATCCTTTTTTTTTCTACCTTCTCTTTTTTGCAGCTTTTTTCTTTTTTCTTTTTTCTTTTTTTTTTTGTGCCTCGTCAGGCCACTTAGCTGCATTTTTAAACGGTTATCTCGTTCCTTTCTACAACCTCTTCTCCTACATCTTCTTCTTCTCCCACACGAAAAGTCGAAGCTCCGACGCAACCAACTTCGGTGAGCAAGAACGAGAGCAAGAGAGAGCGAGAGATTTTCATTTTCATTAAGAAAATTCATGGAGTGAGATTGAGGTGTGGAACGAGAATGAGTCGCGAGACGTAGTTGTAAGGCACGAGAATGAGAAGTGAGAATGATGAACTTACCAGTAATTAAGACTTACTCGTAAGGTCGCTCTCACTATCGCTCTTGCTTCCTTTCCTCAATCACATTCACTCTTATCTCTCTCGCTCTCTCTTGCTCTCGCTCTTGCTAATTTTGCTTTCGCAAGCTTCATTTTCTTCCTTTCATTCTATTTCTCTGGTTAAGAAAATCTCGCTAGGAAGATGAAAATGAAAAAAAGAAAATAAGGCAATATAGATTGAAATCTCCGAAAAAGAAATCTCCATGAATGAAAAAAACAAGAAAATATGAAGAAGAAGAAAAGTAGAAAAAACGAAAAAAGAAAAAAGAAAAAAACGGCGAGAAAAGAGAAGGTAAAAGAAAGAAGGAAAAAGGGTTAAATGAAGAAGAAGAAAAGCAGAGAAAAAGAAAAAATGAAAAAAGAAAAAAATTGTGAAAAAAGAGAAGGGAGAAGGTAAAAGAAAGAAGGAAAAAGTTTTAAATTAATAAATTCACACAAGGATGACATTAGCAGAAAGCTGAAAGTGAGGGCAGATTTCAAGTGGGCCTCTCAAGATGAGTCATCTGCACAAATATCCCCTTAGAACATTTAAGTTTGTATATTTTTTTATCTCTAAACTTTACAAGTGTCTAATAGGTCCTCCTGAAATAGTGATTTTAATTATATGTTTCATCAAAAGAGGTATTAGATACCAAATTGAAAAAGTTTAGGGATCTATTAAACACAAAATTAAAAGTTTAAAATTTAAAAATTCATTAGACACCTCTTTAAAGTTTAGGAACTTAATGGATATAAAATTGAAAGTTAAGAATATAATAGACACTTCAAAAAGTTCGATAACCTATTGGGCACAAAATTAAAAATTAAAAAATTTATTACACTCCTCAAAAGCCAAAAACTTTAAGACTAAAACCTTGTTTTATTTTTAAAATTTAACCTCTCAACTATTATTCATTAATCTAAAAACTTGTTTCATTTTTAATTTCGTATAATTATTATTTCACAATATTATAATACATTATGCATGTTTTAATTTTAGGAGAAATGAAATAAGTCTATGACACAAAATATTATACTTATATATATTATGGGTGTAATTACATTTAAATAATTTTAAAAGTAATTTTAGAAACAAATCCGTTAATCAGTTAAATGGAATCGAAAAACAAAATGGATATTTTTCCTAATTTTTTTTGAAGTCTATAAAAGGGATTTTAAACTAAATTTGAATCCAATTAAATTAAGACGCCGATTGAAACAGAAAACCCTAGCTCTCTGTTGCCGTTCTTAAACCCTAATTCCAAAGTTTCATCTCCTCCTCCAAAGTCCTGAAAATCCTAACGTCTCTGCTTGCTTAATCTTCGTACAAACAATGGTACTCTCTCTCTCTCTCTCTCTCTCTCTCTCTCTCTCTCTCTCTCTCTCTCTCTCTGTTTGATACTGAGTGCAACTTTATGAATTTGTGATGTAAATTGGCAGACTGCAGAGAAAGTGAACCCCAAGGCATACCCTTTGGCCGACGCCCAACTTACAATCACCATTCTTGATCTTGTTCAACAAGCTGCTAACTACAAGCAAATCAAGAAGGGCGCCAATGAAGGTACACTTCTCTTCTTGTACCTTTTTCTTGACCACACACTCAGAGATTTGTTTCTATTCTGTGGAATGATTCTTTATTTTGTGGGATTTTTCCAGCAACCAAGACGCTTAACAGAGGCATATCTGAGTTCGTTGTCATGGCCGCGGATACTGAGCCACTTGAAATCCTCCTCCATCTTCCTCTGTTAGCGGAGGATAAGGTACTTTTCAATTCTCAAGAGAAGATTCTGTTTCTGTTTGGTGTCTTTATGCTTTTTCTGCTTGATGTGCTTTCTGGGTTTGAGGCTACATGTACCAAGATAAGGGTGTGAAAAAATAACTGATACCCTTGTTCTTGACCTGCCAAAGAGGCTGTAGCTAAATCAGATTGAGAGAAGTTATCTGGCCGGTTGTTGTTCTCTGTCAACAAATCTGCTTACCGAACTTCTTACATTTTTCTTGCCTTTCCTTAATAAGATCAAAGATGTTTATTTACATTTCCCCCTTTAAATGACTAATTAAACATTATGGGAAGGGGAGAAGAGTGAAACTGCATGGATGTTTGGCTTTTCCGAAATTTCTGTCATCTTTCAGGCAAGCTGCACTTGTTCTTTCAGTACTTTGCATATACTGTTGTTTATATCTGTCATGATGTAGATCAGTAGATCGACTGACTCATTCAACTGTGATCCTCAGCCCCCCTCTAGTCTCTCTAATTGACATACCCCAATAAACTGCTCTAGGCCTTTCTCTTTGAAAGCTTCTTAGTGGGTGCTCATTTATTGGTAGCTTCTGATTCTGTATATGTATATATGAAATGTTATTAAGTATTCCAATAATTGCAACCTCCAAAAGCCAAAGACCACCCCCAGCATAGCCTACAACCCCCTCTCAATTTGTGTTGATTACAAAAGGGGATTATTTAAAATGTACCAATAGAGATAACCGTTTTTTGTTGTTTGATGGTTCTCTTGGCATGCTATCCTCAATTATTTTTTAAAACACAATGAATTAGGATAAGAAAACTTTCCCCATAATTGAAGTGTAGTTAGAATCAGTTAGCCTTTCTGCTGATTGGTATTTTATCTAGTCTTAGTTTCCCGCCAGGAGACTGATTTTTTAACATAGCTTCAGTGTATACTACTCTTAGTATAAAAGCAGGACTATGTCAAAATCAGGTTATTGAATGTTTCCATTCAACATTTTGATGTCTGTTTCATAGTATTCTATCTGATTTTGCAGAATGTGCCCTATGTGTTTGTCCCGTCCAAGCAAGCACTCGGCCGAGCCTGTGGAGTTACAAGACCTGTTATAGCTTGTTCTGTGACAACAAACGAAGGAAGCCAATTGAAGTCGCAAATACAACAACTCAAGGTAATTGTGCCAGTATTAATTGACACCAGCAAATTTTCTCCCTTCTTTTTGTAAATGACCCTCTGTAACACGTTATGACCGTTCTTTTTTATATTTAGGATGCCATTGAGAAGCTCCTGATTTGAAGATTGTAGTCAATCATGATTTCGGTATGATGGGCTTCTTGGTTCATAGTGGTCGCTCCCTTAGAGGCTTTGACTGATGTGAGTTGTGCAAGTGGAGGAATATGTGTAACAAACACTACAATTTTCGTTTCCGAGAGATACGATTTATTTATAAATGATAGTGATCCTTCATTCTGTTTGCCATATCTTGATGCTACTTGTCAGTTAGTCATCTTGTTTCTTTCAGTAAGATTTGGTTAGATATTTGATATTAATTGATTGACAAAATAATTGGATTTCTAGAAGTATTTTGAACCACGAACACGAAAGTGGATCATTGTCTTGTTCATCAGCAATCTGCTTTGTTGTGGGTTTGGTAATGATAGACACTAATTTAAACCATTGAAAATAGAAATTTGAAGTTTATTTCATATTTTTAGATACGTGTTAAATAATGAATTCTAAATTCTAATTGAATCAATTGTTTAGGATGTGTTTGGTAATATATTTATAAATTATAAAATTAGTGGTCGGTAAACATCAATTATTATTAATTAATTTATGATTTTGTTTTTTCAATATATTACATATTTTTGCAAAGTAATTGAATTGCTAAAGATTTTTATGTTTAAAAAAATTGTATGATTATTAGATTTAATTGCTAAAGATTTTTATGTTTAAAAAAATTGTATACTTTTTAGATTTTATATAGTTTATAACATTACATGCTACAGATTTTTATTTAAAAGAAAAATGAATTGAGTCTACATGAGACTCTAAAAATGAATTGAGTCTACATGAGACTATTCAAAATTGGGATACTTATTAAAATACAGAAATATTGGTTTTCCCATATTTGCTAAAATCAATAAATTAGAAAATATAAAACATTTGTCGATGAATACGTTATTGGGTAAGTTGGATGAATACGAGGGTAAGTTGGAAGGTTTGAGATTGATTAATTATAAACTATTAATTCCAATTTGAATATAAATACATCTTATACAACCAATACAAATTCAAGTAACATATAATGTGTAAATAAAATATAAAATATTAATATAAACATAAATAACAATATTTTTATAACTTAGTTTGGAAGTAAAAATAACTATTTTCATGTTGGTCGTTATACTTAGTATTTCATTTTTTGAAATGATATATTTTACTCCGATTGCTATCTAATACATGACAAAACTTTACACAAAATAAGGATCAGAAAAGAACAGTTACAACGATGTATTTTATGGTAATACTTAACTTAGAGAACAATCATTTAAGCTCCCCATAAGTGTGAGACTCTCTCAATGAAACTTCGGTTCCCCCCAAGTACAAGGATATTAGTGAATTGTTACTTAGGCTCGCTTAAGTGTGAGACTCTCCATCACGAAGAACGCTGGTCTTTCCACCTTCACATGAAGTCCCTTCACTTAAATAACTTAGGCTCCCCCTAAGTTTGAAAACCTCTTCTCAAGTTGTAGTAAAACAAATCAATAAGATCTAGAGAACACTCAAGATCTACAGCAGCAACATGCTTCCATAATCTCAAGGATTGACACATTTGTAGTTTACGATAAACACACAAGACACACGACTCAATAAATCTTCAAAATAGCTAACCCTAAAATTGAATAAACCACAATATATATATGAGTAGCTTTGAAAAAGATCTTCAAAGAAAGAATTAATCAACTCGGTAAATAAATGTAGCAAACCACGAAATTTACATAAATCTTGATAGATAAGTAAAAAAAATATTATATAAATTTTTCTGTTTGTTATGTAACAATGTACAAACAATATCATAGCATGTAGTGAGACATGCTGTGAAACATGTTCAAATTTTGACTGTAATAAAATTAGTCAATCATACCATAGAAACACTTTATGTGATTAGTTTGATATTATATTTTGAAAAGAAATACATGTAATCCAAGCGAATGGGGTTATAAAGATATTAGCAGTAATGTAATTTTTTTTTTTCTTTTTTTTTAAGGAAAACAAACAACAAATAAGGACATAAAATCATCCTTGTCCCGATGGACAAGAGTAACCAACCATTGTGGAAGATTCCTCGTAACATTGGAAAGATCCAACAAATCCTCTCTACTCGATGCATCGGCCGGAACTTAAGTACAAATCAGAATAGTTTTGATCAAATTTTGATATTATTAATGCTTTTATCACAAAATGTGGGCGTGCCGGAGTGGTTATCGGGCATGACTAGAAATCATGTGGGCTCTGCCCGCGCAGGTTCGAATCCTGCCGCTCACGTTCACGTTTTATCATTTGTTTTTTCTTTCTTTTCAACAACTTCCTTTTCCACTTTCATCTAACTCTTTTTCTCTCCCCTTTTTTTGTCCTTCTACATAAAGAAAAAAACCCAGTTTAATGATGATTTGCTTCTTCAATAAAAGAGTTGTAAACCAATTTTCCAAAACTAAAAAAAATAATTCTATGCAGTGATTTCTTGACTCTGATTGTTGAATGTGAAACAGAAACACCATTGAGAAAAATATAATATAAATAAATTTCTTTTCCTTTACCATCCATCAAGTACAAATAAATCTGTTAGAGTTAGTTCATCAATCACATGGGTCTGGGTCTCCCTCTCTCTATCTTCTTGAAACTTCATTTCTGCTCCCATATATTTTGCCATTCTACATATCTCCTCTGATTGTGGATGAGATACATCTCCTGATGAAAAGCCATGTAAATATAAATTAGAAGCACCAAAGTTACCAACATCAACCCAACTGAATCCAATCTCTTTCTTCACTCCTCTTTCTCTCATTCCCTTCCTCACTTCAGCAACTTTTTCCCAATTTCCTTTCTGAGCATACAGATTTGACATCAACACATATGATCCTGATTCCAATGGCTCCTTCTTCATCAAAGCATTGGCCACTCTCTCTGCCATCTCTACATTCCCATGTATCCTACAAGCTCCAAGCAAGCTCTGTAATGCAGATATCCCTGGCCCTCCTGGTATGCGCGCTAGCATTTCCTCAGCCTCTTCCAATCGCCCTGCACGACCCAGCATATCAACCATACAAGAGTAATGCTCTCCTGCTGGCTCAATCATATGATCTTTGATCATCATATTGAAAAATTGACGACCCATGTCGACCATCCTGTTCCTGCTACATGCTGTTAAGACAGACAAGAAGATAACAGCATCAGGCTTTATCTTTTCCTTCTCCATGTCTTCAAACAGCTTCATCACCGTATCATAGTCTCCATGTTGTGCGTAGCCAGAGATCAGCGCTGTCCAAGCAAATTGACTTCTTTTGGATGTTTCATTGAAAACTCTTTGGGATTCTTGAATGCTCCCACGCTTTGCATACATGTCTAGGAGGGCACCTGAAATTATAGGGTCGAAGTTTAATCCAACTTTGATCAAATGAGAATGACATCGTTGGCCATGCTTTATAGATATGCCTTCACCAGCACTGATTGCATTCAGAACACTCCCAAAGGTGTATTCGTTTGGCTTAGATTCCATTATTGCATAAAGAAATGTCTCTAAAGCTTCTTGACATAACGTATTTTGAGCATACCCAGAAATTAAGGCATTCCATGAGATTATCTCTCTATATGGAAGTTCCATAAACACTCTTGAGGCATCTTGCATTGACTCAAATTTAGCATACATGGAGATTAGACTATTGCCAACACTTAACTCTGATACAAAGTCAGCTTTGATACATAATCCATGAACCATTAGTCCCTGTTCCACCATATTCCTTATTGTAATGGCATGAAGTAATCCAATAAACGTAACGTCATTCGGATACACTCCATCTAATCTCATCTTATTGAACAAAGAAACCACATCTTCTTCAGACAATGAGATCATAGTCGTCCACGAGATCACATTGCGGTCCTTGATTAACTTGAAGACTGCCTTTGCATCTTCAATGATCTCACACTTGGAGTACATCGAGATCAGAACATTACCGACAGAAGTATGGGTTTCATATCCTGTTTTCACAGTCAAACAATGGATCTGTTTTCCAAGCTCCAGGTTTCTTTCATGACCACAGACAGAAAGTGCTGCAGTAATTGGCACATTGTCAAACTTCACTCCTTCTCTCACCATTTGAATGAACACCAAAATAGCTTCTAACCCATGATCTCCCTCTTGTGCATAACCAGTAATCATCGCGCTCCAGGACACCCGATCTCGGCTCTGCATTTCATCGAACACTTGTCTAGCATCCACAAGATGTTCCCATCTCGAGTACATTGTAACCAGAGCATTTCCAACAAAAACATCACCTTTGAATCCACATTTCAGGGCAAGAGTATGCAATTGCCAACCAAAAAGAAAATCTTCTCCATCTAAGCACAAGGCAAGTGTGGTAGTATAAGTCACAGAATCAAACTCAACCCCATTTAAATTCATCCTAACAGCAAAATTCAAAGCGTTTTCACTCTTCTGGAACCCGGAAAGAATAGTGTTCCACGAAACAATATCTGGGTCATGTAAATTCTCGAAGACACTAAAAGCCTTCTCAAGCTGCCCAGATTTACAGTACATATTCATTAAAGAGTTAGAGACTGTAATATGGGAAGCAAGCCCAGAAGAAATAACCAATCCATGAATTTGTCTGCCTAGTTTAGGAAGCCCACAACAGGCCTTCAGAGCAAGGGCCAAAGTGAACTCATCGGCATTCCCATCAAGACCCCACCGAATTTGCTTCTTGAAAAAGCGAAGGGATTGAAATGCCTCGTCTCTGTGCAAGTAATTGAGCAAAACGCGGTTGGCAGAGGCTGCATTTGGAGGAGGACTTTGATCAAACAGGTTGTAGTCATGTTGGAAAGAGCGGAAAAAATTGAAGCTTGGGAACCGTTGATTGGATTTGAAATTCAGATGGCGGGTAAGCATGAGAACAAAGGTAGTTGATCGTTGAAATCAAAGTGGCGATGGCCAATCAGCCAAATCGCAGCCTTTTTTTTTTTTTTTTTTTTTTTTTTTTTTTTTTCTCTAAGAGTCTTATCGACTAAAATTCTCAGCTGCATCGTTATTTGATTTGTATTTTGTAAATAACGTATTATTACGTTTATGGGCCGGCCTAAATTGGGCCTCGAAAAGTTCGTTCAGCTTCCCCTCACACTGGGCCTATTATAGCCCAATCCACAATATCATTTTGTAATGATTTTTTTTTTTTTGAGAAAATGTCTGGGCGGACAAGATAAATGACAAAAATTAAGGTTTAGTTTGTAAAAATAGCAAAAATATTTCTAAATTATTAAAATAGCAAATGTAATTAAATAAATAAAAATAATAAGTAGAAATTGTCAAAATTACCCCCAATAAACCCCACATAGGTAACGTTAAAAAATAGGGAGACATCGAGTTTCAAAACCATTCCAAAAACCACAAATACACTCTACCCACACAAGTATCATGTTGCACAATAATGCATTATGACAAATGTCTTATCTCACTTACAAGTAATTATCATCACGATAAACAAGGTTTCAATTAAAGGAAAATAGTTCAAAACTAAAACAAATATTTCAAATCAACATGAATTAAGGCCACCTTTGGGTGAAAATGGCAAAAGCAAAGCACTCTAGTCGTTTAGTACAAACCTTCTTCAAACAGACTTACTCCTAAAAAGTGAACCTTATTTAATGGAAATACGAGATTGACATGACTCAAAATTTTGAAAATCAAATAATTTCATAAATATCACTACAAGAAATTTAGGCTTTAGCGATGCAAATTTTTCGTCGCTAAAAGATATATTTCGTCCTTATAACTTTTTAGCAATGAAAATATTTTGTTGCACAAAGTCGTCGCTAAAGCCATGTCGGTGAACACTTTTTGCGACGTTACGTACAAAAACGTCGCAACTTGTGACGAAATAAGAAACTGTCGCTATCTGCGACGTTTCTCGTCGCGTCGCAGTTTGCGACTTTTTATCATCACGTTGCAGATTGCGACGTTTATTCTTGCGTCGCAATTTGCGATGTTTATTATTGCGTTGCAGCTTGCGACGTTTATTATTGCGTCACAGCTTGCGACATTTACCATAACGTTGCAGTTTGCGACTTTTATTTTATCGTCGCTAAATGGACGTTTTTCTTGATTTGCGAAGTTGCAGTTTTTTCCCAACGTTGCATTCGAGTTATTGCGATGATTTAAATTTCGTCGAAAATTGAAATAATAATTAAAAAAAATATATTAGTCGTATTTAAAGAATGAAATTAGACCAAATATTATAGAGTATTTAGAATATATTTAATCTTTAATTAAGATTCATTACAAAAAATATATATATATATATACCATTTGTTTGATCCAATTACAAGATCCATTACATAATACATATATGTATTCCTCGATCAAGAAAGGCTTGCCACCAACAAGTACAATTTAATCTTGCACAAATAAATATATAAGTCACAATATAAACATCAACAAATTTGAACATTTCTAGAAGTATTCATAACTTTAAGTTGAAACTAATAAAGTTACCTTACTAAGAGATGAACTTCCCCCGGTGAACCTTTCTAGAAGTTCATTCATTTGACTGAACCTTTTTTCGTACTCTTGACGCTGCATCTCAAATTAAACACGTTGACTTTGTAAAGCTTCTTCCACAATGACTATATTTCTCTCATTCTCCCGACGTTTACTCTCCACAAGTTCTTGAGTCTGTGCAAGGGCCTCTAGTGATTGGACATAATCTTGTGAGTACATTTCTTTCTGACTTCGTGGAGGTTTTGGTCCGTAATCCCATCCCTTTAACATACGAAGGTCTGCCATAATTTCTTCATCACTCATTAGTGTGGTTGAGTGTTCTTGCTCTTGTTTTAAGGTAACCATTTTTTCCTACATAATTCAGAATGGATAAAGGAATTTCATAAACATCAAAACATTTGAAAATAATATTATTTGTTAAAATAACTTAAATGATACTTACATATGCTTGACATGCTGAATCGTTTCAGCACAATGATTGAAAGGGAGTTTACTTCTGCTACTTTTTGTTTTTTCTGACTTTTACTGCATTAGAATGTATATTAATATAAAAAGGAAATATTTACTTATATAATAAAAATTGATTAATGTTTACCTTCCATGTAGGAGACTCCCATTTATTACACAGAAATTGCCATTCTTCAAGTGTTACACCTTTACATGGATGTTGGCGAGCTTCGACCGGATCACCCAATTTTTTATAATATTGGTACAATCTTGATCTATAGTCCTTAAAGTGAGTACCAATCTCGTATTCAATGTACTTTCTGATGTGTGGTTAAGAGCAATCCATGTCAAATTTATTCTTCAAAAATATAAAATATCATTAATGAATATTGTATTGTAATTAAGTAATGAACTATATATTCTTTAAAAAAAATTAACTTACCAGCAGTCGTTCTATAATGGTGGTGTAAATGTCATCTGGGATATGTTTTTTTTCCTTTACAAGTCAAAGGGATAGTTTGCCTTACCAGTGTACCAATCTCACTACTAAAAAGATTCGCAACTTTTCCAACTGGTTTCCTAGGTATTCGTCCTCCACTTGCCTCAATCACATGATGTAATCCGACTCCTCGTGTAACACCATGAACTTGGCTATTAGTTGGAGTGTTACTCGTGTCTACAACGTTCTCTTCATTACTTGATGACATTCTTTCCTATAAAACATAAAATTATATTAGAAAAATAAATATAAAAAAGTTCAATATACTAACTATGTGTCCACATCAAGTCTATCATTATCAATAGCCTTCTTCATCTTCATCTTCATCATCGTCCTCGACTTCATCCCCATCATCTTCTTCAACTTCTCTATCTTTCTCGTCACCCTCGTTCTCATCGTCTTCTAATTTGTCTTTCACTTGTTCATCAAAATCTAAAACTATCTCAATCAAATTACTATCGTCACAAACTACAATTGGATCTACATCATCTCTATGTAGTGTTTGAGGTTCAAAATCTCCAACTTGATCGACGCATTGATATACATCTACCTTAGGTTCATCAACTTCTTCTATTTCAGGTACATCCCATAAATGTCTATGTTGAATTCTTTGGACTATTTTCCAACCATTCCCTAACCGAATATCGTCAACATAAAATACCTGTTGTGCTTGGGAGGCAAGAATGAATGGTTCATTTTGATACCAAAAGTATCGAGTATCTATGCTTGTAAAATAGTGATCTTCGTGAATTCGGTTTTTTTTGGGATTTGTATCGTACCAATCACATCGAAATAGAATAACTTGTTTCCTATCAACATATTTTAATTAAATCACTTCAGTTAGGATACCATAGTAGTTGACCCCCTCACTATCATGTCCTCCAAAAACACAACCTCCACTATTTTGGGTTGTGCAACGATCATCTCGGTCTTTTAAGTTGAATCGCACACCATTGATAATACACCCAGTATACGAACTAATCCGAATATCAGGGCCACGTGAAAGTGCATACAAGTCACGCACAACCTTATTAGACGTTGATTGAATTTGCAATTGCATCTAAAAACGATTAACATCCCACAATCACTATGAAATTATGAGTTTCGTTATCAAAGGAAAAATAAGATAACTAGTGGAATATTCACTTTATCTTTAAACCAATCTGCAAATTGTGTTTCATGCATATGAAGATCATGACGAAGATTTCTGTTCTGTAGCTCAATCTCGTGTTCTCTATTGAAAAAATATGATTAGTCAATAAAAGAAAATGATAAAAAAATTTTGATTGCTCATAAGATCATACCTTCGATATGGATCTACTGCTTCACAATTGGTTAGGACATACCAATGAGCCTCATGTCAATAGGACGTGCTTTTTGTGAAAATATAAATAGAGATCCATTACTCTTTGATGTACCATAGTCTATTGTATCATCATTTCGAACTGTCCTATTGAATTTTGTTTCAATTCCATGCAAGTACATTGAACAAAATGTCAATGATTCATTTGCTATAAATGCTTCTACAATTGAACCTTCAGGTCGAACTTTATTTCTTACATATTGTTTCAGTGTTCTCAAACTCCTACATATATATATGAATGTTATAATATGGTGGTTGGACCCTGAACATATGTAGTTTAATAATCAACTAAAAAGAAATAAACATACCTCTCAATTGGATACATCCAACTATAACCGACATGTCCAACAAGTTTGGCTTCCTCTGGTAGATGGACAGTTAGATGAATTATAACATCGAAGAATGCTGGAGGAAATATTCTTTCAAGCTTACAAAGAATTATCACAATCGACTCTTGTAGTTTATTCAAAGTCTCAACTTTTAATGTCTTCGCAGTCAATTCTTTGAAAAAGTTTGACAACTCAACAATTGCGCCACTGACATCTGTTGGTAAAAAAGGACGAACTCCTGCCGGTAAAAGTCTTTGCAATAACACATGTGAGTCATCGGTAGCTAAAGCTAACCTTACATTCCTTGGATCTTCTGCAAACCACTCATATTGGCTATCAAAATCTTTCCATGCCTTACCATCTGCAGGATGTCTTAAAACTCCATCTATGTTCAATCTCTTTTCTTTGTGCCACCTCATATCACTAGCAATATGTTTGGAATGAAATAATCTTTGTAATCTTGGTTTCAAGGGAAAATGTCTCAAAATCTTGTGTGGAACCTTTTTCCCTTTCTTGTTACTCAATTTGTAGCGAGGTTCATTGCATTGAGGACAAATTTCTATATGCTCATTTTCTTTCCAAGATAGCATACAATCATTCTTACAAGCATGTATGCATGTATAACCTAAACCCAAATAACGCAAGGTCTTTTTTGTTTCATAATAAGATTTAGGCAGTTTGGTACCCTCAGGTAAAGCTTCTTTCAATAATTCTAATAACATATCAAATGACTTATTGCTCCAATGATTAAGTACTTTGATATGCATTAATTTCACCAAAAAAAGTAAAGCAAAAATCGTAGTACATCCAGGATATAATTCTTCATTAACCTCATCAAACATTGATTGAAGCTTATTAATTCTATTTCCTATTCTCACTTGTTTCACCTTCGATGTAGTTTCCATATCCACACTGTTCAGCCTCGATGTTCCCCCACTTGTCAAATTATTCAACAATTCAAACATTTCATTTGCATTATCTAAATTTTGATGAGAAGTCTCTACGTGTTGATTAAGTGTTTTATTCGTGTCTGTGAGTTTCAAAAAGGACAAATCCGGGCTTTCGCCACGATATATCCATCTACCATAGGTGACAGCCATTCCATATGTGTAAAAATCACATTCGACATTGCGAGGATGTTTCATTATGACATTTTGACACTTTTTACATGGACAATGTGTAAACCCTTTCGTATCAACATGCTTCTCTGCCAAACCAATAAATGATCTTATTCCATCCGTATATTCTTTGCACAATCTATTTCGAAGTTTTATTCAACTTTTATCCATAATATATCCTCTGAAAAACAAATCATATATGAACTTATTATAAACTTATTTAAAGTAAATAAAATTATGTGTAAATGTGCTTGGGGGGAATCACACAAATCAAGCAATCTTCAAACAATTTAATTGCACTCTTCTCCAAATTACATTTTGGAATCAACTATGTGTAAAAAAAGAAAATGGCAAATATAACATCAAAAAATTGAGAAATAAATACAATACATCCCAGCCTAACAATTACATATATACATGTAATGTAATTCAATTTTTTTAGATATATATATATAGTGAATAAATACCTCGCCGACGACACAAAGATGGAGGCGGCCGGAGAGGGAGACGGAGAGACGGATGGAGAGGGGACGGAAAGAGAGACAGAGACGGAGGCGGTCGGAGAGGGAGACGGAGAGGTAGACAAATACAGAGGCGGACGGAGAGGGAGAGGGAGACGAAAAGGCGGACGTAGAGGCGAATACAGAGGTGGGACGCAGAGGCGGACGGAGAAGGAGACGGAGAGGCGGACGGAAAGAGAGATTTTGTTTCGGCAGTGGATCTCGGTGAAACCCTAAAAGTGAAAAGCGTTAAAGTGAAAAAGGGGAAAAAACGATCGGGAAAGTGAAATGAGGTCTACGACGAAAAGGCCAAACTTCGCAAAACTAAGCGACGAAAGGGTAAGACGTCGCAAGAAGATGCATAAAAAATATTATGTGTTGAGAAACCGTCGCATTACAATGCAACGAAAGCGAAAAAGGTCGCAAAGCGATGCGTCGAAATATTATGCTTTGAAAAATCGTCGCATCGTCATGCGACGAAAATAGGAAACGTCGTAAGGCGATACGTCGAAATATTATGCGTTGCAAAGCCATCACCACCCTAAGCGACGAAATACTAAATCATGCGACGGGTTTTCAACGTGTAATATTCAACGCATGGTGTTGCGACGAAAGCTAAAAACATCGCATGATGATGCGACAAATGGTTTTATCGTCGCTAAAGTTGCGACGATATAAAATCGTCGCTATGATTTCATCTCTAAAACCTAGATTTCTTGTAGTGTATGCTCAAAAGGTTGGGGAGAAGGATATGTTCTTGCTAACTCATTATTGAAATGCATTGTATTTTCAGAAATCGAATTACTAGAAGAGCGCGTAGTCAACCACTACACATAAATCATTCTGAGAGGAGTCAGATAAAACTATCATCACCACAAAATATCCTTATCTTCAACAATCCTAATCAAATTTGAACCATTGAAACCATCCCTATACATTGTCAATTGAGATATACATCGATTGCCAGAAGGAAAAAGCTTACCTTGGATATATTCAACAAATTGTTGAAAGGATGAATCTGATGGAATATATGCCTCAACAACACGAAAAATCATGATAATGTTACTTTTCATCCCATCTACCATCAAACAAGAGTCATTAATTTGTTGTAAAGTTAGAACAAAAACAATACCTTAAGTTAAGGAAACTAAAAGAAAATACTATAAGCCAAAAGAGAATATTTATTTAGTCGTACATAACAACCACTGTTGTTGAGATCGTGAACATATCTCAAAAACTCTAAAAAAATAATAATAATATAATAATATATCAATGACATAAACCATTAAAATGAAATATGAAAAATATACAAAAAATTGATAAAAATATGTATAAAATAATGAAAACTATTAAGATGTAATCACAATACGAAATATCCGTGACAAGAACTACTACAAAAACTGTGTTATTTGACACTTGCAACTTTTAATTACTTGATGTTTTTATGAACAAATGTCAAGTAATGAGGTTTTTAAAGAAAAATGTCAAGAAAAACCATAAAACAACGAAGATTTTATGCAATGTGTTTCGGATTTTTTCGCCGAACCTATATTTGACATTTTTCTAGTGTAAAATACAATAACACTTTTTCTTGACACTAAAAAAAATATCAAGTATAAAATTTATTTATTGCCATATTATTTGACATGTTTTAAATATCAAGAAATATGAATTTAAAAATAATAAAATATTATATTATTATAAACAAAAAAAGAAAGGAATAAAAAGTCCTGAATCTAAAATCTCTCCCTCTTTCGTGCGTCTTCGGCCTCGTGGGTATACTTTTTTCTCAAAAAGTTGTGTGGGTGTCTCTCCGTTGTCGTGCATCGTCTCTCGGTCGTCTGGAAGCAACAAATCTTGCGTCGTCTCTTGACCTTCCGTTGTGTAGTAGTGATTCAAGCAGTAGTGGCCATTTGTTCGTGGAGTAGTGCTCCGTCGTGCGTTATGCATTAGTCGATCCGTCGTGCATTAGTTTAGTTGTCTGTCAGCGTCAGTTCATCCATTCGTTTGTTGGTCTGCCATATTATTTTCTTGTCTTCATTCTACGGTATTATATCAAATATTGTTTCTTTAACATTCTCTTAGTTTCAACTTCTTTGTCATATGGTTCTGAATTGTGAGCGAGGAAAGGAAGCGAAATGAGAGAGAGAGCAAGAGAGAGAGCCAGATAAGAGTGATTATGAATGAGAGCAAGAGTGAGACAGTGTTTTAGCTTAAGACTGATTGTGAGTGAGGAAAGACAACAAGAGCGAGGTTGAGCGAGAGTGAGAGTGTGAGAGAGAGCTAGATAAGAGTGATTGTAAGCCAGAGTGAGAGTGAGACAAAGTGTTTTAGCTTAAAAAAATTCCATTCATAAGTAGCCACCTTTTATAATTGTTTTAGCTTGTTTTATGCTTCTAAGGTCACACTTTGGAGTTTTTTAGTTTTTGTTGGGAGACAAAGTATTGGTTAGGCACTTTTTATGAATAATTTAGGTTGTTTTGAGAGTTAAGTTAAACATAGGCACCTTTAAATAACTAAGCACTTTTTATGATTGTTTGAGTTTGTATTTAAATATAGATTTAATTTGTCCCTTTGATTGAATTAGGACAACATATTGGATGCAATCAAGGTGCAGATAGCTTGGCCCCGAATGACCTTCTAGTTCATGAATGTGAGGTTCTTATCCTATGTGCTTTAGGTGGAGTTTTAAACAGATTTACCATCTTTTTCATCTACAAATTATGTTTTTCTGTCAAATACTTTGAGTACTCTTGCATACTTCAAAAATTGATGCAAGTACATTTGAATTATAATTCTAATTTCTTAGCACCCTATCCCTCCTTACTTTCTTTTCTTCAACATTTGGGGTCTATGGATTGTTTAAATAGTCCCTTGATTAACCCTATTCCCTTGCAGAAATAGAGTCTCAGCTTTTTGGGGTTTATGGCTACCTTAACTTCACCAAACATGCACTAATCATGTAACATTTTCCCATCTTTTTTTGTCTATAATTCTCCTTCTTATAACTTGAAAGTTACATTGTTCTAATTCTAAGAACTTAATACCTCCTGGTCATCTCAATTTGGTGGTTTGTGTAAATATAGGCTTTATATTTTGTGCAATCTTTTTTTTAGGTATGACTCATTTATTTCTAAATTCTCTATTTTATATGTAAGCAAGCATATCTTTTTTGCAGGTGTTTTGAAATAGTGATAACTAGTTCTTGATCTTCAAATTTCAAAGCTCTATGTATAGATTAAGTAATATACTTTGAAAGTTGAGTTGTGTATATAAAGACAATTATTGATATTTTATTTTGTGTACGTACATGTTAATATATGGAATTTTTAGTAGATATATTGAGTTGATAAATCTTAAATGTGTAATGTTTATTTTGTTCATGAAATTGTATTGTCGAAATACAAGTTAGGAAATGATTAGAATATCAATTGGGATATTTAATTTTTTTTAAAAAAAGGCATACATGAAATTCAAAGTGTATCAATAATAAATAAACTTATCAATTATCTAGTGTAAAGATAACAATATATTTGACAAATAAAAAATGTCAAAAGAAACAACACTTGATATATAATCATTGTCAAGAATAAATAAACTTGACAAGTCGCTAGTGTCAAGTACATCAATTCTCTTGACACAAAATTTATATCAAGAAACATGTCACTTGATGTTTTTTTGGTATCAAGTAATCTGACTTTACTTGCCCGTCGATTACGCTTTTAAAAACGTCAAGTATACTGTTATTTGACATTGTAGTCACGTTAAGTAACCCAGTTTTCGTAGTAGTGTAATTTGATAATAAAAATAATCTCAAACTAAAAATTGAATGGAATTGAATCCCGGCGGAAGCGTGTGATCGCGCTCTTTGATTTATTGAAAGAATTAAAAACACAAAAAGTAAAGAAAAAGTTAAGCATCATTCCTTTGCCAATCTATAATTCTCGAAGCAATAATCTTCACCTTATAGTCTTTCTATTCCAAGAGATCTTTCTCGCTATGACTCTGGCAAGGATCCGGTTTAGAATGGGAAGAAGAATTTTCTTTGAATTTTCTAAGAAAATGGGGAGAATTAATAGAAGAAGATTTTTAAAGTAATTGTATAGATTATTCTCTGTATTTTATGAAGTCTCCCAAGGGCTCTATTTATAGAACTCTATAGGTTACTCCTAATCTTATTAGAATAAACCCTTACACAGATTTTAAATCAAATATTTAATAATATCCAATATTAATAAATATCTACCCAAATAATATCTCATATTAAATGGTTTAAAATATTTAAATCTTATTTAAATATTTATTTTCTACCATCTTTAATTTGGATCCCATCCAAATTAAATAATTAATTATTTAAATGGTTTAAAATATTTAAATCTTATTTAAATATTTATTTTCTACCATCTTTAATTTGGATCCCATCCGAATTAAATAATTAATTATTTGAATCCAATTTAAATCAATTAATTAATTTTCCCTCTATTTATTTTCTGCTGAATCTTTAATTTGAATTTCATCCAAATTAAATAATTAATTATTTGAATCCAATTCAAATTAATTAATTAATTCTCACTCCATTTAATTATATGGATTTTATCCAAATAAATTATTTATTATTTGAATCATATTCAAATAAATTAATTCTTCATATTATAAAGTTATAATTTGAATCACATTCAAATAAAATTTATAATAAATCATGCAATTAATTGTATTCAATACAGTTAATATTTTCCTTCATAAATTTGAACATTTCAAATTTTTCTTTCAACATAGTTGATCCTTTTTGGTCCGTGGTGAGCTAGCAAGGGGACCTAATGGACCTACAGATCAGAAGCTCCAACAATATGAGATTAATCAGCTAAACTCATTAACCACATTAATCAATATTTGTCAACTGTGGGTACACTCCAGTAAAGACCCACAACTGCACTCTTCTCATTGCAGATATATTTCTGTGTCCATGGATATAGACCAATGATAGCAAATTAGTCCTTCACAAGTGTTCGTAACACCAGCTGGGTTAAATTACCATTTTACCCTTGGGTTACTTCTAAATTCTTAAGTATCCGTGCCCTAATGAACAACTTGTTTATGGTCCAACCATTAAACAGAAACCCTTCTCAGACCAGTGAGAGGGTATGGTCTTTTGTTCAAGTCCCAGAGACATCACTTAAGGGAACACTTATCTACTTACCTTTAAAATGGGAATGAGTGAATTCCATCTTGTATAATTATGTCCCCAAGTCCCCACTCGGTCTTGTCCCCAAGATGGTAGGCATATTAAGTCAGTAAATGACTACTCTCACCCATACAAATCAAATGACAATCCCTCGTGGACAGAAGTTCATAATATACTTAGAATTAAGACTAAGTTGCCCAGGTCATCCTATTGAAATAGAAACCTAACTAGTCAATGGAGTTACATCTAGTGATTACTATTTTGTGGTCCGGTCTTATGCAAACTCATTGCATAGGATACCCTCACTCACATGTCACCTACACGAATGCGTTAGATTATTGCGTTTGTATCAAATACAAAGTGGGTCGTATCCATAGTGTCACCAGGATAAGGTACCTACCTTATCCTGATACTATAGATCCTTTAGACTGTATCTTGAACATTGATCTCCATATTTTCCCACATACAGTTCAACACTCATAAAACAGCCTAGTATGTTAGTTTATTGAATTTAGGGTTATTAAGACAAAACAAACAAAAACAATCAATAATGCTTATTGAAGTAACACATCAATAGCTCTTTATTAATGATTTAATTACGGTCAAATTATTACATTTATAATCTACGAGTTTTAGGGCATAAAACCCAACAAAAATATGGGGAGAAAAATAAAGAATAAATTGGACTATTTTTAATTAATCGGAAAAGTAGTTATGACAATATATTTTGAATATTAAAAATAGATTTGAATTAAAAGGGGGAGGGGGGAGGGGAGGGAATTCATGGGATGACTTTGATTTTTAGTTTTGAAATTGAATCTGTTAGGTGTAATCTGATTAATACGACCATCGAATTATTTCCTCAATTACTTTGTATTTATTTCTCGGTTATTATACAAGTTCCCCACTTACACTGTAATTAATATTCCGGTCATACGAACCAACCAAGGTCAAAATAGGTATTACGAAAAAATCACACATGTGCCATGCACGTGTTTTGCCATTAATCTTATTATTCTCGTTTTTTTTTTTTTTTGCTACATATCCAAACGGAAACTCATATTTTGCATCTTATCCAATTTCCCAAAATGTTTATTTTCTTTAAATTCAATAAAGGGGTGAACTATGTAAGGACAATGGAATCTCTACCTATCTCTACAATGGTGCGATATCGTTTACTTTGGAATAAAAAAGTTCTATTTTTTGTTTTACTCAAAAGACTTAATAACAATGAAGATAATTGTCTGTCACTTATATACCCATGAATCTCTCCATATACTAACTAATGTTGGACTAAGTTTGCATCTAACAATCCTCCCCTAAAAAAAAAAACCCACTTGAGCCAACCCTCGAACAAATCAGTTCACTCCTAGCCATCAGAGCTTTGGTTTTCATCTTGAGCTAACTCTAGGGGGAGTGGAGGGAGGGGGGAGCTGGGTTGGCTGGGCTAGGCAGGGATTTGGGTCGAAAAGGGGTTGCAGTCGGGGATCTAGGTTAGTAGGGTATGGCAACTTTAGGGGGGTGGGGAGAATAGAGTTTATTAGAACTAATTAAAACTTTTTACTAATGTGAGCCCAATTAAGCAAATTAACAAACTCTTTGCAAATAAGTAGTTTAAATAATAAGTTTATGCAAATAAATTCACTTTGACTTAAACAAGAAATTAACAATCACACTTTAAAGCACCTTATTTAATTCTTATAAAAAGACTAGTAATAAATATAGAAAATTAATAACGACCAATCAAAATATACAAATATGAGCAATTAATCTAAAGAATTAAAAATTGCAATTAATTTCATGCAATAAAATATAATAACAAAAATTAATTGTAAAATAAATTAGGAGAAGGATAGAGAAAATGACACTGTGAATTTTATAGTGGTTTGACACAACCAGCCCACGTCCATTTCCCAAGCTCCTCTTAGGTATGTCACTAGAAACCTTGTCGACTCTTTCCACGAATCAGAGCCCAATTGCTACACTGACAAACTCAATTGTTTCCATGGATAACGATCAAACTGTTACAATTGCTCTTTTTCGGGTTCAAAAGCAACCCTCACAGAAGTTTGGAAATGAAGAATAAGATAAGAAAACTCTCTCTCAAATAGTAGATTTACAAGTTGTAGCACTCAACAAATCAATCATCACAATACAATATATCTCTTTCAAGAATAAGATGAAAAGAAGAAAATTGAAGCTTGGAGAGAGCAACAATGAAGGCTTATGAATTATGAAGGTTTGTAAAAAATATGTGAAATTTTGTTGAAATTTGGAGAAGTTGAAGTGTTTAAAAAGAGATGAAAGTAGGTGAAAACCAAATTTAATTTGGGACTTAAGATCTTTAAAAAGAAAATTGAATGGTGGAGATTTAAACTCAACTAGCCATTAGACACAAATATATATAACATTAAATTCATTCTTTTTAAAAGAAATTAGTCGTTAGACACAAACATATATAATAATATTAAATTCATCTTCATTTAAATTCATTTTCTTTTTAAAATTATTTACTTTTTAACATCAATCCAAAAGTCAAAATTCCACTATGTGTAATTTATTCTATAGTTCTAAGTGACACTCTCTAGTTAGTCCAATTTGATGAAAAAAGAAATCTGCCACTTCATCAACCGAAGATTTTCCGTCAAGCTTCTTTCGATCATATCTTCTTTGTTTGAACTCCGATTTGAGTGATTCAAAATGTTTTGGATTCGTTATTCCGAGCTCCATACAATGAACACTTCAAAATACTCAAATTGTTAGTAAATTAATTCAAGTTTGTTATCATCAAAATATTGATTAATTAATTAATTTAAGATTAAGAGCCAAAAAGTAAACAAATTAGAAGGAATGGGGGTGCATAGGAGAGAGAGGAAAATTGGGAATGGGCGGGGGGATACTGAAGGTTTAAATACCCTCCTGTGATGCCGTGGATGGCGTCGGGAAAGGTGACTTAGCCTGACAGTTTTTAAAGAACCATAAGGATAAGATCTGTAGAAATTTAAAATTTTCTTCCCACCTCTATTTTTGCCCGACGTTTAGTGTGGGGAAAGAGGCGTTGTCCCAATGCTTTTAACTATGTTGGAAAAAACAAAATTTCAGCATGGCTTAAAAACACGTGAAAGAAGTAGTAATTACTATGGTGTGCACTAGTAAAGTGCAGTTGTGGATAAACCTAATTTTATAAAAGCTTCCAAATTAAATGTGCGTTGGCATGGAGAAAATTTGAAAGTTTATCCAAATCCTTGGCCGAGAGAGCTACAATTGAGATAAAGATTAGGATGAATTGTTATGAAACTTTATAAATTAAAACTATACTTAATGTCTTCATTTTTTTTTTTTTTTTTTTTGAATAAACAATATCTTCAGCTTTTCTGAGTGTCCAATATCTTCAACTTTTTATCATTATGCGGGAAATTATTAATTCATGCATTATCGGTTATCACTTGTTTGTATTCATATTTAGCTTCCAAATATAAAAGTAGATAACTTATCTTCTGTTTTCATTTTTTTTTTCTTTACTTAATTTTTACAATCCAAGCAACTATTCTGAGCCTCTCACTAATGATAAAGTAGTTCAGTAGTTGAAAATTTTAAAAATGTTTATGGGATGTGATTTTTTGTTTTTAAAATTGTATAGTTTTATTATAAATGCATTACTTTCCATAATGTGTTTCTTTGATCTATCTTCTACTTTCTATAAATAATTTTTAAAATTGAAGTCAATTTTTTTATGTACTACTTTTTAAACCTTTGTTTTTATATGGTTTGGTTTGTGCAAGATTTTAGGCATGAATCTCCCAACTCCTTCTATGTCTAAACTTTCGATTTAATTCAATTAACATAAAATATGTATGATTGACTAGTAGATGATATAAAATATTAAATCTACCTTCACCTATCAACTTAGGCTTTTAGGTCAATCATTGATTTAACATGATATCAAATCAGTTGGTTTAAGAAATTTTGCATTCAAACACATACAATGTTATTTCCTCCTCAATTGATAAGTGAAGGAGAGTGTTAGATGCTATAATATAAATTTACTTTTGCCTATCAACATAATTAAGCTTTTGAGTCAATCGATGATTTAATATTAACAAAAAGTAATTACAAATTTGAATCTCGTTTAACTAAAAAAAGATGGTGGCACTCATTACATTTCAGCCATGGTCATGTATGCCTCTCCCTCGGTAGCTAAGGGATTGTTAAATTAGGTTTTGATATCATATTATATGTACATATTTGGATATGCATAGTAATAAAGAGGAACAAGAAGAATAAGAGGTTTAGGGCATGTTTGGTAAAGAATTTGAAAACAAGGATTAAAAAAAACAGAGTTGTATTTCATGTAGCAGAATTTAGAAATTAGATTCTAATTTAAATAATTACAAACTAGTTATACCCACTAGCAGACAATAAACTATTATTAATTTATTTATGAATATGGTTTTGTGTTAAAAAAATTGTATAATTATTATTTTGTAATATTATATAAAGAAATTCTGCGAGAAAACTGAATCTTGCCAAGGATAAGGATGCCTTATAACCCTCTACCCAGCTATATCTGGAATAACGGAAAACACCCTATTCATGATAGGACTGGTATACCCTCTCTCCTTCGGAGCTGCCAGCTTCAAAGCTGACCTTCTTATTAGAGAAAGGGGCGCACATAGCTTTTCGTCTCTTTGATAGCAGGAAGTTCTCCAAAAGTATGAAAAGCTGGAGGACTTTGTACCATCCATTCCAGTGTGGTTGAATTCTGTTCAACAGCCCAAGGACTTGGAGCACATCTTTTGTTATTTCCACTGCTTGAAGTGATTGTTACGACCACGAAGAAACGACGAATCCCAACTACGGATATATAAGAGCCAAAACTGCTAAGGGCATTCCATCCAGCGTAAGCATCTGGATAATCAGGAATGCGACGTGGCATACCCGAAAGCCCTAAGAAATGCATGGGAAAGAGGGTCGGATTAACCCCGAAAAAAGTGATCCAAAAATTTTTATGGGATAAATTGAAAATTTTGTCCCTATGGTTTGGAGTTAAAATTTAGGTTTTAGGGTTTATAATTATAATTTAACTGCTATGGTTGGATAAAAGCTTCATAAATAGTCCCTATGACAGATTATTTAATAGGATTTAATGAACCATAGAGACAATATATGAAGTTGTATCAAACCATAAGAACTAAATTCTAAATTTCAAAACCATATGAACTAACTAGTAACTTTATCTAAACTATAGGAACCAAATTTGGAATTTAAACTAATTTAAAATAATTACATAATACATATTTTAATTAAAAAAAATTGAATTGACTCTATACCACAACATACTATATTTCTAAATGTTCTTGTTTTTTTAAAATATAATTTTACATTTTAAATTTTAAAATTCAAATTCTGGATACAATAAAAACATAAAAATGTTGTTTTCAAATTTTACACCGTTTGAATCATAGAATCTGGAAACATTTTTCAGAATCAAAATTTGGGTTGTTTGCTAAACACATATTCGCAGAACTAAGTGAATTTGAAAATATAAAACAGAATCCGGATTGTGAACCAAACATGCCCTAAATGTAAGAGAAAAATCTTGGGAGTGTTTGACCCGCTGACTTCATTATTAGTGTTAAATAACTCAACTTTAATAGTATTTATTATTGAAGTTGGCACACTTATGGAGTAACTCTATCTTCTCCTCTTTATCTCTTTATCACATTCATTGAATAACTCTATCTTACAACTCTACACCTCAAACATAGACTTTTTAATTTCAACATATTAAGTCCAAAGCTTCCTACCTTTTATATAAGGTAATTGTTTTAAATAACAAAATTGCTAAAAGTATTTTCACATAGAACAAAATATCACTGTCTATCAGTGATAGACAATGACACATTGATAGATAGTGATGAATGATAGTAGTCTATCCATGTTTTTATCACTGTCTATCACTACATTTTGCTATATTTATAAATAAATAAATAGACTCATTTGGTATATATTTGAAAACCGCCTAATCTTTAATATGAAAATCCTCCTAAAGAAAAAAAAAAAGGAATATAGTACTACTATAACAAAACAATAATTCAATTCACCAAAATAAACAGAAATTTACCATTCCAAATATTTAACCTTATGGACTATATATCTTAACATTTCCATCCCATAAACTCTTTAAAATATTTACATCTCTATCTTTTAAGCAAACACACCCAAACCCACAAAAATCAACATTGAATTAAAAATAAAAATAGGGAACAGAATAATATAATATTAGTGAATGTGAATGAACTTTTTGTAACCATTCTTCTTTTTTCTTCTCATATTTTCCAATTTTCTGAAGTGATTTATCTTTTAAATTTGTTGCAGCCATATCTCAATTAAGAAATTTAAAATGCAAGACGCAAGCACTGTATAGGAAATTGACTTTGCAACAAGAAAAATTTCTAATGATAAGACACCAAAATTATGCTGTATTTGACACCATACTTAGCCTCTAATTGAAGTCTTTGGCTAGCTACCTTGAATAATACCTATATTAATATGATATATAGATATGAGTTGAGGATTAAATTTGTCCCTACATTCCTTTATCTTCTTGTTGGAAAAAAGGAGAAAAGTAAATCTTCGTCAACTGTCCAACAAATTGAATGAACTATGCCCGTAGAATTTTTCTTTGGTTCAAACTGAATTATTGTTTTCTAGGTGGGTGCGATCATTTCAATAGTAATGCATGCACTGGATTTCATCAGAAAATTTTATAATTAAGCATGTTTGGACGAGAGAGGACAATACTCCATTGGATAGATTGCACTTCTTCCCAAAATATGTGTTATTGGATCATACCTACTCTACTTAACATTGATATATTGTAGGACATATTCGACATAATACACTGAAACAAAAGCGATATGACAATAATAGGATTTTGGGCCAAAAGTAGCATTAGGACCAAAACAAGCATACGGGAGAGGGTTCTAGGTCTATTTTGGTCCTTGGCCCAAGCCAATGTGTAACAAAATGCCTAAGAAGGCATGCACAAGAAATATCGTTCTAGGATTAAAATGGGCTTAGAGGGAGGTGTTTGACCTCGACTTTGGCTAAGACCGAGCCTAGCAAAATGGCTAATGTGGCTTGCCCCTCAGATGCCCGACTTGAGGAGATGAAGGGTTATCCTAACGTAGTTTTGAAACTCTATGAAGGATTACCTAGGTCACCTATTTTTGTTAATACTTTTATCATAGTTTCAGAGAAAGTAAGCCAATTCTCACTCTAAAGTCTTAAAACTTTCACACTCCCCCACTCTCTAACTAAAGTATTGGATTGAGTGTGGCAAGCACCACACTGATGTTTAGGTTTTGTTGGTTATATTCTACTTTCCTCTACACAAATTTATTGTTAGTGATGTGTGAAGGTCATGTTCTTTTCCCTATGCAGATTTTGACATCAATATTATCAATTCCATACCATAGTACATAAATATACATGCATGGAATATAATTTTATACATTTTGTAAACTTTAGGAAAATAAATTCATGTCTACATTTGTCGGGGGAAATTATAAATAACAAAGAAAAATAGAGCAAATATTGAGAAACAAACATGTAAACCAATTAGGTTAAAGTGGGGATATCTCACTCTCTGTTAGTACTATGTTTTCTTCTTATATGTCTCAACTTACCGTAGTAACAACGATTTTTTACTCTACCAATTGTGGTAGTGCTATCACAATTTATTAAGATTGGAGGTATTGCTACCAATTGGTTTCTCCCACATTGAAATTTCATATAATAAATCTCTTAGCCAACTTGCTTCCTGACTAACTATGCTAAAGAAATAATCTTTGCTTCCACATTGGAGTTGACAATAATCGTTTGTTTTTTAGATTTTCAATAAATAACACTACCTCCCAAGGTAAAAATATACCTCGTGGGGGGGGGGGGGGGGGGGTAGTATTCTTGATATTTAAATAGTGTCAAGTAAAAACCTAACAAATTTGACATTGGTAAAACATTAAATTTTGTTAGCGAAAATCCGAAAACTTCCATGAAATATCCATTTTTTATGCTTTTTCTTGACCTTTTTTAAAAAGTACATTACTTAATATTTTTTTTTTCATAAAGATGCCAAATAATTAAAAGTTCCAAGTGTTAAGTAACATAGATTTTGTAATAGTGCAATGTATTCCAACCAAGATCAGAAAATCCTTCAATAACACTAAGATAGATAGATACCACGATCTTTCATTTCTAGTAAATATTTCATAACACAATCTAATACGTGTCAATGCTATTTACTTGACTTACTTGTAAACCTACTAACTCCTACTACATATGTGATGTCAGGTCTAGTACAACTAGTTGTATATCGTAGGCTACTAATCACACTAGCAGACTCATTTTGATTAATTACATCACTTTTATTTTTTATGGGAAATAAGTGAACACTTGAATCAAATGGAGTAGGCACATGTTTACAATCAAAATATATTTATACTATTTGAGTAATTTTTCAATATAATGTGAATGGTTAAGAAAGAAATCCATATGGTGTTTTCATTATTTAATTTTCATACCTAAAATAAAATTTGCTCCATAAAGATCTTTCATATCAAAATGAGTACTCAACAAATTTTCTGTTTCATTTATCACAAATATATAATTTGAGTCAAAGATCAATAAATCATGCACATATAGGCTAATAATTAATAACATGTGAGAATCTTCCTATGATTTATGATAGATGCATTTAGCACATTCATTTGGTTTATAACTATTATTTAGCATGCAATAATCAAAATTTTCATGCCATTACTTTAGAGTTGTTTTAAGCCATCTACTTTGGAGTTGTTTTAAGCCATCTAGGGATTTAGTAAACTTACGTACTTTCTTCTTCTAAATTATTATTTACAAACGTTGTTTTTACATCCATTTGATGAATGCTCGTATTATAAATTGCAGTAATTAGAATTAACAATCTAATGGATGTGATTCTTGTAATGTATCAAAGAAGTCTAAATTTTTCTTTTGTCTAAAACCTTTTGCAACAAGTCTAGATTCATACTTGTTTGTACCCCCATCTGGTTTCAACTTTTTTCTCAAGACCCATTTACACTCAATAGTTTTATAACTTGGTGGAAAATCAACTAATTTCTAAATTTGATTAGAAATAATGATTTTATCTAATTATTTACATCATCTTTCTATCTGGAGATGATAAAGTTTCGTACAAAGAAATTGGAGCTTCCTAAACATTATAAACATAAAAATCAAGACAAAAAACATTTACCATTCTAGCTCTTTTACTCCTCAATTCAACCAGAGAATTGTTGTAATTATTATCACTAGGAGTAAAGTCCAAACCAAATTTAGAAGTTTGTTCACTACTATGACCCCCCACTATTTCTTGACTTGAAAGGAAATTTTTCTTCATGAAAAATAACATTACTAGATTAAAAAATCACATTATGTCCAACATCAAGAAATCTATAAGCTGTACTATTAATTGCATATCCCAGAAAAATAGAAGTGCTAGTTTTAGACCTTAATTTTGGTCTTTTAAGATACGTTAGCCTTACAAAAGCTAGACATCTCGAACTCTTAAATATCCCATATCTGACTTATACCCTTTTCAATTAACACATGACAAATAGTCCAAACTGCTTCATCTCAAAAATTAAAACCACTCTACTGAAATATTTAAAGAAGAGAGCATATAGACCGAACTGGTTAATACTTTATTGATACTCTCAACGTTCAATTTGAACATTCCATCAAAGACATAGTCATTCTCAATAAAACTTTTATATATATATATATATATTTTGTTATCACATACGATTCCGTGGTTTGTTTAAAACTAGTTTTATTAAGAAGATAACTCAACATTAAATTCTTTCTCATCGAGAGTGTGTAGAGCATATCTTAAAATATAAAACCCTTCAAGAGGTGAATATTAATTCAACCGGACCAATTTCCATGTTTTGGGTGGTATGAGAGTCACAAAACATTATTATTTTAGGCTCCTCAAAATGAGTATAAAGTTATTGAACCAATTTTTGTCATAATATAACATACATGTCTATTTAAATAGCCTACCATCCCTCCAACAGTTTGAACCATATACATACATACATATACCTACATACGTACGTATGTACATACATATTAGATATATATATATATACACACACACATACACATATATATATCTATCTATCTACTATCATAGCCACAAGAGACTCTTTAGTAACATTAGCCAACCTGAGGCACAAGTTCTCTTTGCTTCCTAAAATGCTCACTTTTGCCATAAATGAAGCAAAATGGTTTGGAGTGTTGAGGATGTGTTTGGTTCTTATTCACACTTGGTTTGGATTCCTCTTATTAAAAAAGTGAATTTATTCTTTTTCATATAGTTCTTCTTTGGCTTCAAATGACTATTTTAAAGAATCTAACAACTAGATAAATTATCATTAGAAGAAATTAAGTTTACCTTTGTGAGTTTTTCATTGCCTATTTGAATCAAAACATCTTGCCCCTTGCCTTTTCCTCCAAATGAACGCGAGTATTAATAATTCCAAAGAGATTTCTTTTTGCTTATGGTGCATATTCTTTTGAATTTCTTTCCATGATGTGGAAGCTTATCAATTATGCCGACAACAATAAGGTTGTCTCCAATCTTAATTCCTGTAGATGCTACTCCAACCATTATCATTTGAAAATATTGAGCTTGCTCTATTATTAGACTTTCCATCCACCAATTAACAGAGAAAGATGTGACTTGTAACATATTTTTTCACGATTGCTTCTTCAATATTATATTTACTTTGCATGGTTTTCTATACTTTCTTAGCAGGCGTGAAAGTAGTATCATAATAATCACAAAAAGGATCAACAAGATAATTTAAAAGATAATACAGACAATTGTACTTATCTTTCTCTTACTAATCAATTTTTTCTTAGTGTCCCATGAACTCTTCAACGTCCATACTGTTAGAACCAATCTTCTTTGGGTTCTTTTTTGTGGGGACATAGGCCACTTCGAGAAGAGATTAAGGGTAGAATAACACTTTTCCCTTTCATCTCTTAAGGTGTGCTCTCTTAAATCAAAATGGTTAGTTGAGATCTCCAACATTCTCATTAGGTTTCTCAATAATAGACTCCATCTCAGAATCTCCTTAAAAATTGTTGGAGGAATTACAAATAATAGAGGAAAATATAGTAAATATTGAGAAACAAACATATAAAAAATTAGGTTGAGGTGCATATAACTCGATCTTTTTAAGGAAATTCAAGCCCTCAGCGATGTATATTATATTTCTTCATATCAACTATCAGTGCAACAAAAAGTCTCTACCATGTCCCCTCTAGTATACAACAACTCAATTGAAATAGTGTGCATCTCAAACCACTCCACGCTGAAAAGTTGAATTCAAAGCTCCACAACTAAGAACACACTTCTTTTGGTCATTTGCTCTTAAAGGAGTTAATGAGAGAAAATAATAAGAGAGAAAGATGTTTTGAACATTCGTTGGTGTACTGTCTTGTCTTGAGAGAATGGTAAGAAGTGCTTTTTAGTAGAATTTTAGATCAATATTTAATATACATAATAAATAACATTTACAAATCAACTATGTTTTTACATAGGTTAAAAAAAAAAAAAAAAAAAAAAAAAAAAACTCTCTTCTAACTCGGCTAAAACTCCAAATTTAAGAAAGTTGTTAAATGTAAAAAAAATGTAACAACATTTCCACGCTATCGAAATTATTCTCATTCTATCATTATTATAGTAAACACGTGATGAAGCATAAGTCGAATTATATACTTTTTGTCAAACTAAAGATAAGATCAACTGTTGGAGTGAGAATTATTAAAAGAGAAAAAAAAAAAAAAAGAAGAAATAGTAAATTGAAAACAGACTAGGGATGGAAAGCATATCTTAGTTTAATATAATAAAATATAATTAGTTGATTGACATGCATGGGCTAAAGGCCAAACCCAAGTGACCAATAACTATAATTCTAAATTATTTATAATAAAATGAATCTTATACTATAGTTTCCAACTATATATTATAGCTGGGAGCTGGGAAAAGGGGAAGGTAGTGGGATATATTTGATATGGATCATATATATATATGGATCTTCATTTTCAAAGCATATTCTCCCATTATCTCTCCTGGCTTCTTTTTCCCATTATGTTTTTTCAAACCAAGAGCAAACACATCATGATCTCTTGCCATGAGATGATAATTTACTTTTGAGTCTGCTTTATTGTATGATTTAAATTTGCTACACCTGCACATTTGGAGGCATTTGGAAAATAATGGAAATCCAAAGATATAGTTTTAGATAAGATCAAAATTTTGTAATATATGTAGTTGGAACATAACTTATGTGATATGAACAGTATACAAAAATTTGTGATTTAATAATGTTCCTAACACTCATTTTTGTGTGTGTAATTTATGCGTTGGTTGTAGCATTATAAAATATTCTCAATATATAAAACGAATAAATTCATTACAAAATAAGATTATTTTCAAATATAGCAAAATAAACCAAAATATTTACACATATAACAAAATTTCACTGTCTATTCACGATAGACTGAATTAGATCGTGATAGACTAGGCACAAATAGTAGTCTATTGCGTAGATCGAATGTGTATTTTGCTATTAGTTGTAGATATTTTAAGTAATTTTGTCACTTAAGATAATTTCCATACAAAATAACTGGCCCAACCAAATGCATACTTTATTGATTAATATATTTTTAGAAAAATATTCTTTTGGTCCCAAGTTTTGGGTTGAGTTTCTATTTTAGGTTTCAAAATTTTACACTTTTAATCTTTAGTTTTGAGTTTGATTTTAATGTAGTTCTCAACTTTCGAAATATTATTATTTTACCCTTAAAGTTTAAGTTTTGTTTAATTTGATCCTTATGTTTTAAGATTTACACTTTTAACCCTAATTTTTCACTGAATATTCACTTTTGGGCTTTAATGTTAATGTCTATTAATAAATTAAAAAGATTTACCAGAATTATAATTAATTAAATTTAATTATTTTATTTTTGATGACTATTAAAATAAATTTTAAAATTTCACTTCATAATGATTTTACATTAGTTAAAAAACATTAGCGCCAAGGACCTAAGTGAGTATATTGAGTAAAAATTTGAAGTTGAAAGTGTGAATCTTAAATCTAGGAAACAAATTGAACAAAACAAATATCTCCAAGAATTTGTTACGATTTGAAACTTAGGGGCTAAATTGTAATCAAACTCAAAATTTAAGCACTAAAAATGTAATATTTTAAAACTTATGAACCAAATAGAAACTAAGACTAGTGGGAACGAAAAGGGATTTTCCTTATACTTTTACTTTTTCTCAAAGTTTGTAAACTTGTATCTTGTAGTTTACCTAGTCCATTTTTATGATGCAGTATTATTAAAGAAAAAAAAAAAAAAACTAATATATATATTAGAATATCTTAATTCTAAGATTTGGAGAAGTGCACTATATAAACTATCTAACTCGATGTACCACTATTTTGTATTCTATAACATTCTTTCTATTTTAAGTTTTTTTATTCTTTATTTTTTGATTTTGTAACAATATTTATGGTTTTAATCCAAATTGAGAAGTATATGTATAAGAAATGCTTAATGACATATATAGTTTTGGATGCGAGGCTAGCATAATGTAATTATGTAGTTGCAGTTCTTTTAGAAATGGATACTTCGTTAACAAGTATGTGATAAACATGCCATAAAGCAATAAAATTTAGAACAATATATTGAGAAAGAGGTGCAGTTTGCAAATAACTTTAGTCACAGGAGCAAAGACTATAGCAGTAGTTATAATTTTCCTAACTTTTAATCCAAAGCAATCATTGGGATCCATTGAATTGGAAAGGAACAATCACACTCTCAAGAACATTATAGATAATATGAATTTAGAAATGGAAGCCACGACATATTAGCCACATTGAAGGGTTTTATTTTTTATTTTTTTATTTTTATTTGTTTTTAACTCAGTGAAAATTGGATTTTTGTGTAACCAAGAGGTAAGAAAGGTAAGCCTGATTATTATACTTGTATTTACTTATAATTTCATACTATAGATTTTCTAACCACGAATGTTATCTATATATATATAGGGAAACTCAAGTTATATAAACTCAACCTTATAAATCCTACCCTAATTTGTTTTATATGTTAACTTCCAAGAACTTATGCACTAATTAGTCTAGCTAAGAACTATATAGAAATTTGGATAATTGAAACCAAGCCTTAAAGAGCTCATAATTCTATCAATATTATATATCACATTTTTTTTAGAATAAATATCAATTTATACTCCTAAACTTTAGAAGTTGTATCAATTATATTAAAATGTCCATAAACTAATAATTGTATTAATTTAAACCCTAAATTTTTATTAGTTTATCAATTTACACCCTCCAAATGTCGTTCAACCAATTGGTCAATTGAACCCTAATATTGCAATATCGTGTGAAACTCATAATTTGAGTCAATTGAACTCCTAAATTTTCATAAGTCAATCAATTTAGACCCTTCATTACAATAACTTTGAAAATCATCTATACATTAATTCTCAAATGCATGTAGACTTCTTCAAATGTTGGTTTTCCAAAATGGACGATTAGAGTAGATGCATGAATGATTCTAAAAGTAAATTTTAACTAAACGTCTAAAATACTGATTTATTTATGAAACCTTAGAAGTTTAATTGATACAATCATATAAGAGTTTGACACAAGATTTTTCCAAAAGCAATGAAATGAAGGGTGTAAATTGATACATTAATTACAATAGTTTAGAGTTTAAATTAATACGACTATTAGTTTGGAGTTTAGATTGATACAACCCCTAAAATTTAGGAGTATAAATTGATATTTTCTTTTTATTTTATTTATTTATTTATTTTAAAATTCAACAAACAAGTAGAACTAGGAGATTCAAACAATTACTAGTGTAGGGTTATTGGTTGGATTTTTTACCGGCAAAATGTCTTGCAGCTTGTCTGGTGGAATGTTAAGCAATTTAAATTGTGCAGTTTGTCTGAAAATACTTTTCTTGTTTGTTTTGAATTTGCACACAATGATTTCCATATTTCTTTTGAAAAATATTTTCTTTGGTCCTGAAGTTATTCTCGTAGTAGCTCATATATATATTTGGTAGTTCTTTTTTATTTTAGGGTTAGCCCCTTTGTTGTATGATAATGCATTTGGTGCGTGAGTGTTATTGAAAAGAAAGTTGTGTGTAAACTTCCCTATGAGGTTGTTGCCGTGTCTTTGAGATTGTGCTGAAGACCATTTAATCTCAAGTTGTATATACTTCTGTGACGGAGTTTGTAACTACTTTATATTTAGGTGAGCTTAAGTTCTTTTGTTTTGAGGGGATCTTACCTTTAAGTGTGAATTTGTTTGAAGTGAGTTTAAACAAGACGTAGAAAGGATGTTATAGTACTGGTAGAGAGGGAGTCTCAAGTTTATTAGGGAAAGCCTAAGTTAAACATTGAAGAGTAGACCATACGTGAGTTACTATAGAAGGAATTTTACAGATAAGTATTTCGTTATAATCGCTTAACTCTTATATTAGTGAAGTTTCACATTGCCCCCAAAGTAGGTGATGTTGCACCAAACTAGATTATCAATCTTTGTATCTCTCTCTTTGTTTATCTCTTAGTTTGCATTCTTGTCATTCATATTGTTACAATATTGTGTTTAATTTGTGTAGTCTTTGTACCAAATTCATCTCATTTTCATAAATCTCTAACTTCTTACTTGAAGTTTAATTAACAAGTTGAGTTATGTTCATATTACCACATCATAAATATAATTATATAAACGTATATGTACAAAACCAAATATCTATATATATAAATTCTAAATTTCACAATTTAAACATAGTTCAACTAGTTCGAAACATATACTCCAACAAAAAAAAAACACACACAAAGCAAACACGCGTATAATGCAAAAGCAAAGTTTCTAGACACACACGATTGCAGTCGACAGAAACAAAAGTTAGAGTATATATAATAGTAAAAGTAATATAAAATGCAATTATTAAGATGTGTATTAAAGAAAAGGTATGAAGAACAAAATCTGTTTATATTAGAGGCTTTACAGCTGGAGAATTTGAAGACCAGACACGTGGGAAAGATGAAGATGAGAAGAAGAAAATAAAAGAGAAAAAAAAAGTAAAGGGTAGGCCACAAAGCTTGGGAAAGAGCCTCCACACAAAGAGTAGTTGGAGATTGGTATCATTGAGGATTTGATAAAAGAGTCAAAAAGGAATAATAATATACATTGCACAAAAAGTGATTCAGCATCAAACTCTTAACAAAACTCTTAAATTTAATTCAATTCAATAAAAAATAAGCAAAATGGCAACAGGGTCCCAAAGGGATTACCCAATATCATATCATATGAATTAAAAATAGTATTATATTTTGATTCTGATGGAACTAATTAGTGGATTTTTTTTTTTTTTTTTGAGTTGATTTAATTTATTGGGCGGTGGGCATATTTGATAGTTCCATATTGTTTGGTCTGTGGGTATCTTAATGAAGCCTCCATTTCAGGTGCAATGCATGTTTTTGGATATTCCACTAAGGCACGTGAGAAAGGCCACAACATCACGTGGGTTTTCGCAACCCACTTGAATTATATTCTTCTAAATATCGTTTCAATTATTCAATTTGATTTTTTATTTATTTATTTTTAAATGAAAAATAATTGAGATTAATGTCAACCCTCTCATGTCAACGGCTGGAACATATATCATTGCTCTTCTTACTTGTTTCTTCAATCCCACTTGCCCCAATTTGACAAATAATTAATATCTCTGTACAAGGAAGATCATAGAAATTTGAATAATGTATGTTTAGAACTGTGGTTGAAGGTTGCCTCAAGCAAGGTCTATGATTCACAATGGGGCCCAAAGTCAAAAAATATATGGACGTAGCATAGAGTTCCAAAAGGAAAAAGTTAGATCTTTAAGCTTCGAGTATACTAACTGATAGTTGAAGGAATTATACTTATCGAAAAAGAACTAGCTCAAACTTGGCCTTGGTGCTTTGCAACTTTGAAAGCCACACAAGTGGGTGTTAGAGTAAGGATCTTATAAATAGCTTTATTCGATAACTCCAAAGAGAACTCTAACCCTCTTTGGCTTAGCACTACACTGGTGTAAGTACTCTCATGCAGATCAGTTCGGGCAACGAGACTATATTAGAGGAGCGGGCTGACAAAGAGCGTACAAATGCCATATCAGAGTTTTCTGTCACCAACAAAAAGCAATATACTTAGTGCATTATCTATCTTTTTGCAACACACTCCAACTACAAATATAATAGAAAGAGGAATCGAGAAAATTTTGAAAAAGGAGAAAGAAAAAATTTGACACGTGACGAATCATAGTTGAGAATGAAGTAAGTTGTACAAGTATAAATATATTTGAAGAAGATGGACAAATAATATATATATTATCCCTCAGCATTAATTATGTAAAGGATTTTGTTAATTTGGTTGGAAACGTGTATTGGATTGGGATGTTTCATTGCTATTTTTATTTTATTTTATTTTTTTGTTTCTGTCGGTTGATGTTGTAGTAGGTTATTGGGTAGATAGGATTTTGAAAAGAGGCAAAGTTGCAGCCCATGTGTAGCATATGAGATAAAAAGTTAGGACTAAGAAGGGTTATTTTATACTTTCTATATATTTTAAATTATTCTATAACCACAATATAATATAAAGTGAAAATACCTAGAAGTTGAGGACCAACTGAAAGAAAAGTATGAAGAAAAAAACTATAGTGGTGTGTTGTATTATGAAGAGCTAGGCTATAGGGTGAGAAAATGATATAAAGAGAGGCTAATTTTGAATGAAAATGATATAGGTACCTAATGAGAATTAGGATAAATTATTACACTTTTTAGTTATATTGATGTTTAGATTCTTTTTAAATTGTACAGTTTCGATATCCGAAATTTAAACTTAATAAACTAGAACTTTTGGTTATTGAGATTTTGATTTTGCTTGTATAGGGTCAATTACAGATTTGAAATAGACAATTTTAGTCATTAGATTGATTTGAATTTTAGATTATTTTTTGTTAAATTTTGAGTTGTGTTCATCTTTATCTACTTTAATTGAATGAAATCATTAATATATTGACAAAATTATCGACTATTCAATTGTCGTGGTTAGGTCCAACGTTGTCAGTCTCAACCCAATTGAAAATGTTTCATTAGAAGTCAATGGCCAAAAAGTCAATGGTCTTATTGACAAAGAATCTCTCAATGGTCTAGTTAATTGACAAAGAATCTCTCATGCCTTTGAAAACTTTCCTCATGTGAATTATTTCATGTGTTAACTAGGGAAGCTAAACATGGAGTAGATGCCTCTATAGGGTTTGCACACAACTTACTAAAAATATCTATGTTGACTTCTACTAGATAATTTCACATATTTATATTGAAGAGTTAGAGAAAAACTAAGAAATTTTTAGGTTAATCTATAATCTAATATGGTATTAGAGTCCAGGGGACCCAAACGAACATTTAATCCAAAAATAAAACTAAAATACAATTCAAGAATGAGTGAGTCCAAAAAAGATATCATCTTGAGGGGGCTGGGATCCTACATTAGAAAAATTAAGAAATTCACACTCTTTAAAGAATAGATTTGGCTACTCTTCTCATTGTTAATTGGGTTTGAGATAAAACCTCATGCTATCTATCCATTATGATATCAGCCTATGAAGCTTTAAGAGTCACATTAAGTTCAAAACATAAAAAATACAAAGAGATACTATTTTGAGGTGCCACTATACCTCCATGGCCATATTTATCTAATAGAAAGCATTAGTGGTTGCGCCTTTTCTTTATAAACCTTTGGATTTTTCGAGAGTATTTTGAGTGAGAATTGTTTCTAATCATGTGTGTCTGTTATTCTTAATATTGATGTTCATTTATTAGAGATTGGCAATCAATAAAATGTACACTTTTCAAAGCACAAAGATTTTGTGAGATTTAGAGCAATATTTGTTTGTTTATTGCTAGTATCATTTCTCTCTCCTAATCTCCTTGTTTAGGAGAGAATAATATTTAATGTAACGGTTTGTGATAGATTCGTCGTTTCCACTGTAAAATATTGTTATACGGCATGATTGGATTATATTATTTTTTTTCTTCTAAACAGTCAACACCAAACCCCAAGGATCAAATCAATTAAAATTTCACTACCATATGTCAATATAGTGCTTTTTTCCATTTACAAAAGTAGTTTCTTGACTTTCCTCAAATAGTTACTTGACATCTGAGTTTGAGAGCTTAAAAATATTGTTATTGTGATTAAGAATTAGATTAAGATATTTGGAAAAGTTAACATCCCAAACAATAATAATAAAAACAAACTCGTGTTTGATTCAAAAACGTATTCATTTATATATTTTTTTATTATTTTTTTTATGAATTTTTTCAAATATAATAAAAAGAACCAAAATCTTTATTGTCTGTCATGATAAACACAGATAATATTCTATTGTGATCTATTATGGTCTATCAGAAATAAACTGTAATATTTTACTATTAGTTATAAATATTTTTAGTAATTTTGTCATTTAAAATAATTTTTTTTATTATTACTTTTGGTAAAAGCGAACATTAATCAATAATACACCGTTCATCAGTTGGCCAGGGTTAAAAGGACTGTTTTTATTCTAATAGACTACCAAAGCGAGTTTAATTAGTTTGTTTGTTACAATGATTAAAATATTGATATTGACATTTAAATTGAAATTCTAATTTTACATTCAGCAGATTAAGATATATATATATATCTCGACAAGTCTCGATGTGTCCTCATTAAGACATATCAAAGTAGCCTCTAACTTTGACTTTGAATTGTAAGTTTTAGTTTGTTATCAGCTTGTCTCTCGCTCTATGGTTGCCTTGCCCTTCTACTTCACTAATTAATATTCTACTTGTGTTGTGTGTATGTTTAGGCTATGGCATACTAAACTTCTTCTTGGGTTCTGTAAATAAAGGAAATTATGAAAATCATTTAAATTAAATGTTAAGTTGTTTCAACTCCTAAATTAAATTATAGATCATTATTATTAGTATATATTTATATTCATCATATTGACATTAATATGTGATAATTTTTTATGTTTTATATCTATTGATAAAAAGATATCAGAGATATTGATTAATTTTTAATATCGATGTCGAACCTTCTAATTTATTGATATATCAATGTACCAACAAATATTTATGTTGATGGTTGCCCACGGTGAGCCACAACAACCCCAAGGCATTCCAAGAATATAAAATACCTAGTTGTTTGAGGGTCTCCAAATGGAAAGTCAAAGCCTTGAGTGTTGGGTTAATCATGCCAAGCTCCTTGATTAAAAGGCTACAACCTCGAAAACCATACCTATGCTGATAGTACTATCTATATTGCACATATCCTAGCAGAGTTGAGACGACACTCGATAAATAGTCTCATTCATTCCACTTTAAAGGGTAAACAATACTATGAGTACTTAACTGAACTAAACATTTTATGTACTTAGCATTAGGGTTTGTTTGGCTCGACACTACACGAATGCAAGTTATGTCACTGAACAAGTCCATATATGATTTAAAAAGCTCAAACAGACTTCGCCCACAAACTCAAGATTGCGACGAGATAAGTGTGGCAACCATTTTAGCTATAAGTCTCTCAAAAGTAGATAAAAAGTAATTTTGGGAAAACCCAAAATATTATTAAACCAACAAAAGAATGTGTGTGCCACATGTATCCACAAAAACAACTCATCAAGAGAGACCAATAATATGTTCCACAGTGTAGAAAAGCAAGTTGGAAAGAACCACTACTTCTTCTCTGGATGAAAGACAAATTAAAAGAAAGTAACCAATGGAAGGTCCCTTTGGGTTTTGAGGGTCGATGCGGAGAAAATGGAAAGGATATTGAAGGAATTATAGTAAGTGGTGGGATCAACAATCCCTTTGCTTTTTCCACCTTTGTGGGGTACCAAAACCACTTATACAAAACTGGGGTGGCTGTGTTGAGTTATTTACAACCAGCCATAATAATAATAATTGTTGCTCACGACAACGACCCGTTGTATATCTCAATAATAGTGTGATATTGTTTCTAGGTATAAATCCTCTAATTTTGTTTTTAGTTTTCTTTAAAAAAAAAAAAAAATTCATACTATTGAAAATATTTTTCTCATTTAGGACCTCCTAGACCACTTGCCATGGTAGCATGATCATCAATTGACCAAAAAACTTAAGCTATTCGGTGAAGCCAAATTTAATATTAAATCATTCAACATTATCTAGCTAATGAAAACTTTAATCATATTCTTAATATAATAATAATAATAAAAATAATAATAATAACGATAAACTAGGTTAAAACCATATAATATTTTTGTACTTTAAAGTTTGTTCAATTTCGGTCTATTACTTTCAATAAATCTTAATTTTTCTCAAAATTAGTTAAATAGTAATAATAATTTTTCATAGTAAAAATATTTTCAAAATTTATAGTTGGAATGCTAAAAGAGATAACAATTATTTTTAATCAACCATAGCAATGAAGACTAAATTTGAGATTTATTAAAAGTACAAGGATCGAAGTTGAACAAAACTATGTACTGAAATGACATTTTAGCCCCATCATAGTTATTTATGATTATTATTATTATTTTAAATTTTATTTTTGAAGATTGAATCACAATCTTTCTTCCAAAACTAAAACTCTCTCTCTTATACTCTCCACAAAACTAAAGGTGGGAAATTGAGAGATGGAGAAACTATAAGGGTTATAATTGCTTAATTTGGGAGGCTCCAATTGGTCTTGCTCTTCTTCCAGATTCCAATCTTTTCCCTCAGCCCACCTCAATCCCCAACATTTGCTTTTTTATATATTATTATATAGGTTTTTCTTTTTCTTTTTTCTTTCTTTCTTTTTCTGATGAATCAATGTCTATCTATTCTTCCACTCATAATTAGGTGAAATAATTATAAGTTTGGTGGGTTATTAAGGTTTTAAGTTTGTATCTAGTACTTAACTTAACTGGTGTATTAGTCTTCAATAATCTTTGGAAAAGATTATGATGCATATAGAATTTTCATTTGTTTTTAACAAATTCTTCATGACAGTGATTACATTTAGTTTAGGAAGAGTTGCATTTATAACAATCTAACTCCAAGTATATATTAATAGATATAATAAAATGTAAAAGAAAAAAAAAAATAGATATAGCAAATTTTAGGTCCAACTCTCGGAGTTTATTAACGATAGACTGTATTGCTGGTAGGAGTCTATCACTTATAAATTTTATTATATTTACAATTCTTTTCAAATGTTGCTATACACTTAATTATTAACCCTAAAAGTGCTATGGTTTGCAATTACTCTTTGATCTTTAGATTATCCTGTTTGGCCATCATTGACACCCGATAACCATTTGGTTGTTAGTTTTTTAATTTAGAACATTAAGATTATAAACATTAAATACTTTCAAGTTTTAATGTTTTGTTGTCTACTTTCTATTTGTGTTTTAAAAAACTAAGTTAAGTTTTTTTCTTTGTTAAAAAAAGTTTTTGTTTTTATAATTTGGCTAAGTTTCTTTGTTATAATTACAACTATAATTGAAAAATTATGAAGAAATGAGCATAAATTTCAATAACTAAAAACTGAAAAACAAAATTGCTATAAAAAACGGGACCTTAGGTTTTAGTTTTTGGCTTTTAAAAATGGTATATGCTTGTGTTCTCATAGTTTTTCTATACATCATTATCTTTCCTAAAACAACATTTAAATTCATAACCAAATTTAAAAATCAGAACTAACTCATTAAAAACTATTTCTTTTTTTAATTTCAAGGCTTAACTTGAATTTTGAAAACATCTCTAAAAAGTAGATTTAGAAAACAAAGAAACCTTGTACATTAAATTAAAGTAGTATTTTAAGGCTTAAATTCAAAACCAAAAAGCCCAAATGAGCTCTATAATGTTAATACACCACCAAAGATCTTGAAACTATTTCAAACAAGCTAAGCTCATTAGATAATCTTTAATTCACATCACCATCGATTAAGAGAAAACTAAAAAAGATTTTTTATTGTGTTACACATTTTAAACTGTCGGATGTATGAAACCATCAATCAAGAAAGAACTAAAGGAGATTTCTTACTCTATTACATTTTAAACTGTTGGATTTATGAAAGAGAAGAAAAATAAAAGTAAAAGTTTTCAAATGAATCAACGAAGTGATAATAATCCCAACATAGTGGTCATATTCAATAATTTTCCACCCACTAAACATATTTCATATTGATCAAAAGATTCAAAGACCCATCTTAGAAAGATGCAAAGACTGAATAAAAAACAACCTTATAAATTTTACAAAATCACTATATGTTATATGATATATTTTTAAAAAATAGTAGAGAAGAACAAAAGTTTCAATCAGAGCCAGAAGGTTCCACTAAAATGCTATCAACCTAATCCTTTTGTTGCCTTTTATCAACAACAAAAACAGTGCCCTTTGTGCCCTCTGCCCAACTTGCTTTGGGATTCCCTTCTTCCCTTTCACAATTCTTTGCCTATAAAACCACCAACTTCTCTTCTCTTTTATGCACACTCCAAATTTCAACTTCCACATTAACCATTTTAAACAAACTCCTCTCTTACACCTTCTTCTATCTCACATACATCTTCTCCATAGTTTCAACCTTCAAAAATGGTTGGTATTTTTATTAAAGACTCAATATTGGAGTCTCAATTTTCTTCTTCAGCTTCATTTTTGTCTTATGTCAAATGGGTTTGTTTAAAGTTCTTTCTTTTTTTTTTTTATTAGGATGGGAAGAAGCTAAGTTGGACGGTAGCTGATGCTGTGGATTACAAAGGTTTTCCAGCAGATAAGTCTAAGACTGGTGGTTGGATGCCTGCTGCTCTTATTTTAGGTATATATGTAATTAAATATATTCATTATTACTTCATTAATCTTTTAATGCTCCAAGGTATTATAAAAATGTGATTTCATTCATTCTTTTTATAATGTTTTCTGCCTTCCATAAAGGTTTTCTTTCTAGTATATGTTTTGTTCAAAAAGAGAATCAAGAAAAAAGTTGAACTTTTCTGCTTTGCACCTTCCTTAATTATTATTTAATAAGCATAACTAAGATTAACATTTAGATATTATGCATGGCCACTAACAAATAATATTTCAAATTACTTTCTCCTTTTATTTCACATCGTATTAACCAAGTATCTTTCAAAAAAAAAAAAAAAAATTCGTATACTATCACAGTGTGAGTACTACCCAACAACTATGTGAAGTCTAGTAAGCAAAAATAAGTATTACAGAGATTCACGAGTTTCTTGACTATCTTCGTGTTTCTTTCTCAGTGTTTTTCTCGAAAAAGTAATAGTGATAAAAAATTTTCTAAGGAAATATGAAGGGGAGTAAGTAGAGATTCTTCTATTTCATGTCAAATTATGATATAATTTTAACAATGAATCTAAGTATCTTTGAAAAAATAAAAAAATTCAATACTATATAGTATTAGTACTATCTCAATAACGATGTGAAGTAACGTACTCAATAAGTATTACAAGAGTACTAAAAATTTTCTAGATATCTTTCTCGTTCTTTCTCAGCGTTTTTCCCGAGAAAATAATAGTGATATGAAAACTTTCCTGAGAAAATATAAAGAGTAGGGCAGAGATTCCTTTAGGATTCGTTTGGGGGCATTGTTGTTTTTTCATGAAGGTTTGATCTGCAGATTCTCCTCCAACAACAAAACTCCAAATTTAAAAAGTTGAAGAACAGAATAATTGAGAGGGACGTGCGTGTGAATTTAATGACATAATCTTATGTCACTTCATCAGAATCGATAATTATCCAACACTCATGTGATGGATTCATATGTTGCCTTTTCATAAAACATCACTTTGATTATTTTTTATTGGAAAGAAAGAACAAAGATTTAGTTGGATAAATGTTTAAAAAGTGTTTTGTTTGAAGTATTGCTGAGGCATAATTATAGTTTTTTTCAAAACATTATTGCAAATTTAAGAAAAAGAAATAGTTTTTAAACATGGTTATATCATTTTTTTTTTTTTAATATTTAGATCACAATTCTTTTGAGCCAAAATTTATTCTAAGATTGTAAAAATAAATAATAGAGAGTTGTTTAGTTGTGAAATTCATTGTTTAAAAAATTAATAACTGGTAAAATATATATTTTTTTAATCGTGGAGCTTACCCAATTCCTTGGCCAAACAGAGAGTGGAGTTACCTAACTCCTACTCCAATTCTTTTCACTAATATAAACCGTGTTTTTTTTTAATATTTAAATCACAATTCATTTAAGCCAAGAAGATTATAAAAGGAAACAAGCTACGAAAACTTTGCTAAAAGATAACATTTAGAGAGCATTTAAGACAACATGCGAATTTGTTTAATCGTGGAGCTCATAGTATAAGATTTTTTTTAGTCGTGGGCCTACAAAGGTGGTTAACTCTCTCCTCTCCTCCATGGGTCAAACATGTTCTTTTATAGAATAGTGATTATTAAAAGTTATACTGTGGACAATTATTTTCCTGTTCTCAATTATTTTACTTCAAATAAAACTGTCACTTTGGAATTTATTTCAAAAAGAAGAAATTTTGGAACCAGTTCGGAGGGTTTCCTTCAGAAAAAGGAAACAGTGACAGGAATCAAAAGCTTGATTAGTAGTAATAAATGTTCAATCATAAAAAGTCTTAAAGCTTTCATAACAAAATTTAAATTTTCAGGTATTGAAATATGTGAAAGGCTGTCAACAATGGGAATAGCAGTGAATCTTGTGACGTACTTGGGTGGGGTAATGCATTTGCCCAGTGCGGCTTCAGCCAACATCGTTACTGATTTCATGGGAACTTGTTTTCTCCTCTGTTTGCTTGGAGGCTTTCTTGCTGATTCTTTCCTTGGCCGATATTACACCATTCTCATCTCTGCCTTAATTCAAACACTTGTAAGTTCATCAAAGTAAAAATCGAATCAATGAACTTTAGAGATAATATAGTGGTTGTTGATTTAGATAGTGAGTAACAATGGTTTAAAATTTCGTACTATAGGGGACTGCTGCACTTGCAGTTTCAACAAAACTGCCACAGCTTCGTCCGCCGCCATGCGATGGCACCAAAACCTGCAAGGAAGCAAATGGTTTTCAAATGGGAATTCTATACCTGGCTTTGTATCTAATTGCTTTGGGGACCGGTGGCCTAAAATCAAGCATTTCGGGTTTCGGAACAGACCAGTTTGACGAGACAGATGAGAAGGAAAAAGCTAAGATGGCCTATTTCTTTAACAGGTTCTTCTTCTTTATCAGCACTGGGACTTTGATGGCTGTCACAGTGCTGGTTTACATTCAAGATGAAGTGGGTCGGAGTTGGGCGTATGGGATTTGTTCTGCATCGATGCTTGTCGCGATTTTGTTGTTCCTTTCGGGGACCAAGAAGTATAGATACAAGAAGAGCATAGGGAGCCCTGTAGTTCATATTCTACAAGTCATTGCTGCTGCAATCAAGAAGAGAAAACTGGAGCTTCCTCAGAATGTTGGTTTGCTTTATGAGGAATCTTCTGACCAGGCATCAAGAATTGAGCACACAAAACAATTCCAGTAAGTTCATTGATAATCTACAATTTTCAAATAATTCTATCAATCGAAGGCATAGTATACAAAAACGACTATTTGCTAAGTCTTAGTTTAGTTGATTAATGTTAAATATGCAAGATTTTAAAAGGAACATCAAGTGAACTTCATGAAATTAATCTTTCCACAAAGAATTCTTCAAGTAAATTGATTTGTGATTCCTTTTTGTATAGATTGTTGGACAAGGCAGCTATTGTTGCAGAAGGAGATTTTGAGACGCATGGAGCCGTTTCAGTGCTAAATCCATGGAAGCTAAGCTCAGTGACGAGAGTGGAGGAGGTGAAAATGATGGCAAGACTGCTGCCAATATGGGCCACAACCATCATCTTCTGGACTACATATGCCCAGATGATCACTTTCTCAGTTCAACAAGCATCCACCATGGAAAGATCGATTGGATCTTTCCAAATCCCAGCAGGCTCTCTCACTGTCTTCTTCGTAGCAGCCATACTAATAACTCTGGGCGTTTATGACCGTCTTATCATGCCTCTTTGGAAGAAATGGAAAGGAAAACAAGGTAAATTAAGATCCATCTAATCTCTAATTCTATAAACATTTCTTCAAGTATATTTAAGTATATACAACTTCATAGAGTCCTGAATTAGTTATGTTCTTATTTCACAGGTTTCACAAACATACAGAGAATGGCCATAGGCCTTGTCCTGTCAATACTTGGAATGGCAGCAGCAGCACTAGCTGAGAGGAAAAGGCTGGCAGTGGCAAAAGCAGTCGGTGGCGACACAGCTACCCTGCCTATAAGTGTGTTCTTATTGATACCACAATTTTTCTTGGTGGGTTCTGGTGAAGCCTTCATATACACAGGACAACTTGATTTCTTCATAACCAAATCTCCCAAAGGAATGAAAACCATGAGTACCGGTCTCTTCCTCTCAACTTTATCACTCGGGTTTTTCATTAGTAGTTTCTTGGTTTCGGTTGTAAAAAGGGTGACAGGAAACGATGGAGAAGGCTGGCTTGCAGACAATATAAATTATGGCAGACTTGACTGCTTCTATGGCCTATTGACCATATTAAGCGTCATAAACTTTGTTGCTTTTCTAGTATGTGTTATCTGGTATATGCCACAAAAGCGCAAAGACTTCCAAAATAATGGCATAGTCAATGGCAACTTGGCTGAAGAGAAATGCTAATGAGCACTATAAGAGAAACAAACCAAGTGTTATGTAATGTTTTGACTTTCCTTTCAACCTTCTCCTGTACTCTACATTATCATCGACAGTTTGGATTGAGAATGTAACATGCTTTATGTATAAAGTAATGCCAGTTCCACTCATCACTGCCGCAAATCTCATTCTTTAGCAATTCTATCAGATTCAAAACCTAACTTTTACTTGGGGTTAAGGGATATCAAATTCCAGATCATAGATTTAACTGTTATGATCCCCTTTTCCCTCTGTTCAGTAACAATTTTAACTAAATCTGAAGCTCTTCTGAAAAAAAGTAGCCCATGATCAATTCCAGTATATCTCAGATTGGAGTGGATTGTCGGCTCGCAAATAATTTTTGGAATATAGAATTCTTTTATCCCCACAAACTACACGAATCCACACAATGGTCCAAATCACAATGTGAAGATTTTGGAGAATATTGAATGGTCGGCAGGAAAGTTCTAGTCCTTTTGAAACAAGAAAAAGGGGGTCCAAACATTATCCTCTAACTAAAAAGAAGAATACAAACGATGACATAGAAGAAGAAGAAGAAGAAGAAGAAGAAGAATATGCGAAAAGACATTACTGAAAAAGACGAGCAGAATTTGCAAAGTCATCTATGTAGTCTTTACGAAAATTATTAACTCGACGAAGTTGAATTAGGTCTTCATTAAATTCCCCCCTCCCTCCTCCTTCGCTCTTCTCTGGCAACCTCCCAGGATCCTTGTCGGTAACATTTGGAGTGATCGAAACGTAGAGAATGGAAGCCCTAACTGAAGAAATTAATATGTCGGTCATTGTGATGGTGTCACACTGTCACTTTAGCCTTAGAGCGGTTCTCCGATTACGTTGGGAAATTGAGAAGAAGAAGAGCTAAAGAGCAAGCATCCTCACAAGAAGAAGAGCTAATTTTGAGGTTGGATGGTGATCACCTACTTTCACAATTCTACTCACTAAAATTAATAAAAGAGTATTTGCTTCCCTAAAATTTTGGACAAATCTCAAATTCCTATCTAATTTATGATTGAATTACAAATTATTAAATTTTAGATTAATTAAAAGTTGACATCTATCCCAAAATTAAAGATATAAGTTAGACAAATTTGGATGATTCCACATGTTTTCGTCATGATTGTTGAATCTAATAAAATAATTTTGTTCAATTTGATATTAATATTTGGGCTTAAGTCCAATTAAGCTCAACCCAAACTTTGTTATTATTATTATTATTATTAATTAATTAATTTAAAATACTTAAAATTTATCTACAACAAATGACTAATAACTAAAATAGAAATATTTCAACCCAACCTCACCCTTATCGTTTGGGTTGGCTAGTCCAGATTGTTCTAGTTGTTGAGTTATTTGAACATCCCTAGAGGAGTTTTCCTTGTTCAGAAATTTTAGATTTTAGAGAGGCTAGAGAGAATTCTCCCAGCAATCAGAAAACTTTCTAACTCCAAAACTTTCTAACTCCTAAAGCTGAATACTCCCGGAAGATACAAGTCTCCTAAAGATACAAACATTCTTTCAAGAATTCAACTTAAAAAACATTCCTACGTTTCGCTTCTTCAAATCAAATGTATGCATCAAACAGAGAGAATCAAATGATCAAATAGTAGGGTTCTAACCATATCTGCATAAATCTACGTTCAAGAACAAGTTACAAAGCTCTTGAGATAAATCAACATCGAGAAGAAATTGCAAAGCCCTCGAGATAAATCCACGTTTGAGAAGAAGCTGTAAAACCCTCAAGATAAATCAACATCGAGAATAAGTTGTAAAGCCCTCGAGATAAATCAACATAAAAAACAAGTTGCACAACCTTCAAGATAAATCAACATGGCCAAAGCCCTCGAGATAAATCCACATTCGAGAACAAGTTGCAAAGCCTTTGAAACAAATCAGCATTAAGAACAAGCTACAAATTCCTCGAGATAAGTTTACTTTTCGAGAGAAAGTATTAAAAGACCATTTAATAGATACTGTACTCACAACACTAAAATTTTTTATAAATATAAGTTGATTAAAAAAAAAAAATTTCTCTTCGAAATCTGGTTGAACACTATTAAAGAGAGTTTTTATTTTTATTTTTTCATTTTCTTTCTTCCACTAAAGAGCAATTTTCACTAATGCTCTTTAATATGACTGTGACTGATGAACTCATGCTTCTTGGCTACCAAGAATATTTTCAAGGCTAGTTGAAGTGCCCAACTCTAAATAAAACCAATTGAACTTTTATATTCATGTTTAAGACCATAAATTATAATTCTTCTCATTCTCAATTATGAAATAGCAACCTAGATGTAATTTAGAGATTTCAATATATAGAGTTTTATCTTTCTCGAAGTGCCAATTGATGGTTATCTCCCAATTTGATTTGCAAACATGGCCTTTACCTGTTTTTCATTTCTTCAAAGTTGTAGCATCTCTAGGTGACTTGAAATTAGTGCCTCCCACAACATATATCCCACAAGTCTTGGCCTTGGAGATACACAACTTCATTTGTGTAGATCATATTTGTAGTTTAGAGTGTTGAACTTCTTGATTCATTCAATAACTTGAAAGTCTTCCATCATCTTATAGTAATAAATGCACTCCACAAGTAGTTGCGTCCCAGACAATAAGCTTCACAGTCCCAGTCTGTACCAATCTTTAGAAGCTTCACAACAGCAAGCTATGCTAGCTTGGCCCTATTACTACCCTGAAGAAATTGGCATACAAAGAAAGAGAGAAACACTTTTGGAAGAAAGAAACTTTTATTTTAAAAAAGTACAAATATGGGCACTTCTAAATTTGTCTAGCGTTCTCTAACTTGGCTTACATATGGAGACACACCTTTAATTTATAGATATGAAATCCTTGAAAACCAAGAAAAATACTAATAATAATACTAATAATAATAAAATCTAGGCTCTTCTTGGATATAAAATATCTAAATACTTTTACCAATATATTCATATCTAAAGGAATTCTAGAATATCTTGGAGTCCAAAGAAACGGTAGGATATTTGTACATAATTTCTTTTGATAATATATTTTTTTACCTACTTTCAACATAGTTATAGAGAAATCTAATTTTTATATTTAAGTCATTTTTGGTACGTAAGATATAGATTAGAAGAGATGTTGATTATTTTTTCTTTTGTTATTTGGAAGAATGGAGGCATAGATTTGGAAGTATAATTAATTAAGTAGTTGAAAGATTCAGCATCATGGAGAAGTTGGTAGAGACGTTTAGAGCAATAAAGTTATAATTAAGAATTAATAGATAGAGAGGGAAAGAGAATCTCTTGAAGGAAATTAAACCGCCAATGAGGGAAAAATGACCTTTTATCATCAAGGAGAACGGAAAAGGATGGTAATGGAATTCATAATCAAAAGAAACCCAACAAGGATGCAAGCCTAAGCTTGACTACTTTCTTACCTAATTTCCTTTTATCAAGGAAAGTGATTAATACACTTGTGTGCTAGCTCAACTTAACCCAAACTTAAAAACTAAATCTATAATATTTTAAAGCGCAAACATCAAATAGAAACTAAATTCAAAACATAGCAACCAAAACAAGTATTTTTTTTCTCATACTATTATCAACAATATGATGATGTGAATCCAACCATTAATTCATTACATATACCCGAAAGAACTATTTGTCATACTCTGTTCCAAGTTACCCTACCAAACCTAGCTAAGACTTGGTATGATGACAATAGATTCTAATTAATTTATGAAATTCATAATTGTTAAACTCTAAAACATTTTTCAAAATAGGTGGCTAGCAAATACTTTCTTTTTAAGAATTTATTTCCGTAGTGTGGATATGATATGTATGAGGTCTCTTTGGGGCCTACTTTGGCACACACATATAGGCTTTGGGTCATGTGTTAGGGTGCTTTGCTCTTTGGGGGGTTGTTGTGTGGGCATGTATGACTAGAGATTTGCTCTGCTATGTACCTAGAGATTACTCAATGCATAATATGACTAGAGATTCTCTTTGCTGTACTTAGAGATTACTCGGTTCATAGTATGATTAGAGATTATCTCTACTATGTACTTAAAGATTTCTCGGTGTATAGTATGACTAGAGATTGCTTTAATATGTATCTTGAGACTACTCGATGTATAGTATGACTAAAGATTGCTCTGCTGTGCCTATTGAGATTTTTTCATGCCAGTATGACTAGAGATTTGGATATAGATTTGGTGATGGGTTTTACCAACTCATTACTATATTTTCAAGAGTTACCTATGCAAAACTTCTAGATGTTTTAATTATCTTGAGTTTGAATTCGTTTATGGTTTTTATTATAAATTTGTGATATCAAACCTTGTCAAACGTGCACATCTACTTTGTTGCCTTCTAGAGGAGTTATTTAAGGCTATTTGAAGTATTTTACCTTTTTAGTTTTACATTTTTTGTTTCTCAATTAATATGCAAATTAAGTAAGTTTCAATTTCCTAGGTCTTATTGTCTACAATATTTTAGTGACTTTTGAGTTTTTGGACCTTTAAACGTCTATATTTGACCTTTAAAATGACTTATAATGCTCTTCAAAACTCAAAATAGTAGTATTAAAAACCTTGTGTTTATTCAACCTCTTTGGTGTTTTTTTTTTTTTTCCCTTTCTTTTTTTCAAATCTTGCTAATTTGATCATGATTAAACCGATTCATTGGATTAGTTTTAATCCGAGTAAGAGCAACTATCATAGATTATAAGTTAGATCTAAGAGTTATTCATCTTTTTAATTAAACTCTTGATTGAAATTATTCGTACAATTACCTTATTTGTGAGTGTTTGCAAGAGTCCTAAAATAACCTCGAACTTGGCATATAAATCAAACAAAATTGTGAGTGGTTATCATTTGAAGTTAATACAAACTCGAGCTTCTCAACTCCAGACTTCGAATCCAAAACCAGAAGCCAACCCATTTATTCAAATTATTCCATATGAAAAAGAAAAGAAAAACTAAGCAAGTTTAACAATCTTCTTCCCAATGTTCCTGCCTTGGAAGAGCCCGACAAAAGCAGAGGGAATACTCTCCACACCCACTGATATATCTTCGAGCGCCTTGATGTCGCCGGAGCGAAGGTGGGCGACGGTGTTGGATATGAACTCCGGCAAAACATTCGCATAGTCAGTGACTAAAAAGCCTTGGATTGTGATCCTTTTATACAGTATGTCCCCCATCATCATGGGGACTCCTCCTGTTGTCGGTTTTGTATACTCCGAAATAGCACCGCACACTGCCACTTTCCCAAATGGGTTCATGTTTGCAATCGCTGCTACTAGCATCTCGCCACCCACATTGTCAAAATAAATATCAATCCCACTGGGAAAGTATCTGCATTTACCGGAAACAACTCAATCTTTTTATTTTCAACGACAAACAGCAAAAACGGTTCTTAAAGTACGGTAGTAGTTACAATTATACTCTCAATCATTTAATTGTTATTGTAACCGTTGTATAAATTTGAGGTTTAATTTCTATAATTCAAAATTTGAAGGTATAATTGCAACTACTACAATATTTTAGGATTAATTTTTACAATTTACTCTATTATTATTATTGTGTTCTTCTGTATTTTGTGTAATGTTGAAATGAATGGAGGGTGTGTGAGATTATATTTATCACTTGGCTAAAGTTGATTTCAAGTCTTTCTGTTGCTTGTAGTTGAATGCTTCATCAAATCCCAGCTTCCCTTTTAACAATGTTGCCTGTCATTTGTCACATTATTATTTGGGTAATTAATTAGTTGATCATGTGTATAGTTTGAATGGATGGAATACAATCAACCAAATTAAATTTTTGTTATCTAAACTTTTAAATATTATATTCTATTTGTCAAATAATAGTATCTTTAAGATTGTTCAAGAAGCTAGCTTCTTACCCATTTGTATGATCATTTAATCTTACACTTTATTTAAGGTCAATTTGTGGCCATTAGATCTTTCATTTTGTACTCTAAGGCCAAATTGTTATCATTAGATTCTTCACACATTGAGCAAGGACAATTTAATTTAGACCATTGAATTTGGTTCATGACCAAGCTTATGTAGACTATAAATAGGTGAGTACCCATTGTTGACAATCTGTCTCAAATCCTAAATCTCAAGTCAAGGGTTAATTGTGAGAAAGAGCTTCTTCATATAGGAGAGTTTGTGCTTCCCCTATAAGAAAGAAAGTTTGTACCTTGATATTTTATATAATGAAATTCTTCTATCTTTGGATGTAATTTTTATCCTAATTTATTTAAGAATTTTATATCGTAAAATTATTGTGTGCTATTCTCTCTTCTTATTCTTCATTATTATTATTTTCAGTAATCTATTTTAATTACGATCTTACTCAACTTATTTCCAATCCTTTTACAACGCTATTGGTATATGCTAATAGACCCTACAATTAGCATGTAGAGTTAACTAAATGTATTTATTACTACTATTAGATATAAATTGAAGCGTATTAGGACAAAGGTTTTCAAAAGTACTTATTCAAGAATTGATTGATGCAATTGTGAAAATAGAAAAATATCCTTTTGTTCTTGGGTTTTCAATCTATATTTAATTTTTTATATACTTTCTAAGGTTTAAAATTTTATACTTTTATTTTGAATTTTGTGTTTAATTTTATTTGGTCCATCTTAGATTTCAAAATCTTGTTATATTTTCGCTATCTCTAAAGTTGAGTTTTGTTTCTATTTTGTTTCTAAGTTTTAAAATTTACACATTTATCTTTGATTTTTTATTAAATACTCACTTTCAATTCTTAAAGTTAATTTCTATTAATTAATTTAAAAGAATTAGTAAAATTGGTTTTCACTTTCTGTTTACTAAAGAAAGTAATTTAAAAAATTCACATCATAATTATTTGTAAGTTAACATCATGGATGAAAAAGAAAAAAAAAATTAAATGAAAACTTAAGTGTAAAAGTGTAAAATATTGAAACTTAGAGACCAAATGAATACATAATTCAAAACTCATGTTGTAAAAATGTAACGTTTTGAAAAATCTAAGGACCAAATTAAATGAAATTTAAACTCAAAATTCATTGACAAAAGTATAACATAGATCTAACAATCAAATGACTAAATAGAAACTAAACTAAAAAGAAAGAAACAAATAAATAAATAAATAAAATAAAAGAGTATTTTTCTATCATTAAAAAATATATTAGTTGTAGATATATATATATATATATATAGTTTTAAAATTAGTTTGAAAGGTTGGACCTTGTCATCAGAACCAACAGTCCCAACAACATAACAACCATGTAGCTTTGCGAATTGTCCAACTAAATTTCCAACAGTCCCAGAAGCCGAAGACACAAGCACTTTATCCCCTTTCTTAACCTTACCTACTTCAAACAGGCCAATGTAAGCAGTGAGACCAGTGTAACATGAAACAACACATTTTCTTCAAAAAAAAAAAAAAAAAAAAAAAAAAAAAAAAAAAAAAAAAAAAAAAAAAAAAAATTACAAGAGGAATCTGATGACCTATAATGAGTATCTCGTTTGATAATATTCTCATTTCTTAAATTTAATTCGATCGTCATTATTTGGTTAAAATTAAATTTAGAAATAATATACTCACTTAAAGCTTTTGTTTATTTCACTGATTAGTTTGCCATGTACTTTCAAACAAATGTTTAATATCCTTGTGTTGTTTTACATGATTTCACTTTTTAAAATCTAGTATATTACCATTCAAGAAACTTTAAAACCCTTGTGACATGAATTTTTTAATACCTTCCCTGAGATACTAAGAGATGAGCATAATTAATATCAATTAATTATTATAACTAATTTTTAGTTAATTATTAATTATAAATATATTATTTAGATTTAATAAATTTCAACTAATATATTTACTATAAATATTTTATGTTATATTAACGAGTTAATATAAATGTTATTATTAATTATTAGTATTTTAATTAAGAAAAATTATTATTATTTACAAATATAGAAAATTTTTACCGTCTATCAGTGATAGAATGCGATGGGCTTCTATTGTTTGAATAATAGAAGTCTATCACAGTAGTCTATTGCGATCTATCACTGATAGACAATGGAAGTTCACTATATTTGTAAATAGTTTGACTAATTTTGCTATATTCAAAAATAGCCCTTTAATTAATTTATATTTATTTAATTATTTTTAGTAAGTAAATTAAAAAATTAATTAATGTATAATTAATGCATAAATAAAAACATTCATTTATTTATTTTTATTTTAAGTGATTAAATATTACTAAATTTAATTTATGAGTAGATTAATTGTTCTCTTACAAGTATTTAAGTTTCAAGTATTAATTATCCTAACATAACTAAATATAAATATTAACCATTTCAGACATTTAGTGTTGATAACTATAAAACAATATATATTAGCCAAGTTACGGATCGCTATTGATTTATTTATTAGGTTATGTTATATACTATTTTTAGCTGTGTTTTTGAACATCAAGGTAAAAGAGTTAGTTTTAGTTTTTGACATTGCACTACTCATTCAAAGTGTTTAGTTAGTAACAAGCACAATAGGCTAATTTAATTTAAAAAAAAAAAAAAAAATTATTTCCAACTTTTCTCGATAATTAATTTAAGAAACATTTGTGAAAACCTAAAAACAGCAAAAAAAAAAGAAGAAAAAAGAAAAAGATTAGTAAAATTAATTAAATTAGGTTAACTAAAATTGGGTAATAATAATATTTTATAAACTTAGTTTATAAAAATTAAATGAATGGTCTAAATTACGTAGAATTCCGAGATGATAGGTCAAAGGAAATCCCAAGGTATTCAATTTGTTTAGAGGGCTGGTGGGTCCAGGTTTTACAACACTGTATAGAGCCCAATGTATGGCCCCCTCAACCAAGTCCCCCTTCTCAAACTCAGGATCGTCCGAAGCCACAACTTCTGCCACCCCATGAGCAGTGATAGGCTGTTTCAAAAACAAAACCAAAACCCACATTTATTTCCCATATTAAATTTAGTGGGTGATTTATATATAATTAGATGGCTAAATTATACAAATTACTTTGTTTCAAAAATATTTTTAAATTTTAAATATTTCAAAAATGCTCTTGAAATTCTAAAATTAATTAATATATATATATACTTATGGTTAGTTTGAAGGAAATCTATTAGTGTTTTGTACCCAACTTTTATAAATTTTAAAAATAGCCTTAAACATACAAAATAATCTTACTATTAGTATATGAATATAAACCGTCAATTATACTTTTTTATTTGAATATTTATCGTTTTGGTATGTTTTAAGGGAAGATTTTGATTTTGGAACTTTATGAGAGTTTTTGGAATTTTATGTTTTAACTTAGAGTTTTAGTTTTTATCTTTATTTGAGAAAATTGGTGTAAGAAAAAAAAAGTATTTATATGAAAAAAAATTAAAAATGAAAATATATACAATGTTTTAGAATTGGTTCTTTTCAAAACCAAAGAAAACTTTGTTTTTGAAAATTTTATAATTATTTTTGTAACGAAGTATTAACGGTTTCTATTCATATATTAATAGTAAAGATATTTTTTTTAAAACTATTTTAAGTTTAAGGATATTTTTGAAAATTTTGAAAATTTAGGGGTATTTTTGAGACAAAACATTAATAGAAACGAATAGTAAGATATTTTTTAACTTATTTTGAAAGTAAAAAGGTATGTTTTAAACTTTTAAAAATTCAGAAATATTTTTACACAAAGCACAAAGTTCAAGAACATTTTATATAATTTAGCCTCATTAGATTAATGGTAATTAGTTGAAATTCATTCCAAAACTTGCTATATATCAAAATGATTTTGACTATTTTAATTAAAATCACTCTCAAACATACACTTACTTGTCCAGGAAGGATAGAATTAGTAGCAAACAAAGTATCGTGTGAAGAATGATGAGTTTTCATACGATTGATCTGGCATGGATCAATGGAAACAAAGAGATTCTTAAAAACAATTTGAGCTGAGGCTGGCTTAGTAAAGAGATGAAGAATTTGGGAATGGAGCTCGAAATCTGAATCAACTGGAAACCTATTGATATGGTGTTTTAATGTGATGAACTTGTTCTTCACTTCTTCCATTGTCATAACCCCAAACTTTTCTTTTCTTTTTCTTTTTGTTGTTATAAATGGAAGGGAAGGAACTCCAATTTAAATAGACGGCCACAAAAGGTTGTTGAAGTTTTAATTTCAAGTTTCAAATTAGTATTTACTTCTATATAATAAATATAGGTATTATTTAAACTTAGTTTTTAATTATCATAAATTTGTCAAAGTAGGAAAAATAAATGATTCTTAATTATGTATTTAGGATGATAGGCACGCCAACATATAATTTTATTTGTTTAAAAAAATAACTTTCAAATATAATTCATCTTATATGTTTATTATAACTTTTTCTTTATATAAAATTGGCTCATATATTTTATTTTTGAGAATTTTTGTTTGTTACTCTCTCAACACTTTTATTTAATATTTTCTACAATTCTAACTTATTTTCTCTCACTTTGTTTTCTTTGTGTTTGTTTTTAACCTTTTTAATACATCATCAAAATTAGTAACGATTAATATTCTAACAACTCGTTAAAAAAACAAAACAAAACAAAAAAATTGGACCCTTAAACTTCTAATTAGACCCTCAAACTTACAATAATGGTAGAAATTGGACCCACAAATGATAAAATTTAACTCAAATGTTGTAATTTATACAATTATATAAATTTGAATGTCCAATTTGACCCCGTTTTAACATTTATATAAGTTAGAGAGCTTAATTTTTAAAATTAAAAATTTAAGAGTATAATTGTCACTACCCTATAAATTAATCTAACAACTCTTCTAATCCAATGTTAGTTCCAAAATGTACTTGAGAAAGGTGGAGAAGAGATTCGGTAAACAAGAGCCTAATAAATTAATTTATGTCATGGGCTATATATATAACCATATGTGAAGTTAAATTAGATTGGTGAAGAACATAAATTTCTGAAGGATGTTAAAGAACATGTTTGTAAAAAGCTTTATGAATTTTCTTTGCATTCCAGTTAATTTTAAGAACCTGAAAACCATTTTAATAACTACAATAAGAATGGATGATTATATAATAATACCACATAACTCGTTAACATTCCATAGCAAAACATATGTATTATATAATTTCTATGTAACAAATAATTATTGGGTATGTCAAATATCAAACGGAAAACGATAGAAAAACATGCAACATACGAAAATGCATGCATCAATGAATTAATCACTCCAAGTAATTTAATAATTTGCAAAGACAAGTTTATTATCATGTAAATGAAAAATGTATGATGTATGTCATGGGTAATTATGGATCAATGGCAAAAACGACATAGAGGAAAGGACAACATAAGGAAAACGACTAAAGGAAGAAAAAACAAGTGGGCCAGAACGATTGCAGGCTAAAATCGATTCGGTCAGCCTCTGTATCGAGGCCAAGACCAACCAGACGGGGCACTTAGGCCTGGTCGAGACTCTTGTGGGCTAATGGAAAGGGGCCAGCAAAACTTGAAGCCGGGTTGCCCAACTGAGCCTCGACATTGAGTTCGAAGCCCATGACCTCAAGTCCGAAACGAAAGTTGAAACAAGAAAAGAAAAAGAGCTGTAGCCTCTAAATAGAGAAGAAGACAAATGAATAAGGTAAGTGAACTTCTAGTTAAAGACTCTATAAGCATTAATTCTCCCTTCTCTGACTTAGGCATCCGAGTGTGAATGGCCTACACCACACCAGTGTGCAGCTTTTTTCTTTTGATTTGCAAGTAGATGCTTCCTCCATAATAAAAATTTATCGTTGGCACCATCTTAAGGTTAGTTCAATTTATCTAACACAAATCTAGTATTAATAGTTGGCTTCGTTTGTGGAGAAGAGTATTCACCTATTGATTAAAAAGAAAAAACCACAAAAGTTTCGAAAGATGAGTCAGGGGTTTAAGAATATGAACTTGGATGGAGAAGAGACAGAACAAGGCTACCACCATAGGCCTCGCCCAAAAGGTTGATGGGCGGAGGCCAAATACGATGACCTGGAGGCCACAGTAGATGGGATTGGGCAGAGCATGGCTCAATTATTGAAGGTTATTGGTCAATAAGTTCACTAGCACAAAGAAGTTGAAGGTAGGCTCATTTGTGATCCAACCAAGGGGAAGGCTCCATAGGGGAGTCACATCCTCACTGCTCGGAATATGAAAAAGGCTAAAGCAGGGACTAAAACCACAAATGGGGGGATAGATCAATTCCCAAAACCAGAAACAAGGTCAGGACAAGAAATGGGAAAAGGAAAGCGGATTCGCAGGCAAGGTTCAGGGGCTGAAAACTGTGGTCAAGCGGATTCGCAGGCAAGGTTCAGGGGCTGAAAACTGTGGTCCGCATGATAGTGTCAAGGCCAAGGTTAGAACTGAGGTAGAGGCCGATCTTCGAGAGGCAAAGTGGCGGAAGACAGGAGCTTGTTGATAATAAATTTATGCAATTGGATCGAGAAAAAATGGAGCTATTCGAAGATAGAGCAAGAAGCTGAGATCAAGGCCAAGGACATGTCTTGGAAAGCAAACTTACAAAAACTGCCGAAAGAGATAAAGCACCTGCAAGGAGGCATGAGGTACTAGGATGGAAAAGAGAATATAAATCCAAAGGCACTAATTCAAAGTTCCATCTATAAAATTATTTGATGGAAATAAGGATCCAATAGCACATCGAGACTCACACGAGTCATGGATGGAGTTGCATTGGGTACACGATGCCATCAAATGTAGGGCATTTTCTTTCACTTTAGCAAGACTAGCCAAGGAACGATTTAGGAAATTTCTGTGGAAGTTTATATTGTCTTTCAGAGATTTGGCTAGAGCGTTCGTTACCCAATTTTTAGGAATGCGAGATTAAAGAAAATCTACCACGCATCTTCTAAACGATAAAGCATGGTTCATGAGAAAATTTAACATAGTACATTGCATGATTCAACAATGAAGCTCTTTAGGTAGAAGGGTATACTAATTTAGTGGCTGGGATCAGTCAAAATCAACTGATTATTCTTTCAAGGTGGAGATTTGAAATGTTTAAATACCTAAAATATAAACTAATTTGAAATAAAAATTAGTTAGAAGGTTGTTGTAAAAGTTGAAGCAAATATCAGCTTATAAATAGGGTTAAACCCAAGAAATTACATACGGTGAAAGAAAGAAAAATAAGTGAAATCTTTGAGAGAATCTTGTAATCTGCCTTAAATAAAGTTGATCCTATCACAATGGATGTAGATTCTTGTGATCGAACCACTTTAAAAACACTCTTCTTCATCATCTTCCTCTTCTTCTTTATAAACAAATCATCAACTGCTGCTAATCTTCACAGAAATTCGACAGGAAACTTTATGGGCTGAAGCTTCTCCTTTCTCTTCCATTTCTCGTTTCTTTCTCTGCATACGTAAAGAGTAAAGTAAGAAAAAGAAAAGCTGAGGTTAATTTTGCTAAAAACGTGTAAGGGAGATAGAATTTATTACCACAACACGTGTCAACCTCAACAGGTGATTTTCAGATAGCCTGCCGAAGGGACTCTAGTAGAAAAAGGAAGCAATGGCTCAAGAAGCAGGGCAGGAGCCAGGAGGAATCCAAGTACATTCCCTATAGGTAAAAACATTAAGACCAGTATTGGAGTTCTTTGAGGAAGAGGCACAAGCGTTACACCAACCAAATAATGACGCGTTGGTCATTACCTTGATTATTGGAAATGTAAAGATCCATTGGGTTTTAGTTGATGGAGGGAGTTCTACAGATGTTCTAACACTGGAAGTTTTCAACAAAATGAGGTTGGATAGTGGACAATTAATAAACTGTGCAACGTCACTAGTAGGGTTTGGGGCAGAAAAGGTGGAATTAGAAGGGAGCATCAAGCTACCAGTGACATTTGGTGAAGACCCAAGAACAATTGTGAAGATGGTGAACTTTCTTGTTGTGAATTGTCTGTCATCTTACAATGTGATACTAGGAAGACCAACATTTACACGAGCTGAGAGCAATTCCGTTAACTTACCACTAGGTCATGAAGTTCCTAACACAGAGAGGAATATGAGAAAATTAGTCAAAGAAAGCAAACCACAAAAATTCAAGTTTAGAGAGGGAATTCAAGACAACAAAGATCAAAGAGACCATGATGTAGATGTAACAAGGGTAGGTGGAGAGGTAAAAATGATGGGATGGTGCTCAACTTCAAGACCGAGGCCGAGGTTGCCAGCATGATGGGATTTCTCAGCCTTTGAAGGGTTGTTGTATGGTCAAATCAAATGAAGGTTAGATGAAATTGACAAAAGAGGGAGAGAATCATCAAAAGGTGATGGTGACCAAGCATTGCTCGGCCTTGGTACTAGGGCCGAGGATGTTAGGGAGTTGTCATTATGCAGAATAGTTAGGAAAAGCTATTGTGTGGTCAAATCAGTTCGGGGATAGTTAAAATTGACAAGAGATGAAGAAAATCATCTTAAGCATAGTCCAGGTTTAAAATGTTGATATTGACAAAATATTGAAGTCTCAATTTTACAAAATTTTGATAAAAATATGGGTAGAATATCTAGATAGCTCTAAAAAAAATTATTGACAATAGTAAATAAACATCATGGACTTTTTAAAACCAGTTATTTTTTTAGTACAACATAGAAAAACAAAAGAACCTTATGTGAGGAGAAGTTAGTAAAGAGGGAAGAAATCCGCCCAAGAAGGATGACTTTCCAAATAAATTAAAAAGTTTATTATTTATATTATATTTACATTACTAAAATAATTAAAATATCAATTCACCTCATATTTAAATGTCGAATCTATAAAAATATGATGGTATGAATGGAAATATCAGAAATGCCAATTTAATGCTATGAGTACAACAAAGATTTTCATTTTTCTAATTAACAATATATATATATATGAGAGTAGAAGAACTTGAAACAGCTTTTCTATTTGTGTACATCAGTGGACATCTTACTAAGTTCGATTGACGTTTGAGTTCTTGTGCATCAAAATAATAATAATAATAATAATAAATGAACTGAAGCGTATCGTTTTGTGAAATGGAATAGGTAACCAGAAAAATAATAAATCAATGTTGCTGCCTTAAATAATGATGATTTGGGAGAAAGAATATGGTTTTTGGTCTATTTTGTCCAAATTCACATTAGTAATAGTGGGGTTTAATTTAAAAAATAAATTATTTTAAAAAAAATTGAAGTGTTTGAAAACCATTAAAAATAAATTTTGAAGTGTATTCTAAATAATTTTTATCGAAAATGAATTTAAATAAAAATGAGTTTTTTTATAAACACTTTTTTCTTAAATCATTTCAAACGGACTCTTAATGTGATGAATGTCTTTCTACTTATTTAACCAATCACAATATTTCAGAGTTTTTAGTTTTTTCTTAATTTTACTTTTTTAATACAACAATTGTGAGATGGAGATCAATTCTTCATTCTGATTTTTTTTTTATTTAATTTAGTTATAGAATTATTTACTAATCAATAACATAGCTACATTAGTTATCATACAACTCAGTGTGGATGTACTTTTTCTTTTTCTATTTTTCTTTTTCTATTTAATTTAGATATAATATTAATTACAAATCAATAATTTAAGTTTTGATAATTTAAGTTACTTATTACTCTTTTCATTGTAAATGTTATTTAATCACATTGATTGATAATGAATGTATGGCTGGAAGAGCCCAAACTTCTAAATGAAGGCAAGGAAGAACATTATTTGTTCGAGAGATAATAATAATTTCGTGCATTTATAAAGAGATTCAACAAAAATAATTTTTCTTCGTTTGTGGCAAAGACATTTGAAAATTAGAAGTTATTTAGCACACATTAAAGCTGGTCAAGAACAATGTTGCAAGACTTCACAAAACCACAGACATAAATGCAAGGAACTAAAGGAAGGTTACATAGAGATTGGTAACCTAATTTGGTGAAATACTACCTATGTTTGTGGATAGTGTACCTGTGAAAGATAAATTCACTAATATAATGTTAAGCAACTACAAAGTTGTATTTATCTGTAAAGACACGACAATAATAGTGACACACAAAAACTAGACTTTTTGAATAAACATTGAGGCTCCTCCTAAATGTGAGACTTCCTCTCAAATCACCTTTAGGATCCACCTAAGTATGTATATATTAGTGAATGAACACACTTAGCGCCCTAAGCGTGAGATTCCCTCTCAATTGTGCCTTAGGTTCCTCCTAAGTATGAGATTGTTTTTCACCAAGACTTTTTTCTTTCCTCCTTCAAGTGAATATCACTCCACCCTATGAACTTAGGATCCTCTAAGTTTGAGAATCTCTCTCGAATTTGATGTAAATTTGATCAATATGATCTAAATAAGAATTGCAGAGATATAGAAGCAAAACCTTCACCAAGAAGGTTAACACACTTGTGATTCTCATTGAACCAACAAGACAACAACTTTAATATTTTCATCACAAACATGGCCAACCCTAAAAAGAGAATGGAAACTCCTTAAATATGTATGCACAAGGAAACACGAAGGCAACCATAACAAAATATTATGAACAGATAAGATAATGAATCACAATCAAAAAAATCAACTACAATGAATTTTCTAAGAAACAAATAATCTGTCGATACAACATCTTGAAGAGAACAACAATTTGTCTGAAGCCACACATGTTGGGACGTTGGAACATTTTAAAGGACGAAATTTAAGGAAGAATTTGAAAGCAACTTAGAGCAATCAAAGGTCAATATATTATATATTACATTTATTTATTTATTTTTACCTTTATGTTAGTTTTTTTAAAGAAAATAAAGGTAGAAAACCATATAAAGGGAAAAAATCTAAAATTTAAATTGAGTGGTTTCATTGTTCTTGTAAAGTCAGGTTTTTTCTTTGGTGTCAAATAGCTAGATAGAAGATTCTAAAGTTGTGGATTCTTTTTCTTTTTCTTTTATATATATATAATATATATATATATATTCTTTCTTTTGTGAAATTGTCTATATTTATACACATAATGCAAATACATGTATCTACATGTATGTGTGTGTATAAAGAAGTTTTAAATCAATTATATTCTTTTTTTCTTTTCTAAAATTTTTTATTTTTTTCTTTTTTTTTAATTTTTTTTTTTTGGGACAAATTGAATGAGATGCAAGGTGTGTCTAATTTGCGTGCAATTGCTTTAAAAAATTGATGCCTAATTTTGGCCAAACGTCTTTTTATTTGTCTCAACGATATATTGTTACCTTAAAAATGAAAGGGTCAAGCATGTAGGACAGGAGGATTTAGCAACTTTAACATCGACTTTTTTTTTTGTATATATTTTAATCAATTGAAGTGTGATAGTTTGCCTTGCATGTGGGTTTCATGATTTCCACTTAAATGTAAGTCAAGAAATATTTTTATTGGTGTAACAACATAGAAGTTAGAAAAATAAAATAATTATTGATATTAATTATTTATTAAAGAGAGGTATACAGACTAGTGAGTGCATTTGAAATACTTTTTAAATGATTAATTTAAAATGATTCATGAGTCATTTTGAAAAAAAAAATTAAGTGTTGAGCAACACAAATGAATTTTGAGAAAATGAGTTTATAAAATAAGATGTATAAGATAAACACCTAACTAACTTTTAGAAAAATGAATTTTGAGTGTTTAATAGTTAATATCTCCCTACTTTGTATGAGAAATTATGATCACCATCTACGACAAACTTTGTCGACGACCGCTTGCTAACTCTACTTCCGGAATCACAACTAACCACTTTCGACCACTACTTCTAACGATTGCCATCAACCAATCTTCAGCAACCACCTCTCGCAATCGACGTTAGCCATTTACTTCAGCAATTGACGTCGACCTTATGCTCAGGCCACCACCTCTGACGATCGACGGCAGACAACCTCTAGCCGCCACCACCACTAGTAACTGTTGCTGGCCAACCTCTGGCCACCATCTCCAATGACAACCACCACCTCCAACGACATGCAGTTGTCGATCAACCTTCAACAACCACCATGGGTCAATTTCGACAACTCCCACGGGAAAATTCTTTTTAGTACTTTGACATTAACAAAAATATTTTTAGTATATAACATACTAAACAACGGTGTATATAAAAACACATTTGAGAAAGAGTTGCCAAACACATGTATGTTTATTTTAAGTAGTTTTTATTAAAATTGTTCAAATAAAAATGAATTTTTCAAAATATTTTTTCTAACTTATTCCAAACAAACCCTTCATTATGAAATTTTGGATGAAAGACCATTTAAAATTTCTTGAGATATCCTTACCACAAGTTATTCAATGGTGCCATCTCGAACAACATCACAAACATATTGGCAATCTACCTCAATATACGTTGTGTGTTCATGAAAAACTAGATTTCGAGCAATATGCAATGTTGATGAACTGTCGCAAAATAAATTTATGGCATGAGGATGATCCACCCCAAGACTCCCAAGTAACACTTTAAGCCACTTGAATTCAGACCTAATAGAAACCATGGAGCGATATTTGACCTTTGTTGATGATCGAGATACTGTTTTCTGCTTCTTGGTTTTCCAAGATATAAGGCAACCACTAAGGCAAACAAGCCAACCGGTGAGAGAGCGGCAAGTCAAGAGACAACTAGCCCAATCTAAGTCACACCAACCGAGTAGAGAAAGATCACAACTAGGAGCATCCCAATGTTATTCTCGTGGTGCATACATAAATTGGGCCAAAATATGCATCACATAAGCTAAGTCAAATCGTGTAAAAGAAAAATATATGAGACACCCAACTAAACATCGATATTGTTCTGGATTCGCCAACATGATCACATAAATTTCACCAAAAACACATTTTATTTTTCAACAAATAAACTCAAACAACTCGTAAAAAATCATCTACTATATATAGTTAAAAAATAATGGGCACCACAGGGAGATGATGTGTTGTTATATGGACCCCACAAATCCCAATGAACGAGGTAAAATATACGACTAGCTTTGTTATCACTAATAGAAAAACTATCACGAGTTTGTTTAGCTTGAGAATACGTGACACATGCATTATTTAGTTTATTTTTTAAAGAACTAGAATGAATGACAGAAACTAACTTGACCACTCCATCAAATGGATGCCACAACTCAAATTCAAATAACTCTAGAACCTTTACTATGTGCACGGTAGGAATTCTTCGAAAATAATAAAGTCCATCCTTCCGTTCAACGGTGTCAATTAAGCTCCTCGAATGTTGATCTTATAGCACATATAGGTGTAAACCGAACAAAACAATTATCATCATCAATTAGTTGCGACAACGCGGACAAATAAAACACGCTTGAACATCGCGGACAAGTGCAACACTTCTGCTAGTGATTTATTCCCATTTGGCAAACTTACTGAATTTGAAACAATAGTATATATTGGAGTCAAAAAAATTCAAATTGGCAGTCATATGACGAGATGCCCCGTATCAAGAATCCACTCCATGGGTAAATAAACTAATTGGGACTGGTGTGAGAAGAAATTCCTTGATTTGATTTCTCAACATCAGCACCTCATGAAGCAATGCAATAAGACTCGGATATGCAGTGCTAACTTCAGCAAATTCGAAAGAAAAAATACTCCCAGCGGTGGGCTGAAATTCTGGATATAATAAAGTTAAATTCACAGCAATTGATCATACTTCATGGTTGAAACAATTTGCAATTTGATTGCAATGAATTCGATTGCATGTCACAACAACTTCAGCAATTTGCAATCAATCACGGCAACCGAGAGAATGGAAAATGAAATTGCAATTGAATGAACAATTACAAATTTTCAACCAATTGATGTTAAGGTCACCAAAGAAAAAAAAAGAAGAATAAAAAAAAAAAAAAAAAAGGTAGTTGGAAGATTTGGAGATGGCCGTGGCTGCGTTAGGGTTTGTCAGAAAAAGCCTTAGTATTATCAAGCTACTCGGATGCAGATTAGGCTGGTGATACCACTGATCGATGATCTACCACAAGTTATTGCTTCTATCTAGAGACTCTCTTATCTCTTGACGGAGTAAGAAACAAAGTGTTGTCTACCTCAAAACTCTTATGGCTTTGGTGGCTTCTTGCTCGTATGAGAGTACCTCAACAGTCTGGCACTATATTTTATTGTGACAATCGCAATACAATCCAGATTGCGTAAAATGATGTCTTTCATGAGCATACTAAGCATATTGAAAATGACTGTCACTTCATTTGTTACCATCCAATGAGCAACACTCTCCTATTAAGATTCATTTCCACCGCCGAACAACCAGCTAATATCCTCACCAAAGCACTGTCCTCCAGTCGCTTCCATCAGTTGCTTACCAAATTCAAGTTGGTTTCTACCCTACCACCTTGAATTTGAAGGAAGGTGTAAACGTAATTATGGCATCTAATTGTATTTGATTCTTTTCCTTTATGTATTCTCCTTTTTTGTATATTAATTTAATCTCCACTTTTATTGTATAGAAATATACAAAATATTAATAAAATATTCTTGATTATCCTTGGAATATATAGTATTCACAAGTAAATGAACATCTTAATGAGAGAAAATTAAACACCCCATCGCAAAAATAATATTTTCTAAGAAATTAGGCAACATTTATATTTGTAATGTTTCCAATAAAACAAAACCAGCAGAGGTTGATCATTGCTTGGACTACATGCAATCAAGAAAGAGATCAAATAACACAATCAAATTATTGCACCAATTCCTTTCTTTCACTCTACAAATTTGACAATCTTTTTTCCAATATTATCACCTTTAAACAGTCCAATGAAAGCAGAAGGAATACTGTCGATCCCAACTGATATGTCTTCAAGTGTCTCAATCTTGGCAGAACGAAGGCATTGAGAAGCCTTAGAGATGAAATCTGGATACACATTTAAAAAATCTCCACCTAAAAACCCTTGGATTTTGATTCTTTTGTACACCAAATCAAGCATGCTTGGTATAGCCTTTTTGGAATTTGTGTATTCAGAAATAACACCACAAAGAGGCACTCTTCCAAAGGACTTCATGTTAGCTATGGCTGCTTCTAGCATTTCACCTCCCACATTGTCAAAATAAACATCAATCCCATCAGGGAAGTACCTACACAGACACACATAATATTTAGTTAAAACTCAAAAGTTTAGATTTGATAATGATTTTGATAGAATTCTTGTTTTTAATGAGCTTATAAACCACTTTTAAATTTTTTGATTTGTTATTTAATTTTTGTTAATGTTTTAAAAAACATAATACTAAATTTTCAAAGTTAAAAAAAGTTGTTTTTTTTTTGGAATTTGGTTAAAGATGTTGTAAGAAATTAAGAGGAAATAAACTTAATTTTTAAAACCAAAACCAAACAACAAAATGGTTATCAAATAGAGCATTCATTTTTTTTGTTTTCTATTTTTTGAAATTTATGCTTGGTTTCTCTCCATTTTCCTATTATGACATTCATCCATTTTAAAGAAACAATTGAACTCTTAGTCAATTTCTAAAAAAAAAAAAATTATTTTTTTTAGTTTTTAAAATTTGGCAGGATTTTTGGAAACATGAGTAGAAAATAGATAACAAAATATAGAAACTTAGAGATGGAAGAATTTTTTTTAAACTTGATTTTAAAAAATCAAAAATTAAAGACCAAGGGCTCATTTGGTATTTGAAATTAAGTCTATTTCTTCTAAATTTCTTACCATAGTTTCTATCTTTCTTAAATAGAAGAGTTGAATTATTTGTAAAATTTCAAAAACAAAAATTAATTTTTAAAATTATTTTTTTTTCTTAGCTTTCAAAATTTGGTTAGCTATTTGCAAACATTCATTTATAGAACTACTTTCAGAAAGTAAAATCCTTAGCTTCTAACAATATTGAGAAATGAAGTATATTTTATTTGAATAATTCTCACTTCTCTAAGGTTGATGTCAAATCCTTTTCTTGCTTGTAATTGAATGCATCATCAAATCCAAGCTTCTCTTTAAGCAACGCCACCTACAATTCCATGTTAATTTAGATAGAGACACTCAAAGTCAATTATAAATAAACTGCATATTCCATTTTCACCAAATATTATTTAACAATAAGAAGTTGTCACAATGTAGCTACCCTCTTAATTAAACTACTAGAATACATGAGAACATATTGGCTTTTAAATTATTCTTTTCTTTCATACATTGTCAACTTTGTATTAAATAGTTAGATGTTAACATTATGTTCTACATCTAACCTCATATAATTTGTATCCATTTTCACAAATTTTTTGAATGGAAAGGGCCGACAAGGCTTAAAATAATACAAATTTAGTGATCTCTCTATAGTGTGAGTTTAAATTTGGTCCATGATTTGGTTAAACCTTACAAATTTTTCTCTACTGATCATTTTTACACGCATAAAAATCTATTCTTTTTTTCTTATTTCGTAATCAAATTAACCTAAAATCCTATACAATGTTTATAAGCAAACAATTGAGTAAATAGAAAACAAGAGTTCATTACCATGTAAATATAAGAATGTATCATGCAATAATCAACATGATAACAACAAAGATAGATTATGAGGTTTGGTGAGACAAAACTAAATTTTTTTTTTTTTTATTTTTAAAAAAAACTATAGAAACGAAATAAAACTTTCTAAAAATGATGAGGATACTAAATTGAAGGGCCAAATTAATATATAAACCATTAAAAAAAGTAACAGGCTATATAATATATTAAAACTTTTAGGAGAGACCTTTTGATCAGAACCAGCACAGCCAACAACATAGCAACCATGAAGCTTCGCAAATTGGCCAACCAAACTCCCAACAGAGCCAGAGGCAGCTGATACAAACACTTTCTCCCCTTCTTTAATCTTCGCTACTTCGAACAAACCAGCATATGCTGTCAGCCCACTAAATCCTATTGAACCCCCAAAAAGAAACAAAAACAAAAAGAATTAGTAACCAGATATTTAGTTTTAAATTTAAGGAAAAAAAAAAAAGAAGTTAATTACCTAAAACTCCGAGATGGTTAGTCAATGGAAATCCCAAAGTGTCCAATTTTCTAAGCATGTTGGTTTGGGCTTTGACTACACTGTATTCAGCCCAATGTATGAGCCCTGTTACCAAGTCCCCCTCCTTAAAATCAGGGTTCCCTGAGGCCAATACTTCTGCCACTCCTAAAGCATCTATAGGCTGTGTCCATTAAAAAAAATAAAATAAAAAAAAAATAACTCAGCTAGCATATGGACGTGTTTGTAATTATGAGGTATGTGATTTGAATCCCTCCATTTTCAATTGTTTTAAAAATTACTATTGTGGTAGTGGTGTTTTATATTGACACTTTTCTCAATTAAACTCACATAGTTTGACTTTTACTTTTATTATGTGGCATCATAATTAACCAGCAGCATCGTTTTGACAAATTCAAATATTTATTAACATAAGCTTTGAATTTAAATACCTCTAAGAATTTCTAGTTTCAAACTCCTATCTCACAAATTTCTATATTTTGTTTTATTATTTCTACTATTTTTTCAGGAAAAAAAAAATATATATATATATATTGGTTACAGAAATGGCCTACAAATTCAATGAAAGTGGAAATCATAATTAAAAATCGAGAATAAAAGAAGCATAAATTTATAAAACATAATAATGCTAAGTTTTGTTGAATAGATAAAAAGAAGATAAATAGATTGAGATTTGAATTACCTGGGCAGGGATTATGGGAGTTGCAAAGTCAGAAGTTTTGTGGGTAGAGCTAACGCTCTTCATTCTATTGATTTGATATGGATCAATTGAAACATATAGATTTTTAAGGATGATATCATCACATCCAGATTTCACTGACACAACAAGATCTTCATATTTCACTTCAAAGTCTGATTCAACTGGGAATTCATCGATGGCTTTTGTTGTTGTCACAATTCTATTTATCACTTCCATTTCCAATTAAATCTCTAACTTCAACTACGAACTACTTCAAACCATATATACACAATGAAAAGGGAAAGAAAAGAAGTATAAATGTCAGAATGATTCCTAAAGAGAAGTGACAAAAATTGGAAGATTCAATAACAAGAAAATGAAGCAAGACAAGCCTTTTGTTGTGCCGGTGCCGGCCGAGCCAATGTCGTACTTGATGAGAAAGAGGCCACATTATTGGATAAATTTATAGATCGAAGAAAGGAATTGTTTGGCACAAACTTATTATGGGCCCAGTCTCATGGCTTATTACTGTTAATTCTGGATAACTTGTAAACAAAAACTCCACGTTTTTTTTCATTAATTATTGGATAAATTTATTTTCCAAATGTTTGGTTAAGAATTGAGTAGTCTGTCATACTTAAAAAGTTGTCATTTTTAAAATTAAATATTTGAAAAATAATTTGAAGAAAAGAATTGATTAAGGTGGAGTGATTAACTCAACTCTTTGTTTGGTACTGGGTAACGAAAATATATACTTTGTTACAAGAGAGTTAAATAACTCTAATAAAACAATAACAAATGAAAATATAAACCAATTGAAGTCGAGAACTTATGGGTAAGATGCTTCATGAAATGTGGGATTAGAGGCAATATGAACAGCTACTTGATTCTCACAAGAAAGCAAAATAGGAAGAGAAGACTGAATCTATAAATATATGATGAAGAGAAGATAACCAAACAAGTTCAGACGATGTTAAAAGCAAGTGCTTGGTATTTTGCTTCGGCTGATGATCTAGAAACAATGGATTGTTTCTTTGATTTCCAAAATATGAGAGAATCACCCAAAAATATGCAAAAGCACGTGGTTGGCTGTCTCCAAAGTTGTCATCCCGATTGCTGATCCTGCGGATTATTTCTTTCCTCATTTACTGTATTCTGCATATTTTGTATTATGGGATATTTTTTTCCTTTTCGGTGACTTGTCAATTTTGTATGGGAATATTTTCCATCATTCAAGGGTGCTATTTAAGCATAAGAAGTATCGGGGTTAGGGTAGCCGCTTCAATTAATTTAGGAGATTGTATTTCGATTCTATTAAAAGTTTTTTTTTTTTGCACTCTTTAAAAAGAAGATCGTGCTGTGCTTGAAGTCATTCAATCTTCTCTGTACTTCCCAGCTTGATATCTGGACTACAAGTTGTTCTGTTTTAGAGGGAGCCTAAGATTGTTTCTAATCGAGAAGTAGTTCTTTTTACTCAAGAGGAGTCTAAGTCGTTATTCAGAGTGAAGGAGTTCACACTGTGGAGAAAGATAATATCAAGTAAAAGGGAGTCTTACTCACTTAGAGACATCTAAGCATTGAACCACTAATATTACTTAGGGGGAGCCTAAGTTGGAGAGAACGGGAGTCTCAAACCTAGGGAGAGCCTAGGAGGTTAGCTAAGTTAGTCTTAATGTGTGTCACTGTGTTTGGAGTTGTCTCACAGATAAGTACAATGTTGTAATTGCCTAATTATTTCATATTAGTGTATTATCTTTCTTCGACTCTCTACCTCCCAGACGTAGATGGTTTATCATCTAATTGGGTCACCAATTGCCTTGTGTTCAACGTTTTGACAAAACTTACGTACTTTTTGGTCAACAAATGTGTCTATATTAACAATTTTGTGCGTCAACTTAAATATAAATATTTATTGATGTTTTATATGTATTTTTAAATTAATCGTTATTTTTAAGCTTTAAATTAAGGTTTTATTGACGGTTTTATGTTATGAGCGTCAACAAAACAAAAAATTGGAGTGTCAACAAAGCCCAAATTTGTAGTAGTCATAGTTTAAAATAATGGTCATTGGAGTGGGTGGAGTGGCTGCCATTGGAGGTTACCAGAGTTGGTCGTCAACAGTGGTGGTTGGATGTTGCTAGAGTTGATCGCAAGCGGTGGTTGCCAAAGCTGGCCGTCAGAGGTGGTCGCCGAAGTTGGCCATCGGAGGTGGTTGTGTGAATTGGACATTGAAGGTGGTCGCCATCATGGGAGTTAGCTGTCGGAAGTGGTCGTCAGAGTTGGACGTTGGATGTGGTATTTAGAGTTGAGTAACGAGGCATCGGGAGTGATGAAGGTGGAGTGCACTATTGGTAGACATGGTATAAAATGTCGATGACATACGAAATTGGTATCCAAACAATGAGTTGAGTTTATATCTCATCTCAACTCATATCCTCACCCCAAAAACTCCTTAGCTTGTTGACTGTAAAACAAATATCAGGTCTAGAAATAGTTGAATATAGTAGGCGCTCAATAAGCTTCTATAGGAAGAGGGATCTGTTAGTAAGTTATCCTCATTTTGCTTTAGCTTCACACGAGGATCCATAAGAACAACTTTTGGTTTAGAGCGAAGAAGACCAACTTCTTCTATTAATTGTAAGTATAATGCCTTTGAGATTAAATAAAAAATAAATAAATAAAAATAATAAAAATGATAAAAAAACCTTTAGAAGATCAAGCTAATTCCAAACCAAGGAATAATTTGAGATCTCCCAAAGTTTTAAGCTTGAACTATTGGTTCAAGTACGTTCAACTGAGAGATATCATCAACATTAGCTCCAGTAATTACAATATCATCTACATAAACAAACAAAGTTAGAAAGTTATCTACAGAACCTTTGACAAACAAAGAATAATCTGCCTTTAATTGACTAAAACCAAGGGCAATGAAGACGCATCAGAAAATTTTGCAAACTCATTGACGAGATGCTTGCTTTAATCCATAAATGCGTTTGTGTAACCTACAAATAGGTTGCTCCCCTTGTTGATGAACAACTCCATATAAACCTCCTCAAACAAATCACCATGGAGGAAGGCATTATTTACATCTATTATACAAGAGGCCCAATTAGATGAGACAACCATTAATATTGTGAGAACACATACAGTAACATGTTTAACAACAGAAGAAAAGGTTTCTATGAAGTCAAAGCCATCATGTTGTGTATATCTTTTAGCAACTAACCCTGTTTACCTTGTTTTATATAATTGACCCATCAGCTTTGCGTTTAAATTTGTAAATCCATTTACACCCTATAGCACACTTATTAGGAGGTAAAGAAACAACACTCCAAGTGCTATTATCTTCCATAGCATTTAATTCAACTTGCATAGCTTCTTTCCAATGAGTATGAGGGATGACTTGGTGGTAAAATTATGGTTCATAATGAGCTAATATGTTAATGCTAAAGGCTTTATAAAGGGGTGAAAGGTTATCATATGAAAGGTATTGCTAAATAGAATATTTGGTGTGTGAATTGGAGCAAGGAGATGAAAACAAGGTACAATGATAATTTTGTAGGTAAGAAGGAGGTTTAGAAATGTGATTGGACTTTCTGATAGGTAAAGGATAAAAAATAGAAAATTCTAGTTGGTCTGAAACATGGGATGGTGAAGTGGGATTCTTAATTTGGTGTTTTATATTTTCTAAGAGTGGGTTAATAGTAATGTCAATAAAATAAAGGGTTGTACAATAATAAGTTCTTGAGGTATACGTATACTGTTAATATTTGTAACAAAGGGTAATTCAATGTTAAATGCTTGAGGAAGGACAACATTGGAGATAAAAAGAGATTGTTGATCAAGAGTAGTGACTTTATGGAAAGGGAAGATGTTTTCATGAAATACAACATCACGAAATACCAAGAATTTCTGATTTTCTATGTCAAAAAAATTTGTATCATTTAACTCCTTTTGGATATCCAATGAAGACTGCTAGAATAGCTCATGGAGAAAATTTATAATGGCTTGAGAGTAAGGTTGATGCAAAGCAAAGACAACCGAAAACTCGAATGTCTGAATATTCAGGTAGAGAACCATTAAGCAAAGTGTAGGGAGTCACCAGTCAAGAACCTTAGAAGGAGTATGGTTAATCAAATAGGTAGCTGCCAACACTCATTCACTCCAAAAACTTAAAGGAAAATAGGATTCAAAATACAAAGCCCTAGCAACATTGAGAATATGCTGATGCATTCGTTCTAAAACTGAGTTTGGTTCAAGCCTGGCTACACCAGAAAACTGAGGTACAACTTCCATTTTCAGGTGTAAAAAAAACTTAAATTTCAACTCATAAGCATTGTTAGACCTGAAAGCTTTAATGCTTTTTCCCTATTGAGTTTGTATCAACTCGAATAACTTATGGATTATTTTTAGAACATCAGATTTGTGTTTTAGCATATAAATCCATGTGTAATGTGTGCAATCATCAACAATGGTAAGAAAATATGTATAATCAGCACGTGAAGGAGTAGCAAATGGTCTCCACAAATCAACATGTATCAAATCATCAAAAGGATGTGCAAACAAATAATTATTCAAATGAAAAGACAAGCGGCTCTGTTTAGCAAGAGGGCAAATAGTACATGGTTCAATATGCTTAAGACTACATGGATCAAATTGTAAAACATTCCTAAGATGATTCAAACGAGTAATGGAAAGATGACCAAGCCTAGAATGCTACAAATCCACAAAAGCGTTGGAACCAATGCTGCACGCATAGAAGAACTTTGTTCGACAATGAAGCTGTGTAACGATCCAACTTTTCTAAGACTTCTAACATGGTCATTACTCTATACATGCACAACCTTGAAAGCAACTCTTTACAAATTAAGCAAAAAGAAATTAATCTTTTTATAAAGTAAATACTTCCAGTTAAAATATAAGCTCAAATAACAAAAGGCCTTAGTTCGGAGTACCCCTATGAAAAAACGAATAAAAACATAAGTTTCTAGAAATATTGCAATTAACGAAAATGCTAAGGAATCTCAGATAGTTTAGACACCAAGACCAGTTTAAAACATGATGACTATAGGGGAGCTACAATCAGTCCCATGGCATTCTCACAGATTCCTCTTATCATTCGTCGGTGCATGCTTTCTTTTACCTGAAAATCATAACATAAGGAAAGGGGTGAGTATATAAATAACTAGTAAGTAACCCCACTACCAAGGTCAGGCTATGCATTTATGCCCAAGAAATACTACATGATAGTGGGACAAGCATACTTTACTTTTCATACATAACAAACTACATGAGTAATTAAACTCATCCTATCGTAGGTGAGTTGTATCCATAAACCTCTAGTGAATCCTGAAGGAAGTCACATGCCTCTAGTGAATCCTGTAGCAAACACAAAACCTCGGGTGGATCCCAAAGGATACACATAACCTTTGGTGATCTCGAAGGAACACAAAACCTTTAGTGATCCCGAAGTAACACAACCTCTGGTGGATATATAACCACAACTATGAGGGTAACTATTACTAACATGCATAACTGGTAACATACATAAAACCCCCCAACATAGAATCATGGATCATCTCATGAAAACATCATTGTGCTCAAATCCTCTCACATCAAGTAAATAACATACAAAAGTACAGATGACCTCAGAGAAGCCAACAACGTCAAATTAACTATATCGCCTGGCACGAAGGTAGTTCCAATAGTAAGATTACTTACCTTAAATCAACAAAGCAATCCAACCCTTTTAACTTGAGAATCTACTTCACCCAAAACCAAAAACACAATCTACAATTAAACTCACTTTCAAAGATTAAACCCCCCCAACTAATAAATTTACTCTTAAGAGTTATAACACTTCTCCCAAATTGATCCTCCAACCAAAATCGCCTTAACAACAACCCTTAAGTTCGCTTGACAGCACGATGATTCCCTCGAATACTCAAATCTAAACTCGCCACAATAAGGTAAAGGAAAATTAGAGCACAAACTTTATGGGTATTCAACCCCAAACCAAAATTCTATAATAAACTCATAAAACTCACCTTAATCTTACCAAAATCTGGCCAAAAACCACCCTGAACCTGCTGACAACACTTCAACACTAATAAATCTCCAATATAACATTTAGAATTTATGCGTAAGGTAGAATCCAAGCTAAAAATTGAATGGGTAGCGAAGATTGTCAAGAAAATCCATAAATCTCACCCAATCAACATGTTGATGGCAACCGAAAACGGATTGCCTACGGTTAATCTATAAATGCGGCCAAACAAATGTCCACCACGCACAGCTGATTGAACCCACACGATGACCTAGTCTGCGATGGTAATGAAAGCTCAACCACCAGCCGCTGAGGTGGTGACATGTTCTGAGACAAGGGCGCCCCGAGGTGCATGATAACGGACGACTGCAAAGGCTTACGAATAGATCGGTTGAGCGTCTGTACTGAGTGGCGACTGAAGGTTGCACGAAGAAAAAGGAAGGAAAAAAGAAGAAACTTCTTTTCACTTTAATTTGGCATGCTTCACAAAGCCTACACACATGCATATGCACACGGGCAGACACACACAGTTTTTTTCTATTAAAAAAAAAAAAAAAACCCCTTTTTCTGTACCGTTTCCTTCTCCAATTAAGTACTAATAACTCCAAAAATAATTCCAAAAAGTTCACCTCCAAACCTTATATTGAATTAACTCAAACAATTAATTCAATTATGGCCTCAATATTTCCAAAACAAACACACTCAAACAATTGAAAATAATTAAATTAAAATTACCTAAAAATCTGGGGTGTTACAAGCTGCAACTTCCCTAAGTTTATCCTTGCCAATCATTTTTCAAAGTGAATCTGTTGTGAATTATTCAAGAATCAACATGAAAATTCACCAAGACAAAGGCATTAGGTGTAAGAGTGCTGATGGAATGGAGATTTTACTGAAAGTGTGGAACATATAGAACTTGTTGTAGATGTAGAGCATCAGACAGACAAATAGTACCAGCAAAATATACAACCAAGTAGTGTAAGGTGATCAACCAACCGTGTACGAGAGTGGAAAAATAGAAATAAATATGGTCTAGTTAATTATACACTGTCGATGAAGTAATAATCTCGGAGTATTTCAAGAGTCGAATCCCGTGAGACTAGCTATCTAATTAGGTTTGTTTTAAAGCGATGCAATCAAGTGATCAAAGTAACCAAGATGAAATTTTTGTGTGAGTTGAGTGAATAAAGCTTGAAAAGATAAAATAATCAATGATAAAAGTAGGGTTTCAACTATATTTTTCCCTAAGTTCATTATGACTCAAGCGATGCGGCCGCATCATACAGCGCATTGCCTAACTCATGGACAAAATCTTCACCTATTCGATCTTGTATCAAGTTCTTTTAGGTGCCTAAGGAGCTAAGTCTATATGCCTATGGTTAGCTGCTAAGCCTTTATCTCATGGTGTCCTTTATCCCTAAAGTAACGTGGTATTCCTACAACTAGGCTATTACCTCATATTCCCTTGTGAACTCCACTTACATCCTAACCTTCTCAACATTAGAACTCTGCTAGAATGCTCAATTAAGTGGTCAGTTTAACTTAAAAACATTAAGCTTTAAAATCAACAAGAGAAAAGAGCTAGTAAGCATGGTATGATACTTAAGCAAATGATCAAGCCAATTCCTAGGGCATCCACATAGCTAAACTCCTTACTGAATTTAGCTCAAATTAGAGAATGAATGAAATACTTTTATTACTTCCAAAGTCATAATTACAATATGAATATGAATGGAATATATTTTAGCAAGAGAAGAAATGAAAGTAGATGTTAGAAATACAGTAAACACTCTCTTAGAATGTGTCTCTCACTCTCTTTAATTCCTTAGGAATGGATTGTCGTTTCCCAAGGTCCAATCCTTACTCTCTACACACACTTTTGTAGAATAGGGGGTCCTAACTCTAACTTCTCCAATAAAACTTCCGTTCTTGGAGTGAGTCTGAGATTTTGAATGAGAAATCTTCTAAGAATGGTTATATTTTGTGATGGAGGAGCTAGCTTGCTTGAGAAGAAGGCTTCCCTCCTTTATATAAGCTTCAAGGTTGGTAGAGAGGGCCAGAATCCATGAATCCGAAGCTACCCAATCAATTTTGGAGCTGAAAAATGGTTGGAGACCGGGTAAATCACACTTGCAAACAACTAGTCAAAATTTCTGAAATTTACGGTTTTAATGCAGGCGCATTAACGACAAATTCTATTAAACAACCAAAAACCAACGTAAAAGTTCCTAAAATAGCGTCAAAATGATAGAATTACACTTTTAGCAACTAAAGACCTCATATTCATTAATTTTAGCCATTTGAAACATAATATGGGATTTTAACATGCAAAATACTACTTTTGGTAAGAAAAGATACTAAAATGAGCCTTAAATACATGCATTTCATGGCATATATCATTATGGCATGTATCATTAGGTAATACCACTGATGTATTAACTCTAAGGAAGAAAATGTCGCAGGATTAAAGCGAATATGAGCAGAAGCTTTTGAATCAATTATCCAACAATCATTAAGATTCGAAGTTGTTAAACAAATACCTGCAAGATAAAAGGTAGTAGCTTCTGACTCTATCTTGACTATAGCTAATTTGGATTGTAACATAGTGAGGATCTCGTAACATTGAGTCAACGTATCAGATGTTGCAGGTGAATATTCAAAAGATAAGGAAATATTTGTGGTAGTATTAGTAGTAACATTTGGAATTGTAAGTGTGGAATTTGTAGAAACAGTGGACTGAGAAGCTTGTTGTCATTGACCTCCTTTAGTACGATAACTAGGGGAATATCCATGGACAATATAACAACGATCCACAGTGTGCCTTAATATTCCACATTGAGAAGAAATTGGGTGATCTTTGTGTTGTAGATTAGAAGAATTGGATCTAGATGATCCTTGTGGAAAAAAGAAGTTTTCAAAACAACAACAGTATTATTAGAGATTGAAAGTCCAATTGCAGGCATAGAAAAGAGATTTTGAACAAATCGTTGTTGCTCTTTGATACATGCCATGAAATGCATGTTTTTAAGGCTCATTTTAGTATCTTTTCTTATAAAAAAAAAAAAATAGTCTTTTGCATGTTAAAATCCTCAAATTATGTTTCAAATGGGTAAAATGAATGAACATATGATCTTAATTGCTAAAAGTGTAATGTTATCATTTTAGGTCTGTTTTGAGAGCTCTTACATTGATTTTTGGTTGTTTTGCAGAAATTGTCTTTGATACATGCCATGAAATGCATGATTTTAAGGTTCATTTTAGTATTAAACGATCGCATATGATTATATAAGCGATCGTTTAAACAAATCTATGCGATCGTTTAGTTAAATCTAAACGATCGTTTATGTTTAGTACGCGATCGTTTATGTTTAGTAAGCGATCGGTTATGAATTCATAAACGATCGTTTAAAAATTCAATTGTTATGCTAACCTATTACGTTTTTTCTATAGAATATGTACATACTAGTGCTCCACGTTCACCGGAAGCTTCACTCTCGCCTCGATTTGTGTTCACATCGGTTTACGGTGGTGAACACTGCAGTTATGGTATGTACCCTGCATTTATGATATTATAATTTGACCTATTGTTATTACCGTTTAATCTAACATTTGATTTCCTACAAGATTCCCTCACGAATATTGAAGAAATCTCCTGCAAGATACGGCCTGATGGTGTGGTAATGCACGATGGGACAGTTGAGCCTTGGACCAACAAGGTTGCACACTCAGGCTTCTGGGCGATGCACTTGACGTTCATGGAGTTCGCACACGGTCTAAACGAAGAATACAAGCCTGCGTGGTCGGAGGTGGATTATGTTTTCGGGCCGATTAACATAAATGAGCGTTGGCTCACAGCGGCAATCAACCTTCGGGAGTCCACAATATTCGTCTTCGACTCCATGCCAGACTATATACGTGCGGACGTAGTGAACCCAAGACTCCAGCTGCTCAGCGGGGCCATACCATCCATTTTGATCGTCGCCGGATTCGACACCAACATTCCAAATTTCAAGTACCGGCCATGGGACGTGAAGCGATCCAGGACAACGCTTTAATGGGGCAAATCCCTCGACTGTAGATTTTTTTTTTGTAAATTTTTAGAATACCTTGTAACGAATACTAATAGAGATAGTTTAAATTTGAACAATATGCCTGTATTTAGGAAACAGTATGTAGCCGAATTATGGGCAGACAAATTTTTATGGTAATCAATGAAATTAGTATGTTTAAAATTTTGTCTCAATTAAAATTTTCATTTATTATACTATATATGCGATTGTGAAATTTACACAAAGCGATGACTTAATACTAAGTAATCACTTAAACATATAATAAACAACTATGCGATCGTTTAATAAATACTATGCGATCGTTTAGTAAATATTATGCGATCGTTTAATAAATACTATGCGATCGTGTAGTAAATATTATGTGATCGTTCAATTAACACTTAACGATCGTTTAATTCAATCTAGACTATTAAACGATCGCATATGTAAACAATTACGAAGTAAAATAATTACAATTACAATTACATATACACTTAACGATCACCTATGTAAACAATTACAAAGTAAAATAATTACAATTACAAAGACATATACACTTAAGTCCATTGTACAAAAAAATACTAAGTCACATATACACTTAACGATCACCTATGTAAACAATTACAAATTAAAATAATTACAATTACAATTACATATACACTTAAGTCCATTGTAAAAAAAAAAAAAAAATACCAAGTCCATTGTACATATACACTTAATATAAAGTAATTACAATTAATTTTTCCAATTATATATCCCAAAATTCTCTATACAAAAAAAAAATTACAATTCGTCCCATGCGTTCCATGCGTTCTAAGGCGTTCCATGCATTCCAATGCGTCCCATTCGTCCCATTCGTTCCATGCGTTCCATTCGTTCCATGCGTTCCATGCGTCCCATTCGTCACATGCGTTCCATTCGTTCAATCGTCCCATGCGTTCCATGCGTCTCATTCGTCCAATGCGTCCCACGCGTTCAATGTATCCTATGCGTCCCATGCGTCCAAGGTGTCCTTCACGTTTCATGCATCCCATGCGTCCCCGTGGCAGGCGTCATTAGTGGCTGCCGGCATGTTTTTCTGTTGTGTCCTCTCTGACCGTATCGCGTACACTTATGTACTTGTCGTGGCTCCTCACCAGTAGACGGGATTCTAACAGTCTGCCATCGACCTACACTTGGCACCTTCCGCGGTGGTAAGATTTCAAAGTCATCAAAATCAAGTCTTTGTCTCCACTCTTGTCGATGGCCAACTAGGTATATGCGATTCGGCATAAGCGGCAAGTACACACTCTACTGTGAACCACTTTGAGCACAATGTTTGAACGTTAATGTTCCGCATGGCTGCCGCAGCTACTGCGTGTGAGCATGGAATCTCCATGCAATTGAACTCCATGCACGTACATGTTCGTGAATGGAGATCAACCAATCCACCAAGATGCCCATCGTCAACACATAGCACATACATGTCCACTGGAGATACACGATACGTTCTGGACACTGATTCAGCCTCTTTAAGGATAGTCATTGCATAGTCGGTTACAAGGTTTGTGCATGCCATGACATGTGTACGTCGGACATAGAACCAACTCTGTAACCAACCCCGAATATGCTCCAGAAGCTTCGTAATAGGCAGTTCCCTCGCGTCTTTTAATACTCCATTGAGGCATTCTACTATATTCGTTGTCATCTTATCATACCTACAATGGACTTGGTACACCCGTGCCCGCCGATGTAATCCAATCTCTTCAAAGTAGACTGTCACCCCGGGATATCTTTGAAGCTTAGACCAATATATTTGAACTCGGACATCCTGTAGGCCTTGGCTGCCAGGTAGAAATGCGGAATAATGTCCTTGTTCTTGAACTTATCCATTAAGTTATTCCGAATATGGTATATAACACAATGCATGGAATGCCTCTAGGAATATACTTGATACAGCCTTCCTGATGGATATGTGACGATCTGATATGATCACCAAGTTAGGGATGTCTCCGATCGAGGCCTTCAAGTGGGCCATGAACCAAAGCCAGGATGCATCGTTCTCGCCGTCTACGATACCGAACGCGATTGGATATATGTTGTTGTTGCCATCAATACATGTTACTATCAACAACATACCTTTATATTTCTCGTGTAAGTGCGTACCGTCGACAACAATGACAGGACGGATGCAGTTCAAGGATCCCCTAATGCACGGACCGAATGCCATGTAGACGTACTTAAAGTACCGCTGCTCTTCTACTTCAACCTCAAACACTGTGCCTGGAATTGCAAATTTCAATGCCTCACCATATGAATTGACAAGCGCATATAATCCTTCTGGCGACCCTCTTGCAAATACCAGGGCGTACTCCCTTGCACGATAAGCTCGCCCATAGCTTATATTCACACCATAATCCCGTCGGACATCTTCAATTATATCCCTTGGATGGTAAGTTCGGTCTACTTGATCGTACTTGGACTTGATTAAGTGGCCAATAACCCAACTTTTCGCTTGTTGGTGATTACCAGTCCTCATCTCAAGGGAACATGTATGGGCGCTCGGATACTTCGTCACTTTGAAAGAATTGCTTCCTTCTAGCTTCTTCGCACGAACTCTCCACTTGCATCCATCGACCAAACAGCGAACTGTCAGCAAACTCTTCGTGGACTTCTTCACACGGTATCCAAAGTTCTTCTTCAAAGCGAGTATTGATAGTTTAACTGACAGGTCATATTTGGAGAAGAAAATTTGACCTTCCCTTACATCCTCGTCGTTCAAAAAATCGTGGGGGACTGTGATGAGGTCTTCGTACGATGGGCCATTTGATGGTCCAGCTATGTCTACAAATGGGTTGGGTTGGGACAGTGGGTGGCACTTGGACAGATGACATTGCCACAGGTGGAGTTGGGATTGTCTGTGGTATTGACCACTGTCCGTGCACGTCATATGAAGGAATGCTTTGACCAACCCATTCATTACTTCTGTCATCCCCCAGATTGCATGCCTCAACATTCTCCTCCAATGATGACGTGGTGGGAAAATCATATGTTGATATGTTTGGAATTGCTTTAGCCGTTAGATTGCATTCTGGGTGTATGTCATGTACTCCATGCCTCTCGTGAGGTGTAAGTGATACGAACAATGGCATCCGAGATGCATCACTTCCTTCTAGAAAAAAATTAAGATCTTCATCGTCTACTATGTCAATTGGAGGCACTTGGACCAACAGATTATAGCAGCACTTGATGTGTAAATCGAACAGGTATGGATCAATGTTTAGTCTTTCATGCAGTATGCTAACTAAGTCACTACAGGTTATATCTTTCCTGATTTTCAGACCTTTCATTTGACCTCCAACATAGTTGCATCCGGACTGATCCCATTTCCTACCAAATAGCACAAAGATGCGAAGTAGATTCGTTGACCTGTAGAGAAGATAAGTTTTTTGGTTAGAAATGATCTTCAGTCAAGTGTAAACGATCGCCTAGTATCATGTATGCGATCGCCTGGTGATGGACTAATCGATCACATAGTATCATGTATGCGATTGCCTGGTGATGGATTAAGCAATCACATAGTATCATGTATGCGATCGCCTGGTGATGGACTAATCGATCGCATAGTATCATGTATGCGATCGCCTGGTGATGGACTAATCGATCGCATAGTATCATGTATGCGATCGCCTGGTGATGGACTAATCGATTGCATAGTATCATGTATGCGATCGCCTGATGATGATTAAGCAATCTCCTAGTAGCATGTATGCGATCGCCTGTTGATGGATTACACAATCGCATAGTACCGTAACAAGCGATCGCATACATGATGTGTACGATATAAGAAGATAATCGATCGTTTATTTAAACATATACGATATAGGAAGAGAAACACTTACATTCTCTGTGTTTCTGATTCTAACCCACGATGTTGCTGAAACGAATACTGGACGAAGATGAAAAAAGCGACAGCCGCTGTAACTCTCAGAGAAAAATGGAAGAAGAAGTTGGTGATACTCGCAGAACTCAATGGAATAATGGAAGAATGTGAGAGCGACTGTCTATTAGTACCCTTGCATTCAATTTTATTGGTATAATGGTAGTTGACATTGAATGATTCTGGAAAATGCTGGTGATGAAGGCTTCGGCATTCAATGCAATCAATTTCGGGGGAGAGAGAAAGTTCTGGGCTCATTTAATTTCTAGGGTAAAATTGGTATTTCACGTGTCCAAAAGGTCACTTATGATAAAGTTTTCAAGAGTGGGTCATCCATAGATAAGTTTTTAGTTTTTGGGTCATTTCGTGCAATTTTCCAAAATATATACTCCGTTATAAGAGAGTTCTAACAGAACAATAAGAAGTAAATACATGTCCTCTTACTATTGGATAACTAATTAACAAACTAAAAATATATCTAATACAGTGGACTATTAAATTAATTGTGGGCCCTAATCCCTACCCCTACCACTTATTACCATCAATTCTATGACCTATAAATAAAAACTCCAATTTTCGCCTAAATGTCTCATTAAATTTCAATAATGAATTTTATTTAAGTTAAGCCCGAGATTTAGGGTTTAATTAGGTGGATTTTTAATTTTAAAAGTTCTCCAAGTTTTAGTGCTTTTTAGATTTTATTTAGCTTTTAGGTTTTAAAATGTTATACGTTTAGTCTCTAAATTTTGAGTTTCATTTAATTTTAGTCTTTAGGTTTCAAAATGTTACAATTTTACCCTTAAAATTTACATTTTGTTTCAAGTTGGTGCCTAGGTTTCAAAATTTACATTTTTAACCTTGATTTTTTACTAAATACTCACTTTCCGTCCTTATTGTTAATGTTTATTCATTAATTTAAAAGAATTAAAAGAGTTATAATTAATTTTTACTATTTTTCATCACCATTAAAACTAATTTAAAAACACTCCATAATTCTTTTAAATTATCTAATAGACATTAATACTAATGACTGAAAGTGAGTATTCAATTGAAAATCGATGTTAAAACGGTAAGTCTTGAAACTAATTTTAAAAGTTAAAGGCTAAATGTATAACATTTTAAAATTTAGGAACTAAATAGAAACAAAACCCAAAACTTAGAGACCAAACACGTATATTTTATAAAATAATAATAATAAGAAGGATAAATATGCATAGAAAGTAAGCTAGAAAAGGGAAATGGTGGGGGACACAAGACTTGGGCAGAGTGGGCCAAAGATGCTTGGAACGCCTTCAAAAAGAAACCCTCTCTTAGAATTTACTTCTGAATTATTTTCTTTATTATATTCCTAAGACAGAATGTACCGTTGGAACTTGGATGCAAATAATGGCATTTCTACTACATAAATTTTGAATCATAAATAACATCACATTACTCTCAAGCAATTATCCCTCTCATATTGTTATGACTAACCTTACTAGCTATTCAAAAAGAAAGTCAACTCTGTTTGTGGTGCTTTCTTTTTGAATACTCTCAAGTTTACTAAATTGCCATTCAGTCACTCCTATCCCCTTCTCTGATCTAACCTAAAAATAAACATAATCTTTGTTCCAGTAAAGTAATAGCCAAATTGATTCCTATAAATACACTTGAATATATCCCTGCAGGAATTAACTTTCAAAGCTTACAAACAGATACTTCTTTCCTTTAAATAAAAGTTGAAGTTTCAACAAGGGAATCTAAGAATTTAAGCTTTGACAGAGATGGTGGGCATAACCCATTAGAGCTGTACAGAATAAAAATAACATAACCATTAAAAGACAAGCAAGCATTGTCATCATGTTTGTCGTCGTCATCATCATGACAATATCAAACGGAGAATTTCTCCTGAGTGCTTAAAAGATTTCTCAGTTTCCTCCAGGCAATGGTTCTTCTCCTCCCTACTCCAGCTCTGGTATACAAATATCGCAACCAATATCGTGTTGAGTACAGTTTTATTGAACAAAATGGTTCAGTACAACAGAAATAACAAAAAGACATTCTTGGAATTCAATGGAAGACAAACGATGAAATGGACGAGAAAAGCAAATGGACACCTATAGGAAGAAAGAGAGTGACTTACTTCGGCAACTTTGTTCAGCTTCTCCCTTACATTCTGCAACATTTGGGAAAGGTCACCATCCCATTTATAAAATTCCAACTCCTTGTTGTCGAGTATCTTTTCTGCTACCTGAAGTAGATGAATGTAAAAGTAGAACGACTAAGTTGATTGATAATTGCAAGGGAAGAACTAACACAGCATGAAGACAGGGCAACGGTTACATCGAAGTAGATTATACGATAGTTATCTACATCACAAGGTGAAATTCCAACAAATATAACGTTTCGACACTTTTACATAATTAGTTGCAACTTTAGAACAACAAAAGCAGGTTGATTCATGCTCAAACCAAAATACCTTAAACCCTTCACCGTAGATTATACAATAGTTATCTATGTAGGTGTGCACCATAACTAAAAACTCATTAGTCATTCCCTTTTAAGTCTTTTACTATCAACTCATAGTGGTCGACTAAAAACCAATTATGTAACAGGAAGAACGAAAATGAACATATGGTGAACTTGCATGCATATAAATACAAAGCTCAGAAAGAGGGTTTCAAGAAAATGTTTGTTTACCTTTCGACCAATCATCCGACCGCCAGCAGTGTGGGCAAAGTATATATTATAAAAATGGCAAATAAATGCTTGGGGATCCTTTTCCGATAGCTCTTCAAGATAACGAGCGTAGGTGACTCCAGGAGAAGAAGGTTCTGGAATGACATAGCCTTGTTCTTTGAACCACTCCAAATCTTTGGCCAATGGTTCAGACCTTTCCAATCCTGTGTTACTGAACTCTGCATCTATTACCACATACAAAAGGCTTCATCAATTTCCTACAATTAGCTTTCCTATGATACTTATATGTGAACTAGAAGAAGAACCATGATCAAAAGCTTAATTTTCACAAAAAATTACTAAAGACAATTTAAACAAGCCTTCAAATCAAGCAGATCTAACTATAACAATATCATGGAAAGAAGAGTATGTCTTATTACCTAGATCTTCTGACAGTATAACCTTTAACATAATTTGAGTAGTAGTCAGTGTGCATAAGAGAGGATTTTCTACTTATAAAGGAAATAAGAGAGAGCGGATGTGACAAAGTCGCTTACTTTATCCAAACTTGGAACGACCGTCAATGTCAGTAATCAAAAAACAGTTAAGGGTCTTGGCGTTCAAAGGATTATAAAATGACGAGAAGATCAATTGGTGCAGATTCATTTAAGCAGACTACAAAGAAAGAACATTCAGAAGACTATACAGTTATAGACTCATAATCAATTCGGCTATTCGCATACATGATTCATAGAGCTTTCTCTTGTACCATGTAAACTATCAACCAAACCACCATTAATACCCCCAACCCGCCTTCTCGACACTAGCATAATCAAATATTCAATAGAAAACATGAATTTTTTTGGAAGTTATTTTATCTTCAAAGAAAAACAAACTAACTGCGCAATAGTGCACATCTTTTTCTTTTTCTTTTTTAATGAGACAATAGTGAAACAAGTCAAACAAAAGAAAAAGCTCATATAACAAAATCAAATACACTGTTACCCTCCAAAGTCCAAACTCGAAAAGTTCACAATAAAATATTCAAAATTTCAAACAAGTTATCAGAAAACAATAACAGCACAGGAACCCATTGAATAAACAAAAGCATAAGCATTACAAGTAAAAATTGGAACAGCATTTGCCACAGCGAGAGTAAATCCGACAAACCAGGAACAAAAAGTTTCAAATAGCCAAATCCAAGAAACCAGGAAGTCAGCAAAACAACTTACAGGAAGGAAACACAGCCTTGGCAATGATTCCATCCAGCGTATCATAAACAAGTTTGCTATCCACAAGAAACTTCAAATACCCTTCAACAGTCGGTTCCCATTTAGCAACAGGCCCTTGTTGGGGCTCTTTAGTAACTTTCTCACCCTCTTTAGCTTGATCCCTAGTATGCAATTTCATAGCCACAAACCTCATCTCCTCAACAAACCCTTTCGATTCACCAGGGTACCTCTTCTTTGGCTTCTCAGCCGTAGTGGCCGAAACAAAGGGCAAAGTCTTCATTCGAACTGTTGAAATCCCAACGGGGTTCTTCTGAAATCGAAGGGAAATAGAAACCCTTTTATTGGGTAAGAAAGAGGAATCCAAATTGGGGTTCGAAAAAGAAGTAGGAATTATGAAAGGAGTTTTGTGGAAAAGAGATTGAGAAGGGGAAATTGAGTTAAGGGAAGCCATAATCGAAGAAACGGAGTAGTGGGTTAGTTGATTGAAGAGTGTAAGAAAGCTTGAAAGAAAGAAAGAAAGAAGAAAAGAGAAGGAATTGGAAAGGAGAGACTTGTGGAGGCTGGCTTGAATCAGGGGTTCACGTAATCTTGAAGAAAAAGCTATGAAAGAAGAAACTGAAGAAAACTAATGGTACCAAATAATTTGAAGAGGACAGGGGAACGAAGAAGCAAGGTTAAAGAATGGGGCTTCAGTCGCTGCCTTTCCTTCCGTGTCCATCATTGCTCTCTAGATAACTCCAACGTGTGTTTATTAAACCGCATTGTTTTTCCTTAATTAAAATATGTTTTGTAGAGAAAATAAAATTGGAAAATTTTCTTTCTTTGTACAAACTTCTTTTTAAAAAATATGGTTAGATTTTACCAAATTTGGAAACCAACTAACCAAATTATTCTTAGAATAACTATTATTATTTCTAGGGTAATTATAATGAATGGCAATTTTATGAATAACTAAGTGTATAGCAATATTTTTTAAAAAAATGTAAATATAGCAATGTCTATATGTGATAGACTTCTATTACTGAGAGACTCTTATGGTCTATTACGGAGTTTATTACTTTTGATAAACTTTGCTATATTTACATTTTTTTTTTAATGTTGATATGTATATTTATTTCTAATAAAGTATTTACTATTTTCTTTTCTAATTTGAAATGATTTGTTTATTTTTTAGGTAAAAAATCATTTTTATCTAAATTTAAATTTGTCAAGGAGTATCATTAACTTTACCCTTTTTTTACCCTTTTGATTTGATCAAATTCTACCTTAAACTTAGAAATTGTGGTAAAGTTAATTTAATCTTTAAAGATTGTTCCAATTTAGTCCTATAATTTATCACGCCAAATGTCATTAAAAAAAAATCCCTTATGAGTTTAATGAATAATAAAACATTTGTTAGATATGAAATGATAAAATTTTCGAGAAAAACAACAGTTGAGTTTTTTTTTCTTCTTTTCTTTTTTTTAGTTTATGAATTTTGGAAAAATTATTCAATAGTTAATTTGTTCTTGGAATGAGGTTAGAAAATTTTTTCCCACTATTATCAGTTAGAATCAGCTAACGAATTAGTGAAAAATGTATGTAAACATATTTTTAGATTCAACCTCTTATAAAGGATAATTGTTTTAAATCACAAAAATGTTATATATTTTCAAATATAGCGAAATGCCACTATCTATCAGTGACAGCGTGATAGATATTTATCAATAATAGATGATAGTACTGTTGGGTTTTATATCCTAAAACTCGTGGTTTGTAAACTTTGAACATATTCTCAATAAAGTCGGTATTAAGGTTTATTCATTAAAGGTGTCATTGAATATGTGAAGTGCATTTATTAAGTCCAATAAACTAAGAACCTCTAACTATAGTTTGAATACTTAGACTTTATACGTAGACATAAAAGTGGATCAAGTTTAGGTAATAGCCAAAACGGTTTATAGTATAGGGATAAGGTTGGGTACCTTATCCTAGGGATACTATGGATGCGACCTACTTTGTATTTGATTCAAACAATGTGATCCTATATCGTTTATGTAGAGACATGAGGGCATCCTATGCAATGAGTTTGCATAAGATCGAACCATGAAGTAATTACTTTTACTTTATAATGTCGTTTATTATTAAAAACTAATTATTTCAAAATGATGATCTATGTAACTTGATCTTAATCCTAAGGTAACTATGTGTTGGGTTTTATGCCCTAAAACTCTTAGATTGTAAATGTAATTAATTATTTGACCATCATTAAATCATTAATAAAGAGTTATTGATGTGTTATTTCAGTAAGCGTTATTTAGTGTTTTTGTTTGTTTTGTCTTAATAACCCTAAATCTAATAAACTAACATCCTAGGCTGTTTTATGAGTCTTGAACTGTATGTGGGGACATACGAAGATCAATGTTCAAGATATAGTCTAAAAGGACTATAGTATAGGGATAAGGTTGGGTACCTTATCCTAGTAACACTATGGATATGGTCCACTTTGTATTTGATACAAATGCAATAACCTAACGCATTCGTGTAAGTGACATGCGAGTGGGGGTATCCTATGCAATGAGTTGGCATAAGACTGGACCACAAAATAGTGATCACTAGATATAACTTCATTTACTAGTTAGGTTTCTATTTCAATAGGATGACCTAGGCAACTTAGTCTTAATCCTAAGTATATTATGAACTCCTGTCCACGAAAGATTGTCCTTTGATTTGTATGGGTGAGATTGGTCGTTTGCTAACTCGATATGTCTACCATCTTTGGGATAAAATCGAGTGGGGAGTTGGGGATATAATTATATACAAGATGAAATTCACTCATTCCCATCTTTAGGATAAGTAGATAAGTGTTCCCTTCAATGGTGTCTTTGAGACTTGAACAAAGGGCCCTACTCTCTCACTGGCTCGAGAAGGGTTTTTATTTAATGGTTGGACCATAAACAGGCTGTTCATTAGAGGAGCACTGGTACTTAAGAATTTAGAAGTAACCTAGGGGTAAAACGGTAATTTGACCCAGTTGGTGTTACGAACACTTGTGAAGGACTAATTTGCTGTTATCGGTCTATATCCATGGACATAGAAATATATCTACAGTGACAAGAGTGCAGTTGTGGGTCTTTAGTGGAGTGTACCCACAATTAATGAATATTGATTAATGTAGTTAATGAGTTTACCCGATTAATCTCATATTGTTAGAGCTTCTGATCTGTAGGTCTATTAGGTCCCCTTCCTAGCTCGTAAAGAATGATGAGGTATTTATGTCTTGAATGAAATTTAAAATATTCAATTTTACTTAGGGAAATAATATAATGTATGATGATACATTATAATATATAATTTATTTTGAACTTTATAATATAAATTTAATTTTAGATGCACATTAAAACTATAAGTTGTGAGAGAATAACAATTGAATATGATTCAAATGTAAGTTAAATTAAATATTATACATTTAATTTAAAAATTAATTAATTAAAAATTAATTTTCTTAATTTATTTTAATTAAATTTTATTTAGTTAAATTAAATGAATTAAAACTATAGGTTATATGGGAGATGTTCATTTAAATATGATTTAAATGAAATAATTAATTAAATTATATTTAATTATTTATTATTTATTTGTTAAATTAATTAATTAATTAATTAAAAAGTTAACTCACATACGTGGGAGTTACACTTTACGTGGTTTTTTTTCTCTCGATAAAAATTCTCTCTGGTTTTCTCCCTTGATTAAAGATCCACAATCCTTCGTCTCATCACTCAGAGAATAGGAGAGATTCGTGGTGGTGGTGTTCAGAGTTGACAACGAATGTAAGCTTCTATCTCTAAAGCATGTTTAACCTTGAATTAATACAGTAGGCTTTCTGTAATTTTTTCCCAATGTATTGGTATTTTTAAATCCCATTTATTTCGAAGTTGGTTTTGTATTGCTTCCACTGTGTTAAGGATTTCAACCCTTCCACTATGAACTCCTGTTTATCTAGGACTATCCTTTAATGTGCATGGGTGAAATTGGCACAAGTTAGCCGACTCAATAAGCTTTCCATTTTAGGGATAAGACTAGCTAGACAATGGGGACATAGTTTTGCAAGATGGAATTCACTCCTACCTTATTTAAGATCAGTAGAGAAGTTGTTCCCTTAAGTACTGACTCGAGTCTTGAACAAGGGGCCCTACCCTCTCATTGGCCTGAGAGGGACTCGGTTTGATGGTTAGACCACAAACCAATTGTTCATTAGAGGATCAGTGGGACTTAAGGAATGAGATGTAATCACAAGGTAAAACGATAATTTTGACTCAACTGTAATTACAAACAACTTGTGAAGGATCGACTTACTAATCATGGTTATATCAAGTGGACAAAAATATATCTATAGTGAGGAGACTACAACTACTAGGCTATAACGAATGTTAATTAACTAGGCTAAAGAGTTTAGCCAGTTAACTTCGAACTGTTGGAGCTCATGATTTGTAGGTCCATTAGGTCCCCTTGTTAGCTCATGGACTAAACCTTAGAACAATGTGTTGAAAGAATTTGAAAATGTTCAATTTTGTTTTAGGAGTAAGATTTACGGTTTGTTCATTTTAATTATGAATTAAACGAAATTGGAGAGTTGGTAATATTTAGATATGATTTAAATATTGGATTGAAAATTGTCGGGATCATTTGGAAAAATTATTAATTTAATATTTAATATTAATTTAATATAATTAATTATTATTTAAATTAATTTTATATTAGATTAATATTATTTAAAATTAATTATTAGAATTAATTTTAAGTAAATTGGAAATTAAATTTTTGTTTTTTAAGAAAATAAATTATTGATATTTTATTTTTCCCCTAATTGCATGTTGAAGGAGGAGGTGGGAGTATGTAAGTCTCTCTTAACTCACCATCAATCACCTCCTAATTGACCAGGTTAATCACCTTCTTTGTTGACAATTTGCATGTAAAAAAGTTTTGCATGTGTTCTTCTATATATAGAAGAAAGAAAAATTGAAGAAGAGTTGACCTCTTGGAGAATTTGGCTGAAATTTTCCACTTACTCAAAACTCTCCAAAACCTTGACTATCTTCAAATTTGCTCCAAATTCATCACAATTTGGATGTCACAATCCGTTCTAAGACTAGAGAATAACTAGGAAGATACTTGTGGTGGTCCACGAAGTGTTCGTGATCAAAATCTTAGAGAAAATCAACTCAATTTTGAGCTACAACAAGCAATTGTTAATTTTTTTTTTTTTTTTTTTTAGATCCTAATTGCTTCCGTGTTCATGTTTCTAACTCCTTCAAGTAGTCTACCAGTATCTATCACTGATAGATAATAACATTTGCTAGACCCGTCTAGTTTTTTTAGTACAATAATTGTAGGATGGACTTTAAACCTCTAGCCTCTAGGAATTGAGCACATGCTAAACTATTGAGTCAAGCTCACCTTCGCTAGACCTGTCTACTTTAAATTTTTCTCATTTTGTTCGTCAATTCTCAATTCTTTTCGATTTTTATTTTTGTGAAAAATATTAAAAATATAATTTCCTAGTCTCTAGCATGTAGCTGCTCCACAAATGGAATATTTGGAGTTATCTTGGACATAGAATTAAAATTTATATAAACTAGGTAAATTAATCTTCAAAGTTTTAAATTTTTTTTAAAAAAAAATTGGGTATATTTGATACAAAATTAAATGTTTCGAAACTGATAATAGTTTTAAAAGTTAATTAAAATTATTCATTTGTGATCATAATTTTTATGGTCGGATTGGGTGGTGTGAGTCCATCCTCAATTGGACACATATCTGCAATTAGATGGACAAAAATATTTCAACCATAAAACTACTAGGTAGCCTACCAAGTAAATTATCTTGATTATCATTGAATTATAACCTCTCTAAAATTTAAAGAGTACTACTTGGATGGTAGTTCAGTTTGTAACATTTTAAAAATCTCAGTATAAATTACAATTTAGCATTGAATAAATGTTGTAATCTTTATCCTCCCTTAAGAATTTTGTTGGAAGAATTGTTCTTTCAAAAACTCGATAGTCTATTTTGTGGATGGATTATATTTAATTTGGTGCAAAACTTGGTTTATATTAAAAATAATGAGGTTAGAGAGGTTCTCTCTTGGTTAAAAATAGTCCATGAATTAGCATAAATAAAACCATAAAAATTGGAGCACTTTGTTTTGGTAAGTCTAATGTTAAATTGATGAAATCTAAAATACAAACATATGAATGAGATTTCAAATTATTTGAATAATTTGGCTAAAGAAGCTCATGTATTGGCTGATGGCATGCAGATCAATATAATTAGTCCAAACAATCGAATATTCACAAGAGATGCTAACGAAAAGACTTTTACTTGTTACATAAAAGTATAGAAAATGAACATAACTGATAGACTATACATACATAAAGAGATAAAACCATAATTATTTTACATCTTTCTTTGGAAGAATGCCCATTAGCCCTACCTTAATTTGTTTCCATAGCTTCCCAACAAGTGATACATTTGATATCATCCCCCTTTGCTTTGTGGTTCTTTTGGTCGTGTCAATTGTTCCTTTTTATTGTCCACGTGAATATAGTTCAATTAGTTAAAATATATATTTCTAACTTAAAATTGAAGTTAAAATTTAAAAATATAAGATAAAATAATCACCTGTTTGATACCACATGATCCTCTTAGTCGAGCCAATACTATCTTTATAAATTTCATTCAAACGCTGACGATAAAATGGTGAATTGATCAAATGGTTAGATAAAACATTGTGATTGGAATGAATGGCTTTGTTGAGGTGACCAATCATAGCCTTAAATTCTTGAGAGTCATATAGATTGCTATGACCATCTTTTGCCGCTCTTGATTGTTGTTCTTCCATGGAAATTGCTTGCTTCCTTTTGGATTTGTGAAGCTTTTTAAAACTCTTCAATCGAAGTTGTTTGTTTTCTTTTGGATTTATTGCTAATTTTGACAACTCTTTTTAGTAGCGACTCTTCCATGGAATAAATAGCTTAGTTTTCTCTATTTTGGAATTGTAAATTTTTTTGTTTTTTGTTTTTGTTTTTTTATAAAAGAAATAAAAAATATATATCTCTGTGGCTTGTTAATATCGTAAGAATGATATCTATTTCTATTGAGAATTCTTTTTTTTTTCTTGATTTCAACGTTAATATACTGTTTATGGTCTATTAGGAAGCAAAATCATATTCTATAATAGGATGACATACAGTTTGTTAATCTTCTTTTGATATTGAGGTTGAAAATTTTGAATTACTATTAAATATTATTTTTGGGCACTTTTCAAATATAGCAAAATGAACCAAAATATTTAAAAACATAGCAAAATTTCACACATACAGTAGTCTATCGTGATCTATTGCAGATAGACGGTGTATTTTGCTATTAGTTGTAAATATTTTCAGTAGTTTTGACATTTAAGATAATTTCTCATTATTTTTTTAAAAAAAATAAAATAAAATTTTAGTATATTACTATGATCAAAATTGTGAGAATAGAGCATGATAGACCTACAGTCTAGAGATAATAACATATTTTGAGCATTGTTACAAGTGCACAATTATGATAATTATTAATTTAAATTATTTATTAAAAACTAATTATAAGTTTAAATTATATTATTTTTCTCAGTTTAGATGGTATGATATGAAATCATAAATTTGAAAAAGTCATAATTATATTTTAAAACCTTAATATATCGAAAATAAATCTGCAAACAAATCTTAATATGATAGATTGAATACATACAAAATTGGATACACATATGTTAAAAATATATAACATATTTATATAATTCAATCTCTCATATATTGTATTATATATTAATGACATGTGGAATAAGATATAAACTTGGTTATGTCTCGAGAAAATGAATACATGATATGTGAAGTGAATATTGGTCTAAACTTGGCTGGAACACTTAATATGAAAGAAACAAAAATAGTCAAACAATGAATCTAACACTTGAAAAAAAGAAAATCATTGTCGCAAGAAATTATTTACTATGAAAGTAGAACAACAAAGAAGACAAAGACTGAAGTCACCAATGCTATGGTGGCAACAAAATGGAGATGAAAATAAACATGAAAAACCTGGGAAAAAAATGAGAAGTAACTCAACTAGTAGAAACAAAATGGAGAAGACACAAATCTGGCAAAAATTGAAAATTTATGTGAAATTCTTCATTAATAATAAGATAAATTAATTTCTGAGGGAACTCCATACATATATGAACTGGTTACACTATTCACAACAATAAAACAGGGTTATAAATACTAGTAGTAGTACCAGTCCGTATTTTTGCCTTTGGCTCATTTTGGTTCTTTGTACTTTCAAAATGTTCATTTTGGTCCCTATACTTTCAACTTTGGTTCATTTTAGTCCTTATACTTTCAAAATATTCATTTTGGTCCTTGTACTTTCAACTTGTGTTCATTTTGGTCCTTGAACTAACAAAAAGTTGCTATTTTGATTCCTTAAAAGTGAAATCAAAATGAAAATGAAAGGACCAAAATAGTCGTTTTTTAAAAGTATAAGGATTAAATTGAACCAAAATTTAAAATACAACGACCAAACTAAATTTTTTGTAAGTATAGAGACCAAAATGAACTAAAATTAAAAGCATAGAGACCAAACAAACACTTTAAAAATATAGGACCAAAATGAACCAAAGTCAAAAGTATAGGGATACTTAAACCTAAAAACTAAAACCAATTAGGAATTTTGTAATATAATAAAGGGTAATTGCATTGGATAGTCCTTTTAGGGATAATAATTAGGTGTATCGCTGAAGGAATTGAACCTTTAGTAGAAGCAAATAACTGCCTTGTGCCAATTATTTTCTTTTGAAAAACTTAAAAAAATTATAGAGAAAAAAACATGGATAAACAAGGAAAAACAGAAATATGCTTTTTGAAGCAATTAAGGATGAACATATGTTATCTTTGAAGACTGTCTTCTTTGATAGGATTCTCCTTCTTCTCACAAACACACGTCCACCAACACTTCTCTTCAACAAGATGTACTAAGAGTTTCTTGGGACACCACCAAGGAAGTTTTTCTTGCTATTCTTGAGAAGAATCAAGAGAAGTTGTGTGCTCTCCTGTTTTGCTAAAGGAAGGAGAGATTGAGAGAGAGAGTTCTACTTAGGAGAAATTTTCACACAAAAAAAAAAACTATCGTATATCTTTCTACAAAACTCAACAGGATAAATATATCCTACATTAAGAGAATGTGGGGTACGTGTAGTGGGAGTTATTTAATAAAATTAAATCTAATTGAATAATATTAAATTTATATTAATTTAATTATAATATATTAAATCATACCTAATATATATAATTAAATAAAATTAATTAATTAATTAAAAAATAGTTAATTAATAAATTAAATATAACATATTTAATTTAATTTGAATCATATTCAAATAACCAATAGTTTTAGTATGAATCTCATTCATATTAATTTTTACCCTATAGTTTTTATATGAATCTCATTCATATAATTAATATTTAAATCTCATTTAAATATTTATCTCTCCCATAGTATAAAGTATAAATTTTGAATTTCATTCAAAAAATAACTTTATATTTTAATATATCTATATACATTATATTAATTGTATCATATACAATTAACTCCCTTATTAATTTGAACACTTCAAATTAAACCAAAATAACTTATTCTTATTCAAACCCTTAATTAGCTAACAAGGGGACCTTATGAACTAATAGATTAGAAGTTCTAATGATATGAGATTAATTAATTAAACTCTTTAATTAAATTAATCGATATTCATTAACTGTAAGTCACTCCGGTAAAGATTTACGGTTGCACTTTTTGCACTATAGATGTATTTCTGTATCCACGGATATAACCAATCAACAGTAAGTCTACCTTTCACAAATTGCTCGTAACTACAACTAGGTAAAATTACCCTTTTACCCATGTAGTTACATCTAACTCCTTAAGTACCACTGATCCCTCTAATGAACAAACAGTTTATAGTCCAACTATAAACTAACCCCTCTTGGGCAAGTGAGAGGGTGAGACCTCTTTGTTCAAGACCCATAGTTAGTCTTTAAGGGAGCAATTTATCTACTTACCCTAAAGATGAGAAGGAGTAAATTCCATCTTGTGAAGATATGTTTCTAGCTCCCTACTTAGACTAATCCCCAAAATGGTAGGCATATTGAGTTAGCGATCTCAACCATATAGATCAAAAGATTGTCTTCATAGATAGGACTTTATAACTCACTCAGGATTAAGGTCGAGTCACCTATTGCCATCTTATTAAATGTTAACTTCTTCAATTAACAGTGTTACAAAGAATTATAAACATTTCCCGGTCTAATCTTATACAAACTCTTTGCATAGGATACCCACTCACATTTCTCCAACATGAACGATTAGAATCAAATCATTTGTAACACTTTACAACTTTTGTAACAATTACAAAGTGGGTTGGATCCATAGTGTTACCAAGATATGGCACTCAACCTTATCCTTATACTACAGATCATCTTTTTTGTTATTACTTAAACACGATTCAATCTTATATGTCAACCACATATATATTTAAATTTACATAAAATTACCATGGATCTTAGTTTATCAGGTTTAGTTAATGCAAACGATAAATAAAATAACTCCTTATTTTATTAAATAAATAAAATATATTTGCCACTTTACAAACTATGAGACCCTGAGGGAGCGTTTGGCGCGCAGGTTTTGAATCTAAGCCTGGGGGTTAGGTTGGGAGGTTTAGGTAGCCTAGGTTTAAGAAAACTGTATTTGGGGTACAGGTTTTGGAAGTCTGTGCATAAGAAACCTGTGTTTGGAGTGCAGAGTTAGGAAGTCTGGGAATGAAGTGCAGATTTATAAATCTTGAGTCTGTGAAATATTTTTTTGTATTTAATCAATGGTTAGATTTTATATTAATTTAAATTTGTCATCTTAATTGTTTTAATATAGTTAAGTTTAAGATAAACTAAAAAATTTAGAAGAATATTTTTTCAAAATTTTAAAATAGAGAATTTGACTAAAATGATAATTTTATTTAATTTATTGTTTTAATAATTTGATATTTTAATTTTACTATAAAATTTCATAGACTTTTTTCACTTTAACTAATTTGAAAAGGATCAATTTTTTTTTACCAAAATAAGCTAACTTAAAATTGAAATAAACTAGTATTTTAATATTAAATTCAAATATTGAAAAACAATAATTTTTTTTATCAAATTATATTTGAGGAAAAAAAAATCATAAATTTTGAGTTTTAATTTTTATTTGGCTACTAATTTGTTTCCAACATTTTAAACCTTCATGTTTAAACAATGATTCTAAGTGTTCGAGTTAGTTAAATTGACCAATGGAAAAAAATGAAAATGTTATTAGATTAAATGAGGGTTTTCTACACATATAGCCTAAATAAATATATCTAATTATATCATTGCAACCTAATGACTTGTTTGGAATGAGTTAGAAAAAAATGTTTTTCAAAAATTTATTTTTATTTAAACACTTTTTATAAAAACTACTTAAAATAAAAACACACATGTGTTTGACAACTCTTTCTTAAAAGTGTTTTTATATACAAGTTTGTTTAGTTTGTTATATACTATACTAAGAGTGTTTTTATTAATGTTTCTCAAGGTTGGTTGGTGGCGATCGCCGGAGATGGTAGTTGAAGGTTGGCGGTGGTTGGAGTTGGCCAACAACAGTCGCTGGAAGTGGCAGCCGGAGTTAGTTGACAACGATCACTGGAGGTAGTTGGCGGCAAACTTCCTAGATTAAATTAAAAAAATTAAAAAATTTAAAAAAAAAATTTAAATAATGTTTACTATTCAAACCCATGAGAAAAGATGTCAGAAGCGAGTTTTCCTAGACTCTTGCCCCAAAAAAGGGTTGGGTTGGGTTTAGAATGCCTAACCCATCCAATCCCAACTCTTGAAACAAACACCTCCTAAGAGATTTAGGACACGAGTCCCAACAATAATAACATTTTAAAAAATTGCAAATATAGAAAAATCTATCAATGATACACTCTATCACTGATAAACTTCTATAAGTGATATGGTCTATCACTTATAAAATTGTTATGGTTGCAAACTTTAAAATTGTTATGGTTGCAAACTTTTTTTGCATTGTATTGAATCTACAAATACATCAAATTAAAATTTGTATTGGTATAAAAAAAAAATAGAGAAATCAACACAAATTGAAAGATAAAAAGAAAAGGACATCTGTTGAATCAAAACAATTTGTTTTATGTACACTTTCTTTTGAGGGGAGAACGTGGAAATATCCAAATTTAAAAGTACTTTAACAGTCCAAACAAAATCTAGAAAAAATCGATTATGTTGTAAAATAATGAAAATGGAAAGTTAGTTGAATATAAAGTATAAAATAGAATTTTCGCATTTAATAATTTTATTTCAATTAAATGAAAACGTGGAAATACCTAAATTTAAGGAAGCAAATAGTTGTATCTCAAAGAAAAAGAAAAGCAAATAATTGAATAAAAAAAAAAAAAGAAAGAAAGAAAAGAAAAAAAAAACGAGCCATAATGAGTCCGTAGCCGTGAATCTAAGGTTTAAAATTTCTAAATTTTCAAGTAAAATATAAATATAAAAATGTTCAAATTTGTGAACATTTATGAAATTAAGTTTGTAATATCTAGATGTACTTTTTGTACATGATCTCTCTTCCTATGAGATTTGACTAAACTTTCGAAAAGTAAGGTCATATAAGAATTTGAAAAGAAGAGATTAAGATGAACAAAGTTTATTTCATGTTTTTTAGATATAGAATTAGATATGTGTTTTTAGATATATTTTCATATTCTAATTTAAGTAATTGTTTAAAATGTGTTTGATACTATATAAATAAATCATAAAGCTAGTTATTGTACCCACTAATATTTAGTTGACAATAAAATATCATTAATTTATGAATATAAATTTATATTTAAAAAATAGTTAAAATGTCATTTTGGTCCCTATACTTCGGAGTTTGTTTAATTTTAATCCATATACTTTCGAATAGTTCAATTTTAATTCATATACTTTCAATTAATCTTAAATTTAGTCCCTGCTGCTTGTGGATTTTTCATTATTTTTTTTTATTTTTTATTAACATTTTCATTATAAATTTTGAAAACATATTCACATATTGGGTTTCTTTGCATGAAAATTATAAGGGAAGTTATTTTAAATGATAAAACTGTGAAAATGTTTATAAATAAAAGCAAAATATCACAATTTATCTACGATATACCGCGATAGATCATAATAGACTACTATTTGCGTCTATCATGACATAGATAGATACAGATAGTTGTCTATCGTAGATAAATAGTAAAATTTTGTTATATTTTCAAATATTTTTGTTCATTTTCATATATTTAAAAACAACCCAAATTATGATGATTATGTAACCAATTTCGATAAAATCTAACTTTGATGGACTAATTTAAGATTTATTGAAAGTACAAGGATTAAAATTAGACATTTGAAAGTATAGGGACTAAATTGAACAAATTACTAAGTACAAGGGCCAAAATGATATTTTAGCCTAAAAAAATTATATAATTATTATTTTATAATATTATATGATTTATAATACTTTATGTAATCCGTATTATATCTTTTCCAAAAATGAATTGAGTTTATTACATGACATATTGTATATTTAGGGATATTTTCAAATATAGAAAAATTACATATCGTATTTGTAAGGATGTTTTCAAATATAGTATACTTTCCTACTTCCGAAAAAAAATTTATAAATGCCATTTTCTATTGGATATTTTTATATATAGTAAACTGATCCACCTAGGAAAATAGCAAAAATTATATATATATATATATATATATATATATATTTCAACCACTTTTTTATTAAAATTAATTTCTAATTTCTATTTTTAATAACTTGAATTGAAAATTAGAAAATTATCTTAAATGACAAATTTGCTAAAAATATTTACAATTAATAGCAAAATACACAATTTATCTGCGATTGATTGTGATAGATCGCGATAGACTACTATTTCGGTCTATCGTGACATAGATAGTAGTCTATCGCGGTCTATCATAGATAGATAATGACATTTTGCTATATTTATAAATATTTTTGTTCCTTTTACTGTATCTGAAAAGAGCCTTTAAATAATATGAAAAGCTAGGAATATAAATATTTACATTTTGAATTTAATTCTAAAAATATATGATTTTATATTTTAATAGGGGTTGGAAAGTAATTTTGAAATCCAAAGGTAATGTGACTTATTAATCTCCTACAATATGAAAAGGTATTTTTCTTTAACCACAATTAGTTTTCTCTTTTTGATTTGTTTTTCTTCATCCTATTAGTTCCTCTTCATGATGGTGTAGCACATTGAGTTGTAGGAATTGTAAAATGTAGAGTTTGTAATTGGATGTTGTTGTATCTAAAGAATTGTTTGATCTAAAACACAAATAAAAAATGAACACACATTTCTTTTTAATAATTCTACGAAGCAGTGGTATCAATATCTTATAAATGTTTTAAATGCAATTCATCAACTTTCTTTTTTCCCACATCCTATAATCATAGGAAATGAATATGATTTTTCTTTTTCTTAAATATATATATTTTTATTTTTTTAATTAGCCTTTTTTTTAAATAAAAATTATTACAAATAAAAAAAATATCAAACTATTTACAAATATAGCAAAATTTCACTTTCTATCTGTGATAGACAGTGACTCAGATAGACATCTATCGCTGATAGACACGGATAGATGTCTATGTATGTTTATTATTGTCTAGCACAAATAGACAGTAAACTTTTGTTATATTTGTAATTATTTTCAATAATTTTTTTATTTTTGAAAATATCATTTTTTAGGTATTAAACAAGAAAAAAAAACTTAATTAGATATCGTCATGGGATTTCAGACATTTAATATCTTTGTTCATTTCACATGATTTCACTTTTTAAAACCCACAATATTAATATCTAGGAAACTTTAAAACCTATTTGACATGGATTTTTAAATACCCTCCATATTTATGGAATTTTTATATCTGAGAGATGAATAGAGCCTAATTAATTAATAAATTAATATCAATTAATCATAACTATTAGTTTTAATTAATTATTGAATATTAATATATTATTTAGACTTAATAAATTTCAACAACTAATACATTTGCAATTGATATTTTATGTTATCTTAACTATTTAATATAACATTTAATTATTAATATTCTAATTAATTTATATTTATTTAATTTTTAATTAATTAAATAAAATAATTTAAATGATGTTTAGTTAAAAATTATTCATTTTTTGATATTTTGAGTGATTAAATAAGTAATCAATATAACAATATATTAAATAATTAAATTTAATTAGAACTACATTACTTGTTCTCTTACATTTGATTAAATAGTTATTTAGTTTTTATATACGAAATTGGTAAATCAAACACATTCATTTAACTTTCAAACATTTAACAAATCTAAACACAGACATTAATTATCCTAAACATTTAAAACTCAGTCATTTAAATTTCAGACATTTAATATTCATACCTATGAAACAATATTTGCAATCCAAACGAACCCTAAGTGAAGATAGTCTTTGTATCATTTAAAATGATCAAACAAGATGATGAAATATGCAAAACATTCAAAGCTTTGACAGGAAGAAAAAAAAATAAAGTGTGTTTCCACCTTAAACACTTGTACCAGAACATGTAATCTCAATGAGTAATACACTTCAAATTAGAATTTTTCTAATCCTATATTAAAAATTATTAGTGAGTTTGTTTAAATCTCATCTTATTAATTGATAATTTAAATATGCATAGTTGTTTTGTTATAATCTTTTTTTTTTTACCTTTATAAAATTATGTGCCCTAAGAAAATAGTACTTCCAAGTGTCCAACTTATAACAAATAAAAAGCTAAACCATGAATTTCAATTTGGAAGTAGGGATGAATGTTGTGGGTAAATTTGGACACGATGAAATATGCGAAAGTTAAGGAAAGATAAAAGGAGATAAATATAAGATAAAATTAACTCAATTAAAATAAGACCAAGTATCAACTAATCATTTATTCAATTAGATCTAATTCTATCTAGGATAAGAAAAGATTCATCTAATCCAATTCTAAGAGAAAAAAGTAGACTCTATCTCATTCTCCCTAACTCCATATGAGGTATCTGAAACTTCACCACAGATCTTGAACTTCATTAGAGATTCGAAACTTTATTTAAAAACTTTTGATATCTTGTATGTTGCATAGTTCTCATCTACGACTTTGACATTAGAATCATTTTTCTTTATTTTGCAAGTCCTTTCTTTTCATTACAAATTTATAGTTGTTGTCACATGAAAGTTAGGTATATTTTTACTTAACCAAAATTTGGTAGCAACAAGTTCAATAAATTATACACATGTGACAAGTATAGAAATATATAAAATAAAATAAAATAAAATCCCAATGATACATTATTAATTATGGTAGGTCTTTTAGACCAATAATGCTCCCTAAATCTGTCCGACTCATTTACATATTATTAGATTTCTACACGTGCTTGTTTCGTTTAAATTTAATTAGAATTAAATATAAAGTCACATATATTTTACAAGTCTGTTTATAACGAAACAAAATATTTATAAATATAACAAAATTTAATTTTATTGTCTATCTATGATAGACTACCATTTGTGTCTATCTAGACTGTAATATTTTGCTACTATTTGTAAATATTTTCAGCAGCCTTGTCATTTTAAAATAATTTCCTTATTTTATATTTATCTTTTAATATTCTAACGTTTTTATAAAATATATTAAATTAAATAAAGTATTTAAAAAATAATATTTGCGTTAATGATTTATTTACTATTATAAATATAATATATATTATAAATAACATTTAGCATAGATATCCATAACTTACCTAGGTTACAAAGTTTCATAACTTCCCACTGAAATGTTCTATAAATAATGGTATAGGACGTCATTATAAGACACACCACAATTGAATCCAATTGTTCTCTCTACTTTCTAATTCTCTTTACTTTTCTTCTTTTGTTCTTATTGTGATATTGCATTGTTCTTATTTTATAATACGTTATCAATACAACTCTACCACTTTTATTTGCAAAAGGTAGGTCAATTTTGTTTTTGTTTGGTGTTATGAACGTTCTATGTATATAGTGTATATGTATCAAATATATCATATATACACTATGTATGGTTTAAACGTTGACAACATGTTATTTTATGCTTATTGACATATTATTTTTACAAAGTTATTATTTTATTATCATAATAATATATACACTGTGTATGGTTTTCTATGAGACCTTTTATTTAGGTAATTCTTTTTATTTTACTTAAAGTTATACTTATTTTGTCATTCATAGCATTGATCTAAATGGTCATACCACTTTTATCTAATCATGTTAATCATTTTTTTTATATATATGAGCATGTTGTAAAGTTAATATAATTTATTATTTGAATTATCATTAATATGTGGATAAAATGTGCATATCTAAATTCTTATTACTTGATAATTTAATTGGTATATTACTATGCATTATAATACGTTATCAATAACATGTATCTTTATTACTTTAATTGTCCATTGGCATGCATGTCTTGAATCATTATATATTAATTTCATTACATGTTGTATTATGATGTGTTTATAATTTTAATTGTCCATTGACATGTATATTGGGCTTTTCTTCACTCTTGAATAGTGACAAAAATAGGGAAGAAAGAGAAAAACTAGTCATTAAAGCTAAAATCACGTGTTTTTTGCGGAAAAAACGGAGTTTTTTTTTTCGTCGTTTCGCTACGCTACGGTACCTCCGTTCGGTAAAAGGTGATGTTCCTCAGTAGCTCAGTGGTAGAGCGGTCGGCTGTTAACTGACTGGTCGTGGGTTCAAATCCTACTTGGGGAGAATTTTGAGTTATCGCTTTTCTGACCTAGCGACCCCTGTCCTTCTCCTTAGTTTCTATTTCTTCTGCAGTACCTCGACGTGACATGAGCGTGAAAGGGGTTCAAGAATCCGTTTTCTTTTTATTTGAGAAGGGCTATTTCAGAGATTGGAATCTCTTCCCATATATCTGACTGACAAAGGGAAGAGAGCAACCATCTAATCCATTCCTTGCCTTGCTTAGCTTACGGGCTTGAAGAGGTTATTGCCTGTACCATTAGCCTACGATTGTTGGCATATTAGAAATTTAGGACATTTTTTTCGTGTCATTAATTTATAACTGAAAATAACAGTCATTAAATGCAAGGAAACAAAAAAAGCGCGATTTTAGTGGAAAAAGACGTGAAATTTCGAATTTTTCGACTATTTTGATATTTTTTTTGTGTCACTAATTTATGAACCGTGATTAAAAAATGACAATTTTTTAAGTTCTTCAATTGAAAAATGAACAAAGCGATGTTCAACAGAAAAATATGAGTATTAAAAAATATTTCAACTTTTATGACTTTTTTTTTTTATAAATATTACATATTTTCCACTAAGGTTTTATTTGGAAGAATAATATATTATAATTTGGTTTTTTTCTCTTACCCTTTTAAGTTGCAGCCGTCAATCCCATTAGTTAAAGGGAAAAAATAATCCAACTCCTCTCTCACGCACTCCGACATGCCCGCCACAGCTTCCATCGCCCAGCCATTGTCCTCAGCCCTGAACCGCATGGCTGCCTTTCGCCGCCGTCCACCGCTCGCTCTCATGCGCAGCGTCGAGCACCGCTGGTGAGCGCCATGTTTCTTCTCCCTCCTTAGATCTCTCTCTCTCTTTCAGTTTCAGCTTCTCCGACCACCGCCCAACATCCATTCTGCCGTTCGCCATCGCGCCGGCTATGCACTGCCCTCACTGTCACCGTCGCCGCTGGATTGATTTTTGGGGTAAGATGGAGTGTTTTTATGAGTTTTGTTTGGAGTTTTTGTTTGCTCATTTGATTTTGGCATAAAATTGATGTTGCGCACTATATTTTGGGATTTTAGATTGGAGATTTGAAGCATTTTATCTATTGTCCAGCAGATTAAAAAGGTTTTCCAGTGACTTTTGGTAAGTGGTTAAGGTTCTAAACCCATATCAATTGTTAACTTGTCGGCTTTGGTTTAGAATCATGTTTGTTTTTATCTTTAAACTTTTTTGTGTGTGTTTAGAAGTGTCTTGATTAGTTTTAGAAGCACATAAAGTAATTTGAATTCTACTTTGTTTGTTTTATATTAGTATTTAATTTTTTTTTTTTTTTTTTTTTGTGTGTTTAGGAGCGTTTAGATCAATTAGTTTTAGAAGCACATCAAAGAAGTAGGGGTTTTAGTTTTGTCCAAACATTTGGTTTACCAATAATATTTGAAGGTTAGATTGGAGTTTTTGAAGAATTTTGAGTTATTGTCCGGCAGAATTAAAGTTGTTTCACCGATTTCTTTTTTGTAAGTATTTAAAGTTTTGAAACCCTTTTAGATTCAATATTCAATATGATTGTTGGAAATTTAGATTTGAAACCTTTAATCATGGTTAACTTTAGATTGTAAGCTTATCTTAAGTTTTGGAGGTGGATTCGGATTAAGCTCTACTTTTGGGTAAGTTATTTGGAGACTTTTTGGAGTGAATTTATGTTTGGAGTTAGACCATAAAGTTTAAATTTGAATATGGTTCATCTTCTAAGCTAAAAGAGAGTTTGGGTTGCTTGGAGTTAAATATTTGGACTTAACCTCGGGTAAATGGCACCACTATTTAGTTAATTGCCAAGAATGTTCAATCAGTGCAATATCCTATTATTCACATTGGTCCTATTGGTTGAGAATTGTTCATTCTTAATAGAGTGGTGTGAGTATTCCTACTTTGTGTAAATAGGTTTTGATATCAATATTTTGAGCTAGATTGATGTTTAATGAGTTGGGAAGATTGTGAACTTTAAGAATACCTTTTGAATTTTGTTATTATTGTTGACATTGATATACTGAATTGAGTTTTGAAATGAATGTTATTTTTTACTAAGTATTGGACAGATCCATTGAAGCGAGGGAATCACCAAGCAAGTTATTTATATGGTTTCTTTTTGTTTAAATAGTTCTAACACTTTTTTAGCAACTCTCAGTTGTATTTAGTTTCTTTGTAAATAAATTAACCAAAATTTGGTTACTAGTTTCCTTATATTAACATTACCAAGTTTTATTATATATATATGAAGTTTCATATTTATGTTTGTACAGTGTTATGTTAAAATTGGTTGAAATGTATCTAATGACAGGTATGAAACAAATATTTATCTGTCATCACAAACATTTCTTTGACATTTTACAAATGTCATGAAATGTATATTTATGACATTTAAATCTTGTCATCAATTGAACTTCAATGACTATAAATAAGTGTCAATATAAAGGTTTAATTGACAAAAAAAGTCAACTTTTTGGTCATTTATTGATGATGAAAAATTATCATAGAAAATGTTATTATAACATATAATGAATGTCAATAAATGTTTATTGTTGACTATATTGTAAAGTCATAAAATAATCAATAATGACAGATTTTTCATGTCATTTATACACTTTTCTTGACGGTGGATTCAAAGACTAAAAAAAGAGTCAAGAAATGTGTTAATGACAATTTTTTAGAGTTATGAAAACCCATTTTTGTTGTCGTGTTGCAATTTATATTATATACAATATCGTTTATTATTATTATTTTATATAAATTACTAATGAAGATATGTTAGAGAAGATATTTTCCACATTTCATGTCTCGAATATTCTCCACAACAACAATATCAATAAAAAGGTTTTAAAAAGTATTATGAACTTATATCATGTCTTCTTATGACTAAACAATATAGTGAGTTATTAATGAAAAACCATGAATCTTGACCAACTGGAGTAACACCATTCCCTGAAGCAAATGTTGTAATTTCAAATAATCATGGTCCAGCTTGAGGTTGTGGTCGTGGTCGAGGTCGTGACCTCAATAGAGTAAGAAATAATTATTATTTTCGTGGTAATAATCATTCAGATTTAAAGAAAACCACAAATACTAATGATCATAGAGGAAAAATCTAACAAAATAAGAGCTCTAAACGTATTGAAAATCAATGCTTTCGATGTGGTATCACTACAAGAAATTTGCCCTTCCCCGACGACCAAAATCGTCGGGAAAAGCCAAAAAAAAAGTTGGGAAAGCCTTTCCCGATGGTTTTTATACCGTTGAGACCGTCGTCGGGAAAGCCTTTTCCTGACGCAAAAAAATCATTTTGTCGGGAATCAATGATTTTCCAACGAAAAATTTCGAGCAGTTTTCTCCCGACGCCCATAAGCTAGCGTCCTTCTCCTGACGCCAAAAGATTGATTTTTGGCGTTGGGAAAAATGGCTTCTCTCGACACCACCTTATGGGTGTTGGGAAAAATAAATGTCAAGCCAACTTTTTGTGTATTGTTAACTCCGATGGTGCTTTTGGAGCTTTTGAATGGCTTCTACAACATTGATTACCATAATGGAGCGAAGAAAAGTTGGGAGAATTTCTTGAGTTCTTTAACTTATAGAAAGAAATCCCAACCATGAACTTACAGAATCTTCGAGGCGAAGAAAACGCTCCGTAGGTGCTTCATTGTCACAGTTGGTCATTATTCCTCCACTAGATTCTTGAATATCACCATTCACTTTCTAAACATGACCTGTTTTGTTAAATTTGTACTTCGGTAAGCGCTCGATCTCTTCCTTTGTAGCTCCTTCCTGAATTTTGTGGACAAGGGAAATGAATTGGGTGAGTCGACAATAGCAATGATACAAGTACCATATACCATCACGAGCACTAAAATCAATTGTAAAACGTCAAGTAGATATATCTGCAAGACTACACTATAGCCGAAAATAACTTCAATAGAACCTATTCAATTACCTTTACGGATTGAATACTAATTGACTTTCAGAAGCCAATATCTTAAAATGTTAACCAACACACAACAAAACAAAAACCTCTACTTATCACAACAAGTGAACGACTCTAGACTAGATGACGAGATATACAAACACTAAATTTATAATTCAAACATGAGAAAATGAATCTGATTAACATAAATTTATAATCAATTGCATATTCAAGTGACACGTTTGTTACCAACTAGCTTTCCTATGATGATTAACATGAATTCATGATAGTCCCTCTTATGCAAACCAATGTCTTATCAACAAACAATAACACAATAGGTGTAAGCCCTGTACTTGACATTGGGAGAAAGCAAGTTAAGAAGAAAACTATGAGATGGGCGTTGAGTAGAGGAAGGTGGCCGAGTTGTGTGGGAGCAAAATTAGCTTAGTGTTGGCCATGCGCTGGTGTGGCTATGCGTTGAGAGTATGGATGAGGCCTAACGAGAGTTGCCATTGGTAGCTATGCGTTGAAGAAGGTAGCTCGGCATGACGCAAATGTGAAAGAAGGGGGGGTGCGATTGCCCTTGGTGGAACTATGCGTTGAAGGCTATTATGCGTTAGAAGGTTAGCACAACTATGTGTTGAAGGCTACTACGCGTTAGAAGGTTAGCACAACTATGCGTTAGATGGTTAGCACAACTATGCTTCGATTAGTTAAATATATAGAGATGAAGTGGAGATTAAGTCGGTGGTGTATATATATATAAGTGGACTAAGTATTCAATCATTTTAATCACATTTCAGAGCTCGAGTTGATACCATTTCGAAGTTGAACAACGAAGGGAGGTAGAAGAAGGTGTTTATGTTGGTTTGGGGTGGAATTCTCATTGTTTTCGTGGAGGAACTAAAGCTAGAACAGAGAGTTCGACTGGTGTTGCTTAATCTGAGTATCGTTCAGTGTTTGGAGAAGAACGAACTGTGAAAGTTGTGACTAGGGTCGAAATTTTAAGGTTAGTAAGTTAACTCGATTTCTAGAAATTTTCATGAAGGATACTTGAGGCGAATTTGAGTAAATGTCTATTAAACTCCAGGTAGAAGAGATCAGAGCTGAATTGCTAGACGATTAGGAGCAATTCGGGGTTGTTTGGGAATATCTCTCAAACGAAGAGGACTTTCATTATGAGACTTTGAGGTAAGATAAAGGGCTTATTTCTGTACAAGTTTGTAGAATGGAAAAAGTTCTAAATCTGGCTGGAAATATGACTTTTAACAGATAGAAGTAAGAACAAAAAGGAAAGGAGGAAAACTTTGTTGTCGGGTGTCGCTAGGAAGTGGGTGTCACCGAGTAATTGAAGTGTAAGTAGCGAGACGAGTGTCCCTGGGACGTAGGGGGGCTTTCCGTCTCACAAATCTTGCTGGGTCTTGCTAGGTCTCATTCCTCAAGTAATCTTGCTAGTCTCGTTCATTCCGGTCTCGCTAGTGCAGTGTCTTGTTGTGTGATTTCACTGGTAATCTCGCTAGTGACATAGAGTATCGCTAATGATGAATATTTTGGGAAAAAGGAGAGTCTCGATGATAAAACGAGAATAAAGTCTAAATATGCATACTTAATGATCATGGAAAGGAAGTTCAAGGGAAACTTAACGTGAGAAATGTGTATTTACAGGCCAAGAAGAGCTCGGGAAGACATATAATCCGCTCAGGGTCCAGGACAAGTAGTGAGTGACTTCCTATTTTATTTAATGATTACTCTTAGCATGTTTTATTAGTAATAGGTGAGTGGAAACTATCGTATGGTGTAGTTATTGAATATTTGTGTTGTGCTGTAAAGTTTAAAGAATGTTATACGTATTATCTAAATGCAACCCATGGTTGAGGGACCACGTGTGAAGGCTTATGAGGAATACGTTATATGATACACAGTGCTGAGGGACTATGTGTAAAGGCACTTGAGTAGTTGGTTGAAATGGATTCCAGTGCTAAGGGACCTTGTGTGAAGGCATATGGAAATCCAATACATGATTGCCAAGTGCTGAGGGACCACAAGTGAAGGCACTTGAGCAGTGGATTGATAGGGAACCTAGTGCTGAAAGACCACGTGTGAAGGCACATGGGAACTCCGACATAGTGAAACTAAGTGCTGAGGGACAATATGTGTCACACTCCCTCCCGGATTATCCTCCATAACCCTAGAGGAGATGTGAAGACAGCAACCTTGACTCCTCTATAAGGTTCACTGTCCAACAACGATTACCAAAGATGACCCAGACGAGGTTCTTGTGTAGGCAAAGCATCACGAACCCGCTTGCTACCTGGAAAATTAGAAAAATATAAAAAAATGTGAGCTAAAGCCCCGTCAGTGACTAGTTTTTGAAAAACTAACTTTGTTCGAAAACAGGCATGTTAAATCTATTACACATAAACAAGGATTTAAATATAACAATTCAGGAGAAACATGTTTTCTAATAACTCTATCAAATCACATAAATCCGTTCCAATTCGTACAAAATCGTTTTAGAATAATTAGACAGAAAACCCATTTGGTTTCTCAATCTTTTCCCTTAATTGAGGCGGAGCAAGACTCAAAGCTATCAACGTCGAAAACAACCTTAGTTGGGGTGGAGCAAGACTCAACACACCCAACGTCGAACTTAACCCTGGCTTGATGCAGAGCAAAACTCGACGCACCAGCCAAATCAACCTCTATGTGCACATAGGAATATGACGGGTTGCCCAAGTACCTTCTCCATGTCCCTCAGTACTGGGTCCCGGGGAAACTCACATGCCTTTAAGCATTGAGCCTCCTCTAAAACACTTTCGAAATCAATATCAATAGTTCATTTGAAACCTTTCATGGGAAACAAAATATTTCTGAATAAACAACATCTCGCAACATGCCTTTCAACATCGTATAGGAAATCAGATAAAACATGACTTTGAACAATATAATTAAACATCATGCTTTTCAAGAAAACAGTCATCTCAAAACCATATCTCATAAGAACACCGAACTAAACATTTTCTATAAACTTCGTTTCCAAAGAAAGAAAAGAGTCACTCACAAGTCGCTTAAGAAATTTCCTCTTTTCCCTTCAAATTCTGTTTTTCCGAGCTCTTTGAACGCAAGGCTTGAGCTTCTAAACCGCAAGGTAACTGTTTCCCCTCTCTGGCAGCTCAGTTGGACGCAACCTTGCTCCTTGGACGCAAGGTTTAATAGACAATGCAGAGTGAATAACTTTTCTTGTTTCCCTATTTGATGCGTCGACCTCTCTTGGACGCAAGGTCCAATCTTGAACGCAAAGTATTTTTGGACGCAGCGTACTTGTACGTGAAATTTGTCTTAAACGCAAGGCTGATCTCCTTCGATGCAAGACAACTTCTTTAACACCAGATGGGTAAGTTGTCAAGAATACCTTCTCTCTTGGCTGTAGACCTCTACTACAGACGCAAGGATTCCTACTTTCTGCCTTCTTTTTCCCCTTTCTCTCAAGAATTCTTACTTCAGAATCATCAGTCGTTACTTTTCCCTCAAGGTCCTATTTATAGAGGGCTTGCCATCCCTCTTCTTCTCTCTTTTTTGCCACTTGTTTGCCACATGTCACGCTGCATGCCTAACTAACCATGCATTAATCCAAGCGTCACCTTGCATGAAACACTTAACATGCCTTCTAACACCTCCTACTGATAATGTGTCAAATCTATATGAAGCCACCTAGCCTTTATAAGCTTATCTTATGTGTCCAACATAATCAAATATACAAACTATTCATTCAACCCAGTGTTCCCTATGCGTTCATATAATCCTCTTCTAGATTTTAGCTTCTTTACTTTCCTTCCCTTACTCTCAGCTTTACTACCTTTAACCCCATTTCTCCACCACATTCAACTAGGCGTTCAAGTCTTAAACGCATACTACTATGCGTTTTACCTTACCATATAATACCATGCTTCTGCCTTAACCGCATACTATTATGCGTCCAACTTTCTTTCCTTATATCCATTCTTAGCTACAAATCCTTCTCTTGTACAATCACCCTTCTGACAATGTGGTTTACCCTTGACAACTAAATCCAACTCAAATTCTTCCTCTATGCATTTGTCCTCTTGCATTTACCTTTACTTCATCCTGCATCCATGACCATCCTCCTTGAAGATTCCTTGATTATCCCTCTATGCGTCCTTGAGTTATATCCCAAGGTTATTCCTTTAACCTTTTCCTTGCACTTAAGACTATCTCTCATGATAGATTAATATGCGTCCACCTCCTGCTCTAGTCTTTAAGCTTACTTCTCAACCTTTTACTTTCCAACACTTGAGAATATCCCTCAATAGAAGTCTATGCGTTACACAGTTTGCTGAAGTATCCTTCCCCTGGTTTCTCCTTATGCGTTTATCCTTTCTTCCCGAGACTTAGATCAAGTTCCAACACTCCATGACTTAACTTTATACCTTTTTGCTTATTTGTTCAATCTTCGCCAAAGCTACATTTCCTTCCTTAACTACTTCCTATGCATTTACCCGAGATCAAGGTTACATTTCTATTTATCATGGAGTTAAGCTCCTCAACGTATAACCTTAACAACCCATGGTAGCCACCTTCAACGCATAATGTAAGCACTGATTTGCGTTTCCAAACGTTGGGGTGCAGCCATGCATTTGTGACTATGCGTTTCAAAGGAAGAAGTGGTCGGGAGCGAGAGTAAGAATTTTTGGAAAGTAAAATTGTGGCTAAGTATTGACTAAGTCTATGCGTTTGTGGTTGATTCACGGAGGTTAGTGTGTTGAGGTAGCTACCCGCGTTGAAGGATAAGTAATTTTGGCGGGGGAAGAAACGTGCTTGAACCATGCGCTTAAGCCACTTTGCGTTGAGGACAGTCATGTGCTGAATTCACTTTGTGTTGAGGACAGCCATGCTTTGAAGTCGATGCGTTGAAGACAGACATGAGTTGAAGTCGCTCCGTGTCGAAGACAGAGTGGTCTTGATGCGACGAAGATAGTGGTGTATGACCGAGTTGTATGCGTCAAAAGTAGGAGGCGTTGAGGACGACGCCATGCGTTGGGCGAGGCTAGTTGCTGAAGGCGTTGGAGGAGAATTTTAACATGAGCGCCTCGCGTAGAAGTGAGAACCCCGCGCCAGCCTGCGGGTGAGGGGTAAGTCGGCAACATTAATCTTGGTGTTTGTGAAGGCTAAGTCGGTAGTATATATAGTTGGATTAATTAAATGTTTAATCATTTTAAGACATTTTGAGAGCTTAAGTCGGTTCCATATTTCAGATAGACTTCAGAAAAAGATTGAGGAAGGTGTTCTTGAGGATTTTGGACGAAATTCGAATCATATTGATGTTGAAAACGAAGCTGGAATAGAGGAATAACTGAAGTCACACCGTTCGAGCAGTGACTGATAATCAGAGTAGAACGTGTAGAGGAAGTCGAGTTTAGAGCTGAAACTTGGAGGTTTGTAAGTTAACATAATTTCTAACAACTTTTGTGAAGGATGGTAATGCTGAATTGAAGCTTTACTATGTGAATACTTAGAAAAAACAGAGCTTACGAGATTGTTACGCAATCCGGAACAGCAGGAGGTGATTTCGGAATACCATGTGAACGAGGAAGAGTTAAGCCGTGAAATTTTGAGGTAAACTATAGAACTTGATTTCCTATAAGTTTGTAGAAGAGAAGAAGTCCTGAATCCGTATGGAATTGTTCTTTTTAATAGATTGAAGTAAGAACAAGAGGAAAGAAAGAATCACAGTGCAGGATGCTGCTAAAACCAAGTATCGGTGCGTTGTCAAAGTGCTAGTAGCGAGACGAGTGCCGCTGAGACGCAAGGGAGTTGTCTGTCTCACAAAACTCGCTAGATATCGTTGGGTATCGCTACTAAGGTAAGGTAACGCTAGTGTCGCTCCATCAAGTATCGCTAATAACAGTCCTTATTGGTTGGTATCGCTAGGATTCTCGTCTATAAGTCAGTAGAGAAAAGGAAGAAGATTTAATATTGAATAACGCAAGGATTATGTCTCTTGCAGGCCGAGAAGAAATAGGGAAAGTGTATAACCCATGTAAAGCCTAAAAAGAGTTTTGAGTGACTATTTTATTCTTCAATTCTATTTTATTAAAATGTTTTATGAAGTATGATTTGCAATAAACTGTTTATTATGTATAATGTTGATTGCATTACTCATAAGGCATGTTACATATTTCTAAAGTTGATAAGAAGCATTCTTTTGAAATGTTATTGAATGAAGTTTTGTATAATTTCTATGAAAGGATTTTCATATGAACTATTATGTGAACAAAATTCTAAAATGTTTTAGAGGAGGCTCAGTGCTCAAGGACACGAGAAGGCACGTGAGTTTCCCAGGGACCCAGTACTCAAGGACATGAGAAGGTACATGGGCAACCCGTCATATTCCTATGTGCACATAGAGGTTGATTTGGCTGGTGCGTCGAGTTTGCTCAGCATTGAGCCAGGGACGATTTCGACGTTGGGAGTGTTGAGCCTTGCTCCACCCCAACTAAGGTTGTTTTCGACGTTGAGTGTGTAGAAGCGTTGCTTCGCCTCAACTAAGGCAAAAGTTCGAAAAACTATACTGTGATTGACAAACTCCTTGGAAAACACTCTTGTATGATTTAAGAATTGATTTATTGAGATTAATGGATTTTATGGAAAGCATGTTTAATTTGAATAAATGTTAAACTCTTATTTATTCGTTATACGTAACATGCCTGTTTTCAATGAATGTTCGTTTTACAAAGATTTGTCACTCACTGAGCTATTAGCTTATGTTTTCGAATGTTTTCCTTTTCTCTCCCCAAGTAGCAAGGACGTTCCCGGTGCTTAGCCTACTTCAGCTCACCCTGCCTAAGTCTCGAGTTCTCAAAATACAGTCAAGTTTGAGAGTTGTACGTTGCATATGTTTTTATGTAAATGGCATGTAGAGTTGTACGTTGCATATGTTTTTATGTAAATGGCATGTAGATCATGTAGTTGAAGTGAGGATTGTTGGTGGAGTTTTGTACATTATATGATGGATATGGATGTGAAATTATGCTATGTAAAAAAAAAAAAAAATGTACTCTATCCAGGGAATCATATGAAGTTATGAGCATGTGTAGTATGGCTGAGTCCTTTGTATGTATATAAGTAAATGTATGCACAGAAAAGGAAGGTAAGAAGGAACAATATGCGTCACAAGAGGGGTGATGTTTATTGTCTTCACATTCCCTTTCAGGATAGGTAGGTAATCCGGGAGGGGGTGTGACACATAAGCTCCTCGATGCATAGCTAATAGCCACCCTCAACGTATAAACTCTTCAACGCATAGTTACCTTGGAACACTTAATGACCTTTTCTGCGCTTACTATGATGTACCCGAAGACTTCTTACCAACACCAAGGTCCTTACTAACGCATAATAATCCTTCAACGCATGCTACTCACGCCTTGAGGTTCTTCAGCTTCACTTTTCTTTCTAGCTTAACACCCTCCAAAACCATTCTCATAGCTTTAATTTCCAAGATTAAGTGTGAGCCATGCGATTTCCTCTTCCTCCTAATTCTTGTGTTCCTTTTCAAATCCTCAATATTAAATACCATGCGTTAAAGCTTAACCATCTATGCGTCAACCTGACTTCTAAAGATACATCTAACTTCAACTAATTCCCAACTATACCTTTAGTCCTTCATTCTCACCCTTGGTGAGACATCCACTATTTTCCTAATACCATTCATCTCAACGCATAGAATTTCTTGGCCATATTCTGCAATTCCACAAACTTAACTTTTTCGTTTTGAAAGTTCCCTTACTCCACATACTTTTATCCTTACTAGCCATCTTGAATACCTAGGTTCTGGAATAGGATGTTACAATATGTGAAGGCACCTGAGGGTTTGAAATGCTGAGGGACGAAGTGTGAAGGCATTTGAATATGTGAATGATGAGAATCGGTACAAGAGGTTGAGTGCGTTGAGCTGCCACAGTTAGGAAAGGATAATTGTACTACTATTGTTCTATGGCATGGGTTGACTTAGGAATTTCTATTTATATAAATATGTGGTAGTTATGATGATCCATGTTAACTCAAGAAGTTTGATAGTAATTGGATACATTCAGTCACTCACTGGGCTTAGGCTCACGCTTTCTTGTTTGTTTGTTTGCTTGTTTCAGGTAGCGAAAGTGTCTGGGATGCCTAGTCTACAGAAGATTCTCGTCTAGGCCTACTTTGGATCAGTCCTCTAGGATAGTTGTAATTACACAATTTATGTACATGTTTTATTGTCATACATGTTCCTTGGGGTGTAGTGAGATTTGATTTTAAAGTGTATATAAAGAACACTTGTTTTGATGAGTTATGATTTTTAAGCATCGGGCTTGAGCAGTTATGTTTATCTTATGAGGTTATGCTGACATATAGTTAATTATAAATGATCTGGAGTTGATTAATGTTATAGTTACAGTAGGATACGGGTGTCTGCAGGTTCGCACTCACTCCTAGTTGAGAAGGGAATCTGGGAGGGGGTGTGACAATAGGATTGTATCCATTTACAACAAGCTAAGTTAAAGAAGCAATGAATTGGAACCAGAAGATTGAACCAAAGCTCATTGAAACTACCTGATCGGTAATTGCATACAAAATGGCAATGATGTAAGGCAGACAGTAGCAAATAGCAAGGCGAACAAGACATGCAATTGCAATGCAAATCAGAACAAATACGACATCAAAAGCATGGAATGTAATACAAAGCCTGCAACGTAAACCAACAAATATCAATAAGAATATGAACAAATAAAGTGTTAAAAGACCATTAATTTGAAAACTAACAAACCAGTATAGCTGAGGTGAACCCTCTTTCAATTCTTGGCCTCCAGCAGCGTTCGTCTGTCAGAGTTTGTTCATTCTGAATTAGATCTGGCTGTCTGTCAACGTTAACTCGATCTGGTCGTCTGTCCGTTAGTGTCACCTTTAGATCTGGCTGGCGGGAGAGGGCATTTTTAACACCCCTTAATTACCGTCGGGAGAGGGGACTGAGGGGTGTTAAAGAGTTAGAAATATAAAAGCGAAAGCAAACAAGATCTAAAGCACTTTTATTACATCAATTTAGAAGATTAAACATGCTTAATCAAACTAAAATACAGAGAAAGTAACACTTACTTGTTGTAGCTCAAATTTGACTTGAATTCCTCTAGATTTCTAATTATGAACCCTTCGAGGACCACCAAAAGTGTCTTCCTTGTTATTCTCAGGCCTTAGAATGGATGGTGGGATCCAAATTGAGCAGAAATTAGGAGTAATTAGGTGAAGGACACACTGTATTTCGATTTGGAGTATCTGATTATTTTCGGCAAAAACCTTAGTAATTGCCAAGCCTTCTTTTAGATTTCCTTCTTCTATTTAAAAAGGAAACCATGTAAATCAAATTTACATGCTGATTGACACCAAATATGGTGAATAAGGTGGTGAATTTGAGATTGGAAGATGAGGTTGAAGATGAAGTCACCATTTCCTACTTCAACATGCTAAGTGGGAAAAACCTCAAATCCAAAATCTTATTTTGAGATTTGAATTTTAAAATTAATTTTCAAAATCAATTTAAATAACATTAATTCAATATATAATTAATTTAAATAATAATTTAATTAACTAATTAATTAATTATATTAAATTAATTTTTAATAATTTTTCCACTTTTTCGGCAATTTCAAATTCGATGAATCTCTATTTGACGGAATAACATTTAAATCATATTTAATATTATTAATTCTCCAAATTCGTCTAATTCGTAATTAAATGAACAAACCGTAAAATTTGCTCCTTAACTAAATTTGAACGCTTCAAATTTTCTCAATATACTGTTCTAAGATTTAGTCCACGAGTTAACAAGGGGACCAAATGGACCTACAGATCATGAGCTCCAACTATTCAAAATTAACCGGCTAAACTCTTTAACCTATTTAATTAACATTCATTAACCACCGGGTCACTCCATTAAAGCCTAGTAGCAGCACTCTCTGTAGGGTTGAAATCCCTAATGCAGTAGAAGAAATACATAATCAAACTCAAAATTAATTGGGATTTTGAAATACCCATATACTGTGAAAAAAAATTGAAAACCTACTGTATTAATTCTAGGATTAAGCATGCATTTAGAGTTAGAAGCCTTACATTCGTTGTCGACTCTGAACGCCACCACCACGAACCTTTCCTATTCTTTGAGATTTTGAGATGAAGGATTGTGGATCCTCTTCTTGATATAGGAAAATCCTTTTGCTAGAGAGAATTTTAGAGAGCAAGGAGAGAAAAAAAAACCACAAAACTCATCTGCCATTTTTCATTTTATAGGCATATATGGAGAGAGATCAGGAGACATGGGATTAAACCACGTAAAGTATAACTCCCACGTATGGCAGTTACTCTTTTTAATTAATTAATTGATTATTTAATTATTTAATTTAACAATTAATTAAATAAATAATTAATAATTAATAATTAAATCTAATTTAATTAATTATTTCATTTAAATCATATTTAAATGAACATCTCCCATATAACCTATAGTTTTATTCATTCAATTTAATTAAAATAAATTAAGAAAATTAATTCTTTAATTAATTAATTGTCAAATTATCCAACGATTTTCTTTTGAGAAAACTTCTTTCTTTGTTTGTGAAGCATCAATACGAGGAAAACAAAGACATCCAAAGGCTTTGAAATATAAATAGTCTGGAATCTTTTGATATTTAATATTTAATTTAACCTACATTTGAATCATATTTAATTGTTATTCTCTCGTGACTTATACTTTTAAAGTGCATCTAATACACATTAATTTTAACCTATAGTTTTAATATGAATCTAATTCATATTAATATTTCATGGTGTTATAAAGTAAATAGTTTTAATAGTAAATGGTATTATAAAGTAAAAGTGATTATTTTATGGTCTAGTCTTATGCAAACTCATTGCATAGGATGCTCCTACGCACATGTCTCTACATGAACAATTTAGGATTACATCGTTTGTATCAAATACAAAGTGAGCCGCATCCATAGTGTCCCCAGGATAAGGTACCCAGCTTTTATCTATATACTATAAACCGTTTTAGCTATTACCTAAACTTGATTCATTTTTATGTCACCACATAAAGTTTAAGTATTCACCTTATAGCCTGGGGTTCTTAATTTATTGGATTTAATAAATGCAATTCACTTATTCAATAAATTTCGATAACAACTTTATTGGGAATAAGTTTTATAATTTACGAACTACAAGTTTTAAAATATAAAACCTAACAAATTGATTATAATTTTTTTATTAAAAAAATCAATCATAAATTAGCATTCAAGACTAAATTTAAGATTGATTGAGACTAGTGAAGCTAAATTCGACAATTGAGAACAAAAGATATTTTAACCTCAAATAAATAAATATTTAAATGATCTTAACAAATCTCATATATTTTTATTTTTCTTGCTTTCATATATATTCCTTATTTAAGAGAAAACTACATGTGTTACACGTGTACCACACATGTTTTGATTTTATACCTATTCTAAGTAATAATGGAAGTTTAGAAATTTGTTTATGATATAATATTTCAAACATTCATTTCGATATTGATAATGAATGTCAAATTTGATCATGTTCAATATTTAACTTAAACTATTTAGAGTGTTACATTATTTTAATTTTATATTTTTACTCTGGATTATAATGCATGCACATTTTTTTCGAATAAAAAATGGATCTCTTAAAATCATCTTATTTACGTAGAAAAATTGATAAAATAAAAAGTTGCATTATTTTAAATTATAAAAATATAATTATACTAAGTTATTTTTAAATATAGAAAAATAACCCAAAATATTTATAAATATAGAAAATTTTTACTATCATAGATAGACGTTAATACTTTATAATTACTTGTAAATACTTTCAATAGTTTTGTCATTTAAAATAATTTTTTAAAAAAATATTTTTGTTTATTTTTATTTAATTAATTAAATTTTTTATGTTCTAAAAGGAATAATTGTTTTTTATTAGAAAGAAAATGTTTTCAAATATCGCTCGTAATGCCACATTTGAAAACAGAAGTAAAATACATATATAATAATGGATGAAGGGTAATATATGATAAACCCTCTCCAACTCTCTTCTATATATTTATTGTATAGTGAAGATAATAAACAATATTATTTGCTACAAATATACTTCAATTTAATAATAAATTTCATTTATTTTTTATTTTTTATTTTTTAATTTCGGCTTCCCGAAGATTGCAGAAGGGAAGGGCAACTTGCCCATCTTGGGAAATATGATTACATTTTTCTCCACTTCGTTTTAGAAATTCAAGAGTCCAAGACACGGTGCTTCCAATAAATAAAATAATGCTAACTTTTTCATTATTTTTAAAAAAATTTCTATTTTTTTAAATACGTTGTATAAATATTTCAAAACTATCTTCAAATCTATTTTAGAGATATTTATTAGAAATATTCCACACAAATTGTAATTTGAAATGATATAGAGATAACCTAAAATACAAATAGAACTCTAAACACTGTTATACTATTTTAGGTCATTATTGCTTCACTAGTTTAAAGTCTCAATTTCTATAAAAAATTTTAGCCGCTCTTTAAGTATAGTTATGAAATGTTAGTTTAATGGTAAGATTACACCTTTTAAAAAGGAAAAGAATATTTTTTAAAAGAAAATGTGGTTTACTTAGGACCACATTAGCGAAATTGTTAAAAAAAAAAAAAAAGTTGAAATCAATACAATACAATTAACCGTCTCGTACAAATGGATCAATATAGGTGAGAAATTAAGAATGACTGCATAGGTGCTAGAAGCAAGCATAACTCAATTGATATATAAAATATATTTGCGACCAAGAGAATTGTAATTCAAATCCCCCACTACTAATGTATTGAAAAAAGAAAAGAATTTGTAAATTGAACCAAAGTTTCATAGAACAATCAATTACTGGAAAAAAAATTAACATGCATATGCTAGTACACATATCTTTGTTCATCTTATTTAATTGTCCAATCATAATTTACGTGAAAACTCTTCTTTACTTCTTTTAAAAATATTTTTGGATTTTACGTGGGTCGTCTAAAAAATGATGCATCTTAGAATGTATCTAAGTATTGCTCGAAAAAAGAATTATGAAATTGAGTATACAACCATTACATATTATTTTGTCAATTGATCATCTTGAAGAATGACAACACATATTGCACACAGCATAAATAATGTTCGAAGCTTTGTTTTAGTTCAAAGAATAGTGAGGTTAGCCAAAGAACTAGTATCGACCTTTGCTATAGTACTTGTAATAAACAAGAACATATGGATTTCTTTGATGTGGTAGATATATTGATCAATTGTTTCACTTGGGAGTTCTTGTTGATGGATCGATATTGAAGATCCATTTTCAGATTTACAGCAATTGTTGTTGAAGTCAAGAGTCTCCCACATTTCTTTTGCTGTTTTCAGCCAACAACGTAACATAGGTCATAACAGGAGCAGATAATGTGGCGAAGAAAATAATGTTTTAGCAATCCATTCTTCATACAATGGATTGGGGTTGAAGAGTTGAGGACGATGTAGTTCTGGACGAATACCTTGCATTAGCAGCGACTGTAGCTTGAGGCCGTTTTCAAGAACGCAATGGGTTTTGGAGTAGTTCCATCGACAAAACCAAAAGCTTGTGTTGGACTAATTGGGCTAAAAGTCTGAGCCCCAAATGACAAATTAATCTAAAATTAATCTTTTCTAGATGTAAAACGAATGGTTGTCCTTTATCTCATGCATTTTTTAATGATTTTTTTATGCAGAGAAATGTGTGATGCCCAGTGGAAGAATCAGTCTACGAAAAAGCAGAAAGAAAAGGGTTTTAAATTTAAATTTAAATCACCCAAATTATCAATCAAATTTCAATTTACTGAATTCATCGATAAAACTCCTTTAACCTTAATTAGGGCTCCAAAAAAATTCAATTTTCGACCAACTTTTGCAATAATTATACGAAAGAACAATGAATTCAATTCTAGGGGAATCCATGATGCATACACAATAACGGTCAGCTGGTTAGAAGCTTTTAATGATGCACAAAATGTGACGACAGTAGCACCCTACACTGAAACCTCTCGGGTTTGCATTTCCAATTCCGTTTTTCACCTCTGTTTTGAACCTTTTTCAATGAAAAAATTGCCACAAATGACACAAACTTACAAGACTCGATTTACGAACAATTTTGCCCAAAACAATGGACTTGAACAATGATCTAATCAACATTAAACTGTAAATCTAAGATGCCAAAAAAAAAAAAAAAAAAACAAAAAACATCTATCATACAAACTCAAAACCTCTCTTTTTTTTTTCCTTTACCAAAAAATCGAATCAAAACAATGGTAAACAAGAAAAAACCCGACAAGCTAACATGAAATTCATGCTTTGATACCACTTGTTAGCATAAAAACTTAAAATCTATTGAATAGACTAAACCTTACGATTATTGTTGAAGCCAAATTGTCAAGAATAAATAACATACCAGATTCGATTCCAAGATTAATGGTAACAACAAGGTGACTATTGTCTTCCTCAACCAAAACTCTCACTAAGATCTCTCCTCTTGATGAGATTATGGAGAGATTAAGTGCATATTGTTTTTGTGTCTTGGAGACCATAGACCTAAGACATCATTGGCGAGGTCAGGGGTCATATGATGGGTGGTGCCAGAGTCCATGTACCAATTTTCATTAGGGTGGACAGTGTTGAGAGTAGAATGAGGCCCAGTTTGTGTGGAAAAGCCTTGAGCAAGCGAGGTATAGGCAACATGAGCCTGAGGTGGAGGGTTGTTTGAGGTGATTCGATACTTTGGATTGTCTAAGTTATACCACGCAAGGCAGCATGCCCAAGTTTGTTACAGATCTGGCATTGTGGTCGATTTGAAGGCCGAGGAGAAGGCAAATTTTGATTCTAGGTGAAGGTTGAGGTGATCTAGATGGAGGAAAAGGAGTAAAAGAAGTGGGCATACCTGGGTTTGAAAAATTGGTTTGAGGAACAGGGAATCGAGTAGGAGATTTACTAGTCGAAGGCCAAGCAGCACGACAAGAGTTTTGTCTAAACAAAACATTTGCAAGATTAGCTTGAATGAAATTCAACTAATCCGTGGTTGTTTGCTTTTCTAGTTGAGCTTCATAGGCGATAAGTAAGCTTCTGACATCTGCAATAGAAGAACAACAGTACGATTTTGAATCGATGTTACAAAAGGATTATATTCATTTCCAAGCCCTTCAAGGATATAACCCAGATGATCTCAATACGATAGGAATTCTCCAATTGCAGAAAACTTGTTAGCCACATCTTTAATTTGAGCCAAATACTAAGCTATTGAAAGACCCTCCTTCTTTATTCTCTAAAGTTGTTAACGAAGACACATTATTCAGGCTGTTGAAGAAGACTCGTATACTGTACGTAGTGCTTCCCAGATTTCAAACGCAATTCCAAAGCCCATAATTTCTCCCAACTTATCTTCATTAAGACAGCATAAAACCAACTCATAACTGTGTGATTGTACTTCTGTCAAAGAGAAAAATAAGGATTTACCTACATTGTGGTTCAAGAAAATTTGGTGGTTGAGGAGATGTGCCATCGATGAAACTCTCCAAACCATATCCCATAATCAGATTGAGGAATTGATTTTTCCATAGTAGATAACTAGTATCAGACAACTTGATGGTAAGGGATTGAGTCAAAGTTGCAAGAGAGGCCACATGTGACTGAGGTTCGGGATAAATGAGAATATGATTAAGTATAGATATTTGTGGAGATTGAAATAGATTTGGAAAGGGCATATGATTTGGAGAAATTTGATTTGAAAGAATATTAGGTAAAGCATTAGGTGAATTACCAAAAATTGGTGGATATTGAAAACCTTATGGATTTTGGTTGTTGTTGATATTCCAATTTGGCATAGGAGGTAAACGCAGAGTAATAGGAGGAGAGAGAGAGGAGGTGTTGGCTGGGTTGATACCACACCGTCGATACAGTTGTGGTAGATGATATTGGTAGTGTCATTCTCACTGTTTCAACTTTTTCTCCCGTGGAGAGGCCTGATCTTGATGCCATGCAAGAGAACCTTACAACTTTGATACCATATTATAATAGAAGATAAAGAAGACGAAGAGATGCAAAATAGAAGAATTGCTCACTGAAGAGCACTGTTCATTCAACAATATTATAAAGAGTAAAGAAATGCCACATGTCAAGCACTTGTAAGAGAAGGAAATAATAGAAAGAAAACAAAAAAATATAGTCCAAAACAGAAAATATTCTAAATTAACAGAAATAAAATAAAGAATAACAAATTGGGAAAACCCATCTTATCATTCATCAAGACCCAAAAGAACATGAGAAACTAGCGCTCTAGGAGGGATCAGACTTCCAACTTGTTGAAGGTTATCTGCGTGTGTTTTCATGGTTTGAAGGTAATCAACCATTTTAAAGGATCCTTTATGGGTAAATTGAAATACTTGCCTTAAATAATCCTCCTCAGCGCGAAATTGAACACTGAACAGTTCTTGCAATGCGCCCCACAACCCCTTTGCTATCTCATGACTCATGTTTTGAGTTGCCACTTTAGGTGTCGTGGAGTTATATAGCCATCCTAGCAAGAGTTGATTAGTGGCTATTCCATGACTCATGGAGAGGATTGACAGTGGTTTGGGTTGTAGTTGTTGAGCTTGACGCTCCGGGAGTTTCTACTCCTGATGTTCCTTGTTGTGTAGTAATAGCAACATAAGAGGAAGTAGCTAGTGTTGCTGGCTGGCTTAGGTGTAGAAGCAACAACAATTTCTGGGTTGAACAAACATGGGCGGGCATGTCTTCTCTCCAGTGAGATGCCCAAACAACCGATAACTCTTTAAAATAGGGAGAGTTAAGTTCTTCCACAAGAGAAAATTGCTCCTATCAAGTTTGATGGAATTGATTTGATTTAGAAGCTAATTTAAAGATGGGTTGCTGTAGGTGAGATTTGCAAACACTCCATTTGAGTTAACTGAAGGAAAAGTGTTGGCCATGAAAAGGCTCTAATACTAACAAAATATTTCAATCCCAAGACAAAATCACCAAAAAAGGGAAAAGAGCTTCGGAGGTCGTGAATACTTTCTATAATATTGTATTTCTGTTATTGTCATTCAATTTTGTACCATGCTATCATTAACTATTTATACGAGAGAGGACAAGAAATTCTAGTGGAGAAAATAAGGGCATAAAGGACAATGCATAGGAGGGACAAAGGGCCACATGGGAAATACTAATTTAACACCAAATAAGGAAAAACAAATTCAAATATTTGCATCAGTTGAATCGTCCTCCAGAGGTCATTGATTTATTAAACGGGGTGTTGGGTTGGAAACAAAAACTGAGGCCCAAAAATAAAAATGTTTAAGCCCGAAATTGAGAGTGACTTGAGGTAGGTGAATTGGAAGGATGAGAAAAAGCCACGCCAATGTCTTGAATGTAGTACACGTGGAATGCATTGTCTACCAGGAAAAAATTGAAAGAATGAAAATATATTTTGAAACTTTATTTCTCATTTTTCTTCTCTCTCTGTTTCCAATTCTCTCTCTCAGCCCTTACCCTTTTCTCTTTTCTTTCTCTCTGAGTTTCAATGGTATTTTGAGGTTGAAAACCGAAAGAAAACTTGTTGCATGAATGAAATAAAGAAAGGGAAGAAGAAGATGATGATGAACACACAAGATTTATGTGGTTCGGCCAATAATGCCTACATCCACAGAGGAAGCTTGCAGATAAGTCTTTATTTCTCTCTTTTTACAGCTTGTATAGTTTTTATGTACATGTGTGTGAAAATTTCTATTTCTAATTTGTATTTATAACTTATACAAATCAGTTACAAGATGTTATTTATTTATTTATTTTTTTTTGCAACAAAATAAATAAAACCATATAGTTGGATTCACACATTTTTTTTACAAATCTCCACCTTGAATCCAACACATGCAAGCTCTTTTTCCTCTAGATCTAACCTTGTTTACCCTTTCTTTGGCAGGTCAAAGTTGATTAGCTCCCGACATTTGAGCATCTTCAACTTCGACACTAGTTTGGTCAACATGTCAGTGACATTTTCTGAGGTATGTACTTTCAGCACTTCTACTTCACCTTCTTCTATTTTATCTCTCACGAAGTGATACTTGATGTCTATGTACTTTGTCCTTGTATGATACTGAGGATTCTTTGAAAGATGTATGGTGCTTTGATTGTCACAAAATATTTTCATTGTGTTTTGTTGTATGCCAAAGTCTTTCAATAATCCTTTTAACCATAGATCTTCTTTGATTGCCTCTGTTAATGCTATGTATTCAGCTTCTGTTAAAGCTACTATAGGTTGTAATGATGCTTTCCAACTGATTAGATTAGGACCATAGAAGAATATATAACCTGTTAATGATCTTCTTTTGTCCAAATCACCTGCATAATCTGCATCTACATAACCATATAACTCAATTTCGGAATTATATGCTTTCTGGTAAATTAGTTTAGCCTCCTTGGACCATATTAGGTACCTTAGGATCCATTTAGTAGCTTCCCAATGTCTTTTCCCAGGGTTAGACATATACCTACTTACTAGGCTAGCTGAGTATGAGAGGTCAGGTTTAGTTGATATCATGAGATACATTAGGCTGCCAATAACTTGGCAATAGGGTACTATGGACATTAGATTTAGGTGTTCTAGGTCAGAAACTTTAGAAGAATTAGTTGAGGATAGTTTGAAATGTTGAGCAATAGGAAGAGTAACTGGTTTGACATTGCTTAGGTTGAACCTCTTTAGGACTTTCTCACAATAGCTTAGTTGGTTTATGCTTAGGGTGGAGTTATTTCTATCTCTTAGGATCTCAATCCCTAGGATTTTGCTTGCCTCTCGCATGTCCTTCATGTCAAACTCTCTCTGTAGGAGATTTTTGACATGAATTAAGTCTTGTTTGGACTTCCCTACTAGTAACATATCATCAACATATATGAGTAGAAACACTTTATCCTTGTAGGATGTAGTGTTTAGGTACACACATATGTCATTAGTACTTCTTTAAAAACCCAATACTAAAAATATAGTCATTGAATCTCTTATACCAGCACCTTAGGGACTGTTTAAGTACATAGATTGACTTATTTAGAAGGCAATAGAGGTCTTCCTTTCCTTTTATTTCATATTCTTTAGGTTGCACCATGTAAATTGTCTCTTCTAGATGTCCGTGTAGGAAAGATGTCTTTACATCTAGCTGATACAACTCCAAATTATCTTGAGCAACCATAAATAGGAGAAGTCTAATAGAGGTTTTCTTGACTACAGGAGAAAATATCTCTGAGTAGTCTGAGTAGTCTATCCCTAGCATTTGAGTGAAGCCTTTAGCTACCAACCTAGCTTTATACCTCGGTTTTTCATTGTTTAAGCCTTCTTTCACTTGGATGCAATTGGTTTGCACCCTTTAGGTAGAGGAGCTAGAGACCAAGTGTCATTCACATTTAGTGAATGCATTTCTTCATTCATTGCTTCAACCCAACTCCTTGCATTAGACCCATTTATGGCCTCATCAAAAGTAGTTAATTCTTAGTCTGTAGGAGCCACTATAGCATTGAGCACTAGGTTCATATAGTTCATTTCAGTATATCTAGCAGGAGGTACTATAGTTCTTTGTCTATCTCTTGGTAATGAGTATTGACTTAAATCAAGTTGAGTGCTTGCATTAGTTTGTTCCTCGATTTTCTCCTCTTCCTCTTCTTCTTCAACTTGTAGAATAGGATCTATAGTTGGTGCTTTAGGCTTCTCCACCTCAATTTGGGTAGTGATGGTCTCTTTAGTAGCATTGGAGGTTCCCTCCTTTTGCATATATATCTCTTCCTCTCTAAATGTTACATCTCTACTTATAATAAACTTCCTTTCAGTAGGGTGTCACATCTTGTATCCTTTTACCCCTTTAGTGAAGCCTACAAACATACATTTTTCAACCCTAGCCTTCAACTTCCCTGAATTTTGGTGCACAAACCCAACATAACCAAACACCTTTAAGTTATCAAGGTTAGGAGGATGTTTAGTCCACTTTTCTTTAGGTGTTAGGAAGTCTAGGGAAGTATGTGGGCACCTATTTAAGGTGTACGCAGTGTATGCAGCAGCTTCAGCCCAAAATTTCTCACTTAGGATAGCATCAGATAGTAAATATCTCACCCGTTCCATGATAGTTCTATTAAGTCTCTCAGCCATTCCATTTTTGCTATGGGCTATATCTCACAGTCCTATGCCTAGTTATGCCATTCTCACTACAATGTTTATTAAACTTCTTATTACAAAATTATATGCCATTATCGGTTCTTAGGTACTTTAGCTTTCTATTAGTTTCCTTTTCAATTAGAATCTTCCACTCTTTAAACTTCTCAAATACTTGGTCTTTAGTTTTTAGAAAATAAACCCAACTTTTCCTTGAATAGTCATCAATGAAGGATAATAAGTACCTTGAGCCACTAAGGCTAGGAGTTGTTGCTGGAACTCATACGTCTGAATGGACATAGTCTAGGATTCCTTTAGTAGTGTGCTGAGCCTTTGTAAAACTGTGCCTTGTAGACTTGTCAATCACAGAGTGTTCACAGAAGGATAGTTGTTCATTGATTCTTTGAGGTAGGATACCCTATTTAGAGAGTGCTTGTAATCCCTTTAAGTTGATATGAGAGAACCTCTTATGCCATAGATCTCCTTCTATTAGGAAAATTTATGTTATAGTGTAAGCCCCATTTAGCATTTCCACACCTCTGACCACATACAAATCATTTACTTTCTCCCCAATCAGCATAACCTTTGAGTCTTTTATCACCTCAAGTACTCCACCTTTTCCCTTGTATTCACACCCCATGGAGTCTAACATACCTAAGGAAATCAAATTCCTCTTTAGCATAGGTATATGTCTGACATTTCTAAGCAACTTCACTGTTCCATCCTTCAATCTTAATGAGACTGACCCAATTCCTTGGATTTTACATGATTCATTGTTGCCCATGTAGACCAATTCTCCATCAGCTTCTTTATAGGTGTTGAACCATGACTTAAAGGGTGTCATGTGGTAAGTACATCCTGAATCTAAGACCCAATCATGCTTCCCAAGAGGACTTACTTGGTTGGCCTTGTCTCTTGTAGAAGCTAGTGCATTGAAGTAGAAATAAGAGTCTTACATTATAGAAGCTTCAGGCTGTTTCCCCTTAGCATCTTTCTCTTTTTCTTGATTTTTCCTCTTTAAGCTGAAGCAATCTTTCATGAGGTGGCCCTTCTTCTTACAATAGTTGCATTTTAGCTTTGAATTAGGCTTATGCTCCTCATTAGATTGTTGTTTACCACCCTTAGACTAATGTGGTTTGCCTTTGCTCTTAACAAATAGCCCTTCTGCACTAGGCTGCTCTTTCTTGGTAGCATGAAGCTCCAATTCTTTGATTTTAAGAGCCGAAATTATCGCATTAGTAGTAATTGACTCTTTGCCATACTTTAAAGCATTCTTTACCTCTTTGTATGCCTCTGAAAGGGAATTCAATAGGACATAGGCTTCATTGTCATCCCCTAGTTTCTCACAAAGACTCTTGAATTTGGTTACTATCTTCTTGAACTCATCTAAATTTTCAGTGAGTATTCTAGCCGAATCCATCTTAAATGTGAAGAACTTCTCTCTCAAAAACATCTTGTTTGGGAGGTCTTTTGTGGTAAAGAGACCTTCCAATTTTGTCTATATCTTGTGAGAGTTGTGTCTTGGTCCATAATCTACCTTAGGACACTGTCAAGTTCAAAATTAGAGTCTCATAGGCTGTCAGCTCCATGTCTTCCTTTTCTTGTGCAGTCAATGTTTGTGGGAGAGTTGATGGGTCCAAAAGGACCTTGTGAGCCTTCTACTGTCCAAGAATGGCTTTGATTTTGGCTTTTCACAAGCCAAAATCACCATTTCCATCAAACTTTTCTATTTCAAACCTTGCTACTGCCATATTTACTCATATTTTTTTTATTCTTAAACCTCCAAGAACTGCTTTCTTGATTTTCTTAAAGCTCTGATAATACTTTGTTGGGTTGGAAAAAAAAACTAAGGCCCCAAAATAAAAATGCTGAAGCCCGAAATTGAGAGTGGCTTGAGGTACATGAATGCAAAGGATGAGAAAAAGCCACACCAATGTCTTGAATGTAATACACGTGGAATGCCTTATCTGCCAGAAAAAAATTAAAAGAATGAAAATTGATTTTGAAACTTTATTTCTCAATTTTCTTCTGTCTTTGTTTCCAATTCTCTCTCTCAGCCCTAACTATTTTCTCTTTTCTTTCTCTCTGAGTTTCAATGGTAATTTGAGGTTGAAAACTGAAAGAAAACTTGTTGCATGAATGAAATAAAGAAAGGGAAGAAGAAGAAGATGATGAACACACAAGATTTACATGGTTCGGCCAATAATGCCTACATCCACAGAGGAAGCTTGCAGATAAGTATTTATTTCTCTTTTTACAGCTTGTATACTTTCTGTGTATGTGTGTGTGAAAATTCCTATTTCTGATTTGTATTTATAACTCATACAAATCAGCTACAAGATGTTAATTGGTTTTTATTTATTTATTTTTTTTTTGTAACAAAAGAAAAAAAAACTTATAGTTGGATTCACACATTTTTCTACACGGGGCGTTTCACCAATTGCCTTCACAGGAACTATGCTTGAATACTAAACTGTCGTGGCACAGGTGCTTGTGTATGCCATGCACAAGTCGTGACATTGTCGTCGACATAAATCTCGCGTGACTAAAGGAAGAAGAAAGGTGGAGAAGGGCTAATAGCTGCTGCAAATCGTGAGAGGGAGAGAGAGAGGAAAAAGATGGGGGCCTACGGTTTCCTAATAACTTTTCTTTTCTTTTAAAATGAAAAGGGCTCAAATAATAATAATAATAATAATAAATAATAATAATTTTGAGATTTTTCGCATTTCATAACTAGTTCTTCTTTTCCAAAATTAACACTCAAATGAATAATAAAATATTTGAAAAGAATCCAAGTATTAAATTTCAGGATCTTGGTATTAAAGATTTTAATTAAAAAAATATCTTTTTTCCAACATTTTAAGAAATGTAATATGGCTAATTAAAGAGGCTAAATTGAAATTCTAATTTTCAAATTAGAATCGACAAAAGAGGAATCCCATTAATTTAAAAATTAACAAGTTGATACAAATTTAACGGCGTAATTTAATCCAAAATTAGCCTAATTTTATAACATGAGGCGTTACACCTTCCACCATTTCCCTCAACCTACCGCATTTATGTAATCTATTTTCCTTTCCTCTGTCTAATATGAGCCTTCTCTTTAGCCATTTTTCCTTGGTTTTATTGGCTTTGGTGGACTTCTCTCCCTCTATGTATTTATTGTTATATTTATGAATGAATTAGGAGTGGGATATGATTAGGGTGCTAAGAATGTTTTAACCTATTTCAGATGTTCTGGTACACCTACTGGGAGCTCATTGTCCACATTGTCGTATCTTTCTCTAAAAGAAAGTTAATGTTAAAATTTTGTGAAAAATGCATCAATTTGAGTGTTTTAGACATATTTCTATTTCTCTTCAATTCAGTCTCACATATATAATGATAGAGTTTGGAAAATGAACTATCTTGTTTTTGTTTGGAAATTGGTGTCATAAATCTTGTGGGTCTCGTAGTTTGTAATTTATGTAAATATAAATTATTTATTTAATAAAATAAGAGGTATTTTATTTGACGTTTAGATTGCATTTTACTCGATCCAATAAAACTAAGATCAAAATCTATTATATGTACCTTGAACAGTATGTAGTATAAGTGGACCTTGTTCAAGTAATAACCTAAATGGTATGCAATATATGGATAAGGTTAGGTACCTTATCCTGGTAACACTATGGTTACGACTCACTTTGTAATTGTTACAAGAGTTGTAAGTGTTACAAATGATTTGATCCAAATTATTCATGTGGAGAAATGTGAGTGGGAGTATCCTATTTAAAGAGTTTTATAAGATCAGACTACAAAATGATTATTCTCTTTTTATATAACACCATTGATTAAAGAGATTAACTTTTCATTAGGATGACTATAGGTAACTCGGTCTCAATCTGAGTGAATTATAGACTACTGTCTATAATGACAATCCTTTGATTTCTATGGGTGAGAGTGACCCATGCCGCCGACTCAACAAGCCTACCATTTTAAAGATTTGTCCGAGTAGGGAGTTGGGAATATAACTACACAAGATGGAGTTCACTCCTTCCCGTCTTCATGGAAAGTAGATAAATTGCTCTCCTAAGTGCTTAATCTAGGTCTTGAACAAGGGGCCCCTCCCTCTCATTGGCTCTCAAGAGAGATTTTTTTATGGTATATAAACATGTTGTTCATTAGAAGATCAATGGGACTTAAGGAGAAAGAAGTAATTACAAGGGTAAAACGGTAATTTTGACCCAGCTATAATTACGAGTAATTTGTGAAGGGTCGATTTATTGGCCCTTCCTAAAAGAAAAGTCTTATTTTAACTGTGTTTAAATGTTTTTGATGAAACAAGATACGTTTATGAATCACTAAAGGATGTTCAAGTTTGTATTGATAAATGTGATTTTATCATCATGCATTGAATTATGACTTTAATCATAAATTCTTGTTTTGATTATTCATGCGAAATTCTGAAAAGTAATGGTTTGAGGAAGAGGTTTTCAAACCATTAGATCTAGTATCCGGGACGAGATACTTGAGCTCTGTGTGCACCCACGACAACTGTTATGCGTTGAGTTGGTTCGCATTAGCAAAGACTGAGTGTGTTGAGTTGGTCCACCTCAGTGCTTGGGTGTGTTGAGTTGGTCCACCCCAAGGATGTTTGGGTACAGGTTTTGGTGATTAATTTATCATGTGTTCTCATGTGTTATATTAAGTTGTCATTCGATTCTTTGTTGTTAAAAGTTTATCATGTGTTTGGATGAGTTCCTATTAAATTAACATGCGTTAAAAGGTATTTCTTTATTTCATGCATTTGAAAAGAGTTTCTGATTAAGTTTTAAAGCATGCATTGGTATAAGATTTCAAATATGTTTTGAAACAAAAAAGCTTGTTCATAAAATGTCACTCACTGGGCTTCTCAGCTCATACTTTCCCCCCACCCCCACAGGTAGCGAAGGAGTTTTGATTCCCGCTTGAGGTTGAAGTTTGTCACAAGGTTGGTTGGTCTTTGCATAGTTTCAATGTCTTAAAGTCCAATGTTGGTGTCAGTGAGTTTCATTTCAATCAAGTTATGAATGTTGAACTAGATTAGAGTTTTGTTAAAATTATGTGTAAAAATATCTGAGCTAGTTGTAAAAAGAGTATTATTTATTATGTTGTTAGCTTAAAAAATAGTCAGGTAAAATAGGTTGAGTTGGACCGTAATATCACAAAAAGGTGGTATTTATTGTCCTCACATCTTCTTTTAGGTTAAAAAGGTAAATTTGGGAGGGGGTGCGACAGAATAAAAAGGCGACAATATCGAAAAAGGGTCCAAAGATCCAATCAAACCCAATTTTTCAAGAAATCAACGTACGTAAAGATTGAGAGTTAGTTGAATTAAAGAACCATCAAGGATCATCAAGAATGAATTTTTACGCCCAAGAAGAACTTTCAAGACTCAAAATTACTTTTTTGGTTATGAAACACAATCAAGAAAGGTTGATTCAAGAGAATTAATGGATGAATCCTATACCCACTATGAGATTAAAACATATTCAAGAATCCAACAAAATGACTACTTTGATCCCGTAGCATTGGAGGAAATGAAGAAAACAACAAAAGAAATCCAATGTTCATTGACAAAAATGAGTCACCATATTGATCAACTATCAATTCATTTGCAAGAGTTCAAGAACGTATTGTTTTCATATACTGAAGAAAAAACAAAGGAATCACAAGTGGAAAATTTTCAAATAGAAAATCTTGTAAATAAAATTGAAGAAATGTGAAGATGTTGATTTGGAAATAGTCTTCAAGTGAAGAAGAAAAATTCAACGAAGAAGATGAAAAAGGAGTATCGAACATTGAACAAAGATTGAACAAGAACAATGACACACTGATTGTGGTGGAAGTAGATTTCCAAACCGTCGAAGAACTTGAAGTGACACTACTAGAAATTCGGATTTTGTTAATGGCAAAAAAAATCAAGAAAGACATACTTTGATGGCCAAAAAACATTAAGAAAGTCTGACCATCAAGAAATGATGTTTTCTTGATGGCCAAAAAATGTCAACACAAACCCTATCTTGATGGTCATGGTCATCAAGATAGGTTAGGTTGATGTTTTTTGCCCATCAAGTATTTGAGCTTGACCATCAAGAAAGGTTGTTTTCTTGATGGCCAAAAACCGTCAACACAAACCCTATCTTGATGGTCATGGTTGATGTTTTTTACCCATCAAGTATTGGAGCTTGACCATCAAGAATGATAGTTTTCTTGATGGCCAAAAAACGTCAACACAAACCCTATCTTGATGGATTTGGTCATCAAGATAGGTTAAGTTGATATTTTTTTGCCATTAAGTATTGGAGCCTGACCATTAAGATAGATACTTTTGTCGATACTTTTTGAACGTCAAGGTAGATTAATATTGATATTTTTTGTCCATCAAATATTTGTAAATAACCATAAAGAAAACCCTTTTTATTGACGTTTTTTTGCCATCAAGACAAATGTATTATGATGTGTTTTAATTTACGTTTTTTGGCCGTCAAGAATCAACATTTCTTGACGTTTTTTGACCGTCAACTATAACAATTTTGAGGAGAAAAAAAATAAAAAAAAGATCAGGGTCATTGTGACCCCCCACAACCAACCTGTAATCAACCCCAAGACTGTTTTATACCTGCAATTTGTGTTCACTCCAAACAACTTAGATACAATTTTACACATCTCCTGCAAGCCACCAACTATGCAACTCCAATTTTTCACTCACATTACTCCATCCGAATCATATAATGACACCAACTACATAATTCCAAATTTTCAATCACAATATCTAAATTGACAATTTCAGACCATCTCATTGAAACATCATAGCACAACATAATGCATCAAGTTCATTAATCAACTAGTAAAATACTTTTTTTGTACAAAAAGTTAGTATCTTGAAACCGAAACATGTAAAGCATACTCCTACTAACCTTGAACCTATCGAAACTAAAATTTTGTCCTTAAATCTAACAATAAACTGTGAAGTCACAATACTCAAATGTAAAGTCTTATAAAGTCACAATAGTCAACTCTAACCGTGTCTAATTCCAATTGACTATAGGGTGTTTGTCGGAAAAATTATGATAATATTGTAGTTTTATAAAATATTTATGAAAATATTGTGGTTTTGGAAATATTTATGAAAATATTGTGGTTTTTATTGGGAATGGGAGCCAAAATTTCTTCTTCTTTTTTTTTTCCTTCTTTCTTTGGTCGAGGGTTCAACCCTCGACCATTTCTCTGTTTTTTTTTTCTTCTTTCCTTGGTCGAGGGTTGAACCCTCGACCTTCTCCTTTTTTTTTTATATATATATATATTTAAATTGTTTTTTCCCACTTCCACTTCCCACTTCGGAAAATTTTAAAAACCGTTATAATAACAAACATATATTTTATCACTAACCAATCAATATAAAAATAAAGTGTCAATATTAATACAACAATTTATTTTTTTTCCACTAAAATTCGTAATAATAAAAAAATTCAATGTGTCCCACAAGGTGGACGTCGCCGATTTCGAGCTGGTTGGTGTCGTCGACTTTGCACTCTAGGTTGCTCTGGTGGATCTGGTTGCTCTGGTACCTCTGCAGGCGCTTCATGGACGTCGTGTCCATGTGTATGCATGTATAAAGATGATGGTCCGGCCTCTGAATCGTAATATCCTGAACCAAAGGCTGGTTGCATCATCATCGGACTGGCATAACCAGTCTGGCTCTGCGTTTGCGTCTGCATCATAGGAGTCAATTCTTCCACATTATGGTCAACGGCATCAAACTCATCTTCTTCTACTCGAGCACGTCCCCTATGCCTTGGAGCTGGTGGAGGTGCAATAGGTATATCGTACATGTAGTGTAATTCCTCCATGTAAAATGCGTTATTATTGCATATAGTTAATACTTGATCTGAATCATTTGCAACATCACGAAGACTACTATTGCTCGATCTCTGTAAATTACAAAACAATTAGATAATATTTCGAACAAATTTAAAAAAAATAATTAGAAAATATTTGATTATATACCAAATGACCCAAAGCCGCTCCCGGACGAGTAATGTAGCGTCTCGTAATATTATTATACCAAAGGATGTAATCTTGAGTTGCATCCCTATCGAATTGCCCAACTGAAATGCCGACTACAATAAACCTTCTACGATAGTGCCATCGCACTACCAAATGTGCAATTTTTTCAGACCAATCTGCAGTTCTCAGGTCAATGTCATGTAGGAGGGGTTCAATATTGCACTCTGATGGGATATCCTTTTTCAAACCAAACTGTCGGATTACCCTATTAAGAAGATGCTATTCACCAATGTGAAAACATATGAGTGGGCTCATTGTCTGCCATATGTCTTGACCGCTCGTACAAAAATTGGGCAAACTGTCCATGACAGCTTTGTAAGGCTCCCAAATAATCTGAAACATAACATATTATATTAAAAATATTAAATACAAGTATATAAAAAAATATGTATAAAAAATTCATGGGTTTAGTATTCACATACCTAGTCAGGTTGAAGCAGATCAAACATATATCTATACTGACTCACTACATGTGTAGCTGACCGAGTTACACAAAATTGGTCTCTCCACCTACATTATTAAATTAATATTTTAGGTTCAAAATTAAATATAAGTCACAAAAAAATATTAGCTAAACTAAATTAAAATGACATACCGAGAACCGTAGGCTCGTTCTGCTAATTGATGATTGTTGACATGTTGGAGTTGTGGAGCAATTGTTGGAAATCGTTCCCAAGCCCATATTTGTAGCAATATCAAAGGCCCAACAATTTCGCGAACATCTGGTTTTGTTGCTTTACATAGCTGTCTATACAGCCATGCCAAACACGCTCCACCCCAAGAATACCGTCTCGCCTCATCGAGATTATCTAACAGTGGAAGGAGCATTAGGTGCACGAAGTGACTTGATTTATCAGAAAATAGACTCCCGCCCATCATCTGCAGTATGTATGCTCTTGCGTATCTCGTGACAGATTCCTCGTCTGCATCATCCTCAAGTCTTGGAAATTGTGTCCTTAGCCATGTTAGACTCAACCTTGATCCCCTAATTTTATTTGCAGGTGGGGTGACACCGAGTAGCATCTGACAAATATGCAGCCAATCGTCATGCATTACCCCAGTAACAGGCTTGCCATCGCCAGGTAAGCCAAATAATATTTCTATGTCTTGGAGCGTGATAGTGACTTCTCCAGTAGGCACATGAAATGTATGGGTCTCTGGCCTCCATCTCTCAATAAGTGCAGTGATGAGGTGCTAGTCTAACTGAATGAATCCTAGTCTGGCAACCCTGTAAAAGCCTGATGCACGCAGAAGTGGTAGTATGCGACGATGAAGTGAGATGGTACGATAAACAACCGCCTCACGCCATCTACAGTACATCTCGCCTGTAGTCCGATCTTGCCATACATTTGTTGATCGATGAACAGACTGATCGTATAAAATATCGGGATCAATCGGTCCTAGGTTTAAAGCCATGATCTAGAAGAAAACAAATTATATATTTATCGAGTAAAACATACAAACAAATTAGGACTTAAAAGCGAGAGAGAGTGAGATAGTGAGAGCACATGATAAAAATATTAATTTTATTATTGAAACATTGGTTACATGATAGAAATGTTAACGAAAAAAATCTCTAACTGTTTGGTGCCTGTCTTTGTAACGAAGGACATTTACTTCGATTATGACCTAACTGATTACAAAATCTGCAACGTACTTGAGAACTTGGTTCTCTCCAGTCCATCTCATTATGATATCGTGAACTCTTTGGTCTACCAGGTTTTCTCAATAACGTCTGGTCGGCATGTAAAACAGGCATATTAGGTGGTGTGATCCAGTAATCTTCATGCGGTACAGGTTGAAACTGAGGAGAGTAGCATGCAGCGTATGTCGACATTTTATAGTAGTCCTTAATGAAATCTTCATAGTTCATGTTAAATCGTGAGCAAACTGCCATAAAATGCGAACATGGAATGCCAAATGCTTGCCACTTGTTACATGAACAGTACCGTTCGGAATCACTTAGCTTTAGTATTTGAATATTTCCTCCTTTAGAATTGAGGCTGTGACGTCCGGTTTTCACATGAAATACACCTTCATAACGATCATATGATTGGACTTCATGTTTACTGGATCTTGCAGCCCATTTTGAGATTTTTTCGTGTGCGTACCTGAATATTTACTCACTTAGTATTTTAAAAATATTTGGAACAAATTGTTGATTACTAAAAAGAAAATTATTACCGGGTGTATTTATCTCGATGCTCCAAGGCAGCTCTTATTTCTTCTCTTCTCTTCTCAAAATAATTTACACATTTGTAAAATGTTATTTGAGCAAGAGCATTTATCGGCAACATTCAAGCTCCTTTGAGGACTCCATTGATGCACTCTGATAGATTCGTCGTCATCCACTCGTACCTAAACCCTCCATCGTGCGCTTGAGTCCATTGCTCAATACCAATGTTGTCAAAAAAACTCATACAACTTCTATTTATTCGCTTGATGTCTTCCACCGCTTTATTAAACTTGCGAACTTGAAACTGACATCCAGCACGATATACAAAATTTTTTAATGTATTGTACTTGTATTTTTTATTAAAATTACTTACAATATGGCGCAAGCAGAATCTATGATGACATTTTGGCCCTGTCCAACCATTTTCTGGATTGTTCACTGCCGAGATGATGCCACCATGCCGATCCGAAATCAAGCACACCTCGTCATGTATAACAATTTCTCTTAGGTGTTTTAAAAACCATCCCCACGTGTCCGCAAACTCCTCATCTACAACGGCAAATGCAAGAGGAAGAAGATGCCCATTCGAATCAACTGATGTAGCAATTAGCAACTTTCCTCGATATTTTCCATACAAGTGAGTCGGCCGACATCTATTAAATGCTTCTATACAAGGACCAAATGCCCAAAATACAGAAGTAAGGATGACATGTCCTTCAGTAAGTGTGCTCTTTATTCTCCATTCCACTCGTGTGCCGGGATTTGTATGCTTAATCATATACAACCATCTGGGTAACAGTTTGTACGAGTCATCCCAATCACCAAACACTCTGGTCAATGCCTTTCGTTTACCCTCCCACACCCTGTGGTAAGGAACATGGTATCCCCATTTCGTTTTGATGTTGGATTGTAGTTGTGCCACACTGATGGACGGTTTTTCCCTCACAGCTTCACAAAACTCTAGTGCAATCATTGAAGAATCTAATTGCACATGAGTTTGGCTAAGCTCTAAGTAAAAACATGTATGTTGATCAACAAACTTAGTAATCTCGAACAAATTGTGAGTTTTTTTCTTCGCTGCACGGAGTCGCCACTTGCAACCATCCTCCCATTTCTTACACTGAATTGCCCAAACATTCGGTGTTGATTCCACGACCTCGTATGGTGCGTGACACTGGATAGCAAAACACTTGACCAAATGTTGTAACATTTCTTTGTCTTGAAAAATCATACCCTTATACAATTGGGTATTGTCAACGACTACCGGGGCTACAACTGGGTCATGTTCTCTAACGCTATCTATTATATTCATGTCAAGATTAGCGTATGTACTTGACGGTATTTCATGTTCACGACCATCGAAATCCAACTCCTCGAATTCATCGTCTGTTTCTGTTCTAAACTCCCTATATTGATTACCAGCCACCATATTTTCATCATCATAGGCTGGTGCAACTGATTCAGGATCAGCATCAATACATTGATTCGGGTCTTCGAACTGACACAACGATTGTGCATTCAAGTCTACGTCCAATCCTACCCTACTCACATTAACGTATAAATGCACTAGGTTCGGGAGCGGCATTGCAAGCGAAAACATCAGATTCATTGCTTGTTCGTTATGAATGGGGAATGACATATACTTTACCGATCCTAATGGTGTTAGATTAGGATGTCTGTATATTATTTCTAAGTGGTTTGATCTCATATCTACACCAAGTGACAGCTCAATCATTTCAACAAATTGTTCAAAAACAAGTCCACTATTCACATTTATGCTAAAACCCCCACATGCTGGCTGGTCATATTCAACTCCATCGACACCATCAATCATATGACCATTCGTAAACAACATAAATCCTAAACACTTGTCTGCCATTTTCTAAAAAAAGAAAACAATAATATACATCACTAATTATTTAACTGAAAACTATAATATTAAAAAAATCGGATAGTAATATCTAATGGTAACTCACAAATTCAGCAATGGTTTACTTTTCTTTCTTTCTCGAAGTGACGACAATCGATCTTTGCTTCCAAAATAGCAACAAATAATGTAAAAAAAAAATAGAATGAGAATAGAGAAAGAAAAAAATTTATATTATCTTAAAAAAATATATATATTTCATAAATCAAGTTTATTTACAAACCTCGTAAATTTGGAAAAAAAAAGATAATATTTCGATATATCAAATTATTTAGGGAAAAAAGAGGGAGAAAATTTGGAGAAAGTGGAGAATTTGTGAGAATTTGTGCAAAAGAGAGAGTGCTCGAATGAATTTAGAAGAGGAGATAGTGGGAGGAAGAGGAGATAGTGGGATGAATTGGAAGAAGAAATGTGGGAGGAGTGGCTCAGATGAGGGAGGAATGGCTCGGATGAAAGATGAAACGCAAGGAAGAAGAAATAGTGGGAGGAAGAAGTGGCTGGGCGGAATTTAAAGAGACATGGTCGAGGGTTCAACCCTCGACCATAAGTCATGGGCGACGCAGATGCAGCGGCGGCAGGGAATCTCTGCGACGACGCGACGGGACCTGCGGCGGAATCTCTGCGACGACACGACGGGACCTACGGCGGATTCTCTCTGCGACGACCCGACGGGACCTGTGGAGGACGGAATCTCTGTAAAAGTTTCCACCCGCGGGTCTGCAGTGGTCAAAGGTTGAGGCCTCGACCTTGCGTTGGTCGAAGGTAGCCTTGCGTTGGTCGAAGGTGGCCATGTGTTGGTTGAAGGTAGTCTTGCGTTGGTCGAAACAGGCCTTGCGTTGGTCGAAGGTAGGCCTCGCGTTGGTTGAAGGTTGAGGCCTCCATGCGTTGGCCGAAGCAGACCATGCGTTGGTCGAAGCAGGCCATGCGTTGGTCGAAGCAAGCCATGCGTTGGTCGAATGCCTTGCGTTGGTCGAATAGGCCTTGTGTTGGTCGAGGGACTGCTTTGGTCGAGGGTTGAGATCTCGACCTTTGCCTTTGGTCGAAGGTTGAGGTCTCGACCTTTTCATCTCTCCACCATCCAATCTTCTCTCTCCTCCAAACTACCATATTTTCCTAAATAGTTTCCAAACTACAATATTTTCCTAATTATTTTTACTAACTACAATATTTCAATAAAAGGTCCGTGTTTGTCTCGTCAACTGCAAGTAAACAAACCATATTAAATTGATTAAAAACAATTATATTAAGTGTAAAAACTATAGTTAAACAATATGGTTTAAGCAAATGCATACCACGTCTGTAACTATTGTGCTCCTACGAGTTACAATGTCGTGTATGAATTTCATAGTATAGTACCCACTCTCTGTGCTACCTGATTGTTTAGCACACTATATATGTACACATATATTTCAACCCATGTTAGAATAAACCAAATCTTGTAATCTAAAGTATAATATCATTACATTGAAATTAAAATGCTTACCATAACGAGTACCCACATAACAAGTTGAGATCGTGTACTTGTTCGAGCATAAAACATTCTTATCCTCCTAAACAAAACAAACGCACAAAGATATTGGATTGTTAACATAATAAATATACATAATGTGACATAACTTTTAATTACTTACGTATTGACAATAGTTTTCACATCTTCACAAACACCAAGTCCCGAGGAGTCAATTTAATACACTGTATTAGTCTGTAAGCTGATGACAACTACCATCCAGTTATATCTACGTAAAAGACATAACTCAATGAAGTTAGATAAATCAATGTTTATCAATAAAAATTATTAAAATACTCATTATCTAAACTTACCCAGGATTATATGAACATATCAACAACTTATTCTTTGTTGAGGTCAACCTGTTGCACAAGAATGTAGAGCTTTATTCCTTAGTGCCTGAGCCACTTGAAATTTGTGCAGGGTGAATGAATGCATAATCCTCTAAATATACTTGGGTCGACTGCTACCAAACATCTAAGATCATAAAAACAAAAAAAAAACAAAAAAAAAACTTTTAATATTAGAAATGTTACAATAAATTATTAATATTAATCACGTTAGAAATTGAAGTGATACCCAAATATCTGATCATCAATTGGGATATGCAGATATTCATCAACCATCTCCTCCTCCACATATTTTAGCACAAATTGTATCATTGTTGGTAATTTTAACACATCGGCCTTTGGTTTTTTTTCCTTTCAAAGCAGATAACTCCAGAGAATATTTCTTATGTGCCTATCCAAAAAATGTCAAACATTAAAATGAAACATGCAAATGCAATAACTCATATTTTCATAAATAAAATTTACCTTTTTTGCTTTTCCTACAACCACCAAATGCTTTGGTCATAGAACATGTGATCCAATTATATCAGAAACCCTATAAACACTTCCAACAACATGTATGAGTAATGTGGAGTTGGTGTCATGTCCCACCCCCTCCCGGATTATCCTCCATAACCTGAGAGGAGATGTGAAGACAGCAACCTTGACTCCTCTGTAAGGTTCAATGTCCAACTACTATCACCAAAGACAACCTAGACGAGGTTCTTGCGTAGGCAAAGCATCCCGAACTCGCTCACTACCTAGAAAAAAATGAAAAACATGGGAAAGCGTGAGCTAAAACCCCGTGAGTGACTAATTTTATAAAACTAACTTTTGTTCGAAAATAGGCATGTTAAATCTGTTACGCATAAAACAGGGAGTCAAATCATCATTTCTGAAAAGAATCATACTTGCCAATCATTTCATCAAATCACATAAATTCACTTTTTAAAAAATCGCTTCCAATCATATTTAATAGAAACAATCTACAACGCATCAAATCTTCTTTTATTTTAAATTTTCCTTAGTCAGGGCGGAGCAAGACTCAACGCACCCAACGTCGAAAACAACCTTAGTTGAGGCAGAGCAAAACTCAATGCTCTCAACGTCGAAAACAACCTTAGTTGTGGTGGAGCAAGACTCAACACATCGGACGTCGAAATCATCCCTAGCTCGATGCGGAGCAGAACTTGACGCACCAGCAATATCAACCTTTATGTGCACATAGGAATATGGCGGGTTGCCCAAGTGCCTTCTCCATATCCCTCAGTACTGGGTCCCGGGGAAACTCACATGCCTTTAAGCATTGAGCCTTCTCTAAAACATTTTAGAAACCAGTTTTCTAATAATCAATTCATTGAGAAATCTTTCTTAAATAATATCTCACAAATATGTATAACGAGTATTTTAACCTTTTAATGAAAATAGATAACATGCCTCGTAAATAATATAAACATTCATCATGCTTTTCGAATACACTTAATCATCAAACCACAGCTCATAAGAAAACCAGAACAACATTTCTAATAAACCAGTTTCGAAGAAAAGAAAATGTCACTCACAAAACGCTTAAGGAATTTCCTCTTTTTCCTTCAAGTTCTGCTTTCCCGAGCTCCTTGAACGCAAGGCTTGAGGCTCTAAACCGCAAGGTAGCTGTTCCCCCTTTCTGGCAGCTCAGTTGGACGCAACATTGCTCCTTAAACGCAAGGTTTGGCAGCTGACGCAGAGTGCAGCCTAACTAATAACTCTTTTGGCTCTCCTTTTCGATGCGTCGACCTCTCTTGGACGCAAGATCTAACTTGAACGCAAGGTCCAACTTGAATGCAGCGTTCTCCTTGAACGCAAGGAGATAGTTTTCTCCTGCTTCCTCTCCAAAGCTTTGACTTTTGGATCCTTCCTCTTTCTCTTCTTCCCTTAAGGTCCTATTTATAGCTTTGGAATAAAGTGCTTTCCATCTCACTTCTCTTCTCTTTTTGCCACTTATTTGCCACCTATCACGCTGCATGACTTATTCAATACGCAATCTTGATACCTCCTCCTTATGAGGTGTTAAGCCCAAATGAACCCATGCAACCTTTACCAATTCATCTTATGTGTCCAACTTTTCATCCAATATACAACTATTCATCCAACATAATGTTTCCTATGCGTTCATATAATCCTCTTCCAGGTTTTAGCTTCTTTACTCCCTTTCCTTACTCTCAGCCTAATTACCTTTGACCCCGTTTCTCCATCGCATACTACTAGGCGTCCATGTCTCAAACGCACACTACTATGCGTTTGTACCTTACCGCAGAATACCATGCATCCAACACTTCTTTCCCTATGTCCAATCTTAGCTACAAGTCCTTCTCTTGTGTGATAACACATCTGACGATGTGGTTTACACTTGATAACCCAAATCCAACTCAAGACCTTCCTTTATAAGTTTACACTCTTTGCGTTTACCTTTACTTCGTTCTGCGTCCATGACCTTCCTCCTATCCTTGAAGATTCCTTGATTATTCTTCTATGTGTCCTTGAGTTATATTCCAAGGTTATTCATTTAACCTTTTCCCTTGTACTTAACTATTTCTCTTATGATTAATTAGTATGTGTCCACCTCCTACTCCCAATCTTAAAGCTTACTTCTCAACCTTCTACTTTATCCATCACTCGAGAACATCCCTCGATAGAAGTCTATGCGTTACTCAGTTTGCGATAGTATTCTTCCCCCGTTTCCTTCTTATCCGTTTATCCTTCCGTTCCGAAACTTAGATTTCTTTCCAACACTCCATGACTTAACTTATTCCTTTTTGCTTATACGTCCTACCTTCGTCAAAACTACATTACCTTCCTTAACTACTTCCTATGCGTTTACCCGAGATCAAGGTTCCATTTCCATCTTATCATGGAGTTAAGCTCCTCAACGCATAGCCTTAATCAACCCTTGGTAACCACCTTCAACGCATAGCAACCCTTCAATCATAGTTACCCTGAACACTTGATGACCTTATATGCGTTTGCTATGATATACTTGAAGGCTTCTTTACCAACACCATAATCCTTACTAACGCATAATAAAACCTTCAATGCATGCTGCTCACGACTTAAGGTTCTTTGGCTTCTCTTATCTTTCTAGCTTAACATCCTCCAAAACCATTCTCATAACTTGTTAATTCCTAAGACTATGTGTGAGCCATGCAATTTCCTCTTCTTCCTAATTCTCATGTTCCTTTTCCAACCTCAATATCAAATTCCTTCCAAATTAAAGTACCATGCGTTAACACTTTACCATCTATGCGTCAACCTAACTATGTTCCAAAGATACATTTAACTTTTAACTAATTCCCAACTATGCCTTCAATCCTTCATTCTCACTCTTAGTAAAATATCCATTCTTTTCCAAATACTATGCGTTCAACTAGTCTTCTTATCGCATAGTGATACTTCCCAAACATAGTTGACACACTCGAAAGATTTCCTTAAGTCCTTAGATCACCTTTCCATTCATAATTCTTTCCAAACTACTTAATGTTTTCTTATTAAACAAAAACTCTAACTTACAATTCACTCTTCCTCCTTCCATTCATCTCAACGCATAGAATTCCTTGGCCAATAATTCAGCAATTTCGCAAACATAACTTTTCTCTCTTAAGAATTTCCTAACTCCACATACTTATAATCTTAGCTCCACTATTCTTGTCTTACTTTTTTCCTTACTAGCAATCTTAAGTACTAAGTTCTAAGGTAGGATATTACATGTCATCTACAACTTCAATGAGAACCCGCACCTCATTTACTTCAAGTGTTACCCCATAAACTACTTCGTTAGACCATTATCTCTTAAAAACAGTGCTTGCTGCCACAATATTATCAACACTTCCAACAACAAGACTACAAGGTCTCCCCTAAAACGTACATTCAAACGATCAATTTATTATCAATGTCAAATAATTCATCAACACAACAACTTATAAATCATGTAAATACAATTTTTACCTAGTCTATCTTTTCATCATGGGTGGGCGATGATAATATTTGTTGATCATGTGCAACTGGACGTGTTTCATCGACCTTCATTTGAGAATTTAACTCGTGCATGTATTTAACCATTAAATTATATTTATCCAAAATCAGTACTTTCTCCTTTTTCCAATATGTCTCTGGCTCGTCATTCATTGGAGTTTGTGTGGGTTCTGTAGGAATATGTTTATGAAAGTATAATGAGGGTGTAATCAACCCCCTTACACCTCTTACCCGTCCTCGGTGTTCAAGTGTTCCCAATGCTTGGGTCAATATATCATATGAATAACTTTTATAGTTTATGCCATCTTTGGATAGTTCATCCTGCAATTTTAATAGATAAACATTTTATTTTCAAACATATTATAATGTATTACATACACCAATAGAGAAGCAATCATTAGATTATTACTTACAATTTTCACTGCAACTTCTTCGACATTTTTATTTAAGAATTCCCTATTTTTTCCTAGTCAAGCATGTTGCAAACAGTAGCTCGATCTGCTGTTGGAAAAAATTTTTCTTGTCTTTTCTACAAGTATATATGAGTAAAATAAAGTTTAATGAACACAACATAAATATTTTTGTAAATAATAAATTGTTATCACATAAAACTTACCAACTCCTCACTCAAATTTGCATAACTTTTGCGTGATATTCTATGATTGTATTTGTATTGTTTGCACCGCTCTTTCTGCAAATTGCTATGTGCCTACAATACACAAAAAGAACACAAGTTAAATTAAGCAACATATTTGGTGATTCAAACATAAATTAATTAATAACACTAACCTGGAAGTCGTCTGATAGAGCTTGATTAACAAAAATTTCCCAATCAGCTAGATCGATAGAAGGATACTCAGGTGGAGGAAATTTCAAGCATTCTAGAATGTCTTTATATGGTCAATGTGCCTACTCCTCATACCATTTTTGAAATTTCGAAATGCAATTCTAGCTTTTATCAAAATATCCTTCTTAGATTTCGGGTTTATCACAAAAGACTTCTGAAAATTACAAAATAACATACATGTAAACATACATGTAAATCCAAATACATCATATTTTATTGAATTAAACATTAAATGCATACAAGTTACCTGAATGCTCACAAAAGTTTTTTCTTTCAGCTCTGATGGCATTTTTTTCCATGAAGCATATGAAATTGGTACGTGGTTCTTCACACAAGTCCCAATGTAACTTACCATTTTAGTGGCATTTTTCCCAATCCATTGGTTGATCATTATACTCAATAACCCACTGATCTGCATCTGATCTAATCTATGTTAGCTGAATCATAGTGGTAGGACCACGAACCGATCAGCGGGTAGACGGTGTCTCCAAATCATGTGCCATTTCGAACTCGTGACCATCACTACCAGGTGAGACGTGGTCATCGCTGCTAGTGTCCATCTGTAAGTATCCTGCCATGAAAGTAAATGTTATTAGTGGACTAAAAGTAAAGGTAACTAATAAGCAAAACTGATCAATAAAGTTAATTGAAACACTCAAATTGTTGGAGGATGCAACAAAACATGCCATTACATTATAATAAGTCATACCATCTATCATTCATTATCATTGACTATCAAAGTGCCATCACAGTCAGTTCGAATATAGATTGAATCGTCTTTGTCCATGTCCTCAAATGCATTTGAAGCAACAACATTGTTAGAACTACTACAATTTAAAGTTATGTCACCTAACTCATCTTCGTTGATATGATCTTCGTACTCCTTACTTGGAGGATGCAACACAACATGCCATCGAGAATCACTTGGGTCTTCGATAAAAAATATATGTTTCGCTTGTGATGCTAGTATAAAAGAATCCGACTTATATCCAATACGTTTAAGATCAACTAGTTTAAATCCCAATTCATCTATTCTGACACCGCTAGCACTATCAACCCAACTACATTTAAACATCAGAATGTTAAGAGTAATATAATTCAACTCCCACATCTCTTGAATCACACCATAAAATGACATGTTTGTCATTATTGGATTTTTATCTTTTGCACTAGCTATCTGCATTGTTTTCGCTACTAAACAAACGCCACTATTTTGTACATTACCAGCACCATCACGGTTCCTTCCAATCTAGTTAACCTTCCCTTTCAACACGTTTTCCAAACACACACATCCATTTTAATACTTTGGTAGATAGTTGAGTTTAGCGAATTATTTATATGCCCACTAATAATCTAGAAAACTATTTTTGGTTTGTTGTCACTATGCTCTAAAAAAACATAAACACAGCCACTAAACAACAAAAGGGTCATACCCAACTATAATAAACTACAAAAACTCCAATTTTAAATCTCAAATCTTACAACAAAAGATTCTAAATTGTGTTAGAATAGTTATTTGTTTTATTAGGTTACAAGAAAATTAAACCTAAATTGTAAAGCAACCAAATAAAATACAAGAATTCAAAACTTAGAGTAATAATAACAAAATTTTAATACTCACAAGCACTGGATGATGAGCGGCGGACGAACGACGGTACGAACATTGATTGCTATCACGAACTGGCGAACCCAAAAACTACCATGAATTGGTGGCGGCACGAAGTTGCTACAATAAACCACAAACCGGTAGTGACACGAAGTTACTACCACGAACCGACGGCAGAGGAGAACCTGCCAACCGGTGGCGGCGGCGGTGAATGAATCTGCAACCACGAACAGGCGGCGGCAAACGGATATGAAACCACGAATCGGTGGTGACGGACGGATCTACAACCATGACCAGATCTACACGGGGCGGCGGTGAATAAAACGAGTACACGAACCAGTGGCAGTAGCAGACAGATCTGCAACCACGACCAGATCTGCACGGGGTGGCGACGGACGAAATGAGTACACGAATTGGTGGCGGTGGCGGACGAAACTGCTTCACAAACCGGCGGTGGACGAACTCTTTCACGAACCGGTGGGAGACGAAGCTCCTTCAAGAACTGACGGCGGACGAAACGCTTTGAGGATCTGGCGGCGAAGAACTTGCTGGCGAACTGCAAACGATAAAAAGGCGGCTTCCGGCGACGGCGAACTTTGAGCCAATGGCAGCAATGAAGGAGGACAACGACAGATCTAATGAAAATATGAGGGTTTCAAACCCTAATATAAATATGGTTTTAATAAAAACGGTTTCATTGATGGGCATTGACCATCAATGAAACTGTATTTGGATTCGTTGATAGTTAAAAACCTTCAGGAAAACTCAACTCTTTCTTGATGGTCATTAATTGGCCATCAAGAAAAAGCCCAAAAAATACATTTATAGAAATTATGTTTTAGAAATTAAAAACTTTTCTTCTAAAAACACTATTAGCAACAAGATTAGAAAGACAAATAAATTGTAGATTTAATGTTCATAAACCTAATTTTAAAATCCTAAAAATAAAAAAATTGAATAGTTATAAATGAATATAGCATTCCAAACTATATATTTGTTAATAAATTTGAAGACCGAACAAAATTAATTTATGATTTGTGTGCGTTTTTTTTTTTTTTTTAATTCAACAATGAGTATAATAGGTGGGGATCGAATTATAGACAATGAGTATAATAAATTTGAAAACTCTTTCTTGATGGTCATTAATTGACCATAAATAAAAAGCTCAAAAAATAAATTCCTAGTTTTTGGATTCGTTAATGGTCAAAACCCATCAAGAAAATCCTTTCTTGATGATCATTGCCCATTAAGAAAAGGGTGAATATGGACATTAATTGGCCATCAAGAAAAAGCCCAAACCTTTTTGGGCTAGCTTTCCTTGATGGTCAATGCCCATCAATGAAAACGTTTTTATTAAAACCCTATTTACATTAGGGTTTGAAAGGACCTTTTATTGAAATATTGTATTTAGTAAAAATAATTAGGAAAATATTGTAGTTTGGAAACTATTTCGGAAAATATGGTAGTTGGTAGGAGAGAGAAGATTGGATAGTATTTATATTATGCTAGACGTATCATTTTAAGCTAAATATGTCATTTTAATGTTCGTATTTATTTTGTTAATAGTCTTTGAATTGAATAATATTTATATATTGATGTTATGAGTTTTTTTCTATAATTTAATGTTCTTGTTTATATTATATTAGATTTATCATATTAATATTATATTAGATCTACCATGTTAATGTTATATTAGATCTACCATGTTGATAATTTTAATATAATATTTTTATAATTTGTCTTTGCTTTGCATTTTATATTTATAATATTTTAATTTTTTAGTACAAATTTATATTTTCATTGCATATTAGATATTACTAAATAATTAGTGATGTATATTGTTGTTTTCTTTTTTTAGAAAATGGCAGACAAGTGTTTGGGATTTATGTTGTTTACAAATGGTCATATGATTATTGATGGTGTTGATGGAGTTGAATATGACCAGCCAGCATATGGGGGTTTTAGCATAAATGTGAATAGTGGACTTGTTTTTAAACAATTTGTCGAAATGATTGGGCTGTCACTTGGTGTAGATATGAGATTAAATCACTTAGAAATAATATACAGACATCCTAATCTAACACCATTAGGATCTGTAAAGTATATGTCATTCCCCATTCATAACGAACAAGCGATGAATCTGATGTTTTCAATTGCAATGCCGCTCCCGAACCTAGTGCATTTATACGTTAATGTGAGTAGGGTAGGCTTGGATGTAGACTTGAATGCACAATCGTTGAGTCAGTTCGAAGACCCGAATCAATGTATTGATCATGATCCTGAATCAGTTGCACCAGACTATGACGATGAAAATATGGTGGCTGGTAATCAATATAGGGAGTTTAGAACAGAAACAGATGATGAATTCGAGGAGTTGGATTTCGATGGTCGTGAACATGAAATGCCGTCAGGTACATTCGCTAATCTTGAAATGAATATAATAGACAGTGTTAGAGAACATGACCCAGTTGTAGCCCCGGTAGTCGTTGACAATACCCAATTATATAAGGGTATAATTTTTTAAGACAAAGAAATGTTACAACATTTGGTCAAGTGTTTTGCTATCAAGTGTCACGTATCACATGAGGTCGTGGAATCAACACCGAATATTTGGAAAATTCAGTGTAAGAAATGGGAGGATGGTTGCAAGTGGTGACTCCATGCAACGAAGAAAAAATCTCACAATTTGTTCGAGATTACTAAGTATGTTGATCAACATACATGTTTTTACTCAGAACTTAGCCAAACTCATGTGCAATTAGATTCTTCAATGATTGCACTAGAGTTTTGTGAAGCTGTGAGGGAAAAACCATCCATCAGTGTGGCACAACTACAATCCGACATCAAAACAAAATGGGGATACCATGTTCCTTACCACAGGGTGTGGGAGGGTAAACGAAAGGGATTGGCCAGAGTGTTTGGTGATTGGGATGACTCGTACAAATCCCGGCACACTAGTGGAGTGGAGAATAAAGAGCACACCTACTGAAGGACATGTCATCCTTACTTCTGTATTTTGGGCATTTGGTCCTTGTATAGAAGTATTTAATAGATGGCCGATTATTCAAATAGACGGTACTCACTTGTATGGAAAATATCGAGGAAAGTTGTTAATTGCTACATCAGTTGATTCGAATGGGCATCTTCTTCCTCTTGCATTTGCGTTGAAGATGAGGAGTCTGTTGACACGTGGGAATGATTTTTAAAACACCTCGGAGAAATTGTTATACATGAAGAGGTGTGCTTGATTTCGGATCGGCATGGTGGCATCATCTCGGAAGTGAACAATCCAGAAAATGGTTGGATAGGACCTAAATGTCACCATAGATTCTGTTTACGCCATATTATAAGTAATTTTAATAAAAAAATACAAGTACAATACATTAAAAAATTTTGTATATCGTGCTGGATGTCAGTTCCAAGTTCGCAAGTTTAATAAAGTAATGGAAGACATCAAGCGAATAAATAGAAGTTGTATGAGTTTTTTTTGACAACATTGGTATTGAGCAATGGACTCAAGCACACGATGGAGGGTTTAGGTACGAGTGGATGACGACGAATCTATCAGAGTGCATCAATGGAGTCCTTAAAGGAGCTCGAATGTTGCCGATAAATGATCTTGCTCAAATAACATTCTACAAATGTGTAAATTATTTTGAGAAGAGAAGATAAGAAATAAGAGCTGCCTTGAAGCGTCGAGATAAATACACCCGGTAATAATTTTCTTTATAGTAATTAAAAATTTATTCCAAATATTTCTATAATACTAAGTGAGTAAATATTCAGGTACGTACACGAAAAAATCTCAAAATGGGTTGCAAGATCCAGTAAACATGAAGTCCAATCATATGATCGATATGAAGGTGTATTTCATGTGAAAACCAGACGTCACAGCCTCAATTCTAAAGGAGGAAATATTCAAATACTGAAGCTAAGTGATTCCGAACGGTACTATTCATGTAACAAGTGGCAAGCATTTGGTATTCCATGTTCGCAATTTATGGTAGTTTGCTCACGATTTAACATGAACTATGAAGATTTCATTAAGGACTACTATAAAATGTCGACATACGCTGCATGCTACTTTCCTCAATTTCAACCTGTACTGCATGAAGATTACTGGATCACACCTCCTAATATGCCTGTTTTACATGCCGACCCGACGTTATTGAGAAAACCTGGTAGACCAAAAAGTTCACGATATCATAATGAGATGGACTGGACAGAACCAAGTTCTCAAGTATGTTGCAAATTTTGTAATTAGTTAGGTCATAATCGAAGGAAATGTCCTTTGTTACAAAGACAGGCACCAGACAGTTAGAGATTTTTTTCGTTAACATTTCTATCATGTAACCAATGTTTCAATAATAAAATTAATATTTTTATCATGTGCTCTCACTATCTCACTCTCTCTCGCTTTTAGGTCCTAATTTATTTGTATGTTTTATTCAATAAATATATAATTTGTTTTCTTCTAGATCATGGCTTTAAACCCAGGATCGATTGATCCCGATATTTTATACGATCAGTTTGTTCATCGATCAACAAATGTATGGCAAGATCGGACTACAGGCTAGATGTACTGTAGACGGCGTGAGGCGGTTGTTTATCGTACCATCCCACTTCATCGTCGCATACTACCACTTCTGCATGCATCAAGCTTTTACGGGGTTGCCAGACTAGGATTCATTGAGTTAGACGGGCACCTCATCACTGCACTTATTGAGAGATGGAGGCCAGAGACCCATACATTTCATGTGCCACTATCACGCTCCAGGACATAGAAATATTATTTAGGTTACCTGTCGATAGCGAGCCTGTTACTGGGGTAATGCATGACAATTGGCTGCATATTTGTTAGATGCTACTCGGTGTGACCCCACCTGCAAATAAAATTAGGGGATCAAGGTTGAGCCTTACATGGCTAGGGACATAATTTCCAAGACTTGAGGATGATGCAGACAAGGAATCTGTCACGAGATACGCAAGAGCATACATACTGCAGATGATGGGCGGAAATCTATTTTCTAATAAATCAAGTCACTTCGTGCACCTAATGTTCCTTCCACTGTTGGACAATCTCCATGAGGCAGGACGGTATTCTTGGGGTGGAGTGTGTTTGGCATGGCTGTATAGACAGCTATGTAAAGCAACAAAACCTGATGTTCGTGATATCGCTGGGCCTTTGATATTGCTACAAATATGGGCTTGGGAATGATTTCCAACAATGGCTCCACAACTCCGACATGTCAACAATCATCAATTAGCAGAACGAGCATACGGTTCTCGGTATGTCATTTTAATTTAATTTAGCTAATATTTTTTGTGACTAATATAGTTAATTTTAAACATAAAATATTAATTTAATAATATAGGTGGAGAGACCAATTTTGTGTAACTCGGTCACCTACACATGTAGTGAGTCAGTATAGATATATGTTTGATCTACTTCAACCTGACCAGAATACTAAACCCATGAATTTTTTGTACATATTTTTTTATATACTTGTATTTAATATTTTTAATATAATATGTTATGTTTTAGATTATTTGGGAGCCTTACAAAGCTGTTATGGACACTTTGCCTAATTTTTGTACGAGCAGTCAAGACATATGGCGGACGAAGAGCCCACTTATATGTTTTTACATTGGTGAATGACATCTTCCTGACAGGGTAATCTGACAGTTTGGTTTCAAACAGGATGTCCCATCAGAGTGCAATACTGAACCTCTACTACATGACATTGACCTGAGAACTGCAGATTGGTTTGAAAAAATTGCACATTTGGTAGTGCGATGGCACTATCGTAGAAGGTTTATTGCAGTCGGCGTTTCAATTGGGCAATTCGATAGGGTTGCAACTCAAGATTACATCCTTTGGTATAATAATATTACGAGACGCTACATTACTCGTCCGGGAGCGGCTTTGGGTCATTTGGTATATAATCAAATATTGTTTAATTATTTTTATTTAAATTTATTTGAAATATTATCTAATTGTTTTGTAATTTACAGAGATCGAGCAATAGTAGTCTTCGTGATGTTGCAAATGATCCAGACCAAGTATTTACTATATGCAATAATAACGCAAGTTATATGGAGGAATTACACTACATGTACGATATACCTATTGCACCTCCACCAGTTCCTAAGCATAGGGGACGTGCTTGAGCAGAAGAAGATGAGTTTGATGCGGTTGACCATAATGTGGAAGAATTGCCTCCTATGATGCAGACGCAAACGCAGAGCCAGACTAGTTATGCCAATCCGATGATGATGCAACCAGCCTTTAGTTCAGGATATTATGATTAAGAGGCCGGACCATCATCTTTATACATGCATACACATGGACACGATGTCTATGAAGCACCTGCAGAGGTACCAGAGCAATCAGATCCACCAGAGCAACCTAGAGTGCAAAGTCGATGACGCCAACCAGCTCGAAATCGGCGACGTCCGCCTTGTGGGACACATTGTGTAAGCCCCGTATCTAATTTTGTGAGAACGCAAGGTAAAAAAGGGGCTGAGAGATGGATGATTGGGTAAGAGTAGTTGGCTGGTTTGCGTTTGGGGTGGAAAAAATGACTAAGTATTAGCTATGCATTGATGGCAACATGTTGTGATGGAAAAAGTTTTGGTGAAAACGCAAAGGTAAAGGAAGACTATTATGCGCTGAAGCCGCGACGCGTTGAGGACACAAGGCGTGGAGAATCACTTTGTACCAAAGATTATTATGCGACAAACACATTAAAGGCAGTGTGCTGTTGGAAGTAAAGGCCACGAGGAGTTGGGAGCTGATTTACGATGAGGCTATTATGCGGTGAACGCTACCATGCGTCGAAGATGGGTATGCGTTGGACAAAGAGTATTGGCCGAGAAAAAGTAATGCGTTTGCTAACCGTTTGGCGGGAGAGTTTGAAAAGAAATATCATCAGAGGCTATGTGCGTTGCTGAAGCTGAGCATAAAAGGTATGCGTTGAACGGATTATAGTATAGTGTTGAAATGGAGGATAAGTCGGTGGTATATATATAAGTGGATTGAGAATTCAATTGTTCTGATTGCATTTCAGAGCTCGAGTTGGGTCCATATTAAGGCGAAACATCGGAGGGAGGTAGAAGAAGATGTTCATGTTGATTTGAAGTGGAAATCCCATTGTAATCATGGAAGAAGCTTGAGTTTGGCAGAGGTTTCGGCTGCTGTTATTTCCTCAGAGTGATGCTCGGTTTTGGAGGAAGAACAAATTGAAGAGACGGAGGTTAGGGCTGAAACTTTGAGGTTAGTAAGTTAACTCGATTTCTAGCAAGTTTCATGAAGGATGCTTGAGCTGAAATTGTTTATTGTGTGTCAAACTCAGGAAGAAGAGATTGGAGTTGAATTGCCGGACGATTAGGGGTAACTCGGAGTTGTTGAAGGATATATCCTAAACGAAGAGGATGTTCTTCATGAAATTTGGATGTAAGATGAAGGACCTGTACTTTAACAAGTTTGTAGAAGGAAGAAAGTACTGAAATTGACCGAAACGAAATGTTTAGCAGGTTGAAGAAGGAAGAAGAAAGGAAGAAAGAAACGGTTCTATTGCAGCGGAAGTATCACTGAGAGAGCAAGAGACAGGGCAGCGAAGCAAGTATCGCTGCAACGCAAGATAGGCTTTGCGTCTAACGATTCTCGCTAGAGTATCGTTGGGTGTTGCTCCTCAAGGTAGTCTCGTTGGTTTCATTCAACGCAGTATCGCTAGTACAGTGGTGTGTGATGAGTAACGCTGGCAGCTTATAATTTTCTAAAGAGTAACGTTATTATTGTGTGTTAAAGAAAAATGGAGATTGTGGAAACTAAACTTGAGGATTATGTGTTTTCAGGCCAGGAAGAGCTTGGGGAGGCTTATAATCCACTTAGAGCCGAGACCAATCGTGAGTGACTATTTGTTATATCTTGTGATAAATTTAGTACGCTTATTGATGAGGAAACGTGATTCATTGTAGTATGCCTTATGAATGTGATGTGTTAGTGATTTAAAAGAGTATTAATACGAATGTCTATACATAATAGTAGCTGAGGGACCTTATGGTGAAAGTCTATATGTGTGTAAGCGTGAAATTAAGTGCTGAGGGACTTTTTGAAGGCACTTGAATAACAATAAGGAATGAACTACAATGCTTAGGGACTATGAGTGAAGGCATGTAGTAATCCATCACACACTAGCTCGTGCTGAGGGATCATGGGTGAAAGCACTTGAGTAAAGATAGAATTGGTTACTTGTGCTGAGGGATTTCATGTGAAGGCACATGGTATGTAATTACAATTGAATAAGTGCTGAGGGACGGGAAGTGAAAGCACTAAATAGTTGCAAGTCTGTGAGACATGAGAACTTGATAGTTATATGTGTACTGTGGAAAGAGAATTTTAGTAATTGGGATGTAATGCGTAATGGTTACTAATACACAAACTGGCTTATATTTGGAATAGTTTAGTGGATTTAGTCACTCACTGAGCTTTCTGCTCATTCAGTTTGTTGTTGTTTGTTGTTTCAGGTAGCGAGCGTGTCCGGGACGCCTAGCCTACAGAAGAATCTCGTCTGGGCCTATCTGGAAGCGAACCTCTGGGATGGTTGTAAATATTTAGACTGTACATATATCTTGTAATATGCATATTCCTGAGTGAAGAAAGGGGGACGTGTTGCACCTTATATGTATATATATACAGATATGTTTGTTAAGAGGTTGCACGTTGTTCTAGTATGTCAATGGAAATGTTGTTTAGTTTTGCTATTTATATGGTATCCATCCTATAGAGTTTTATGTAGGGGGAAACGGTATCATGCTCAATCCTAGGTATACAGTATATCTGGGATGGGGTGTGACACATTGAATTTTTTTATTATTACTAATTTCAGTGGAAAAAAATAAATTGGTATATTAATATTGAAACTTTAATTTTATATTGATTGGTTAGTGATAAAATATATGTTTGTTATTATAACGATTTTTAAAATTTTCCGAAGTGGGAAGTGGAAGTGGGAAAAAACAATTTAAATAAAAAAAAAAGAGGTCGAGGGTTCAACCCTCGACCAAGCAAAGAAGAAAAAAAAAAAGAGAGATGGTCGGGGGTTCAACCCTTGACCAAAAACACATACTCCCAACTTCCAATTCCCAATAAAAACTACCATATTTTCATAAATATTTCCAAAACTACAATATTTTCATAAATAATTTATAAAACAACAATATATTTCCAAATTTTCAGGTTTGAAACCCTTATATTTTCATTAGATATGCCGCCGGCATCCTTCATTGCCACCATTCGTTCACAGTTTGCCGACGGTTTGAGTAGCAAGTTCTTCACCGCCGGATCCTCAAAGTGTTTCGTTCGCCGCTAGTTCGTGAAGGAGCTTCGTCCGCCGCCGCCTCGTGCAGATCTGGTCGTGGTTGTAGATCCGTCCACCGCTTCCACTGGTTCGTGTACTCGCTTTGTCTGCCGCTGCCCCGTGCAGATCCATATGTCGCTGCCATCAATTCGTGTACTTGCTTCGTCCACCGCCGCCCTGTGCAGATCTGATTGTGGTTGCAGATTCGTCTGCCGTCGCTGCTGATTCGTATTTCAGATCTGTCCGCCGCCGCAGGTCCGTGTAGCAGATCTGTTCGCCGCTGTTGCCAGTTTGTGTTTTAGCTATGTCCGCCGCTGTTGCTAGTTCGTGTTGCAGATCTGTTCGCCGCTGCCAGTCCGTGTAGCAGATCCGTCCGCAGCTGCCGCCAATTTGTGTAGCAGGTTCTTCCTCTGGTGCCGGTTCGTGGTAGCAACTTCGTGTCGCTGCCGGTTCGTAGTAGTTTTTGGGTTCGCTAGTTCGTGGTTCGTTGTAGCAACTTCGTGCCGCTACGAGTTCGTAGTAGTTTTTGGGTTCGCCAGTTCGTGGTAGCAGTCTGTGTTAGTGCCATCGTTTGTCCGCCGATCGTCATCCGGTGCTTGTGAGTATTAAAATTTTGTTATTATTACTCTAAGTTTTGAATTTTTGTATTTTATTTTATTTTTATTTTGGTATTTGGTTGCTTTAAGATTTAGGTTTAATTTTCTTGTAAGCTAATAAAACAAATAACTATTCCAACACAATTAAGAATCTTCTGTTATAAGATTTGAGATCTAAAAAAAGGATTTTCCTGACCCAAGCATTGGGAACACCTGAACACCGAGGACGGGTAAGAGGTGTAGGGGGTTGGTTACACCCTCATTATAATTTCACAAACATATTCCAACAGAACCTACACAAACTCCAATGAATGACGATCTAGAGACAAATTGGAAAAAGGAGAAAGTACTGATTTTGGATCAATATAATTTAATGGTTAAACGTATGCACGACTTAAATTTTCAAATGAAGGTCAAGGAAATACGTCCAGTTGCACATGATCAATCAATCATATCATCGCCCACACATGAGGAAAAGATAGACCAGGTAAAAATTGTATTTACATGATTTATAAGTTGTTGTGTTGATGGATTATTTGACATTGATAGTAGATTAACCGTTTGAATGTACGTTTTAGGGGAGACCATGTAGTCATGCTATTGGAAGTGTTGATAAAATTGTGGCAGCAGGCACTGTTTCGAAGAGACGATGGTCTAACAAGGTAGTCTATGGGGTAACACTTGGGGTAAATGAGGTATGGGTTCTCATTAAGGGGCATACGAATGTTTTATGCTCGAACAAGTACACAATCTCGACCTATTACGTGGGTACCCTTTAAGGAAAGCATTTCAATTTCGATGTAATGATATTATACTTTAAATTAAAAGATTTGGTTTATTCTACCATGAGTTGAAATAGGTGTGTACATATATAGCGGGCTAAACAACTGGGTAGCATGAAGTGTGGGTACTATACTATGAAGTTTATACACGACATAGTAACTCGGAGGAGCACAATAGTTACAGACGTGGTATGCATTTGCTTAAACTATATTGTTTAACTATAGTTTTCACACTTAATATAATTGTTTTTAATCAAGATAATATGGTTTTTTTACTTGCAGTTGACGAGACAAACATCCTATAGTCAATTGAAATTAGACACGATTAGAGTTGACTATTGTGACTTTATAGGTCGTTACATTTGAGTATTGTGACTCACAGTTTATTATTAGATTTAGGGACAAAGTTTTAGGTTCGATAGGTTCAAGTTTGGTAGGAGTATGCTTTACATGTTTATGCTTCAAGGTACTAACGTTTTGTACAAAAAAAGTATTTTACTAATTGATTAATGAAAATTACTTGATTCATTATGTTGTGCTATGATTTTTCAATGAGATGATCTAATGCTGTCAATTTAGATATTGTGATTGAAAATTTGGAATTATGTAGTTGGTGTAATTATATGATTCGAATGAAGTAACGTGAGTGAAAAATTGGGGTTGCGTAGTTGGTGGTTTGTAGGAGATGTCTAAAATTGTATCTAAGTTGTTTGGAGTGAACGCAAATTGCAGGTATAAAACAGTCTTGGGGTTGATTACAGGTTGCTTGTGGGGGGTCACAATGACCCGGATTTTTTTTCCTCAAATTGTTATAGTTGACAGCCAAAAAACATCAAGAAATGTTGATTCTTGACGACCAAAAAACGTCAATAAAAATACACTATAATACATTTGTCTTGATGGCAAAAAACCATCAATAAAAATAGTTTTATTGATAGTTATTTACAAATACTTGATCGACAAAAAGTATCAATAAAAGCATCTATATTGTTAGTTAGGCTCCAATACTTGATGGCCAAAAAACATCAATCTAACCTATCTTGATGGCCAAATCCATCAAGATAGGGTTTGTGTTGATGTTTTTTGGCCATCAAGAAAACTATCATTCTTGATGGTCAAGCTCCAATACTTGAGGGGCAAAAAATATCAACAAACCCTATCTTGATGGCCAAAATCAACCAGATAGGGTTTGTGTTGACATTTTTGGCCATCAAGAAATCAACCTTTCTTGATGGTCAAGCTCCAATACTTGGGCAAAAAACATCAACATAACCTATCTTGATGGCCATGACCGTCAAGATAGGGGTTGTGTTGACGTTTTTTTGGCCATCAAGAAAATGTCCTTTCTTGATGTATAGGCTTTCTTGTTATGGGCTTTCTTGATGTTTTTTGGCCATCAAAATATGTCTTTCTTGATTTTCTTTTTGCCTTCAACAAAAGCCAAATTTGTAATAGTCAACATACTCTATGTAAGGTTGTATGTCATCTGTATTTTCCAAAACATATAAATGACCTACCTTAGTTGTTCCTTGTCAGGATTCATGCGTGAAGCTGTAGATGAGGGTCGTCCTACTTTATCGTTCTGACCTTGGTCGATTGCCTTTCCAAGTCCAATCGGCATCCCATCGTGTAAAAATTCTATATAAAATTCTATAGCTTCCTCAACAATATACCCTTCAGCAATACAACCCTCCGGTTGATTTCGATTTCGAAGATATCCCTTAAGAACTTTCATGTAACGTTCGAAAGGATACATCCATCGAAGATACACAGGGCCACAAAGACGAACTTCTTTGACTAGATGTACACTTAAATGCATAATTATGATGAAAAACAATGGAGGAAAATATTTTTCAAACAGACACAATATTACTACAATCTCATGCTCCAAGACGCTTAAATGTGTAATGTCTACCACCTTACTACATATAGCGTTAAAAAAAGAACAGAATTGTGTGATAGCATTTCTCACATGTTTAGGTAGTACACCGCGAAGTGCAGTAAGAAGCAATTGTTACCTGAGCACGTGACAATCATGAGACTTTAAAACCCTATCACTTTTAAAGTGTCAATCGATACAAGACTTTTTATGTTAGAAGAATACCCTTTAGGAACTTTCATTTTTGACAATGAATCATAAACAGCACGCTTCTCATTTTTGGATAACGTGTAACAAGCCAGAGCTATGTATGTCTTTCTCCCCACAACTTTTGGCGCCAACTCAAGACGAATGCCTAATTATTCTAAGTCACGACGAGTCTACAATCCATCTTTTGTCTTGCCAGGGATGTCAAGCAAGGTAGCCATCAAATTCATGCATACATTCTTCTCAATGTGCATAACATCTAAACAATGTCAAACATGAAGTTTTTTCCGATATTCAAGTTCAAAAAATACAGATTTCTTTTTTCAACAACTGCGTAAAGAACTTATCTGATTCTTATCTTTCGACGAATGAAACTCGTAAGGAGAATCATTATTGATGAACATTTCAAATATACTTTCTCCAAACAATGGTTATGGAGTCTTCCCAAGTTCTTTTTCATTATTGAATGCTTTCTTTTGTTTTTGAAACGGATGATCAGGTGATAAAAATTTTCTATGTCCAAGATATGTCATCTTCTTTCCAAATTTTAAATGTATGACAAATGCGTTTTCGTCGCATATTGGACACACGCAGTACTCTTTAACTGTGCAACCCGCTAAATTACTATATGCAAGAAAATCATTAATAATCCACAACAATACTGCCTTTAATGTGAAAACTTCATCTTGATATCCATCATAACATGGTACACCATCATTCCAAAGAATTTTCAAATCATCTATTAAAGGGGCCAAATATACGTCTATGTTGTACCCCGGTTGCTTTGGCCTAGAAATTAATATTGTTAACATCATAAATTTATGTCTCATACATAACCAGGGTGAGATTGTATGTCGTCAAAATCACAGGCCAACAACTATACTTACTATTCATCTCACTGTGAGGATTTATCCCATCAGTTGAAAAAGCAAGGCGAAGGTTCCTCTCTTCATTTCCAAACTCAGGCCATAAATGATTGACCCATTTCCAAGATGGAGAATTAGCTAGATGGCGTAGGTTTCCATCAACTAATCTTTCGTTAGCATGCCATGTTAGATTCTTTGAATGCATCGGACTATTGAACATTCTTTGAAATCGCGGTATTGGTGGAAAACACCATACAACCTTAGCAGACACCCCTTTTCTCAGTTCAAAAGAGTTCTTACGCTTCTTCCACCTTGACTCGTTACAATGAGGACAATTAAATGCATCAACAAACTCTTTTCTATATAGGCAACTATTGTTGGGATACGCATGAATCTTTTCATAGGTCATTCCTAGAGTAACTAAAATCTTTTTCGCCTTATACGTAAATTTTGGCAACTTGTTATTTTCAGGTAGTATACTTTTCAACAATGTCAACAATTCTGTAAAGCTAGTATCGCTCCACTAAAATTTTGTCTTCAAGTGATACAATTTGACTAATGTACCAAACTTAGTCAATTTTTCACACCCAGGATATAGAGTTTTCTCAACATCGACAAGTAACTTAAATTTTTTGGGATCATCTATACTATGTTGTTGTGCTGCTTCAACCATCTCAACAATATTGTCATCAGAATCATCATCCAACACTTGTTTGTCAAGGTTATTGTCTACTTTTGATACTACATTCGATGGAGAATACCTAACAAGATTTTCTCCATGCCATATCCAATTATCGTATCTTAGGTCAATACCATATATTAATAAGTGGTTTTTCACTTCCTTAGTGTTCAACATCTTACAATTTCCACACTTAACACATGGACATTGTATAGAAGTTTTACCACTCAACTGTTTTGAGCAAACTCAATAAAACTATCAACACCTTCTTCATATTTGTTAGATAGTCTATCTTTTTTCATCCACGATTTATCCATTATATTATAACCTAGCAAATAAAATGAATACAACAAACCATATTATACTAATGAGACAATAAATGACATAAAATAGAGGACACTTTTAACTTAACTAAAATTATAACAAATCATCTAAGTGACTACCATAACTGCGGGATAGTCATTCCATACCCAAATTTAGTAACATATATAATTAAAATCCAATGATCGAGATTTAAAGATATCAAAATAAATTATATAACAAGTACAATTAACGTTTTTAATATTCATAAAAAAGCAAAGAATCCAAGTGACTACCATAGATGCAGGATAGTCATCCACCCTAAAATAATTAACATAATACACTCAACCCATCCCTCAAAATCATAAAAGCAAAATTAACCAACCCCTAAAATATATATAATTAGACTCAACTTATTCGAAAAATTTTGATTTCAAAACTTACTCAAATTTGGGAGTTCCTTTCAATCTATGATTAACTTCCCCTTTCAACACGTTTTCCAAACACACACATCCATTTTAATACTTTGGTAGATAGTTGAGTTTAGCAAATTATTTATATGCCCACTAATAATCTAGAAAAACATTTTTAGTTTGTTGCCACTATGCTATAAAAAAACATAAACATCACCATTAAACAACAAAAGAGTCCTACCTAACTACAAGAAACTACAAGAACCCAAATCTTAGATCTCAAATCTTACAACAAAAGTGTCCTCTATTAGTGTTGGAATATTTGTTTGTTTTATTAGTCTACAATAAACTTAAACCCAAATCTTAAAGCAACCAAATACCAAAATTAAAATAAAAGAAACTAAAAAAACTCAGATCTTAGAGAAATAATAACAATATTTATACAAAATTATATTTAATTTTCAAAATAATTAAATTAAATTAAATTCAATACTCACAATTTGAATGACAATGGCAGAGGCACGAAGGACAAACGATGGCGAGATCTCACGAACAAACGGTAGAGGAACGACGGCAGTGGCAGTGATATGATCTGAAGAACGGACTGCAGAGGCACGACGGTAGCGACACGGTCTGACGAAAACTAGTGACGTCTTAACGGTGGATGCACGAGATCTTATGGCGGCTGAACGGCAGACGAGATTTGATGAAAATATCGGTGGACGAATAAGATCTGACGGTAGCTGATCTGCAGCGGACGAGATTTGATGAAAATATCGTTGGATGAACGAGATCTGGCGGAGGCTGACCGACAATGGACGAGATCTGACGGAAATCTCAGCAGACGAACGAGATTCGACGGTGGCTAACTGACAGACGCACGAGATGAACGACGTGCGAGAAGATTCCATGATCGGTGGAAGCTCGAACGACTGTTGTTGAACGATGACAGACAAGATCTGTAAGACGATATTGGCAGACGCACGAGATTTGAAGGTGGCTGACCAGCGGACGCACGAGACAAACGACGGTGTAGATCTGACAGTGGCACGCGAGAAGGTTCCACGATCGGTTGTTGTTGAATGACGGACGACGACTTGCGAGCGGCTTCCACGATAAACGACTACCACGAACGGCGGACGAACGACAGAGAGAGATGGTATGAGGGGAAAGGCGGCATGATGGTACCGAGGGAGGGGGGGGGGGGAAGGGGGTTGCGGCGCTATATGTATAACTTAGGTGAAAAGGTTTCAAAAACCTAATGGGAATAGGGTTTCAATACAAAACTTTTCTTGATGGTCATTGGCCATCAAGAAAATAACTTTCCTTGATGGCCATTAACAATCAAGGAAAACCCTTTCTTGATGACCAATGACCATCAAGGAAATATGGTCTTTTTGATGGCCAGTAAATAACAAGAAAGGGTTTTCTTGATGAATTTTGACCATCAACAAATCCAAAAATCGGGAATTCACTATTTTAACTTAACTTATGTACTTTTCAATCAAGAAAAATATAAACCTTTCTTGATATTCTAAGACCATCAAGAAATGTAAATTTAAATAAATAATAATTTTAGAACTCTAAATTATGGTTTTCTTGATGGTTTCTTTTCATGACCATCAAGAAAGGCCAAATTTGTATCATTCATGAATGATAAAGCACACGTAATTCTTGAATAATTCTCTTTGGAAGGTGGTTTTTCATTGATTGGTTCTTTGTTTTGAATGAGCTTGAAGGAAACATCTTTTTTAGGTTTATGGTCGATGACGAAGTTCACCTTTTGGTGACAATATTGGATTTTTTGTTTTGAATTTATCCCTTTGATCATAATATTTTTGTTCAAAATGTAGGAGGTTGGTTTGGTCATACTCCGTTGAACAAGTTTATTTCATTCATTGTCTGCTTCATAATATTCTTCTTTTTAAAACTAAAGGACAAGTTTTCTTTTTGGAGGAGTAGAATGATGTAAGAATAAAAGGGGTTGATTGGGTAAATAGGCAATGTTCTAGGTTAATTCCTTTTTTACCTCCACTTGTAATAAAACTCTGGAAATAGAAATCTTTTCCTCTTGTATGGAACATATTTATCATTCTAGTAAAATATCCAAAATCTTGATTCTTGGGGCTACTTAGGTTACATGAGTACCTCTAGTGACTTGCAAAAGTGGAGAGAGTGAAAAAGAGTATTATCCACACACGCGAGTTGCCACAGGGGTTTGGGTAGCCACCTTCGCTTGAAAAAAAAAAAAAGAAAAAGAAAGAATTTTATTAGATTCAAATTTAAATATTTAGTTCGTTTTATTATAAAAGATATGAGATGTTAAATGGATAATTATAATTAAAATCTCTGCAAAAGGGTTATCCTACCCTAGGAGCTGACTATATCCAAAAAGCAGTATTTTGGTTGTCTTCTTCTTCATTGATTTTGAGCAAGGATGATTTGATTCCATCCCTCCATCTGACGGTGCACATCTAAAAGTGGATGTTGTGTTAACCTTGGGAGCAACCAACAAAAATCATTTGCAGCGAAGTCGTGCCAAATTTACTTTTAAGTCAATGATTTCCACAACACAATGCACTAAATTTGAATTTGACAACCTATAACTTTATGATTTGATAAGATGTGTGATCCTCTAGAATATTGACTTAGACCTTTCAGACCAATAGTGTGCACTAGATTCAATATGTTCAATTACTTTTAATATTTATTTATCTGATAGAAAGTTTATATAATTTGAAATATAAGTTAAATAAATATTTAAATGATCTTTAACAAATCTCATTTCTTCTAAATCGAAAAGTCATTCCGTACTTTGATTCTTAAAAAAAGTAATTCCTTACTAAGATGTTATATTATCAGTTTTTTTTTTTTTTTTTTTTTTTTTTTTTTTTTTTTTTTTACAATTACCAAACAATCTGGGCTTCCTATGATATTATAATTAATAATAATAATAATTTGGTTAAATTATAAATTTGATCTATAGTTTGTTCAAAGCCAGAATTTAGCCTCATTATTGATTTGTTTATTAATCAAACTTATTTAACAATGCATATGATTTTTCTCCTTCTTTAATTTAGAAAAACTAGCGAATCGACTATTGGAGAAGAAATTTCAATCAATCACAAGGTGTACGTCATCACAACAAAAGTTAATTTTATTAAATCTTGAGCGAATTGAAAATTATTGTGTCCCTAATTTAAAAGAGTTTTGAGGCTATTAAATGACAAATAAAAATGTCACATGTCTCTTTTCTAGTCATCTAGTCACAAGAAAAGGGCTTATCGAATTCAACCGTGGTCAAGCTTGAACCACGATCATTGGGTCTGATATTTTAGATTGGACTAGGTTGAGTAATAAAAGTCGCTTGGATCCAAAGTATAGCCCAATTCAAGTAGGTGGTAGAAATTTGGGCAAAGAAAAAAGTTGGGCCCAAGCCTAGCTTTAATAGGCCCAAGCCGACCTAAAACCCATGAAAATCCTCTATAAATAGAGGTCTTCCCCATTCATTTGGATGGATTTTTTAGAGAACGAAGTGCTGAAGCTCTAGAGATTGAAATATGGAAGATTGAAACTCTGAAGACTAAAGTTCTAAAGATCAATTGAAGATCAGAGCTCTCAAGATTGGAAGGTCAAAGCTCCAAAGTTCAAAAGTTTTGAAGATTGAAGCTCTTAAGTTTCGAAGAACTAAAGATAAAAGTTATGAAGCTTTAAAGTTCTAAAAACTTGAAGACCAAAGACTTTAGGAGGCTAAAACTCTTCTCATGCTCCCAAAGACTTTGAAGTTAAAGCTCCAAGAAGATTTGGAGGATTTAAATTTCTTGTAACTTTTCAAAAGAAATGAATACAAATATAAATTTCAAATTTTCCGAATTAAATTTGTTCAGAAATCTCATCCAACAACTACATTTGTATTGCAAGGGTACCATATAATTTTTTTTTTTTTTATTGATTTCATATATTTTGTAAGTAATAATTAAAATTTAATAATTTTGTTATGATATATTTATTTTAAGTCTTTATTTGATACTAAGAAATAATATCACATCTAACAATGTTGAAAGTGTAAGTTATTAAATAAAGAAAAAATATTTGGTATCTTTTGAAATTATTTAAAGTTTTACATTATTTAATTAATTTCATATTTTTACACTTGATTTTATGATATGCCACACTTTTCAAATGAAAAAAGTATTTTCTGGGATAAAAAAAGAATTTCTTAAATTGGTCGTATTTTTGTAGAAAATAAAATAGTAACGGTAATAAACAAAATTGACAAAATAAAAAGTTGTAATATTTTACTAATGTTAATTACTTTTACACACCAATTTAAGATGGTTTAAAAAATTGCCATTCATGTTTTTAGTATTGCAGAGATGAGAATCGACATCCAACCTTAAGAAAGAAGTGGATACCGATTGTTGAGTTAACTTAACTTTAACGGAAATTGGTAATTCATTAAATATAAATTAATTTCATTATTAAGGAACCATTAATAACTCATTACTAATTAAAGTTGGAGTAAAATAGGTTGTGTGTGTGTGAAAATTAATTAAGCATGTGAATTTAATTTTGGTATTTCACACACAAAAAACGATAATACAAAATGATCATATTACAATAAATATATTTGTCTAGAAAAATAAATTTAAAATGTGGTATAAATTACTTAAGAATTTCTAGTACATGAGAAAAAAATAGGGTCGACGGACAAAGGACCAAAATAGGATAGTGTTTTAAAAAAATGGTCAAAATGGTTTCAATTTGAGAAAATGACTAAATCTACTACTTTTTAAAATCTTAAAATGGACAAATATACCCTTATTGTCCAATCTCTACGATTATGGTGTATTTTTAACAAATCTAATAAATTAAAAAGAATATCTAACAATAATCTAGATTACTCAAACCAGAACCCCAAAAAAATATCTAAATTATCAATGATAAATAACTAATTTAACAAGTTAAAAGAATAATTTTTTCGAAAAAAAAATTGAGAGTTTTCCACACAAATATACGATAGTAAAAGAATAATGTTCTAAGAAAATAGAAAATTTCGAATTTGTTACACAAATATACGATCTACAAATACTTAATATTATTGTTAGACTAAATCATACAAATACCCTTGTATTAAAACATAAAAATAGTTATCAAAGTTAACCACATAAACTAAACTATGAAAATGCATTGTACTAAAAAAAAAAAATAAAAAAGTTAAAATGTTCATCAAAGTTAGTGAAGTGACATGAATACAATGTATTAAACATACAACTTATCATGGTTTTTTCCATTACCTCATCTCCAACTTTTCTTAGATGGGATAATAGAAGATGGTGAATATCTTCAACCAGAATATTATTTTTTTGAGACCAAGTAATTTTTCAATGATTCTTTTATTTTTTATTTTGGCCTTTTTTCTCAAATGGGGTTTCTTTTCCCCGTTTTTTTATTTTTTATTTTAATTTTTAAAAATAGTTAATTGTAAAAGAGAATTTTGGTAAATTTCCAAATGAGTGTAGTCAGATTATTTGAATTTTGAAAATTAAAAAATGCATCCAACGGTTACTTGCTTTGATACCAAAGACACATATGGGGGCCCCGCTGCTTTTAACGGTCTCCTTCTAAGCGGTAGGATTTAAATAGCTCTAAACCGGCCAATTCCATTTCTATTCAAATTCAAATTCTCTCAAAACCCTAATTCCTCTCCCAATTCAAATCCTCCCTTCTTTTTTCTTTTCACTGTTCCATCGTGTTCGTACTCATACCCATGGAATCCATTAAAGTCATTAAGGTATATTTCTTATTCATTATGAATAATATCCTTCTTAATCTCTTCTAATTAATTCTCTTCAATTCACTATTATGAATAATCCTTGCTAATCCATTGATTTTCTTCCATAATCCTTTTTTTCTTTTCTCGTTTTCAAATACTTTTCTATTCTTAATTTTTATCTCTTTCTACCCCTTTTTTTCTTCCTCCAATGGGTTTTGTCTTGGAAGTAATTTTATTTTACTTAGTTCAACTATAATAATTTCTCTTTACAGTTGTTTTAAATTATGTGTTTTCTAGTTATTTGTTAGTTTTAAATTATGGATGGTTAGAATTCAGTTTTTTTGTGTTCGCTTTGATGCAACTGCACAATGCTCTTAAATTATAATATATTGTTCTATTTGTCTGATCTCTTTTGGCAAATTGTGGGTTTGTTTGCTTTCCATTTTATTTTATATTCTATATTTACTTGATTATTTTTTTATCATAATGTAGAATCTATTGTTCATTGTTGGCGTTTTTCTCTCCCACTACTCTTTCTTTGTTTATTTTTCCGGTAGTCTTCTTGTTTGTACACTTAGTGTTTTATTTTGATTGGTTTTGTATTTAACTTTGTCAATTCATTAATTCGTACGTTTTATATAATATTATATTTTTTTCCGTTTACTATATAAGATTTTTTTTTTATTGTATTGTATATGGGGTGGATTGAATTTCAAACTTTTAAATTGATAATACAAATTCATGGAGCTCGTTGAGTTATAATGTTCATGTTGACTTATAATTTTTTTTTTTTTTTTTGTCTTTGCTTTTTGATTAAAATATTGGTACTCAAAAGATTATCATGTGTAGTTCTATTATTTTTTTTCTCTATTTCTCTGGTTTGAAAATTGTGGGTTCTTTGATTTTTATTTATTAGATGCAGAATTTAGTTTTTCATTTGATTTTATATGTAATTTCTAGTTGGTTGTTATATAGAGAATGTACCACTTATTTTTCTTCGTTTGCAATTGTTTTTTTTATTTTTTTACCGCAGTATGCTTTTCAAAGCATTGGTCATTGTTTTAATTATTTGGCACTCTTTTAATGTTTGTATTGTTTATGTTTTTTCTTAATTGCTTTGTTAGCTTTAATTTAAATTAATTTTTGTTGTCATGTTTATATGTGACTGTGTTCTAGTTTGATGTTTTTGTATTTTATTTTGCTTGGCTTGATATGTGAGTGGATTTGCTTATTTTACATGTAACATAGTTGTTTCATCCTAACCATTCTCTTACTTTTACATTTTTTCGTTTAACTTTGTTTTAATCAATATGAGCAGTGTAAAATTAAATCTCTAACCTTTACTCAATAATACAAGTTCTATGTCATTTGCTATATGTTAATTTTTTTTGGTATATTTTACGAAAAATTGTAAAAACCACTCTGAAATAGTAGTAGTTACAATTATAAACTCAAACTTTTAATTGTACAAATTGTGCCCTTGAACTTTTACAAATTTTAAAATTAGACTCTTAAAATTATGATAATTGTAGAAATTAAACCCATAAAGTAGAACAATTGAACGCTTAAACTTATACAAATAGTACAATTTATACAATTATATAAAGTTGAAGTTCCCATTCGACCTAATTTTAACATTTATATAATTTTGAAGGTTCAATTTTTTAAATTATTGAAAATTTAAGCATATAATTGTAACTACTATCATATTTTAAATATTTTTTTCAATTTATCCTATATTTTAAAGTTTCTCCATGTTTTGTACTCTTCTAGTTCCTAAAGAAAAAGGGTATATATTTCTCTGTGGATATAGTTTATCATATTATTTGATATTCTATATTTTCTATTTCACTGTTATATGGGGAGTGTGGGATTTATTTTTGTTTGTAGTCCCTTTCGAACAATACATCATAGCATTGCTTGTACCAGTTCTCTCTCTCTCTTCATAGCATTGCTTGTACCAATACATCATAGCATTGCTTGTACCAATAAAAATGAAACAATACATCATAGCATTGCTTGTACCAATACATCATAGCATTGCTTGTATCAGCTCTCTCTCTCTCTTCTTTCATTTTTATTTTTTTCCTTTTGTTTTTCGTTTTGTGGATGATCGTACTTTGTCAGTTTAATTATGAAAACAATCCTTTTTTTTTATTATTTACTTTTTAGTTCATTGATATATTGGAAGTGTAGAATTTATTTTTCTTTATTTTCATTTTCCGTTTGCACTATGCTTTTTTAAGTACATTATAGAGTTTGGGATGTTGACCACAAACTTTGTGATTACACATATTATTTGATTTTTTTTATTTTTTTATTATTTTTTTTTTATATTTTCATTTTATGCTTTTCCAAATCATAAATTTTATTTTATTTTATTTTATATTTTTGTTAAAATACTTGAATTGTTCAATTGATTGCACTTTATAGTTTAAAGTTTGAATTGAATATATTATATATTTTTGTCCTTTTAATGTGGTAGTAAATAATTCTAGTTTTATTTATTTGAGATGGAATTGAGTAGAATTTAGGTTTATCTTATTAGTAACCCAAATTACACTCATATACGTGCATTTCTTACAATCACAAAAGAAAAAAAAAAAACAAAATATTTGTAAAAAGAAAAAATTGTAAACAAATTAGGTAAGGTAAGCTGAACAAAATAGGTGTAATAATGTAGATGCATGGAATTATGTATTGACACCTCGACTAATCTCATAGGAAAACCTGTTATGTAGGGGTGTTAGGAAAGTTGGGAGGATATTAAATCAAACCCATGAGACCTCTTAGTCCTTTGGCCTTTTTTTTTTTATGTTTCCATTACCACTAGGCCAATCCATGATGATTATTGATATACTTCTATCATTGATTGTTAGTAATAATTTTTCTATAATTATCTATTAATGATAGTAATTGATATACTTATATAATCTTCTATCAATGGTATATGCCTTAAAATTGTATTCTTATCAACTTCTTTAAATAAGTTTACTTCTTATGTTCTATCATTATTACAAAGATTGATATACTTCTATTGTTGTTAGTGATAGTTTATCGATGATAGAATATGCATGCAAATTGTATTTTTTGTTAACTTCTTTAAATTAGTTGACTAATATCATTGTCTATTAATGATAGAACTTATCACCATCTATTAGTGATAAAAAAATATATACTTATAAGTACTAAGTAGTACTAAAAAATATTCTATCAATATTTTTTATAAGTACTAATTAGTTGACTAATATTTTCTATCTATTAGGATAGGTCTTCTATCCTATTTATGAGTGATATAAAGTGACATATTCTATCAATATTCAATGATAATATTTATATCACTGGTTTTCAGTGATAGCCTTCAGTGGAGAGATATTCTTATTTATTAATAGTGATAGTATTCTTTTCTTTCTATCCATATAAAGTGACATACTTCTATCGTTAATAGTTAGTGATAGTTTTTTAGTGTTTATCATTGATAGAATGTGCTTTATTTTCTGCAACTTTTTAAAATCATTCTATCAATATCAATGATAGTCTTCTGTCACTATCTATTAATGATAAAAAGTTATATAATTATATCATTAACAAGAAGTTAGTTGAATGTCGATATTCAATGATAACCACTGCTAGAAGTCGATCATCAATGACTATGGATAGCTTTTTATAGCATTTAGGTATTTCAACAATAGTTACCAACAGTTTTCTACTGATAGAAATGTGACATTAAATTTTAAGACAACCAAACTTTGTATGATCTATCACATTAGCATTCTATAAAGAATTTCATATCTTATTTTACAATTTCAAAACTATTCTTACAGCAGCAATAGAAAATAGTTGGTGAATGTGGATATTCTAATTACACTTTCCTTTGGGCTTAGAGCATCATGGGGCTTTTTGGTTGAATGTGGATATTCTAAGTACACTCTCCTCTGGAAAAATAGAAAAATATGAAATTGTTTTAAAATATAAAAAAATTCGTGTATAGCACGTGAGTCACTTTTTTATTGAATATATAATGTGGACCGCATTGATATCTTTTTAGATTTTTAGCATTAACGGGGTGCTTCTTTCCATGCCATTAATTTGCCAAAAATTTTATGATTCAAATGAATATCTCAACTATCTTCTATCTTCAAAAGTTATTTTGAATTCTCAAATTTCATAGATATTCTATCTGTCGCTATTTGTGTTATACAATGATGTTGCGGTATTGTCTTTAAAAGCTAAGTTTTAGTAATGTATAAAGCTGTTGCTAAATGTGAATTTCTAGTTATTGCAATTTTCTTTTTGCTATATAGGTAAGCTTTAATATAATTTATATCGGTTGCTATAAATTTCAAAATACTTTTTTTTTAAAAAAATTCATTTATCGACGTTATATAAAACGGTTTATTTTAGTAGTTAAAAAAACAATGTCCAATTTAAGTTGTAAACATGTTATAAGATTTAAAATGTAGTCATCTTTTGAACAAATTAAGAATCAATACTATCATTGAAATAGAATGAAATAATACCAACTTGTTTAAAAATTTGCATGATAAGTTATATCAACCTACTTCAATCATTTCCGAAATGAGCTGAAGTTACATCAACCAAAATTGATACCAGTACTTGGCACAAGTATACCTAACAAAAATTCCAATGTTTGAAGTGTAAGTTTTGTGGGTCACAAAAAAAAATGTCACTTAAAGTTCTTTTTCTTATAAAATTTCCATCATTAGTTTTGTTGGGTCTCAAATTGAATTGCACATAAAATGTCCTAAGTTCAAGACGGATACATGAATGTTAAAGAAAGAGAATGAATCCAACGTTACGGTGTAAAATATATTTTGATGATGCAGCTTGATCCAATTTGTCAAAGTATTTTATTAAGCTTTAACTCATGCAGTAACATGATAGCAACAATATTTTTATCTACTTCAAACTTGCTCCAATCTAAAAGTTACCAAGAGTTTGCAGCTTCTCTACATTTTTTGAATATGCATAAGATTCTGTGTAGACTCTCTAGAGTACAAAGCTCTTTCTAGATTCAACTTTTACTAGAAGAGAAGCTCATACAGATTGGGGGATGAACCTTAGCCAAGGCAAGAATTGATGAAGGGAGAATCCATAGACCTTCTCCACATATCAAACCAGAGGCAACAGCCGGAACCATCAATCCGGCCTTTCTACGATTTAGATAGTGCCACACGAACACGATCAAGCTCCCCACGCACATATCGATTGCAAAATAAGCGCCAACCAGGAAAGGCACAGCCATGACCATTGGCAATGGGATCCATTTCCCATATTTTTCAAGGGTAAGATCTCTCAGCAAGTTGGCTATTATGGCAAAGCTAAAGAAACCATAACATAGCTGCAAGCAATGCTGTGGCAGAGCCGAGAAGCCTTCAACTCCAAGGATAGCCATGTTTCGGTATATGATGGCATATGGGACCTTATATTCACCATTTGGGTCGGCGAGATCAAAAGCTTTGTAGAATATAAAGAATGTGATAGGAGCTACAATGCAGCCTATGGCTGTGCCAATAGCTTGGCTTAAAAGCATTGATCTTGGAGATGTAAGTGTGAGATGGCCAGTCTTGAAATCATGCATCAAATCAGAGGAAATGGAAACAATAGACTTGATCAAACCACAACCAACAAGTCCTGCAACTACACCATCATTCTTACCAGCCATAGCAGCAAGCACAAATAGAGCCACTTTCCCGTAGTTATAAGCCATATTCATGTCAGTTAGACCAGCACCATATGCATTGCAAAAGCTAAGAGATGGTGCCAAGATATAGGCAACAACAATGTAGTACCACTTGACCTCTGAGAACATGATTGGGATTACAATGATAGAGACAATAGAGAAGAAAATGTACCCTATGATCGCCACCCATATCGAGATATCGTCTCTTAAGAACTCTTCATCTCTTCGATGATCATCAAAAGTTTGGATCGAATCATCTGGGACTGCATTCATATAAATATTATGTCATAACGAATGAAAGGAAACTTGGGAATGGCACATCAGGAATCATCAATTTACATGTTTTCAACTTCTTGTTGGTTGCTTTTGCATACATGTTTGAGCCAGTGAAATACAGAATCTTAAGGAAATGATAAAGCCCATCTCCAAGTATCAAAGCAATTGATACAAATACCTGCACCAAACAAACAAGGTGTTAAAAAATCAGAAACACCGAAAACATTAAGAATAGAGAAATCGACACAGCACTATGTGTTAGCTACAACTATGGAGGGAGAGAGAGCAGTTTATTATTATAGATAAAATATCACATTACAGATTAAGAGGTTTTGGGGTTATTGCCCCTAAGCCGCCCCAATAAGGACATGTCGCCCTTGGACCCTAACCTACCGTGTTTGATCGTTTAAAGTGTGAGATACCAAATTCAAGGAATTCCAATACAAAGGAATAAGAAAACAGAATTCAGTACAAATCTCAATGATGAAGTTGCAAATTTATACCTTGTAACCATTGAGGCTTTTCATACTACTCTCTGGAAGAGATCCAGGATACCATTCTCCTTTGAGTTCCTTCATTAAAGGCCACATTATGCCCCAAGAAAGAACTGCACCAAGAAGCAATGATAAGTTCACAAGATGGGAGCATATCATCCCTGCTCCAATATAGGTCAAGCTGAAATTAAAGTAAAACCTGCAAAACACTTTAGCCAATTAGTTTGAAGGAGAAAACCAATTTCAAGTATGACAACGAAGATGCAAATAAGAAAAATGTTGAGCACCCACGAATCTTTCCAAGCTTTCAATCCCAATGTAGGAAATTGTGAAAATCCACATTTCTCTCCCCCAGAATAAAACCATTGGAATAGTGCCCAGAGAAAACTGAATGAGAAGTATTTCATGAATCCATGAACTTGCTTCCTGGCAAAGAAATGAAGAAAAAGTTCTTTTGAGTTACTTTCAAATCAAGTTCCAAACAAAAGTTACAAGCCAGCAGGGGATTGCATACTTTGCCATTTTGTCTCCTTTTGGTGTGTGGAAACCATTAATGAGAACAGCAGTTGCAGTTCCACTTGGATAAGTCAATTTATAGTCTATTATCATGATCTGCAATACAATTCATGAACCGAAGTTATAATTTTGCCCTAAAGTTTAGGAGAATGCACTATATAAACTCTCTAACTCTGTTGGTGACTCTAAATTTACATCATTTGATTTTCGCTCTAATAATAAAATTGATCCCTTCCTCTGTTTGTGGATATAGTTAACACACGGTCAGTGAATCACGTTAATTTCTGTGTTGTTTTCTCTACCGTTATGTCTTTCGTATTTCTTTGATTGTCGATTTCTTAACAGTTTTTAAATCACGTCACTTCTATTAGAGGGAAATATACCTTTCTAAGGGGAACCAAAGCAAGAAGTCCAACAAAACTGCTGACAGAGAGGAAGGCAGTGATCCAACCAATTCCAGGTTCTTTGATGCTTCCGGGAATATTTCCTTCCGTGTCGACCCCCGCTTGCTCGTATGTCTTCCTGCTCAAACCAAATAAGTAGGATCCAAAGCCGCCTACATAACAACAACTAAAATATCAAACACAACTGTCACAAAATCTACAAACAAAGAAAACAGAAAACATAATAGTGATTTACGTAGTTCACTAATAGTGTGTTAGCTACATCCAAGAGTAAGAGATTAGTTTATTATTAGCAAGACTCCATGCTTAGTCATTCGGAGCGCTAAATAACGAATTCAAAGCATTCCAACAAAGACAACAAAGCAGTCCCATTTTTCACTTACCTCCAACAGCAATGCTGTAACAAGCCACAGCACATGTCTGAATGACAGTATTTTCCTGTCTTGTAAAGGGAGTGGATACAAATCCAGCTTTCTCAAGCAATGTAGTCCATGTCTTTATAAAGACAAATGCAATGAGAGCAGCTGAAACGTTCAAATTTGGGACCAAACCTGTTGTAAGATTAAGCTTCATCACTATTACACTGTACATGATTCCTATTGCCATGCTTGCAATAACACCTCGGGTTGTAATCTGTCTAGTCCAAGGTGCAATTTTTTTTACATCTTCTGCTTCAATATGAGTCTTCTCTTCGTGTATACTTTCAGCAGTCCCAATTTCTTGCATTTCTTCTATGTTGGAGTTCCCCATTTGAATAACAAGCTAAGTAAGAACCAAGAAAGTGAGATATAAATAGTTTATTATCATATGAGATTTGACAATAAAGACAACAACTTCAGACAATGGGAGAGAGAGAAACCACCGCCACAAGAAAAGGAAGGACGGACGTTGAAGACCTGAGATTGGATGTCACGTGGGAACCACGCGACTTGAGGCTTCCTTGACAATTATTTTATTTATACAATTAAAAATGGAGAACAAAAGCAAAAGCAAAAGAAAAGCATATTTGCTTTTTCAGTGAAAGAAGAAATTAAAAAATTTGTCTTTTTAGGACACAGAGTGCAAAAGTGATCATAATCCCATTCTTTTTCCTTTTTCTACGTCATATTCAAAGGATTGTGTTAGTAGTCAATCTGAAAATAAAATTTTGAAAACAAAAAAAATTTAATGATAATAGAGTTTGGTTTTCATATATATATTTAGTAATATATTTATAAATTATAAAACTAATTATAATTTCTCTTTTATTGTTGGCTATATGTTGACTATAGTACTATATAATTTTCATGTCCGTTTTAAAGTTTTTAGAATTTGTACTGTTTGAACACATAATTCGAAAATAGTTTTATTATAAAAATTTTGAAAATAATTTATATTTGTAATACTATTGTTAGTATTGACAAATTATAACTTACTTTTTGGTACAGTAAAACTAATTCTGTAGTTACCACAAGAGTAGAAGGATTGGAGAGTGAGCGGCGCGAATTCGAATAGCGAGACTGATGCGGTGGTGGATGAGGAACCCGTACCAGAGGCGAAGGGAGATGATTACTTGATGAACGAGCGGAGGGTATGGCGGTTATATGGAGTGAGGCAAGATGGCGAGTAGGTTTCACTATTTTTTTTCCCTAAGATTCTGATAATTTACGTAAGATTCTGCCAACATTCTTAGCTTGTTGATGGAGGGGGAAAAAAAGGGAACTAAAAGCTTAAATTTGAAGCTGAGTTTGTGGTTTGATGAAAAGGGAAGAGAGTGTTTGGAATTTGGAACCTGAAGCGAAGGTCTTTTCAAATCATCAACTAGGAATGGATATGATTTATTTTTTTATTTTTTATTTTTTTTTATAATTTTACCTAAATATGGCGTAAACAAAGAAAAAAAAAACTTCCATTTTAAAGTAGATCATATTTCATTTTATCCAAATTTTGAGTGGTCGAAGCAACTTGGTACATATACTTCTACATTTATGTCAATTTTAATATAACAAAATACTTTTTAAAAGATAATTCTATTTTTCTTTATGTTACAAACAAATAAATCCAGCATTACATGCAAATCAACAGTCAACTTTTCCATTGGTTCATTTTAGACATAAATTTATAGAGTTTATTGTTGATTTTTGTTTCTTTTTTTTCCTTGTGTATGTATGGGGAATGACTTATAATCAATTGGGCCTTTGCTTCAAACCAAATCTTCAGATAGGAGTAGAGTAGAGGTGCTGCATGCGGTTGCTCAATTTTGTTCTAATAATCGGAGTGCAAGCAAGATATTCGGTGAAAGAAGTTGAACCGCGGTAATCGAATCGTGGATTTGGTGGGTTGGGTTATTAGTCCATCAATCCACTGTCAAAGGTACGTGTGGAATGTTGTCTCTTGGGTTATGTGTAATGACCCTGACTCTATTAAATATTCTTGGTTCATGTGCACCGTAATGACTCAAATTAAATATTCTCCATTTTCGTGCACTATCTCTTTGGGTGCGTAACTCAATACAACATTGAAACTAAGAAAATTTAGATAATTTCTAGATAACTGCGGCTTGAAAGAATAAAGAAAATGAGAATAAGAATTTTCTTAAAACTTTTCTAAAAGAAATTGAGAGAATTTATAGAGGAAGAGTTTTAGAGTAATAGTAGAGATTATTTTGGTAGAAGATATGTATTCTATGAGGACTCCCAAGGATTCTATTTATAAGGTTACTCTTAATCCTATTGAGATAACTTCGACATAGATTTTAAATTAAATATTTAATAATATCAAATATTAATAAATATCTACTTAAATAATATCTATATTAAATGGTTTAAAATATTTAAATCTTATTTAAATATTTATTTTATACATAAACTTTAATTTGATTATAATCTAAATTAAATAATTAATTATTTGAATCCAATTCAAATTAATTAATTAATTCTTACTCTCTTTATTTATATGGATTTCATTCAAATAATTAATTAATTATTTATAATCATATTCAAATAAATCAATTCTTCATATTATAAAGTTATAATAAATCATATATTAATCGTATCAAATACAATTAATAGTTTTCCTAAAAATTTGAACACTTCAAATTTTCTTTCAATCATATTTGATCTTTGTTAGTTTGTGGTGAGCTAGTAAATGGACCTTATAGACCTACAAATTAATTAATTGAACTTTTTAATTAAATTAATCTTCATTCATTAACTACAGGGCAAACCACTATAAACCCATAGCTGAACTTTTATACACTATAGGACAAGTTGTGTCAATTGATATAATCAGTATAAGCAAGTCGATCCTTCACGAGTTGTTCATAATTATAGTTGGGTCAATTGTCTGTTCTACCCTTGTAATTACCTCTTTTTCTTAACTACCATTGATTTCTCTAATGAACAATTTGTTTATGATCTAACCATAAACTAAGTCCCTCTCGGACCAGTGAGAAGGTGAGACCCCTTATCCAAAACTCAAAATCAGCATTTAACGGAACTACTCATGTACTTACCCTATCTAGGAATGAGTGAATTTCATATCGTGAAGTTATGTTCCCCAAAATGAAAAACTTATTGAGTCGGCAACTCGGGCCACTCTCACCCATGCAAATCAAAGGACCAACCTCATAGATGGGAGTTCATAAGTCACTTAGGATTAAGATCGAGTCACACATGATCATCCTATGAAATATTAATTTCATCAATTAGCGGATTTACAAAGAGAAATTAAATGTTTCGCGGTCCTATCTTATACAAACTCTTTGTATAAGATACCCTCACTCACATGTCTCTACATGAACGGCTTGGATCAAACCATTTGTAACTATTACAAAGTGGGTCGTATCGATAGTATCACGAGGATAAGACATCAAAACTATAGATCTTTAGGTTATTTCTTGGACATGATTTACCCATATGTCAACTACATATGTGTTCAAGACTTCATGTTACTTTGGATTTTTCCATTAATTGATAAATTATTATTGCATAATTAATAATTAAATTAATTAACTAATAAATTACGAGATTTTATGGCACAAATCCCAACAACATGATACCATTTATTTTGGATGTTAGAATCATTTATTCACATATCTCCACAAATGTATGATATTGTTCACTTTAGGCATAAGTCTTCATGAATTTACTTTTAGTTTCACTCAAAAGATTTTGTACAAGTAAATACCTTATCTCTAACTAATTATAGAGGAATGATTAGGCACAACATAAACTCTCCTTCTCTTTACTTCACAAAAAAACCAATAATAATAATAATAATAATAATAAACAAATAAATAAATAAATCATTTTTAAAAAATAAATTTTGTGTCGTGTAGCATAATATCGTTGGGTTTTAGCACCCAAAAATTTTCCCTGATTATATATACACTCAATAGCATAATCTTTTTCCACAGTCAATATAAGGATTTTGGTGGCACCTCCAACCCATATATAATTGAAGGATTTTGTTTTGTCATAATGAATGGGGCATCCCCCTAAGATCCTTTTGGAATAATGTCACTTGACATTTTAATAGGGACTCACCATATTCCTCCTCCACAACTCAACTTTATCCTATCTTCTTCTCCCTTGGTGGATGTGTTAGTTTCAGATAGAGATAGCTTTGAATAATTAATGTGACCATTTATTCTCTCACGCTTGAGGGAAAAGTATAGCTTTTCATGAGATAAATTTGAAATGAAAATGTTGTTAGAAGTATGGTCTAAATTCTCAATCGAAATTTCAAAATTTAAAGAGTTCAAATTTTATGAGGAGAAATTTCCTTTTTCTTCTATTTTGACGGAAACTTTGAAATTTCGAAATTTTGAAAATGTCAAACGAAATGTTGAGATATATGAGAAAACTTGTTGAATTTTATGATTTCAAATATATACCAGAGCCATTATCATAAGATCTATTATTCCTAGTTGATTGAATACAATAATTTCAGTATGAAAATTTTTATATATTTCGTGTTTTGGTGGCTCTTGTATGTCACATTTGTATAGAGAAAAATCAATTGATACCTCTAAACTTGGTTTTTTTTAATGCTAAACACTACAGTTGTATCAAATTAAAAATTGAAACCCTAAACTTTTATAAATGATTAGATAGAGTTCCATTTTATTATGGCTTATTTAATTAAGTGCAAGGATGAATGCACACATAACAAGAAAGAAATAATGCAAGAATCAAATATATAGTAGCATTTTCTCCATTAAATTAGATTTGATTATTCTCAGTAACTCGATTTTCTTTATTTTTCTTAGTTATTTAGATAGAACTACTTAATACTTTTCTTGCTATGAAATTTTTGTAGAGGAATGAACTTTTAGGTGATCTTAAAAATAAATATATATCACTGACAAATTGTTAAGATTAATTCAATTCTAGAAGTTTAGGTTTTAATTGTTTGTTTGGTTTAATTAATTATTGGAATCTTTGCAAAAATATTATTGGAAGGCGTAATCAATGAATTCTTTGAATATGAACTCCAATGTTTTAAAAAAAATTAATAAACTAAATATGAAAATGAAATTTCAAGCGGATTTTACTTTTTTGATATTTTGAATTAAAAAATCATATTTATAAAAGTGTTTTTTTCAAATATAATAAAATAAATCAAAATATTTATAAATAATATCAAAATGTCAAATCTGTTAATAGACACTGAGAGAGTTCTATCATCTATCACTGTCTTTATTAATGATAGACAATGACATTTTGTCATATTTGTAAATATTTCTAACAGTTTTATAAGTAAATTATGATTGATTCATAATTAGTATTTTTCCTTTCATGTATTTTTTCCTTCTTGGATTATTTCTTTTTGTTGAGTCTATTGGAGTCTATTTATTTTTATTTCTAATGTATTCTGAATTCAAGCAATTATTCAATATAATATACAATTTTCACATGGTATCAGAGTCATTAGTCTAGGACTTTATACTTATCCACGCAGACTAGTTGCTTGGTTTCAGATCTCGTGCCTCTGCACTATTACAGTTTTGGCTTTTCTTGATGCACAAATTGTTTATTTTCTTGTTGTTTGTGACATAAGACCATCAAGCAAACCTTAGTTAGAGATTAAAAAATAATTATTAATTAAAAAATACATATGTTGATGGTTTTAAAATGTCAATAAATGTTTGTATTTAACTTGATGCACACGAACGTTAAGAAAAACACCTATCTTGACAACAAAATACGCAAGTTCCGTCAAAATGATGAATTCCCGAATTTTAGATTTGTTGATGGGCACTAAACGTCAAGAAAATGTTTTGTTGACGAGCATTAAACATCAAGAAAAGGGTCTATGTCGACGGGTAATGCCCATCAAAGAATCTTTGAGGTTTTAGGTGGCACGTGGATGAAGGCATCCTTGATGGGCAATGCCCATCAAGGAAAGTAGATGTTTTGATTGGCTTTGACCGTCAAAATAAAAGTCTAAAACGATGTCATTTTGCACTAAATCCCAAAACGACGTCGTTTTGGGCTTTTACTTTACTTTTCCTTTTCAATTTTCAGATACTTCTTTCGTAAGTCTCGAGGCATCCCAGCTAGCCAGCCCTAGGTATTTTACACCATCTTCTTTAATCATGACATAATTTTTACACTTAGTATAATTGTTTTTTCTCAATATAATTTGCTTGTTTATTTGCAATTGATGAGACAAACACTTTACAGTCAATTGGAATTAGACGCGGTGAGAGTTGGATATTGTGACTTCATAGGACATTACATTTGAGTATTGATACTTCACACGGTTTTAATTTTGTTAAGTTTAAGGACATGCGATACAATGTCAAGTTTGGTAGGGTTAGGCCTTGTATCTTTCGGTTTCAAGATACTAATTGTTTGAAGAAAAGCTATTTTGCTAGTTGATTAATGAAAATTACTTGATTAATTCGTTTGTGTTATGATGTTTCATTGAGATGATTTGGTGCTATTAATTTAAATATACGATTGAAAATTTGGAGTTATGTCGTTGTTGGAGTTGTGTAGTTGCATAGTTGATGGTTTTAGTAGAAATGATACATTGTGTAATTATTTGATTCTGATGGAGTAATGTGTGATTGAAAAATTGGAGTTGTATAGTTGGCGGTTTGCAGAAAATGTGTAAAGCTGTTGTTTTGCAGGAGTTGTGTGAGTTGAGCTAGCTAATATTGTGTAATTGAGTTGGTATATTTGTTGATTGTGCATAAAATACAGTTTGGGTCCAACTTGTTTGGAGTGAATGCAAATTATAGGTGTAAAGCTTGCTTGGGGTCGATTACAGGTTGCATATGAGGGGTCCTAATGATTTTTTTTCTCGATTTGTTATAGTCGATGGCTACAAAACGTAAAGAAATGTTGATAGTTGATGGGCAAAAAACATTGATAAAAACATACAATAATACAATTTTCTTGATGGGCAAAAAACATCAATAAAAAGAGTTAACTTGATGGTTTTACAAATACTTGATGGACAAAAAATGTGAATGTTACCTTATTTTGACGTTCAAAAAGTATTCTATCTTAATAGTTTTTTCATATTCTTGATGCGCAAATAGTATTAAACTCTTGATGGCAAAAAATGTCAAATTAGGGTTTTTGTTGACGTTTTTTGGCCGTCAACAAAACTATTTTTCTTGATGATCAGACTTTCTTGATATGAGCTTACTTGACATTTTTTGGCCATCAACATAGGTCTTTCTTGACTTTTTTTAGCCATCCACAAAAACCAAGATTGTAGTAGTGTTGTTTTTTGTCATGGGTTTCAACCTCTTTATTTGTCCGTCTCTATCTGTTTTTAGATTTTTCAAGGTTTTTGTTCTGTTTTAAATATGTTGTTATGGGTCTATGTTCCATCTTCAAAGCAATCGATCGTGAGTTCTATTTTAGATCTCTATGTAAATCTCTGTTTCCATGCCAGCAATTCTTCATGGGGTCTTTATTTCTAACCCAGAAGTTTTTTTTTGTGGTTTCTATTTTAGATCTTCTATTTTGGATCTCTATTTCTAGCCCAGAAGTCTTTCGTGGTATCTGTTTCCAGCCCAAATCTGTCGTGGCTTGATTTGGAAGTTTTCTTCACAAACTCAAGTTGTTAGTCATATCACCTTGAGTTTGAAGGAGAGTGTCAAAGTAAATTAAGGTTTATTCCTAATGGATATTTTCCTTTATATTATTTTTCTCTTTTATGTATTTTTCCTCTTTCCTTAGTTAGATTTATTGGAGTCTATGTCTTTGTAACGTATTCTTATAACAACTAATTATTCAATAATATATACAAATTTCACAAAAACAATTAGTACATAAAATATTTAAGAGGGTCAACTAAAAGAATAACTATTTTTAAGTAGTAGTGTTTAAAAAATGACTAAAATGAATACAATTAACCATTTTATACCGATAGATCCATGCATGCATGCAAGAAATTAAAAATAATCCAGTAGACGTGCTAAAGTAAGCATTGGTTAATAAACATCTATAGTATATATATTAGCAATAAAGAAGTCTATAGTTTTGAATCCCTCCACCCTTATTATACTAAAAAAATAATGAGTAGATTGCATCAAAGTTTCATAGAACAATCACACATCAAAAAGAAATAAAAACTCAAGGTACATCTTACGCTACACTCATTTTCGTGCATTTTATCTAATTGTCCAACTATACTTGAAAACTCTTCTTTACTTCTTTTAAAATATTTTTTTTGAATTTTATACTACAATTTTGGCTTTTCTTGACACACGGATTTTTTGTTTTCTTGACGTTAAGGACATGCGACCATTAACAAAATCTTAATTTTGAGCTTTAAAAATAATTATTAATTATAAAATACATATCTTGATGGTCATAAAACATCAATAATTGTTTATAACTAAAGACTAATTTGCCAAAATTGCCAATAGCGATAAGATTTGTGTTAAAGCATGTGGAGGAGGAGATGGAAGATGAATATTTGCATATCCCAATAGATCATCAGATTTTTGGGTATCACTTTAATTTCTATATGATGAAGGACAATATCAAACAGTTTTGTCAAATGGAGGAATTGACATTCTCAATTATAACGGGTTATATCGCGTATGTAAAATTAACTAAAGTGATTAATATTAGTAATTTACTAGAACATTTCTAATATTAATTTTTTTTATTATGCTCTTAGATTTTTGTACGTATCCGACCGAAGTATCTTAGAGGAGTATATATTCATTTACCTTGCACAAATTTCAGCTGGTTCAGGCACCGAGGAACAACACTCTAGGTTCTATGCAACAGGTTGATCTGGACGAAGAATAAGTTGTTGATATGCCCGTGTAATCCCGGGTAAGTTTAGAAAATGAATATATTAATAATTTTTTATCGATAAATATTGCTTTATCTAACTTTATTGAGTTATGTCTTTTATGTAGATATTTTTGGATAATGTTTGTCATCAACTTATGGACTAGTACAGTGTATTATTCAATTGATTGTTTCACATTATGTATATTCATTATGTTAACATTTTAATATATTTTGTGTGTTTGTTTTGTTTAGAGGCATAAAAATGTTTTATGCTGAACAAATACACGAGGTTGACTTATTACTTGAGTTCTCGTTAAGGTAAGCATTTCAATTTCGATGTAATGATATTATACTTTTGATTCAAAGATTTGTTTTCTTCTAACATGGGTTGAAATATATGAGTACATATATAGTGTGCTAAACAATCAGGTAGTACGGAAGGGTGGATACTATACTATGAAGTTCATATACAACATAGTAACTCGTAGGAGTACAATAATTACAAACGTGGTACGCATTTGCTTAAACCAAATTCTTTAAATATAGTTTTTGCACTTAATATAATTCAATATAATTTGCTTGTTTACTTGCAGTTGACGAGACAAACACCTTACAGTTAATTGGAATTAAACGCAGTGAGAGTTGGATATTGTGACTTTATAAGATGGTACATTCGAGTATTGTGACTTTACAGTTTCAATTTTGTTAGGTTTAAGGACAAGCGATACAATGTCAAGTTTAGTAGGATTAGACCTTATATGTTTCAGTTTCAAGATACTAATTGTTTGTAGAAAAGTTATTCTACTAGTTGATTAATGAAAATTACTTGATTCATTATTTTGTGTTATGATGTTTCAATGAGATGATTTGATACTGTCAATTTAGATATTGTAATTGAAAATTTAGAGTTATGTTGTTGTTGTAGTTGTGCAGTTTGTTGTTTGCAGAAGATGTGTAAAATTGTTGTTTTGCAAGAGTTGGATAATTGTTGGTTTGTAATTGTGAGTTAGCTAATATTGTGTGAATTGGTATATTTGTTGTTTGTGTATAAAATATAGGTTGGGTCCAACTTGTTTGAAGTAAATGCAAATTGCAAGTATAAAACTTGTTTGGGGCTAATTACAGGTTGCATATGAGGGGTCTCAATGACCCAAATTTTCTTTTTCTCAAATTGTTATAGTTGATGGCTGAAAAATGTCAACGAAGGTTGATTGTTGATAGACAAAAAACATCAATAAAAACATACAATAGTACATTTTTCTTGATAGACAAAAAAACGTTTATGAAAAAGGTCAATTTGATGGTTTTTACAAATACTTGATGGACAAAAGATATCAATGTTACCCTACTTTGGCATTCAAAAAGTATCTTTCTTGATGGTTTTTCATATACTTGATAGGCAAAAAAGTCAACTAACCTATCTTGAGCGCCAAAAATTTCAAGATAGGGTTTATGTTGACATTTTTTTGCCGTCACCAAAACTATCTTTCTTGATGGTCAGACTTTCTTTATATGGGCTTACTTGACGTTATTTGGTCATCAACATAGGTCTTTTTTGACTTTTTTTAGCCATCAACAAAAACCAAAATTGTAGTAGTAGTAAGAGTAGAATGAGATGCACAAAAATGATGCATCTTGAGATACACCCAAGTACAACTCGAAAAAAAAAAAAAATCTTCAAATCGAAAGTCTATTCATCATATTATTATTTTGTCAACAGATCATCTTAAACACCAACAACACATTAAATACATCATAAATGATGCTCGACACTTCTTTTTAGTTCAACAATTGTGAAGTGAGTGAACGAAAACTATCAACCGTTGAGATAGTGTTAGGAAAGACATTGACACACTAATTAAACCTCGAACATTTTCTCCTAATCTCTCCTTGCGTACCGGTCTTGACCTCAATGCTACTCATCTTAATCATTGATTTCCTAAAGTTGTAGTCAAATCTAAGGCCTAAAAGTCCTCTTAAGGGGCTGATGTACTTTTGGAGAATGCTTCTGGTTGAGTCGTCACTCCAAAGCCTTTGGTCCGACTCCAAAACTCCATTTCCATCTCTAATGTTGTTGAAGAAACTAAGGTCAAATTTGAATTGGCTGTCTTTGTCCAACGCGACCCTTTTGGTTGCATCTCCATCTTTGGGGCAAAGTGCTTTTAGCTCTGTTAAGAATGATGGGTTTATGGTTGGATCTGAATTGCCTGTTGTTGTGAAGTTGTGTAGACGGTATCTGAAGAATAGGCAATCCGTTTGTCCTATCGTGTGTGCTCCTGACATACGAGAAATTATTCAGTAAAGCTGCCACGATTGGTAGTTTTTTAATGACTGTTTTGGATTATGACACAGAAGAAATTTGAATGGTTATTAGAAAATATTTAAAATTTAAATTTACATGTAGTAATTATTACGAGGCAGGCTATATTGCAGTGACACCCTTTCAAATTGTATTTTTGGTCAAAATATGTGAATTAAAATGATTGAATTTAGGAGGGAAATTTCAATTTTTATCTTTAGATCGAATTTGGTAAGCTGTCTAAATTTTCATCCTAAAATTTTAATCTCGATAAAGATTGGACAGTAGAGATTTGGTATGCTTGGATTACATTTTCAAGTGTCTAATTATTTTTTTTCTAAAAAAGTCATTCTAGAAAAAAAAATTAATATTGGACAATGACACTCAAAATAAATTTTTAAAGCATGAGTTTATAAAATAAGTTGGTGTAGAATAAATGCTCGAAATGAATTTTTAGTAGAAAAATGAATTTGGAGTATTTAATGATTAATCTATTTAATTTGTATAATTATTAAAATTACCCAAACGCTCTCAAAAGTCATCTGCCTCACTTCCACTATGTTGAAATGGCAACCACTATTTTCAATGGGCCAATTCCGACTACCACTTTTGGCGACTTTCTCTAACCACCACCGCCAGCCACCTCTAGCCACTGTCATTGATCAACCAACTCCCGCAACCATTTCTGGCCACTTCTAGTGACTAACTCCCGCCACCACATCCAACAAAAATCCAAATATCAACTCTGACCTCCGCCACTGACCAACTCCGATTTCCAGCCATCTTTGGCGACCATCTTTAGCCAACTTCATCGGCCACTACCACTGCCAACCACCTACTCCCATTATCAGTGGCAACCATCTCTAGTAATAACCACAACTAATTCTGACAATGATCGCTCCAAACGACCAACTTCAACGATCATTATTTTAAATTATAAGATCATAATATTTTATAGTGGTCCTTTATAGTAATTTTACATTAATAAAAACACTTTTATATAAATAACAAAACAAATTTACATATAAAAAGACTTTTATATAAAATAAAAAAAAAAAAAAAACAAACTTATATATAAAAACACTAAACTTTGAGAAAAAATTGTCATACACATGTTAATGTCAAAGAGATTTGAACACAAAACCTCTCTAGACCACCTACTTTGGTATCATCTAACTAAATTACTGATTGATTGAAAAGTTTAAGTTGATAGGTAAAATCAAATTTAATATTATATCATTTAACAATTTAGAGGATTAAATTGTCTTTGAATAATTTTATATGGTATGAAAAGGAGCTTGAGTTGTGGTGTTCCAACTGAGATCTCATGTTGTGTAGATATCCATAGATAATTGAAAGAATTAAATTGAGTGTAAGGGAAGGAGAGAGAGGTTTTCACCGAGTAAGGTAACGAGGTCTTGTTCGTCGAGGCCTTTTTGTGCAAATTTTTCCTTGTGCACAGCAATGGACTCGAGTGGAGAAGGTAAGTTTTCGGCTTGGGATTTTGAAGAAACCCTTCCATCCCTTCTTCCTGTGGGCACTGACCAACTTGGCCCATTACTCTATAACATGTTAAAATGATAATTAATAATAATAAACACAGCCTTCCCAAAATTAAATCAACCCATTTTAATCTTTTCCTTTGGCCATCATGATTATTTTATATATTAACTCTGTTTGTTTCTAACTATTACATAACATAGCTTTCAATCTTGTAGAGTAGTCCATGTATATCCTATAAATATAATATTAGAAGGTTTCATAAATTTTTCAATATAGGATCTTCAACACTATCAATAACAATGATGTGGTCTCACTTTATCATTTTATCTACGTAAACAAAGTTATAGCTAGAGTTTGAAAACTCAAAAAAAAAAAAAAAATTATATCTTAAAAAAGATAAAAACTTAGTCACGTGATTAGAAAACCATAACAATTTTCAAAAATGAAATACTTATTTATTGGATATATATATATAAATCTCAAATCTGAAAAATTAAAAGACTTCACGATGTTTGTAATATTTATAAGATTTTTTTTGAGATGGAACTTCATGTTACCTAAGATCATCTTCTTATTTAGTTAATGTGAGAATTTGATTGCATTCTTAATAAGTTTGATAAAAAAATGTCCGAACCAAAAATGATGATCCAAAAGAGATATCATCTTGAGAGGCTGGTTAGAGATCTAATGTTCTATAGTTTTAAGCACGAAAATGTATAATTTTACCAAGTCAACAGCATCACGAGCAGCCAAAGCAAGAATATCAGCACAAGAAACAACTCCAGGGCACTCAGCTTCAAGCTCTGCTTTTGCGTCTTCTATTACTTGAAACCCTCTTAATCCAAGGTTTGGCAAAGCATTTCTCTCTGCTAAACCACCCGAAATCAACACTGAACCATCACATCCCTGCCAATATAAAAATCATTAATTATTATATATATTAGTTCTCATAAATTACAAATAAATATCAAATGATGAAGAACCTGCACAAAACAGTCATGAAAATGAAGCCTCAACAACCCAGCTGCAATGGTAGGATCTGTTTTCCAGTACGATTCAACTGTCTTTCTCACTATAGACTCTGCTTTTGAACATGAAAAAGAATAAAACCCATTTCTCAGCTCACCATTTACTCGCAAACCCATCATTAAAATTCCCAAAATTATGAACAAAATCCCTTCTTTCTCTTCTGCCATTATTCTATGTAACAAATGATGATGATTTTACTACTATGTGTGTGTGTGTTTCAACACAAATTTTTCATACTTGTGTATTGTGCGCGTGTGTGTATATATACATGATGTTTTTGTTGATCTACGTTTTCTAAACTTTGTTTTAATTTATTGATTTTGTTTTTCAATGAGTGTTTCTGTGTAATTTGATAGTGGAATTACGCGTGGGTTCCATGAACTAAAGGTAGTGGCCATGGCTTCACTCTAATCGAGTAGTTAATAAATATTTACTAATGGAAAAGCCAAGGCCTTGTTTATAATTCAAAATGTAATGGAAAGTGTATTTCCATGTGCAAATATGTGGTGACAAATACACATTCATATGAATAAATTATAGTCATTGGTCATTCCACTTGGGTTGATTGATTATTTTTTATACGGTATTGTGGTTACGTACATTGAATACCATGTGTTCATCAACACGTTTTGTTATAATATAAATTCAGGCTGAAACTTTTGTTGAGGGATTTGAATTGGAGAATTTGCCCTAACACGATAATTTTTTTTTTATTTTTTATTTTTAAGAATAATAGTTTATTTGTAATTTCTGATTTTAGGAGGAATATATGAATGAATCGAAATAACACTCAAATAAGAAGGATTTCATGTATATGATTAAGAAATAACGACTTAAAAAAATTGATAGCTACTACTTATACCAATAAAGTGCACCTTTTTGGTGGCTCAATCCACAAGAACTTTAAAGTTTGTGCTTGACTTGGAGAAATTCTATATTGGGTGACTTCATAGAACTTTCTTAAGAAGCATGTGAGTGAGAACAAAATATACTGAAAAGACTAAGGTTGGTTTTTGCAAAATTGACTTATAGCAATTAAAGATATCTTATCAAGGGAAGTCAAAGTGGGTCATTAATTTTAATGTCTATCATTCAGCCAAATTTCGATTGTGGTTTGAAAAAAACGTTAATGTTGTTAGTTCCATTCTTGAATTGTTCTCAATGGTTCGTGTGAAGGAGACAACAAAGAAGAAGAATGGTTTGTGTGAAGGAGACAACAAAGAAGAAGAAGGTTTCCATGAAGGATGTTTCTTCAATGCCTATGGTGTTTGAGTGTGTTGGGTTTCTTTATCGTTTGGTGGTGCCTAATTTGTTGTAAATCCCTTCGTCAAAAAGAAGAGAATTGACCCTACGACAAATAAGAAAAATGAGAAGGAAAGGAGCGATATTAAACGACTTGTCCTAACAATGGAAGACTAATAGATCACGTGTCATTGAGTCCATCGGTATGTTACTATATGGATACTTCCAATTAGTCCTCTATCTCTTCTAATCAAGAACCAAAAGTAATACATCTACTACTAGACCTAATCTTCTAGTAAAGAAGTCTAGAAATATGACTTTTTTTTGACTTGCATGTGATTATTGAAGAAACTAGGGTCGTAAACATTGACCAAATTATTGATAATGTTAATAGTATTGTGATGGAGTCTATAAATCTTGCTAATCATATCGTGTCTATTAAGGTTGATGACTCTATTAACCATGTTGTTGATCGTTCTGAGTTGTTTGATATTTTGAGTAATGTGCCTACTAAAACGATTGTTGATAATGTTGGATAGGTTGTCTCCTCGATTATTGATATTGCTCCTGTCGAAATTGTTGTGATAGATGTTGTTTTTCATATTGATGTCTCCACATAACTTGTCATTGGCTTTGTTGTGCCACTAAGTCCATTGTTACTTCTACTAAAATTTTGATTGAACATATCGTGGATGTTGAGATAATTGTTGAAAAATTGCAAGTATAGTAACCAAGAAAATTTTGATTTGGGATTTTTAGTAGGAAAATTAAATTGTCAAACAATGGTGAAAAAGTAGGGATTCAAATATGTTCATACTCCTTTTGACAGTAAATTCTACCTAATATGAAAACTTTTAACTTGATTCAATTTCATTACTTTGGTGAACCAAATTCAAAACCTATTCAATTTTTTAAGAAGTGTCTTAGGGAGTCTAAGCTATTAAATCTACAATTCTATGGCTAATGTGAACTTAGATAATTAGAAATACAATCTTTTGTTCTAAAGGTTTTACCCTATGTCTAGGGTAAAAAACAAAGTCCTATTTCTAGGCGCTCTTTTCCTAAATCACTTTTCTGAGAACCAAATTTCACCTAACCGTTTCCATATTAGATTCAATTTTAGTATACTATTCTAGGTGATAGGGCTAGACTAATAATGCTGAATTAAAATTAATAAAAGCAAACCAATCAATGAATTGATCCCAAGTTACTATATTTTACATATTAGGCCTTTGCCACTTTCTTTAGGGCATTCACATATTTGAATCCTATAGAAAAGCTTAGCTCATAATTGAGGAATTAAAGAACAAAAAATTAGATGGAAGACAATTCATAGTAAACCAAATAAGAAAAAATTAGATCTAAAAGAAAATACCTAATGGAAAATTAAAAAGAAATAGATACACAAGCAACGTCTTGCCTTCCTTCAATCTATTTGCTTTTCCTTTTTCAAGGAAATTCAAGCTATTACAATCCTTAAGTTTCGAATAGGATTGGATCAATTAGCAAGAGAGAAATGAAAAATTAAAATTAAACTACTAAAACTAAAAGAATAGGAAGAGAAGAACAATGAATAACTAAATAAACTCAAATTAAGAACAATTTCTCAGATAAATTGATGTAAATTGGAATGAACATACATATACTAAGTTGCTGGAAAATAAAATGTGCATAAACAAAAAAATACAGCTCAAACTAAAATTGGAATTAAAATAGTGAAATAACAAAACAAGAAACTAAAACTTGAAGGAATAGTTGCTCACTAGCCTTGAGCTACCTTGATTCAATTCAAGATGAATTTGTTGGGATTGGTGCCCTAAATCTTGTGGTTCTTGTAGTTTTAAATTTATGTAACAATAAATTTATTTATTTATTTAATTAAGAGGTATTTTATTTGACATTTAGCTTACATTTTACTCGATCCAATAAACTTAGATCCAATGTTATTATATGTAGCTTAAATAGTATGTACCAGACATACAAGTGAATCTTGTTCGAGCAATAACCTAAAGAGTCCGAAGTATATGGATAAGGATGAATACCTTATCTTGGTGACATTGTGGATACAACCCACTTTGTAATCATTACAAGAGTTGTAAGTGTTACAAACGATATGATCCAAATCGTTCATGTGGAAACATGTGAGTGAGGGTATCTAGTATAAAAGATGGAGTTCACTCCTTCCCATCATCAGGGAAAGTAGATAAATTGCTCCCTTAGTGTTGGATCTAGGTCTTGAACAAGGGGCCCCTTCCTCTCATTAAATCGAGAGAGATTTGTTTATGGTGGACCATAAACAAGTTGTTCATTAGAGGAGCAGTGAGACTTAAGGAGAAATAAGTAATTACAAAGGTAAAACGGGAATTTTGATCCACCTGTAATTATGAGCAATTTGTGGAGGGTCGACTTATTGATGACTGGTCATATCTATGGACATAGAAATATATCTACAGTGCGAAGAATGCAACAATTAATGAATGTTAATTAAGTTAATTAAAGAATTTAATTAATTGAATTTCGAATCATTGAGCTTCTAATTTGTAGGTCTATTAGGTCTCACTACTAGCTCATTAAGAGTAAAACAAGGATCAATAAATTTTAGAATAATTTGAATTGTTCAAATTATTTAAGAGAGTTTTATATTGATAAGAATTAAATATAAAGTATAATGTATTATGATACATTATAGTATATAGCAAACTGTAAATGTGATTTATAATTTAAACTATATAATATGAGAGATTGTTATGAGATTTAAATATGAATTAGATTCATATTAAAACTATAGAGTAAAATTAATATGAATGAGTTTCATATTAAAACTATAGCTTAAGAGAAAGATATGCAATTTTATATGATTTAAATGTATTATGAATAAATATATGATGTTTATTTATTAATTTATTAATTAGTAGTTAATTAATTGATTGATTATTATTTATTTAATAATATATTTAATATATTAAATTTGATTTGATATAATTAGGGTTAGTTTTCATCTCTATATAAAGATATAGAGATATAGGAAACTTGCAACAAAAGAAAAAAAAAAAAAAAAACCAAAAAACCCATAAGCTTCCTCTCTCTCTCTCAATTTTCTCTTCAAGCCTTCTCTAAAAATTCTTGAATTCTCTAGAATAAGAGGGATCTTGTTGATCCTCCTGAGTTATTGTAAGGTTGCTTAATAGTGTTGTCCATAATTTTGGAGGTTTTGTTTAAGGAAACTCTAAGAAATTTAATAGAATTCTCCTCACCCTAAAAGGTATTTTCTAAATTCTGTTTTACAACCTGTTTAGCCTTATTTTCTGAAAATCAATCAGGTTTTTTCCTTCCCAATTTTAAAAAAAAAAAAAAAAAAAAAAAAAAAAAGCGAGAAGAAAAACAGTAGATAAAAGTGCAGAATTTTTTTATGTGTTGGAGGAAGGATGAATGAAGATGAATGGATGAATGGAGAGCTTTTGGAGCATTTTTACAGATTCCAAGAGGTGGTGGTCGCTGCTGATGGGGAGGCCATGGGCTAACCTAATTCACAAGATTGGGGGAGAGAATCTCTCATTTTCAACCCGAAAATCAAATTGATTGCTATAGAACTCTTTTTCTGGAGTTGCTATAACAATTTTGGCTTCAACAAATTGTCGGTAAAAATATACCAAAACTAAAAATAATCTTGCCAAATTCACTCTTTTTTTCACATTTAAAATTTATTTTTCTATGAAAAGGACATCAAAATCCTTAAGATCAAAACCTAAATAATTCTAAAAAATGAAAATTATCAATATTGTTTCGAATATGTTGTTTTAATTGGAAGCATTGAAAATGTAAGTCACATGTCTGTTGTCTTGTTTGAAAATATAGAGAATGTTAAGTCTCTATCTATTTATGAAATTAAAACCACTGCTTCTGTTGTTGCTGACACTAATATCCCAAAGAAACTGTTGATCCTGTTGTCACTCAGGATGTCATGCAGAATGCTATGTCTGCTATTGATGATATGAATGTGAGGTTTATTGATCCTCATGTTGTTGGAACTAATGTGCAAAATATAAAGGAAGACATTAAAGCATATAAGTCTTTTGACACTGAAGAGAATATTGATACTACTTCTCCTAATGATAAGGCTAACAAGATATCCTCTGATGATAGTGTCCCTCTTGCTTCTCTAACTGCTGTGAAGACAAAATTTACTGAGAAAAATAACTCAAAGAAGACAAAGAGAGCTCTCAAGTCAAAACGTTATGCTAAGTTTGACATAAAGAAAATTGCTCCTCGATAGAAACTGAAGAGTATGTCTTTGAAGTTGTCTTTTCTACTGATAAGGAGGGTGATCCTATTTCTCTAACACTGATGATCCAGTTCAAGTAAAAGGTGGTCCCACTTGTATTGGTGGGAAGAAGCTCCCACCCCAAATTTTTGTTGTCCCTTTTGATGGAATCTCCTAATTTCACAATAGGCACATCGATGTCAAATGAAAATATGTAGCTAGAAGAAGAATTGCGGCTGAGAGAGGTTATCGATCTAATTCAGAAGGCTGGTCTTTTAAAGGTTGCTTTAAATGTGAGTCTGTTCTCTCATGACTTGATCTGTGATTTTCTCGTAAACTTGCATAAGAACTTGAATGAACCAAGTAGTTTAGAGTTTAAAAAAGTTTATGTAAAGGGCCATTGTTTTGTCTTCCCTCTGTCTGTTATAAATCAGTTCTTGGAAATGGAGGATTCCATATTTGCGTCGGAACATAGTCCTACTACAAAAGAGCTTGTTATTGAATTTAATGGTGGTGTTCATAAGTGTTGGCCCAAGAATGGACAACTAGTTGCGGTCGATCTTAATGTTAAATATGTCAGTATCAAATTGTTTTAGAGGTTTCATGTGACTAACATCGTCCACGACATTCAACCACTTGTTGATGGGGATATTTTGCTTACTGTTGATGTCTTAGGTGGAGCTCACCATATTTCTCCTCATGTTGGAAACTGCATCATGTAGGTCCTCATCTCTGAATCACAAGCATTAAGTATTCTCATTTGGAACTGTACTGGTAGCATGGTTGAAGTGAATGTTTTGTCAAAATTGTTGACGTTATATGTTAATTGTGTTGATGGGGTCTCTATGTCGAGGTCAAGTGCTGAAGGCTCTGAGCATGTATCAGATGATATGTACTCTCTAATGGCTATATTGATATTCTTGCTGATGGGTTAGAGGATTCTGGGCATTCTAATTGTTTTTATTAGTTGCTAGTTGGTTGCTTGTTTTGGATGACTTGGTTTTGTTTTTATTTTTCTCTCTTTGGCTCTTCTTTAAGTTAAACAAAAGGGGGGAGAATGAGTTTGGTTTAGTACACTAGTGTGGTTGTTCTATTAGTGTCGGGTTGTTTTGTTCTAGTTTGGTTTTTTTGTCTGATGGTTTGTGGTTATGATGATTGTTCTAGTTTGGTTTGATTTTCTTCCATTGTTGTGTTGTTGTATGGTTTTTTTGCATTAAAAAATAGCAAACAGGGAGTTTGTTACTACAGTATGCTTGGCTGGTTTTATTACAGGAAAAACTTACAAAACTTACAAAACTTAAGCAACATGTTTTGCAACATGTCATCTATGATGTCAAGACATTGTTCGTGATCAACAACAAATTCTACATAATATTTTTTTCTTTCTTATATGCTAGTGTGATTTTGCAGATTTCGTGGTCTGCCTTTTTTTCCTACAAAGATGATTTATTCATTCCTTGAAGATCTTTTCAAAACTAGCAATATATATTGTGGTCTTATTTTATTTTAGGGTTAGTATCCTTATTAGAAAAGTATGTGCATTAAGAGTTTTGAGCTTAGGGATTGCCTAAGCCTCAATCTTCATGTATTGTGATTAAAAGGCTTTTTTTTTTTTTTTTTTCTATTGTGGGTTTGATTCAACGACTAATTAGGCTTGGCTGAATTGTTGTGAGGTGTAGCAAATCACTTATGGAGTAAGTGAGAACTTGTTACTCTTAAGATTTGTTCGTTTAATGTCTAACAATGCGTCGAGAATTACTCAAATATATTCATTTATATGTAAGTTTTCCAATAAAAACCCAAGTATAAGTTTTAATAGGTTTCCTTGTGATTCCAGGGTCGAATGTAGGGATTTGTAATAACTAGGCGTTGAGAAACAGTTCTTTGGTCTATGCGTTGACTATACAAATTTACAAATATGTTCATGGGAGAATATGCTAAATCTAACTCTTTACATAATGAATCAATGAAATATCCTACGAAATAATAAGGTGGGATGGTCATGGAGGAAGTTAGTCAAATACAATTCATGTTCAGATAGCATGCGTAGAGAATGAAGATGAAACCATGAAAATGATAGAGCTAAGCGAATATGTTAGTTGTTTCTCAAGTGTGTCTAATTATGTTCTCATGCATACAAACTTTGAAGTTAAGAACTCATCTCTCGATGTTTCGACGCCACATTGATCTTATCTCTAAGACGCATGGTAAGTTTGTTTTCAGCAAAAGATGGACTTCATTTCTGAAACCAATCTTTTCTTGATAAATGCTAAAGATTGACCATCAGCTCTCTCAAGTTAGATGATCATGCTTGTTTAAATTTGTTTGTTTGACAAATTTATGTAACCTAAAGTATTCATTTAATCAAGATATAATCATACTTAATAATACTTAAGAAATACTAACTTCAAGCATTTAACTCATTAAGCATGTAAACAATCATGGTGAAGAGTGTTGAATACGGAGATAAGTGGTAAATAAATGTCAATCAAACTTATATTAAGCAAATAAATCATTCTCTCGAATGTCATTAACAAACTATAAGTAAGAAAGATGAAAACAAAGAAAGAAAGGAAATAAAAGTTGTCTAGCTGCCAATGGCAATGTTTTCCTTATTTGAGGCTTGAGATGGTGACTATCTGATACATAAACTGCATAGGGGAAGGTTCTCACTCTCTGAGAGGTGACTCTGAGAATGCTTAGGATTCTTCTCATAGAAGAGCTCGAAATGAAGGATGGTTATGGTGAGGGAGAAATTGCCTAGAGCTTTCGCCTCTTAAATTATTTTCTCTCTACTTTAAACTGAGAAGCATTGGGCTATTTTTAGGCGTCGAAAAAGGTAGACTCGTGATGATCTGACACCTTTGCATTTAATTCCATGCCCTGCTGCGCAGACTTCTTGCATCGTCAGTTCATTGGGTCTGCCATGATCTGATAAAGTTACATTCCATTTGCATACTGATATGATAGCTGCTGTCGAGACATCTATATCTGCTTTTTCATCTCAACAAATGGTCTTTGACGCATAGATCTTTGTTCCTTTAACAATTCTTGCAACATCTTCTTCTCGTTGCACTTGGATTATTTTGTGTTCCTTTTCAGTTCTATCTTGCGTTTAGAAAGGTAAAACTCATAATTTCTTAGATATATACTTTTGTAAATAAAGTCAACGCAAAGTGATACATTTTATATAATTCAATTGCTGAAATCATGCGTTTAACACCAATGTTACTCTAATTATTCCAAATAATGAATATAATAACTTGTAAAAAGTTTTTTGATATGGTATTGAGGGGAGCTCAATCAAATCTTGTAAAAAGCTTGCTCATGGAGGTGAGGGGATGGCACACTTAAGGGGAGCCTTAAGTCGTGATATTGAGGGGATCTCATACAAAGTTTAAAGAAGCGTTATTGTGGAAGTGAGGGGATCTCAAACTTAGGGGGGAGCCTAGGTTGAAACTGAAGAGTAAGATATATGTGAGTCACTGAAGAAATAGTCTATTAGATAAATACTTCATTGTAATTGCTAAACTCTTTATATAGTGATATTGCACCGAATTGGGTTACCAATCTCTGTCTCTCTATCTTTGTTGTTATTGTTTGATATTAAGCTATTCTATTTATCAGTCATCATGTTACAATATCGTACTTGATATTTCTATTTTGTGTTAATTCCACTTTATTTTTTTCAACTTGAGTATACCTCAAGTAGCTAATCACTTATTTTATCATTTCCTTGTTGGTGGTAGGTTAAATTTCAATATTCCTTTCTATATATTATATATTGGAGGAAGATGAAAACTTTATCTTACGATTATGAATAGTTTATTGTTAGAAAAGAAACAAAATCGACAAGTAAGAAAAGTGTAAATAGTATATGACGATATAGAGATTTACGTGATTCACTTACAGTGTATTAACACTACAATAAAAATAGGTTTCTATGACTCTAAAAAACAGTCATTACCACATTTTTTGACTCTTTTTTTTATTCATTTAATCGCCCATCATCTAAAGTGTATAGATGACACATGAGAAATCAGTCATCATTGACAGTTTCATGACTTTTAGTCACAGTCAACAATAAATATATATTGACATTTATTCTAAGTCACGGAAACGATTTATATGACAAATTTTATACAGTCATTAAAAATGAAAATGTTGACTTTTTTCTGTCAAATAAAGAGTTACGTTGACTGTTCACTTCTGTCATCGCAAAACAAATAATGACACATTTAAAGTGTCAATAATACATTAACTATGACATTTTTTTAAGGTCATTTAATTACATACATCCCATGACTTTTGTCAGATATCATAGAAACCATTACCACGATACACGTTATTACACCTGTGTTACCTTCAGTTTCAACACAAAATATGTATGCAAACATAAAAAGTAACTTTCATATATAATAATGTAGTTCAAATTGTTAATACAATGAAAGTAGCTAGTAATCAAATTCTAGGTACAACATTTACAAATTCAGTACTTACAACTAAGTGTTGGCATACTACCAAAAAATATATATACAACACCTATTTAAATATCTTGGTTGGTGGGCTTCCTTGCTTTAATGGCATCGTCCAGGAACCTTATAAAAAAAAACATTCATTTTAGAATTTGACTCAATACAAGTAAGCTTCGATGAACACTTTCAAAAAAATTATGCATATGATCATAATATAGCCACATAAATATATATTATATCACAATATAATCTCACTTTTTAACCTTAATAACATGAATAACCTCCAAATTAAACTTATACACTACTCTACTAGAAAGAATAAGGGTTAATTGAAAAACTGCTTCGCTGAGTAGGAGGAGGAGGAGGAGGGGGAGGGGCAAGTGAACATAATACAGTGGGAGCAAAACAAACGTATAATTTAAATACTCACATTAGTCTTACTATCCACAACATAGACACTTTCAACGTCTATCAATGCTAATAACTATTTTGAAACAATTGTAGTAACTATTAGGGAATTTTGCTCAACATAGACAAATTCAGTGTCAATCGATGCCAATAACTATTTGGAAAGAATTCACATTATACATAGAATCACAATATAACCACATAAATACGCTCAAAATCACATTATAATCTCACTTTTCAACCTTAATAACATGGATAACCTCCAAATTTAACTTATACACTAGTCTACTAGAAAGAATAAGAGTTAATTGAAAAACTTCTTCGTTTAGGGGCAGGGGGGACAAGTGAAACATAGTATAGTAGGAGCAAAACAAATATATAATTATTGTAACTTGTCCAACCTTTTAGGAGTATAACTACTAAAAAGTAGAAATACTCGTACATTAGTCTATTAGAAAGAATAAGGGTCAAATGAAAAACTTCTTCATTTAGGGAAGGACAAGTGAAACATAATACAAGAAATATTTATCACAAAAAAAAAAAAAAAGATATCTCCTTAGAACTCAATCACATTAATCCAATACGAGCAAAACAAATATATAACTTAAATACTCTCAAACCAACATAAAAAGTACCTAAAAGTTTTTCAAGAAACAATTTAACTCCCCAAACAACCAAAATAGTTCCACTTTGATTATCAAAACCAATTAAAAAGTACGTAAATGACACTTTGACTCCAAAAACAAGTCCAAAATGCACAACTATGACTTCTAAACTCAAAACGAATGGCTAAAAAGTGTCTAAATGACACTTTGACTCCAAAAACCAGTCCAAAATACACAATTATGACTTCTAAACTCAAAACGAATGGTTAAAAAGTGTCTAAATGACACTTTGCTTACAAAAATAACTCCAAAATGCACAACTATGACCTCTAAACTCAAAACTAACCAAAGAATGGCTAAAAAGTGTCTAAATGACACTTTGCTTACAAAAATAACTCCAAAATGCACAACTATGACCTCTAAACTCAAAACCAACCAAAGAATGGCTAAAAAGTGTCTAACTGACACTTTGCTTACAAAAACAACTCCAAAATGCACAACTATGATCTCTAAACTCAATACCAACCAAAGAATGGCTAAAAAGTGTCTAAATTACACTTTGCTTACAAAAACAACTCCAAAATGCACAACTATGACCTCTAAACTCAAAACCAACCAAAGAATGGCTAAAAAGTGTCTAAATGACACTTTGCTTACAAAAACAACTCCAAAATGCACAACTATGACCTCTAAACTCAATACCAACCAAAGATGGCTAAATAGTGTCTAAATGACACTTTGCTTACAAAAACAACTCCAAAATGCACAACTATGACCTCTAAACTCAAAACCAACCAAAGAATGGCTAAAAAGTTTCTAAATGACACTTTGCTTACAAAAACAACTCCAAAATGCACAACTATGACCTCTAAACTCAAAACCAACCAAAGAATGGCTAAAAAGTGTTTAAATGACACTTTGCTTACAAAAACAACTCCAAAATGCACAACTATGACCTTTAAACTCAAAACCAACCAAAGAATGGCTAAAAAGTGTCTAAATGACACTTTGACTCCAAAAACAACTCCATAAATGCATGAATTGGCTACCGTAACTGCAGGATAGCCACAACACATTATAACTTAACATATAAAAAAAGGTACTAAATGCATGAACTAGCTACCGTAACTGCAGGATAGCCACAACCATAATTTTGAACTTTAATTTAAAAAAAAATAAATACCTATGAAGTTGAAGGTCCATCGCCTCCATGTCCTTGCCCCAACAATTTTTGAACATTGGTCCATCTATCTTCCCATTTGACAAGTTGATTCATTAACTTCTCATTTTGCTCCGCCATCTTTGCGTACTTTTCAGTGAGTTCATATCCTAGATAGGTTACTATCATAGCTTGAACTCATTCTCCTTAAACCTAGTACTAAGAAAACTTAGGAATGTTATTTAGGTCGTAATCATAGTCGAGGCATAGTTATAAATTTTTTAACAAGAAACAAATAGTAGCATGATTGTAATTGTAATATTTCAAGGAAAATACTCACTTGTATAGCCTTCCTCGAGGGCTTTCTCTATCACACACACGGGACTAATTCACAATAATCTAACTAGAATCCAAATCCCCAAATTCCCTTTATTAATAACCACTCTATTGTACTAATATCCTAATAGCATTCCCAATATTTCAAATCTAAATTTCCAACAACCAGATTGAATATTGAATCTAAAAGGGCTTCAAAACTTTAAATACTTACAAAAAAAAAAAATTGGCTGAAACATCTTTACTTTCGCTGGACAATAGGTCAAAATTCTTCAAAAACTCCAATCTAACCTTCAAATATCATTGGTAATCCAAATGTTAGGACAAAACTAAAACCAAACTTAATTGGCATTCCATAAATTTAGTCAAACCCACCATTTATGCCACATTAAAACATAATAATATATCCAACACTAAAACACATAGTATAAAAAAACTTTAGTAGTGCCACTTACCTGAAGAATAAGACGGCTAACAATTTTGACACATTACATACAAACATAAATATGAACCTTCATATATAATAATAAATTTTGGCAACGTTAATATAAGTAAACTATAAACAAGGAAACTATAAAAACATAACACTCACAATACATAGTACAAAACAATCATCATACTCAAAAGAGATGTTCTTACCTTGACCAATGCCTTAAAACTTAGTTTAAACACTATGAAATAATCTATAACTACAAACAAAGAGTTTAAGACTTAATTAGAAATCTCAATCTACAATAAAAAACTTAATTAGAAGTAAAAAAAAAAAAAAAAAAAAAAAAAAAAAAAAAAACTCATAAAGATATCCATGTGGCATATTATAATTAATTAAGTAAAACACGCAACATACTAACATAAAACAAATAAATGCCCAAGGTAGAATTATACTTGATGTGCTACTAAAACAAATCCAAACGCTTTTAAACAATAATAACAAAGTTTAAACAATATACATAGATTATATATACCTTCTTAATATGCACAATCTCTTTTAACATACACTCATTATCATTACACTCAAAACCACACTTTAATTATACAAATAAGCTTAAAATAAAACTTTAAAACACACAATATACTTAAGAGTCACGATACAACAACATAAACATAAATAGGCTCAAGAATTGTACTAGAAAATTAGTTGGTTAACCAAATTTTACAATGACAAATAGAAAGAATAGTTCACTTACAGCGCATTGGATATTGACTTCCATTTACTACCACTAGCCTTTGCAACCTGTTTATTTGGCCAAACGAGCACACTTTCAAAAACCTAGGAATCTTCTTCAAAACAACAAAAAGAAAAATAGTGCACAGATCTAAAATTACTTATAGCGGCAACAAAAGAAAACCAAATGTAACAGACAAAAACTTAGGGCATGATGTTCAAAAGAATTTCAATCAATATGCAAAAATAATCATATCTAAAAGTAATCACCGAGCCAAACAACCAATCTCAACAACATTTCACCAACAAAGACCAAAATCAAGTCACATCCCAAAAAAATCCAATAGCTGAAACTAAAAGATAACATACTTGCGAATGAACCCACCAACAAGATTCATGAACAAAATCGTCCAAATCGGGTGGGTATGGTTGCATGTGGGTGGCCAATGTCTTGCTCATGCAACAAGTCGTGAATATAGTGTTGTTGGTGAAGAAAAAACTCATGGGGGAGGGATGTCGTCGTGCTACAGCTCATCGTCAACGTGGATCTGGTCCGTTTGCGTCATCGTTGTTCATGGTTGCTACTTCTCGGCGTCGTTGTTCATGGTCGTTGCTCCTAACTGATGGTCACCGAAAAAGAAACATAGAGGCCAAACATGGGTTTCGTGAAGGGGAGAGAAGAGAGGAAATAAATTAGGGCTACCACTACAAGTCTTTTTCCTTTCTCCTTTTATTCTCCAAGTGGAAAGTGTCAAATAAAAAGAAATGGGAAAGTTGGCACCTCACTTAAATTTCAATTTCCCTCTAGTTTTTTTCAAAATTTTCAAGGTAAACCTAAATAAGACCAATTAATAATTACAACTAATAAATTAGAAGTTATTTTAAATTAAAATCTTCAAGTTATTTGTTTTATGTAAAAATAAAAGTAAAATGAAAAAGAAAAAAAGAGGGAAAGTGAGAGGAGGGAAAGTAAAAAAAAGGGGGAAATGTGTTTGTGGGTAAAAATGTGAGATTTAATTAATTTTTACCCACAAATTTTAACTTCCCTCCTTTTCTCAAAATTTGAAATATTAAAAAATATTAATGACTATTAAAATTTGTCACTTTTTAATGACGGTTAATTGTAGTCATAATTTGGTGACACAAAAAAAAAGTCAAAATAGTAAAAAAAAAATCAGAAAATTCACGTCTTTTCCCGCCAAAACTGTATTTTTCATTTTCTTACATTTAATGACTGTTTTTTTTAGTCATTAATTAATGACACAAAAAAACAGTCATCAATTTCAACAAATCCGAAAAACTCCGTTTTTTCCCGCCAAAAACGCATGATTTTGGCTTTAATGACTGTTTTTTCTCTTTCTCCTCTATTTCTACTGTACAAGAGTCATGGAAGTTGAAAATTGTTGTAGTGTAACTACTTCTAGAAAGAGAACATGATTTTACTATTTGAAGAGAATACAAAAAATATAGATATTGAGGCTCCAAGTAATATCCCATACTTAGTAATTTAGAGCACCAAATAAAAGATTCAAGCTATTGCAACATATATAATGGTTATTAAAATAATGAAAATACTCAGCCACAGTTAGATGTTTTTTTTCAGACTATTTCTATATATGCATGGCTAACATATTAATTAGGAAGAGAAATACGAAACTTGAAGCTTAGGCACTTCGAAAAGGGATTTTGTAGAACAAGCTGCCAAACACAACCCATAATTTTTTACGTTTTAAAGATACTTTCTTTTTGTAATTCCAAATGATTCTTATTAAATACTATGACTAGATGATTTAGTAGCATTGGCATGAAGATGATCCACCATAAAAAGAGTAACCTATAAATTTTATAAAGATGGCAAGGTTTCTCTATTTTTTCTGTAGAACCATTAACATATATACATCCTAGGATGACAAGCTTAGCTCTTAAATTTTATCATTGTTGAAATAGATCCGCTTTTTTTTTTTTTGGACCAAATGTCTGTTTGGATTTTATAGACTATGATACCATATTAAAAGAAAATGAAGTTCCATCTCGAAATCAATTAGCCATGAGAGAAGTATCTAATGTATTCTATAAAGATTGTGAGGTCTCCATATTTATCCAATATGAGATCCTCAAACATGTTCTCCCTCAAGATGGTGCCTAGCTTTTTCAGTCGTTATTCTTGGATCAGATTTGCTTTTTTTTTCTTTTTTTTTTTTTTTTTTGACCAAATACCTATTTGGAATTTTTGAACTCTTATATCATATTAAAAGAACATGGAGGTTCCATCTAAGAAACAATTAGTCATATTCTAACTCATGTATCTTATAAAGATTGTGATTAAGGTCTCCCCATTTTTTCACTATGGAATCCTTCAACAACAATTAATCTTGCCTTAAACATTTGAGTTGATTATTGATTTAACCACACTTTTTTTTTTTTTTTTTTTTAAGTATGACAACTGCAGAGATTGAGGATTCGGACCTTCGACCTCTAAGGAAGAAAGTCATGTCAGTTACTATTAACCTAAGCTCACTTTTAACATTTAACTCACTGTTAATGGAAATGGTATAGTATAATTTCAATTTGGCAGAAAATCAAAACACAACTAATTAGTTAATTAACCTACTTCAGACCATAATTATATATATCTTTTTATTGATTACCATTAACTAATTGTATTATTCCCATCATATATAATATCCATGGAAGATCATATATGATCATCACTTTCACTGCTTATTGAACTGGTAACACACTTTTCTAATCTCCCCTTGCGTGCCAGTCTTAACACCAATGCTACTCAACTTAACCATAGCTTTCTTAAACTCATAGTTAAATCTAAGGCCCAACAATCCCCTTAAATTCCCAGCATATCTCTTCACAATGTCTCTGGTTGAAGGGTGGCTCCAAAGTCTCTGGTCAGACTCCAAAACCCCATTCCCATCTATCAAGTTCTTGTAAAAACTGTTGTCAAATTTCAACTGGCTGCCCTTGTCCATGGCCACTCCTCTGAATGGATCCCCATCCAAAGGGCACAGGCTTCTCAGTTCAGTCAAGAACGATGGGCTTATGGTTGGGTCTGCATTCCCTGTGCTTGTGAAGTTCTGTAGACGGTAACTGAATAGCTGGCAATCCGTTTGCCCAATCGTGTGACCACCTATATCATTCGTAGATGAATTCAAAAGCTTAAGTTTGTAAATCAGAGTAATATTTAATATTAGATTACGTATACAGATAGTTAGTACATTGATATTTTTAATGCATTGAAAAGTTCTCAATTATGTTCTTTTGTGAAACTTTTGTTATGTGTATGTATATATATATATACACGCTATATTAGTTGTTATAATCTATTTACAAAAAGTTTACATATATTTAAGATCCTGTTTGGAAACTATTTGGTTTTCGAAAATCAAACCTATAACACCACTTCTACTTCTAAATTTTTTAAAACTTATTTTTGTTTTTGAGCTCAGTTAAAACTTAACGCTTTAATTTACTTAAGAAAAATGTAAACCATAGTGAAAAATGGAGAGAAAAAAGGCTTAATTTTTAAAAACTATCAAAAAAAAAAAAAAAAAAAAAACAAAACAAAACAAACCAAAGTAGTTACTAAGCGATGCCTTGGAATGGGTAGATATGCTATTTTGATACTTGGCACCTAAAATGGATCTCATCTATCAATAAAAAGCACCCAATCCATTAGTAAAATCAATCTTTTAAGTGATATGTTTTTAGTCGCATGTCACAAGTATGTTAAACAAGATAAATAATTTTACTTTCCACGCATCAAGATCCAAAGTGAAGTCAACTTAGTAATCTTTTTTTGAAGTCGGACATTTGAACTCTAATCTCAGTAAAATATATATATATATATATATATATTATTTGTTACAAAGTTATTCTCGCTTTGACAATATCATTCTACTATTTTAATATCATGTTAATTCAACGTTAAGTTTAAAAATTAAGTATATTTATAAAGGGGTACTTTAGAATTAATATATTTCATTCATATTGTTATGAAGTTTGTAAATATTAAGTTTTGATGATGTTCAAGAAGGAGAGATACGGGTACAAACCAACTAGGGTTACAAGATCTTCTTCAGTAAGGCCTTTCTCTGCAAACTTTTGTATGTGGTTATCGATGGGCTCAAATGGAGAAGGAAGATCTTCCGCCTGGAAACGCATAGAAATCGTCCCGTCCCTTCTGCCCGTGGGCACAGACCAACTTGGACCATCACTCTGAAACATGTTTTTAAATCCGACATTTTAATAAAGTTGTGTGTATATATATCACAAAAATAACAGCAAAAAGAGATAGTCCAAAAAAACTCGAGTTTATAATAATAAAGAAAATACTTGAGTGCATTCTAAGGTGCATACATATTTGTGCAAACCACTTAATTGTCCAATCATAAGTTGCCACATAGTAAACTTTTCTTTTTTATACAAATTAATTTTTAATATATATATATATATATATATATATATATATATATACTTTTCTTCTGTGATTGAAAGGGATGCGTAGAGATAGGTAGACCAAAATATTAATTTAACATTAAAGAATTACCAAGTCTACAGCATCACGAGTAGCCAAAGCAAGAATATCTGCACAAGAAACAACCCCAGGACACAAACTTTCGAGTTGGGATTTTGCATCATCAACTACTTCAAAGCCTCTTAACCCCATATTTGGCCCTGCATTTATTTCAGCATTTTCATCCATTATCAATACTGAACCATCACATCCCTGTCAAAGTTCAATCAAAACAACAACTTATCAATGAACTATATTATTGAAAAAAGCCTTCCAAACTGATTATCCTAAAATTAGATCAAAAAAAGGAAGAGAAAGAGAAATGAAAACCTGAACAAAACAATCATGAAAATGAAGCCTAAGCAAGCCAGCAGCAATGGTGGGATCAGCCTTGTAATAAGACTCAACGGTAGACCTAACAATGGACTCAACTTTAGGACAAGACTTTGAGTAAAACCCAAAACTCAGCTGAGATTTCACAGGCAAAACCATTACTAGAATTGTCACAAAATTCCACCACATGGCTTTTGTTTGTCCCATTCTATTGGTTATTAGCAATAATCTAAAGCTATTTCTTATGGGCTTCAAAAGCTTTAGAACTACTGATATGTTTCTCACCCATATCCTTTGCACACTTATTTATAGCCATTTTGCTTTGGATGCGTGTTGTATTCAGTTTAGGCCTTCTTCCAATAATTTTTAGTATTTTATAGCACTTTTGTTAGTGGAAAACAGGCATGTGTTCCATTCAACTACAAGTGGCGAGTTTAAAATGAAGTTAATTTGTTTTAGAATTATAAAAAATGTGTTCTTTTTTAGCTTTTAAAAACTATAAAGTGTATGATATCTTCAATGTGTAAATGATGAAAGATATGGATCTTTTTACCTTACATAGATCTTTTCAGGTTGTACTGTTTGAACCGTGGGGTCCACACTTTCACTTGACGGAGAGTGATGCCGCGATCGTCGGGATAGCAGAGTCGATCCCCGTTGTTTCACCAGCAAACTAGTCTTGATCGCTCGCAACACTGCAATGTTGACATTCCCACACTGACACCGCCAGTGGCACACAAAGCTCCGCATGCCTATCAGACGATGGGCTTTATAAATGGTACGTTTACGCCACTTTTGGAGGTACACAATCTCTTAGGTTGGCTGTACAAAATACTTCAAACATCAAACTTACATATTGGAGTTTACCTAGCTTGGCACTGCACTTTTTCTTGTAAATCAACTCGAGCACATGTATGAGAATGTAGAGTGACTTTTCGAGATCTACGCATAGGTATGTTGTGGGTTATTTTATTATTATTATTATTATTATTATTATTATTATTATAAAAAACTTTAAGAACTGTTTGTTTAGACAAACATTTAATATTCTCGTTTGTTACACTTGATTTCACTTTATAAAACTATGGAACTTTAAAACTCACCTCTAATTTCTCTTCATACATGTGAGATTTTTATACTTAGAGATGAACAGTAAAAATATAGCCTGATTAATTAATAAATTAACGTTAGTTAATTCTTTTTATTAGTTTTAATTAATTATTAAATATCATTATATTATTTAATAAAATTTTAAAGTTATCTCAACTATTTAACATAAAATTTTATTATTAATTATTAGTATTCTAATTAACTTATATTTATTTAATTAGATTAAATCGTTAAATAAATGTTTAATTAATGTAACATAAAAATATTCATTTATTTTTATTTGCAAGAGAATAAACAATAAATTAAAATAATTTAGGCCTCGTTTTGTAACCATTTCGTTTTTTGTTTTTGTTTTTGAAAATTAAGCCTATAGACACTCCTTCCACCTATTATCTATTTTTTACCAATGGTTTAAAAAACCAAGCAAAAATTTGAAAAATAAGAAAAAATAGTTTTTAAAAACTTGCTTTTGTTTTTGGAATTTAGTAAAGAATTCAATTATTGTACTTAGGAGAGATGCAAATCAATGTAAGAAATGGGGAGAAAACCGGCTAAATTTGGAAAAACAAAAACAAAAAACAAAATGGTTAGCAAATGGGGTCTTAATTATAAGGTAATTGCATTTGGTAGGCACTTTAAGGGATAATAATTAAGCACATAGTATTAGTGATAGACTCCTGCCAGTGATATAAACTATCACTAATTAAGTCCTACTAGTGATATGGTCTATCACTAATAGACTCTGAAAGTTTAATCTAAATTTTGTTATATCTGCAAATTCTTTTGTGTTGTGTCATATCTGCTAATACTTTGGGCCTAATTATTATATTTTTGACTATCCATGTATTAAATAATGCTAAATTTAATTTATGGCTACATTACTTGTTCTTTTACATTTAATTAAGTAATTATATAATTTTATTTTTTATAAAATTGGTAAATCAAACACATATATTTAACTTCCATACATTGGTTATCCTATCTATGCAAACAAATATATTAATTATCTCAAACATTCAAAACCTAGACATTTAATATACACACCCATGAAACAATATATACGATCCAAATGGGTCATAATGAGTAATTATTGCTTAAGTTTTTACTTTTATTTCTTTTTAAAAAAATTGTTTTCAAATACCTAACTTATCATATAAATATCTCTAAATTATTGTCAAAATAAACATATAACTTAGCAATAAAGACATTACTTTCTTCTCTTGGAGTGGAAAGGTTGAAGTCTCACCTCTTTCATGTTTTTGAATTAAAAATAAAATAAAATTATTCTTCCTAATTACAAGATCATGATATAAATAGTTTTGCAATCTTTTTAAGTTAATTCAACCATGTGTGCAAAATTTATTTGATTCATTTTTTTCACATAAAATTTGATAAACATAATGAAAAAGTAATAGTACATGTATATATTTTCTTATATGCACTTTAGGGAAGATGGTGTTAGAATGATGAATCTTTCCCGATGTAAAAGAGATACAAATTGATTTGATTATAATATATTAAATCAACTCTCAAGCCAAACATTGAAAGTGTGTTTGTTAGGTTTAGTGCATTGTGTACAGTCAGAGAGCAAAATATGGTGCCAAAATATTTAAGAATATTTTTATTTAATAAAAAAATTTAAAAAATCTTGGACAAAAAAGTTCAAATTTTAAATTTTTTAAGTCTATTTGCCTTGTCCTAGTAAGTTGTTTAAGAAAGTTTAGGGATGATTTCATAAGCAAACATTAAAACATGTTTCTTAGAAATTTGAGGTTTTGTCTTTTGCAGCTTTTTCATGTATTCAACTGTTTAATTAAAGACTAGTGGACCTCCAGAAAAGATTTTTTAGGGTTTTTTAGGTCTACTATTTTAATCTAATCTAAGACTAAACAACTCTACACTTCAAATACAAATTTATAAATTCTACAATTGTGAACTTTTTAATTCATAATTTAACTTTGCACCCCAAAAAACCACTAAATATTTTTAGAGATTAGACTTATCAAGATGTTTAGATACTAAGCTTCTTGGAATTTGAGCTATGTTATTTTTTATATACTATATCATTTGTAATTTGGCATGTGATGGGCAAGCACATGAGCAAGCAGTAACCTTTTCTTTTTTTCTTGATAATATGTGGGGTGGAAGAATTTAACTTCTAACTTCGAGATTGATAGTACTTGCACTATTGCTTGTACTTGCACTATACACCCCAACATGGGTCAAGCCATAATTGCTATCGATTTTATTGTTTTTCTTTAAATAAATTGCTATGGATTTTAATATGTATAACATCAAACATGTTAGAGCTTTGTTAATTGGTTATATATTATTTAAGGAAGGTTGAGTTGGTTTCGTGGATGTTCGAGTGTAGTCATAAAGGTTGTTATAGAAGATGTCAAAGAAGTTGTCAATCCTACAGTTTATATTTTTCCTTATCTGAAAAATTCTGCAAATTTATTTTTCTGGATTCTTTCCTTGTTCAAGCTCTACAGATTTTGAAAGGGACTATGTTGTAAACGCGTGACTCTTTAATATTAGTGGATTATCTTTCTTGAGCATATTGCCTCCCGGACGTAGGTGGTTATCACCAAACTAGATTATCGATCTCTGTGTGTTGCTTTTTAATTCTCTAACTGATATTATCTTGTTGTTATAGAACGAGCCTGAACATTCAATTTAACATCTATTGTTTGAGTCGCAAGTCATCTTAATTTTTCACTTAATATCAGAGCGGGTCACCTTCAACTCAGGTGCTTTGATCATGAATAGGATTGACGAAGGTAGCTCCACGACTTGTCCTCCTATTCTAGATGGAACAGAGTACTCCTACTAAACAGCTAGAATGATTGATTTCTTAAAGTCAATTGACAGCAAAACCTGAAGGCTATTATAACTAGGTGGACTCATCCAACCAATAAAAGTACAAATGGGAAAGAAATTCTGAAGCCTAAAATTTAGTGGTCTAAAACTGAAGATGAAGCTTTATTGGAGAACTCTTGAGCTCTGAATGTTATATTTAATGGTGTTGATTGAAATATGTTTCATCTAATTAATAGCTGCGTTTCTACAAAAGAAGCGTAGGATATCTTATTTGTTGCTCATGAGGGAATCTCAAGGTCAAAATGTCAAGACTATAACTATTATGTTCAAAGTTTGAGAATAAAATGCACGACAATGAAACATTTGTTAACTTCAATGTACAGTTGTTGGAGTGGCTAATGAGTCATTTACTCTTGGAGAAAAAATTTATGAAGAAAGATTAGTTCGAAAGATGCTTAGGTCTTTACCTAAGAAATTTGACATGAAAGTAATAGTTATTGAAGAAACTCAAGACATTACTAATATGAAAGTTGATGAATTGTTTGGCTCCATGTTAACCTTGAGATGTCATTAGATGGAAAATCTAAAAAGAAGAATAAATGCTCTGCAATCCTCCTTTGAAGTAGAGCATGAAGAATTGAACAAAGACTTAGAGGATTCTCTTGCTGACTCTATATCATTACTCTCTAAACAATTCAATCGAGTACTTTAACATTTTGAGAGAAGATCAGGAAACTATGGATCTCAACACACTAAATCTTGAGATTCCCTTCCCTAAAAAAAGCTTAAGACTCATAGTGTAAAGAAGACTTATTACTTTTAGAGCTGGTGGATCCAGACTTGTTGGCTTCCTTATTTGCATTTTGAATCCTTAGTTGTTTGGAGGGAGAGAACCATTAGATTTATTATTTTTAGAGCTGAAGTTACACTATCTCTTCTTGAATCGTTTGAGAACACGATTGAACTGTTTTGAAAGCACAGAAATAAAATTAGCAAGAGATTCTTCATACTCTCTATCGAGATCATCATGCTCTTCTTCAACAGAGACTTGCAAGCCAATTCCCTTATTCTTCTTCTCATGTTTGTCATCTAAAGACATCTCAAACGTAAGTAAAGGTCCAAACAGTTTGTCAACTTTCATGGATGTGATGTCCTTTGTTTCCTCGATAGTTGTAACTTTCATATCAAATCTCTTCATTAAGAACCTAAGCACCTTCCAAACTAGTCTTTCTTCAGAAATTTTCTCTCCCACAGCAAATGACTCATTAGCAATATCTAGCAACCAAACATTCAAGTCGAAAATTGATTTATCATCATGCATTTTAAGATTCTCAAACTTTGAAGTCAACAATTGTAGTCTTGAAATTTTGACTTTTGAAGTTCCCTCATGCGCAACTGATAAGATATCTCATGCTTCCTTTGTAGAAATGCAGGTATTAATTAGACGGAAGATATTATCAACGCCATTAACCATAACATTCAATGCCCCAGAGTTCCCTAATGATGCTTCATCTTCAGCTTCAGACCACTGTATTTTAGGTTTCAAAATCTCTTTGTCATCCGCACTTTTAGTGGTTCGATCAGACCACACAACTACAAAAGCCCTCTAAGTCTTGTTGTTAATGGACTTCAAGAAAGCAATCATTCTAGCTTTCCAGTAGGACTAATTTGTTCCATATAGAATAGGAGGGTGAGCGGTGGAACCATCTTCCTTAATTTCATTCATGATCAATGCACCTGAGATAAAGGTGACCTGTTCTGATACCAAGTGCAAAAAATAAGATGACTGACCACTCAGACAACAGATATTAAACTGAATATTCAAACTCATTTTGTGACAACAAGATAATATCAAGTAGAGAATTAAGAACCAACCTAAAAAAAAAAATTAATCCACTAATATTAAAGACTCGAGCACTTACAACATAGTACTTATCTGTAAAGTAATGGCATTTATCGTGACACACATAGAGTCTAATTCACAGATCATCTAGGCTCCTTTAGATGTGAGACTCCTCTCAAAGACACTTAGGCTCCCCTAAGTATGTTAATATTATGTGGAACACTTCGGTTTTCGTCAGTGTATGAGACTCCTTCTCTAACCATGTTATCTTCCCTTCTATTAGTGAATTCCCTTCACTAATGTAACTTAGGATCACCCTAAGTTGGAGAACTCCTTCTCAAGTAAAGAAGTCGAGTAACACCTTAAGCTCCCCCTAAGATAGAAGTTATCTTCTTGTTCTTGAAAGCTTCCACAAGCAACCTTAAACAAATATATAACCAATTAACACAGCTCTAACAATAGCAATAACAGCTCGAGAATTTTTTAGAGAGGCTTCATCCTCTACTTCAATCCATTCTATTGACAGCTTGAGAATCTTTTTGCCATTTGCATCAAGAACTGGTGGAAGAGACCAACCATTAATAGCTTACTTCCAAGATTTGTTGTCGATAGGCTTTACAAAGGCTATGATTTAGCTTTATAGTAAGAATAATTTGTGAGGACGTGTGGAGGATGTGTGGGAGATTCACCCTCTTTGATTCTTTCCATGAGAGAAGGATAGGATTGATACACCAGAAGTAATGATGACCCACTTTGATACCAAATGAAATTAAGAGGTTCCCTACCACACAATAGATAATGTTATGAACAATGTTATAGTATATCACTAAACACTTAATTAAAATGCAGTAAGTTAGGAAAGAGCAGACCACCAGGATTGGTACCCTAGTTAAGTGCAATACCACCTACGTTTGGGGGTATAATGACACTCGTACAACTTCACTCTTTAGATATCATTTAGGCTCCCCTGAGTGTGAGACTCCTTCTCAGTGAACTTAGATCCCCCCTCCCCCTCCCCCTTCAAGATTGTGTGTTTTAGTGAAAGTTCATTTAGGTTTCCCTAAGCGTAAGACTCCCTCTCAAGATGATTATATCTTCCCACGTCAAGCAAAGATCTTTTCACTTGACTAGTTTATGCTCTCTCTAAGCTTATTAATCTCTTCTTCAGTTGATACGGAATAGGTCGATACAACTCACAGTCAGGCTTGAAAACAAAGGCAGCACAAACTACCTCAATCACAGCTTACAATACACTCGTGAAAATAAAACCTCTAAAAAGCAGCAGCTCAAAGTGATATTCTGTAAAATGACTGCCATCAACAATATAGCCCAAAACCTTAAATATGCACAACGGAAAATTGATTGAACAAACCTAGTTCCCAAAACAGTCAGATTTTGAAAAAGGCAAGAAATCTACAAAAAGGCTACAAACATAATTTTCGAAATAAAGAAAAAAAGTTTGTAGAATCTACATTTCCAAAGACAATCGAAAGACTGATATAACGAGACAATCTAAATAACAATCACCCATCTTAAAGAAATATTGTCAAATAAAGCAATCATCCATAATTTGTCAAAAGAACGAAAAAATTGAACAATGAACAATCCAAAAAAAATAAAGAAGGCATAAATCTTTAACAGAAAACTAGAAAATAAAAAAATATCAAATAAAATAATACGGTAGAAGTGAGCTATAAATATAAGCAATATAGTGACAAAAGTACTTCAAATGTTTTCCTCTTTACAATTTTTATCCCTTTTAAAAATTAAAAACATTTGGAGATAAAAAGAACTTAGAAAGAGAAAAGAAAATCTACGACAAGAAAATTGAAAGTGAAAAAAACTTGTGAGAGTCTTTATAAACATTCAAGTGAGAAAAATCTTGAGAAAGAGTTTCTTAAAGATTTTAGAAAAAAGTTAAGAAGTGAGAAATAGAATTCATCTGTAAAATGAAGCTATTAAAATGAGAAATAAAAAAGTTTAAGATAAAAACCTTTAGGACAGAGTTTGAAGGGGAAAACATTTGAAAATGAGAAGAAATAATCAAAAGAAAGAAGTTTTTTGGATAGTTTTTCAAATATTTTAGGTAAGTTAAAAGGTGAGATATGGACTTTCCCGATGAAAAAAGTTAGAGGTTAATATCTTTTGGTGGCAAAAAATAAATAAATAAATAAAATAGAAAAAGATTTAAAAAAAACATATATTAAAAGTAAGAGAGATTTTTTAAAAGACTTTTTTTTGGAAAAAAAAATGAAGGGCAGGGAGAAATAGTTAAATGAAAATGAAGTAAAAAAGTTTAAAGATAAAAACCTTTGGAGAGAAAAAAAAATATAGAAAATGGATAAATAAAATTGTGCTTTATGAGACTTTCCATATTTGGATGAGTTTTGCTATCAAAATGTGTGTTTAAAGTATTTGCAAGCATGTGAGGTTTAAAATGTGTTTGGTATTAAAGCATGTTATGTATGTTTGCATTGTAAAAATTCACTTGTTTGTATTCTAGTTGAATGTTATTTAGGGACCCAATACTAAAAAACAAGGAGAAGGCGTTTGGGTAGCTCAAGCATTTGATGCTTAATGACAAGGAGAATGAATCTGAAAAGGTCTTTGGGACCCACCTTGACACACCTAGAGCTTTAGGCCATGGGTAATGGGTGTTAGGCCTTTTGGGGGCAGTTCTATGCGCACTTATGAAAGTAATGACGCTAATTATATTGAGTTTGTTCTACATCAACTAAGGTTATTGACATTGAGTGTGTTGAGCTTGTTTCACCTTAACTAAGTTTTGGATACGTTCTCACAGTGGTTATCTGTTTTATTCTTGTTCAATGGATGGTTTATGACTAGGAATGCCAAGAATGCTAGTTTTCTAACATGTTAATGTTGTGGAGTTTCTGGAAACTTGAGTTTGTTTAGCTACTAAGTTTTCTAAGCATATTTACTAAAGTTGTTTTAAATCATTATCAAATGTTTATAAGCATGTTATGGTTTTCTGAACTCATCAATCACTAAGCTATTTCAACTCACCTTTTCCATTTGTTTTCTTTCCCCCAGGTAGCCGAAGAGTTCCAGGGACCTAGCCATCAAGAGCACATCTACCACTGTCGTTAGAATTTCATCTTATTTTCTTTGCACATAATATGTTAATAGGCTTTGGTTGCCATGTACATATGTAGCTGGGTTATGGGTTGTGTGGTGAAGTTATGTGGTTGAGTGTCCTTGGCAGGGCTGTAATCTTTGTACAGTTGTTTGTAATGTATATCTCCTTGATGTTGGTCTATTTGAACTTATTAGGCTTAAGTTATACGTGCTTTTCAAGTGTTAATGGGTAGTGAACCTCTGAATCCATTTAGGACTGGAATTCTTGATTTTATGTATGTATGCGTTATCAGGTGTCGTGAGCGAAATCCGAAGTTATTATCTTGTTTATCAGGTATGTCAAGACTAGTATGGATGACATGTGTCACAAAAGGGGTGATGCTTGTCATCTTCACATCTCATTCTAGATCAGAAGGGTATTAGGGAGAAGGTGTGATAAGTTGGTATCAGAGTGACAGTTCTGGGGAGTGTAGGATCATGCATATAGGATAAGGACATGTATTTCCTTTAAGTGTAATAACAAATGGTAGGAATCATCCCTAGAGCAGGTACAGGTAGACGTGACAGGGCCATCAAGTGGAACTCGTGCAGCTACTTGCGAGCAAGAATCAGTGTCTGAGGGTGAGTCTAGTCATCCTCAAGCAGAGGTGAATGCGAAGTAGCATATTTTTAATAGAATAGCTCAGAAGCTAGCAGCTAGTGTAAGGTCAATATCAGCTGATCCTGAGAAAAAGTACGTTATAAAAAGATTGAAAGGGTTATCCACATATGTTCATTCGATCATTGCTGATGAGTCGAACCGTTGTAAAAGGTTCGAAGAAGGACTACGAAGGGAGATACGAACACCAGTTACAGCTAGTGTTAAGTGGAAAGAGTTCTCTAAACTGGTGGAGGCTGCTATGAGGGTGGAAAAAAATCTTACAGATGAAAATTTGGAAAGGGACAGTCACAGGAGCGAACATGTTATACATCCGTCAGGAGGAACGGGTGATCGCTCTAATAGGACAGATGATATGAGGTTCATGCTAGGGGTATCTCACAAAGGAAACTTTAAGCCTCGATCCAGTGGACAATCGACTTACAGGGGTAGTTTAGATGGTGGTATGAGAATCCAAGGTCAGGGAAGGCCGGGTTATCCAGCTGAGTTAGTAGCAAGATCCCGTTCAGGGCAACCAAGTGAATCCATTGCTAGTTCGGTAAGAAAACCTCAGTGTGGTACCTATGGCAAACACCACTGGGGTTAGTGTTATAGCGGAGCAAATGTCTACTTCAATTGTGGCCAGACAAGGCATTTTAGGAGAAAGTGTCCCAGTTGATGCAAAAAGATAAGGTTGAGCATAGAACGACCTCACAAACGGTGAATCAACAACCCAAACCTATTGTAGGTGGTGGAGAAAGCACCAATTGTGCAAGACAGAAAGGACCTATAGGACAACCTCATTAGTAGGGTAAAGTATATGTCATGACCCAGTAAGAGGCGAAAAAGGCTCCAAAAGTAGTTACTGGTACATTATCTATCTATAATGAACTTGCTCATGTACTGTTAGATCCAAGGGGAACCCATTCTTTTCTTGCTAGCATGTTTGTGGTAAATATTGATAGAGATTTAGAGTCTATGTCTGAGGAACTGTTTATCTATACTCCTGTTGGTGATGTGTTAATAGTTAACAATTTATATAGAAATTGTAAGGTAGAGGTTGATGGAGTTCGTATGGCAGTAGACTTGAGTTCTCTAGACTTACAAGAGTTTGATGTTATCATTGGTATGGATTTCTTATCAAAATATCATGCATCCATAGATTGTTATAGAAAGGAGGTTGTTTTTAGGATACCAGGTGAAGCAGAAGTTACTTTCAGGGGAAACAGGAAAATACTTCCTACTTGTCTGATTTCAGTAGTCAAGGAAAGGAAGTTGCTAAGTAAAGGTTGTGAAGTATACCTCGCATGCATTATAGATGTACAAGCTGAAAAGCTGAAACCTGAAGATATTCCTTGTAAACCCTACTTTCATTTTGTAAGAGCTAAACGTAAGTACATAGTACCTATATGGACTAAATTGTTTTTCTCTTGTAGATTGAAGAAAGAAGTTGTAACGACCTCACTCCTTATTACCTAACTCGTCGCTACGACATGCATGAACATTTACATGAATAAGGTGAAAAAGGAAACATGACATCATCCGAATTTAAATAAATGCAACTTGGCTTATAAAATGGCCAAACTGACCAAAGTTTATTTAAACAACATGAAAAAGAGAAAAATCCTTTGGCGAGGTACCCCTTACAACATTAAGAAAAATTTCAGAACAAAACGATATAACCAACATAGTTAAACAAAAGGTTCATGCGTACAAGTGCAACTACTCTAGACTCGAATGCGGAAGCAGTGTAACGGTCCCATGGCATGATCACGAATTTCCTTGGCCATGCGCCGGGCCTCCATACTCCTTACCTGGAAAGAAAAACATAAAAGAAAGGGTGAGTAAAATATACTTAGTAAGAGACCCACTACAGGGCCTAGCTGTTACCCCTTCATTGTCGTGCGCACCAGCGTACCCGGCATAAGCATAAGTGTAAGCATAAGCATAGGAGTGCCCCGAGGGTACGCGTTAACTTTAATCGTAACATGAACATAGGTGGTGATCCCAAGGGACACCCTTCGTAGCATAACACAGTGAGGGTACGGGACACGACAATGAGGCAACCTATGACGTATCATGGCATAGTCAATCTATTGCTGAGATTCCAAAGTCACAACACATAAGCATAAGGGCTAACTTACAATACAACTACTTAGCATGCATGGGCAATTAGCAACAACATTCAAAACATATGTTAAATATGACATTTCCATAACCAACCACACCATTAGGCAACATACATTACTAAAATCCGGTAGTAAATCCCTTACCTGCGAGAGTGAAACAGAAGCGACACTGAGCGTTACTAGCGATACTGAGTGTTACTAGCGATACTGAGTGTATCCGCGAGGCGGCGACTTTCTTACGATGCGGCAACGTGCTAGGAAGGCTGTGATGCGTCGCGGAGAGGGCAGGCGATGCGGCGACGCGGACTGGTGATGCGTCGCGGAGAGGACAGGCGACGCGGCGACGCGGACTGATGAGGCGTCTCGGAGAGGACAGGCGATGCGGCGACGCGGACTGATGATGCGTCGCGGCTAACTATGCGTCGAAGGTTGATGATGCGTCGAAGGTGACTGATGCGTCAAAGGTGACTGACGCGTCAAACGTGACTAATGCGTCGGCAAGCGCCTGAGGCAAGACAACGAGACGACGACCGGAATGCTGCGGCGCGACGACTAAGACACTGTGGCGCGACAATTGTGCCGATGCCCCAACGCTGAGAACTGCGACTAGGGTCACACCGTGAAGGCTGGGACACTGCGACAGAGAGACGGAGAGACGTGAGAATTTGGCCGGCGAATGGTGTTTCCAGAGAAGAACTAGACTGCCTCTCTTTTCCTCTGCCTCCCCTTCCTTCACCTCTTCTAAAACGCCCCCCTGCGTTCAAAATTCAACCGAGGATCTCTCACCCAACGAAAACGGCGCAGCCTCTGCTGACTCTCAACTCCTTTCACGCTTCGCCCGCCGAAAACTATTTTTGACGATGACTTTTTTTTTTTTTAGAGGGAATTATTTACCGAAATTAGGGGTGTTACAGAAGTTAAGGAAGCCAAAAATATTTTTGGTAAGTGAATTCTAGATCATTATGAGGTAAATCGAGTTTAAGAGTTACTTTGTTTATTTAAAAATAAAATAAAAATAGAAATAAAAGATTTTAGAAATAAAAGAAATAAAGAAAGAAACAAAAAGAAAGAAAAAAAAACGAAAGAAAAAAAAAGAAAGAAAATAGAAAAAAGAAAAGAAAAGAAAAGGAAAGAGAAAGTGGGTATGTCGGCAACCGTTTATGTGTGAAGCTGAGTTTCGATCATTTTCTCCATTTTCAAATATTCAACCGACCCAACCTTGAAGCTTCATGTCGAAGAGAGGTAGAAGGAGTCTAGGGCAAATTCGTGTAGAATTCTGGTCGGTTTCGTGGTGTAATTGAAGCTGGAATAGAAGGTCTAGTTGCTGTCGCGCAATCTGAGCAAGGTATGGTATTTGGAGAATAGCGAGCTGTAGAGATTGAGTTTAGGGCTGAACATTTGAAGTTAGTAAGTTAACTCAATTCTTAACAACTCGTGTGAAGGATGGTTGAGTTGAATATAAAGAGAAATATGTTAAATTTTAGGTGGAAGCAACTGATACGGATTTCCCAAGTGATTTGGAGTTGCGCGAAGTAAATTAAGAATATCTGTCGAACAAAGAAGAGTTAAGCTCTGAAATTTTGAGGTAAGCTAGAAAACACATTTCTTTATAAGTTTGTAGAAGGAAAGAAGTTCTAATTTGGGCTGAAAATACAACTTTTAACAGATAAAAGCAAAAACAGAAGCGAAAACAGAGGCTGTGGGAGACGGGTATTGCTAGAGGAAGCAGCGACACTGAATGTATAAGGGTGAGTAGTGAGACGAGTATTGTTGCTGTCGCTGGTGGCTTTTTATCTCACAACTCTCGCTGGGTACTGTTGGGTATCGCTGCGTATCGCTAGTCTCGTTGGGTATCGCTAGTCTCGCTAATCAAGTAAGTCTAGCTGGATCATAGTATCACTGGTACAGTTTGGTCTTTTGCTTGAATTTGTTTGTGTAGTCTCGCTAGTGGCCTGAATCTCGCTCATTAGTGAACTCTTTTATGAAGTGTAGCTTCGGTTGAGTATTTCTTTATGGAATATAGTCTCGATGATGGTTTTCTTCATGAAGTAGAGTCTCGGTGGTGAATAATAGAAATGTCTAAGGCTTGTTTGCTATGTAAAAAGAAATTTTAAGGAAATCTAACAAAGGGAAACGTATTATTACAGGCCGAGATAAACTAGGAAAGGCGTATAACCCACTAAAGGCCTAGGACAAGTAGTGAGTGACAATTTTATTTAAAATGAGTCTACTTTAAACAAAGTTTTTATGTTGTAAGATTATGTTTGGACACATGTTTATATGTTTGTGCTTTCACAGGTTTTAACGTGCATATTATGTGTTTTACATTGGAAATCATTTGAAGCATGTTGGTTGTTAAACGAGTTTTACGAAAGGCATGTTGTTTATTAACCTATGATTTTATGGAAAGTATTGATGCTTGTTAATGAGATTGTGAAGATTTGAAATGTTATAAACTCGTAATTTGTATTATGCTATTTTCAAAGCATGTTATTTTTTAATAATGTTTTTGAAAAAACTCCCAATGCTGAAGGACACAAAGAAGGCATGTGGGTAGCCGGGATATAGAAATGGTTCCCAATGCTGAAGGACTCAAAGAAGGCAGTGGGTAACCTGAGTATAGAGATAGCCCCCAATGTTGAAGGACTCGGAGAAGGTATGTGGATGGCCTAAATCTCGTATATGGGACCCGGTACTGAAGGACTCGGAGAAGGTATTCAGATAACCTAGGATAAGATATCTATGTGCACATAAAGGGATGATAGACGCTGTTGTGTTGAGATTACTCCACACAGCTAAGAATATTCGACGTTGGGTATGTCGAGATTACTCCACCCCAACTAAGGATGTTTTCAACGTTAAGTAGTGTTGAGTTCCGCTTCGCCTCAACTAAGGAAAATGTTTTTGAAATAAACTGAATTTCCATGTATTTTTTTCTGAAATGAACATATATGATGACAATGCCACTTGAGCATGTTTTGCATGGATATGACTTTGAATTGATGTTATTTACGCATTGTTTTAGAATGATTACACTTTGATTAGCTTCCGAGTTAAAGGAAGGTTTTTACAAAACAAATCACTCACTGGGCAACCTAGCTCACGTTTTTCTTGTTTTTCTGTTTTTTCTTTTTTTCAGGTAGCGAGCAAGTCCGGGATGCTTAGCCTACACAGCAACTCATTTAGGCCCACCATCAGTGTCTAGAATTTTGAGAATTGTAAATATTTGATCTTAAACATGTGTTCTACATACAAAGGGTTAAAGGTAGTTTGAGTGAAATCATTGTCTGTATGATAGCTTGACCCTAGTTAAAGTATGTTGTTCAATCATTGTGTATATCTGAATATTAGGTGATGATCAAGGTATAAGGTGAGCAATGGATGCCGTAAGAGGATCGGTGTCTACTGTCCTCACACTTTCTTCTGAGTTAAGAGGGTACCTGGGAGGGGGTATGACATTCCTGTTGTACGAGAGTACCTTGATGTCTTTCCTAAGGAATTAACGGGTTTATCACCTAACAGGGAAATAAAATTCACTATCGACCTAATGTCAAGAATGGCACCCATCTTTGAAGCTCCTTATAGGATGGCTCCGAAAGAGTTGAAGGAGTTGAAGACTCAATTATACGAACTGGTGTATCTCCACGGGGAGCATCGGTGTTGTTCGTAAAGAAGAAGAATGGTACGGTGAGGTTATGTATCGATTACTATTAGCTCAACAAGGTAACTAATAACTTGTAGAAATACAAGTTATTATATTCATTATTTGGAGTAATTAGGACAGGATTGATGATAAACGCATGATTTTAACACTTGAATTGTATTATATGAATAACTCTGCGTTTACTATGCTTACAAAAGAATCTATCAAAATATAAGGGAAGAGGACACTGTAGAAAAGACCAATGCGTCGAGAACCATGCATCCAAAAGATAAATAACACAAGCGCTTAACCGGCAACTGTCATGTCAATATGCAAGTGGACAACTGATTTTACCAGATTATGACAGATCCAATGAACTGAAGACACAAAGAATTCGCCGCAGCAAGGCATAGAATTAAATGCAAGGTCTCAGGTCATCATGATATCACATTTTCGACGCCTATAAATAGCCCATGGCACTTCATGTTTAAGAAGAGAGAAAATACTCAATAGTGAGAGCTCTCCACAAATTCTCACTCATCCTCCATAGCCATCCTCCATTTCGAGCTATTTTATGAGAAGATTCTGATAGTGTTCAGAGTCACCTCTTTGAGAATTCACCCTTGTATAAATAATGTATCAGATAGCCACCATCTCAAGCTTCGAAGAAGCAAGACATTGTCATTGGTGGCTTGATGACTTCCCTTTTCTTTTCTTCATTATGAACACTTTTCTTATTTGTATTTTGTTGATAATATTCAAGAGATTTGATTATTTACTTAATACAAGTTTGATTGACATTATGCCTCCATTTATTCCCATTTACAACATCTTACACCATGAATGTTGAATGTTGAATGTTTCATGAGTTAAGCATAAATTTTAGTATTTCCAAATGTGATTAAGTTGCTTTCATCATGATTAAATGGGTACTTCAAACATGTTTTAATCTATCAAACAAATAGGTCTAAATGAGTATATTCATCTGCTCGAGAGAGTTGGTGAGTAATTTCTAACATTTAACAAGAAAAGAGTAGGCTTTAGAGATAAAGTTTTTCTTTTGTCCGAAGAGCTCACCATGCGTCTTAGAAATAAGATTAATGTGTCGTCGACGCATCGAAAGATGCGTTCTCAACTTTGAGTTTGTAAGCATGAAAAATTACTTGTCGCTTAGGAAAATACTATTTACTTAACTTAACTTGCCCTTTTTCATGGTTTCATTCATTTTCGATATCTGATCTTGTTTATACTTGACTAACTTCACCCATCATTCATTCCGCATCGTCATCCCACATGTTCATCCATTAATTTATTCTTGTATAAAAATATTCTTTGTAGCTAATTTAGAAAACACACAATTGTAATTATTGTACAATCCCAAACGCATCAAATCATAGATGAATCTCAACGCATAGTCATTACAAATCCCTGTGTTCGACCATGGACTCTCCAGAAAAACCTATTTAAACTTATACTTGGATTTTTATAGGAAAATTTGTGTCTAACATATACATCATTCTTGATTCTTAACGCGCCATTAGGCCATTACAATCATAACGCATCATACGCATATAAAATGCAACAATAACAATACGTTGTAAATATCCATTACCCTAGATCGATAATTTGTTTGATCAAATTAAAGGAGCCTTGATGTTCTCGAAGATTGATTTAAGGTCAGGATATCATCAGTTGAAGATTAGGGAGTATGATATTCCTTGTTATGCATTTTGGGTTAACTAACGCTCTAGTAGCATTCATGTACCTCATGCATCGTGAATTCCACCCATACCTCGATCAATTTGTGATTGTGTTCATCGATGACATTCTAGTGTACTCGGAGAATAAGGAGAACCATGCTAAGCACTTGAGAGTTGTACTGCAAACATTGAGGGATCCAAAGTTGTATGCGAAGTTCAGCAAGTGTGAGTTTTGGCTCGATCAAGTGGTGTTCTTAGGCCATGTTCTTTCAGCAGCAGGGGTTAGTGTAGACCCTCAAAAGACTGAAATGATAGTTAAGTGGGAACGACCCACTACAATAATCGAAGTTCGAAGTTTTCTGGGATTGGCAGGCTATTACCGACGATTCATGGAAGGATTTTCAAAGATAGCACTTCCACTAACCAGCCTGGCCAAGAAGAACACTAAGTTTGCATGGAAAAACAAGTGTGATCAGAGTTTCTAGGAGTTGAAAAAGAGACTTGTGACAACACCTATATTAACACTTCCAATTTCGGGAAAAGAGTTTGAGTTGTATTGTGATGCTTCACGTCAGGGCTTAGGATGTGTTCTAATGCAGGAAGGAAAAGTAGTTGCCTATGCTTCGAGACAACTCAAGAAGCATGAATGTAACTATCCAACTCACGATCAAGAGTTGGTAACAGTGGTACTATCCTTGAAAATTTGGCGACATTACCTATTCGGTGAGAAATGCCACATATACACCGATCATAAAAAATTGAAGTATATCTTTGATCAAAAGGATTTGAACTTGAGACAAAGGAGATGGTTAGAGTTGATCAAAGATTATGTTTGCACAATAGATTACCATCTCGAAAAGCTAATGTTGTAGCTGATGCATTAAGTTGGAAGTCTAAATTACCTAAGGCTTCACTTAATGCCATTGGTGCAACTTTGGTGGCGGAGTTGAAGAGTTCTAATGCAGTTCTGTCAGTGGAAGTAACATATTTACAAATATAGCAAAATTTTACTTCGAGAGACCTAAATGACATCTATATGGTGAAGTAGACATCTATATGGTGAAGTGATAGATGTCTATGTGGATTTATCAGAGTCTATAGTAAAATTTTGTTATATTTATAATTATTTTCATCAGTTTTTCTATTTTTTAAAACATCCCAAAAAACGGTTAGAAAGAGATAAAAAAAAAATTTAGAATAAAAAAGTATTTGAAAAATGAGAAAGAAAATTGATAAAGAGATGTTAAAAAGTTTTGAACAAGAATTTAAAACAAATGCAGCTAGGGAGTGAAACAAAATAATATGGAAAAAAAAGGTTAGAGAAGGACTAAAAAATAGATTAGCAAGTGAGAAATTATAAATAAAAAAAGTTAATGAAAAAGGATTAGAAAGTGATAAAATTAGGGTTAGGCAAAAAAAATCGTGGGCCCCAACTCGATCATGTTGGGAATCCCACCGGGGATGGGGGTCAAACATTTTTTGAGTATCTGTTCGGAGACGGGGATGGGGAGGGTATCCCTGCTCCGACCCCCACCCCGAATCCCCGACACTAATTCGTTGGCTCGCTGTCGCCCTCTCGGCTTGCTCTCGTTGACAAGAACTGAGTTGTATCATTGATACTCTCTCACAAGTCACACTCGCTCTCGCTCTCGCTCTCGCTCTCTCTCTCTCTCTCTCTCTCTCTCTCTCTCTCTCTCTCTCTCTCTCTCTCTCTCTCTCTCTCTCTCTCTCTCGCCCAAAGGCAAACAATTTTGTTTATTTTTTTATGGGGTAGTCCCTTAACTTATTGGTAGTAATTTGGTCTTGCATCTCGCTCTCTCTCACGCTCGCTCTATATTGGGGAATGGGTCCCCGACCGGGAATCCCCGCCCCCGTTTCCACCTATAAATGATGGGGACGAGGGCAGGGGTAAATTCCCTACGGGGGTGGGGACGGGGAACTCCACCTGCCTCATCCGGCCCTATTGCCAACCCTAGATAAAATAGAATGGTAATAACAATTTTGGTGCCTACTGAGTGGCTGATTCATTTGGTTAAGTATCAATTCTGGAAAACATTGATGAATCAGAACAATAAACCCTAAACTAAGACGTTTCAATTTGTTGTTATGGTAACAGTTAAATGAGGAAAGTAAACTATATGCTTAATGCATCGTCATTGAGTAATATTATTTAGAACATGTTGATAAGGATTATTCATAATGAATCAGAAATATACATTAATTACTTTAATCAATCTCCATGGGTATGAGTACGGACACGATCGAACAGTCAAAAAAGGGTAATTAATAGTGTAGGAATTAGGGTTTTCAAAAGCAGAAGAGAGAAGGTAAAAGGAAAAGAATCATTAGGGTTTTCAAAATGAAAAATGGAATATGAAGAGGACAAAAGAAAAAAGAAGAAGGCTAGGAATTAGGGTTTTCAGAGAATTTGAATTTGGCCGATTCACCAAATTTCTCTTTTTTACAATTAAGTTTTGATTTTTTAAAAGAAATGCATGAGTAGTGACACACACTAACCAGGCCAAGCAGTGGGCCTTTTAATAAGCGGTCTTAAACTCATTTCTTTTGGGCCTTATGATGGCCCAAGTCAAAATCAACTACTTTTTCTCATGTACCAAAAATTTTCAACCATAATTAGGTTGGATGACAATTTTAAAGATAATAATTAAGTGTATAGTAAACTTTTTAAAAAGTAAAAAAATATAGCAAAATCTACCAATAATAGACCTATCACTGATAGTTCCTACCATTGATATGGTCTATCACTGATAGACTCTTATTATTGATATTGTCTATCAGACTATTAATGATAGACTGTTTCGAAAGCAAAATCTAAATTTTGCTATATTCGCAAATTATTTTGCATTGTGTTATATCTGCAAGTACTTTGAATCAATTGTTATATTTGCAACTAACCCTTTCATCAATCTTACATTTTTTTCAACTAAAAGTATACAAGCATATTAATAATAATACTTAATAGAGCTCTCAATGGAAAATAATGAGTTAAGATTTAAGAGCATTAAAAAGGAGAAAGGTCACGATAAAAGCAATGCAAAAAATAAAACCCATATCAGCTCAAGGGTAAATATAAAATACATGGTATAAAAATGGTTAATATTTATTTTTTTAGGTTAATTTATACAAAATACCTCTAAATTTTGTACCGTGTGTCAAAAATATCATTGAACTTTCAAAAGTTTTAAAAATACTCTTAAACTTTTAAAAACACTTCAAAAATACTCCTACAATTAGTTTTGAATGGAAATCGTTAGTAAATTTACACAAATAATCTTGAACTTTCAAAAGTTTCAAAAATACCCTAGTATAGATAATAATTAAATGTATAGCAACATTATCAAAAAAAAAAATTGCAAATATAGAAAAATTTATCCATGATAGACTCTGTCATAGACTCCTATTAGCGATATGGCCTATCATTAATAAACTCTTACTATTGAAATGGTTTATCACTGATAAACTTCAAAAGCATAATTTAAAGTTTGCTATATTTATAAATATTTTGGACATGATTGTTATATAATTAAAAAAAGAAAAATTAGCACGACGAGATCCAATGTTGAACAAAAATAGTTTAGGAGAGAAGTAATGAAAAATAGGGTAATAATAATAAAAATGCCAACCGTAAGTTAATAATTTATTGGATAGATTTTGGTTGAGTTTTACTTAATGCGATAAATAGCTAGATTGGCTAATGATTTTAGAATGAAATTTGTTTGATATGCTAGGTAAGTCGAGCATGCTAAGGCGTCTACCGAATTAAAGAGGGGAGCTCAACTTTTCCTACTTGCTCTCGTACTACATTAATACTTATTAGTCTCATTCATAATTTAACACGTTATTAAATGATACATTAATTTATTATTTATTTTTTTCGTAGGTTATATTTTTAAATTCTAATTTAGTGACAAACAAATGAATAGTAGTATAAAATTTTCCATACTACTATAGTACTAGAAATTTTCTTTGTTGCCTCGTTATCACAAACTACCATGCCTGAATGCATATGAGATTTGTATTTTGACTGCCAAACAAAAACATGGCAAACGGGAAAAACATTGGCTTTCTACTTGCTACATCTTTTGGGTTTATATTTATGCTTTTACATGTTTTAGTATCTAATTCATTCTTACAAAATGCTGTCATAGAAGTAATGGAATAGAGTGATGTTATCTTCTGAAAACCAAACTCTACTTGGCTATGGCTTCCTGTTCAAGCACAGGGACTTTTTTCCATGTCCCCTCTAGTCCATTTATCTGTAATGGTGGCAATGAAAATTCATCGACAGTCGAGCTTCCACTTCGAATTTCTTTCAGAACTCGCAACGCTGATAGCGTGCTCTTCATATACACGCTCTCCATGTGCTCGATCTCTGCGAGTTCCTTAGGCATTCCTAGAATCCCATCGCCATTTGGGGTGGCTGTGGAAGATGCTCTAGGAGCACATCCTTCATCGCCAGCAGTTGCCTCAGCCAATGCAGGCTGTTCATTTGCAGGGAAGAGGCTGTCTAGCATTGCCTCACACTCTTTGACAAGCTTATAGAGTAGGTCCGTGGTGAAGAAGGGCTGTTGCAGAACCTTCTGTATAAAGGGTAGGCGAATAAGTGCACCAGTTCTTTTGTCATACTTCTTGAGGATTTTAGCTAGGCCTGTTGAAGATAAGATGAGGAGACGTAATAAAACAGGTAGATTAAATTAGCATAAAGTCTTAGAAATGGTGGGACTAATTGGGCAGAAAGCAGAGGAGGCATTTGGTGCATCTGATCATGACATATATAGATATTAGATAATGTGTTAGCCATTCAGGACTAACCATAGACACACAAAGGTCCAAGAAATTAAAAGTCCAAAAGCAATTACCTTTACAAAAAGAATTAGGACCATACATTGAAAAAGTTAGTATCCCAACACAAAAATCTAGAAATTAAAGATCATTCAACCAGAGCAAATGTATTCATCTTTGTGTATATCTCTAATCACACAAAAGAAAAATATATTTAAAAAAGAAGAAAAGATTGTCATATGGCAAAATATGGTACAATATACAAAGATGATCGCAACCTAAAATGCACCTAAATCTTTTTCTTCCAACAAAGATTTAAATGTTAAAACGGGCCAATATCCCCTAAGGCTTGAGGGTGTCTTTGTGATAAGACTTGAAATGTTCGCAGATAATCTTGAGGATCGGGTTAAGTATTTAAGTTGAAACTTCATAATTTAATAACATAAAATTCTGGTTGTCAATCTAATCATAAGGTAGACAAGGCATCTTGGAAATTAGTAAAGAGTGGACCATGAACAAAATGTAAGGAGCAAAATAAGAGTAAATAACAATACGAAGCAGAAATGAGGGAGTCACATCAACAATACACAGTGAATAATGAATATAGCAAATAGTTCCCATGATCTTTTCAACTATTTATATGTGTAGGCAACAGAGAAAAAATATATTATCTTTTCCATATGATATGACATCATTTAGACTTTAGAACAACCATAGAAACCAAGCGGTTACCTGTATAGTTAAGAGCACTGTAATTCTCCAACAAAACCATCTCGCCATGGAAGTCAACAATCTCTTTCCGAATTTGTATCAACTCTTCGTCAAAGTCTTTTGCTTTGGCTACTCTATCTTGTAACTCCTGATAAATTCCCCACCAAAAACCAAGACAACTTTGTCAATATTTCAATCGGCATATAAAATTGGCTAAGCAGAAAGTGCAACAAATTTTTTCTTTGGTCCAACTCAAATTTCAAACAAACAAAGTGGGCATCGTTAAAACGAATCTAGTGTTACATTAGACGACTATCATTACTGATTTGGGACTTGAGCTTGGATGACGTATAAAACTCAAGATCTCAAAACCAATAAAATAATGCAAGCTGATGATTGTAAGCATAAAATATTGCCGCCAAACACACAAAACGATAAAGATCAGCCGGCAGGCACGGTCATATACAGCCCCAGATACTCAGGTAAGTGGCAATGTTGTAGCAACGTGGGCCAAATTAACTCTCTATTCTAATCCCAATAGTCAAAAAGGAAGAAGACAGATTTGAGACAAAAGAAAAGAACAGTGCGTTGTAAGTTAACTTTTCTTGTGAGTTAGACTTTGATAGCTAAAACAAAATAATTAACTATCCTTTTTCAAAGGCTTGCGTTGTGATGTCCTTTCACCTTGCAAAGCAAAAGCCACGTCGTTGTTTTAGTTCTCAAGCTACGTTTGGTTTCGGTGGATTACTCTGTGATGTGATATGATTAAATGCTTGAAGATTACCTTCTACAGTGTTGTACTAAAGGTTCTTAGTCAATTAATCGAAAGTAAAGTTCAATTCAATCATTCTTTAACGAGATTCTAATCAAGAAACTGAAATCAACAGATATCCAGAATGTAGAATGCACGAAATCAAGTGCCTCAGTCGAAATTTTCAACAATAATTTCAAAAGGAATGACACAAATCTAAACAAAAATACCTTCAATCTGATTATGTACTCCTCCTCCTTCTCGACGAAGAACGAATTGAATTTCTCGAGCTCCTTTTCCAAGAGAGTAATGAAATCAATGACTTCATTGGAGATGGCATCGGCGTCGGAATCGAGCTTGGGCTTCTTGGAAGGCCGGTTAGTGTCGCCGGACTTAGGCTGTACAAGTTTGAGCTTCTTCTTGAGGTCCTTGTAGGAGAGGAATTTGTCCCGCCATTCCGGCAAGGTCTCTTCGATCTGGTTGCTGAGACTCTTCCCGAATTTCATGTGTGTAAAAATGAAGAAAATCGGAGAATGGGGAAGAAAATTGAGAGGGAAAGTAAGTGAAAGTTAAATTAATGGGGGAAATGGAAGAGGAAAGGAGAAGAAGATGAAGGAGACGGTAATATAAGCGGAATGGGAGAATATTCGGAGGGGTAGTACGGGAATATCCGTTAAATATTTTTCCAAATTCAATTTTTAAACAGCATATCTCTGGGTTTATCCCCTCCAACAAAAGACAAAGACAGTGATGGAAGTTAATTTTCTTATTACCTTTTTTTTTTTCTTTTTCTAAACTGTAATTTGGGATTTTTGTATTAAATGAATGTTTAATTTTATTATATAGATTACTTTTTTGTATTAAGTTGGTTAATTTATGTCACTAATGTGTGTTCTTTTGTATTGTTATTCGTCTTCTCCTTTACCACTATAGAGTGTATTTGTACAATAATGACCATTAATTACCAAAAAAAAAAAAAAAAAAAAAAAAAAGTTGCATCAAACAACAATTGAGGGTGAAAATGAGGACCGATAATCAAGAGCGAGTGTAGTAACAAAAATTTAGTAGTGAGAGCATGTATTGAGCATCAAGCCACTGCACGTGCCTGATTGGGGTTGAAAGGGTAAAATCACAGCTGGGTGATGGAAGTAAAAAGACCTAAGTTCTCAAGTTTCTAAAAAGTTGATGTTTTTTTGTTTGGATCCTTGAAAATGGGTCATTTGAACAAAAATACCTTCAAATTTGTGTATACTTGTTTACTCAACTTGGAGAGAGCGGATCTGATCTGCTCTCTTGAAATATAATGAAACTATGTTAAGACTTGAATTACCCCCAACTATATTAATTGACGTATTCACATCATTAAATAAAATTGCAATAAAATTTTTGTTTTTTTGTTTTTTTTTTTTTTCTTTTTTAGTATTGAGAGAATAGAGATCGACCGATCTCTAAAAAAGAAAGTTATATCAATAACCAGTAAACTTTTTTTTTTAATGAAAAGTGCGGTTTTAAAATTAAGATGTTTATAAATTTGAATACACTAATTTAAACTTCTTTTCAAAAAAAAGAAAAATACATTTCTAAAAATAATAATAATAATAATAATAATAATAATAATAATAAAACATTTTCTCTATTACAAATTTGCTAGAAGTGCTTTAGACAACTTTTCTTTTCTGTTACAAAAAAAATTAAACAAAAACTAGTCAAAAGTCCAAACACATTTAAAAGGGAACTACAATGATTGAAATTTTGCATAAAAAATTGAGGCATTTACATAAATAGCATAATTTAAATTAAATAGAGTTAAAATTATAAGTTGAGCTATAAATTTAAGCTTTTAAAAAATACTTATTACAGTTCTAAATTTTTAATTTTATTTTCAATAGCTACGTTCTTAAAAAAAATTAGGTTTTTTAACTTTTTATTTTAATTTTAGTAGATCTTCAACCTATTCTACTTTCTTATATTCATAAACCTATTAGAAACAAGATAAAAAAAAAGTCATGTCTTGCTAATCACAAGATTAAACATTTATTAACCTCTCATAAACTTTTAAACCCCATAAATTTATTAACCATAAAATTGAAAAATTCAAAGAATTAGGAAATGTAATGTTTAGAAAATTATGAATAAAACTCACTATTTTAACTATAAATATATCTTATTAAATGTAAAAAAAAATTAAAATTTTACAAAATATCACAGTGAGAATTGTTAATTATCCAATAAGTCTAACTTTAATTCCTTCGGGGTGTGAGACTAAATTCAACAAATATTAGATAAAAATCAATCCTACAAAAGCTAAAAAGTAAATTAGTTATAATCGAATGTTAGTGAAGATATTCTTTTTCTCGCTTCTCAAATGAATGTTATGAGGTTTTCTTCTTGTAATAGGACTTTTAATTGGATTACTCATCTCCTTGTGACGTCTAAGGTCTAACTTCTTCATGATATTTTTTGTAGTGTCTCTTTACCTAATGTGGTCAGATAAGCTTCTTTGAGATCATTGGTTTTCAGATAGAGTGTTCTTTGTATTATAAGTATTATAGAGGACCTTATGTTTATTTAGTTTGTTCTCGATTTAATATATTTATTTTTTTAAAAAAATATTATAATAAGATAAGTCCAAACAAGCATAGTTGAATTGCATATAGTAATAGTATATGTTAGGGACTAAAAATCTGTTCCAATTCTCAACTTTAAAAAAATAATAATAATAATAATTAAAAAAAATAAAAAAATAAAAAATCATATTTTGTTGTGAGAGTTTTTTTTAAAAAATGATGGAAATAATGTTAAAATTTGTGGTAAAGAGGGGCGCGTGCAGAAGGTTCCATTTTGGAGTGCGTTGATTGGAAGGACTCAAATTCAAACCAATGAGTTCACTCCAAAGTTGGATCCCATGGAAACCATCCCATGCTACTCCAACCACATCTCTCCACTTATTATTTTACACGTGTCCTAGTCCATTTTCTCACTTCGAAGTCCACTCAACTTTCAAATATATTTACTTTCCTACTCTAAACTTTTTTTTAGTATAACTGCTTGTAGGAGATTGAAACTTCGACATCTTAAGATAGAGATCATCTCAATTCCACTTAACTATACCTATTTTATCATTTTAGTCTTTGAACTTAACAAGATAATACTACAATTTATTGTTGTTAATTAATTCTTTGGCAACTAAGTAACCAAAATTCAAATGAAGTTGGATGAAATAAATATTGAACAAGAGAATAGTTAAACTAGTGGACACATATGTTTTCGACTTAATTGTCAAAGGTTCAAATCTTTTTGCCTCTATAATTGTGTAAACTAAAAAAATTGAGCGAGAGGATATTAAGTAATACAAGTTGAATATAATTCAACCCATTGAGATATTAGATTATCGCCTAAAAAGTCAAAAGTTTAAATCTTCGCTCTATTATGTTGATTAACTTCGGAAAAAAAACTATAATAATTATTTTAAGAATTTAAAAATCAAAATGAAATTAGCTTAGAAGTTTAAGGACTAAGATAGATCAAAGGTTTCTTTTGTTTTAATTTAAACATACATTAAATGGTAATTGACTCTAAAGAAAAAACTTTCTATCACATTTAAAACAAAAATGATCATTTAAGATATGTTGGAAATGCAATTACAGTCACACATTGGGAACAATCTAAGTAAAACAACCATCTCAAATGGTATGAGACATTTTAGGTGGAATCAAAATCATAATTGTGAAGCCTTATAAATAAATAGACAACATCGTATCATTGTAAAATGTATTGGGCTTACTAAAATGAGATTCAATTAAATCTATATATTTGAAATGTGATTAAAATAAGTAAAAGGGATGGGAGACTAGGAGAGAATAAATCCAATAAGAAGAAACAATGGTGCTTTACTATAAATAAATTAAAGTGCATTGCAAGAAACCCATTGAATTTTATTCCAACTAAATCACTAGAGATGCTCTTCAATACAAAGTTAGTCGTATTTAATTTTTATTCCTAACTTTTCATTTGGATATGAAATTAAATAACTAATCTTCAATTCAAAGTGTGAACCCCTTTGATAGCGAAAGTTTTATTCTTATTTCATATTCCTCTATAACAAGAACAATTTTAACAATCATCTAACTACTCTTCTAGATTTTCTATCAATTTTTTTAATAAAAAACAAATGCACTTAATCCGACAAATTAAAAATTGTACGTGATAAAAGTGTATTTTAACTTCAAGCAGCCTTGTTGCAACTAAAAAAAAATAAAAAATAAATAAAAATAATTAAATTAAAAAATAATAATAATAATAATAAAATTGTCATTTTTCAGGTTAGATAAATATTATGTTAGATTTTATGTCCTAAAACTTGTTGTTTATAACTTTTGAAACTTATTCTCAATAAAGTTGTTATTGAATATGTGAATTACATTTATTAAATCCAATAAACTGAGAAACTCGGGCTATACAGTGAATACTTAGACTTCATGTAGTGACATAAAAATATATCAAGTTTAGGTAACAGTCAAAACAGTCTATAGTATACAGATAAAGGTTGGGTACCTTATCTTGAGAACACTATGGATGCGACTCGCTTTGTAATTGATACAAACGATTTGATCCTAAATCGTTCATATGGAAACCGAACCATAAAATAATCACTTTTACTTTATAATATCGTTTACGGTTAAAACTAATTGTTTCAAATTGATAACCTAGATAACTCGATCTTAATTCTAAGCTAACTATGAACTCCTGTTTGTTTTAGATTATCCTTTAATCTGCATGGGTGAGAGTGGCCAATTTCACCGACTCAATAAGCCTCCCATTTTAAGGATAAGATCAGACAGATAGTTGGGGACATAGTCCTGCAAGATGGAATTCGCTCCTACTTTATTTAAGAATAGTAGAGGAATTGTTCCCTTAAATGCTGACTCCGGGTCTTGAACAAGGGCCCCACCCTCTCATTGGCCCGAGAGGGATTAGGTTTGGTGGTTGGACCACAAACCAATTGTTCATTAGAGAATCAATGGGACTTAAGGAACTAAATGTAATTACAGGAGTAAAACGGTAATTTTGATCCAACTGTAATGACGAACAACTTGTGAAGGATCGACTTACTTATTATGGTTATATCAAGTGGACATAAATATATCTACAATGAGGAGAGTGCAACTACAAGGCTTTAGTAGAGTGACCCGGTAGTTAATGAATGTTAATTAACTAAGTTAAATAGTTTAGCCGGTTAATTTCAGATCGTTGGAGCTCATGATTTGTAAGTCCATTAGGTCCCCTAGTTAGCTCATGGACTAAACCTTAGAATAGTATATTGAGTGAATTTGAAATGTTCAAATTCAATCGATGAGCAAATTATATGATATGTTCGTTTAATTATGAATTAGACGAAATTGGAGAGTTAGAAATATTTAGATACGATTTAAATATTTTTAGGATGAATAGAGATTCATTAGGTTGGAATTTTCTGGGAATAGTAGAGAAATAATTAATTTAATATATTTATTTATTTATTTACTTATATATTAAATTAATTTTATTTAATTTAAAATTGACTTTTTAAAAAATAATTTTAAATCAAAATTTCAATTTTGAGAAATTGAAAAGTCAAAATTCAATTGAGAATGAATTATGGATTTCTCCACTATGCATGTGAAGTAGGTGGTGTTCTTCATGCAAACACCATCTTCTTCTTCCACCTCCAAATTGGTTGAATTATTCAGCCAATTTGTTGGCTTCTTGCATGCTAAGTTGTTATGCATGTTTTATTCTTTAAATAGAAGAAAGAATTTGAGAAGTTGGGTTGAGCATTTTTGCTAATTGTTGGAAAATCTCTCCTACACTCAAAAATAGAAAAATAGTGTGTTCTTTAGCTTTGTGCTCCAAATTGAACTTAATTTTGGATCCCACAATCCGTTATAAGACCTGAGGATAACGAGGAAGACACTAGAGGTTGTCCACAAAGTGTTTGTGATCAGAAATTTGAAGGATCTTCGCTTCAATTTTGAACTTCAACAAGTAAGTTCTTCTTCCTTGGTTTTCGGTTTTAGAACAAATATGTTTAATTTTCAAAAATTGATGTAATTAGAGTGCTCTAGATCTAAATACTTCCACTATTATGTTGCTTACTCCTTCGTATTCATTAGTTTTACTTGTATACTACTCTCGGCCAATCTAATCAACTTGAACATGAATTTTACATTAAATCATAAAGTCTTAAAAATTATAATAATGAGATACAGTTTGATTTTTGTCCTAGATTAGATGTTTTTTTTGGTTCCCTCTAAAAATGTTCTTTTAGTTCTAATATAAGTGAGTTAATGAATTTTAACGTTAACAAATAGAATTAATTAATAATTTAAGCATGGTTTAGTAATGTTGATGGATAAACACTTTATTTTTGTAATTTTTTTTTTTTTTTTACCATACGTGGATAGAATCAAACCTCAAATCTTGAATTTGATAGTACAAATTTATTTATGTTAGTTCTCTCCTACAAATTTTGAACTAAAAGAAACTCAAATTCAACAACTAAATATCTTAAGTCAACTAAATAATAGCATCAAACACAATGAGCATAATTACGACCAAAAAACATGTTCTTATCGAACTATAAGAACATTCTCATAACATTCACGAATAGTTTTTGTTAATCGTTGTCAAATCTAGATTAAATTTATTGTATCGTGGAAACCACTGCCTTAAAAGCAAAATTGACACGATCTTGATGCAAATCGTTTTTACCAATTGTTTCTCAAGGTTAACACAACATCTACCTTCAGACGTGCACAAGTCGAATGGAGGGTTGGAATCAAACCGAGAGAAAATCTTTGCTTATAAACAATGAGGAAGAAGACAAAACAAAAATACTACATTTTGGATATATTCAATGAGGCATGGGCTCAGTGAGACTCTATTTATAGAATGTTACTTCTAAGCCAATTAAGATAACTCTTTTGTAGAAATTTTAACTATAATTATTTATTTAATATCTCATATTAAAAAATTTTAAATATTTAAATCATATATTTATTATCTGCAGTTATATCTTTCATTTGAATCTTATTTAAATTAATTTATGAATCCTTCTGATAAATTATTTAAATCAAATCTTATTTTGATAAGCTTGTGGTGTGGGTCATTCCCTAACAATTTTCAGAAAAAAAAAACAAGAATGAAGTTACAAAATTAACCTGAACATAATTTAAAACAACCTACATCAGTATCTCTTTTTATAAATTGCAACAGTAACAAAGTAAGAAATATCAACGATAACCCTATCAAAATTACAAAAGTACCCATATCATGAAAAGAAACTTAATTAATCTAGAATGTTAACTGCATCATCTATTTTAATTTAAAGTTTAATTCGATTAAATTAAAAATTGACAAAAAAAAAAAAAAAAAAGCAAGCTTGATATCTAAATTAGAAAAATGTTATTATTTTTTTTTTTAAAATTTTGAAAATTATATTTGATGGGAATGAGAGAAAAGCAGCGAAGGAGAATAATTCGAAAGGAATTTGGAATATCCAATAAATTGCAAAAATTTCAACAATCAAGTTGGCATTGATGGCCCCACCTGAACATGGCGATTGACACCTTTGACCTTATTAAAAAACGTGTACCAGGCAACTAATAAAGGGTAAACCTGTCAATTCACTAAAAGTACCCCCCAGCCGCCGACGTGGCATTTATTTATTAGTTATCTTTTCGAAATCGCCATATTCATCACTGATGGAGAGGCCAATACGAATTCACCAGCGCTACTCCTTTTTATCTTCATCCAAATGAATTTTAACGAAACATTAAAAACAGCCCATAATGGAAAGAAAAAGAAAAAAGAATATTCTTTGATAAGGACAACGAATATTCCTTCCCCATCTTGTCCCTCTATCCTTTTTTTTCTCTCCCCACAATATCCAATTTCCATGGTTTCAATTCTATTTTACACCTAATATCAACCTAACAATCCTCAAATTTCGGTCTTCTTAATCATTAATATAAAGAAGCGTAGAAGTTAGTAGTATGATGTCACGACTTTACTTGTTGCTTGGTTTTTTTTAAAAAAAAAAACATAAAAAAAAATTATAATTCTGATAATTCGTATAAATTATATAAATTGCATCGTTCAACTTTAGTATAATCATTTGACTTATAACACTTTTTTTTTGTTTGAACCATGAAAAAGTAAAGTATTAATATGGATTGATTTTTCCATCCGAATAATGCTTTAGAGAGTGAGGGTAGGTAGATATATTTGGTGGAAGGAGATATAACCATTTTTAACATTTTCTTATAATTGATAGTAAAGTTTTAAATACTATTTTTGGTTTATATACTAATTTTATTATTTTGATTATTGTATTTTCAAAATCTTCTTTTTTTTTTTTTTATTTCTTTATTTGCCCTTAGCTATTTCATCTTCTTCTTATTATTTATTATTATTATTATTATTATTATTATTATTTTTTATCTCAAATCTAGTACAACACTGTACTCAATAATTTTTTTCTTTTTTTATTAGATTACAAGTTTAAACTTTGAAGTTTGGGTCATTTTATTCATGTGATTCCAAAAGTGCCTAATAAGTTTTTGAATTTTCAATTTTGTGTCTAGTATATTCCTAACAACTTAGAAAAAAATTAAACATTAATTATTCTATTAGGCAAATTTAATTTTAGGGTTGTTTTCATATATAACAAAATGACAAAAAGTAATATATCACTGACTATGAGTGATAAACAATGATAGAATAGACAATGATATATACTAATAGACATCTATCCATGTCTATCTTTGATAAATATTGATAGATGATAGTATATCACTATTTATCAATTTGAAAAAAACATGTTTTATTTTGTTTTATTTTTTTTTTTTGTTTTTTGTTATATTTGAAAATAGTATTAGCAGTTCTGTCATATAAAATAATTACTCTTAATTTTATGTCTTATACAACTTTTAATTTATAATTTTAAATAGAGTAGATTTGTGAATTTTTAAAAAAAATCAAATGTGTAAGAACAAAAATAGACATATATTTCATATGTTAGAGTCTAAATATATACTTTAATCTAAAGTTTTTGAGATGGAGTTATAATTTTGCATTGCAAGAATTTTTGTACTACATAGAATAGAATTTGTGATAGAATTTAGAAATTTTGTTTGTGTGAATTTTGAGAGAGAGATTTTATGAAGGGTGGCATTTTTTAGACTTTAGTGAGTATCTTAACCTTGACTTTGATCAAACAATTTAATAACTCTGACAGTGGGAGTGTAATTTTAATATTTGGTAAAGGTACCTATAGATATCTCACCATTACATTTTGTAAATAGTTTGTTTCTAAATCAATTTTTTTTTTTCCTTTTTTTCTGCCTAAGGTGCGTAAATTAACTGTGTGTTTTTTGTTTTTAGATTTTGAAAATTTAGTTTATAAATATTCATTCCACTTTTAAATTTATTGAATCGGCATCAACTTTTTATCAATATTTTCCAAAATCCAAATTCAAATTTGAAGAATAATAAAAAAAAAAAATAGCTTTTGAAATATTGTTTTTGTTTTTAGAATTTAGCTAAGAATTCAATCTTTTACTTAAAAAAAAGATATAAATCATTGTATGAAATTGAGAGAAAATATGCTTAATTTTCAAACATCAAAATTGAAAACTAAATTACTATTCAATGAAACCTAACCTATTTCACAACGATTTAATTTGAGAGCCCTATTCAAAACTATGTTAATTAAGCAACGATTTAATTTGTTTTCTCTCAAAATGAGAATGATTTCATTGGAATTCTTTGATTCAGAAACGAAATTTCTACTTTTTTATTTTTATTTTTTTACATTGCTAACGAAAAATTACACTTGCACAATATTAGTGTTGCCATCTCTTTTAATAACTCTTTTTCAAAAAAGAAATCTGTAGGATAATTATAAGATAAAAGAAAATTATTATAAATAAAAAAAATTAAATTAGTTATAAATATAGAAAAATTTTACGGTTTATAAGCGATAGACGATAGAAATCTATTACAGTTTATCGCTAATAGATAGTAAAATTTTTCTATATTCATAAATAATTTGACCTATTTTGCTATATTTAAAAATAATTTTACATAAATATTCTAAAATAAAATTAATAAAAAGGAAGAAAGCAGCTGAAAAAAAACCAATAAAGTAAAATTCAAGTTTTCGAAATTTAGTTTTCCAAATAAATATAGGCAAATAATGAGGATAATGAAGTGAGAATATTTTATAGGATATTCCCAAACCACAGGTATTTCTGTACAGTTTACTGTTTTGCCACTGGTCTCTCTCCCTCCCTTCCTCCTTTTAAATGGTAAAAATCACTTCTTATATATGGGTAGTTGCAATTATACTCTTAAATTTTCAATTTTAAAAATTAAACCTTTAAAATTATATAAAAGTTAAAATTTGGTCAAATTAAACCTTCAAACTTACGTAATTGTATAAATTGTAATATTTATATAAGTTGAAGAGTTCAATTTTTATCATTTATGAGTCTAATTTCTACGATTATTGTAAGTTTGAAGATTCGATTTTCACACTTGTAGAACTTTAGGAGTCCAATTTTTAAAATTGAAAGTTTGAGAATATAACTACAACTACCACGATACTTGAGAGATGATTTTTGCAATTTTCCATTATTTTATTTTATTTTTATAAGAAAGATCATTTGAGAGCTTTAAGTAATTTTACAAAATTTTATTTGAATATATATATATATATTGAATCGCAAGAAAAAAGAGGACTACTGTAATTGTAGGACAAAAAAAAAAAATAAATAAATAAAATTTTCCAAAAATTTCGTAAAACAAAGGTCAAGGACACAAATCCTAAAGGAAAGAGCATATGTGAGTCCTCTCAATGGAAGCCCTAAGCCACATTTACGTAGAGTAATGGGACTACATTAAAATATATGTCAACGGACATGACAAGTCACATGGGGTGCAAGAACACATGATAGACACAAAAATTATATATATTTACCAAATATGATAAATAATACCGCATCATAACATCCTTCAAACCTTTTGACATATAGGCTATTAGTTTGGTTGTTGCCAATATATGTATTTTTTTAAGTGACACATGTCATGAATTAATGCATGTTTTTAGGATATATTTTGATATTTTTTCTAAGTGAAAATCATCATTTGCATGTGATTTGAGCCACTATTCGGTCTTTAATGAATAAATTGCTCAAGGGAAGGTCATTAACTATTTAAAGTGAGATTCTATTGGTTTTGACTGCTTTTATGAACTTTTATTCAGAATTTTGACTACTTTTCAGAGTATTCTGTTGATGTGCCCTCGTTGCCTAAGTTGATACACCTACATCAAAACCTTAAAGTCCAGAATCACAGAACCAAACACTCTATTTTAATTTAGATTAAAAAATCAATACATTTGGCAAATAATAATGATGTTATCGAGACATTCTACTACAAACATAGGCTAAGCATGCTATAAAAAATTAAAGATTCTAAATCTATAATAAAATTACATAGAATAAAAAAAATCATACCTTCGTTGTGACTCGGGTGGATTTTCACCATCTCCTTTGGGAACATATTTCTTCTCTGCACGATCTCTGCAAATTGCGCAGAAACACCACCACTTGGATTCACTAGTAATCTCCTTTGGGAAAGATGAGGCATGATGGTGGGATCCTAATTTGTTTTTGGGAAATTCTACATAGAGTGATTGAGAGAGATAAGAGAACCTTTTTTGAAAACCTATTTCCTCTGTGTCACGCAAAAGGAGGAGAAAGCCAAAATTGACCTACTTCACTTTCGTTAGGCGTGGGATACATATAGAAAAAAATCATCATGGACTATAATAACTGAAGTATCAGTTATTATTATTTGATCAATCAAATCTAATTTAATTGATTAATTTATTCAAATCATATTTAAATAAATATCCCTCACATAATTTATAGATTTAATTCAATCAATTCAATTAAATCAAATTAAATAAAATAATTAATTAATCATTAAATTAAACATCATATATTAATTTTAACCCTATAATCAAATCACATTCAATTATATTTCTCTCAAATAACATGTAGTTTTAATGTGCATCTAATGCGCATTAGTTTTAACCTATAGTTTTAATATGAATTTAATCATATTAAATTTAATATTTGAACTCCTTCAAATATGTAATTCTCCCATAAATTAAATTTTGAATCAAATTCAAAATAAATTTATATTATAAAGTTAATAAATTTTACATTATAATGTATCTCCATTATATTGTTTCCCTAAGTAAATTTGAACATTTCAAATTACTATAATTACCTCAATACCCTTTATGAGCTACCAGTGGAATTTAATGGACCTACAAAATCAGAAGCTCCAATGATATGAGATTAGTTGGCTAAACTCATTAACCAAGGTAATCAATATTCGTTAACTATGGGAACACTTCACTATGGACCCGCAGTTGCACTCTTCTCACTGCAGATATATTTCTGTGTCCATAGACATAGACCAATAACAGGAAGTTAGTCTTTCACGAGTGTTTGTAACAATAGTTTGGTCAAAATTACCATTTTACCCTACATCCTTAAGTACTAGTACTCCTCTAATGAACAACCTGTTTATGGTCCAACCACTAAACAAAAACCCCTCTTGTGTCATTGAGAAAGCATGACCCTTTGTTCAAGACCCGGAGACATCACTTAAGGGAATACTCATCTACTTCCTAAAGTATGGAAAAAGTAAATTCCATCTTGTGTGATTATGTTCCCAGCTCCCCACTCGATCTTGTCCCCAAACTGGTAGGCTTATTGAGTCGGCGCACCAACCACTCTCACCCATACAAATCAAAGGAAAATCTCTCTTGAACAGGAGTCCATAACTGTCACACCCCAACCCGAGTTACCTTTTTAACCTAGGAAGAGATGTGAGATCATGGATTCTTTTACAACTTCTATTACTAATCTCATATTACACATGCACACTTTATTTACAAAACTATTAGAAGAGTTTGTTTGAAGGTGACATAACCCTAGCTCGATACAAGTTTCTGCCTATGAGAAATGATAACATTATATCTCGGCAGACCTCGACTTCGCACGACAACGGAGATTCAGCTGCTACCTGAAAAAGAAAACCTAAGAAAAGAATGAGTTTTACGAAGCCCTGTGAGTGGTTAACGTATAACTAAGGTTCACATGAACCTCAAGCATAATAGACGTTGTATAAAGATAACCTCAAACCTTCCATTTTAGTTTAACCTTGGTACCGAACTATTCAGCTGGCACACGCTGGCATAACAATTCATTCAGACTCTATATGCACATAGTTTTACCTCTAATGGATCAGAAGCTAGACTGGTCGGTCCTCTGACCATTCTACAAGAGATATTTCTCACATGATCAGGAACTAGATTTCTAGCATCCATTGACCATCCGTGAGGTTTTAAATCCAGCACGGGCTCAGAACTAGATCCTAATATCCTCTGACCATCCTGTGCATTTCTAGGATCCTTAACACACATCATAACCCAAAGATTCATCATAACTAATATGTAACAGATAATAATCGAAATCTCACAATAGTATGCATATTAGCTTAATCATAAAATCACACAATCATACACATGCTATTAATAACCACTCATAATTTACGGTGTACTAGCTCTTAACAGCTTCTTTCCCCTGCTTTGAACTCGCTTAACTCCAAGTTCAACTTGGTTTGATCATTTGGCTCCCTACTAGGTTTCTGGAACTAAGAAAATAGCAAGTGACAGCCCTTTGAGGCCTCAGAAAACTCATAGAAATGCTTGGAATACCTTCTTGGACACAGGGAACCCCTTCTTGGATGCAGAACAGCACCTCAGATCACCAAATTGCACTGTTGGACGCAACCTTGTACAGTCGAACGCAAGGCAATATATCTAGATGTAGATCACCTTGTCTTTGACACAAAGTGACTCTTCCAAAATGCAGAACAACACTTCAGATCACCCTCTAGTATAGTTGGACGCAGGGTTGAAGCCTTGGATGCAGAGCTAATCCTTGTTGGGGAAAAAAAATAGCTCCTTTGGATGCAAGGTTGGTCTTCTGGACGCAGGGTTACCTTCTGTTGGATGCAACCTCCTGCTTTTATGCAAGGTTTGGGTGCCTAGACTTCCTTAAAAGGCTCTCCACTTCCCTAAATTAAGTTTTGAAATGATTTTTGAGTGAACAATTATGCAACTTTTTGGCCCTATTTATAGGAATTGGATGACAAGCTTGTCATCCAATCCTTTCTCCATAGGTTGACACCTAAGCTCACACTTAACTTCATGAATGCTTACTTCAACATTGTTCGTTTGAATTTCTATTTGAATTAAATTGAATTTCTTAGCTCGTTGCACAAAAATAGATTTATCATTTCCGTACAAGGATGCGTCGAGAATTACTCTAGATGTGATCATGACTAAGCAAGTTTTCCTATAAAGACCCAAGTATAAGCATTTATAGGTTTCCTGGTGAGTCCAGGGTCGAACGCAGGGATTTGTAATAACTAGGCGTTGAGAATAAATGCATGACTATGCGGTGACTGTACATGTAAATATGTGCGTTTGTTGATTATGTGTAAAACTATACATAAAGAATGAAAAGAATTTCCTACTACTAATAATGAGGTGGATGCGGCGTTGGGTAGTCATATGTAATTTAGTGTCAGATAGCATGCGTTGAGAATGAATGGAATCATGCGATAGAAGTAGAGTTGAACGCAAGAGCTAGTTGTTACCTAAACTTTCTAAGTACAATTACATACCTACAAACTGCGTTTGTGAATCCATCTCTCGATGTTTCGACACCACATTAATCTTATCTTTAAGACGCATAGTAAGTTTGCGTTGGCAAAAGATGAACTACATCTCTGCACTCATCTAGTCTTAATTAATGCTAAAGATTAACTATCCACTCTCCCAAGCTCGACAGTCATGCTTACTACATTTGTTTGTCAGACAAAGTTATGCAAGCTAAAGATATGCATTAATCAAGATGTAACATACTCAGAATTGCTCAAGAAAAACTAACTTTTAACATTTAACTCATTTAGCATTTAGACAACATGGTGTAAAGTATTTAATACGGAAATAGATGGAAGATGATAGTCAATCAAACTCATATCAAGACAGTAAATCATTCTCTCGAATATCATTAACAAAATATAAGCAAGAAGGAGAGAAATGGAAATAAAACATAAATGAAGGGCGTCAAGCCGCCACTGGCAATGTCTTGCTTCATGGAGGCTTGAGATGGTTGCTATCTGATACATAGATTCCATTAGGTGAAGATTCTCGCTCACTGAGAGACGACTCTGAAGGTGCTCAGAATCCTTCTCCCAGAAGAGCTCGTAATGGAGGCTGGTTATGGTGAGGGAGAAATAGTGCAGAGCTTTCGCCTCTTGAACTGGTCTCTCTTCCTCCTTTTCTTGGAGAAGCTTTTGGGCTATTTATAGGCGTCAAAAAGTTGATATCATGATGACCTGACACCTTTGCATTAAATTTCAGCCACGCTGCATAGACTTTTCAGATTGTTAGCCTATTTGTTCTGCCATGATCTGATTGGGTGTTGTCCTTTTTCATAGTGACATGACAGCTGTTTGAGCATGCGTCTATTTCTACTTTTCAGATTGTCAACGCATAGGCTCGACGCATGGTCTCAACCCACTAGGCTCGACGCATGGCCTCAACGCATAGGCTCGATGCATGGGTTTCCACTTGTTCTCGCAGCAGCTTCGTCTCTTCATACTTCGATTGTTTGCGCTTCTTTTCTTCTTAACCCTGCGTTAGGAATAGAAAAACTCATCGTTTTTCAGGTATTTTCTTTTGTAAATAGTGCCAACGCATGGTGATACATTTTTCATCATTCAACTACCAAAATCATGCGTTTAGCTCCAAAGTTACTTTAATTAAATCAAATAGTGACTATAATAACTTGTATTTCTACAAGTTATCAAACATGCATCCAAACATTTGTGCTTCACAAGTCTCTTTGCATGATCTCTTAGTCATGAATCACGACACCTCCTACTTGTGATGTGTTAAACTCCAACGAAGCCACCTTGCACCTCTACCATGCGTCCAACCTAGGCTCGGGAGATGAGCCATGCGTCCAACCTAATCCTCCATGCGTCCAACTTGAGGTTTTTGGAGTATGATCTCTTTTGTTCTCTTTTGTTCTTCCAACCTTCCTACACTTAGCCAATTTTTCTCTCCAAACCCTAACTATGCATCCAACATGTCCATCCTTGAGGGCTATGTGTCCAAGCCTCCTCCATGGACTTCCATGGACTTGTTATTAACTTCTCTATGCGTTTGAGAGTAGATTTTTTTTCCAAGCATATGCATTTCACACCTCCTTCCTTACACATACTTACTTTGCCTGAACATGAATCAATCAACCCCTAGTTATTCCCTCAAAAGCCCTAAAGTATGCGTCCAAGCATTCCTTGTTCAACCTTCCTCTCATTAACTTAGGATTCCTTCCACACCTTAACACTTAGTCAAAATGCTCTGAAAAATGTCCCACCATTGTTGAGCTTGTGTCCTTTGCATTTGTGACATCTGTGTGTAACAAGTTTTGTTGTGTGTTAGATATTATTTATTTCATAGGCAATTGTTTGTGCTAACATGACAAATCCAACAAGCTCCATACTCGATCGAGAGATCCAATGAATTGCAACCACCTCATAAAAGGCACATTACCAAATATTTCAACTAAAGGGACCATGAAACAATAAATTATCTCGATAGAGCAGACATCTATTAGCAAATAAACATAATTTTTGGGCTTCTAATTTTAAATTGAATTTGAGTATTAATGATCAAATTAATTTATAATCACATTTTGAAAAGATCACTTTAAACATTAGGATAGATTACAGGTGTGTTTGGTTTAACTTTTCACGTCTTTAATTTTGAAAATAAGTTATTTTGGATTTTTTTTTTTTGAATTGTTTGGCAACTACTCAAAATATTTTTCAAAACACTTTAAATTGTATTTTAAACAATTTTTATGAAAAGAGGTTAAACAAAAATTATTTTTTCAAAGATTTTCTTTTTCTCTAGTTAATCTAAATAAACCCTACATTTATTGAATCAACTTGAGATATGGTTCAAGAAAATAAACCAATGATTTACTCTTTTTTAAGAAAATGTAAACAATACAAGGGTTTTAATTGAAATCAATGGTGTAAAAGTGTTTTATGATTTTTTTTTCTTAAAAAAAAAAGTTAAAATTAAAAGGTATATCAAACTTATTCTCAAATGATCTTCATTGTGAGGAGTTTACGAGTCTAAAGATTTTATTGGGCTGTGTTTTACCTTAAATAATTAATTTTTATCATTATATTTAGTGAGATTTATTGTTTAATTAATTAATCTATTAAAATTATATAAAATTATTATGTTTAATTTTATAAATTAAATACAAACATAATATTTGTTCATAAAATTCCAATAACATTTTCTATATACAACTGTTTATTATTTTCGAAAACCTTAAACCAAACGATCCCTTAAAGAAATAATATACATAAATGATAAGACAAGAAGATGATTAAGGGAAAAAGATCATCCATTATTGTCATCAAATGCTAAAATAATATACGTTTAATGAATATCTAGACATGAAATAAATCAAATCCAATTATATTATTAAAATATAAAAATCAGCAAACCTAAAGGTAAATTTGGAATAAAAATATTTCGAGGCATGCTAAACTTGAAACTTTCTTTCAAAATCGATATTTGTGAAATATATATAGTCGAAATGTTTGTTATTTCTTATAACTATTAATGGTACGTTTATGCTTTGGTCCAATATCCAATTTTGGGTATACAATGTTTGGGCCATTTTCGGCTCAAGGAAAGATTTGGGCCAGTAGTGCAGTTTGGGCCTCCATCAAATAAACTTGAGAAATTCGAATGAGTGGAAACATTAAATATATAACTTGGGATTAAAAAAAAAAAAAAAAAAGGAAAAGATCCTAAAATTTATGATATTTATTAATAGATTTTGAATCCAGTTGAATTTTATTTTTGAACCTTCGGGAATTTTCATTTGATCACCAAATGGTCCAAACCTCTTAAACGTCTAATTTAATCCTTAGAATTGATTTAAGGATTTTTTTTAATAATAAGTTTCATTACCTCCTAGTTCATGTCAAAGTGACATTCTTACAAGAATTCTTAATTTATATGTTGGTCGTGAGAGATTTATGTTAAAAAAAAAAAAAAAAAAACGTATGGTGTGATTGGAATATATTATTAAGTGTTTAATTTAAAAAATAAGTTATTTTGAAAAATATTAGAGTGTTTTGAAACTACTAAAAATGAAGTGTATTTTAAACAGTTTTTATCACAAAAGTTTAAATAAAAATAAGTTTTTTTGAAAAACAATTTTTCTTAAGTTAATCCAAACAACCCCTAAATCAAAGGTTGAATAAAAATAATAATAATCGTTAAAGATTACGAATCGACTTGTTAATATGATAGAAAATAAAACCAAAGATATTGATATATGTTAGCAACATTTTAAGTAACTTCTCAACTATTATTTTCAACACAAGGAAGCAAGCATTGGTGTAGATATTGAATCTTATATTCCTACAACGACAACTACATGGACTGGATTTTACCAAGTCAATCATTTTTAAAAAGATTATACCATTAGTTTGCAAAGTTTAGTATCGATTTGAAATCCAAACCAAAACCAAATCGAAATTATGAAACATGAAAATTGAACCAACGTTGAAAAAGAAAAAAAAATTTAACGTCTAATTATTAATAAAAATTTTTAATTATTAATATACTTTCATTATTGTTGTAATGTATTTAAATCCAAGTCTACTAATCTTTCTATAAAGCTCATATCACTAATGTTTTAATAAATGAATAATCCCTAACTTCAATTAAAATGTGTATTAAAATGTTGAATTGAACACATGAGGTGAAAATGGATGTTAGATGACCTGATTATTTATTGCAAATTTTAAGAAATGAAACAAACATCTTAAAAGCTTTTAGAGAAAAGAAATTAATTATTTGTTTGACAATATAGTGGAAATGGTTTTGCAAAAAACTAAAATTCAAAATGAATTTATGACACAACCAGCTACAAGCGTATTAGACTAAGTCATGTATTAGACGAGAGAGTTTGTATTTTCTTTTTAGAAAAAAAAAATTACCTATATTTATTTTCGTTCACTATACACATGAAGACTCCGTTTGAGATTAAAATAATACGATTGTGAAAAGAAGAAAATAGTATTTGAAAAATTTTTAAAAAGTAGATTATAGTAATTGGTGTATAAATACAAAAACATCTTATTTTAGATATAATAATTCAAATAGATTTATAATCAATATTCTTTTAATTTGAAATTTTAAATAATTTGTTATAGATCAATTTTTAAATATTTGGGAAATATCTTTATTTCTTCAAAAAAAAATCAATATAGTATACTTTTTAAAAATTTGATCTATTCAAACTTATAGAAAAGAGATATTATTAGATGAGAAATAGATAAATATATAAAATAAATCTTATTTTTAAAGTATAAAATTGAAAACTAAATATTAATTAAAAAATTTACTTAATTTCAATATAGTATACTTTTTTTCGACGTTTTAAATTTACTTAGTATCTAAATTTTAGTTAAAAAGGCATCTTTAGTCTCTGAATTTTCCTGATATAACAATTTAATATATGTCTAAAGAATGTTTTAGTCCCCTAAATTATAGTTGGTAAAAATTTAGCTATTGTTTTTTTAAACTTATAATAATTTAATTCTTGGAATTAATAAACAACAATCTAATCTAATATAATATATTTGAAATTACAATTTGATCCCTATCCAATAAAATTTGAGTATTGATTTTTATTATGAAATGACTTATTGTTTATAAAGTACTGATTTTTATTATGAACGGACTTACTATTTGTTGTTTATAAAAAAGGAAATGAACTTAGGTTAGTTTATTAACGTAGATTATGGTTGGCAATGGGGTGGAGAAGGGCGGGGTTCCGTCCCTCTCTCCTGTGGGGGATTTACCCCACCTCTGCGTCCGTCATTTGTAGGCGGGGAAATGGGGGCGGGGATTCCTCGTCGAGGAAATGGGTTACTCGGAGGGACCCATTTTCCGTTAATCTCTACAGGAGCAAACAAGATAGAGCGAGGGGAGAGAGCGAAAGCGAGATAGAGTAATTGTGAGTAAGGAAAGAATGTAAGAGCCAGAGCATGATAGTCAACCATCTTTTTTATATATAATTAATTAATTAGTTTTTATACTAAACAGGTTGGTGTCAAGGATTTGGAGTCTCCCCAAACGAGGATCCAAAAAAAGTTCTCGGTTTGACCCCGATCCCTAGTCAAACTAGGTATTTTCCGACTCGATCAAGTCAGGACCTCGCGGGACCCGACCTCGCAGGTTTTTTTTGGCAATCCTAATCTAGTTGTCTAAATTGTTATTAAATGCAATGATTCAACCAAATTTTAAAAGCAAAATCAATTTTTGCGAGTTGTTTTCATGTTGTTTAAATTAGTCCCTAAATTTTTAGATAAATGATTTTACAAAAAAACAATTTCACAAGACAAACTCTTTTTCTCAAAAATTACTATTCCCGCCATAAATTCCAAAGAAAATAAAGAAACAAAACTACAAGTAACCAAAAATAAAATGATACCTTTCTCAAAGGAATAAATAAAATGCAAACTGTGACCTCCTAAATTTTTAGATAATTGTTTTGTTTAAAATTAATTATTTGAATTTTTGGTTAATTGTTTGAATTTTGAGACTTAATTGGATTGTATTGAAAAAATAATTCAATTTAAAGTAATCGTGATAAAAGACGGATTTAATTCAATTAGTGAAAAATTGAATTTACTTGGGGGAGATTTAAGAGTTTAATTTAATTTGAAAATTAGATTTTTAGAGAGATCGAAGAATTTGGTGAATTAAGATGAGTTGGAATTATATATATATATATATATATATATATATATATATATATATATATAAAGATTTGAAATTAGGTTTTATTAGAAGAAAGAAATTAGTTTATTATATATATATATATATATTAGGCCTATTTTCAAATATAACAAAAAAAAATTAAAATATTTACAAATATAATAAAATTTTACTGTCTACTATTAGGTTTTTAGGGGTGTGTGTAAAGTTAAAAAAAAATAAAAAAAATCAAGTTTTTTCGTCTTCTCTTCGCATTGACTCTCTCTCCCTAATCGTTTTTTTCTTTCGGTCGTCGCCGATTTCACCGTCACGCTTCAGCTGCCGCCGTCCCTCCCTTCCATTGCGCTGCTCTCATTTGACTATTGCTTTGTCAACCACCGGCGTTTGGTCGCCCTCGTCTGCAGTCCGCGCCCACCATCGCACGGGTTCTGCTGCCAGATTTCATCCACAGCCCGCTAGTGTCGTTTGCCACCATCTGAAGCTGTCATGTCAGTCGTCAATCTTCGATGGCAGTGCTAGGTCGCCGAAGATCCTAGTTTCAGGTAAGGGTTGGGTTTTTTGGTGTTTCATGTGGCTGTTGATTCTTTGTTGGATTTTCTTGGTGTTGTGTCCATTGATTCTTTGTTTTATTTGGTGGTTACCTATTGTGAATAGGTTGATTGGGAGCATTTTGGAGCTGCTGTCCAACCTCAGGGTTGGAAGAGACTAGTAAATTGTTTTGGAATTAAGTCTACGAATTTAATTTAATTATAGATTTTGGATATAATTCAAAGATAAGTAATTTAGCTCTTAAATAATTTTACTATTATAACAGCCTACGTGTCAGGTTAAACATGTCGTTGATTCCTCCTAGACATCTAGGAGTTGTTTTGCTATGCCATCTTTGCTATCCATGAGTTATTTTACCATGCATGATAGTTACCATGCTAACCATGAGTTATTTTACCATGCCAAGGTAAGTGTCTCCTAAAGGATTCACCAAAGGCTCATAAGGCGGCATAGGGCGAGTTTAACCAGTCACTCTAAACTTAGTATTCTAGAAATATGCATGACGCACTTATCACATACAAGTAAATATGCATGTAATATGCATGTTCACCAAACATTTTATATAAGTTTCACATACAGAATATCCTGGTCGTCTACTACCGTTGGGAAGACGAGTCCCTGCGGGAGCCCTATTCCTCCAAGTTGAGAGAGAGCGAGAGTGCGACACTAAGAGAGAGCGAGAAAGCGAGACAAGAGAGAGTCTGAGAGAGAGTTTGAGAGAAAGAGAGCGAAAGAGCGAGTCTGAGAGAGAAAGAGCAAGAGAATGAGACTGAGAGAGAGTCTGAGAGGGAGATAGCGAGACTGGGAGAGAGAGAGTGAGACTGAGAGAGAAATTCATTAGTTTCAGAAGATCAAACATGAGCAATCAATGAAAATAAGTTTACAACACAAATTAAATAAAGCTTGAAGTAAAATAAATTCGAATGTCTTATACAATACAATAACAATAATCATAAATTTGTTTGTTCTTCTCTCTTTGTCAATTCAAATTGATTGAAAGACTATTTACATTTATATATATATTAACTCACAGGGTCGGGATTAATCGGGGTCGGAGTCGGGGACGGGGCGAGGATACCTTTCCCGTCCCCGGACGGGTACCCAAGTAATGATCTCGATTTGACCCTCGTCCTCGGTCAAACCGGGGATTTCCCGACCCGATCGGGTCAAGGCTTCGCGGTTTTTTTGCCATCCCCTAGTCAATGGGGTACTTTTTTTAAAAAAATTAAGTAGAATAAACATGAATAATAATTATATAAAAATGAGGTAAAAAAATTATTATTTAAGTTTTAATTTATTGTAATTTATTTTTTTTTCAAATCATGGTTTTAAACCCAGGACTGATACGATCAATCTATTCATCGATCTAATGTATGACATGAATAGATCAACAAATGTATGGCATGAACAGACTACAGGCGAGATCTGCTGTATACCTCGTGAGGCGGTCGTTTATCGTACTACTATCCCGCTTCACCCTCGCTACTACCTTTACTTCGTGCATCGGGATTTTGTAGGGTTGCCAGCCTGAGACTTATACATTTCCTGTGTTTAGTGGAGAAGTCACTATCATGTTGCAAAAGACTTATACATTTCCTGTGTTTAGTGGAGAAGTCACTATCATGTTGCAAAAGACTTATACATTTCCTGTGTTTAGTGGAGAAGTCACTATCATGTTGCAAAGTATTGTGGAAGTATTGTTTGGATTACCTGTCAATAGTGAGCCTGTTATGACAAAATATGTGCGGGCATTCACTGGCTATCCACGACACCAACCAACTATAATTTATTATAATTTATTACATTAATTTGATAATTCTTTTGCGTCGATAACCTGATTGGTTAGTGATTATATATATATTTTTATTAAAAACTACATCAATTTTTAAAAAAATATTAGCGCCAAACACTCACAAACAAATCCCACACTTTTCCATGAAAATGTACAATATTTTTCTAAAAATTTTAAAAAACACAATATTTTTCTAAATATTTTGATTTTTCCGAGTAAAAGAAAACATTTTGATTTTTCCGTGTAGAAGAGATATAAAATTGAAAGAAGTAGGTTAGGATAGGGCGCACGAACCCAGGACCCCACTACCACAAATTATGACGTAGGCTATATCACTCCGGACAGACCTTAGGCGGACGCCCCCCCCCCCCCCCGGAAGGTGCAATGGAGGTCACCAACCTAGGCAATGGTATGTGCCTTCCTTGGACGCCACTTCATTCCTTTTAAACCCCTTTCCCACCTCTCATTTCCCCACTTCTCCGATGTGGGACGCAACAACCAAACTTTTCTCTAATTATACACCGCTTTCATGTTCCCTCATATTTAATTTCACTACATTTTTCTATTCTTTTTTCCCTATTTCTTTAACCAATCACTTTAGTCTTTACACTTCTCTTCTTTTCTTTTCTTTTTTTTTTCTTAATTAACAATGCATTTAAGTTTTCTTCTTTTTTTTTTTACTATTGATCTAAATTTTTTTTTAGTAAAATGAAATTCGACCCCATTCTTTTATTTTTTTAATCACTTAGTGTCCGAAATAACTTACGTGCACCTCAATTAATTTTATTAGGCAACTCATTTGATTCTACACTACTTTGATGTCAAAAAAATTCATAGGACATTAAATCTTGAAAATGACCACCATGAATTAAAATCATGACCTATTAGCACTTTTACAAAAATACCTAGAAAAACGCTCAGTTAACACCTTTTGCTGGTGATACTAAGTCCTATTTAGATTATTTTTTTCTTTTCTTGTTCTACCTCACCTTTTCGCTCTTTGCTCATGTTCTTGCTCTTGATCTTGTTTTCATTCTTGTTCATTTTTTCACCCTTGCACTCGTTCTAATTCATTTTCTCATATATGGAAAAAAAAAACTCTATTTATTGCCAACGATCATCAGGCGTTGCCAAGCGAAGGAAAAACAACTCTTTGCAGCTTGTTGTGTGGTTGGAGGTGGAATATATAAAGGGAGCATCGTTGTTACTGCCACAAAATAGAGGAAGTAGATTGAGGGAGGGAATCTTAGAGAGAAGTAGAAAGAGAGAAAGAAGAATATAAAATATTAAAAAAATAGAACAGGGTTGTAAAACCTTAATTAATTGAAAAACCAAGTCAAATAATATTTTAAATCCACGATAGAAAGGAAAAGGAAACAGATCAATCCTCAATGTGGCCAAAGGTAGTATGAGGGAGAGATTCACATTAATTTTCAGCTCTTTAATTGAATTGATGGACCAGAAATAAGGTTGATCTTAATTTTTGTGCTATATATTAAATATCTGTGAAGATGTAGGTGACATTTCTAATTATTTGTGGCAGCTAATTTTTAGGGTTTAGTTCAAATGGGTCTAATCAGTGTGGTTGAAGGCTCTACATGGACCCAATCAGCTATTATCATATGTTCAACTTAGCGGATTCATACTCACATGCAATTTTAATATCATTAAAAAAAAAAAAAAACTTTGGATTTTAATTTATTACAACCTTTATTTTAAAGAAGTTGGATGATTTCTTTTTTAAAAAAATTAATACAAGTTTGCTAGCTGGTTTGCAAGATAGTGGCAATAATAATCATAATAATAATTTCACACAACTGCCTATAGCCTCCAAGTAAAGATTTGAATTAATTTTCATACCACAATCTAATTTCACACATATTTTATTGCAAATTAAGTCAATAAAACAACAACTTTTGATGCTAACACAAAACGACTCACATGTTGAAAGTCTTTATGTAAAAAGTTTTTAATTAAAGGATTGTGACTAGATATATATAGTTTGGTGAAAAGGTTTATGTTTCAATTCTAACTATTCTTCTATATGATTTTAAACAGGTAAAAGAATATATATGAAACTATGGATACATAATTTTATATGGCTAAAAAATCAGGTCTCCAGACTAAATAGGAAGAACATTTAGGACTTAACAAATTACAACTTCAAATTGAATGTTCAAGTGTTAATGTTAATAATTGGACAAAGTTCTTATATAATAAAGTAATTGTAATTTGTTAAGGAAATAAAGATGTCACATGTCGGCGTTGTCAAGTGGGGGAATGAACCTCCAACCTTTAGAGACGGAGCGCATGTCAACACCAATGAATTAAGCTCAATTCGACAACTTTTGAGTGTGATAAAAGAAACAATCTATCCTCACAAATAGCATTTTTTTACCTGATCTTATTCCTACTTGCTCTATCATAAATAATTTGAAAAAAAAATTATGTTTATGTTACACTTCAACTTTTGGAATATAAACTTTGACTAAATTTTCATACATGAATCGATTTAAATTTAAATTAATGTATAATTTTTCAACATGTATAAAACTTCTTTAAATGATGAATTAAGATAGTATTAGAGAAAATTTTAATAAAAGAATATTAGTGAAACACATGCTTGAATCAAATGAATAACAGAGATTTATTATTATTATTATTATTATTATTTTTTGTGTCTATGCTTGATTTGTAGCATATACAACGTATAATAGTCTAACTAGCTGGTATATGTTGTATCTATTGTTAATATTTATTTATTAAGTTTAAATTATGTGTCCTAGAAATTTGAATTTATGACTTTTGGTCGATGATACTTGGGTGAATGTGATATATTTTTTTTAAGTCTTAAATAAATATATTAAATATGCTTAGCACATATATTAAAAGAAAAAAGTAACTAAAATGAAATGAAAAAAAAAAAAGAAAAGAGAATATATATTGTCTTCTCATGCAATGAGTGAGAAAATGTATGTGTGAAGAGGTATGGATAACTAAGTTATATCTATGTATATATTTTCGTTTGTTTTTCCGTAGTACATTATTGCATGTTCCCAAAGATTACAACTTTAATTAACAACAGAAGTTAATATATATATAGCCATTTTGGTTACCATCGAACTAAAGATAATTAATATCCTTTCCTTGTTGAATCTCAAATGGCTCATTAGGATCAGAGTTGATGTCAAGCAATTCCTCCACCATTTGCAATGCTAGCATTTTCTCTTCTTCATCCAACTCGGATGGAATCTCCGCCACTTCCGCAACCGCCATCGGAGACTGATGATCTGAAGCAACCACAGCCATCGTCATAGGAGAATCTGCATTGTCGTTGTCGTTATTATGGCTCTTCTTGTTTCCTAGCTCAACGGTCATAACCCAGTTGGATGTTGACCGTTGCCCGGCACGCTTCTGCCACACACCGATATTCGAATTCTCGGTGTCGAGCCTCAAGCATGTCATCGACGGCGATGGAGTACGACAACATTTCTTGAGCTTAGCTTGTAATATTTCAGACAAACACTTTGGTGAATCCTTGTTCGTCGTAATAACGTTGTTGGTGTCTCCATTGGGAGGAGTTGTAGGGAAATTGGTTTTCGCATTCCGACCGCTCATCAAAACCGCAGCTTGGTCGTACGCTTTTGCTGCTTCCTCCGCCGTCTCAAACGTCCCGAGCCATATCCTTCTCTTCCTGCATGCATGCATGTCATCAAATAATCATCAAAATACAAAACACAACTAGAGGGTTTCATTAGATACGAAAATTAACTATCAAAAAACATAATCACAACTAAAAAAGTTGGCAAATTGTAATTAATTACAATAAAGGGTGTCGAATTTCAGAAACCCAAGAGCCCCAATGACGTTGCCTAACGCCTCTAAATTTCTTAAACTTGGGCATATTGTCAGAGAAAGAACAAGAAGGAGAGAAAAAAAAGTAATATAGTACACCAAGAAAGGGGAAGAAATTATTAGATTAAAAGGGGAAGATTTTTAAAGAGAGTATAGTACAGTGTCGGCTAACTAAAAGTTTTAAGGGCAAAGCGTCATAATATATATCCTTAGAATTTATCACTGTCACCTAAATCTCTCGCACAAAACAGTGGGAAAGGGACAATATCATTAAATGGTCTCTTTGTCTCTATCATGATATAATATCATATCATATCACAAAATTGATGCTTTTTTCTTTTTGCTTCTTTGTTGTGATTGAGCCAAGTGTTGCTTTATCAATTCGTTGCCTAATCTATATATTATAACTTTATAATATGTATTTTTTTTCCATGTGAATTAATGGTAAAAATAGGAGTAAATAGGAGGTGGGGATTAAATTATTGATTTAACTATTATTTATGATTAGGTGAAAAGGGTTAAAGGGGTTCCAACTTTTTAGGTCAAAACTACTGGATTATTGTTTTTCTAGGTTATTATGTGGCTATTCGTCATCCAAAATAAAAACATGGCTTTTATTTTTTCTATTCACTAAATAATGTTTACTGATTTAATTCAAATATTTTGTGTTATAGATAATCTTGGATCAAGGGTAAAAGCGACATAACGAGAAAGAAGGAGCAGTGGAAGCAACTTAGGACAAGCAAAGGAGTGGGTCGATGCGAATTCAAACTGGGCTGACTCGATTGGCCTCGACACCGAGGTCGAGACCGGGCACATCCATTTGGATGCACGAATCCGACCAAGACATATGTGGGCTTTTGGGAGAAGATCAAAAAATACGAAAGCCAAATAGCCATACTAGACCTCACACTACAAGAAATTTTGGTTTTCCCAACGAAATTTTTTCCGACGCAAAAAAAATCATCGGCAAAAGCAGCTTTTCCCAACGGTTTACTTGGCGTCGTGAAAAAGTAGCTATTCCGACCCTTTTTCTTTATTTCGTCGCACAAACTATGCCTATCTTGACGCACTTTAGTGAGTGTCGGGAGAGATTAGTTCTCCCGACACATAGGTCCACCGTCGCAATGTAAAGAAGAGGGAAAATTTTTTACTTTCTTATCTCCCGACGGTATTATAATACTGTTGGGAGAAATTGGCTTTACTAACGGTAATTATAATAAAAATACCATCGGGAGAGGTCTTTCTCCCAAAGATATTGTAATGCTGTCGGGGGATAAGAAAGTAAATTTTTTTTTTTAAATTTTTCAAGAAATGAATGCCCAACGCTAATAAGAAACCGTCGGGAAAAGTCATAACATTTTTCGACGATAATAAAAACCATCTGGAAAAGTTAGATGTTGCGACGGTAATAAAAAACCATCAGGAAAAGTGTTCAAAAACCCTCAACCCCGATTTTCTCCCTTAATTTTCTCCCCACTTCTTCTCTTTCACCCTAGCTAGCCGCCGCACAGACAGCATGCCACACGCCACCGCCGCCTAACGCCAGAATATGAGTACGCCTGACTCCCAATGCCGCACAGCCGCTGCCTCATATCTGCTCCAGCAACGCAGGAACGCCACTATCGCATGCCACCGCCTCACACCGCCGAAGATTCGTTTCCCACCGCACGCTATCGCTTTCGTTTTCGTTTTCAAGGTCAATGCTCAACATTACTGATTACTCATAATTTTTTCTTTATCTATAGCTAATATGAGATTTTAGATTGGGTCTAATATTAGATTTTAGATTTTAAATTAAATAGTTTGAGTAAAAGATCAAATTCATCTTTAGTAGGGTTATTATAGCTAGTATGTGTTGGTTCTGTTTTATATGATGTTAAAATAGAGAGTTAAAAAGTATTGAATTAACAATTTAGTAAATTGAGAAGAGAAGAGTTTTATATGATCAAATTCTCTTCTATGTTCATCGTTGTATGTATGAAATATATGATATATTCCAAGATTTAAATATGGACATGTAGATGCATTTTTCACTTTATATGTTAGTTTTATAGTTTAGTCGATAGGATAGATGGATTAAAGTTTCAAGCTTACTCTCATTAATTTGTAAGGGAGGAATAACAAGGTGATTGTCAATTTCAAGAAAAGCAACAACAAGGTGTTTGTCAATTTCAAAAGTTATGCAAACCCAAAAATGAAATAATGCAAATTACTACATGTTTATTAATTTGGAGACCAACTATGTGGTCTCAAAAATCCCAACAAATTCACACTAAGAAATTGAAGGAAAAGAATAATAACTTATAACTCTTCTCTTCTCATTTCTTTTGAGTAGAAAAAGAAATGAGAGAATAGTTGAACGAGTATGTTTAGAATCTTTATTAACATGTGGCAATAAGTTTAGTTTAAGCATATGTTTCTTTAATCATACAGACTTTAACACATCACATATCACATTCTTTTAGGTTAAAAAGTATATTTTTAAGAATGGATAAAGAGTGGATTAAACTTAGAGACAAGTTATCGACTGAGTATGCAGAAGAAGTATCCCAATTTCTTGAAAGGGCAAAACTTCATGTTAATAACTCGGGTAAAACAAGATGTCCATGCAAAAAATGTATGAACGCAATGTGGGAGCCAATAGATGGAGTTGAACGACATTTATTCATCAGTGGACTATCTCCATCGTATCATCAATGGGTATATCATGGAGACCCAGTTGACTTATCTAGGGGATACGAGAGTCAAACATCTCAATCGACACATAATGATGGTAACAGATGACAGAGTTTAATGTTTTGGACGAAGAGAATGAGTTATTGAATATTATAAATGATCTACAGTGTCCAATTGTCGATATGAATGAAGAAGATAACGAGAATGATATGCCTACTGATGCTCAAGGAAGAGAAAACAACCCAAGTTTATTTGAAGACTTAATGAATGAATCACGTAATCAGCTGTACCTTGGTTGTACAAAATTCTCTTCATTGATGTTTTTGGTGAAATTGATGCATAATAAGGTTCTTAACGGTTGGACTAACAAGTCGTTTGATATGTTACTTGAATTGCTAAAGGAATAATTTTCTATCGGAACATCTATACCTAGTTCATTCTATGAAGCTAAAAGAAAATTGCGTGACTTGGGACTAGGTTATGAGTCTATTCATGCATGTAAATACGATTGCATCCTATATTGGAAAGAATTTGTCAATTGGCAACGATGCCTTGTATGTGGTGAGTCTCGGTACAAAGTTGATAATGGAAAAGGTAAAAAGATCCAACATAAAATTTTACGACTTTTTCCTTTAATACCGAGATTAAAGCGGTTTTTTGCATCGAAACATATTGCTTTTGAAATGAGGTGGCATAAAGATAAACGTGTTGAAATCGATGGAGTGATACGACATCTCGCTGATGCTGCAGGGTAGAAGCATTTTGATCGTGAATTTCCACAATTTGCTTCAGACCCAAGAAACGTTCGTTTAGGACTAGCTTCAGATAGCTTTAATCCATTCGGAAATATGAGTACTTCATATAGTATATGGCCTGTGGTGCTTATACCTTACAATTTGCCTCCTTGGAAATGCATGAAAGAGACAAATTTCTTTGTCTTTCTACTTATACCTAGGCCTAAATCTCCTGGAAAAGAAATTGATATTTATTTACAACCATTGATTGAAGAGTTAAAAGAGTTATGGAATGATGGTGTGCGCACTTATGATTGTATTAACGCCAAATACTTTCAACTACACGCATGTTTGTTGTGGACTATTAATGACTTTCCTGCGAACGGTGATCTATCTGAATGGAGTACCAAGGGTTATCAAGCATGCCCTATTTGTAAGGAGGATACATCGTCATTCGGGTTATGAGGAAAAATATGTTTTATGGGGCATCAACATTATCTTCCAGAGAATCATAATTGGCGTAGAAGCAAACAATATGATGGAAAAGTGGAACGTAGACCTCCTCTAGTAATCATTGATGGAGAAGAGATCTTACAACAAGTGAACTTGTTAAACTTTCTTGTACTTAGCAAACATCCAAACAAGCGTGATAAGAAACGGAAACGAAGTTTAAATTGGAATTAAAAAAAAGTATATTTTTCCAACTTCCGTATTGGTCGAAACTTTTGTTGAGGCATAAATTGGATGTGGTGCATATTGAAAAGAACATTTGTGATAATTTAGTTGGCACATTGTTGAATGTTGAGGGAAAGAATAAGGATACGACAAATGCACGGTTGAATTTAGAAGATCTTAATATACGAAAAGAACTACACTTGCAAAAGATGGGGGATAGAGTTGTAAAGCCATACGCTGCATACACATTGATCTCTAGTGACAATGTTGCATTTTGAAAGTTTTTAAAATCAGTCAAATTTCCTGATAGGTTTGTATCGAATATATCAAGATGTGTGAGTGAAAAGGATGGAAAACTATAGGGGTTGAAAACTCACGACTCTCACGTAACTATAGGGGTTGAAAACTCACGACTCTCACGTTTTGGTTCAGAGACTTCTCCCAATTGGCATTCGTGCGTATCTAAAAAAAGATGTGTCAACTGCTATTGTTGAGTTATGCAAATTCTTTTGTGACCTATATACAAAAACAATATCCATATGTGATTTGGATAGCTTGCAAGGAGACATTATAATCATACTTTGTAAGTTGGAAAAGATATTTCCACCAGCATTTTTCGATGTAATGATACACCTAGCAGTCCATCTACCTTATGAAACAAAAGTTGCGGGTCCAGTTAACTACAGTTGGATGTACCCTATCGAAAGAAGTTTACGGACATTGAAACAATATGTAAGAAACAAAGCACGTCCTAAGGGTTCTATAGCGGAAGCGTATATAATGAACAAATCATTGGTATTTTGTTCCTTGTACATATCTAGAATTGAGATGAGATTCAATAGAGATGAAAGAAATGATGATAGACTTCCAGATAATAAGAGATGCGGTGAACTTCCAATGTTTAAACAAAATGCACGACCATTAGGAGCATCTAGAGTAAGGACATTATCGGGAGAAGAGAAACGTAGTGCACACTGGTATATCTTAAACAATTGTAATGAATTACAATCTTATCGAAGGTACGTTTTAATCATTGTAATGAATTACAAACTTATCAAAATTTGAGATTAATTCGACCTCAAGCACAAAACGAGGTTGATCTTTATGAAAGGCACCAACGAGGTTTTCCTAATTGGTTCAAATCTCATGTAAGTATTTTTAAGAAATATAAGTGATAATAACATTGTTGGTAAGATGTTTCTGAATGTCATTCCTTGTACAATTGATATCTCATCTGAAGATATCAATTTATGTAGAGATGATGTTGATCCTATAGTCATAGAAGAACAAATAATTCAACAAGTTGATGTCGACTTCATAAATGACGAGGAAGAGGATGTACACTTATCTTTCGACAGGAGCTTGAGTCTCGATGAACATCTCGATAGTGAATAACTATGTAAATACATATTTTATTTTTCATTTCATAACTTTGAGTTCTTCGATGTATCATATAATACTTTTGTGTTTGTATAGGAATAATGGTAGGTCACACCAATCAAGAGGCATCAATGGAATACTTAGAGCCTGAAGCAATGGTCACATCATCTTCCATGGGAGAAAATTCTGGTTATTATGGACATGTTCTTTTTATATATATATCAAAGGATGTTCAATTTATATTAGATAATTGTATAAATTAATGTATAGTTTTCTCAGAGGCTACTTCTACGACTAGTAGAAACATACATGCGTATTCTCGAAATATTGAGTTGGATAGACATGTCTAACTCTATGGGAGGATTTCTATCTTAGTCGATCCTAATTGGAATAAACCAATCTGTTATAATGCAACGAGGTTTAGTAATGCAATTGGTATCAATGTTTGAGAATTTTTTTCTGTTCGTTGGGGAAAATGGAAAGAGGTAACAAAAGAATGTAAAGAGCTTGTTAAAAGTCGATTGTTGGTAAGATGCTTATTTGATATTTTACAATTTAGATATATGTGTGTGTATTATAATCAATTTCCTTTTTTAGAACCATTTCGAGTTTGACTTGTCCGATCAACTTGTCAACAATTTCATCGATGGACAGATGCAAACCTCTTTCAAAGAGTTTAGGTCAGAACTCCACAAATACTATAAAAAATATGCAAGTCCTGAAGAGGCACGAGCACACCCACTCGATCGACTTAAAAATGCCATTGAAGATTGGCACTTTTTATGCACCAAGTTTGAATCCACTGAATGAAAAGTAATAATATTGTGTTTCTTTCACTTTACTTATATTTGTATTACTACTTCGATATTAATTTATTGTTTTATTAGAGAGTAGCGGAGACTAATCAGAAGAATCGATCAACTCTGAAGTTCATTCATACAACTGGGTCCAAGACCTTCGTACACATACGAGAAACCACGGTAGTCTTAAAAATCTTTATTTATTTGATTTGTAAGAAAGTCATATAAATATATTTTATGTGATTTGTTTTACAGAAAGGAGACGACGATCAAACAATCGACCTAGTAGAGTTGTTTAGGCGTACGCACTCTAAGAGTGATGCCTCGTTTGTTAATCAGGCTGCTGATGATGCATACGTAAGTTTTTATTTCTTCAATTTCACTTTTTATTTATATAAAGTTGTCATACAAATATTTATTCAAATTATTGTTGTAGAGTCAAATGATTGAGTTGAGAGAGGCCTCCACCCAAGAAGGGTCTCAACCAATATCAGGAGAAGAGTATGCGAGTAGGTGTTGGGCACACGATCGGGTTGGGGGCCAAAACCCAAAAAATCAAGAAAAGATAACTCATTACCGATTGCATCCTCCTCCAAAATTATAGAGGAGCAACGAAATGAGATACAATCCTTGAAGGCCAGAGTGGATGAATTAGAGAAAAAAACACATAATGAAATAGATAAATTGAAAGCCATGGTCTTACAACTCATGCAACCACAAGGAGATAAGTCATAATAGGTATGAATTTTTCAACTTTTGTGGTAAACTATTTACAAAAGTGTATATGTTGTTATCTTGTAGTTATGGTAACAACATTGAGTATGAGATTGGTATATAGATTCATACACTTGAAATTAGGTTTGAGCAATTTATATGTTATAATGATTTTTGGATTAAAGTGTGTGCATATATTGGAGGGGGGTAGATTGCCTAAAGTGCATTTGAATTGTCTTAGGTTGAGCATATATTTGGATTAATGTTACTAAATTTAAGCTTAAGTTTTGTATTGACTATGTATTGTTATTTGAATGTTAATGTTGGGGGGGGGGGGGGGGGGGGGGAGGGAGAGTATATGGATAAATACATTGAGTTTGAGTTGAAATTAAGTTTGTATAAGAGTAAGTGCATGGTTTATTTAACATGTTCTATTGCATTTGAGATTAAGATGTCAATAAGTGCATAGTTGGGGGTTGGGTGGGTGGAGTGATTGCCTAAAGTGCATTTTAATTGTCTTAGGTTGAGCATCTAGTTTTAAAGTTTGTATAAGAGTAAGTGCATGATTCTATTTAAGTTTGAGTTGAATTTTATTGAGTTTGAGATTAGGTTGGAGCTTGGTATATGTTATAATGTTACTAAATTTAAGTTTAAGTTTCCTATTGCATTTGAGATTAATATAAGTAAATGTATAATGTTTAAGTTTGTATTTTGTAGGTAGCTCGAAGAACTAGCTTCAAGATGGATCTCTCGGAAAAGTCATAAAGTTTAGGTTGTAGACATGTAATTTGTAGATATGTAATGTTTAAGATAATTTTAAATGTCATTTTGGTGTTTGTGTTTTAATTATGTAATTTTTAAGACATTATGTATTGTTATTTTAGTATTAATGTTATGGACGAAAATTAATTAAGTATTGAATTTAAACAGGTTTTATATTTGATCAATTATATACAGGTTGGATATTTAATAAATTATAAACAGGTTTGATATTTAATAAATTATAAAAATATAATATAAAAAAATACCTCTCCCGACGGTAAATGTGTTTGATTGCATCGGCATAAATTTCTCCCGATGTTGAATCAAATGGCGTAGGGATAACGCGTTGCTTCCAACGCATGACCATGGGGAGAACGCGTTTCTCTCGACACTCAACCAACTTTTATCGTCGCGAGAGGAATATTTCTCGACGCAAACTTATGCTCGTCGAGAGAAAGCATTTCTCCCGACGCATAACCGTGGGAGAGCTTTGGGAACGCATAACCGTGGGGATAACGCGTTGTTCCCGACGCATGACCGTAGGGAGAACGCGTTTCTCTCGACGCTCAACCAACTTTTATCGCCACGAGGAATATTTCCTGACGCAAACTTATGCACATCGGGAGAAAGCGTTTCTCCCAACGCATAACCGTGGGGAGAGCATTGGGAACGTACAACCATGGGTAGAACGCGTTGCTCCGGACGCATGACCATGGGGGGAAAGCATTCTTCTCGACGCATGTCCGTGGGGGGAACACGTTCCTCCTGACGCATACCCGTCGGGAGAACGCGTTTGTCCCGACCCATAACCGTCGGGCGAAGGCATTTTCCCGACGCCATAAAGCAATTTTTGGCATAGGGAGAAGTCACTTTTCCCGACGCTAGGTAATGTGCGTCGGGAGAAAATTGGTTGGAGTTTTCCGTCGGGATTAATGATTTCCCGACGGATTGAATTTTTTCCGTCGGAAAATCATTTTGCCGACGAGGCTATCCCGGCGGTAGAAAAGTCATCAGAAAAGCATTTCTCCACAGTTTTTTGACTTTTGCCAATGGTTTTTTTTATGGGGAATAGGTAAATTTCTTGTAGTGTCAACCTCAGTACTGACAACGACCCTCAATATTGAATCCACAGCAAAAGTTGAAACCCTAAAAAAGGGAGGAGTCTGAGGAGACTTTGGCAAAGTCCTAGAAGGACAAAGAAAGAATCCCCAAAGTCCTATAAATAGGAGGGAAACAGAAGAATAAGGTAAGTGAACTTGGAGCTAAGAATTCTATTAACATTAAACTTCCATTTTTTTAATTTTATTAGGGAGATGTAAGTTTTAGTCTCAGAATATAGATAGATCTAAGATATATAATTATTTGGTTTTCTGTTTTTTATTTTTATTTTTTAATTAAGCTAAAAAATGGCTCTTTCATATTTGAGTTTCTTTAATTTATCTCAAATATCCCATGATGCTTTCTCCTAGCTCTTCTCTTGTGCATTGTTTGGATAATTAATACAACTTGCTTTTGGTGTTGGGGTGTGATGAGAGTGCTAAGGAGTAGGGTTGGCAACGGAGGCGAGGCAGGGCGGGTGGGGGGTCCCCATCCCCGCTCTCGTGGGGAGAATTTACCTCATCCTCACCCCTGTCCCTTCCATTTGTAGGCAAGGTTGGGGTGGGGATTCCCCGAGATAGAGCGAGAGAAAGACAGCGAGACGAGGAAAGCGAGCGAAACTGTGAGTGAGAGCGAGATATATATATATTTACATATACCGGGGCGGGGATACCCTCCCAGTCCCTGCCCCAACCCTGGACGGGTACCCGGGGAATCTCCCCGGTTTGACCCCTGTCCCCGGTCAAACCAGGGATTTCCCGACCAGATCGGGTCGGGCCCTGCGGATTTTTTTGCCAACCCTACTAAGGAGGTACTGTCAACATAGTTGTGATGTCGTCCCGTGCACTCCCTAATCCCTCTACCTCTAATACTTTGTTCAATAAAAAATTTGAGTTTCTTTATCTCATGTATTTTTGATAAAATAGTATGATTTTGTCCACTTTGTAAACAAACTTTCATGCATAAAGAAATAGGAAAGGACCATATAAAATGAATTTAAAAACGGATCGGTCAACTTAGTCTCTAAATACATTTCAACTATCAACAAATTTCTAGAATTTTAGACTAGATGGGTATTGTAATTCTTCATACTTCTTGAGGTATGATGTCAAACCAAGAAGCTAGACTACCAAATCAACAAAGAGATCTTGTGTTATATATAGTAATGTTTATGATGGTTTTGTGTCATCAAAAAGACTTCATGTCAATGAAGATATTGTCACTGGCTAATATACCCCACAAAATTCTCCTATCTAAATAACATGATATTTTGTTTGAATTTCCAATATAGAGTCTCTAAATATTAAATTCAGTGTACTCAATTATGTTTAATAAGTATTTAAACTTTTAATTTTGAGTCTAATAGACCATTTAGCTATTCATGGGTCTAGACACTAAACTGAGAAGTTTAAGAATTAATTAGATATACTTTAATTAAAACTTGTATACATTATGATATTAGTTTCATTAAGTAAAAAAAGATTAGGGCTTGTGAAAGTTTAATTTTAAATGAATAATTTTGTGGTTAGATAGATGGAGAAGTCTATCAAATGTGAAAATAAAGTATAACTTGATTTATCACAAATTCAGGGCTCAATTTATTTCATCCTGAAAGAAAGGGAATATTATGTTTTGTGCGAAAGCTAATTAATTACTATTAATTAAGCCAATAAAAGAATTCCATCATTATTCACTATTGCATTTTGTGGTTGAGCCAACTAGGAAAACCCTAATTAAACTATGTTTGTTAGGTTTTTATCATATTTAATATTATAGAGATTGAAAATTACTCGTAATAAATTTGGAAAATTTTCTCTCCTTTTCAATTTGAATCTGTCAAATCTTTTTGATAAATGTTACTTTTGTGTAATAATAGAGACTTTTGTTTGGGAAAATTGTCAACCGAATCAATTTTGAATTTTGATCATATCTCTCCAAATAAGGAAAGATTATAATAAAAATATATTATTGGAAAAGGAATTGGTAGATGAATATAATTAGGCCAAGAAAAATGCACTATGGATGTTTCACTGCTGAGGATATTTTAATATAAGTGTTAACAATTACCTGTTAATGTATGGTTGGGAGAGTAAAGTGGAACTAATTATTATTATTTCACTTATTACTTATATTTTGTGGGTTATGTACTAATTGTTTCTCTAAATTCTTAAAATAAAAAAAAATAAAAATAATTGACACGCTTCCTCTAAATAATATTAAAGGTTCAATAATTCTTCATCTCAATCTCTACAATTGTTGTACTAAAAAAAACGTTGATATTGCTTGATGCATAAAAACCAAAGCCTCATCACGAATTAACAATTATTTAATTTAGAGCAAATATCAATTTTGAAGTGGTATCATCTAAATTTTGAGCTAATAATTGTATCAATATTTAAAAACTGAACTTTCGTAATGGAATAAAAATTCCGACAATATTTAGAAATAATTTATAGTTTAAAGGTTTATTTATAAAAATTCTGATACCATACGAGTAATTTGTGCAGTTTATGAATTATTGATCGGATTAAAATTTTGAATTAATTAAAATAATTATTTGCACTTTTATCTAAAATTTGAGGTCATTCATTTTCACATTGAAAAAATACTTTTCTTGTATTCAAATTTTGATGAATATGTGTTTGGTCCCTCACGTTTTAAAATAGGCAATTTAGTCTCTGAAAATTAGATTTAAAGTATACCTCTGTAAAAAAAAAAAATCATTAAAAAATTTAATATTTATCTCATCTCTCTTATGTGTCTCTCTCCATCTTCAACCAACGTAACTTTCCTTCTATAAGGTCTAGTTTAGCATTTCCAAAAGGATGAAGAAGATTCTAACCTTTGGTAATTCTTATTATGTGTCTCATTTTTTTTCGCTGGAGATCTTCTATTGAAGATGGTGATCAAAATGCTACATTTTTCAACTTCATCATGATATGCAACCAGGGAGCTTCTTGTTATGCTAAAATCTTCAGTGTTATGGGGAGACATTATCACCCAAAAAAAAAAAGAAAAAAGTCAAACTTTCTACACGAAGAAAACTCAGTTGCAAACAGGGTTGCACCCATCCTTTGTACAACCCGACTAGTATCCAATAGAAATATATCATGTATTATTTTTCTTAATTTTTTTTAAATATTTTTTTTGTATGTGTTAAAGAGATCAGAGGCTGAGAGCATGTGATTAGAAGCAGCCTAGATTACACCTAATCATTGCTCTTTTTATAATTACAATGTTTTGTCTACTTCTTTGAATTAGAAGTCTTTCAGCTAACCTCCCTTAATTTATATTTATATTTTCTTAAATATGATGAAGGTCTTCCAACTAGGGGTGATAGTTATTTTAGCTTTGTAGATTTTGGAATCAACCAAACCAACTGGTTTTATAAAAAAGAGATCCTAACCGATGTCCAATAAACAACAAAACCAATGGATTTATTTTTATTTGGTTCGGTTTATTATTGGTTTGGTTCTTGGTTATTAGCATCTTATTTTTTTTCTTCCAAATTCTAATTCTAATTTTAAATTTTTTTAAGAATGGGTTCTAAATTAAAATTATATATATATATATATATATATATATATATATATATATATATATATATATATATATATATATATATATATATATTGAAATTGGACATTTTTATTTTTTTCTTCCACTTTCTAAATAAAAAAACATACACTCCATTAATAATTGGGCTTTTTTCCTAAACAATAAATATATATACACCATAATAATTAAAAATCTAAAAGGTACCTAATATTAGAGTTTATTTTTAAGGATATATATACCGTCGATTCGGTTCAGTTGATTGATTTTTCCAATCAAAATATGATTTGAACTAATACTTTTCGATTTTCTCCCTATATAAACCAATACATTCAGCTAACCTCCCTTTACATCTTTATTTTCCTACGCGATGAAGGTCCTCTGACATATCTCCCTTTTTTTAAAAAATAAAAATACTATTTGAGTCAAAGTTGATTACCTTTTCATATATGAGTTTGATCAAGACTATAGCTATGAAACATCACAATCTAACATGGTGATATGTTTGAATGGATAATCATGTTTTTTTGCCCCATTATGGTTACATTAATGAAATGGTATATATCCTTTTTGTGTATCGGTATTATGATCTAGATTACCGTTTACAAATAATTAGAAATATCACAATCTAATAGATGGACATATGTTTGAGGAAGCTAATCACGATTGAAGTTGTTACATGACAAAGTAATGTATCTTTTTGTGTATGGATGTGACATAAACTATAAATATAAAACATCATGATCTTATAGTGGAAACATGTTGGAACAAAAAATCGCTTACTTTCCCCTTTAAAATTTCATAAATCTCATAAATTTCTATTTTTTGCCCCTTTAAATAGTTACAAATATGGGTCTTATAACAATGTCAAAATACTATTTCATTAATTTTTTTAAAGAAAAATACGTAATGTTGATCAGTATGTGCATCCAAATATCTCAACTAGGTTGACAAATTTTTAGCACTCTCATCATACCTCACTTTTATACATTATAAGAAATTTGGAATAGCTCATTTCATAATAACAAAGCTGGAATAGCTCAGTTGGTTAGAGCGTGTGGCTGTTAACCACAAGGTCGGAGGTTCAAGCCCTCCTTCTAGCGATATATTTACATTGTGACTGTCTCTTTTTTAACTAAAATAAATCTATAAATTTTACATGCATTACAATATTAAGCTTAATAATACAAAATAAGTATCATGGCTAGTATGCATAATACATTACATAAGAACATGGGTTTATATCTTGGACTTTTTCTATTTGCTCTTGAAGATTTCATATTGGAAAAAGTAAGGGACCTCATAATATATATGAGATAAAGAGGCTAACCATCTCATTGTCAATTAATTTTGAGATGGAATCCATGTTATAAACGTCGAGATGGGCATTCGGTCCAAAAATAAAAATTGAAATCCGTTCTAAGAATGCTGAGCCAAGAAAATATCTTTAAAATTTTATAAGTTTGAGACCCTAGAACGATTTGATAGTAACATAAAACGAGCGAGTGACAATTTAAATTTTCATTTAAACATTTCTTTTTGGGAAAAAAAAACCCTATTTTTTATCATCACACCTCCTAGTTTCCCATTTTTGAAATGTTAGGGATGATAATACAAAATTTGAAAGAATTAAAGATATTTAAAAAAAAAAAAAAGAGGATTTTTCTCAAAGAAAACAATGAGAAAAAGTTAAAAGAGTATACTTTATATATAATTTATTTCTTACATTTCTTTTTAAAGTATAATAAAGATGAAAATTTCAAACTACATATCTTATAGTAGCACTAAAACATCAATATATCAATTTAACAATGCTCGCCTTTCGCTTTCGCTTCTTATATTGACATCCTACCACCTTACCTAATCAATTTTAAATTTTAACCATTAATTCCAGCCACGTGCAACATGAGTAAATATATTAATCCGGTAGTACCAAGCACTAGGCATGGTGTTATGGTCCATACTCTCCATACAGCTCAAATTTCTATGGGTTTAAATAATAATAATAATAATAAATTGTCATATGCAAGCTCAACTAATAATGACATAAAATGTATTAAAGATTTGGAGTTGGAACCTCATATTTTAACAATAATAATAATTTTTTTTTTTTTAACCTTAAAACTTAAAATTCATCTAACTAGTAACTATAGCAAAATTACGGTATTCATTTAATTTTTCTAAAAAGACGTTATGGACAATTATATTAATTCATTTATCACAATATGATAAGTACACAAAAATAACTTGTTACGTACAAATATCTAAAATGATACACACCCATATGGCCCAAGCAAAGTATAAATCAATAATGAATTATACACGGCTGCTAATGAGACTCAGGTTTCTGTTGATGTTATTCGCAACTTTCAGTTTCGTGGTGTTGTTTTTGGTTTCACTTGCATCAATTGTAGATATAACACTGTTGCACATGTGTTAGTTACCCATGCTTGATATTTTCATTTCTCTGTTGTGTGGCTTGAAGACCACTCTCCATGGGGGAAAATTGCACGAAATGACCCAAAAACTAAAAACTTATCTATGGATGACCCACTCCCGAAAACTTTATCATAAGTGACCTTCTGGACACGTGAAATACCAATTTAACCCCAGAAATTAAATGAGCCCAGACCTTTCTCTCTCCCCCGAAATTGATTGCATTGAATGTCGAAATCTTCATCACCAGCATTTTCCAGAATCATTCAATGTCAACTACCATTATACGAACAAAATTGAATGCAAGGGTACTAATGGACAGTCGCTCTCACACATTCTTCTATCATTCCATTGAGTTCTGCAAGTAAAACTAACTTCTTCTTCCATTTTTCTCTAAGAGTTACAGCGGCTGTCGCTTTTTTCATCTTCGTCTAGTATTCGTTTCAGCAACATCGTGGGTTAGAATCAGAAACACAAAGAATGTAAGTGTTTCTCTTCCTATATCGTATAGTTGTAAATAAACAGTCGATTATCTTCCTATGTCGTACACATCATGTATGCGATCGCTTGTTACGTAACTATGCGATTGTGTAATCCATCACCAGGCGATCGCATATATGCTACTAGGCGATTTCTTAATCATCACCAAATGATCGCATACATGATACTATGTGATCGATTAGTCCATCAAACGGTCGATTATCTTCCTATATCGTACACATCATGTATGCGATCGCTTGTTACGGTACTATGCGATTGTGTAATCCATCACCAGGCGATCGCATACATGCTACTAGGCGATTTCTTAATCATCACCAAACGATCGTATACATGATACTATGTGATCGATTAGTCCATCACCAGGCGATCGCATACATGATACTATGCGATCGATTAGTCCATCACCAGGCAATCGCATACATGATACTATGCGATCGATTAGTCCATCACCAGGCGATCGCATACATGATACTAGGCGATCGTTTACACTTAACTGAAGATCATTTCTAACCAAAAAACTTATCTTCTCTGCAGGTCAACAAATCTACTTCGCATCTTTGTGCGATTTGGTGGGAAATGGGATCAGTCCGGATGCAACTATGTTGGAGGTCAAATGAAAGGTCTGAAAATCAGGAAAGATATAACCTGTAGTGAATTAGTTAGCATACTACATGAAAGACTGAACATTGATCCATACCTATTCGACATACACATCAAGTGCTGCTATAATCTGTTGGTCCAAGTGCCTCCAATTGACATAGTAGACGATGAAGATCTTAATTTTTTTCTAGAAGGAAGTGATGCATCTCGGATGCCATTGTTCATATCACTTACACCTCACGAGAGGCATGGAGTACATGACATACACCCAGAATGCAATCCAACGGCTGAAGCAGTTCCAAGCATATCAACATATGATTTTCCCACCACGTCATTCCTTCGTATGACGTGCACGGACAGTGGTCAATACCACAGACAATCCCAACTCCACCTGTGGCAATGCCATCCATCTAAGTGCCACCCACTGTCCCAACCAACCATTTGTAGACATAGCCGGACCATCAAATGGCCCATCGTACGAAGACCTCATCACAGTCCCCCACGATTGTTTGAATGACGAGGATGTAAGGGAAGGTCAAATTTTCTTCTCCAAATATGACCTGTCAGTTAAACTATCAATACTCACTTTGAAGAAGAACTTTGGATACCGTGTGAAGAAGTCCACGAAGAGTTTGCTGACAGTTCGGTGTTTGGTCGAGGGATGCAAGTGGAGCGTTCGTGTGAAGAAGCTAGAAGGAAACGATTCTTTCAAAGTGACGAAGTATCCGAGTGCCCATACATATTCTCTTGAGATGAGGATTGGTAATCACCAACAAGCCAAGAGTTGGGTTATTAGCCACTTAATCAAGTCCAAGTACGATCAAGTAAGCTGAACGTACCGTCCAAGGGATATAATTGAAGATGTCCGGCAGGATTATGGTGTGAATATAAGCTATAGGCGAGCTTATCGTGCAAGGGAGTATGCCTTGGTATTTGCAAGAGGGTCGCCAGAAGGATCATATGCGCTTGTCAATTCATATGGTGAGGCACTGAAACTTGCAAATCCAGGCAAGGTGTTTGAGGTTGAAGTAGAAGAGCAGCGGTACTTTAAGTACGTCTACATGGCATTCGGTCCGTGCATTAGAGGATTCTTGAACTGCATCCCTCTTGTCATTGTTGTCGACGGTACGCACTTGCACAAGAAATATAAAGGTATGTTGTTGATAGCAACATGTATTGATGGCAACAACAACATATATCAAATCGCGTTCGGTATCGTAGACGGCGAGAACGATGCATCCTGGCTTTGGTTCATGACCCACTTGAAGGCCTCGATCGGAGACATCCCTAACTTGGTGATCATATCAGATCGTCACATATCCATCAGGAAGGTTGTATCAAGTATATTTCCAGAGGCATTCCATGCATTGTGTATATACCATATTCGGAATAACTTGATGAATAAGTTCAAGAATAAGGACGTTATTCCGCATTTCTACCTAGCAGCCAAGGCCTACAGGATGTCTGAGTTTCGAATATATTGGTCTAAGCTTCAAAGGTATCTTGGGGTGACAGCCTACCTTGAAGAGATTGGATTACATCGGTGGGCATAGGTGTACCAAGTCCATTGTAGGTATGACAAGATGACAACGAATATAGTAGAATGCCTCAATGGAGTATTAAAAGACGCGAGGGAACTGCCTATTACGAAGCTTCTGGAGCATATTCGGGGTTGGTTACAGAGTTGGTTCTATGTCCGACGTACACATGTCATGGCACAACAGAAAAACATGCCGGCAGCCACTGATGACGCCTGCCACGGGGACGCATGGGATGCATGAAACCTGAAGGACGCCTTGGACGCATACTCAGCATGGGACGCATGGGATACATTGGACGCGTGGGACGCATTGGATGAATGGGACGCATGGAACGCATGGGACGATTGGACGAATGAAAAGCATGTGACGAATAGGACGCATGGAACGCATGGGACGAATGGAACGCATGGAACGAATGGGACGAATAGGACGCATTGGAACGCATGGAACGCATGGGACGAATTATAATTTTTTTTTTGTACAGAGAATTTTGGGATATATAATTGGGAAAATTAATTGTAATTACTTTATATTAAGTGTATATGTACAATGGACTTGATATATTTTTTTTTTACAATGGACTTAAGTGTATATGTAATTGTAATTGTAATTATTTTAATTTGTAATTGTTTACATAGGTGATCGTTAAGTGTATATGTACAATGGACTTGGTATTTTTTTGTACAATGGACTTAAGTGTATATGTAATTGTAATTGTAATTATTTTACTTTGTAATTGTTTACATAGGTGATCATTAAGTGTATATGTAATTGTAATTGTAATTATTTTACTTCGTAATTGTTTACATATGCGATCGTTTAGTAGTCTAGATTAAATTAAACGATCGTTAAGTGTTAATTGAACGATAGCATAGTATTTATTAAACGATCGCGTATTATTAATTAAACAATTGCATAGTATTTATTAAACGATCGCATAGTTGTTTATTATATGTTTAAGTGATTACTTAGTATTAAGTCATCGCTTAGTGTAAATTTCACAATCGCATATATAATATAATAAATGAAAATTTTAATTGAGACAAAATTATAAACGAATACTAACTTCATTGATTACCATAAAAATTTGTCTGCCCATAATTTGGCTACATATTGTTTCCTAAATACAGGCATATTGTTCAAATTTAAACTATCTCTATTAGTATTCGTTACAAGGTAATCTAAAAATTTACAAGAAAAAATCCCACAGTCGAGGGATTTGTCCCATTGAAACGTTGTCCTGGATCGCTTCACGTCCCATGGCTGGTACTTGAAATTTGGAAGGTTGGTGTCGAATCCGGCGGCGATCAAAATGGATGGTATGCCCCGCTGAGCAGCTGGAGTTTTGGGTTCACTACGTCCACACGTATATAGTCTGGCATGGAGTCGAAGACGAATATTGTGGACTCCCGAAGGTCGATTGCCGCCATGAGCCAATGCTCATTTATGTTAATCGGCCCGAACACGTAATCCACCTCCAACCATGCAGGTTTGTATTCTTCATTCAGACCGTGTGCGAACTCCATGAACGTCAAGTGCATCGCCCAGAAGCCTAAGTGTGCAACCTTGTTGGTCCAAGGCTCAACTGTCCCATCGTGCATTACCACACCATCAGGCCGTATGTTGCAGGAGATTCCTTCAATATTCGCGAGGGAATCCTGTAGAAAATCAAATGTTAGATTAAACGGTAATAATAATAGGTCAAATTATAATATCATAAATGCAGGGTACATACCATAACTACAGTGTTCACCACCGTAAACCGATGTGAACACAAATCGGGACGAGAGTGAAGCTTCCAGTGAACGTGGAGCACTAGTATGTCCATATTCTACAGAAAAAACGTAATAGGTTAGCAATATCAATTGAATTTCTAAACGATCGTTTATGAATTCATAAGCGATCGCTTACTAAACATAAACGATCGCGTACTAAACAAAAACAATCGTTTAGATTTAACTAAACGATCGCATAGATTTGTCTAAACAATCGCTTATATAATCATATGCGATCGCTTATTATTAAACGATCGTATAGGATTATATAAGCGATCGTTTAGACAAATCTATGTGATCGTTTAGTTAAATCTAAACGATAAGATGAGGGTTAAAGAAATACTTACATCCCCAATCACCCATGTATTCTTCTCAAGTGTGCGGAAGAATTCCTTGGTTCGTGAGGCGTATGTGACTGTCCTAACCTCGTCCTTCGTCTTCGGAGTTCTCCTCCACTTCTTATACGCAGACCACAGCACATCCGGAATCGGGAAAAAGGGGTCATACACTAGGACCGATCTGATGGGGAAGTTGGGGACAGGGACTATAGGTTGGGGAGGGGGTTGGGGTTGGGCAGGAGGGGGTTGGGTTGGGCAGGTGGAGGTGGAGGTTGGGAAGGTGAAGGTTGAGAAGGTGGAGGTTGAGAAGGTAGAGATTGGGAAGGTGGAGGTTGGGAGGTTTGGGGAGTTTGTTGTGGAGGTTGGGAAGGTTGATGTTTGGAAGGTTTGGAAGGTTTTGAAGGTGGTGGTTGGGAAGGTTTAGAGGGTTCGGAGGTTTGAGGAATTGGTTGAGGAGATTTGGAAGGAGAAGGTTCGGAGGTTTGGGATTTGGAAGGTGGAGGTTGGGAAAAGGGGAAGGTTGTGAGGGTGGAACGGGTTTGGAGGATGTTGGCTCCCTCTTCTACCTCTTCACATCCTCTGGTGAAAACCTCGTCGGCTTAGATCTCTTCCGACGGTTAGGCATCACCTTCCGTTTCTATACAACAATAGAATTGTGTTAGAATAAATATGTAAATAATGTGTATATGAAATTTAATCCTGTAAATACCTCGGCCATTTCGGCTATCGTTGTTAATTCTCTCATGCTTCTCATGTTGAATGATTGAGTGGGGAGCACTTCTTCAATGGGGAGCTCTTAGATGAAGGGTGGTTGCGTCGTGGGGGGTTGATTGGGGTGGGTTCTTCATTGGTGGTGACAGTAGTTTCTTCCATCACCGCCGTTTCCTCAGTCTCTCCTCTTTCGTTACCCCTGCTACCCCCTTCTTCGGTGGGTTGGTCGTCAGCTTCACCACCCTCGTTCTCCCCATTGTACTCTCTTTCGTCGTCGTCGCCACTCTGAATCAGACAAACAAGACATGTGTTAGACGTATAAATGGTATGCGATCGCATACAAATGGTAAGCGATCGCAAACAAATACTAAACGATCGCATATGAAAAGTTAAGCGATCGCATACCAATACTATGCAATCGCTTACCATTTGTATGCGATCGCATACCATTTATATGCGATCGTTTAACTTTTCATATGCGATCAGTATGAAAAAAAACCAAAAACAAACAGAAGGAATCTAACCTGGCATATACGCTCTATAAACTTTCTCATGTCGTCTATCTGCTGGCTTAAATGGTCGTGCTGCTCACGAACCATTGTCATCAGGTTCACCAAGTCGGTGTGAACCGCAGATATCTCCTTCGACAGGACTTGTACGACCTTGAGTGCCTGTGCATCCTAGAGGTGGGATGCCTCTCAGACGTCTCGGCGCGCCTTTTCTTCCCCCTCTGACCACTAAACTGCCCCGGGAGAGGACTCGGGTTGGTCTCCACAACATGTTGGTCGACTTGTTCTTGTTCTTATGGCAGAGAGGGTTCAACGTGAATTTCGGTTGGCTGCTCGAGAAATCCGTGGGAGGTCTCGGGTTGGTCTGCATCCGTGTCAGCCGACGGCTGATCTCTTGACGCAGGGTTGACATACGGCGTCAACTCAACCCCCTGGCTCTATCCTCCTTGTATCTCAGTTCATCCGGCGAGGGCACAAGTCTCACTCGGATGATTGTCTGTAATGCAAACAACAAATGAACAATAAAAAGGTTAGTAAACTAATGTAAACGATTGTGTAGATAAGCTAAATGATCGCTTATATTGTACTAAGCGATCGCATACTTAAACTCATCGATCGTTTAGCTAGTCTATACGATCGTTGATATATATCTACGATCGTGTAGACGTATATCAACGATCGTTTAGATTATCTAAACGATCGCTTAGACTTGATAGGAGATGAGTTACCTCTTTGGTTTGGAAGACATTCCTTTCCATCGATTTGTGATGGCGGCTGGGAACAGGTCCATCTCAGAATTCGTAGAATGGCAGTTTTGCTTGATTTGGTAGCCACGAACTTGCTGGAAGTGGACAATATCTCGTATGCCCAGACCTGTAACACAAAAAAAAACGGATCAGATCAGGCGATGGATTACGCAAAATAAGGAAATATAATTGTTGAAGCATAAAGTGGACTAAGTTGTACCTGGAATGCAAGCACATATCCCTTGATGCAGTAGTAGGTGATGTGCTTGGGGTTGTCTGCCTTCTTGATATCATGTGCCTCTTTCTTTCCGCGCATGATAGTTTTCATACTACTCAACAACTGGTTGAAGAAGACAGACGATCAATCGTAGTTCGCAAAAACTTCGAAGTCATCCACAATCCCAAGTATCTTCATGTCGAATTGTGTCTTCTTGTCTTTGCCCATCATAAACGTCTCGATGTATAAGGCGAGGGCCACCTTCACGACATCTTGATCATTGGTAAATATTGTCTTCTCGAAGGCCACCTCGACATCCTTGACCAGTTTTTCTTTCTTGTCATTCGGGTCCCTAGGTCCAAGGATGAGACGTCGTAGTCTCTCGCCGCATGTATCTCGATCGACTGTTTCTTCCGTCGGCCACAATCCGGTTACGAGATTGAATTCGTCTTGGGTGAAGGTGACCTTCTTCCCCAAAATGTTGAAGCTTATTGCGTCGGTGCTATCCTCCCTCACCTCCCACAGCAAGAAGTGATGGAAAGCTGTCCGTTGAACACCAGGTCCACGTCCAGGAGTGGACCAAATGAGGTCTTCCTGAACATCTCCATCTGATCAGTGGTCAGTTTGCTCTTGATCAGGGAGCTGGTTTTGTGGACCATGTAGGAGACGGTGGCTGGGAAGTACTTGTCCTCAGATACCGCCATTGATAACCTACAGATTTGAAATGCAGTACAACGTCAGTTAAACATAGTAAAAAAGCCTAAACGATCGCTTATTAAACACTAAGCGATCATGTAGAATACTAAGCGATCGTGTAGAATACTAAGCGATTGTTTAAATTACTAAGCGATCGTGTATATTACTACGAGATCGCTTAGTAAATTAAGCGATCACGTATCGAACTAAAATATCGCTTAGTAATCTACACGATCGCTTAGTAACTTATACGATCGCCTAGTATTATACACGATCGCTTTGGAATCTACACGATCGCTTAGTCGTATGACCTAGACTGGGCGATCGTTTAATCTAGGCCAAGAGATCGTTCGATCGAAGTTCAACGATCTCTTGATCTATACTAAGTGATCGTTCAGCCTGTTGTGGGCGATCTTCAACATAGTACGGGGCCTACCTTTCAAATGAAGCAGATGACGACGACGATGAAGAAGAGAAGAAGGCGAAGACGAAACGTCCGGAAAAAGCGAAAGGTCAAGAGAGAAAGCGAAAGGTTCAGAGAGAAAGCGAAAGGTTCAAAGAGAAATCGAAAGGGTCAGAGAGAAAGCGAAAGGGTCAGAGAGAAAGCGAAAGCGAAAAGGTTGGAAGAGGCAAAATGGGGACGTTCAGTGAGAAAGCGGGAAATTTTGAGAGAGAAAGCAAAAGGTTGTGAGAGAAAGCGAAAGCGGAAAAGCATTCCAACGGGTAGGAGGCGACTTTTAAAGAAAAAATGGGAAGGTGCGTTTTAGGTTGTTTTAAGTTCGGGAGGGTAAAATTGGTATTTTACGTGTCCAAAAGGTCACTTATGATAAAGTTTTCGGGAGTAGGTCATCCATAGATAAGTTTTTAGTTTTTGGGTCATTTCGTGCAATTTTCCCTCCATGGGTGGATCATGCTTTTCATTCTAATTCTTTTTAGTTTGGTTGGTTGTTCTTTCGTTTTTGGTTGTTGTACTATATATATATATATATCACTAGTAGAATTTTGGTCTTTGCCCACGCACAAGACGTCGGCAGATCTTAAAAAATGAGTGGGTAAAGTTTTTGCTGACGTTTTTTTGCATGGGCAGACAATGTCGGCAAAAGGTCGTGGGGAGATCTTCTGCCACATTTTTTGACATTTTGTAGGCAGAAATGCCCATGCAATGAAACACGTGGGTAGAAATAGTCTTTTTGCCCACGTTACAAACGTCGGCAGAAGTTGGTTTCTAGCCACGCATCAACATTCGTGGGCAAAAATTGAATTTCTGCCCACGTTTTATCTGTAGGCAAAAATTGATTTCTGTCCACGCATCAATATTTGTGGGCAAAAATAACATTTCTTCCCACGTTTTATGCGTGGCCAAAAATCAATTTCTGCCGATGTTTTACTTTCCATCGGCATAACTCAATTTCTTCCCACGCATGAAACTTCAACATAGCTTTATAATTACCAACACATTTATTATTATAATATTATATGTTTGGGGATCAATATTTAAAATAAAAATAATCACAATTTCTTGTAACAAAATATATTTAATATCATAACAATAAGTTTAGCCAATTTACTATTACAAAATATGTTTAAAATCATTACAACCCCTAATTCCTTGAACATATAAAATCTGGAAAACTGTCTTTGTTTGTTTCCTAAGCTATATTAGCTTTCATTTTGCTATACAAAATGAACAAAATAATATTAAATACACAAAAAATGGTTCCGCTAGTTGGTTGGTCTTCACAAAAAAATATTTCCCTTCATCAATTGGATCTTCACAAAAAAATTAACATTTCTGGGCTTCTTCAAAATATATAGACCTAAAAAGCATAATATTAAACTCCAATAAGCACAACATGATCAAAACTAATAAAGGAAATTAATTTGCATGACTTTCAAAATGATATTCAAGACCAACTAAAAAGTACCTCAAACTCAAAACCAACCTAAAAAGTGTCTAAGTGACACTTTCACCCTCAAAACAACTTAAAAAGTGGCTAAAAAGTGTCTAAATGGCACTGTAACTCCAAAAACAAGTCCAAAATGCACAACTATAACCTCTTAACTCAAAACCAACCAAAGAGTGGCTAAAAAGTGTCTAAATGGCACTTTGACTACAAAAACAAGTCCAAAATGCACAATATGACATCTTAACTCAAATTCAACCAAAAAGTGGCTAAAAGGTATCTTAAACTCCAAAAACAAGTCCAAAACGCACAACTATAACCTCTCAACTCAAAACCAACCAAAGTGTGGCTAAAAAGTGTCTAGATGGCACTTTGACTATAAAAACAAGTCCAAAATGCAAAATATGACCTTTTAACTCAAACCCAACCAAAAAGTGGCTAAAAGGTGTCTTAAACTCCAAAAACAAGTCCAAAATGCACACTATGACCTCTTAACTCAAAACAACTCCAAAAATGCATGAATTGGCAACCGTAACTGCAGGATAGCCACAACACATTATAACTTAAACATATAACGAAGGTACAAACATGCATGAATTGGCTACCGTAACTACAGGATAGCCACAACACATTATAACTTAAACATATAATAAAGGTACTAAATGCATGAATTGGCTACCGTAACTGCAGGATAGCCACAACCATAATTTTGAACTTTAATTTTAAAAAAATAAATACCTAAGAAGTTGAAGGTCTATCGCCTCCATGTCCTTGCCCCAACAATTTTGAACGTCGGTCCATCTATCTTCCCATTTGGTAAGTTGATTCATTAACTTCTCATTTTGCTCTGTCATTTTTTGCGTACTTTTCAGTGAGTTCATCCAAAACAAATTCAAAATGCATAACTATGACCTCTTAACTCAAAACCAAGCAAAAAGTAGCTAAAAAGTGTCTAAATGACACTTTAACTCCCAAAACAACCTAGATAATTCTCAAGAGTCTTCATAATATCCAAGACCAACCAAAAAGTACCTAAGAAGTGTGTAAATAACACTTTAACTCCCCAAAACAACTTCAAAATGCCTAAGTATGAATTACAAACTCAATACCAATCAAAAAATAACTAAAAAGTGTCCAAATGACATTTTAACTCCCAACTACCTTCAAAATGCCTAAGTATGACTTTCAAACTCAAAACCCACCTAAAAAGTGTCTAAGTGTCACTTTGACCCTCAAAACAACTTAAAAAGTGCATAAAAAGTGTCCCAGAGACTTATTAACTCCCAAAACAACCTAAATTTAAATTTTCTTAAGTTCCTAAAAAGTGTCAAAGAGAATGTTGTGACATGTTGATTAATAAAAAAGTTACACTTGGAAGTTTTATTTGTCCAACTACAACCCAATAATTTTGTGCCATGTTGATTAAAAAAAAGGTTACACTTGAAAGTCTTATTTGTCCACCTACAAGAGTGTTCTGTTATTGATAATTATCTAAACAACCTAATCATGAAAATTCATATATTTTGTATTCTAGTTTAAAGTTTTTACTAGAATAATAAATGAAAGTAAAAAAAGTAAAAAGACCAAAAACAAGTTCGAGAAAAGCAAAGCAAATCAAGAAAACAATTAATGAGAAGCAATTCCACTGATAAGTACACACAACAAAAGAAACAAAAGATATACTTATAAGGGACATTTCTTCAAACACATAATGGCTTCAAATGTCTAAATGAACCAACCTAAATTCAACCCATCAAGAGTGTCTAAGTGTTCTTTTGAGTTTCAAAAGCAACAAAAATGTATCTAAAAAGTATCTTAATGACACTAATGACTTTCAAAACAACTTGAACATATTAAGTGTGACTTCCAAACTCAAAATCAACCTAAAAGATCAACATTAATCATTCTCATTGCAATTTCATCATTCTCGTTATAATTTCATTCAAATTTTCACATGGTAGTTATAATATTTGGTAAGTCTCACAATGCAAAGTCCACTAATTTAAACTATGTGTTCCAAAACGACAACTAATCTTCCAAAACGACAATTAATTTCATTCAAACATTCATTTGTAGAGGACAATTCTAGATCAAAAAAAAAAACTCAATTAACAAGTCTATATCACTATGAAAGACAACTCTAGATCCAAACGAATAATCAATAAACAACTCGCCCACGTTTACTAAGATGGCGGCAACCACGAGCACGAACGGCGTTGTCTTCCACGAGCAGACGTCGAGCACAAGTAGAAACGGCATCGACAGAAGCAATATAGGGGCGTCGGGCACAATGACGGGGGCGTCGACAGCAGCAGTAGCGGTCGTTGTTCGTCGTCAGCGGGTGAAAGAAGATGGGTGGGAAGTGGTTTTTGTGGGGTGGGGTAGATGAAAGAATGTGGGTGAAGATTTTTTTTTTTATGTAAAAAGAAAAATAAAATGAAAAAGAAAAAGGAGGGAGAGTGAGAGGAGGGAAAGTAAAAGGGGGGGGGGGGGGGAGGGAAATGTTTTTGTGGGTAAAAATATGTGTGGGGAAAAAATAAGTTAGATTTAAAATTTTTTTAGCCACATTCCTTGCGTGGGCTGAAATTAAAAGTTTATGCCCACACTTCTTGTGTGGGGAGAAACTAAATTTATCGTCGGCAAAAACCAACTTCAATGATTTTCACTAATACCACACTACTTTTTGCCCACGCATATATTTTCGTCGGCAGATATGATGTTATGCCCACGTATTAAAAATTCGTCGGCAAAAACTAGCTCTACCGACGTTTTTTGTTGCATTGACAAAAAAAAGTGTCGGCAGAGACAAAAATTCTTGTAGTGTATATATATACACATTCATAAAAACTACTTTTAACCATGTATAGACTACAATTTTTAAGTCACTATACATTAAACTAACTGAAAGTCAAAATTTAGTCAAAATTTTGGATGACATAACGTAACTTTAAAATAAAGATATATTAATTCATCATTCGGTTGAAATATTGATTTTATTACTCTTTTTCGTAAACGACAGAGGTAGAGAATTGGAATCTCTAATCTCTTGATCAATTGGAATCTCTAATCTCTTGATCAGGAGTGTTTGTATATTGTAGAATATAATTTGATTTGTTCTAATCTTTTAGTTCCATTGGTCAATTAAAAATTTGACGTTAGTTTTTATTATATAATAGTAATAGGAATTTTTATAGATTCAAACCCTTTTGAAAATTTATTTTCATAAATATCCAAATAATTAAATATTTTCATATAAGGGATTTAATGCAATTTTCGGATCAAAATATCCCTTGTGGTGGGCGGCCAGAGAGAGAAAATATATTAGAAAAATCTTTTCATATTTACGAAGCACCTTGAATGATGGAGAGACAAATTGTAGTCATTATAAGTTATTAATTAGTTGAGATTTTTATCCATCTTTTATTGGAGAGATAAAATACATTTAATCTCTTTTTTTTTTTTCATTTAATACATTTCAGGTATCAAGCAACTAATTTTACCAATGGATCATGGTTATTTTTAAATATACCTTAAAATATTGTATTAGATATTTGTAAATATTCTACCAAATATATAAATATACTAACAAGTATATTTGAAATGTACTCAAATAGATAGTTGTATCATTCGAAAGTTTCGATATAACAATATCTATATAACAGTACAATATATAAATTATGAGTATAAATTGTTTATATAATATGCTATATTATACCGCAGTATATAAATCACAGTTTGAATCAATGTTCAACATAAAACATAGTATATATTATAAATTTCATTTATATCACAGTATATAGCATAAATTCAAAGTAGTTAGAAATAAACAAAAATACCTACCATAGTATATCAATCATAAATAGACTCAATGTTTAACATAAAACATATATATAAATGTATATATCATAAGACAAGAAATGTAAATAAAATACTTATCCTCATCTATATCAAATAAACAAATATATATAGGGTTACAAAAGATAAAATAGGAAATTTCTCTATGGTTTGCGTGCGCAAGAACCCTCCCATCTTCATCTCCTTCTTCTTCGTGAACCCCTTGTTGCCGTCGATCGAGCATGGTTTGTCGTCGTTTGATCGACCAAAGAAACCCATGGTCAAGGAACCTATAGCCAACGACGATCGAGTTTGTGCACCACAGTCGATGGAACCCTAGCCATCTTCCATCACAGCACACCCACATCTAGGGTTTGGGTCGACAGTAGTGAGTTTGGTCGTCAACGGGGGATTGAAGAAAGGAGGTTTGGAGGGAGGAGGAGTTGAGTCAACTGGGTGGGGCGGCGATCTGGGTCGACAGGGGCTGTGTCGGGGGGCAGGAAGCTAGCCTGCAACAGGGTATGGGCGATGTTGGGACTAGTGTGTCCTAAATCTCTTGGGTCTTATAGTTTTGTAAATTGTATATTCATTTTATTTATTGAATAAAATAAGAAGTTATTTTATCTATCTTATACATTAACTCAATCCAATAAACGAAGATTTCATGGTTATTTTAGGTAAACTTCTTGCATAATCTGTTTATGTTGATTTAAACTAATATTGAACTCTTGGCTACTCCAAAATCGAAACATATACTATTATGTTGATAAATTTAGGATTTTTAAAAAAAAAATTAATAACGAAAATCTCTGATTAGTTGGGTATATTCTATTTTTAAAATGTTAAATATCTGTTTATCCTTGATTACATGGTATCCAAGTTAAAAAAAAAAAACTATTGTAAATTAATTTGGCGTTCTTAAATCAGCAAAACTATTGTGGATACAATGTATCTGGCAGCAGCAAAACTATTTGGTGCTTTAATAGTTAGTTTTTCTATCACTTTTTATGTTCAATAGATTTTGCTTTAACCTAGGTATACACATATGGTGGATACAATGTATTTCAAACATTTCAACTATGATACAATGTATATACCATATGTGTAAATGTTATTGACCTAACTAAACTTTTATTTAAACTAAAAGGTTGCTAGTAACTTGGTGGCAAAAAAAAAAAAAAAAAGTATTGAAATACCAGGTATTTTTTGTTGGGTTTTATGTTCTAAAACTCGTGGTTAATTTGTAAACTTTGGACATATTCTCAATAAAGTTGTTATCGAGACTTATTCAGTAAAGATGCTATTGAATATGTGAATTGCATTTATTAAATCTAATAAACTAAGAACTCTTGGCTATAGTTTGAGTACTTAGACTTTATGTGTAGCCATAAATTTGGATCAAGTTTAGGTAATAGTCAAAACGGTCTATAGTATAGGATAAGGTTGGATACCTTATCTTGGAGACACTATGGATGCGGCCTACTATGTATTTGATACAAACGATGTGATCCTATGTTGTTCATGTTGAGACCTAAGAGTGGAGGCATCCTATGCAATGAGTTTGTATAAGACCGAACCATGAACTAATCAATTTTACTCTATAATGTCGTTTACGGTTAAGACTGATAATTTCAATATGATGACGTAGGTAACTCGATCTTAACCCTAAGCTAACTATGAACTCCTGTTTATTTGGGATTATTCTTTAATCTGTATGGGTGAGAGTGGCTCGAGTTTGCTGACTCAATAAACCTATCATTTTAGGAATAAGACCAGGTTGATAACTTGGGACATAGTCTTGCAAGATGGAATTCGCTCCTACCTAATTCTAGGTTAATAAAGAAGTTGTTCCCTTAAGTACTGACTTTAGGTCTTGAACAAGGGTCCCCACCCTCTCATTGGCCCGAGAGAGACTCGGTTTGATAGTTGGACCACAAACCAATTGTTCATTAGAGGATCAACTTAAGGAATAAGATGTAATTACAGGGGTAAAATAGTAATTTTGACCCAATTGTAACTACGAACAACTTGTGAAGGATCGATTTACTAATCATGGTTATATCAAGTGGACAGAAATATATCTACAGTGAAGAGAATGCAACTACTGGGCTATAGTGGAATGTCCCGGTAGTTAACAAATGTTAATTAACTAGGTTAAAGAGTTTAGCCAATTCATTTAGGATTGTTGGAGCTCATGATCTGTAGGTCCATTAGGTCCCCTTGTTAGCTCATAGACTAAACTTTAGAACAATGTGATGAAAGAATTTGAAAACATTCAAATTCATTTCAGGAGTAAGTTTTATGGTTTGATCGTTTTAATTGTAGGATCGGTATGACAATCCTAGAGGGTGGGTGAATAGGGTTTATTAAAACTAATTAACGCTTTTTACTAATGTGGACCCAATTAAGCAAATTAACAAACTCTTTGCAAATAAGTAGTTTAAACAATAATTTTATGCAAATAAATTCACTTTGAATTTAACAAAAATTAACAATCACACTTTAAAGCACCATATTTAATTCTTATAAAAAGATTGATAATTAATATAGAAAATTAATAACGACCGATCAAAATATACAAATATGAGCAATTAATCTCAAGAATTAAAAATTGCAATTAATTTCATGCAATAAAATATAATAACAAAAATTAATTGTGAAAATAAATTAGGAGAGAGATAAAGAAAATGACACCGTGAATTTTATAGTGGTGCAGCACAACCGGCCTACATCCACTTTCTAAACTTCTCTTGGGTACTTCACTACAAGTCTTTTGACTCTTTCTATGGATGAGAGTCGAACCGCTACAACGTTCTTTTTCCGGACGGAAGAACAAACCTGATCCTTTCCACAATTGAGGATCAAATCCTTACAACAACTTTTTTTTCGGGATCAAGAGTTAACCCACACAAAAGTTAGAAATAACAAAGAGCAAACTTACAAACTCTCTAAATAGAGTGAATTTACAAGTTTAAGCACTTTACAAATAAATCCTCACAATACAATATATCTCTCTCAAGATTAAGATTAAAAGAAGAGAATTGAAGCTTGGAGAGAGCAACAATGGTGGCTTGGTGCCTTATGGAGGATTGAAAATAATAAAAGTTATTGTGAAATTTTGGAGAAGATGAAGCATTTAAAAAGAGATGAAAGTGGATGAAAACCAAATTAATTTGCTGTTAGATCTTTGTAAAAGAAAATTGAATGGTGGAGATTAAATTCATTTTTTTTAAAAGCAATTAGTCAATAGACACAAACATATATCATAATATTAAATTCATATTCTTTTTAAATACATTTTCTTTTTAACATCAATCCAAAAATCAAAAACCCACCAAGTGTCACTTCTCCATTGTTCCAAGTGGCAACTTTCAATTGGTCCACTTTGATTAAAAAAATCTACCACATCATCCGCTTGGGATTTTTCCGTTAAGCTTGTTTTGGTCATATCTTCTTCGTTTGAACTCCCATTTGAGTGACTCAAATTGCGTTGGAACCGTTGCTCCAAACTTCACACAATATACACTCAAATGGTTAATAAATAAAAGCATATTTGTTAGCTTCAAAACACTAATTAATTCATTAAAATTTATTAATTTAAGATTAAGGGCCAAAAAGTCAACATTAATATGGTTTGATCGCTTTAATTATGAATTAAATAAAAATGGAGAGTTAGAAATATTTAAATCACATTTAAATATTTAAATGTGATTTTAATATTAATTGCATGAATAGAGATTCATAAGATTGAAAATTGTCGAGACAAGTAGAAAATTTATTAATTTAATATTTAATATTAATTTAATATAATTAATTTAGTTATTTAATTAATTATATATTTAATATTAAATTAATATTATTTAAAATTAATTATTAGAATTAATTTTAAATAAAATGGAAAAAGAAAAATTCCTTTTTAAAAGTGGATTTTCCCAAGTTTGCATGAAAGTAGGAGTTGTGTGTTTTACTTAACCTCTTCTACTTTCACCTCCTTATCATTTTCTTAATCACCAATTAAGGTGTAGATTCCATGGCAAATATGATTTACATGAATTCTTCTTTATATAGAAGATAGAAAGATTGAAAAAAGTTTAAGTGATTTGGTGGAATTTGCTGAAATTCTCTCAAAATCACAAACTATCCAAAATTTTCATTTTCCCTCAAATTTGATCCAAATTTATCCCAATTTGGATCCCACAATTTATTCTAAGGCCAGAGAATAAAAGTCTCTTGTAGTCGTGCTTGAAGTATTCGTGATCAAAATCTTGGAGGAAATTGTTTCAATTTTGAGCTACGTAAAGTAAGTAACAAAACTCTGTTTTTCGATTTTGAGAACAATCATGTTTAATCACTAAAATTGATGTAGTTAGAGTGCTTTAGATTTGAATTGCTTATGCATTTGTGTTCCTAACTTCTTCATTTCTTAGTAATAATGGACAATAAGGTTGGCAACGGGGCGGGGATGGGGACGGGAGCGGGGATTCCCTGTCGGGGAGACGGGTCCCCACAGGGGCCCTATTCCCCATGAGTTGAGAGAGAGCGAGAGTGAGAGAGAGAGCAAGAGAGCAAGACTGAGAGAGAGAGTCTGAGAGAGAGAGAGAGTCTGAGAGAGAGAGCGAGAGAGCAAGACTGAGAGAGAGAGACCGAGACTAAGAGAGAGAAAGCGAGATTGAGAAAGGGAAATACATTAGTTTCAAAAGATCAAACATGATAAATCAATAAAAATAAGTTAACAACACAATTAAATAAAGCTTGAAGTAAAATAAATTCGAATGTCTTATACAACAACGATAATCGTAAGTTTGTTTGTCCTCTCTTTTCCAATTTAAATTCATCCATTTCTCTTCACCAATGCATCCATGTCACAGTCACCACACACCAAGCCATCAAAGTCATCTGCATCTTCTAAAACAGTTGCTAAATGTTTAACCATTTCTTTTCCCGTGCTAGTACCTTATTTTGTCACATATTTATAATCCATAAGAATTTTATTATATTAATTAATTAAATAAGAAATATAGGTTACACAACATAAACAAGCTAACATACACGTCAAAACTTCAATTCAAATGTGTGGGTCAAATGCCTTCTATTTATTTATTTTTTTTTAATTTAAAATACCAAATGCCTTCTATTTTAAAACTATTAAGAAAGATTTATAAATCAATACGGTCATTCATGTATCAATCTAATAATTGTTAGCTATACCTAGTCAAATTTTTATATCAATAGATATGTTATATTATATAAACTATAGCATAATTCTTCTAGTTAAGACATGTATCGTCTCGTCAATAAAGAGGTTATTCAAATATTTCCACCTCTATATTTTGTGGAACTTAAAAAAAAAATAATTAAACATGTTATATACATATCAATATTTCATTAATGATGTTGTTTGAGGTTCTGGGTTGAGTTTTAATGTTAGGAGTTAATATGTTTGTGTCCTTAGAAAATATATATGTTTGGGGAGTATATGTGGTACAATTTTCTATAACCTAAACAAGTATGATTTTTTTTGTTTTCATTTAACTTTTTATGTAACCTTTCAATTGCACACATATTTTCCCAAAATTTTAGTATTCCATTTAGATATCAACTTAAAACTTTCACATATGTTCTACAATCTTTTACATGTAACCATTATATTTGAGTTAGACACAAAATACTATTGTTTCATTCAAACAAAAAATTTACAATATATTTTCATATTAGTGGAATGTATGAGTGTAATTTGCGCAAAATAATAATAATAATAATAATAATAAAATTAAGGTAGGCCATCAAGGGGATTAGGGTATTTATGGCATCCTTTATGTGATATTGTAGGTTAGGGTTTATTATGCATGTACGTTGTTGTTGGGACTGCGATCAAAGTCCCCTATTGCAACTAGATAAAGGGATGAAGGTATATAAGGGAGAACAACAATCACCAACGGTATAAGACCTTTTGGGTGAAGCCAAAAGTAAAGTCATGAGGGTTTATGTCTGAAGTGGATAATATCATACTATTATGGATATATTCGGAGGTTTGTTCTCCCTAACAAGTGATGTCAGAGCGACACTAGATCCTAACTTAGCATGTTGGTAAGATCTTCAAGTGTCGAAATAAGTGGAGAGCTTCATAAGATGTGTAATGATGGTGGTATCCATCTTTGGTTGAGTTTTCAAATAGGAAATGAAATGTTTTTAAAAAGTCATTTGCATTTAAACATTTTTTTTAAAAGTAAAAACTGTTTAAAATAAAAATATAAATGTGCATAGTTACATTTTTTCAAAAGTATTTTTATACACAAGTTTCTTTGGTTTGGCTATATGCCTAAAGTGTTTCTATTAATGTTAAATTACTATATTAGATGACTATATTAAAATTATGAAATAATAATTTCAATTCTATATTTAAAAACACTTTCGCCGACCAAATTTTTTTAGCCTATGATCAATCGAGTTCATCTTTAGAGTTAGTTGTTGGAGATGATTGATGGAGTTGGTCACTGGAGGTGATTGTCGAAGTTGGTCACCAAAAAGTGGTAGTACCATGGAGACATATGTCGGAGGTGATTATTGGAGATGACTGTTGGAGGTGATCTTCGCTGGAGGTAGTTGTTGGAGGTGGTCTTCATTAGAGGTAGTTGTCGAAGTCTGGTCGTCGGTAGTAGTCGTTGAAACATGTCATCATAGTGAGGTGTCAATAGTCTTTGACAGTGGTTGTTGCCAAAGTTGGGTGTGATTACTAAAGTTGGCCACTTAAGGTGGTCATTAGAGCATGCCACGGACAATGATTGTCGTCAAAGTTGGTCATCAGTGTTGTCTGAAAGGTGAAGTCATTAAAAACATTGAATGGAGGGAGAGAGAAAGAGGGGAAAATGAAGTTCCTTGATAAATGTGAAAACTTTAATAGTGAACATTGTCGAAGTTAGTGGACTTTAGTAACTTGGGAAGTTGGTGGGCGAACCACGTATTTAAGTTAAAACCCAACTCAACTCAACCTAAGTTAATCCTCCTGAACACCCCCTAAATGATATATAACTCAAGCAATTTTTTTTAAATAAGATACTGAGGTAATTAATCGACCAAAAGTGTACGAGCAATAAAAATATAGGTAAAGGTGGTCTAAGTGCAAGCATACACTATCGGTGAAGTAATGAATCTTTGATTATTCCAAGAGTGGAATCTCACGAGACTAGTTATCTAATTAGGTTTGTTTTATACAATGCAACCAAAATGAAACCTAAGTAACCAAGGTGAAGTAATAGTGAGTTGAATTGAGTGATGTTTGAAAAATAAAAGCTATCAATAGTAGAAGTAGGGATGCAACTATGTTTTAACTAAAGTTAATTATGCTTCGAGCAATGCGGTCGCATCATACCAGTGCATTGGCTTACTCATGAACATAATCTTCTCCTTCGGCCTTGTCTCAAGTTACTTAAGAAGCCTAAGGAGCTAATCCTGTATTTTTATGGTTAGTTGCAACTTAGATAAATTTTATCCTATGGTGTCCCTTATCTCTAGGGTTGCTTGGTGGTCTTATTTTTTTGGCTTACCCTCATATTCGTCTCTTGTGAATTCTGTTTACATCCTAACCTTCACAGCATTAGGACTTCACTAGATTGCTGAATTGAGTGGTCAATTCAACTTAACAATATTTTACCATAAAATCAACAAAGGAAATGTGCAAGCAAACGAGGTATGATACTTTGACTAGTACTTAAGCCATAAATCCATAGGGCATCCACATAATTGAACCCTTAAGTGAATTTAGCTCATGATTGAGAATAAATGAATTGATTTTATTACTTCTATAATCATAGTTAATATGTTTTGAGTGCACATCAAAGCCTCTATTGTCTTCGGATGAAGTTTGTTACGATGTGGGCTTACAATCCTACCACAGGTACTGAAAGCAAATTCTAATGCAACACTAGATAACAGGATAGCTAATATGTCTCTAGCAATTTCTTGTAAAATGGGATACTTGACCTCATTCAATTTCCACCAACTTAGTATGTCAAAATCAGATGATCGAGGTAAGACAGGTTCATCTAAATATGCATCAAACTGTTGCTTATTATTCATCTTATTGGAGTATGATACAAACAAGTCATAATCATTAAAATCATCAAACTCCATGTTATTTGATGCTCCAGCTAATTCTTTAAATCTAGAATCATCACTTGCATTTTCGTGCTTCAACTAATATTCTTTCTCCAAATCTGCACAAATTTTTTTAATCTTTTCCACCTCAACAAAAAAAGTATCTCCATAAATTCTAGGGAAGTAGAACTTAATCAACTTCATTTTGTAATGTGGATCTAAAATTGCAGCTACAATCATTACACCATGAATTTTATTCCAATACTTATCAAACTTTGTAATCATATTTGAAGCCATGTCTCTTACCTCCTCAAAGCTAGAGTTTATCCATTCTAAAATAGCCAACTTCAGTTTGCAATTTTTTTGGAAAAATAAATTAGCTATAGGATATTTGGATTCCGAAAATATTTCAGTCACGTGATGAAATATTTTTTGCGATCACTGTCAACCCATCTTTCACAATTAAATTCAAAATATGAGCACAACACCGCATATGAAATAAACTCTCATCCAAGATTAAGTTTCTAGATAGACTATCAACAAACATATTAACCATAGAGTCATTTGTACTACAATTATCTACAGTTATGGATGACAATCTTCGATCAATATTCCAGTCTAACAGACATTCCATTAATTCTTTCATGTAGAGTCTCAGAAGTGTGTGGACTAGGGACATATATAAACCTGATTATTTTATTTTGCAAAACCCAATTATCATCAACAAAATGTGCTGTGACAGCCATATATCCTTTTGTTTGATGATTGCAAGTCCACATATTCGTCGTGAGGGCAATTTTTCCACCGATCTCATTCAACAACGTCATGGTTTTCAATTTCTCAGTCTCATAAATTTTCAAGATCTTCTTCTTTAGTGTGTTTCTTGACACCATCTGAAATAATGGTTGGATGACATTACAAAATTTCCTAAAACCTTTATGCTCAACTATAGAGAGAGGCTATTCATGTTTGATTATCATCCTAGCTAATGCTCTTTTTGCAGCTTCCTGATCGAAATTATATAAACCCAACATGTTGTTCTTCTCTCTGTTAGGATTCAATAAGGATTGTCATATGTCCATTTGTCCTTTATAGGGGCATATCTTGATATGTTCATGCAAATGTTTGGTTCTATTCTTACTCTCACCTCCTAATTTTTTTTTGCAATAATTACAAATAGCTTTGTCTACTCCATTTATTTTTTGCTTCTTAAAATGGTTCCAAACAACGGATGTCAATCTCCTCTTAAACGATCCCTTCTCAGAGCCCTCACCCAAAATAACACAATCATCAACAATTAAATATCGTTATTTGAAGAGCATGGAATTGAATTTGGGGCTGGAGTTGAATTTGAGGTTGGAGTTGAATTTATGGTTGGACTTGGAATTGGAGTCATATTTGGACTATCAGAATCTTTATCTGTAGACATTGTATTTTGAAACCTAGCAAATTATACGAGCATAACAGTCAACACAAACCTAGAAAAAAATTACAAGCATAGGCACATAGACAACAAGACAGCAGTAGGCTGTAGCTTTACACAGACAACAACAAAGTAGTAGGCAGTAGTATTGCATAAAAACTATTTTGAAATTTGGAGTTAGAAAAGCTAGCACAAACCTCAGCAGTGAACATTGAACAAAAGTTGCAGCCGCAGGGAGGGAGAGTGATACGCCACGGCCCACGGCACTGAGGGATGGAAGTGCGAGAGAGCGAGACGGGACACACGAGCGACAACCGGATGGACGAACGACACTAAACTAGACGGGACACACGAGCGATAGCGACACTGAGCAAGCCGGAGAGGGAGCGAGAGCGAGACCGACACTGAGCGACGGTCGGCTGGATGAACAACACTGAGTGAGCCGGAGAGGGAGCGAGAGCGAGAGGCACTAAAGACAGCACTGTAATTGATGGATGAGATGGTGGGGTTTAGGATGGGGTAGGCGACTGAGCGTAAGGCAGCATGAAAATGAAGCCAGCGACTTTTATGTTAAAAACATAAAATGAGAATGACAAAGTTAGGGTTTGGAACTTTGGGCTTGAAGTATAATGTATATCGAATTTTATTAGAGCGAGAGCGAGAGCGAGATTGAAATTGTTGTTGATCGAAAGACTCTTTACATTTATATATATATAATAATTTATATTAACTCGCGGGGTAGGAGATTAATCGGGGTCGAGGACGGGTACTCGGGTAATGACCCCGATTTGACCTGTCTCCAGTCAAATCGAGGATTCCTCGACCCAATCGAGTCGGGGCCCCACGGATTTTTTTGTCATCCCTAGTGGACAACATACAAGTCAAAATTAACCAACGACAACTATTTTTGAAGAATTTGTTGAACATAAATTAAATGATAGAAAAAAAAAAGAAAAAAAAGAAAACACCCTAACATGAAAACTAAAAGTTTTATGTATCCAAAAAATACCAAAATCGTTGATATACAAAGTATTTCTTAGTAATTGTAAACAACATAAAAGTTTAAATGAACGACCAATAACCATAACCATATAATAGATTAACTTAGAAGAATATGTTTAATATAAACCAAAAGATCTTTTTAATAAAAAAAATAATAAATAAATAAAAACTTAACATGAAACATAAACTTGCATTTGAAACATAAACTTGCATTGTTTAAAATGTCCCTCTACTAATAGAATCATCAAATTTAAATAGAAAAATTAGTAGATGGCAAGATGAGTTGGAAAACAAAAATATATTTTTAATATTTCCCTCCTCTCTCTTCTTTCTCCTCCTCTATTGTTCTCTCTCCATTGCCAAATTTATTTGAAGGACCTAACTTGTACCATCTTTCCCTTCCTCATCTCACTACCACTTTCCCACTTCATTTCTCTTTCCAAAAACAATGGGGAAAGACGTTAAAGTTACAGAGCAAGAAAAATTCCAAAGCAAGGACTAACCAACACCCACCCCCCTCCTCCCTCTCATCAAAAGATTTGGCAATGGAGAGGGGAAAGACTTTAAATTTAATGAATCACTTGTAGAGGGATCCCCATAAACCTATTTCTGATAAACCTATTTCTGCCCATTAAATTTTGGCTATAAATCAAATAATTTTAAAAAGTTACCATTTTTCCAATTTCCCATATAATTTTTGTAGGAAATATAGCCTCACTTGTGGAAAGCCCATAGTAATATATAGGTTTAGATTTTGAACTGATTAAGTGCTGGATTATATCCAACAAAGGCCCTTAACATATTCTCAAAGGTTTGGGCTTTTGTTTCATGATCCAAAATATTGTGTGGGTGGGCTGCCCCATTCATAAATGCCATGTGAATGTCTACAATATACTAACTTTGGTCCTTTCACAAATTTCGACTTCATATTACAACTACGACTATCTACGTAGTCATTCTAAATTTTACTTTTGGATAATTGTATTGTACAGTATTCTAGTGTAGCCACATTTTTAAAGAACTATAAATATGATAAAATCTATTAGTGATTGACTCTATCATTTGATACGCTTCAAATCTATTACTGATAGATATTGAAACATTGATTTAAATTTTGTTATATTTGCAATTTTTTTTTTTTTTTTTGTATTGTGATTGTTTGCTTACTTTAAGTTTGATTGTTATAAACGCAATTAGACTTAAATTATTTAATATGCATTTAATTTTGAAAAAATAAAAATATGTTTTCATTTTTAAATAATAAAAACAAAAAAATCAAAATTAAATAACTTATACATTTTGTACTCGAATCTTGCTAGTCGTTTTTTGTTGTGGATTGATGTGGATTATGCCCTTGGTTCAAAATCAAAATCATTCCCCTCACCTGCTGCAATTATTTCATTATCATTAATTTCCTTGTCATCGGGACGCCAAGTGAGTCGACATGCAAAGAAGTTGCCTCTTCTATTTCTTGATCATCACAAAATGAGTCTTGCGAAATAGGTTAACATATTGAAATCCAAAGTGTTATGACTCTTCCGATCAAGATTTTATTGGATGAAATCATAACTTTTTTTGTTTGTTATAATTTTATAGTGGTGACTTATTTTCGAGTTTTGAACTTACAACGTCTACTTCACTTTATCTCAAAAAAATTATATTAGAAAAACTACACTTAGAGTTTAAAATGTCAATATCAATTTAATGAGAATATTGATGGGGTACAAAATTAAAAGTTCAATGTGAAATATTAGAAGTTAAGGTCTTATTTTGTAACCATTTTGTTTTTTGTTTTTGTTTTGAAAAGTAAGCCTATAGACACTACTTCTAATTTCAAATTTATTTCTTTGTTTTCTTCTTTTTACCAATGGTTTAGAAGACCAAGCCAAAATTTGAAAACTAAAAAAATAGCTTTTAAAAACTTATTTTTGTTTTTGGAATTTGGCAAAGAATTCAACTATTGTACTTAAGATAAATGCACATCAATGTAAGAAATGAGGAGAAAATAGGCTTAATTTTCAAAAACAAAAACAAAAAATGAAATAATTACCAAACGGGACCTAAATGTTTAATTAGACATTAAGGCCATGTTTACACCAGGTGAAAGGTAATCCATCAATGGTAATGTAAAAGAGTAGGCTTCAATTGATTACTTTTTTTTGTTGTTTACCTTCGTCCCGCAATCATAATGAGTTATGGACCCACCTCGAAATATATAATCAAATCGTGCAATCTAATTGAGGAATGAAGGGTCTTCGATTTGATTGTGGTTAAAATTACATAAGACCCAATACCTTTACCATTACTGTTATCGTTATTGTTACAAATATTGCTACCATAACAATATGAAAATTATGAATATGCCACATTTATTGTTACCTTTACATTTACCATTACTGTTAGGGTCAAGCAATAACGATAACAGTAAAATGTGATAGATTCATAATTCTAGGTAAATGCAATTAAAACCAATCTAATTACTCAACCTTACTATGATTCATCCATCAATAAAATCTCATTCAAATTATACCAATTTTCATTACGATTTAATAAACGTGGCCTAAATTGAAATTTAAAGACCTAAAAAATACTCAAACTACACGAACTAAACTTGGCTACTTGGTCCGGTCAAATGAGATGTGTAGGGAGTGGGCTAATAGAGCCCCTTCTTGGTTAGTTTTTTTTTTTTTTTTATTTGTTGTTGTAGTCCTTTGAATTCTTATAATGTCTATGCACGCATTAAAGGGTATTGTCTGAAGTGGGTTATTATAGTCTGCTCGATGTTTCCAATTATTATAGGGTAATTACAATAGAAAGGACTTTCAGAGCCAATAAATTAAGTGTATAACAACTTTTTTTAAATAATTGCAAATATAACAAAATTTATCCGTGATAGATCCCATCGTCACTGGATTCATATTAGTGATAGACTCTTACCAATAGTGATGTAGGCTATCACTAATACACTTCGAGAGTTAGATCTAGATTTTGCTATGTCTACAAATTTATTTGCATTATGATGTAATACTTAATACTTTGACCTTGTTGCTATATTTGCAACAAACCTTATTATTATAACCTACACTTAACTACCAGAAAACTAATATAAAACCCTTATTCTCTATGATATTTATTATTTTGTAACATAATCTCTACTCATTGTTAACCCGAACTAAAATAGTATGTATTCAGTATGCATCCCAAACAAAACTATCATACCTCACATATTATTATAATCCATCAACTATAATAATCAACTCAAAATTAAAGTCACCTAACTCATAAATAAATATAAATAAATATAAAAATTGTTTTATGGGTGCAATAAATGAAATGCATGCTTAAATAAATAAATACATAAAACCTTAGTTTATGCCATAATCAAAGATAACGATCTTTTCGGTTTTGGTACATTTGACCATTTCTGCCTGAAATTTTTTTTGCCTCTAAGTCATTCAAATATATGACATTTTGTCAATTCAACATAGAAAAAAATTTAATGGTCATAATCAAAGTTTTTCTTTTTTAAAGAATACAGTTGACCACAAATGTGAAATTCATTTTTCTCTTTAAAGAAATTATTTTAAATGACAAAACTATTAAAAATATTTACAAATAATAGTACAAAATTATAGTCTATCTCTTGTAAAATTTTACTATATTATTAAAATTTTGGTTCATTTTTCTATATTAGAAAATAATCATTCCCTTTATTATTTTTTTTTTAGCTAAACCATGAAGTTGACTTTTCAATGGAAGAAATATGTGCAATTGACTCATGCTTGAAGATCTTTGGTTTGTTAATGATTTTAAATTTTAGTTTTAAATTAGTTGTACAACATTTATGGCTTTTTTTCTTTCTTTTTTTTTTTTTCCTTTTTTGTAATTTTTTTTAATATTTTTGTTTTCAAACATTGAATATAATTTTAAAATTTTAGAACAGACAGAAATGAATGACTAAATCACTTCAAAAATAGACAAATATATATTACTAAATAAGTCATAATATGAATAGGAATGTTTTAAATCAAATTTTGTTAGGTAAACTATCAAATTCATTCTTAGTCCATGAACCATAAAATAACAATTTTAGCACTTTAAGATTTTAAAAATAAGTTTAAATGGCAAAATTATTGAAAATGTTCATAAATATAGCAAAATTTTACTTTTTATCAGTAACAGACCGCGATAGACTCAGATAGACATTTATTAATGTATATCACTTTAGTGATAGATATCTATAAAAAAAAAAAAAAAAAAAAAAAAAAAATTAAATTTATAAATTTTTAGCTTATTTTGGAAAACCTCTATAAAAATAATTATTTGAATAATTAACATTTTTCTATCATCAATTATTAAGAGATTGATTGATATGACTTCAAACACTAAAAAGAAAATAAACTTTTTATTTTATTGATTTTTGTCTGCAGAAAAGAGTCCGTAGATGATTTGTTGACATTTTTACAAATTGTTTGAGTTTAAGTTTGTTTTATTTTATTTTTTCCACAGCTTTGGTATATTACAAATTGATTGGAATGCTCAGTCTCATGAGGAAACTCGGCAGCTTTTAGCCCAACCTCACGTAAAGTAGGTATAAATATAGCAATTAAGTGACCTAGTTTAATGTGTTATTAGATATAGTACAATATAAAAAAATTTATGAATATAACATAATTTAAATTTAGCTCTCAAAATAGATTTTGCTATAATTTTAATTTTTTAAAAAGATATTTCTATACACTCTAAAAGTGTTATTGATTGTAATTACATAATGATAATGAAAAGAAAAAGTTCTGACTTAATATACATATAACTTCATTTTTTTTTAGACAGATGCATAACTTCATTAAATTTAATGAAATATATATATATGTTACACTAACAAGGTGAGAAAAACTTTTACAAATTTCTTATTGGATTTTTCTTCCTATTTAATTATTAAGTTCCATTTAGTAACATTTTAGTCTCTTATTTTTTAAGAACTAGAAATAGGTATTTATTTCTTTTTTTTTTCTTTTTTTCTTTTTAATTTTTTAAAAACTAGAAACGTAAATATGTTTGGTTAGTTCTAACGGTAGTAAAAATGAAAATTCAAAATTCAAAATTTAAAAATATATAAATATTCATATTAAAAAAAATATTAAAATTAAAATTAAAATATTATATAAATATACACATTCCAAAAATTTAAATAAAAATTGAAAAAATAAGAATAATTGAAAATTTAACATTATTTAAAGGAGGAATTGAACCGAAAAGCTTTTGAAGGATGTTAAAAACATGCACTCTCTCAACAAACAACAAAGCAAAAACCACTATTACTTCTAAAAACAAACCAACCAACGAGGCAAAAACCATCATTGTTTCTAAACATGAACATATAAATATAAAGAGAAACACGGAAACAGAAACAGAAAAACTTTTCCTTTTTTTTTTTTTTTTTGGTAGTTTTTCAAATTTAAACTTTTTTTTTTTTTAAAAAAAATGTTTTTAAAAATTTAGAAAAAAAAAACGTTTAAAAAGATATAAAAATAAACTAATATAGGAGTTGAAGTGGAAAAAGGAAGGAAGAAGCGTGAAGAAGAAGTGGGGGCACATGGAATTGGCATTTGGCATACCATCGCCAAAAAGTCAAAGAAACGTGAACAGGAAAACCAAAAAGAGGGAAATTTGATGTGATGTCAAAGTTAAATTTATATGGGATATGCTTTGGAAGATCATCACAATAAAATTATTAACAATAAACAATATTTAACTCATTTTCTTTTTACTCATTGTGTGGTGAAATTTTAAAATTAATTTTAATTTTTTTATTTTTCTAAATTAATTAATAGATATTAATGTGAGTATTTAGTGAAAAGTCGATGTTACAAGTATATATTTTGAAGTCTAGGGATCCAATTAAAACAAAATTCAAATCCTAAAGGTAAAATTGTAACATTTTAAAACTTAAGAACTACATTGAAACCTATGAATCAAATGAAAGTTATACCCAAAATCTAGAGACTACAAATTTATTTTTCTTAAATTTAATTATTGTATTACCTACTAAGTATTGATATTGTCAACAAACTACATAGACTAAATTGTTACATAATTTTAAATAACTTAAACTAAATGGCTAATCATCTAAAGTTTATAAACTAAATCGTTTCCAATGGCATGTAGGAAAAGTGATTTTTTATATGATAAAATGCAGATCGTTGTGTTGTGGAGGAACCTACTGTCTTGAAAGCAAAAACGACATGACCTTAGTGCTATATCGTAAGAAGCTAGTTGCTTCCCAAGATTAACACAACCTCTGATCTCTAATGTGGGATAAACTATTACTTTTTGCATAAAATACGATTTACTTTTTACTATGAGTCAAAACCCGAAATCATTTTCAACAAATTTTAACCTAAGATTGAGGAGGTATGAAGGGATATTGAAAGAGAAATATGGATTGGAATTTGGATAGGGTAGGAAGTGATTGTTTTGGTGTGAAAGTTGAATCTTGATGACTTCATCTTGGATCTTGGATCTTGAATCTTGATTTCCTCCTCCAAACTCCAACCATCCATTGTTGGATTGGGCTGTCAATTCACATTCTCCAATTACTTCTTTTTTATTTCTTTCCTGCCTGTATTTTCAATCTAAACTTCATTTTCTCGTCACAAATTGAAATGAATTATAAAAAAAAACATAATTTAATTAACATATAAATGTGTCAATAACTACGAGATTTGTAGTTTGATTCTTCTACTACAAAAATTAAATTGAAGAGAGTTGACTTTAAAATAAAAATCAACTATAACAAACTCAATTTTGAATAGAATATTATTTCTTTATTGTTATTTATTAGTTGTATTGAAATTTTATTTTTTTTATTGTTATTTATTAGTTGTCTAGAATGGATATTAAAACCCTATTAGTGTTGTTTACTACAAACGATTTAAAAATATATATATATAATCATAATAGAAATCAAACATGTTATAATCATTAATACTACTTTCACATTTTAATTAATTGAAGTGTATTTCTAAATAGTATATAAATATAATTTTTTTTATTAATAATCATAATTGAAAAATTGACGAAACAAAAATGAGATTGATGATGGATTAAGAAAAGATAATGGAGAACATAAATGAGATTGACGAAACCTTCCACCTTTAGGATAAAAAATCATGTAAATAACTGTTGACCTAAGTTTGCTTTGGTTTTTTTTTTAATTGTACTTTAGTAAACACCTTCCATGATAATAATTTAAAGAGTAATACTTGGGTGCTACACTTAAGTCCATACTCTCCCTCTTTATACGCACAAGAATAATAATAATAATAATATTTTTTAAAAAAAAATTAATATCTACCTGACAATTTTTCGTTGTTGGGTTGTAAGTTGCACCCAATTTTTTTTCTTATTTAAATTTTCATTGCTTCATTCGCGTTCTAAGTTAAATTGAGTCTAAAATCATTGTCTTCAAACTTTGAATCAACTACGCCCCTACCATTTTTTCAAAAAAAAACAATTAACTGATCTAATAAAGAAAAAATTAAATTTTGTGTCTAATAAATATCTAAATTTTCAATTGTATATATAATACATCTTTCAAATCTTTAAAAATATCAAAGAAACCCATGTCCTATTAAATAAAATAAAAAAAATTAAAGAATTATTAGACGTTAAATTAAAGAATTAGAAACTCTATTGCACATAGAGATCTCTATTGGTTCGAAATTTTCCTCATGTTTGATAATGATTCTAAAATAGTTAAAATCACTTTTGTCATTTTCAAAATCACTTGAAAAATATTTTTAATTATTTAAAATTAATTTTAAAATAATATAAAAAATACATATAGAAATATAAAATTAAACATCGAATTAATTTTGAGTGATTGAATGTGTATTTTAAATTAATTTTAAATATATAAAAAAAAAAGATTTTAACATTTTCAAAAGTGATTCTCAACTATGTCCTTCAAAATTTGAAAGTCAAGAATGAATCTAACCTTATTTTATTTTTTAATTTTTGGTGGTACAACTTTTCAATTTATGATAACCATTTCCCATCTATGCTTTGAAAATTGGTTTTCTTTATGTTACACAATAGAAAAAAATTGACTTTGACATTTCTTTATGTTCACTTTGCATTATTGGCATGACTTTTTTATTTTATATTTGATCAGGTGATAAATACATTTGATTAAACATATACTATTCCTTTGTTTTTCTTTCCACATTATCTCTCATCTCTTTCTCTTCCATTTTTCTATCTCCTCTGTCCTCTTTTTCCCCTTAAATTTTTAATTTCCCCTCCTTTTTAATAAAAATGTCAAGGTTTGAAACCATTAAAACGTATCGGTTAAATTATTTTTCAAGCTTTATGTTCACGGTTAAAATCAACATAATTCACTACACATAATGTTTATACAATCGATTTCAAAATCAAAATTTAGATTCCCTCAATCCTACATATTACTAAAAAAAGAAAAGTCATATGTCTACTCTAAACTTGAAAAACGTCCAACTTAACTTTAAACTTCCGATTTTTTATGTTACTAATTTCTTAAATTTTATAAAATGTTAAATAGGTTAAAAGGATCTATAAGATGCAAAATTAAATGTCTAGGGACATAACTTATTCTAAAATTTTAAAAATTTAAAAGAAATATTGAACCCCTTTTAAGGTTGAATACATATTAGATAAAATAAAACAAAAAAAAATTATGAGGCCTATTAGATACTTCATGTACTTGTTAGATGTCACATGTTAGAAAGTTTATAGTTTATTTGGTAGAAAATCTTAAAACATAAATTTGAAGACATAAAAATGTTTTTTTCAACATTTGTATGATTAGGATCACATAATCCAAAAATGCTTTCTAAAATCATGAATGAAATATCTGCTAAACACATAGTAGTTAAATTTAATAATTCTAGAGAAAAATAAAACACAATCTTAAATAATAAACTTTGTGGCTAGACCAAATTTCAAATTAAAACTTTTAAACATTTTCAAAGGTTACCCAACCTAATTCTAGACAAAAGAAAAGAATATAGAGTTGTAATTGGCCTACATGCCCTAACTAAATCCCACAACCCCTCATCCATCCATTATTATTAAGTTAAACCAAACATATCCAATACTTATCATCCCAATTACCTTTTTGGGTTGTCACACCCATAAATTAACTCCCTTCGTTCCCACATTAATTATTCCCATACTAATATTTTGGTTATTTCTAAACTTATTTATTCCATTAATAACCATAGGTATTATTTATTAACGATAACAATATGATGTAAACTAAAGGTCCTTTCTTTAAAGAAAATGATGGTCATTGCCATGTGAAAGCAACGGTCCAAAGCGCCAAGACTTGGTCCACAACCCGCGGAATATCATCATTCCCAATTTGCCCCTGCCCACCCCTTGACGTGTCCTGTAATCCAAACTTCCCTAGCCACAACAAAATTCTTTAATTCCTAAATTGCCCCTCTTCACTTTTTTTAATTCCCAAAAATAAAAATGACGACCAAATATCATAAACTTAAATTGCAATTTGTGTTTATGAACTCCATACTTGTGTCTACAGGATCTCTTAACATTTTTTTTTTTTAAAAAAGATATTAATAGGTTTTAATTGATGTATATTTATATTCTTAAATATTTTGAGAATTTTACTAATTTTTCAAACTTTCAATCATCGACTTATTTAGTACTTTTTTTAAAAAAAAAATAAAATAAAATTACATACCTACGAAACATAAACATAAAATGGAAACTAAAAATTGATAAGTCTATTTATATAAAGTTTATCCACTAAATAAATGCTCACTTTCAAATTTGTAAATTAAATTTATTAAAAATATAGTTAAATTTTTCAAAACTTTCAATTTTGTATTTACTACGTGTGTTGTGGTTGAAATTACACAATAAACAAAAAATTAAAAAAGATAAAAGATAAAAGAAGATAAATACTGATAAAGTGAACTTAGATTCAAACAAATCAAGTGCAAGTTAACTGTTGATGCAGTCAAATCTAATCTAACTTATGTAAGACAAAGTAAAATCCATCACATCATTTTAAGAAGAAAAGGTACACTTCATCTCGTTCTCCCTAGAATTACATAATTATAACTTTATATGAAATAACTTGAATTTCATCTAAGATATGAGATCTTAATCTAAACTTTGGATTTCTTCTCCATTGTAGAGTTTCTATTCCAACTTTGACATTAGAACTCTTTTTTCTTTTAAATTTTGACATCAATATAGAATAGTAGATTTTAAAGTAGATTTGAATTGATGTTAGTAACTAGTTAACAATATTAATAATCACATTATTTAAAGCACTTTAGTGTAATGTGATGTTTAATCTTGAACATAATGCAAAAAAGAAAGAAAAAGAAAAGTTATGTTGTAAGGTGGCACGTGTGTACACATGCAGGAGAACGCAGAAAGAAAGTTTGTTGGTTTTCAAAATTATGTTTTTACTTTTGAATTCATTGCTTTGCTTATCTAAGAAAGAGAAATCCATCCACCTTTTAACATTCTCTTCTTCGTTATAAAACAAAACAAAAACTCTCCCAAGTTTCAATTTTTCTTTTTGGCGTAATGTTTTTAATGCAATTAACTCATACTTATCAGTTAATTTTTTTTTTTTTTTTTTTTTTTGTAAAAAATGAATTAAAAATAAATAACATCTGACAATCCAGCCCAGCCTTCACAAATAGACAAAAACACAAAGCAAAAGAATTAATTAAATTAAAAATAAATTATTTATAGCTTTGGTTTTATCATAAATAAAAAATTAAAAAAAAAAAAAAAAATCTCCCTCTTTCTAGGTCCTCCTCATTTGCCTTTTTCTTGTCCCGAATTTGGTAGAAGCTCCTCCCACTACTCAACCAAACCCAAAAAGGTATCCTAATTAAACCATTTAAAAAATAACCAAAAGAAAAAATATAGATATATTTTTTTTTCTTTTTATAAAATTTATTTAGTCCTACTATGGCAATCAATTAATAGAGAGTAATATTCATACTCCTTTTAGTATCCTCCGACTATCATACTCTCTTTATTTATGCTAAAAATTTGTCTTTATAATATTTTATTAAAATCATCAACTCCATATCATTATTTTCTTTCCTTTTTTTTTTTAACCCACATTAGTAATGTATAGAAGTAATATGAACTAAAATTTTTTCAATATTCAAGGTTTCGATTGTCATTGTTGACCAAAAAAAAAAAAAAAAAAATATATATATATATATATATATATATATATATATATTTTAGATCTCAATTTTATGAAAATAGTGATAAAAATATTTATAAAATGTTGATGTAGATAGATATTTTTAAAAAAAATTATAAAAACTAAAAAAAATTTAATAAATAAATAACCATTTTACATGGTTTAAAGAAGTTAACACTTTTATTGTTTATATTATATATGTGCAGGAGTATCATTTTGTCCCTTTTGTGTTGTACCTACTTCTTTTATCGATGTCGAATTCATAAAAATATGAAAAGTTAATAGAAATATTAACTAGTCAACAAAAAAGTATTACTATGCTCATACTCTACCAGTATATAAATTTTTTTCCAAACCAGTATTTGGTACAAAGAGTTAAGTTCGGAAGTAAGTTTGTGAATTCCTATACTATGGGTTCCACAACTCCACAATCTTCGTAACTCCACTTTTTTTTTCTTTCCTTTGCAAAGAGGACCTCCCAGCTCAAGTCAAGACACACAGTCAAAGAAACTAAGAGAAAGAAGACATATACAACCCAAGAAAAAAGGGGGTAAGAGAAAAAAGGAGCATGAATACCTTCAATAAAAGTCCTAAACTACTAAGACAACAAAGAAAAATTTTAGACGGTAGAACCTAACTAACTAGTTAGAGCAGACGGTAGATAAGTTTAAAGGAGACAAAGTTTACACTCTTGCCAAATATGATATATAAATTTTAAGAATATGATAAGAGTAAATGAGAATAGGATGACATCTAGGTAACCAATTAGGAATAGGAAGGCAAAGAATGAAAAGATGTCAACTAGGTGGGTAGGCCGCAACTCGACTTGTTACTCCAAAGTAAATTAAAATTATTAAAATTTTGAGTGTCCCTTCGATTTACATCACCTCCCCCACTCCCTCCCCCCTGTCCTATTTATAAAATCCTTCTCAATTCTCCCTTACTTTCGTACTTCTATTCTTTTCACCTTCTTAGACAGAGAGAGAGAGCCAAAAATAATAAAGTATGTCTTCCATGATGAACTCACAAGGAATGGCTCTGGCAACAGCCATGGCTGCCGTCTCTGGCACCGTAATTCTTCTCTCTTTTTGCATCCAAAAATCTATCCCAATCCACCAATTCTCACCTCCAACCCTCCGCTCTTGTATTCTCTCTGGTACTTACCTCTAATTTCTCCTCTACTTTCCTTTCTTTCTTTTCTCATAACTCTTTATACTTAGTTTCTCTAATTCATTCCTTTTCAGATACCAGGAAGAAAAAGAAGAAACAAAATCAGAAAAAAAGGGTTCACTTTGCTAAGGACGTTGTCGATCCAATTGGGAACGGCGACGATTTTCGAAGACAACACCAAATCGCTTGGAACAACAATTATTCCACCGTCTCTTCGCCGCCGCAAAAGCCCCCCGCCGCCACCGCCACCGCCACCGCCACCGACCCAGGAATGCCGGCTAACAGAGTGGCACTCTACAACGGGATTTTGAGAGATCGTGTTGTTCATCGATACACTTACTCTTGTTGAAATTTACCTCAAAATTTTCATTTTTCTGTACAAAATTCAACTTTCTGGCTTCTGGGTGTTTCCCCAAATTGTAAATACCCATTTTCTTTCCTCTGTAGAGAACTTAACGTAATTTGCCCTGTTTCTTCTTTTCAAGAAACCGATAAATTAATTTTCAACGATTGGGGGTTTATTTTCTTGACCGACAATAATTGGAGCTTGCTTTGCTTGAGCGAGCAACTGTAAGCCAACGGTAACGGCTTTTTTGGGGTACTGACTGACGAAGGTGCTGTCAACCAAAAAAATTGTATTTAATTTAATTTAATTAATTATGATTAGGGATTGGTAAGTTTGAAGATGGGCAGGTTCCAGGATGCTTCCTTTTTGGTACCACATTCACACCCAAACCAAAACGCTTATAATTTAATCCAAGCGTGCTTGCCACTTTATTCCCTATTCAAATATTAGTCCATTAATTTTAATATGTTGTATTATTTGTTGTGCAAAGTCTCAATAATTGACCGTGTAAAAAGGGTAGGTGGGTTTGGGAGTTCTTGAGTGAGAAATGAAAGCCCAAATTAAACCTACCCCTTGGAGGTTGAAGAATTAAAGTGAATTTTAGTGAAGTAATTAAATGGGATTTTAATTGGGAAAAGATATTGGAAATTGTAGTCTTGGATTGTGATTTGTTTGGGGCAGGCCATGTGAGGATGCTGCAACTTCATCATCGGTTGCAAATGGGGAAAGATGGGGACAACCAAACAGAATATGGCCAAAGACGATATTATTATTTTTTTTTTAAAATAATAATAATAATAAAAAAAACAGAAGAGCAAAAGAGAGGATTTTGGTTTTTTATTTTTAGAAAAAAGAATTAATATGTAGTGTATTTGTTAATTTATTATATGCACAAAAAGCTTGGAAGTTTCAGATGTCAGAGTGATGCGACTTTGGTTTGAAATTAGTTAGGGTTCACATCCTTGAATGTTATTCATTTATTTATTTATTTATTTATTTTTGAAAAATAGAGTTGAAAGGATAAAATATAAAATGCTACTTTTATAAGTTTTATGTTCGTCTTTGTTTTGTTACATACGGAAACTATGTCGACACTATGACAACACTGATAAAACCAAGGTTTATATAAGTTGGTTAAATCATAAATCTAATTCCTACGGTTTTTATGTTAATTTAGTTAAATTGCAAGTTTAGTATTCTTGATTAGAGGTGGTTAAAATTTAATCCTTATAATTTTATCAAGTTTATCAAATCATAAACCCTAAATTCTAGTTTTTAATCTTATATGAATTAAATTCTAATTTTTTGTGATACAAACGAGCCAAAAAAAAAATATAATAATAATTACATCGATATTTCTCTATAAATAAAAGAGAAATCAATCTAATATAGAGATGGAACCCCTAAAGAGCTTGCAAATGCCACAAAGCACTCGACTCGGTATATCTCAGCCCAGCCAGCAAATGAGTCATGGAATTATAAAGTTGTGGAATATGATGGAAAGAGACAGACGAAAAGGAAGCACCAATAACTCGAATATCAGAAACAAAATTAGCCACTTTTACCTTAACTTCCACAATAATATTGAGCATCCGAACAAGTGCCAATGAATCAATTAAAATCATAACATGGGAGCTCAAAGTGTTCCATCAACTTTAAACCCTCGGAAATAGCAAGAGCCTCTGCACATAAAAGACTCATTAATACTTTTTTGGATGAGATTCAATATTATTTCCAAACCCAACTAAAAGTACTCTTATTTTGCAAGCAGCATCACATGAATAATATGCTGGTTTCTTTTTATCATCATAAGAGGCGAAGAATCGGAAGGAAGCGGATAAGTTTGGCCTTGGGCAAGATCCAAAATCCTCCAAATATAAATTCTATTTTTCTAAAACCATATGGACCAAAATTATAATTTAACCATATACTTTTGGTGTATTTACTCTAGGTTTTGTTGTGTATCTATAATTTTGTTTTGATTTATGTAATTTTTTAATAAATCTTAAAATTAATTTTTACTATTATTATTTAATTAATTCCAATAAAAATTAATTTTGAAGGACTAAATTTAAGGTTTATTGAAAATATATGATCTAAAATTTGATAATTAAATATATAATGGAAAATTATATAATGACTATAATAGAATCAACTCAATGTAAAGAGACAAAAATTGTATTTTAATGAAAAATTGTTAGAAATAGCTTTGAAGTGTTTCTTTCTTGCACGACTAACACAATTTTTGGAAAATCGTTAAAATAGTTTTGAAAATAAGTAAGATTGTTGATATAAAATTTAATAAAGATTACATAATGTTTTGGAAAAATTATGCAACATCTTGGTGTACATTTTTGACAGTTTCACCTAGAAAGGTCAAAAGAATAGATAGTTTGAATATTATACGGAAGAAATTAGTTTTTTATTCAAATCTTGATGATCAATTTCAACCGGGAAGTACCAACAAAAACTATTTGAATGATTTTTTATTTATTTATTTAAAAAATGTGCTAGTTGTGGGAGGAGAAAATATTTGAGGTATTTCTAACCTATTTTCATCCCAAATCAACATTTAAATATTATTTGAGTTGTTGCATTTTGGTTTAATTTGTGTTCTTCGAGTAATACAATTTTTTTATGTACGTGTTGAATTTATTTCAGTTCGTGCGCTTTTTTTTTTTTTTTTTTTTTTTTTTTTTTTTTTTTTTTTTCAACTTTTAAAAGGTTTTGGGACGTCTTAGTCCACTAAATTTTTATTTTTTAAAAATTTTTTTTTAATCACACTTGGTCAATACTACACCGGCCAACAAGTTTTTTTTATATTTTTTTATATTTTTAATATATCTATAGATTTATATTAAAACTATTTTGTTATATGTAACATTTGTATTAATATCTTATAAATAAGGACTAAAGTTGTCACTCTCAAAATTCGTATAAACTGACACAAACACTTACAGATATAAGAAAAAAAGTCATTTTCTTATAAATAGTGGGTGAGATAAACATAATTATTTTAAAATCAAAATGGTGAGAGATAAATTAACTAAATACCTCAAGTTTTATTGTCTTCTTACATTTTATATATTAATTTTGAGGGAAAATTCAATTTCTCTTAAAGTTGTTAAAATTTAAATTAATTTATTTGATTACATATATTAAAATTATTTTGTTTTTATATTATAAAAGAAGAGAAGGGGGAAAAAATCCATTTCAGGATTATACATCAAGATAATATAATGCATGGGAAAAATGGCTCCAAGAAAAATGGATCTAATAAGAGTTAATGTGAAAGAAAGAAGTGAATCTTTAGAAAATATCAAATTCAAAATAAAAAAGATGAAGTAGAGAGTACCTTTCTTGAATTTCGTAGAATAATTTTTTTTGGTAGTAAAATGAATTCCTACCCAGCTATTGCAATCATATTTTCGCTACAAAAGGTAATACCAATCGTAATGTAGAAAGTGAGTCCCAATTGATTATTTTTGTTGTTTATATGTATTCCATAATCGTAATGAGTTGTGGAATCAACTTCATAATTTGTAACCTCCAATCTAATTGAAGAAGTAAGAGTGTTCAATCTAGTGTGATAGAAAATTACATGAAACTCACTATCATTATCGTTATTGTTACTGTAACAATATAAAAACTATGAATATGTCACATTTATTGTTACCTTTACCTTTACCTTTACGTTACTATTACCGGTAAGTCAAGTAGTAAAATGTGACAGATTTATAATTTTAGGTAAACGTGATCAGAAGCAATTTAATTATGTTTGCAATTCAAGCCTATTACGATTCATTCATTAATGAAATCTTAGTCCGATTACACCAATTTTCCTTATGGTTTAGTAAACGTGACCTTAAAAAAAGGGAAAAAAATACATTTTTAGTCCCTAGATTTTGGGTCTAATTTCTATTTGGTCCTTAGGTTTTAAAATGTTACACATTTAGTCCTTGAGTTTTGAGTTTGGTTTCAATTTAGTTCTTAGATTTCAAAATGTTACAATTTTACCCTTCACACATTTGAGTTATGTTTCAATTTGGTCCTTAGATTTCAAGATTTACATTTTGAACTTTGATTTTTTTTTGCTAAATACTCATTTTTCATCTTTAGTGTTAATGTATGTTAATAAACTTAAAATAATTAACTTAATTATGATTAATTAAGTCTCACTATCTTTCATCACTTTTAAAATAAAATTGAAAAGTTTCACTTTGTAATTATTTTAAATCAATGCATAGACATTGACGTCAATGATTGATTGAAAGTGAACTGTTAATGAAAAATTGAGGTTAAAAATGTAAAATCTTGAAATTTAGGGACTAAATTGAAACAAAACTCAAATCTCAAGGGTAAAATTGTAACATTTTGAAACTTAGGGACAAAATTGAAACTAAAATCAAAACTTAAGGACTAAATATATAACATTTTGAAACTTAATAACTAAATAGAAACTGGACCCAAAATTTAGGGATAAAAATGTATTTTTTCCTAAAAAAAATTTCAAAATGGTAAATAAAGTTAATTATAAATTTACTACAATAATTTATAATTATTCTGCCCGAATAAAAAGGGAGAGAATTCATTACATATTTACACGAGTAAAATTGTCCAAGTATTTTAACTTGAAATATATGGTTTAGGTTTAGTATATCAAAAAAGAAAAAAAGAAAAAAAGAAAATAAAAGAAAAAGAAAAATAAAAAAAGTGTTTAAGGAAAAAGTTAATGCATTTTTTTTAAAATAAAAAAAATATGTTAGGGAGAGGGAAGGTTGGAATTGGGCCAATAATAGTAGAAGGTCGTGGCCATAGCTTGCAATTTCTTAGACCTAATTGGACTACCAAGAAATCCCTTTAAACTTTTTAATTGATAATTATATTTTATGTGAGTTGATTTATGCTATATTTCTAGAGTTTTAAATTTTATTTTCAATTATTTGTGATTCGGGTAATATACTATTTTATTTATATATTTTTAGTATATATATAGATTATTGTATTCAATGTATGTTTATCGTGTTCGTACAAGACTTTTCAAAAAAACGTGGCTCGTGGAGTTGAACTTAAATTTATGTATGAATATGTAGTTTGATCTCTAACACTTGATATTTTGATTCTCTCTCTTGAATGTGTACGTTTCATTTGGGTGATAGAGTGCCTGAATGTTCCTGAAGTTGACTTCTTGGAAGAATCATTTTTATCTTCGAGAGACTTTGTTTTTCAAGGATTGTTCAATCTTTTAGAAGTTTAAGGGAGTCTTATGATAGTTGGAGAATTCTCTTTTAAGTTCTTTATGCAGTCTTGCATTCATAAACCCCAACATGAAGTATAACTCCTTGCATTCATAAACCCCAACATGAAGTAGAACTCCTCTATGTATAGAGCTTTCTACGGGATAATGTGGGCATAGGCTTGGATGACCTTTGGACCAAATTAACTGAATTTTTTCCTTCGTTCGTCTTTGGGCCAAAGTAGGCTATTTTTTTGGGCCCTATTAAAAAAGAACCTGAAATCCAATTGGACCGAGCCACTTTATCTAATCCAATGATCTTGACAAAGGCATGTGGTATTATTGAGATCTACTAATTTTGTATACAATTTCAATTTGGGACACATATTGACTTTTAATTTGCCATTAGTTTTATAATTGATGTGACAATTCGTAATTGGTTAAAAACTCTCATCAACATGGGGTTAAGTAGATATTTAATATAATCTTAATTACTTTAATTAAACTGTTTTTTAGTCCAGTAATATCTGTGACAAGAGAATTTAAATATTTGATTTTTTGGGTGAGGATATATACATTAATTAGTTGAATTATGTTCGAATTAGTTATTGAGTTAAGTACAAATGTCTTAGGCACAAATTAAATCTCGTCTCTATTTTTTTTTTCTTTTTTCTTTTTGAATGAATTAAATCTTGTTCATACTGGTTGGTCTTATGTTGCTAAAATGAAAATTTGATATGTGACATCTCAAAGTATCTGCCTTTATTACTTTGTAAAATTTTTATTTTATTGTCAAATTTGTACCAATTGTGCTATTGCCATATTAAATACCCTATACAATACATCCTTTTTATTCTTTATTATTGCTTTTTACTCATATCACATTAAGTTGATCTATATTCAAATATTTAAGTAAAAGAAGAAAAATAATAATAAAGAAAACTGAATGATTTTCTTTTGTGGTGAAATTTAACTAAATCAAGAACTATATTAAATCTTTCATAACTAGAAAAAGAAGAAAAAGAAAAAGAAAAAAGCACTTGCACTAGCCACTAGTAACCAATTATAGGAAAAATAGATTTTCAATTTTGGGATCATAACTTCAACCAATGCCCCTCTTGCTATTGCATCAGGGATGACCACACACAATTAATATATACTTCAAAAACTTAAATGTTGGTATTGAGACGTTAACTAAAACATCTCATCCATTATCGACTTATAAACGTAACATTGTTTAATTCAACAACCAAAATCATCTTTTTACTATTCAACTCTCCATAATTATCTTTGGAATATTTTAACATTGAAATTTTAAGGATAGATACCCACACAAAATACACTTGTTATGCACAAAGACCAAACACTTTCTATGACAACAAAAGAACATAAAACAATAAAGTATGAGATAACACACAGAGGTGGTTAACTAACTTAGTTTGACCATAAACTACTTATGTCTAGTGGGCAATGTGTCCGAGAAAAATAATCTCCAAATATTAATAAGTTAAGTTTTTACAACAAAGTATTTATTCGTAAAGTAACGACTTCTATAGTTACTCTTGTAGAGCCTAACTTGCTAAACACGTAGGGTGTTTGTTACCAGGGTTGGGATTGGATGGGTTAAGCATCTGAAGCCCAACCCTTATTTGGGGCAAGGATCAAGGAAGCTTGGCTTCCTACATCTTTTTGTTGGGTTTTATACCCTAAAACTCGTAGATTGTAAATGTAATAATTTGACCGTAATTAAATCATTAATAAAGAGTTATTGATGTGTTACTTTAATAAGCGTTATTGATTGTTTTTTTTTTTTTTTTTTGTCTTGATAATCCTAAATCCAATAAACTAACATCCTAACTTGTTTTATGAGTCTTGAACTGTATGTGGAGACATATGGAGATCAATGTTTAAGATACAGTTTAAAGGGTCTATATAGTATAGGGATAAGGTTGGGTACCTTATCTTGATGACACTATGGATATGACCCACTCTGTATTTGATACAAATGCAATGATCGAACGCATTCGTGTAGATGACATGCGAGTGGAGGTATCCTATGTAATGAGTTTGCATAAGACCAGACCACGAAATAGTAATCACTAAATGTAACTCTGTTGATTAGTTAGGTTTCTATTTCAATAGGATGACCTAGGCAACTTAGTCTTAATCCTGAGTATATCATGAACTCCTGTCCATGAGGGAATGTCCTTTGATTTGTATGAGTGAGAGTGGCTGTTTTCCGACTCAATATCTCTACCATCTTGGGGACAAGACCGAATGGGAGTTGGGGACATAATTATACAAGATGAAATTCACTCATTTCCATTTTTAGGGTAAGTAGATAAGTGTTCCCTTAAGTGGTGTCTCCGAGGCTTGAACAAAGGGCCCTATCCTCTCATTGGCCCGAGAGGGGTTTCTGTTTAATGGTTGGACCATAAACAGGTTGTTCATTAGAGAAGCACTGGTAAGTAAGGATTTAGAAGTAACTTAAGGGTAAAATAGTAATTTGACCCAGCTGGTGTTACGATCACTTGTGAAGGACTAATTTGTTGTTATTGATCTGTATCCATGGACACAAAAATATATCTGCAGTGAGAAGAGTGCAGTTGTGGGTCTTTAGTGGAGTATACCCACAGTTAACGAATATTGATTAATGTGGTTAATGAGTTTAGTCGATTAATCTCATATCGTTGCAACTTTTGATCTGTAGGTTTATAAGGTCCCCTTGCTAGCTCACCACAGACCAACAAGGATCAACTATGTTGAAAGAAAATTTTGAAATGTTTAAATTTATGAAGGAAAATATTAATTGTATTGGATATAATTAATTGCATGATTTATTATAAATTTTATTTGAATGTGATTCAAATTATAACTTTATAATATAAAGAATTAATTTATTTGAATATGATTCAAATAAATAATTATTTATTTGGATAAAATTCATATAAATAATTAGAGGGAGAATTAATTAATTGATTTGTATTAGATTCAAATAATTAAACTGGATCCTTGCCAGAGTCATAACCAGGAAGATCTCTTGAAAATGGAAGACTATAAGGAGAAGACTATCGGTTCGAGGATTATAGATTGGCAAATATATAATGCTTAACATTTTCTTTGCTTTTTTGTATTTTTAATTCTTTCAATAAATCAAAGAACGCGATCACATGCTTCTACCGGGATTCAATTCTCTTCACTTTTCCCATGGGTTTGAATAGTAAACACTATTCAAATACTATTCAAACTCATGGGTTACGCTACTTTTTTTTTCCCTCTAATTTAATTTAGGAAGTTTGCCAACTAACTTTCGAAATCACCTCGGGTGACCGTCGTCGGTCAACTCCGGCTGCCACCTCCGGCAACTGCCATCGGCCAACTCCAACTGCCGCTAGCTAACTCCGACGACCACCTCCGATGATTGTTGTCGACCAACCTCCGATGACTACTCCCCTCCCCCCCTCCCCCTTCCCCACTGACGAACTTCCAACCACCAATTCCGCTAGCCAACCTCCGACGACTACTCCCCCCTTCCCTACTGACGAACTTCCAGTCACCAATTCCGCCAGCCAACCTTCAACTGCCACCTTCGGCGACCCCATCGATCAACCTTGAAAAACGTTAATAAAAGGGTAATTGCATTGAATAACACTTTTAGGAATAATAATTAGGTGTATAGTAACAGTTTTAGCAAAATTGCAAATGTAGCAAAATCTATCAATGATAGACTCTATCTTTGATAGACTTCTATTAGGGATATGATACGCCATGTTATTAATATAGTTTATCACTAATAGACTTTGAAAGCCAAATCAAAATTTTGTTATATTTGCAATTTTTTTTGTATTGTGCTATATTTGCAAATATTTTGAACTTGATTGCTATATTTGCAACTACCTCTTAATAAAAACACTCTTAGTATATAACCCTAAACAAACTTGTATATAAAAACACTTTTAAGAAAAATTTATCAAATACATGTGTGTTTTTATTTTAAGGAGCTTTTACCAAAAATGTTTAAATATAAAAATAAATTTTCGAAAAACATTTTTTTCTAAGTCATTCCAAACAAGTCATTGGCTGCAATTGTATAATTAGGTATATTTATTTAGGCTATGTGTAGAAAACCCTAATTTAATCTAATAACATTTTCATTTTTTTCTTTGGTCAATTTAACTAGCTCGAAAACTTAGAATCATTTTTTAAATGTGAAGGTTTAAAACGTTGGAAACAACTTAGTGACCAAATAAAAATAAAAAATAAAAAATTATGATTTTTTATTCCTACAAATTATAGTTTTTCAATAATTGAATTTAACGTAAAAATACTAGTTTATTTCAATTTTAAGTTAGCATATTATGGTAAAAAAATCAATCATTTAAAAATTATTTAAAGTGACAAAAGCCTACGAAATTTTATAGTAAAATTAAAATATCAAATTATTAGAACAATAAATTAAATAAAATTATAATTTTAGTAAAAAATTTTTATTTCAAAATTCAAAAGTAAAATTATTATTCTAAATTTTTTTTTGTTTATTTTAAACTTAACTATATTAAAATAGTTAAGACGAAAAATTTAAACTAATCTAAAATCTAATCACCGATTAAATCCAAGAAAATATTTTGCAAACTCAAGATTTATAAGTCTGCACTTCATTCCTAGGCTTTCTAAGCCTGCACTCCAAACACATGCTTCTTAAACCCGGACTTCCAAAACTTGCACTCCAAACACAATTTTCTTAAGCCTAGGCCACTTAAACCTCTAGCCTAACCTTCTAGCTTAACATTTCCAGGCTTAAGATTTCAAACCTACGTGCCAAATGCCCCCTAGCTTTCTCTATATGCAAGAATACTTTTCTAACATAACTTAGGCTCCCCCAAGTTGTTGAATATTAGTGGTAGACACTTAAACACTCCGTAGTGTAAGAGACTCCCTCTTTTCTTGAAGATATCTTTTTGATTACTTGTGAAGACCCTTCACAAGAATAACTTAGATTCTCCCCAAGTTAGCAATGTTTTAGGCTCCCCCTAAACTGAGAATCCCTTCTCGCAATTAACGTCTCAAGCTCCTCTTGAGATGATGACGAACACATTGATTCGAGAACACCTTGAGATGATGACGAACACATTGATTCGAGAACAATTCCTTCACGTTTTGTACAATGGAATAATCAGAAACAGTTGATAGTTTGAATAGCGAAGAACAACCTCACAACAAAAACCACACAAATTCTTCAAATGTTCTGAATGAAAACGAAAACCCTAGCTTGGCCACAAACACACCAATAAATAATTCATTTCGAAAAGGATCAAAACATCTCCACAATAAATCACGCAGTACATAAAGAAGGAAAGTATCCAGCAAAATCAACTATGCAAAATATTTCCAGATAAGGAACTTGTTATGGCAACAACTAAGACAACTTTTGTGACAACTCCGAATGGTCAGAAAAACACAATTTGCTAGCCTTAAACAAATATATAACCAATTGCAAAACTCCAACAAACATCCTTTTACATCTCGTCACCTCGTTTCAATAAAAAAAGGAAAAAAATCGATGACCTCTCATAAATCGGTCAAGACTATTGTATAGATCACTCTATTTTTATGCAACATCACAACTTAACGTTGGAGGGAGGAGACATCATTTAAGTGCATCAACATCATATAACCATACAAATCCATTTAAGATTAAGTACAAAAGAATTCTAATTTAATATTATATCTTTTTTGCTTTATCTTAATTCGTCATATTACCTTCCAGTTCCATATGACAGAATATACATTTTAGAACAGAAACAATAAACAAATAAAGCATCCGAAATAATAATTAAAAAGTAAATATATTGGGCAAATTATAAAAACCACCCTTAAAATATGACCGTAGTTATAATTACACCCTCAAACTTTCATTGATAAAAATTGAACTTTCCAACTCATACAAATTTTAAAATTGGACCCTCATACTTATAATAGTTGTATTTATTGGACCCCAAAATGATAAAATTAAACTCTCAAACTTATACAATTATTACAATTTCTATAATTATCTACGTTTGAGGATGAAATTTTAATAATTGTATAAGTTTGAACACTTTTACTTTTCAATATAATTGAAAGTTTAAAAATATAACTTCAACTACTAACATACTTTAAAAATAATTTTTGCAATTTGTGGTACATCAACACATATATAAAAAGCAGGAGCCATAAGCCATAACAATGTAAGTGGAGTATGAGAACACATCCATTCACTTGAGGAGATCACCATTCATCATAGAAAGTACACTTCAGAAAACAAAAGTACTTTATATTTACCTATCAACTTCTCCAATTACATCATTTCTCAATGACTTCACACCTTTAACTTTTTGACCCCTTTTAAATTAACCCAAATGCATGATTCACCTATAGACAAAAAATAATTCCCACCTCTATGATAAAAACAACACCCACCCTATTTTATAATGATTCTCATTCCTTTAATTGAATTTACCAAATTTTAAAAATAAAAGCAAGTTTATAGAATTTTTGTATATATATATATATTTTAATTTTGATAACACGTCTTCAATTTTAAAAACATTCCTAAACAATAAATAACACAACATAGAAATCATATATCGTAATAGTATTTGTAAGCTTAATGGTCATCCAATGAAGCTCTAATAACGTATCTATTGAGAATTTGAAATGCAACTCTCGTAAAATAATAAGTATGATGTGTGAGTTTGATAAATTATTCGTAGAGATGGTTTAGTTTGGAATTTTAGGTGGAGGGTAGGTGGCATTATTTCAATGACTAAAGCTTTAGTCAAGGATTGGTTAGAGCATAGAAAAAGAAGGGATTTTGCTTATTCATTGGATAAACTTTAACTTATGGATTAATTAATTCCATCAATTGATCATTGTTGGAATCTCTCTAACATGTCTCTCTGTTCATCACTAAGTTAATAAATAAATAATTTATGTTGGAAAACCTACATCATTAATTTACCCACGTAATCATGCTGCAGTTTCTGCATTCATCTTTGTTTCTCCAACTTCTCTCTTTAGTTTTCTTTTTAAAATTTTCTTTTATTTTTGTTGAAAGATAAAGCTTATTAAGAAAAAAGATTTCTTAAATATGCTGAAAGCACTACATGGGTTAAAAAGACGAGAGTATGGCAGCCAAAATATTCTAACCTATGTGTTTCACGTTGCTTAATTTAATCAAAATAGAAACTATTAACATCTTTACTCTAGTAGGAGATAAACATGAGCTTACATTTTTAAACTAATGGTTATTGAAGAAGTAATCCAACAATCTATTGTGAGGTCTCTCTATCTTTAGTTGGCTTCCTAAAGATAGTATCTCTTTGGATTCACCATTGTTGGATTGTAAAATAATATAGTTTCGACCAAAGATAGCACCTTAGATCTTAGTTTTGTGTTAAAGCACAAAATAATGTGCTCGGGTCTCAGTCTCAGTCAAGGCTGAGTCTAGCAAAATAGCTAATGGGCCACATGTTCCACGCATGTCCTAATCCAAAGATAATATAGGGGAAGATGCCTGGCCTCGACCAACCTTAGCCAAACACAAGACATAGCATGCGATACTTTTCAAAATAAGACCCTAAAATATTTTATAACAAAGACAAAATTGTAAAATATCAAAATTCATCGTAATATACCACAATGCAAAAAAAAAAAAAAAAAAATCACCAAACAACTATATAACAATAATATTTTATTTAAAAAGCGTCATCATCTGAACTTTTTTTGAAGCAAAATTGACAAAATGAAGAATCCTAAAAATTTTTCTTGGTTGAAGATGAGAAAGAAATGTAGAGGTGAGGAATCAATGAAGAGGGAAAATTTGGTCAACTTTTGTTTGTTCCCCAAGCATGCACGCCAACCATTAAATAAATTTTCTTTTCTTTTTTTCTTTTCTTCTTCTTCTTTTTTGTTAAGCAACTTTTTCACAACTAACACATGCTAAAGGTTAGGTCTGTAGTATGATTATCGTAGAGTGACTTCAAAACTATATTAGAATAACCTAGATCAATCACCTCTATAAATACATCATTATAGTTTCGTATGAGGTAACTTGAATCCTACTCTCAAACTTCATAACTTCCACACTCTTTCATTTTTTGAATTTAGCATCAGAGTGTATGTGGTAAGCATCACACCATTGTGCGGGATTTTTAGATTTTATCTTTTACAGGTCGCATTCTTCTCCCTTTTAAACAAATTCACTCTGGTGTCACGTAAAAGTTAGGTGTGTTTTCCTTCTTTGAATTTTGGCATCAACAAACTACCCATTTTTCTTTGGACCAAATGCCTTTTTAGAATTCATGGGCATAGAAATTTATCAGTGAAAGTAGTGTTTAATAGTATGAAAATTTAATTAAAAATGTAAAATTAAACATTGAATTGATTTTGAGTAACTAAACATGTGTTTCAAAGTGATTTTAAATGTGACAAAAGTAGTTTTAACTATTTCGAAATCATTTCCAAATACACCCTTAATTTAAAAAAAAAAATTATTTTTTTAGTTTTTTAAAACTATGCTTATTGGTATTACTTTTTTCCTTTTATATTTCTATATTTTATTATCCATTTTTTACTCCTATTTTAAAAAATTAAGCTAAAATTTAAATAAGAGTTGAAATGTTTCTTCATCAAGTGAGAAAAGCATAATATAAAGTACAAAATGGAGCCTACATTTTTATCAACTATAATGTTTCTGGCTAAAGTAAGCACAAATAATTGAAATATCTTGGTGTGTTGATTGGGTATGGGCCGTAATGGGCTGACATAAGAAAACGGAATGATGTAGACATGTGGGCCTGTCTAGAAAGCCCATCACGTAAAAGCTCTGAATCTTAATTCGATGGATATGGAAGAATAATGTTCCATACTGTGTTTAACGTTCATCTCAGCTGCTCGCCGTCGCTCTCGATTCGAAGGTATTACGTTCGGAAATCATTCATCTTCTCATTTAAGCTTTGCTTCAACAGTAGTTACTGCAGCACCCTCTTCATGTTCCTTGTTAATCTTTGCTGTCAATTTCCTCTAGGGTTTTAGGGTTTTGCATTTAGACCTTGCGAAATTTATCTAATTTATGTAAATCACTTTGAAAATTTCAACTTTAATTGCTGTTGTATTGCTATTTCCGTGGCTTCTCATTCTATAATGTTTTTACTTTCCGTTCTCTTTTCAATTTCTTTATGCAAAGGTTGATTGTTTCGATTAATCTTCTTTGCGTTTTTTATTTTGAATGATTGAGGAAGAATTCATTATTGGGTTAATCAAGTAAAAATTTAGCGTTCTTAATCATAACTCGGCAATTTGATAACGGGATTGTTGGGAGGAGCTCATTGGTTCCCTGCAAAATCTCTTACGTTTCTCTAATTTGCGACTTAATGAGATTAACATTTGTTATTTCATCACATTTCTTTTCTGGGATTTCAATTCAAGTACTGGAGTTCAGAGTTTTACCTTGTAGATCCATGAATTTGACCATTTTTTACTGGCATTTTAGTGTATCCTTACTACTTTCCTTCATTTCAGCGTTGGAATTGGAATTGACGGTATTGAGATATGGTAATTTTATTGCAATGGAGTGCCGCTTGATTTCTTTGTTTTTTGTTTTTATTTTCTTCCTCCAGCTATGAAAGTCCGTTCTTCAGTGAAAAAGATGTGCGAGTTTTGTAGGACAGTGAAACGTCGAGGTCGAGTATATGTATACTGCTCATCCAATCCCAAACACAAGCAACGCCAAGGCCTATCTACATTTGCAAGTGAAGGTCCTTCTCCTTCCTTGTGAGTACTTAACTTTCCTTTGGTTTGGGCATTGTCAGTTGTCTTTGAATGTGTACTTTATCCGTTCAAAGTATTTTTAAATGGAAAACTCTGAACAATTATGCCTTTTGCCAATGATGAGAGTTGTCGTAGAACTCAGGCCAATGACTCCCAAGTTATTTCTTAAGGGGATTGTATGAATGTAGTTTGAGTTTATGCAAAACCTCAAAGGACAGAACTCTTATATGTAAAATTGTAGAACTTTTGTGAATATGGTGAAGGCTTGATTCCGGGATTGGTGGTTCAAATTTGTCACGTATAAGTCTTCTTTCAGTTTGATCCTCTACAATGCAGCTAGAGTTTGTTTTTGGGATTGCTGGAAGCTGTTGTTTTTTCGTTAATCGTCATCATGAATAATATGCTCAGTTCTCTTCTTGTTCACATATCTGTATATGGTATGAATTGTGATGGTAGGCATGTTCATATTTGGGATTAATCACACGATTCTTGTAGCTAAATACATTAAACGTTGCCCATTTTTCAGGTTGTCAAGAAGTGAGGTGAAGCAAGAGATTCTTCCCAGTCATAGCTCGCAAACGGGGCTGGCTTCTCTCATCCCCCAAAAGCATGAGCCAACAATGTTGCTTGGTTGGAGAATGGGTCTGGCTTCAATCCTGTTGAAGAAACACAATTAGCTTAGTAAACAAAAGGAGATTGATTATTACTTATTGGTTCCTCTTTGACCTTCATTTCTGCTCCTAAAAAGAAATAAGTACTGCTGCTCTGAGTTTTGTTCTGTTTGAGTTGGTTTTGATATTTAGAATTGGAGGAAGAGAAGGTGTTACATTGGATATCATAATTGTGTTAATTGCTTGGTTATTGTTATACTCTTTTATAGACTCCAATAATTGTCATTGTCATTTTCAGCTCCAGAATCTGCAACCCTCTATTATATTGTGATTTTCAATCTTTTAAGTTTCTTCTAAATAATTCTTAAATCTTCCAATATATAATTGATTAAGTTCTATGCTAGCAAGTTAAGAAAAGTTGAAATTCTCTTTTAATCTTGGTTTTCATATCCATTTCAACTCTATACTTTGGGTCAAGAAAAAAAGAGAAAAAGACTCTCATATGCTACAGTCAGTTAAATGATCTAAAAACTTCCATACTTGGAGATCAAAATAATATTTACACTTGTTTTTTAGGGAATTGGGTTCAAATATAGATCGTCACCAAATTTAAAGTAGAGGTGCAAGAAAAGACCAAAACTGCTTAAACCAACTGAAATTGCTTGTTGGTTTGGTTTGAAAACGGTCAGTTTTGCAGTATAAGGTTGAAAAGGGACAAAACATCGAAACTCTTTAGTTACGTTTGGGTTTGGCAAATTTGGCAAAAGTATAATTTTTAAAAAACCAATCCATGAATAATTATATATACACACTTATAATTATTTATTGATTGGATAAAATATCATTTTACATTATAGGCACTCTACTCAACCTACATCCACAAAGAATATCTGATTATCCTCTATAGAACTATAATAAGGTGAGATATCGAATGATGACTTTTAAAATGATAATTATATCTTATACATTAATCTACTTTGAATTGGCAACTCAAGCATATTTTAGATGTTAAAATATCTATGATTTATTCTAAAGTTGAAGATTTGGTATTACTAATTCTAAAGTTGAACATTTGGTCTCTACCTTTGAAAAAATAGTTAGAGAAACAAAGAAACCATGAAGTAAAATGGTTTGAATGGATATAAATGAAGGTATAAACAAGTAGATTAAAATAAATCCCTATTTTTGCTGCTAATAATGGGAACCACTGGCTAGTGGGGGCCATAGCCACACAAAAAGGGAGTATAAACCACCAGCAAAAATCCACCAATTGAACTATCCATATTACCCAGCAAGAATTCATTACTCAAATTTTTATTACCCATCTCCTTTCTTGTGCTAAATTTCTAGGAAATCCACCAATTTTCTCTTATGGTATTTGGTTGATTCTCACTTCCCACTAAAAAACGTTTTCCTCTTTTTCCCTCATCTAACTTTCAGTTTTCTTGCCCCAAAGTCCACTCTTATCTCTTTCCAACTACTGGGTTTTGGTTTTCCCTCAATCGATGCCCTTCTCTGCGCTTTTGGCTTAACATCAACCATGGTGATGCTGAATAGTTCTTTCGCTGCGTGGATCAGCCGCTTATTCGCTTGCATGGGGTAAGTTCTTTATCTTCCTCACTTATCATTCAATTGGGTTTTGGAAACGACTTGTTATCTTTGCTCTTAGTGGAGTTTTGTGATGCCCCTTTTGTGTTACCCTTCTAATTCATTCTGTTTTCTGACTTACTGAGCAGTACAATACCAAGAATTTTACTGTTTGAACTGTAATGTTGAGTTGAAATGAAAAAGGGGTTTCGGGGAAAGTATGGGATTCCTTTTTTTTTTTTTTTTTTTTTTTTTTTTTTTTTTGGATTGCTAGTATTTGGTTAATGTATTAAAATGAAAGAATTTTGGTTTTTATTGGTACTGCAGAGCTCGTTGAGTTCTCAATTTCGATTGTGTATTCTATCCATTCCAACTTGTGAGGAAATGGGGTCAATAAGATGAATAAAGTTCATTTGTTGTTTGTTTTATGGGCGAAGAAAGTGAAAAACTAAGTCTTATTCCTTTATGAGGCTGCCTTAAGAACTTTATCACTTAAGAAAAAGGTTAAATACTAAAGAAGCCATTATCATCCATCATAATTGATATAACTTTGATTATTTACGGAAAGGAGGTAGTTCTAAGATGGCTAAGTTTTACTTTTGAACATAATATCTTTTGTTTTCACATTGCATCATCCTTCTGCTGTGTTAATCCATGGAGTATTCAATAGGGTATTAGCCAGGCTAGTACTTGTCTGTTGTAGACTGGAGTCTTGTTGTAAAATTAATTCATGTCAATGTAGATCCTGGAAGAAGTTAAAACTAAATTTATTAATATTCGAAGTTTTTACTTGGAAGTATGAAACCATTCCCTATTCTTAGTTATGTAGAAGCTGAATTTTGAGTTTGAATAGTAGTTGAGATGTCTAACTGCTGCAGTCATTCCCAATTCCCTCTAGACTCTTCTTTCATTCTTCTCCCTGTTTGAATGGTGTTATGCTTATAACTTCATTAGAAGATGCATAATCCATGCTATCGCACATTCTATATTGTGCTACAATATTCGATGTACTCTGGTTTTTGACATACTCAGTCCTTTTTCCAAACTGTTCTTTGTGTTCGTGGTGCCATCCATCCAATTCATTATGAGAACTTGAGAAATTTAGGATTACTCAATGATCACCTAAGAAGCATGGACACAAATACGAGACATGAATACGACACGGACACGAAGACACGCCTTTTTTAAAAAATTTAGGACATGGATACGGAAATAACATGTTTATTAAAACGTTCATGTTTTTAAAATATATATCATTTTTAAACCATAAAGAAATTCAAAATCAATGAGTTTATGCATTTATAGGCTTAAAAAATAGTTTGATGTATTTCACTATCAAATTTTATTATTTTTATCATATATGTGTCTATTTAGAATATGATGCATGTCTAGTAAATGTTGGTTCTATTTTGACTTCGTGCAACTAATGTCTAACACATCTATTACATCTACAAGCATTTGATATGTGTCAAACTGTCCGACAAATGTTAGCCAAACTAAAGTGTCCATGCTTCTTAACATGATCACACTACGTTCTATTTATAATGTGTCTTTTCATAAATTCTGTTGTTAATAGCTGTGTGTTTGCATCTTCTTATTTTCACAGTCAAAGCATAAATGATATATTTGACAACTGTCTCAACATTATTGATGAGTGGGTGCACATGCTATGTTTTTGCTGCAATTTTATATCATATACTGCTTTATTAGGTTTATAACAGTGCAGGGGTTGTTTTGGATGCTGCACTAAACCCACACCGATTATTGCTGTGGATGAGCCATCTAAAGGATTAAGAATTCAAGGACGAATTGTTAAGAAACCTAGCATATCTGATGGTTTTTGGAGCACAAGCACATGCGATTTGGATAATAGCACCATTCAGTCTCAACGAAGCATCTCGTCTATTAGTACATCAAACCTCACTCTCAGTCATAGCAATATTGGTGGCAGTGTGAGCAACTCTTCTGAATTTGTAAACCATGGCAAGTTTCCCTCTTACTTATCAGACCTTTGTTGAATAATTGGTGATAAAATCAGATGTCTTTTATGAAACTGTGGATAATATTCAATTAAGGACCTATCATCTCTTCATTAAAATCCGGTCAGTGTTGAGACGAGCGATCTACTCATTTTCGTTGATTTCAGGTCTCCTTCTCTGGAATCAGACTAGGCTGCAGTGGATTGGAAGTAGTACTACTAAGACTACGGAAGAAACTCAACAAAGACGGAAGGCAAAAATCAGGTCAGTTCACTCAATCTTTCTGCCTTCATAAACAGGCGGCGCTGTGTTTACTTGCTTTAGCTTAAGCACCATAGACATACAGAAATCGAGAACTAAAAATCTCCTTGTAGCTCATATTAACCTCCATACTGTGCGTATATATATGCATTTGTTTTCAGTTGGCGTGCAACATATGACAGTTTACTGGGTACAAGACAGCCTTTTCCCCATCCAATTCCCTTGTCTGTAAGTTTGCTGTTGAAGTTTTTGTCATTTCTTTCTCCACTGTTCATTCTATGAATAAGAACTTCAAAATCTTTATTTCGCAGGAAATGGTGAACTTTCTTGTGGAAGTATGGGAACAGGAGGGCCTATATGATTGAAAATGCTTTTGTTTTGGATACATTCCTTGAATCTTTAGGAAGCTTCTCTGTACGGATTGCAAAAGGGAAAAAAAAAAGGGGTGTTTTTCTTTTTCTTTATCAATGATCCTGCATTTTTCAGCTGTACAAATGTATTTAACACCATTGTGCTCGTGCACTTTTGGCTTTTTAAGACACAGACAGCAGAAGAAGCAACTGCCTTTGATTGTGTTAAAGTCAATATATGGGCATTCTTGAAAATATGGAATCATATAGCCACCATTTTCAATGTATTCTCCTGTCTTTTTCTCCACTGTTCATTCTATGAATAACAACTTCAAAATATCCACCATTCACTGTTTCTGTCTGCTGCTCAAACATCAATGAAAAAGTTTGATGTATATATGAACAAACAACTGCAAGTTTGAGTTGTATTATGCATTTATATCTATATTTTGATGGTTTGAAGTGGATTTTTTCTGTGGAAGTTCTAAAGATACCGGTAATGATTAACGTGAGATGCACTTAGTGAATTTTTTAGTTTATTATTTTATTATTTTTATTTTTTAAAGATTTAGCGTGAATGTTGAAAATTCATTTATATTTACACTCCATTTTGCCCGTGACTTTTAAATATATGTCCATTACACTATTGGTTTTAATAGTTAGTTGTTTAAACTATTGGTTTTAATGGTTAGTTGTTTAAATCACTTCAAACTCATGTAAAAACGTACGTTTTCACCAAAACACATTTTCACGTTAAAATTAAGCTTTTCACTAAAACACCTCTTTGCAGGATTTATTTATCATCTTCCATTCATTTTTTTGTTTTGATTTCAGTTCCTTAGAATGACGGTTATTGATATCGTTTTTCTTCTCATATTCATTATTGTTTGGTGTGCAATGTGGGTGATTTCGATACTAGGTTTTTCGGCAGTGTGGCATAAAGGTATGAGTGTATGCATATTGTGTTTGACTCACTACACAATGTTCATTTGCTCGATTCCTTTTATTCCACCATAGGGCAATCTTATAATTAATAAAATCAACTAATTATTTATCTTTTCATGTTCATTGGTGTGTCTTTTATGTTTCTTGCGTTAAGAATTTGTGTTCTTCCTTGGCCTTCTAAATAATTTTTTGTCATAATTTTTCTTCAAAAAAAAATCCTATGATTTAAGTATATGCCAATTGAGACGAAAATTCTCTCTATTTTGAAGTGAAGAGAAAAACATGAATGGAGAATTAAAATTAAAAAAGAAAAAAAAGGACAATGAGAGATATAGAAAGAGGATTTTGAGAAAATTAGGGAATGACGTTTATATGCAGTTAGGAGTTGAGAATATAATTTTCCTAATTTTAATTTTTAGAATCCTATCATGATTTAATTATTGCATTCATTATCCTTCATTTTCATTATTTTTGTTCTCGATGGCATAGTTAATGGAAACAATAAATTAGGGTATTTTTTTTCTTATATTTATTGTATTGGGAATTTGTGTTCTTTGTTGGCTTTCTAAATAAATTTTGTTAGGATTTGTCATAAAAAAAAATGTTACGAATTTAGTATATGTGAAGAGTAGTTAGTTGAGATAAATATTCTCTATATTTTGAAGTGTAGAGAAAAACGTAAACAACGATGAGAAAGGGAGTAGATATAAGTTAGGAGTTGAGAATATCATCTTCCTAATTTTAATTTCTAGAATCCCATCCCATCATGATTTAATTACTTTATCCATTATCCTTTCATTTTTATTACATGATTTAAATTTTATTGTATTTATTTTCGATAGAATAAATTATGGGCTCTTTTCAAATATTGCAAAATTAATCAAAACATTTAGAAATATAGAAAAATTTTACTATGTATCTGCGATAGATTGTAATAGACTATTATCTATGTCACGATAAATACAGATAGTAGTTTATTGCGATCTATCACAGTCTATCGCAGATAGACTGTGTATTTTATTATTAGTTGTAAATATTTTCAACCGTCTTGCCATTTAAGATAATTTTCTATAAATTTTTGCTATACGACTAACAAGGTCCATTAAAACTCTTTTTTAACTTTTATTAAATTAATAAAATCGAATAACCTTATAATATTATTCAGTTTTAGAGCTGTGTTATTGATCTAGAACATTGGTATTAAATAATGAAAACATATATTCTCATAAAAGGTTCTACAAGAAAAAAAGATATATATTTGAAATGCAAATGAACTCTCTGATTGTTTATTTATTTATTTCAAAATGAATTGATATTCATTTAAAGTAATAAAATTTGGTTTTATCCCGGTAGTAAATATTGACATAAATATTAAAATTAAACTTTCAAATTATGTGGAACAAAAAACATGTGTTTTATTTTTTATTTAAAAAATTTAATTGAAGTGTTTATTTTACCATTTTAAATATAATACAACATGGAATGAAATTATTAGTAAAAATTATATTTAATAGTAACACAATTTTGTCTTTTTTTTTTAAAACAAAAATTATAATGTATTGTTTTTGGCAAAAATGTTGCATTATCTATATATCACAATATAAAAATATTAATTTATGTATTGAAGAATTTAATTACTAGCACAAGTTTTTCTTTGTACCATATAAAAAATTTGTATGAAAAGACAATAATATAAAAACATTAAAACAAAAATGATTGCATAATCCAACTTTTAAAAGTTTTATAGTAATTAAAACAAAACTTTTCCCTTGCCTTGGTATAGATTATTAATGGTATGATTTGTCATTGGATGGGATATTTGGAATAAATGATGTTAGAAGTGGCCCAGTTAGGGAAAGATGGGAGCAAAAATACAAAGAAACTATCAATTTTGGAAGTTAAAATAGAATGTTAGTGCTTGAACAGTTAGTTTCAGTGTCTAATATAAACTTTTAATTTTTGTGTATAACATAGGATTGTGAAATTTTAGTTTTGTGTTTAATAATTCAAAATTTCAAAATTTTAGAAATGAAATTGATTAAATATTATATATAAATTTAAAATTTATGTTTTATCGAACTTTAGACTTTCAAAATAATATCAAAATTGAGGGACTAGATTATGTAATTTTTTTTTTTTTTTAACTACTCCAAGAGAATTGAATCTCTAACTTTGAAGTTGATATTTTGAATTATGCGCCCAAATTTTATAAATTTGAAAGTTTAGAGATGAAATAAAAAAATGGAGAACTAAAAATGTGCATTTAATTGGTTGGGTAAGAACATGTTTTTGTGGAAATTTGTGGAATTGGTTCAATGTATCATGCAAATTACCATATAACCTTATCTTTGAAAATGGAAAAAGAATTGAAAAATCAAGAAAGTTTAATCACAAAAAAGGGTTAGCAAGTTGATGTATTGTATCAAAAGGTAGCAATTAAAAAATAATATTAAAAGTGAAGTTGGAAATTAGCAAAAAGATTATTTAAATTGGAATTTGGGAAATATAATCCAATTACTTACAATGAACCTATTCATTTTTCTTTTTTAGGCAACCTGCATTGACCAATAATACATTTTGATTTTGTAGTGTGTCCTTCAAACTTATGGGCTTCTTTTGCCTCTTCATTGTGTTTTCAATTATTAAATATTATAATTGGAAACTGTGTATTCTCATTTATTTACCTCTTCATATATAAATCATAAGGAGGAATCCAATCATAGATATCCCCTTCCATGTCCTTCCCATCCAAATTATCATTAATTTTGCAATCATGTATGTATATAATATTACATTTTTCCACAATATATACATAATTATTACCTTTAATTATTTTCTACTCACACTCAATGTTTGCAATTGCTGATATCACAACTTCAATATGGTTATGCTTAGTTGTGGGGAAATCAACTTTCGCTTCTAAATTTATCAACTTGTATTCATTTTTTATCTTTAAATTTTCTATTTTTATCAAATTGCATACTAAATTTAGATAAATATTATTATTTTAATTATATAAAAAAATTACAATTTTAATCTTAATCATTAAAATGTTATAATTCTTTTTTATATAGTTTTGACATTGAATAAATAGTAATCAAATTTACATTTGTACAAAACTTAATATTGTTGAAATTAGTGATTTACAAAGATTTTCTCTCCTACTTTTTGGGAAAATTGTACGAAATGACCCAAAAACTAAAAACTTATCTATGGATGACCAACTCCCGAAAACTTTATCATAAGTGACCTTTTGGACACGTGAAATATCAATTTTACCCTCTCAAACTTAAAACAACCCAAAACGCACCTTCTCAATTTTTCTTTAAAAGTCGCCTCCTACTCGTTGGAATGCTTTTCCGCTTTCGCTTTCTCTCACAACCTTTCGCTTTCTCTCTCAAAATTTTCCGCTTTCTCACTGAACTTCCCCACTTTGCCTCTTTCAACCTTTTCGCTTTCGCTTTCTCTCTGACCCTTTCGATTTCTCTCTCAACCTTTCCGCTTTCTCTCTGAACCTTTCGCTTTCTCTTGACCTTTCGCTTTTCCCGGATGTTTCGTTTTCGTCTTCTTCTCTTCTTCATCGTCGTCGTCATCTGCTTCATTTGAAAGGTAGGCCCGTACTAGGTTGAAGATCGCCCACAACAGGCTGAACGATCGCTTAGTAGAGATCAAGAGATCATTGAACTTCGATCAAACGATCTCTTGGTCTAAATTAAACAATCGCCCAGTCTAGGTCATACGACTAAGCGATCGTGTAGATTCCTAAGCGATCGTGTAGAATACTAAGCAATCGTTTAAGTTACTAAGCGATCGTATAGATTACTAAGCGATAGTTTAGTTCGATACGTGATCGCTTAGTAAACTAAGTGATCGTAGAGTATGGACTAAGCAATCTCGTAGTAATCTACACGATCGCTTAGTAACTTAAACGATCACTTAGTATTCTACACGATCGCTTAGAAATCTACACGATTGCTTAATGTTTAATAAGCGATTATTTAGACTTTTTTACTATGTTTAACTGACGTTGTACTGCATTTCAAATCTGTAGGTTGATAATGGCGGTATCTGAGGACAAGTACTTCCCAGCCACCGTCTCCTGCATGGTCCACAAAACCAACGATCAAGACGCCGTGAAGGTGGCCCTCGCCTTGTACATCGAAACGGTTATGATGGGCAAAGACAAGAAGACACAATTCGACATGAAGATATTTGAGATTGTGGATGACTTCGAAGTCTTTGCGAACTACGACTGGTCGTCTATCTTCTTCAACCGGTTGTTGAGTAGTATGAAGACTATCATGCGCGAAAAGAAAAAGACGCATGATATCAAGAAGGCAGACAACCCCAAGCACATCACCTACTATTGCATCAAGGGATATGTGCTTGCATTCCAGGTACGATTTAGTCCACTTTATGCTTCAACAATTATATTTTCTTATTTTGCGTAATCCATAGCCTGATCTGATCCGTTTATTTTGTGTTACAGGTCTGGGCATACGAGATATTGTCCACTTCCAGCAAGTTCGTGGCTACCAAATCAAGCAAAACTGTCATTCCACGAATTCTGAGGTGGACATGTTCTCAGCCTTCATTGTACAAATCGTTGGAGAGGAATGTCTTCCAACCTAAAGAGGTAACTCATCTCCTATAAAGTCTAAGCGATCGTTTAGATAATCTAAACGATCGTTGATATACGTCTACACGATTGTAGATATATATCAACAATCGTATAGATTAGCTAAACGATCGATGAGTATAAGTATGCGATCGCTTAGTACAATATAAGCGATCGTTGAGCTTATCTAGACGATCGTTTACATTAGTTTACTAACCTTTTTATTGTTGATTTGTTGTTTGCATTACAGAAGATCGTTCTAGTGAAACTTGTGCCCTCGCCGGATGAACTGAGATACAAGGAGGATAAAGTCAGGGGGGTTGAGTTGATGCCATATGTCAACCCTGCGTCAAGAGATTAGTCGTCGGCTGACACCAATGCAGACCAACTCGAGACCTCTCATGGAGAAAACCACCTTGAGCAGCCAACCGAAATTCACGTTGAACCCCCTCTGCCACAAGAATAAGAACAAGTCGATCAACATGTTATAGAGACCAACCAGAGTTCTCTCCCGGGGTAGTCTAGTGGTCAGAGGGGAAAGAAAAGGCACGCCGAGACGTCTGAGAGGCATCCCAACTCCTTCAGGAGGCACAGGCACTCAAGGTCGTACAAAATCCTGTCGAAGGAGATATCTGCGGTTTGCACCGACTTAGCGAACCTGACGACAATGGTTCATGAGCAGCACGACCATTTAAGCCAGCAGATAGACGACCTGAGGAAGTTTATAGAGCGTCTATGCCAGATTAGATTCTATTCCTTCAGTTTGTTTTTGTTTTTTTTTTCATACTGATCGCATATGGAAAGTTAAGCGATCGCATACAAATGCTATGCGATCGCTTACCATTTGTATGCGATCGCATACCATTTAGATGCGATCGCATACAATTTGTATGCGATCCCTTAGCATTTGTATCCGATCACTTACAATTTGTATGCGATCGCTTAGCATTTTTTTGCGATCGCTTACCATTTGTATGCAATTGCATCCAAGTGTTTGTCTAACACATGTCTTGTTCGTCTGATTCAGAGTGGCGACGACGACGACAGAGAGTACAATGGGGAGAAAAAAAGTGGTGGCGGAGATGGTCAAGCTGACTACCAACCCACCGAAGAAGAAGGGGGTGGCAGGGGTAACGAAAGAGGAGAGATTGAGAAAACGGCGATGGTGGTTTACGACAAAGCCACGGAGGAAGAAACCACTGTCGCCACGAATGAAGAACCCACCCCAATCGACCCCCCACGACACATCCACCCTCCATCGAAGAGCTCCCCATTGAAGTGCTCCCCACTCAATCATTCAACATGAGGAACATGGGAGAATTAACAACCACAGCCGAAATGGCAGAGGTATTTACGTGATTAAATTTCATATACACATTATTTACATATTTATTCTAACATAATTCCATTGTTGTATAGGAACGTAAGGTGATGCCTGACGGTCGGAAGAGATCTAAGCCGACGAGGTTTTCACCAGAGGATGTGAAGAGGCAGAAGAGGGAGCCAACATCCTCCAAACCCGTTCCCCCCTCACAACCTTCCCCACCTTCCCAACCTCCACCGTCCAAACCCCAAACTTCGCAACCTCCTTCTTCCGAACCTTCCAAATCTCAACCTTTCCAACCTCCACAACAAACTCCCCAAACCTCCCAACCTCCACCTTCGCAATCTCCTCCTCCTTCCCAACCTCCACCTTCCCAACTTACTCCTTCCAAATCTCCTCATTCCCGACCTCCACCTTCCCAACCTCCACAACCAACTCCCCAAACCTCCCAACTTCCACCCTCTCAATCTAAATCTTCCGAACCCCAACCTTCCCAACCTTCCCAACCTTCCCAACCCCAGCCTCCACCTGCCCAACCCCAACCCTCTCCCCAACCTATAGTCCCTGTCCCCAACTTCCCCATCAGATCGGTCCGTGCGTATGACCCCTTGTTCCCAATTCTGGATGTGCTGTGGTTTGCGTATAAGAAGTGGAGGAGCACTCCGAAGACGAAGGACGAGGTTAGGACAGTCACATACGCCTCACAGACCAAGGAATTCTTTCGCACACTTGAGAAGAATACATTGGTGATTGGGGATGTAAGTATTTCTTTAAACTTCATCTTATCGTTTAGATATTATTAAGTGATCGCATAGATTTGTCTAAACGATCGCTTATATAATCCTATGCGATCACTTATTATGTTTAGTTAAATCTATGCAATCGTTTATGTTTAGTACGTGATCGTTTATGTTTAGTAAGCGATTGCTTATAAATTCATAAACGATTGTTTAGAAATTCAATTGCTATTACTAAACTATTACGTTTTTTCTATAAAATATGGACATCCTAGTGCTCCACGTTCACCGGAAGCTTCACTCCCGCCCCGATTTGTGTTCACGTCGGTTTATGGTGGTGAACACTGCATTTATGGTATGTACCCTGCATTTATGATATTATAATTTGACCGATTATTATTACTGTTTAATCTAACATTTGATTTACTACAGGATTCCCTCACGAATATTGAAGGAATCTCATGCAATATACAGCCTGATGGTGTGGTCATGCACGATGGGATAGTTGAGCCTTGGACCAACAAGGTTGCACACTCCGGCTTCTGGGCGATGCACTTCACGTTCATGGAGTTTGCACACGATCTAAACGAAGATTACAAGCCTGCGTGGTCGGAGGTGGATTACGTGTTCGAGCCAATCAACATAAATGAGCATTGGCTCATGGCGGCAATCGACCTTCGGGAGTCCACAATATTCGTCTTCGACTCCATGCCAAACTACATACGTGCGGACGTAGTGAACCCAAGACTCCAGCTGCTCAGCGGGGCCATACCATCCATTTTGATCACCGCCAGATTCGACACCAACCTTCCAAATTTCGAGTACCGGCCATGGGACGTGAAGCGATCCAGGACAACGCTTCAATAGGGCAAATCCCTTGATTGTGGGATTTTTTCTTGTAAATTTTTAAAATATCTAGTAACGAATACTAATAGAGATAGTTTAAATTTGAACAATATGCCTGTATTTAGGAAACAGTATGTAGCCGAATTATGGGCAGACAAATTTTTATGGTAATCAATGAAGTTAGTATTCGTTTATACAGTTGTTTCAATTAAATTTTTCATGTATTATACTAATTATGCGATCGTGAAATTTACACTAAGCGATGACTTAATACTAAGTAATCACTTAAACATATAATACACAACCATGCGTTAACTCTAAGCGATCGTTTAATACATACTATGCGATCGTTTAATTAACTCTAATCGATCGTTTATTTAATTTTTTGCGATTGTTTAATAAACATTATGCGATCGTTTAATAAATACTATGCGATCATTTAATAAATACTACGCGATCGTTTAATAAATACTATGCGATCGTTCAATTTACACTTAACGATCGTTTAATTTAACCTAGACGACTAAACGATCGCCTATGTAAACAATTACAAAGTAAAATAATTACAATTACAATTACATATACACTTAACGATCTCTTAATATAAAGTAATTACAATTAATTTTCTCAATTATATCCCCAAAATTATCTGTACAAAAAAAAATTACAATTACAATTATATGCGTTCCATGCGTCCCATTCGTCCCATGTGTCCAACAGACTTCTACTCACATTTCGTGCATCCCATGTGTCCCATGCGTCCAAGGCGTCCAAGGCGTCCAATGCGTCCCATGCGTCCAACGTTTCATGCATTCAAAGACGTCCAATGGGTCCACGTGCGTCCCATGCGTCCCATGCATTCACGTTTCATGCATCCTATGCGTCCCCGTAGCAGGCGTTATCAGTGGCTGCCGGCATGCTTTTCTGTTGTGTCCTCTTTGATCGCATCGCGTACACTTATATACTTGTCATGGTTCCTCACCGGTAGACGGGATTCTAACAGTCTGCTGTTGACCTACACTTGGCACCTTTCGCAATAGTAAGATTTCAAAGTCACCAAAATCAATTCTTTGTCTCCACTCTTGTCGATGGCCAACTGGGTATATTGGTTCGGCATAAGCGGCAAGCACATACTCTATTATGAACCACTTTGAGCACAACGTTTGAACGTTAATGTTCCTCATGGCTGCCGCAGCTACTGCGTTTGAGCATGGAATCTCCATGCAATTGAACTCCATGCACGTACATGTTCGTGAACGGAGATCAACCAGCCCACCAAGATGCCAATCGTCAACATTTAGCACATACATGTCCACTGGAGATACACAATACGTTCTGGACACCGATTCAGCCTCTTTTAGGATAGTCATTGCATAGTCGGTTACAAGGTTTGTGTATGCCATGACATGTGTACGTCGGACATAGAACCAACTCTGTAACCAACCCCGAATATGCTCAAGAAGCTTCGTAATAGGTAGTTCCCTCGCGTCTTTTAATACTCCATTGAGGCATTCTACTATATTCGTTGTCATCTTGTCATACCTACAATGGACTTGGTATACCTGTGCCCACCAATGTAATCCAATCTCTTCAAGGTAGGTTGTCACCTCGAGATACCTTTGAAACTCAGACAGCCTGTAGGCCTTGGCTGCTAGGTAGAAATGCGGAATAATGTCTTTATTCTTGAACTTATCCATCAAGTTATTCCGAATATGGTATATACACAATGCATGGAATGCCTCTGGGAATATACTTCATACAACCTTCCCGATGGATATGTGACGATCTGATATGATCACCAAGTTAGGGATGTCTCCGATCGAGGCCTTCAAATGGGTCATGAACCAAAGCCAGGATGCATCGTTCTAGCCGTTTACAATACCGAACGCGATTGGATATATGTTGTTGTTGCCATCAATACATGTTGCTATCAACAAACATACCTTTATATTTCTCGTGCAAATGCGTATCGTCGACAACAATGACAGGACGGATGCAGTTTAAGAATCCCCTAATGCACGGACTGAACGCCATGTAGACGTACTTAAAGTACCGCTGCTCTTCTACTTCAACCTCAAACACCGTGCCTGGATTTGCAAGTTTCAGTGTCTCACCATATGAATTGACAAGCGCATATGATCCTTCTGGCGATCCTCTTGCAAATACCAGGGCGTACTCCCTTGCACGATAAGCTTGCCCATAGCTTATATTCACACCATAATTCCGCCGGACATCTTCAATTATATCTCTTGAATGGTACGTTCGGCCTACTTGATCGTACTTGGACTTGATTAAGTGGCCAATAACCCAACTCTTGGCTTGTTGGTGATTACCCGTCCTCATCTCAAGGGAACATGTATGGGCGCTCGGATACTTCGTCACTTTGAAAGAATCGCTTCCTTCCAACTTCTTCGCATGAATTCTCCACTTGCATCCCTCGACCAAACACCGAACTGTCAGCAAACTCTTCGTGGACTTCTTCACACGGTATCCAAAGTTCTTCTTCAAAGCGAGTATTGATAGTTTAACTAACAGGTCATATTTGGAGAAGAAAATTTGACCTTCCCTTACATCCTCGTCGTTCAAACAATCGTAGGGGACTGTGATGAGGTCTTCGTACGATGGACCATTTGATGGTCCGGCTATGTCTACAAATGGTTGGTTGGGACAGCGGGTGGCACTTGGATGGATGGCATTGCCACAGGTGGAGTTGGAATTGTCTGTGGTATTGACCACTGTCCGTGCACGTCATACGAAGGAATACTTTGACCAGCCCATTCTTCACTTCTATCATCCCCCAGATTGCATGCCTCAACATTCTCCTCCAATGATGACGTGGTGGGAAAATCATATGTTGATATGCTTGGAACTGCTTCAGCCGTTGGATTGCATTCTGGGTGTATGTCATGTACTCCATGCCTCTCGTGAGGTATAAGTGATATGAACAATGGCATCCGAGATGCATCACTTCCTTCTAGAAAAAAATTAAGATCTTCATCGTCTACTATGTCAATTGGAGGCACTTGGACCAACAGATTATAGCAGCACTTGATGTGTATGTCGAATAGGTATGGATCAATGTTCAGTCTTTCATGCAGTATGCTAACTAATTCACTACAGGTTATATCTTTCCTGATTTTCAGACCTTTCATTTGACCTCCAACATAGTTGCATCCGGACTGATCCCATTTCCCACCAAATCGCACAAAGATGCGAAGTAGATTCGTTGACCTGCAGAGAAGATAAGATTTTTGGTTAGAAATGATCTTCAGTCAAGTGTAAACGATCGCCTAGTATCATGTATGCGATCGCCTGGTGATGGACTAATCGATCGCATAGTATCATGTATGCGATCGCCTGGTGATGGACTAATCGATCGCCTAGTATAATATATGCGATCGTCTGGTGATGATTAAGCAATCGCCTAGTAGCATGTATGCGATCACCTGATGATGGATTACACAATCGCATAGTACCGTAACAAGCGATCGCATACATGATGTGTACAATATAGGAAGATAATCGACCGTTTATTTAAAACTATATGATATATGAAGAGAAACACTTACATTCTCTGTGTTTCTAATTCTAACCCACGATGTTGCTGAAACGAATACTGGACGAAGATGAAAAAAGCGACAGCCGCTGTAACTCTCAGAGAAAAATGGAACAAGAAGTTAGTGATACTCGCAGAACTCAATGGAATAATGGAAGAATATGTGAGAGCGACTGTCCATTAGTACTCTTGTATTCAATTTTGTTGGTATAATGGTAGTTGACATTGAATGATTTTGGAAAATGTTGGTGATGAAGGCTTCGGCATTCAATGCAATTAATTTCGGGGGAGAGAGAAAGTTCTGGGCTCGTTTAATTTTTGGGGTAAAATTGATATTTCACGTGTCCAAAAGGTCACTTATGATAAAGTTTTCGGGAGTGGGTCATCCATAGATAATTTTTTAGTTTTTGGGTCATTTCGTGCAATTTTCCTACTTTTTGTTGTAATCATTGAGTGAATTTACAAAAGACTTGGATGAGTGCTTTAAAATCATCTGGGTCGTGTCCGTCTAGCTAGCTCTAAGTTCATTCCTAGATGGGATGTGGTTAAAACCCATGAAGTAATGACAATCTTTATTGAGATGGAGAGTGTTGTCCATATCCTCCATTCGAATCTTTTGGTGGGATCTGATTGTTTAAAGGCGATCAAGGTGCTGAATAACATTGTGGATGATTTCTCTAGAGTCTCTTTCTTTATTGAGGAGACAAAGAATTGGGGTAAAACTCTAGGAACCCTTCTTTCTCTCATGTTCATTGATGTCAAAATGATCTTGCACACTCTCTTGTGTGTCTAGAGCCTTAAAGGGGCATGAGACTTTCTATCTTTCCATCCCCTATCTGAGTAGTTTTTGAAGATTGTGTCTCGTGATGTAATCATCTAGTTTGTTTTCGTTACTTTTGTCTATATTGTCCTTAAAAAAAAAAAAATATTTAGTGAATCAGCAAATATTGAACAAAGGGTAGTTGCAATATTTGTTTGTCTACAATCCAATCCAATTTAATGAAATTTAATGAAATTTCATGGTTGAGATTAATACAATTTGACAAGGTTACAAATTATTATTTGTTTTCATTTTTTTCCCCATTTTTTAAGTGAGTATTTTTTTTTTATTTGATGAATTGGTAGTGATTGGGAATGTGTATTCAGTATTGGTAGGATCTTAATGTAACAATGACCTTCTAAATAGATTCCAAATATAATTTTTACCATACTTTTTGTATTAATTATAATAATATTCTACTTTTGTATCTTGAAATATTTGTAAATATATTATTAAACTTGCAAAATTGTTATATAAAGATGGTAAATCTATGATTATGTCATATGTAATTTCTAAACTTGCAAAATTGTGTTTACTAGGTTCTCAAACATATTAAAAAATATTTAAAATTTACAAATTTATTAGATATAAAATTGAAGACTAAGGATTCTATTAAAAACAAAATTCAATTTCATGTCAAATAAATTTGTGAATATTTTAAAATGTTAATTAGCCTGACAAGAACCATTGGACACAATAAATTGTTCATAAACTTATTATGACATGTTTGGGAGTGATTAAAAAATAATTAAAATCATTTTTGTCACTTTCAAAACCACTTGTACTTAAAATACTTTTAATCATTGAAAATAAATTTTAGTAATATAAGAAATCCATACAAAATATAAAATTAAACATTGACTTGATTTTGAGTGGTTAAATATGTATTTTGATTTTAAATATGAGAAATGTGAGTAAATTATTTTCATATAAAGAAGTGGTTTTAATTATTTTAAAATCATCCAAACATGCACTTACACACATTTTAAAAATATTTAAACTTACTAGAAAAAAAATTAAAATTTTATATACCAACTGAACATTTTATAAAGTTTAACAACTTATTAAATACAATCTAAAACAAAGTTAATAGGATTACTTGTAATTAAAAACTTAAATATATAACCAATTAAAATGCAATGACCTTTTTCTTTGGGAGATAATATTTAACCTCTGTTTCTTATTAGTAGCTTAAGATATTATATTATTTACCAACCAATATAAGGGTTAATTAATATTTGTTTTTAAATATAGAAAAATGTTACTATAAACAATAATGGTACTAATAAACAAATGTTAAATAATGGTACTAATAAACAAATGTTAGTGATAAACAGTAATATTTTATTATATTTAAAATTATTTTTAATAATTTTATAATTTAAAATAATTACTCTTTAATTAAGTCATATATATTCTTTATTTTTATAAGGGAAAAAAATCATATTGCTTTTGCTTCAAAGGTGTGGTGGGCACATTCATTATCACGAGGTCCAAGTTTGAGACTTTGAGTCATGTATTTCCTTTTTCTTCTTTTAATCGTTAAATATATTATTTTAATTTTCAACTTTCAAAATTGGAACTTTTTTTTAAAAAAATAATATTATTTTAATAAATAATTACAGAAATAGAATAGAGGGAAAAGAGATGACATAAAAAGGTGGGAAGATTGTGGACCAGGTCAACGATTTTCACTGGTGAAACCTCATGCCAAATGGCAGGGATAAGAATCATGGATGGAGTCCACGACTTTTAAAAATGTGGACCCGGTCCACGATTCCCACTAGTTTTAAACCACTCAAGAGCTTCTTCTTCCCCACATCCTCTCCTCCCTCACTTATCTTCCTTCACCCCAGAATGCTGATCCCGTCCCTGTTGACGCCGTCCATTCCAGCGGTCTCCACTGCCGGCCCAAGCCCTCACCGACCGCCAGAAGGTAGTTCCTTTCTCTTTTAACATTGTATAACATTGTTTAAACTTATGGTTATTATTATTTTTTTTATATAAAAATAGCATTATAATATTGTTTAGATTTAGATTTATAATTATTTTTTACAAAGATAACCGTGAACCAGGTCTATGACTTTCTAAAATATATTTTAGATTTATTATGTATTTTATGTGATGTTAGACTATAGATTTAGATTTATAATTATTTTATGTGAATTTTTTTCCACACGGTATGTGTTTTTTTGTCTAAATTATTTTTTTCCTCACAATTTGTAGATGCATATGTTACTAAGTTATTTTTTAGATTTAGTGTGGTTTTGTGTGATTTTTGTGTGATTTTAGCATATGTTATTTTTTTTCCACGTATTGTATGTTATTTGGGTTTTGTTTTCATTTGAGCAATGAATTGAGCTGTTGGACTGATAGTGTAAATGATTTTTCTTCCCCTTAATTGTGGACAGTTGTAAACAAGTTTGTTAAATATGTTTATGTACCATGAAGCTTTAGTTGTTTTAGAACCTATGAATGGGAGGACACCGATATTGTTATAGAGGTTGATGAATTATTTGGAGATTTAAATGCACAAAATGAGAATGAATTAGTATCTTTCGAGATATTCACATAAATAGATTGGGAAGTTACTAATTCAATTTGTGAAAAATGGTCAATATTGGATGCCGGAGGAAGATGCGTTGAAGACTCAAATCCTTTATAAAAGGGAAGTTATTTGACACCAAGGAGGATTTACAAATGGTTGTTAAAAAATATTGTGTAACACAACACTGAAATTGTTGTAGTAGAGTCGAACCAAGATATGTGGCATGTGAGATGTGTCGTGGAAGAATGGTTGTACTTAGAAGTTGCGTGCTTGTAGGCGTAAGACTCTTGGGCTTTTTGAAATTACTAAACTTCAAGCCGACCATATGTGTTTATACACAGAACTGACACAAGATCACTCACAGCTTGATTTTAATTTTATGTATATGGAAGTCCAAAATATTGTTAGAGTTGATCCCAGTGTTCCAGTCGCAGTACTTCAAGAAACAATTAGAAAGTCATCGAATATAATGTCAACTATAGACGTGTGTGGCAGGCAAAAAGAAAAGGATTGGCCAAAATTTTTAGTGATGGGGAGAAGTCATATGTTGAGCTATCATACTGGTTGAGTGTTTTATGTATTACAATCCTGGAACACGAGTTGATGAATTTTCTAGTCATTTGGTCCTATTGTAGAAGGGTTCAAATATTGTAGACCATTGATACAAATAGATTAGACTCATCTTTATGGGAAATATAAAGGAAAAATGTTGACCCCCTTGTCAATTATGGACCCTGATCCTTCTAATCCGGTGCAATTATATCTACAACAAACCCATCGTTCACAATCAATATGAGATACTCAATCCACTGTAGTTTTGGGATGTTGTAGGAGAGAGCAAGTAGTTAATCGTAGTATACTGTTAGACCCACAGATTGTACCCTACTTATAACAAGTTGGTTTTCTCGGGGTTGCACAGATTAGGTTTGTTCAATTAGATTGGCATTTGATTATTGCTTAAGTGGAGTAATAGAGACTAGAAACCCACACGTTTACATTGCAAGACATTGCCCTCCAGTTTGGATTACCAGTTGATGGTGAACTTTTAACCAAATCGTTGGTGTACAATTGGAAACAAGTTTGTGAAGATTTTTTGGGCGTCTGACCCTAGAGTTGTAAGGCTCTAGGTTGAGTATCCCTTGGTTGTCATCCCAATTTACAGAACTATCTCCTGATGTCGATGATATTACCATACAGAGATATGCACAGGCATATATCATGCAGCTCATTGGAGGATTTTTGTTCGCTGACAAGTCGAACACATTATATTCATCTGATGTTTCTTCCTTTATTGGGAAGTTTTGAGGTTGCTGGTAGGTACTCATGGGGTAGTGCATGTCTTGCATGGCTCTATAGGGAATTATGTCAGGCTAGTATTGCAACCGCTTTAGAGATAGCAAGCTTACTAAAACTATTGTAAGTATGGGCTTATGATCAGTTCTACACCATCGCACCACCAGTTGAGTTACCCGATCATTTTATTGGACGTCCAATCAGTGCTAGGTATTACATTCCTTACATCTTCATTTCATAATAAATTTATACCATATATTGTTTTAATTATATTACATGCATGTGTAGATGGAGCAGTATTGTAGCTGCATCTGAGCATTCTGCAAATATGTTACTAGTGTACAGATTATCATTTGATCAACTAATGCACATTTAGGTAAGACCATATATCTTTTATTAAAAAATAAATACTACACAATTTGGTTCTACTTATTAACTTTTTTCAAATTTTAGATCAATTGGACGTCGTACACACATGAGATCATGACATCGTTGCCTAATTACAACTACAATGGTCAAAACATCTGGTTGATGGTGAGCCCTCTAACATGCTTTCATTTCGTAGAGTGGCATTACCCAAACCGAGTCTTAAGACAATTTGAAATGCGACAAACGATGCCACCAATTTATTATACAGACCATGACCTGCACCAAATTGATTAAAGGGGTAAGCATGACTAAGATTGGCGACGAATTCATGCAAACTATTTATCCCATTGGCGAGCAAATTGTGACCATTGTGCAGGAGGAGACTTAGTAGATGGACCAACTGTATCAAATGACTATCTACCTTGGTACGACTCAATCACAAAACGATACATCACACCTAAGGCATCTTATTATTATTGTATGGTAAGAATTTTATTATTTATTTTATTCAATTTTGTTGTTTCCATATTATATTACATTTTTTTTTCTCCATACAGAATAATTTTGTTCAGGATATACAACAATATTTAGTGCAACATAATTTACCAGAGTTAAGTTCAATGTGTTATCAATGTGTTGTAAGTGTCAAAGATATCATTCAACAGACATGTAGACTTAATGTTGCCGATACTGATAGAAGACATGTTCATTGTTGACGTCAACGACAATAGGCTAGGAATATTCTAAAGCAACACATTGACCCAGAACCTCAAAGAGATATCGCATCGAGTTCTAGTCATCAAAATGAGTATTATGCACCTGATGCATTTCCATATATTGTCACCCAACAAGACATCAATGATGTAATTCATCATCAAGAACACTTTGAGGTTCTTGTACCTTGTCGTGGTCGGTGTGAGAGAAGACGACCACCGTGTGGTACATGAGTTTGCATTAACATATAATTGATAATACTCACTTTACATGTTGTATATGTTGTATTTAAGAATATTTATCATTATTACCCTTATTATGTGTGAAACTTTATACTTCTAATGTTTAAATTGAAAAAAAAAAAAAATTATCTCCATAACTAAGTTATTGTTGGCAAAATTTTAGTTGAAAAAAAAAAGAAAAAAAACTCGTGGATCCAGTCCATGAGTTCGGCCCTAATCGTGGACCGGGTCCACGACTTCGTCCATATCGGCATCCAATGTGGCAGTGTTCACAAAGTGGGTTGCCTAGAACCATAAAAATTGTAGATCAAGTCCACGATTTAAACACTTATTTTTGTCATTAGTTTCCTTTTCATCCTAGTTTTGAAATGTTATTTTTCGTTTATGTTATTTTCATAATATATTTCTGCACTACTCTAATTTTGTCATTTTTTCCAAACAAAACATTATTGAAAAAATTCCTCCTTCAAATTGCAATCAACTTGCTAAGAAATAATATTTCATATTTCTACTTTTCATTACTAACCAATATATTATATTTTAATAATACATATTATGAGATTAGGGGTAGTTTTACATTTATGTATATTATTTTTTTTATTAAATATAAAAAATTTGTATTTCTATTTTAAATATATATTCTATCGTTTGAATTAGAATCGATGCTAGTGTTGCTTCAGCAGCTATCAGGGCACTTCACCTTTTCCAGACCAACGTAATTTTGTTAGTAAGTGGTGAATAATTCATTTACTACATTTGGATAATAATTTTTAGAAAAATTATTATAAATAAAAAAATATCAAATTATTTATAAATATAGCAAATTTTTACTTTCTATATGTGATAGACTGCGATAGACCCAAACATAAATCTATCTAATAGATGTCTGTCTGGGTCTATCGTTGTCTATCACAAATAAAAATTAAAATTTTGCTATATTTATAATTATTTTCAACAGTTTTCTATTTTTGAAAACATCCCTAATTTTTAAAAAGTTTATAATAATTTTGTAATTAGTATTATGGGCTCTTTTCAAATATAGTAAAAGGAACTAAAATATTTACAAATATAGCAAAATTTCACAGATAATAATAGTCTATCGCGATCTATCATAGATAGATTATGTATTTTGCTATTAGTTGTAAATATTTTTAGCAGATTTGTCATTTAAGATAATTTTTCTAGTATTATTTAGTATAAATATTATTATATTAGAGCATTTAAAATTACATTAAGGTTAAATTACAAGTCTACTCTCTAGTCCCTAAATTTTAAAAATTGTGACTAATAAATCTATAAACTTTCTATTTTGACTATAGTTCCTTAAAAATGTCTGATAATAAATCCATAAATTACTTCAATTTTGTATCTAATAAATTTCAGAAATTAAAAAAAAAATTAAAAAGTATTTGTTTTATAAGGCAAAAAAATAGTTTTGTGTCTATTTCAACCTTAAAATTTATACTTTGTGGCCTAATTGGTGCATTAATTTTAAAAAGACGTGTAATTGTACCTATTCAACACAAAGTTAAATTTAATATCAAACATAAAATTAAATTTTTAACATTTTCAAATATATAAGAGATGTGTTAGATGAAAATCGGTATTTTAGGACACAAAAAAACGAAAATTGAGAGACCTATTTAGACATGTTTTTTTAAATTCTAGAAGTTTATGAACTAAACTTCTAACCGTAAATATATTTGTGTTCTTTCATTCTGGATCCGTCAATCTCTTCACCTATTATGGAAAAGTGGTTGTAAGGCACTTCTATATTTTTCTGACAATCCATACTGGCATGGTGAGATCAATGGGTTATTCGCTAATGTTCACTAGATTTATGATATGTTTGGGAGTGATATTAAAATAGTTAAAGTCACTCATACCATTTAAAAAGCAAATTACACCAAGAAAAAAATACTTTTAAATCATTTAAAATCAATTGTAATTGGAGGAGAATTGCATTTTAAGATAATTAAAGATTTGTTGGGGATGTGCTTTGGTTAGCGGATGTCTCCACATCACTCAAAACTTCATCTTGGTTTGTATATATATATATTTAAAATGTTACTTGAAGAGGGTGGAACATATTTTAATTTAATAGCAGATTAAAATGGGACATTATAGTTGTTTCCAAGTTGGTAAAGTAAAGAGGAAGGGAAATAATTAAGGTGACAAGTGTTCAACTTGGATTTTTATAAGAAAATGTGATGACTTAAATTTAAGATGAATTTGTAAATTATTATTATCATTACAGTATAAATGCATGCATTTCACTCATTGGAAAATAATAATAATAATAATAATATTAAAGGTACATTCCAAAAATTAGCCATGGAAATTGAACTGGTCCCCAAAGCACTAACTAAAAGAAAATTCTTCCACTTTTGGTTTTTTGGGTTGTTAAATAAGCTTAATTATGATTAACTATTATTTTAATTATTGAAATTATTTAGAACTCACATCAATAAGATGTAATTAGCTACTCAATTACTTTAATTAAATGAGAAGGTAGTGATGTAGCAACAACCTCTATATTAAGAGTATTGTCACCAAAATGTGTTCTATCACTTTACTGGGTCTATTTTATCATGTGGGGCAAGTTAAGCTTTTATTTTTTAAAATACTTCATCCAAGTTCACTGTCTGGTAAAGAATATAAATTCACTTAATTTAATAAATAGTGTTTGATAGACATTCGAATTCTATCTTTTAAATAATATTTTTATGTTTTATTATTGTATTCCAATTTTGAATTTTAAAATTTAAAATATAAAACTATATTAAATAAATATTAAAATATTTAGAAATACAATATATTATGTTATAAACTCAATTCATTTGGTAAAAAAATATAATATGTATTATGTAGTGCATTATAAATTATATAATATTATAAAATAATAATTATATACATTTTTTCAATTAAACCATATTCATAAATAAATTAATGATAATTTATTGTCCACTAAATATTAGTGGGTAACTACAACTAATTTTATAATTTATAAATATATACTATTCAACAAATTTTAAATAATTGTTTAAATTAGAATCTATTTTTTTTTTAATATGCTACCAAATACATATATATCTAGTCAAAATAAGCTTAACTTAGTAGTAATTGACACAGGGGTGGAAGATTCAATTCTCCACCTACAATTGTTGTACTAAAAATATATATATATCTAAAAACATGAAATACAACAATATTTTCGTTGAATTATTTATTTTGAAGTTTCTATTTCCAAATTCTGTGCCAAATTAGTTATTAATTATTAGTAGAATTTAGAGCCATTAGTGATTACAGTTTAACTAATTAAATATATATATTTTGTGGATGAAGAAGTTTGAAGTTGGAATATTGAATATACGTGTTGAACTAAAATAAAAAAAAATAAAATAAGTTATCTATTCGAGGCAAGACCATGATTTGGACATGTAGAGAGTGTGAGAGGATGAATATATATTAAATCTATATTTTAAACTTAGGCTTGGTTTTCTAGGGATTCCACTTTAATATGAAGTCACATAGTGATTATTCTACTCATTGTTGTAAGTTATGTGTATATAGACACCTTTTTATTTTTATTTTTGTTACTTCTCTTTTCTTCAAAAAAAAAAAAAAAAAATGGTTACCTCTATTCATGCATGCTCTGAATTTTATTAATTTTTATTTTATTTTAATTACTGTGGGTTTAACAAAATAGCAATAATTAGTCTATCATTGATTTGTCTATCAATAATAGATAGATAGTGATAGATGTCTATTGAGAACCGTTTGTTTTTAATCTTAAGATAATTGGAATCATAGATACAAAGAATTACAGATGTCCGACATACTTAAATAATCATGTTTGTTTTGTAAGAATATTTTTGTAGATCATCATTTTTTCCAATGGATCATGCATTGGCATAAATTTATTTTTGCCAACGCAAACCACTATACTGATCGATGCATAATGCGTGCAAAAGTGCAATTTCTGTCCACAAAAGTTGTTACGTCAACAAAAAAGTCTTTTTTACCGACGTTAGTGGCGTGGGTTTATTTGCGTCTACATTTCTACTGACACAACGTCAAAATGCGTTGGCAGAAACTTTGTCGATGGATTTTTACCCACTTATTTGCAAACACATAAAAATGTTGATAGAGACATAAATTCTTGTATTGATAATTGCGTTTGTTTTGTAGGATTTTAGAAATCTTATATTTAGGTAATGTTCTAATAATATCTTTACAACTAGTCATTAATTTATAAATAATTTAATATAATTTGATCTTATTAACCTACTTGTTTTTATTAATTTTAAATTTTTTAAAATTAATATATTTTATTATTTTATTTGTTATTTTTCTCACATATATGTGTATATATTAATTTAAATTGTTTATAAAATAGATAGTTATTTAAGTTTAAATTTGACTGTTTTTCTAAAATAAATAAAAACAAGTAAAATATAACCATGAAATACATAGTTAACGGCATTTATTTTAATTATAAAATAAAGACAAAGAAGAGGAATATTTATATATTTATGAAAAAAAATGGTTTAAAAAGTAAAAAGGAATGCCCTTAAGATGGAAGTCTAGAAAACCTATGTTTTAAGAGGGTATCTAAAACTCTTGAGATACCTTCGATTTGGCCATTCTAGGATGCCGAAAATCTCCAAATATCAAGACATCTTACATTACTACAAAATAAATGCATGTCCAACCCATAGAATTCTTGGATTCCCACGAAACAAACAACCCTTAGTGATAGACATAGACATCAAATTATAGTACTCCATCACTATCTATCAATTTAATTTTTTTTCTATATTTAAAAATATTTCTAGCAGTTTTATAATTTAAAATAGTTACTCTATTAATTATTATGGTTCCTATTAATTTTTTTTTTTTTTTGGAAAAGAACTTTGTTTTTATTTAAAAAAAAGTGGAGTAAAGAGATTTATACATCATTTCAATGCAAGTAGGTTCATGTCAATTACTTAAAATATGTTCATTTTTAACTCTTCTTTTTTAATAAATCTTGGATCGCTATTTTTAACCATTTATTTTTGGATATTTATAATAGATATCAAAATAAGGAAAAAAATCTAAAAATATAGCACATTTTTTAAATATTTGCAAATATAGCAAATGTTGACTAGTTAACTTTTGAATTTTTGTAATTTCCAATTTTGCCCTCCCTTGTCTTGCACAACTTTTTTTTGTTCGTTTTCTTTTTCCAACTTTTGCTTCCATCTCCTCAATCTCTTCGTATTTTCTTCTTCCTTTTTTTCTTTTTTTTTTTTTTTTCCAATTTTTCTTTCATCTCCCCAATCTTTTCCTATTTTTTTCTTTTCTTTTTCCTATTTTTTTCCATCTCTCCAATCTCCTTATATTTTCTTCTTCCTTTTCTTTTTTTTTTTCTTTTTTTCCCAATTTTTCTTCTTTCTCTCCAATCTTCCCATATTTTCTTCTTCCTCTTTTTTTTCCTTTTCTTTTTCTTTTTTTTTTCATCTCCCTAATCTTCTCATATTTTCTTCTTCTTTTTTTTTTCTTTTCTTTTTCCAATTTTTCTTCCATCTCCCCAATCTCCTTATATTTTCTTCTTCCCTTTCTTTTTTTTTTTCCCCTTTTCTTTTCCAATTTTCTTCCATCTCCCCAATCTTCTCATATTTTCTTCTTCCCTTTCTTTTTTTCTTTCCCTTTTCTTTTCTAATTTTTCTTCCATCTCCCCAATCTTCTCATATTTTCTTATTCCCTTTTTTTTTCCTTTTCTTTTTCCTATTTTTATTCCATTTCCCCAATCTCCTCATAATAATATAAATCTATCAGTGATAGCTACTAATATACTTATAACTTAGTCACTCAAAGAATTCTATCATTGATTGAAGAATTCATTTGCTATCATTCATGTTTTTAAATGTTAGAAAAGAATTCACTAAATATTTGCGTACCAGTAATATCAATTGTTAGTGATATTAGTGATAGAATTTAGATAGATATTAGTCATATTTATGTATCAGTGATATCGAACTTAGGTAGATATCAGTGATAGAAGTCTATTATTGATAATCATGATAAAAGTTTCTCAATAATAGCCATTGATAACTTTGAGTGTTAATATTTCAAGATTGATTGGTACTAATAAAAGTCTATCAGAAATAACCACAAATATTCTCTATCATTGATAGTTTAATCTTTGATGATCTTCTTCTGTAGTTAATAGCCACTTATAGAAGTCTATCACTGGTAGCCAACTTAGTGGAATTAATTAATAAAGTTGAATCTCGAACTAAAGTGTAAGTAGCATGCCTAGAAGTTATCACTCATAGCATGTTATCAGTAATAGAAGCTATCAACAATAGCATATTATTTTATGGTAAAAATGAAGGATAAAAGTTATCTCTAATAGCATGTTATCAGTGATAAAAGCTATCATCGATAACCACGATATAAGTGATATCAATGATAGAACTTAGGTGATTTCCATACAATGATATCAATGATGTAAAAGTCGATTCCATAATTGATAGTCATTGCTAAAAGCTATCTGTGATAGCCACTAATAGGAGCTATCAATGATATGACTTAGGTAGATATCAGTGATAGTCATTTATAAACCTCTCATTAATAGACTTCTATCACTTTTAGTTTTAAATGTTAATCTTTGAAAGTTGATAGTTTCCTTACAAAGTTGATAACTACTTATAAAAGTCTACCATTGATAACCACTTATGGGTGTTAATATTTCAAGCTTGATTCCAATTGATGAAAGTGTATCAATAATAGCCACTAATAAATGATGGGTTGAACATGGGCTTTTTAGTCATTTATCAATATGACTATCACTGATAGCTGCTATCAGTGATATTTGACACTAATTTTGTTCTATATCTCTAATATATTTTTTTTGTACTATATTTTTTATTATTTTGGGCCTGATTGCTATTTGCTACATAAATATGACTGATATCTATCTAAGTTCTATCACTAATATCACTAATAATTGATATTACCGATACACAAATATTTAGTGAATTCTTTTCTAATATTTAAAAACATGAGTGATAGCCAATGAATTCTTCAATCAATGATAGAATTCTTTGAGTGACTAAGTTATAAGTATATTAGTGGTTATTACTAATAGATTTATATTATTATGAGGAGATTTGGGAGATGGAATAAAAATAGAAAAAAAAAAAGGAAAAAAAATGGAAAATGAAGAAGAAAATATGAGAAGATTGGGAAGATGGAAGAAAAATTGGAAAAAGAAAAGGGAAAAAAAAAAAAAAGAAATGGCAGAAGAAAAATATGAGAAGATGGGGAGATGGAAAAAAATTGAGAAAAAAAAGAAAAAAAAAAGAAAGGACAGAAAGGAAAATATGAGAAATTTGGGGAGATGGAAGAAAAATTGGAAAAAGAAAAGAAAAAAAAAAAAGAAAATATAAGAAGATTGGGGAGATGAAAGAAAAATTAAAAAAAAAAAAGAAGAAGAAGAAAAAAATATAGGGAGAGGAAAGGAAAGGTTAGAAAAAGAAAAAAAAAAAGAAATTGTAGAAGACAAAGGAGAGCAAAATTAGAAATCACAAAAATTCAAAAATTGACTAGTCAGCATTTGTCATATATAGCAAATATTAAAAAAAAATATGCTATATTTTTAAATTTTTTTCATTAATACAAATATCTTTTATTTTTATTTGTTTATTTTAATATGATATTCTAATTTATATATATGGCAATACAACTAGTAAATAATATATATATATATATATATATATATATATATATATATATAAAATGAATTCGTAAGATTGGCAATAAGAATAATTAGCAGAAGCAAACTGCAAATGGCTGCATACACTTCGAAACGAACAATTAAACAACAAACAAAACAAAGCCATGGTTCCTTAATCAGAAACAAGCGGAAGATCGAACAATAAACTTTGAAATTAAAAGTAAAACAAATTAATAATAAAAGAATGAAAGAACATAAAATAAACAATATTTGTTTGCTTTTTATAGGGATTATTTTAATTCAACTCCACCGATCAAGTGGATTAAGAAATCCCATTGATCGAAAAATAAAATAAAATAAAATAAAAAATCATTGTCTTTCCAACTCTTCGTCTCTGCCCATATAATTAATACCCTTTTTCTTTTCCTTCTAAACTCTTCTCTTCTCCTTTATTTAATTTATTTAGTTTAAAGGATAATATATATATATATATTTCTTTTTGTCAGTGGGTCCTACTCATTTATAAAATGTATTTATGATATCATAACCTCAAATTCATTGCATTAGTCTTGTAGTTTCATTCCCAAGTAGCAACTTGGCACATACCCATAGCAAGTATCAAAAGAAAAACAAACGCTTCCCCTATCTATTTATTACATACATCTTGCACTAAATTTAATAATGTAAAAAAAAAAAAAAAATTAATTAATTGTGATAGTTGCGTTTATACAACACTAACATGTGACAATTATACGATATATATTACCATCACATATTTTTCCTTCTCTACTCTTTCAATTGAAATCTACAAGTTTGAAATAAATCAAGAGTGAGGGCGAGAGAGAGCGAAATTTCGATGCAACCAACTCTCTCGCTCTCGCTCTTGCTTTCACTCTCGCTTTAACTGAACCGAACCGAATTAGGTTGGTTCAGTTCAAGAACTGAAATCGATGAAAATCGGTTTTCAATGGTTTTTTTTCATTGTGAACCGATAACTTAAATTTGGTTCATGGTTCGACCCAAAATCGGACCAAACCAAATCGTGCACATCCCTACCGCCTAGATAACACATATACAACCAAAACAACAAATATTTTCTATGTTAGCAAATAAGTCAAAGTTGAGGTTTAGACAAAGGGATTTGAAGGGATTTGAGAAAAGTGGAGGGGGTCAAAATTCATAACCAAACTTAGCTTTTTTTAGTTGGTTTTAACTTTAGGTGAAGCAATGTGTACATATATGACCAGATTCTTGTTATTCAACAATACAAAACCCCCTTTTCTTTCCACTTTATTCATTATTTAATCTTTGTATCAAACTCAATTCATGTTTTTTACCCTTAATGCAACTTAAAACCTTATCCTCCTCTTTGATATATCTCTCTTTCTTTTCTTCTTTTTTTCTTTTTTTTTTTTTTTTTTAATTCTAAAAATAATAATAATTAGGATAAACAGGGGCAGACCTTCCTGGTTTTCTTACTTTATCAAAATTCTGTTAAAGTATTATTTATTAATTCAATGTTGTTATACAATTTTAGACTTCATCTATTATAATATGCCAAATGCACACCTATAGTTCATTCTAATGATTCCCTATTTAATATTTTTTAATACAAAAAAAAATTATATATAATGTAAATTCGAAGTACAGTGCCTATTCGTTTCAAAATCAAATACAAAAAATTAATGGAAGCAACTACAATCATCTGTTACTTGAAAAATGATTATTCAAACCCATATAAAACCTTGAGAGAGAGATTTAATTGAATTACATAAATTTATTTATAAAAAAAAAAAAAAAACTCAAGAAATCAATCAAATGATAAGTACATTTCATCCAAAATGTACGAAAGGGCTTTTGGCAAAGATTCCTTTTTTTTTTTTTAATTGATAATCATTTATGATTTAAACAAGTGGACTCTTGATGGATGCAATTCAACTAACATATATATACACAAACAACGGAGCAAATTCTCATGGTTTAAGGAAAAGACAAAAAATAAAAATGAATAAATCTTTTTTAAAAAATGTGTGTCTGATTGTTATTTAATTAATCCACAATTTTTCAAATTCATCGATGTATATTTAAATTTTAGGGTCTATCATATAATAGGTTAAAAAAAAAACTTATTAGATAAAACGTAAAAATTGCAGAGACCACAATTTTAATTTAACAAAAAAAAAGAATTATTGAATAAAATTGATACAATATGTTGCTTAATATCTATTTATAAATATAGAAAATTTTTATTATCTATTAATGGTAGACTTCGATAGATTTCAATAGACTTTTATTTTTTAAGGGATAAATTACAATAAATTTCTATTACTCGCGATCCATCATAGATAAATAATGGAAATTTTTTTATATTTGTAAATAGTTTGATGTTTTTTTTCTATATTAATAATTTCTCTTTTATTAACTCGTTTGGATTTAATATTTGAGAAATGATTTACGTATTAAAAATAAAATAAAAATAACTCAATTATTTTTTAAAGAATTGGCCATTTATATGGGATTGTCCCAATTACATCAAAAATTATTTTCTTTATATTTAAAATCTATATATCTCTAAGGAGTAAGAACTATCAAATTTAAAATACATGTATAATTTTTAGAAAATTTATTTTAAATGACAAAATTACTTAAAATATTTATAAATAATAGCACAATATTCTAGTCTATTTGGATAGAACAGTAAAATTTTGTTATATTTGTAAATATTTTAGTTCATTTTACTATATTTGAAAACAACCCTAATTTTTATATGTATCGAACCATTGAAGTGTATTTGGCCTCCAAGATGGTGAAGTGATCTATAATAGCTTACTCCATGTTTGAGACTTCAAATATAATAGTAGTATTTATTTTCAAATATCTCTTTGTTACCATGTTTATGATTTCTTATCCATCCTCTCTTTCCCTCTTGTTTACTACTTTCAACTCATATAAAAATAGTCACCTCACAAACACATACTATTATTATAACTAAGATTAAGGGTGGTGCATTTAATTCAACTTTTCAAGCATTTAATTTTGAAATAAGTCATTTTTTTAAAAAAAAAAAATTTGAAGTATTTTCATTTTAAACAATTTTTATTTAATTTTTATTAAAAGAATTTAAATAAAATTTTTTAAACAATTTTCTTTTTTTTCTTCTAGTGAATCCAAATAAGCTTAAAATAGTGTAGGGACTATTATAATCTACTAATTGGTATGAGTTACTAACTCAGCGGGCTGTTAAAAGTCTTTCCTTTTTAATGGAAAGAGTGGAAATTGGCTTCTTATGAACCATACATTGCATGCTACCAATTGTGAAGATTGACGAGGACATTCACGAAACTTTCTCAACTTTCTCTGTTTCATCACATTCTTCTCAAGCTTTGTCTTCAACCCATTTATATATAACCAACGAGGTTCCCGTTTATAGCCCCCATTTGAATTTCTTGCATGAATTCCTGTTGTCTTCCCCCCAATGCTCTTCCCTCATCTTCACATTTTCTACGTTGGATTTTAAATTTTGCTTATCACTCTGCTTTCCTCATGCCTACTCTCCTTAATTACACTGGTAAGTTTCTAATACACTTCTTGTTCTTGTTCTTGTTCTTGTTGGACTATAATAATACCCAACTCATCAAAATTCTACTAAATTTCGCTTATGGATTGATTAGGGGATGATGAATTTCACTCGGGCTGTTCGTTTCATCCCATTTCTTCTCGTACGGATGTGTACTTTCAGCCCAGCAAAAGGGTTCGTACCAATTTCAAAGTTGCATTTGAGAGAGACGATTTTGAGGAAGTGGGTAAAAAACCTTCTATTGATGATCTTCCTGATGAATGCCTCTTTGAAATCTTTAAACGTTTGCAAAATGGGAAATCAAAGAGCTCTTGTGCTTGTGTCTCTAAGCGATGGCTTATGCTTCTAAGCAGCATCCGCAGGGATGAAGGTTCGGGAGATCAAGAACTTGAAAATAATGGATATCTAACAAGACATTTGGAGGGGAAGAAAGCAACAGATATAAGACTTGCTGCTATTGCTGTTGGAACCATTAACCATGGAGGATTGGGGAAGCTTTCAATTAAAGGGATGAACTCTATGTGTAGTGTTACTAATGTTGGTCTTACATCAATAGCCTACGGTTGCCACTCCCTTCGAGCTCTTTCTCTTTGGAATGTTGCATCCATCGGCGATGAGGGCTTGTTGGAGATAGCTAAAGAATGCCATTTGTTAGAGAAAATTGATATATGTCAATGCCCTTTGATCTCCAACAGGGCTTTGATTGCAATTGCTGAAGGTTGTTCCAATTTGACTGTTTTAAGTATTGAATCTTGTCCAAACATTGGGAATGAGGGTTTGCAAGCTATTGGAAGATCATGTCTTAAGTTGGAGTCCATCTGTATAAAGGATTGTCCTTTTATTGGAGATTGTGGCGTTTCGAGTTTGATCTCATCTGCTTGTTCTTCATTGCATAAAGTGAAACTTCAGGCCTTGCATATTACTGATTTCTCTCTTGCTGTGATTGGACATTATGGCAAGGTTATCACCCATTTGACCCTTTGTAGCCTCAAAAATGTGAGTGAGAAGGGATTTTGGGTGATGGGAAATGCTCAAGCTTTGAAGCTGTTGATTTCATTGACAATTACTTCTTGTCAAGGAGTTACAAATGTAAGCCTTGAAGCCATAGGTAATGGATCTAAAAGCCTGAAGCAGATATGCATTCGTAAGTGCAGCTTCATTTCTGATGATGGACTTGCAGCCTTTTCCAAGGCTGCAAGAACTCTAGAGAGCCTTCACTTGGAGGAGTGTAACAGAATCACAATTTCGGGTGTTATCAATTCATTGACAAACAATGAATCAAACCTGAAATCTCTAGTGCTTGTTAAGTGCTCAGGAATCAAGGATACAACACTGCAATTTCCCCTGCTCTCTCACAGTTCATCTCTTCGATGGCTATCGATACGCAGTTGTACCGGTTTTGGTGCTGCGTGCCTAGACTTAGTTGGGAGGTTGTGCCCTCAGCTTCAGCAGCTTGACCTTGTGAGGCTCTATGGTTTAACAGATGCAGTGTTGCTTCCTTTACTTGAGAGCTGTGAAGGACTTGTGAAGGTGAATCTCAGTGGATGCTTGAATTTAACCGATGAATCGATTCTCGCCTTAGCCAGACTCCATGGAGCTACCCTTCAAGTAGTTAATCTTGATGGTTGTAGGAAGATCACTGATCAGAGCTTAGTGGCAATAGCAGACAACTTACTAGATCTCAATGAACTAGATGTTTCCAATTGTGCAGTTTCTGATGGTGGGCTTGTCGCGCTCGCTCGTGCACAGCATATCAATCTGCTAATTCTGTCATTGGCAGGCTGCTGTGGGATAACAAGTAGAAGCTTGCTTTCTATTGAAAGAATAGGAAAAACTCTGGTGGGGTTGAACCTCAAAGGCTGCAACTCCATCAGCAGCAGTTCAATTGAGGTTCTTGTAGAGAACTTGTGGAGATGTGACATCCTTGTATAAACAAATTGGTTGTTTTCCATTCTTTTCAAGCTTTCTTAACATGAATGCTTGTTTCTATATGAGCTTCTACTGATCAAAATGAACCAATTTCCTGATCTGATCATGGCTTCAACCCTTCTCTGCATTTGGACTTTCAGTTCACTACAAACATTGTTTTTGATGAAAAACATTGTTTATTTTCTGTGGGTTGGATTTGGCTTTGTTGTGAGGTTTTTTACAAAGGACCCAAATTCAATTTCACTCATGTAAAATGACCCAAATTTTAAAAATAAGAAAACTAACTTTTTGCTTAGGTTACAAAGCATTGGCTAACGTTAAATTGCCTTACTAGTCTCATGCAAAGTGAATTGACGAGGTCCCAAATGCAACATTTCACGTTCTAGAAAAGTAATAAGATCACAAATTTTTAATAATGGTTGAGAACTTGTATTTTTCTAAGAATCACAATGTTGTAATCGTGTTTGGGTCTTCCGTACAAAATAGATCTTTGTTTTGTTATACTCTGCCGAACTGTGGATTGTCCTTAAAGTTCCATTTACTCATAAAAGTGTTTGAGCATTGAATTGAATGAACAGACCACTATAGGCCATGAAGATGAATTTAGTAATATGAAGAATCAATTTTAGTTTGTACATTTGATTTTTGTTCCTAGGATGTTGAGAACACTGTTGAAGTTCTATATATTTATATCATTCAATTTGGTAATAAATGTTGTCTCTTTTTATGTGTTCATTTAGAGCTTTGAAGCTCCATTGAATAGCTGAAATGCTTGTCTTAAAGGAACAATTTATTACATTTGGCAAAGGCTAAAAAAGCAAGCAAAGGTTTTTAAACAAATGGCTCTAAGAATGCACTTTGGTCAGTGGTAAAATGATGAGAAAAGGCAGAAGAAAGCAAGGAGTGGGAATAGGGACAAAGAGAGGACCCTTCCAAGTGTAGGGTACCCTAATATGAGATTAGGATAACATGGCCTTTAATTTGTAGAGTGGTTGGCCAAAATCTGAGTGTTTGCAGTTGCATCAGCAGCAGCTTCCTCTACATTGGATAATTCACTCCACACACACCTATCTCTTCTTTTCAAGACCATTCATATTATTTAAACAAAACTCACCCTTCATGTATATATGCATATGGATTTTTACCCTTGCTCCTCTTACCATGCAATAATAAGGATCTCGTGTATGGTGGGAACGACTGGCTTGTGGTTGGACTTCGATTTCATCCTGTTAGACGATATAATGTTAGATTTAATTTCATTCATCAACTTAAATATTTGAGTCAATTAGATAGTATCAGAGCAAATTGATTGAAGAAGTCATCTATTCAAATCCCAACTTTTAGGTTAATCGATAATTTAAGACCCTCTCAATTTAATTTCTTCCATGTAGCCTCACCCGCAACAATTATTTCATCTTCAATCTTCTATTTCTTGAGTGATTGAATTTTGCAAAAAGCTTGACATGTGGATGGATGAAAAATTTTGCAAATAAAACAAGATATTTATAACTATTGTGAACTTAAATAAGACAACTTTAATTATTTTATTGGGTGGATTCATGCATGCATGGACCATAAAATTTAGGATGAATGAAGAATTTATAGCACATGTGTTTTCCTATTATATATAAATTAAATGAATTCAAGTAAAACAAAAACCATAGAAGCATATATGAATCATTCATTCTATCGTTATTATTATCAATATAACTGTGAGATTAAAATTTTTAAAGTTGCATCATTTAAAACCTTAAACTAATGATTATATCAATTAACATTATAAATTGACAAAATGAGCTTAATCAACAATAATTGGCACGATCTCCCTTCTATTATTCCATAGTATAATACTTTTTTAAATGTATAAATTAACTAGCATTAGATCTAAATATTAGAATCAAATGAATAGTAACAAATGGTTCATTAATATCAACTGTTCATCTTATAATCAAAGAGGTACTTTATTTTTATTTATACCACTTTTAGAGTTACATTAGTTTTTTTTTTTTTTTTTAATATTGTAATTAACTTAAGGCCTATTTGGTAGAGAATTTAAAAACAGAAATATGAAAACAAGAGATCCAATGAAAACGGAGTTGTATTTCATATTTATTTATGACATTATATATTATCATTAATTTATTTATGAATATGATTTATGTTAAAAAAAAATTATATAATAATTATTTAATACATTACATAATACATATCACATTATAAATGTTTTTATCTTTATTTAATATAATTATGTTTGGATACAATGAAAACATAAAGATATTGTTTTCAAAATTTGCACGGTTTGAATCACTGAACTTAGTGAATTTGAAAACATAAAATAGAATATGGATTTCCTAGTAGACAGACGCTTAAATGCTTGTGGTATATATATATTATATTTTGTTAGCATGCAATGAAGTTAGATACATATGATAGAAAAATGTATGTAATATGTAAACATCAACTCCAATATATATTAAAGACTGGGATGGGAAGAGGCCAATAATTGCATTTTTATAGGTAAAGCTTTAAATGAAGGGAAGATGGGAAAACTAAATAGGGAGCAAACAAAAACAGAGAAGTCCTTTCTGTTGGCAATACACCCTATTTCTTTCTACCTCTTAATAAAACTACATTTCCATAGCTCTTCTTCCCTTACAACATCAATTCTTTTGTTTTTTTTAATATAGAAATTTTTCACTCTCTATCAACAATAGACCGTAATAGATTTCTATCTCTCAAACTATAGAAAAGTCTATCGCAGTCTATCGTTAATTTCTTTGACACGGTAAAGACATCAATATAAATAGCAATTCATTTATCACTTCTCACTTCTTACTTCTCACTTTTCATTATAAAGTTGGAGAAAACGTGTTGATATGAATCAGGAAAATTTTCTAATACTACCATAGTATGAATTATCCTTCTTCGATATTTGGTGTGTCATCAAATAATATATCAATTTATTATGTAAACTCTACATTATTCTTATGATATATTACTATCATGATAAATAAGGAACAAAAGTTGTATTGAAAATTTTTTAAAAATTCCTGTGAAGGACAATGTTGAGCTTTTGTCCAACATTTGATTTAACAAAATATTAATGGACTATTATTATTCAAAAGGTCAATCAAGATGGGCTGAGGATTGAAAATCAAAGAAACACTTTTTTCTTTTTAATTAAAAAACGAAAACCGAGGGCTGCAGAATGATGGAAAGATAGTCAGCCACACAGATAGACCAAAATCAAGGTATGGATGGAGATTCCAATAATTTTAAGGACAATCAATAGGTGGAGCTTAATTCTATACTCTCCGTTTTTATATACATAAAAAAAATTTTAATTAATTTTTTAGAAAAATATAAAATTACTATGCGGTAGTTTTTTATCGGGCAGCTCCTTGGAAGCATAAAGATAAATGCAACCTAAGGAGCATCTAAGTGTTTTCCTAATTTGAATTGCTAAGTCATATAATTCATTTTGGAGTCAAAAAAAAAAAAATTTATACTATTAATTTTAAAGGTAAGGATTTGATTTTGTTTCTCTATGTATTATAAAAAAAAATGTTAATATTTTATAATCATACTATTTTAGTTTGTATAGGTTAAACATGTAAATGACTAAAAGTATGAGAGAGAAATTATTATTCTTAATGCAAAATTTAAGGAGTTTGAAGGAAAATCAACTTTTGTTAAGTAACTTAATTTTTCTTCTAATTGTTGTTAATGTACCAAATAAGCCAGATTTAAGAGTTTTTCATATGAATGACCTCTTTATAGGGATCCAAATGAAAAAATGTTTAGGTTTTGAACGGTTAAGTTTTTCTACCTTTTACTCACGTCATCACATAGTGAAATTACAGTAACAATCTTGAGAAACACACGTGATAGTCTAACTACTTAATATTCGCTCTAGCTACTCGATACTCACTTTAGCTACTCAATTAGCAAGCATTATAGTCACATTAGAGCCCTATATCTTGTTCTTCCTAAAATTTTAGGACGTGTAGATTATTTTTGTGGTTTGCTAGTTTTTTTAAGATTCAGAAAAAGCTCAAACAATGATCCAAAAATGCATAAAAGATATGGAGATAGTTCCACTAAAACAATGACATTCAACATATATAAAAGGAAAATATTTATATGATTGAAAAATGTTAGGCATAAACCATTAAGATTCCTCCACCTTTTACATTTGCTAACGCAATTCCAAACAAAGCTTAAAGCATATATTCCTCAACAAATTTTAAAGACAACCAACTAGCTAGCTCTTGGTTCAAGTGACATTTCATCCCAAATCAAAACTCATCTCTTGATTCTTCCACATCATCAGTCAGTTCAAACCTCCACCTAGTTTCACTGAAGTTTCATTCAGTTGAATAGATCACACAAGTTCCGTATCGAAAAAATAAATAAATAAATAAATAAAAGTGGGGTAAGGTGAGCAAGCTCAATCTTTTTTTGTTTCTCATTGGTCTAAAAGGAAAAAGCAAAGAAAAAAGGGTTGATTTATTGAGTTGGGACCCCCAAAAACAACTGATAGATGGACTGCACTGCACTTGGAAGACAAAGCCTACACCATTTCACTGTTAGCTATTTTGTCAACACACACTTCACCAGATACAGAACAACCTCTTTCTATTAACCCCTTTTTTCAATTTAACTCACAATCCTTCTCTCCCTTCACAAAATTCACTCAAATATGGCTTTAAAAAACTCTCTCCTTCTCATTCTTCCTCTCATATTTTGCCTTTTTATCTCTCTCCCCACATCAGGTAAAACACCCCTTTACCTCATAATCATTATTAATCCAAACTTATAGGCATATATATGTGTGTGTATATATATATTTATATGAAATATCAATCCAATTTGTTTTGGAATATCAGGGCATGAGGATTCTTCTTCTTCTTCTTCTTCTTCTTCTTCTTCTTCTTCTTCTTCTTTTTCTTCTTCTTCTTCTTCAAAGCAGAAGGAATTGGTAATTGGGTCAAGGCCACCACAGTGCTTCAACAAGTGCTTAAATTGCAAGCCATGTGTTGCTGCTTTGGTTATTTCTCAGCGCCATAAAGATGATGACAATAATATTATTGTTTCTAATTTGGAGGCAGATCTTATTCCAGTTCCTAAAGATGATGCTTATTATCTTCTCTCATGGAAATGTAAGTGTAAAGATAAGTACTTTCAACCTTGAATTAAACACGAACTTTCACTTTCCCCTGTATCATATAAGAAGATATTAATTATTATTATTCCTCAAACCTTATCTTTTCCTAACACAGTTTTTATTAGTCCTGTGGAATCTACAAGCTATTTAATGCGAATATAAGTTAGTTGTTTTCGTTGAATCAGATGGATTTGATCATTGGACCACTTTACTTTTAATTGTTTGTGGTAATCATTATACAATTTGAGGTAATCATAAAATAGATTTATTGGGAAATCGAAATAGTTTTATTTTCATAATTTTTTAAGTTGATGGGTTGGTTTGTATTAGTTAGGGGTGTGGTTTTGAGTAATTGAATGGTCGTAGTCATACTGCTGTACTTGGGCCGACCAATTTTAGAGATGCAGCAAAGGAAATCTTTTTAATTTAAAGCTCAGTTCTTTACAGCAAAAAATTGGGGTGTGTGTTAAGATGAAAACAGTCATTGTTGTATATTTCAACTTAGACATGATGATGAGCAGCAGCGAGAAAACGTTAATGTTTCTGCTGGACCATGTTCAGATCTTATGTTTGTGTATACAGATATATTTATATAGATAGATAGATATATGTACCTTTTCCTCAACAGCTACGAGCCAAATTGAATACAAAACTTGAAACCTCCCTTTCAGAGTTATTATGACATGTTCCAAGAGAAATTCAAGAAAAATATTTTGAATTTTAAAATAATAATAATAATAAGGTAAGCACCTCGACTTCTTAATTTTCCACCGTCATCCTATCAATGTTGACCAACCTCTAAGTTCAATGCGAGTAGTTTAGAGCCCATTTCATCCCTTTACTTTTTTAAGAATGGTTTTCATTGAATTCTTAGACAAATTTGAAAAACAAAAACTCACCTTTTTTTTTTTCGTTTGCAAGAAAAAGAAAACAAGGACACTTGTTAAATGAGAGTATTGTTTATAATAAAATTATTTTAAATGACAAAAATGCTGAAAATATTTACAAATAATAGCAAAATATCACAATCTATCTGCAATAGACCGTGATAAACTACTATATGTGTCTATCATGACATATATAATAATCTATTGCGATCTATTATAGATAGACAATAAAATTTTACTATATTTATAAATATTTTGATTCATTTTCCTATATTTAAAAACAACCCTCGTTGAAATTAAATGATTACCAAACGAAACATTAATATTTACTTATTTGAAGTTTCAAATTTTGACTAGTACGTAAGGCTTGAAGAAGGGAGAAGGAAAGCCTCTGATTCTGACATGCCCCCCATCATTCATGTACAATGATAATGATCACTGAAATGTTTAAGAGTGGTACTCCAAAATTCTTAATCTAAAATCACAAGAAAAAGATTATCCTTAAAAAATAGATAGTTTATAAAGGACTATGGTGAGTTATTAACAAATCTACATTTAACGGCTCTCAGCAAGAAGATTCTAAATTTATTTTCAATGACATTTCTGTACAATCCATGGCAAATTTCCTACACCCCCTCATTTCTTTTCTTTTTCCTCTTTTGTAATGAAACCTTTAAATACAGGACTGATGAGAATTCCAAGGGGTTTATGAAGAAAATTAAACACACACACATATACATACACACTTCCTGTGTTATATCATTTGCAGCTTAGCCCTTTTTGTTCTCTAAATCATAGACAGCATATACTGAAGTTCAGATCATAGACAAAGTGAAGCTTCATGATCGTCTGCTGCATCATTGAAAAAAAACATCTCATCATGATGAACAGCTTTTGGGCAAAAAGTGTTGTTGCTGACCAGTTAGTAACCAAGCAGGGCTTCAGTTCCCCACACTTTCAGTTGGTTTCCAGATTATGTTTTCAAGCTTAGCACAGAAATTCTTGTAGAACTACAAGGCCACACAAACAAAAGAGTACAATGTATTGTTATAAAGATATTAAGTATGTAGGATTTAAGCCTCCTTATGTCTTTTTGAGTATTGATATCTAATTGTATTAAATTACCTTGTGATATTCTAGTGTGTCACCGGCAGCTTTGCGAACGTCCACCATAAAAAGCGACGGTGCCACCTCATAAATCTAAAAATAAAAACCAGAAGTGAACTTACTACGAAGTTTCTAAGTTCTTTATTAAACCTCGGATTATCAATTATTATGTCTATGAGATTACCTCCAGCACAGCAGCAAATTGTGCAACCCTGTGTCCAGTCCTTCTTTCCAACCTTGTCTGTAAAGAAAATTGAAATTGGAATTAATAAGTAATTCCAAAACTACGCCATAGTATTACACTTGCATTCGTCATGAGGGAAGAATAACAGTTGCACCTTGAAATGACGCGTGGAGACATTTAAACCCATAGCTTCTGCTACTGCTTCAATGCTAGACATTATAAAGTTTGCAGGTTTACGAGAAACAAAACGTGTTTGCCGCTTTATATAGTCCTGTCATGGAAAAATTTCAAAAGAAAAGAATGAGGATGAGAAAATTGGTAAATGTCAGAATTCCAACAAGTAGGCATAAAATGTGAGATGGTCACATTATGGCCTGAGGATAATACCACGGAGCTCTTGACTTCTATGTCAAAGAGAAAAACAAAGCTTGACACGAGCTAACCTGTCGCCGGTCAAATAATGGTGACAGATTTAATCCTTGAGACAATGTTATCATCTCAAATGCATTCATTATCAAAGGACCGTCATCACTTTTTTCTGACTGATCAGCGACATATTCTTCCTGCAAAATCACAAATCCTGACGTGAGCGAGAGAATTAATTTAGTGCACAAATATGCATGAAAAACAAGTAAAATACTAACATGATCAAGTAACACAAGCTTTAAACTTGAAGCAAATTAGAAAAGGAAAGAATGCATTCCATTGCACAGAAAATATAGTATAGTATGCCCCATTCTGTGGTCACATGCAATGATTAACAAGATCAAAAAGCAATTTAAACATAACTGTGTAGTTAGGTAGTAGGTCATTTTCATATGGAGGGGTGGTTCTAGCAGATTCAGTTAGTGTTCATTATTGTATATAAACCTTCAATGTTTTCATTTTGAAGAGATGCAAAACGATAAATCGGGATAAAGGAAACAAAGACCAACCTCAATGTCATCAAAAACAGCCCGAACATCATCTAAGTTTACTTCCTCATCTTCTCCTAGTTTAGCAGGAATGTAGTTTCTTCTGAACCATGGATCTTTTCTAATTTCTTCAATTTGAATCCGCTGCAGTGCACAAATGAAAACCTCTGGTGAAAATTTTTAAAACAATATGAACAGATATTAAATCCTACAGGATATGGAGAATTCTTTTTCTTTATTTAAGTACTCCATAACGATAGTGATGAATGCCAGAATTTCACATGAACTAACTCACCCAACAAGACAAATATTTCCAACACTCAGCAGAATATTGATACATCATTAAAACCAAAAACCTACCCTATAATACGAATAAGGCAGCAAACCCCAAGATAGTACACTATAAATAATGATTGAACTCGTTGATTTATGGTGAACCAAAAATCTCACTATTGGAGAATTGGCAATAAAAATCTCTGAAACTGAAAAAACTCACAGTTTTAGGATTCGGATCAAGGATCTTCTGTATCAAGGACTTCGCACCAGATGAAAACCAATAGGGGCAGGAATACTCCGCTGCATTTATCTAGGCATCAGAAATGAAGTTGTTAGAAACTTATCATTCACAGTTGTGAAAGTGCTGAGCCATCATCTAATTTTGACTGAAAAATCAGTTTATCTTTGCATGCTTCTCAACCCCCAGTACATCATAAAAGAAAAGATAAATAAATAAAACCCCATATTTCATACATTGGATATATATTGTAGATGTTGGCACCTAAAGAGCATTTTTGTATCAGGCAGAATGGTATTCCTATTTATAAATATGAGATAGTCATTAAATTCTGAGGAAACTATGCTGATGTAAAGATTGGAAACAGACCTTCATATTTAGGGTGGGGAGGTCTGTCTCTGAAAATGGAAGATATCCAGCCATTAGTACATAGAGGATGACTCCACATGACCATATATCTGCAGCTGCACCATCATAACCCTGACCTCCAAGTACCTGCAAGGAGCACCTTACATGATGATTAAAAAAACAGAATGATAGATAAACATGAACATATTCCTAGAAGAAAGAAATAAAGATACCATCATTTACAATCCAATGAATCAGACCAAAAGAATGGAACGACCTACTTCAGAGCATTTTAATGATATACAGTACATACGCTGAGGCAAGGATGTCCTCACATCCTGCACAATCCTTTGAACTCACAAATCATAAGTCTTTAACTTGTACTTATACTTTGACATTGCTTATGGATAATGTACCTCGGGTGCAACATAATTAGGAGTTCCACATGTGGTGTGAAGTAGCTCAACACCCTGATCAGAGACAAAGCAGAAGAGAAATGAATAACCTGCATATAACTATTGACAAAATTCCTATCATTCAAGATAACTATCATTCTACAATACTTGTTGCGATAGCGCACTCAGTCCAAAGTCAGAAACCTTCAGATTTCCATCAGCATCAAGAAGAAGGTTTTCAGGCTACAACAAGGAAATAAATTACTAATAATTAGGACCAGAACATATGAAACAAATTTTTGCCAGAAACGTGAACATCTGAACAATATTGTCTATTTAGTGTTGCACCTTAAGGTCCCTGTGGTACACGCCCTTGCTGTGACAATGAGCAACTGCATCTATCAGTTGTTGAAAGTATCGTCTAGACTCAGCTTCTGGAAGCTTCTTTTGAAGAACCTGTGCAGATCAATTCTACATAGTTATACAGTTTCGATACTCGCCAATCTTATATAAGGAAGGGGATAATAATGTTCAATTATTTAAGACAGGAAAGCCATACTATTTTATCATATAGTTCACCTCCAGAGACAAACTCAAGAATAATATATATCTTTGTCCGGCTAGCCAACACCTGGAATTTAGGGGGAGATATCATCAAAGATGCCAATACCAGGAAACTAATTATAGATAAATCCTACAAGTTATTTGTTATTGTCATGGAGCCATGAGCGGTACCTCGTGCAGTCGGACAATATGTGGATGCCTGACAATTTTCATTATTGATATCTCCCTCTTAATCTGAAAGAGAATATACAAAAGAAAAATTAAATTAACGAAATATTTAGAACATGAAGCAAAAGGGCAAGTTACTTTATATATAAGTAATAGCAGCATCCTTCCAGACATGAATGTTACAGGCTTATTGAAATTCATGACTTTAATGGGCAGAGGTGACGCAAACAATTGTGCTTGCTCTGAGTTTGTTAATTTCTTGATTTCTGTGTATTTTCCTTCATGAGGGAGGAAATACTGGTTATATAGAAGTCTGATTCCTGACCATGTTTGAGCTTAAACCATGGCAAAAACCATCACCTCATATAGAGAATCCTTTATATATTCTCATGACTTCCTTATTAGAGTTATAGGCAATGTGAATCTTCAAGTGAGTAGTGAATCCATGTGCCTTACCTCCATAATAGGTTAAATATTCGAGCTCTAATTTACTTACGGGAAGTAGGGTTAAAAATAGATTTCATGATGTTCAGTTGAACGAAAAAGAGATAGCCAACAAGCCCGGATTAATAATACAATTGGTTCAGCATCGAGTTTTGATATTAGGTGCATATGCTGACCTTTTATATGAACATGGAAATAATACTCATCAGGCAGCACCATGACCTTAAATCCTTCCCGACATTTATGAAGAATTCAAGTAAGTACCTGTTCTACCATTTTGTGCTTGAGAATGCTACTTTTGGCCAAAATTTTCATGGCCACACCCTCCCCCGTCTCCGTGTTACATGCAAACTTAACCTTGGCGAACGTCCCTTCGCCGACAGTCCGCCCCACCTCATACTTCCCAACTTTTCTAGTTAGTCGCCTCATGATCGCATTTCCCAGAAGAAAACAAACTCCGCGATAATTGTCAACTAAGAAAAAGAAAAGCTAATAATTATCCAACATGAAGCATAAAAAAACCTCAATCGACCCAAATCAACAAGGAGCCATCAAATAAGAAAAAGCAAGTCCTCAATGATTCCATTCCAAAACTCAAATTAGCGTGAATTGAACGGCCGAGCTTAAAATCGAATTCGAATAATACACATCAGCTTTATGCAAGGACAACACAACAGTTATCAATTTCGCATCCTCAATTTCTCTTCATGCTCAGGGTCAGGAACACAATACTCTTAATATTCTTCTTGTTTTCAGCATAGATACCGAAATTTTAAAACAGTTGCAGGGAAATTGATGACAAAGAACCGACACAAAAATCTGAAAGCAGAGGAAAGCATAAATCGTGCAAAATCTATTTGGTACTTAGAAGGAAAATGTGACGAGCAGCTGAAAGAACAAGAATTGGGGAAGGTAAGTACAAATATTCCGGCGAGATACTAACCGGAATTTAGTTAATCACCGGAGAAGGAGCAGAGCGGTTAATATGGAATCGGAAAAATGTGGCGACGAAGTCCGGCAAAGAAATGACAAGACAAGCAACGAACCGAAGCATGATCGAAAATAATGGGTTTGATAAAAGAAGGTGAGCATTCTTAAAGGGGAAAACTAAATAAATGTGATGGCACTATGCATTTTTCCCCCCTCCCCCCGACTCCTATGCTTTCTTCGTTTTAAAATGTGAGGTCACCACATAACTCACACGTGTTTTTAGTTTATTCACTTCATCCCCAAATTCAATAGAGTGGATTGGATCCAAATATACCAAAATCAGTTAAATTATTTACTACCAATTTTTTTTAGGAGTAGAGTGAATATTTTTATTCTCAACCATATCCCTGGTATATTTAGTTAAGGTTGTTTTCAAATATAGCAAAATGAGTCAAATTATTTACAAATATAGAAAAGTTTCACTATCTGATAGACTACTACGGTTGAGCTTCGGTCGAGCGGGGTCAATTTGAAAATTTGAGAACCACACTTTCAAAATATATTGCTTAAACCGGTTGGTTGATTTCCGTTTCAAAATATATCTCGCTCGCTCTCGCTTACTTTCCTCTCACACAATCACTCTTATCTCTCTCCCTCTCTGTCTCTCTCTCTCTCAATCTTGCTCTCACTCTCGCTCTCTCTTTCAAGGTTGGGTGTCTTATCCTAGTGACACTATGGATACAACTCATTTTGTAATAGTTACAAATGGTTTGATCCAAACCGTTTATGTGGAGACATGTGAGTAGGGGTATCCTATACAAAGAGTTTGTATAAGACCAGACCGCGAAATATTTAATCTCTCTTTGTAAATCCGTTAATTGATGAGATTACTATTTCACAGGATAATCATGTGTGACTCGATCTTAATCTTGAGTGACTTGCGAACTCCTGTCTATGAGGTCGGTCCTTTGATTTGCATGGGTGAGAGTGGCCTGAGTTACTAACGCAATAAGCCTACCATTTTGGGGATTTGACTAAATGGAGAGCTGGGAACATAACTTAATGAAATTCACTCTTTCCCAGATAGGGTAAGTAGATGAGTAGTTCCCTTAAGTGTTGATTTCAGGTCTTGAACAAGGGGCCCCACCCTCTCACTGGCCCGAGAGAGACTTAGTTTATGGCTAGACCATAAACAAATTGTTCATTAGAGAAATCAACGGTACTTAAGGATAAGAGGTATAGGGGTAGAACGGACATTTGACCTAGTTGTAATTATGAACAATTCGTGAAGGATCGACTTGCTCATACGGATTATATCCATGGACACAACTTGCCCTACAGTACATAAGAGTTCAACTATGAGCCTATAGTGGGTTGCCTATAGTTAATGAATGAAGATTCATTTAATTAAAAAGTTTAATTAATTAATCTTGAATCATTTGAACTTTTATAATCTATAGAACTATTGCTAGCTCACCACTAACCAACAAGGATCAACTATGTTGAAAGAAAATTTTGAAATATTCAAATTTATGAAGGAAAATATTAATTGTATTGGATACAATTAATTATATGATTTATTATAAAGTTTATTTGAATAAAATTCAAACTATGACTTTATAATATGGAGAATTAATTTATTTGAATATGATTCAAATAATTATTTATTTATTTGGATGAAATCCATATAAATAAATAGAGGAAGAATTAATTAATTAATTAATTTGAATTGAATTCAAATAATTAACTATTTAATTTGGATGAGATTCTTTAAAATCTCTGCATATGGATTATAGGATTAGGAGTAATCCATAGAGCCTTATAAAAAGGGCCCTTGGGAGCCCTCATAGTATACACATCTCTAAAATAATAATCTCTACGATTACTTTAAAAGTCTTCCTCTATAAATTCTCTCATTTTTCTTAGAAAAGTTCTAAGAAAATTCTTCTTCCGGTTCCCTCAAACCAGATCCTTACCAGAGTCATAGCAAGGAAGATCTCTTTTCAAGGAAGATCTCTCGGAAAAAGAAGACTACAAGGAGAAGACTATGGGTTCGAGGAGAGATTTTGCTGAAATTATGGATCGAAAAAAGTACGTTGCTTAACTTTTTCTTAACTTTTTGTATTTTTAATTCTTTCAAAAAATCAAAGAACGTGATCACACGCTTCTGTCGGGATTCAATTCCCTTCCACCTTATCCTTGTGACAATATGGATGCGACCCACTTTCTAATTATTACAAGAATTGTAAGTGTTACAAACGATTTGATCCAAATCGTATATGTGGAGACATGTGAGTGGAGTATCCTGTATAAACTCTTTATATAAGACCGGACCACAAAATGATTAATCTCTCTTTATAACACCGTTGATGGAAGAGATTAACTTTTCATTAACGACCATAGGTAATTCAATCCCAATCCTGAGTGAGTTATGAACTTCTATCTATGAGGATAATCCTTTGATTTGATGGGCGAGAGTGGCTCGTGTCGCCGACTCAATAAGCCTACCATTTTGGAGATTTGTCCGAGAAAGGAGCTATGAACATAATTACATAAGATGGAGTTCACTCCTTCTCATCCTCGAGGAAAGTAGATAAACATTGCTCTCTTAAGTGTTGAATCTAAGTTGGGGTCCCTCTTTCTCATTAGCCCGAAAGGGATTTGTTTATGATGGGATCATGAACAGGTTGTTCATTAGAAGAGAAAGAAGTAATTACAAGGGTAAAACGGTAATTTTGACCTAACTATAATTACGGTCAATTTGTGAAGGGTTGGCTTATTGATGACTGGTTGGTTATATTCATGGATACAGACATATATCTACAGTGAAAAGAGGTAGTTGTGAGTCTTTAGTGGTGTGGCCCACAGTTAATGAATGTTAATTAAGTTAACTAAAGAGTTTAATTAATTTAATTTTGAATCATTAGAGATTCTAATTTGTAGGCCCATAAGATCTTCTTGCTAGCTCACTAATGACAAGCAATGATCAATTATGATTGAAAGAAAATTTAAAGTGTTCAAATTACGAGGGAAAATATTATTTGTATTGGATAAAATTAATTATATAATTTATTATAAAGTTTATTCGAATTAGATTCAAATTATAACCCTATAATACGGAGAATTAATTTATTTGAATATGATTCAAATAATTAATTATTTATTTGGATGAAATCCATATAAATAAATAGAAGTAGAATTAATTAATTGATTTGAATTGGATTCAAATAATTAATTATTTAATTTGGATATGATTCAAATTAAGGATTCTGCCAAAGATAAATATTTGATATGATTTAAATATGAGATATTATTTGGATAGATATTTATTAATATTGAATATTATTAAATATTTAATTTAAAATTTCTACCTAGGTTATTCCAATAGGATTAGGAGTAACCTAGATTTATCTCCCAAGAAAATTTTGAAACGATTGTTAGAGAGTCATAGCAAACAAAATCGCATGGAAAACGAAAACTTCAAAGAGAAGACTACTGGTTCGATGAGAAGTTTTTACTGCAGGATCAGCAAAGATATGTTACTTAACCTTTTCTTCTAGTTTTTTTTGTATTTTTAATTAAATTAAAAAACACAATCAATTTACAAATAGTTTGATATTTTCTCTATTTATAATAATTTTCCTTTAATTAATCGGAGTCAAGTTATTCGTATATATCTAAATGGTGGAGATTTGTTGGCTTTGATTTATGTTATACGTTGATACTTTTTTTAATTTTTGATTTTTTGTTTTTTTTTTCTTCATTAAAAAAATAGATTTCGTTTTGTGGAAGTCAATGTTTCCCACTATATTGATATTTACACCTGAATCTTCTTAAATTAAAATGGGTATTTTTGGTTTCCTCTTGACTATTTTTAAAATATGTTTATTTTAATTTTTACAGGTCTTCTATCATATCATATCGTTAGAGCTTAATTTCTCCTAAATTTCAATGAAGACAAATAATAAGTTTGATAGATGAGATTGAAGCAATGGGAGAAAAAGGAGGTGCTAACCTTATCATGCAAACAAATCCTCAACACGCCCTATATGCTAAAGATATGTCTCTTTGAGGGTATATGTGATGAAAGTGGTTGAGGATTTCTTTGTTTTAGAGAATACAAACGAAGGGCTTTCATGATGAAGAAAGGAAATACCAACTTAGTTTTGTCGTGAATACTAATATATGTAACTATCTAAAACTACCTATTTTTTAACTCATCCATAATAAAATGAGAATCTATCTATTAAAATTTAAACTATAAAATGTTCTTCTAGATTTGTTGGCTGATTTATTATAGGAGTATAAAATCTTGAACCAAACCGAATCGAGATTGTGTCAATTTTTATTAGAATTAGAGTTGAATCAATTGGCTTACTTCCTAATATTTCGGAATAAAATCACTTAAAGTACAACTAGGGTTCTTTCTCTCATTTTATTCATCTATCATCACATCCTCCCTCTCTCAAATAAGCCACCGAAGAAGAAGCTGCACCATTAGAAGAAAAAGAAGAAGTAGCAACCATAGCCGCAGAAGAATAGAAGAAGAAGTAAAAGCAGAGAAAGAATAAATTGCCTCCAAAATCCAAAATCCCTAAGGATTTTACTTTTTAAGGATCCACTGATACATGCCATGAAATGCATATTTTTGCCTTTATTTTCATAATTTCACTTAGAAAAATAGACTTTTGCATGTGTTTTCCCTTTAAATTTAGTCTTAAATAGTAAAAATGAGCTTATGAGGGTATTAATTATCCTAAAAGATGATATTTACTGATTTTGAAGTTATTTGTGAACTTGGGCAGGTGATTTTGACCAGATTGGAGACTTTTGTTTAATGCGGTTGCATCACCAAACTTTACTGCGCCGCATCACTAAGCCCTAATTTTTCAGAATTCAACCCAGTGCGATTTCCTTGTTTTAAGCAACTATTCAGCCCCGATTTCACCAAGTAAACCCTCAGAGCCTGGATTTCAGTCCTCCTCCGCCAATTTTGGATCTATAAGAGAAGGAAACTCTTCATTTCAAACGGACAACTCTCCATCCACAACTACACCACACTTTTCTCCATAATTCTGTCATTTCAGTTAGCCTCTTCAACATTTTCTCACTATTTCATGTCAAGCAGCCTCGAGAACGAGAGTTCTTCTGAGGTGTGATCACTCTATAGGGAAAGGTTCATCCTTGAAAAAGGAGAATCAACCTAGAGAAAGACTAAGGGTCTGACGAGTTGTCTCAAGGCATCTTAGAGTTGTATTTTCAACATTATTCTTCCATTTATCTCTTATAGTTGTATTCCTTTCTTTACACCATTGAACACTGTATTATAGCTATGATTTCTGATTTACTAAAGAACGTTATTTTATCATTAGTCATAGGTTGAATCTTACTAGGGGTTCAACCATATGGATGCTCTAGGGTTGTTATGACGTGTTGCACTTCATACCACCTTGTTTTACACATTTTCTTCGTTGAATTTAAAGATAAAATTGGTAAGTTAAACTAGGCATTTAATTTAGCAATCTAGTGGGGCTCTAATGTTGAGAAGGTTAGGGTGTAAAAGGGATAAAGTTAGGGTGTAAAAGGGATGTGGGACTATGAACCTAGAAATAGGACTATCACGTCACCTTAGAAATAAAGGGCCACAATAGGATAAAGAAACCAACTCTGATTAATCTAAGATCCAACTAACCTGCTTCAACCTCCTAAAGGAACTTGACACAAGACCGAATAGGAGTACTTTTTTGTTCATGTGTAATACACTGCTCTGGTGTGATGGGGTCGCACCATTCAAGGTATAGCACCTGAAAGGCTGAATCATTGTCCATCATTATTTAGTGTTTTTAACTTAATTTCTCACCAACCACAATATAACAATATAAACTTTTCATTGGTTACTTTGGTTTCATTGGTTCATATTCATAATCAATTTAAAAGTCGACCTAGTCCTATAGAATTCGATACTTAGAGTATTTCAAGATTTATTATTTCATCAACAGTGTTTGTTTGCACTTAGACCATATTTATTCTGATTTTCATCAATCATACACGTTTTGGTCAAGGAGAAATCAAGATTAATTCGACCCGAATCAACCTGCTTCATATTCGAAACAAATTGCATCAAGTCAAACTTTGTCTGTACAAAAACAAATTTGGTCGGGTTAGTTTTAAAGTAAATCCAGCCTGACTCGCTTATACTCGGAATTTATTCAAAATTTGAATTGAAAAATAGAGAAACGTGTTATAAAGTTTTTTAAAAAAAAAAAAAAATCAAATGGTTACCAGATGAAGGTTAATTTTTTTTTATTTTAGATATGGATTATCCTATTAAGTAAGACTTAGTAAAAGTAGTTTAGTTGTACAGCTGTACATTTTAGTTGCATGTTGTTATCAAAAACATGATTACATAATCCTTAAATAATGAAGTTATTGTCCAACAATACCATGGTGGTCACAAACTAGCACTGTAATGAACATCTCTTTCTCTCTAATCCTATTTTCCCTCTCTTAAAATGTATTTCTATCTTCTAAAAATAATTTTAAAAAATTATCGAACCGACCAATCGTTTGCTGGATCGGCGGCTGACTGCCCCTGAAAACCATCAATTTGATCCATTAAAGACTGACTAACAACTCTACCTAAAACATATAGGTTAAAAGCATCTGGATTAAATTTATAATTTAACCAACCAAAAATTAAATCAATGTTAGATATAAGAGTCAAAATGCATATTGTTGGAATGTCTAGAATTTATATTTGACATATTTAATTATTCATGATTATTTATGATTATGACTCTTGAGTTTATGTGCACCTTTTCGAAAAAGATAATTATCGAAGTGATGTGGTCGATAGGTGAGCTTTTTTAAAGCTTGAGATTTTCAATTTCTAAGGGAAGATATGATTTCTATATAATACCAGTTTACCAAATAGTTTCATTTAGAAAATTGTTGGGTCCCAATAACAATTTTTCATTCACAAGTTTCATTTGAATTTTTGTCCTTGTGAATAATTACGCACCCAACATATGTAGGAAAAAAAATGTTTGCATTATACATACACGGCATCAGCGGCACGTGTAACATACTAGCTTACCCATGGGTAATCATTACTTTTTTAAAATTATATATTTTTTATTATTTTTTATTACTTATCTCTCGGTTTTCATCTCACTTTTTTTTCTTCTCCCTCATTTTTCCCTATTTCTCTTCTCCTCCTCTTTCTTCCTTCTTGTTTGTGTATGTTTAGGGTTAGTTTGAGATTATTATAGCTTTTAAAATAATTACTGACAATTATACTTCTACAAAAAAATTAGTTGCGAAATGACAGTAAACTAGTGTTTGGTAAATTTCAACTAAAGTAAGTTATACCATTTGGTAAATAATGCTAAATTATATTGTCGTGATTAGCAATGACCAAGTTGGTTGTAATGTTATTTCAAACTGTTGGAGTTTTGGTCGTTGGTTTTCTGTTATTTTAAGGCAATTTATGGTGATGTTACAAATGTTATTTTAACATCTGACTTGACAGTATTTTCTTCATAATATTTTTCTTTCCTAGTCTGAAAATTCTATGTTCTCGTATATTGCCCAATTTTTCCATTTATGGTGCATCATCCTATGTAGATCAAAGAGGAAATATTTGTTAAAAAAAATTTTCCTTATTTGAGCCACATCATATTTATTTCCTATTGGGAATTTACTTTCCTTTTATGAAGTCGATGCATAAAAAGGAGCTTCATGGCGGAGAACTAGGATAGCCGAGTTTGTTTATTGTAAATGAGAGTTTCTATTCTTGGTGGCTAACTTGTGCAACATTGTACTTTGCTCTTTGCTCGCTTATTCACCTGTGCAAGTTTATTAATCAACAAGTCCAAATCACTGAAGACTAAATTTGTCTTAGGGGAAGCCTAAGGCATTGCTAAAGAGAAGGAATTCTTGGTTTTAGGGGGAGTCTAAGATTTCAGCCTCAAGAAGGATTTCTCCATTTTAGGGAGAACCTAAGATTCGTCAATGAAGGGAGTTTACTGAGTTACAAGGAAGATAATCAAGCAGAGAAGAGTCTCACACACTGTCGGAAGTCGAAGTGTTCAACACTAATATTAACACACTTAAGGGGAGTCTAAGTACACTTGAGAGGGAGTGTCACATCTAGGGGGAACCTAGATGACTTGAGAGTTAAGTGTTACGTGAGCCACTGTAGTAGCTGTGTTACAGATAAATACTACATTGTAATTGCTTGACTCTTTAATATTAATGGATTATCTTTCTTGGGCACACTTCCCCTCAGATGTAGGTGTATTGACCAAACTGAGTAACCAACTTTTGTGTGTCTTCTCTTGCTCTTTTTCTGATAGTTTTGATGATTGTTACAGTGTGTATGAGTATTTTTAGTTTAACATCCATATTTAGAGAGATGAGTCATCTTATTGCTCTTTCACAAACAAAAAGGTTGGTTATAGTGTTTGGTAAATAAATACTAAATTATCTTGTTTTACATATAACAACCAAAATATACCTATTGTCAATTTTTTTGTTTTTTTATAATTTATAATTTTGAATAATTATTTAGAATGATATATTTTTTTATTGTAGATTACTTTTTAAATATTAAGGAAAATAGCTTTATTTTGTAAGAACAAAAATCAATATGGTATATGAAATAAAAGATTATCTAACACATGACAAAACTTGTTACACATAATGTTATAGCAATACAAAGAACATCAAGGATAAACGCAGGAAATTAAAACTAGAATAGAAACGCAAAGTTTGGCAACCCAATTCGGTGCAATACCACCTACGTCTGGGAGACAATATACTTAGGAAATATACTTTCACTAATAGAAAGTTAAGCAATCACAATAATGTACTTATCTGTAAATGTATAACGATTATAGTGACACTCGTAAAGCCAAACTTGATGCACGATCACTTAAACTTCCCCTAAGTGTGAGACTTCCCCTCCACGTGACTTAGCCTCCCCCTAAGTATGAGAATATTAGTGATTGAATACTTACACTCCCCTTAAATAGAAGACTCACTCTTCAACGTTTATCTAATTTCCAAACTCAAATGAAGAACGCTTCACTTGAAACAACTTAGGTTCTTCCCTTAAATGTATGCATCTCTTCACAAGATTGATTTGATGTTTTGACAAGATCTCAGGATTACCTTAAGATCAAACAATGCAGCAACTTACTTATTCATATGTGTTTGATCATAGACCACCATTACATAGCACCGCAAAACATTTTCTTCTTGTCAAACAGCTAACCCTAAAACAGCAAATCCCACACCCTTAAATATTACAGACATTTGAGGAGGAAGAAGACGAATTCATTTCATAAATATCCAAGGCCAAAAAAGGAAAACATCTTCAGAAATAAATCGCAGAGAAATTCCAAATAAGGAATCAAATAAACACTAGAAAATATTCCAACGTAACTCCTAGAGATTTTCCAAATAAGGAAAAGAAACAGTAACCCAAGGAACAACTTTTGAGACATCTCAATTTTCAAACAACTAACATATATATATATCCAATAGTCAAACCTAAACAGTATAACTTTTATTTTTTAGAAAAATTAATCCATTCAACTTATGAATATTAAAAGATAAATTTGATTAGGTTAAAAGAAATAGATATATAAATAAATCTTATTTTTAAAAGATAAAATTAAAAATGGCAAAATACCCTTTTGGTCTCTTAGGTTTAAGTTTGATGTCTATTTAGTCTCTAAGGTTTAAAAGTGACACTTTCAGTCCTCAAGGTTTAGAAAAATGTTTTAAATAGTCCCTAACATTTGTAGACTGTCAGTTGACCATTATCAGATGTAAATAAATGACTAGACTCAATTGATGTGGCAAATTTCAATGACTAGACTAAAAATTTACATTTTTTTTTAATGAATTTGGTTAAAATAATAGTTTTTTTTGTTTATAATTATGTTGAGGTGGCTTTTCCTCTCCCTCTCTTCTTTCTCATTTTCAAATTCTGGCAAATTCTGGCAAATTCACCACCAATGTCAGCACATCATCATCACCATTACCACACCGTTACACTTTCTTTGTGCTTAGGAGGACTGTCATTCCTTACCGAACTGGAATAAAGTGGCCAGATTTTAACAAGTATTTGGGCGATTTAGGGAATAAAGATTTGAAATAATAAAAAGACCATGGAAGTTCCTCTTCGTTCCTTGGATATTTGGAACCAGAAGACTAAACAAGGAGGTTGTAGTAGTGTGATTCCTCTTCTGAAACATTGTTTTCATTTTGAATATTATTTATTATTATTATTATTATTATTATTATTATTATAAGATTTGGTGATGGTGTGACAGTACAAAAGAAAACACAATGAAAATGTGGTGGTACAATGACGACGGCGATGTGATGGCCATTGGTGGTGAATATGCCGAAATTTAGAAATGAGAAAGAAGGGAGGGGAGGGGAGGGGACAGGAAAAGTCACGTCAACATAATAATAAGAAAAATTATTATTTTAACCAAATTTATCTAAAAAGAATGTGATTTTTTTAGTCTAATCATTGAAATTTGCCACATCAATTGAGTCTAGTCATTCATTTACTTCCACATCATCATTTTTAACGGTCAACTAACAGTCAAAAGTGTCATTTTTTTTAATCTTAGAACCAAATGGACACCAAACTTAAACCTTAAAGGACCAAAAGTTTATTTTGCCCAATTAAAAATTAAAAATTAATATAAAACTATATCTAATTTTAGGAGAATCTAAAAGTTGCTAGAAAACTAAATTTTAAACTAGGTGTGAGATAAACATGTTTTTAAAAGTAATTTTAACATATTTAATCCTAGTCTATTATACCAAACACAAAAAATATTTAAGATTTTTTTTTTTTATAATCACTTCTATCCCTCCTAAAAGTAACCTCAGATGCACTCTTAGTCTCTTCCACCTAAAGAATCAAGCAACCGTTAACAACTTTTTTTTCCTTCTCCCTTCTCTACTTCTTTCTTTTATTTCAGTGTTCTTCTCTCCTTATTTCTTCTCCCATTTTCCTCTTCTTTCATATCTTTTCTCCTCCTTTTCTTCCCATTTCTCTTACTTTTCTCCCATTTTCTCATATTTTTCCCATTTAATTCAGAGATTTATGTCATTTTTTGTGATTAGTTGGTTGAAGTTGGAAAACTGATCAAAATTGATCGATCATTGGATGGTCGGCATTACCAACATCACAAAAAATGACCAAAACTGACACCAACCGACCGATGATTAACCCTAAATGTAAGTGTTCATTTTGTTTCAACGAAAGAGTATCTAAGCTTATTTTATTATTTATGGAAGCCAACAGTTACAACTTCAACTTGAAAGTTCAATTTTAGCAAATATATGACCTTTATTGATGCATGTCATAAAATACATGTTTTAAGGCTTTATTTTGATATCTTTTCTTATCAAAAATGGTCTTTTGCATGTACAAATTCTCAAATTGTGCTCCAAATAGGTAGAATGAAGAAGTATAAGGTGCTTCGAGTGCTTAAAGTGTATTTCCATAAGTTTGGGTTTGTTTTAGGAGCTTTTACATTGACTGTTTTGCAAAAAAAAAAAGTGCTCGTGATGCGCCCACATCATCAAAACATGATGCGGATGCATCAAAACCCTAATTTTTAGAAGTTGTGTCAGGTTGTCTACAATTGTGAAATGTCCAGTCTTCAACCATTCTTCAGCACCGAAATTGACTGGAGAGCTCTAAAAATATGAAATTCAACATTACCTAACCTACTTGAAGCCTATAAAAGGGACAGAAGTCTTCTCCTCAAGCATTGAACACCTTCATCATGAAATTTAGATCCTCCAAGACGTTTTTTCACCCACAAATCCAAAAACTCTCCAAGAACAAAATTTCATTTGGAGAAAACTAGATTTATGACATTTCTATCCTGTGAAAATGTGTGTAGAGAATAAGGATTCATCTTTGAAAAAGGGGAATCCAACCTACAGAGCTTAAGAGGGTGAAGAGCATATCTAAGGAGGGTGTTTACTATATTTCTGACATTTACTTTCATCTTTACTTTTTGTTAGTTCTATTATTTGAACATTTACATATTAACTATGATTATGGAAGTAATAAAATCAATTCATTTATTCTCAATCATGAGCTAAATTCACTAAGGGGTTCAATTATGTGGAGGCCCTATGGATTTATGGCTTAAGCACTAGTCAAAGTATTATACCTTGTTTGCTTGCACATTTCCTTTGTTGATTTTATGGTAAAATATTGTTAAGTTGAATTGACCATTTAATTTAGCAATCTAGTGGAGTCCTAATGTTGTGAAGGTTAGGATGTAAATAGAATTCACAAGAGACGAATACGAGGGTAAATCAAAAGATAGGACCACCAAGCAACCATAGAGATAAGGGGCACCGTAGGATAAAAAATTCACACTAAAATTTATCTAAGTTGCAACTAACCATAAAAATACAGGATTACCTCCTTAGGCTTCTAAAGTAACTTGAGACAAGGCCGAAGGAGAAGATTATGTTCATGAGTAAGCCAATGCACTAGTATGATGTGACCGCATTGCTCGAAGCATAATTAACTTTAGTTAAAACATAGTTGCATCCCTACTTCTACTATTGATAGCTTTTATTTTTCAAACATCACTCAATTCAACTCACTATTACTTCACCTTGGTTACTTAGGTTTAACTTTGATTGCATTGTTTAAAACAAACCTAATTAGATAACTAGTCTCGTGAGATTCGACTCTTGGAATAATCAAAGATTCATTACTTCACCGATAGTGGCTTGCACTTAGACCACCTTTATTTATATTTTTATTGCTCGTACACTTTTGGTCAATTAATTACCTTAGTATCTTAATTGAAAAAAATTGCTTGAGTTATATATCATTTAGGGGGTGTTCAGGAGGATTGACTTGGGTTGAGTTGAGTTGGGTTTTAACTTAGATACGTGGTTCGTCCACCAACTTCCCAAGTTGGTGTTAAATAACTCAACTCTACCAACTTCGACAATGTTCACTATTAAAGTTTTCACATTTATCAAGGAACTTCATTTTCCCCTCTTTCTCTCTCCCTCCATTCAATGTTTCTAATGACTACTGCTAGACAACACTGATGACCAACTTCGGCGACAATCATTGTCCGTGGCATGCTCTGATGACCACCTCAAGTGGCCAACTTCAGTAATCACACCCAACTTTGGCAACAACCACTATGATGACATGTTTCAACGACCACCACCAACGACCAAACTTCGACAACTACTTCTGACGAAGACCACCTCCAACAAGAGACTACCACTTTTTGGTGACCAACTCCATCAATCATCTCCAACAACTAACTCTATAGATGAATTCAGTTGATCATATGCTAAAACAATTTGGTCGGCGAAAGTGTTTTTAAATATAGAATTGAAATTATTATTTCATAATTTTAATATAATCATCTAATATAGTAATTTAACATTAATAGAAACACTTTAGGCATATAGCCAAACCAAACAAACTTGTGTATAAAAATACTTTTGAAAAATGTAACTGTGCACATTTTTATTTTTATTTTAAACCATTTTTACTTTTTAAAAAAATGTTTAAATGCAAATGACTTTTTGAAAAAATTGTATTGCCCATTTGAAGATTCAACCAAAGATGGATACCACCATCACTACACATTTTATGAAGCTTTCCACTTTTTTCGACACCTGAAGATCTGACCAACATGCTAAGTTAGGGTCTAATGTCGCTCTGACATCACTTGTTAGGGACAACAAACCTCCGAATATATCCATAATGGTATGATATTATCCACTTTAGGCATAAACCCTCATGGCTTTACTTTTGGCTTCACCCAAAAGGTCTTATACCATTGGTGATTGTTGTTCTCCCTTATATACCTTCATCCCTTTATCTAGCTGCAATAAGGGACTTTGATCATAGTCCCAACAACAGCGTACGTACATAATAAACCCTAACCTACAATATCACATAAAGGATGCCATAAATACCCTAATCCCTTTGATGGCCTACTTTTTTTTTTTTTTTTTTTTTTGCACAAATTACACTCATACATTCCACTAATGTGAACATATACTGTAAATTTTTTGTTTGAATGAAACAATGAGTATTTTTTATCTACCTCAAATATAATGGTTATATATAAAAGATTGTAGAACATATGTGAACATTTTAAGTTGATATCTAAATTGAGTATTAAAATGTTGGGAAAATATGTGTGCAATTGAAAGGGTTAAATAAAAAGTTAAACTACGAAAAAAAAACTAGAAAATCATACTTTTTAAGGTTACAGAAAATTGTACCACATCTACACCCCAAACATATATATTTTCTAAGGACACAAACATATTAACTCCTAACATTAAAATTCAAACCAAAACCTCAAACATCATTAATGAAATATTGATATGTATATAACATGTGTTAATTTTTTTTTAAGTTCAACAATATATAGAGGTGGAAATATTTGAACAACCTCTTTATCGATGATATTTGTCTTAACTAAAAGATTATGCTAAAGTTGATATAAAATAACATATCTATTGATATAAAAATTTGACTAGGTATAGCTAACAATTATTAGATTGATACATGAATGACCGTATTAATTTATAAATCTTTCTTAATAGTTTTAAAATAGAAGGCATTTGGTATTTTAAAAAAATAATAAAATAAAATAAAAAAATAGAAGGCATTTGACCCACACATTTGATTTATAAAATATTGTAAAAACTATCCTTAAACTATAAGAATGGTTATAATCACACATTCTAACTTCCATATTAGACTACAAAAACTTCTTCTTTCTCCTCACCTTACCATCCTTATCAATTTTACTATGAAATGAGAAAGTACTCTTTTAGAAATCTTAGATATTCGTTACATTAATTGTAAAAATAAAAAATAAAAAAGTGACAAATAGAAATGTCTGTCGATATATATTGGACCGTTCAAATTATTTATTAGTTTAATGGAGTAGGATTCAAATTTTTTACTTCTTAATCAATACAACATATTTTATGCTTCCAGTTGAATTATACTCATGTGAATTTTGACATAACTTTTACTTAAAATAATAATAATAATAATAATAATAATAAACTTTGATGTGATATATATGTGTATGTATATGCACTTGCATGTTCTATGTATTCTAGTGTTTGCACGTTTATGTATTCTAGTGCCATTCTTCATATACTTTATTTTATATATATAATTTATGGTTTATTCTTCGTACGTGGAGTGATGTAAGAATCCACATTTCATTAATAATATAAAGGAGGGCATCATCCAATAATAAACTATCGTGCTATATATTATTTAAAGCATTTGGAAAAAAGATTTCTTTGTTTTTTACTCTTTTTTTATGTAAAAAGTATATATTTCCATTTACATAAAGTTGTTTTTTCTTTTTTTTTTTTCTTCATTAATGTGAGGTAGGAATGATGCCACGTATCCAACTTTTTAAGCTGCCCACTCCAAGAAATAATAATAATAATAAGTTGAACTTGCATAGAATACCAACCAAAACTTTAGCTGCCTTGCATATATTATTATTCTATATTAACATAATTAATCAAACTTCGTGAGGTTTTTCATTTTATTTTGAACTAAACCACATGTTCCACTATCTATGTCCAACCATGGATGGTAGGGTCATGTTTATTCTAATCCAATAGGAATAAATTAATGGTAATTTGAAAAGTAAGTCCCATTTTTATTATATTTGATATTATTTACTTGTGTTGTGTATCCATACTGACACATAGGATCCACTACCAAATATATATATGAAAAATGCAAATCGATTGATGAACGGAAGGTGATCAATTCGATTGCATGCGAAAGTTACATCGTATCGTTACCGTTACGATTATGGTTATGGTTGGTTACCATACTTGTTATTGTTTCAGAAAAAAAAATATATAAATTTTGACACGTTTACTATTACCGTTATCATTACGATTATGATTTTGCCCAAAAATTCCTTCCACTACTACCATATTGGAAAACAGCCAAAAATAGAAAATGTCTTATTTATGGCCAAACTAACATCAACATACATCATATTTGTCGGATTTGTCCCTGAAGTTATATTATATTTGTCCATATTGCCCCTACGATAGTAATTTGACTCTCTTCATTTATAATTATCTCCAGCCCTTAGATTCTGGTTGTTAAGTTTTAAAACTGAATATTTAAAAATAAAAAATAAAAAATCAGTCAAGATATGTTTTTTTTTTTTTCATACGTTTGATTTTACAAGATTTTTAAATTTCAAGTTTATGATAATACACGAATTATTTTTATTTTTAGAATCAGGAGTGAGAGATTTAAACCACATATTTATATTTGTTTTGGTAATTAATTTATTTTAATTTTCAACTAGAGAGTCAATCCTCAAAATAATATTGGTGGTTTTGAGTAGGGATGTGCATGATTCAGTTCGATTCGATGGGACCAAATTAGATTCAGTTTTATAACCATGCTTGTGAGGGGAATTGGTGAGTTCTCCTTACCAATTAACCAAGAGTACCACCATATTTTTGAAAAGAAAAAAAGAAATTGAACCAAACCAAACCACTGGATTGGTGGATTTTATCCAAATTTTGCGAGGCCCTAATTTTGGGATGGGCCGGGCCAAGATTCAAATGCGGGAGATGCAACGGAAGGACGGACGGTAGAAAGAAAAGAAAGGAACAGGTGGCGATGGTGGGGTCCAGTTGGTGGGAACCCTCGTTCTGATTGGAGGATGCAAAAAGGCGTGTCCGTATCAGGTGTGTGTAAAAATTTGACTACGACAGCCCCCCAGAATTTAACAATATTTTAATTATTAATAAAATATCTGTCGGTTTTTGGAATTTGTTGACCCAATTATTGTTTTTTCTTTTTTATTCTAATTTTGGTATAAGGGAATAGAACTTAGAAGATTAGAATATGTAATAATACTTGTTTGGTCTGAGGTTTATGGAAATGGAGATGACGATATTAGTGTTTCTTTTTTCTTCAATATTTTTTGTTTTGAAATGGTGACTTTAGAAAATTAGAAAATTTGATTTTCATATCTTGTTTGGTTTCAAACTTTTTAAATTTTGATTTTGAGTTACTTTCTTTGATTTATTAAATTACTAAAAATTATATTTCTTATTTGAGGACTTATTTTCAAAAGGTAGAAAAATTATTATGAAATATAACCACACATTCACTATTTAATAAAAGAATATTACGAGGGCAACCCTTTTGGAAAATAACTTTACATTTTTTCTAAAATCAATTTCGACATTTGCTAAACATCAACATTTGAAAGGGAAGTGATTTGGGAAATTTCAAGAAATAGTCTACTCAAGTTTTCACTTTTCAAAACTAGCACACTTTTTAATAACTCGTGAAATTAATTTCTCTCGGTACATCTCGCTCGAAAATAGTCCACTAAGATTTACTTAAACAACTAACCTTTTCTATGTTATTGAGTGTTTTTGGCTTTCTCATTGAAATTTCAGATAGTATTAACACCGAGATTTTACCAAATTTTTTCAATTATTATATAATCTTTTCAAAATTTAGTGGTAAATAGGAGACATAACCTTGATAAAGGGTTAAGATGTCATAGATTCAATCTATAGTGGTCACCTATCTAGGAGGCTAAGTCTTAAGCACAAGAGTTGGACAATATGTTCCTTTCTTTAATCACATATTCGTTGTTTGAATAACATCCTGGCTCATTTGTTGACTTCCAAGCGTTGGAAGAACAAGCTTCTTCTCTTCTCATTTCTCCTTATCTTGAGTGGTTTGGGTATCTACTCTCTTGTTTTGCTTGATGCAACTCTATAGTTGATCTTGTTGTTGGTTGTTTTCTAATAAAATTTTGTAGAATCGAACAACTTATCTCTTAAGATTAGTTGAGTTACATATAAGTTGATTTCAACGCTAGAGATATCAATATATATATTCATACGATTGATGCTCAGCCAATAAATTAAAACTTCAAAATTTCTACTCCTAAAGGACCCTTCCTTCCAATTGCACGCGGGTGTGGGAGGGTGAATATGTCATTTTATCTTCTTCATTTTTTTTTTTTTTTCTAATAAAAATCATTAAAATTCCAGCCGCCGATACCACAGATGCAGTACGGAGCACACACTTCGCCTTCAATCCAAAATTACAATAATACCCATAAGTTGACTTAGTCGAAATCGCGTTCTTATTTTGCACAGCTTCACAGCTCACCGTTGAATCAAGCCGCGGGGTCCACCCATGACGCCAAATTTCCCTCTTGGACTCGACCGTGTAGGTCCCCAAAAGCTACGTGCAGCCACTCATGGCTCATGAGCCAGAGTGGCAGAAATGTTAATTTAGGAAAATAGAAGGGCTTTTCAGGAGTGGAGAGAAAGTTGAAACACAGCTGTCGTTGTCAAAATCGTGGATGTAGTTTTCTTGATCACGTGACTGATTTAACAAGAGTCGTTAAAAATCTGACACACAACCAATCAACACTGTTCGTAGGTCCTCACATACTGACACTCGTGACGTGCTACTCGTAGCAGGCCCCACCTGCTCAAACGGCCAATACAAAATCTCTAACCCTCCATCTATAAATCACGTCTGTTTATTCACAGATCGAGATTACAAAAATGGACCGCTTGAATTATCTGCTGACTCCTTATGTATGGAAATAAAAAACTTTGTAACCTTAATTCACAAAATTAGGCCTTGAAAGTTAAAACTCAACATTGGGCTTCCATTATTTAAAAATATCTTTAAACTTTAGGGTAAGTTTTAGTGTTACCTAATTTGTTTACCAAAATTCTTTGACATAATTTAGGATATTATTCAATTAAATTTTGCCATGGAGTTAGATGTGTAAAATTGATTAGGTTATTAATTTTAATGGTACCTCTTATTAATTCAATTAATTTTAATGGTACCAATAAGAATCTTTGAAACAATTTATTATTATTTTTTCAAAAATATTTCTTATCATAATTTTCATATTTTTGAAACAAGAATATTTGAATTCATAGTCATATATTAAAAACAATTTTTTAACATTACTTTCTTTGATTTTCAAATTGACTTAGATTTCGAAAACATCCTTAAAAAAGTAGATAGCAAATTATAAAGTAATTTTGTAGTATCTATATGTTTAATTTTCAAAACCAAAAAAATTAAATTGTTATCAAACATGACCTCAAATTTAAACTTCTAATTTTGTAGTTGTTTTATTCATGACAAAATAATAATAATAGTATAACACTAGTAGTAGTTTTATTTTAATGTGAGATGCAGTTTGTTTTAATTAGTACAATAGATATAGAATATGTGGATTTAACCTCTAATCGTAAAGAAACTAGAAATTACATATTAATTCATGTTTATTTATGTCCATATTGACACATGTGATGCGAGTTGAACCATTCATTATTAGCATATCATTTTTCTTGAGATATATTTCAATTTGTATTGATATAATGATTTATAATACCTTTAGACTTTTGAAACTTTATCTTTAGTGAACTTCAAGTTCCATTTAATTAATATAGTCTTAAATGTTCACGTAGTTTGAATTATGACATTATTTATGAGATGATTGTATGGATGGTTCAAAATGTTGAGCTTAAATGAGAGATTTGACATACCTTCTAAATTTTAAGATTTTCGATATTTTACTCACATCTTATCTTAGGTGAAATTACAAAAATAGAACATCACAGACAAGTCTCTCACCCTCTCAATCTCCCCCTCCTCTCTTACTCTCTCTCTCTAACCTAACCATCCCTTGTCTTAAAAAAATCCCTTGTAGGTTTTTATTTTTTTATTATTTTTTTTTGAAATAATTGAACTAATTAATATTTTTGGAATGACAAAATTAAGACAAGTAAATCAAAATCCTTAATTCGTTAGGCTGAATGAGTAGAATGCATTTCAAATGAAGTTTTCTTTTACTAGGTACTAGTATGTTTTAATTTACATATTAATTTGACTCTAATCACTTCAATCTAATCAAGGTTTGAAATATCAATATCGATAAAAATATTAAGGTTCTAATTTTATAGAAATATCAATTTCGATAGAAATGGATGTAAATTGTTATAATTAGTCAATGAAATTTTGATTGTGGCTTATTTAGATTATAATAGACCATTTTTAGTCATTAATTCTATAAAGTAAGACAATTTTAGATGTATATTGTAAGTGCCTATGTAAAATTCAATGCAATAGCATACGTTGAAAAAAGAATTACAAAATAATATAAAGTTTAGGAATATTTTGTAGTGAAATTATGTGAAAATGAAATTTTGGATGGTAAAAAGCACAAAAAAAGAAAAAAAAAACTCAAATCAATTCAATTTTGAGGTGAATGATGTGAAAAATTTAATGAAAAAGTTTGAATGAGGCTAAAAATAAATAGAGTTTTTTTTTTTTTTTTTTTAGTTTTTTCAAATTCAATTTCTTTAGAAATTAAAGTTTTGAATTGAAAATTGAGAAAAGTTAGAAATTAAAAAAAAAGTAGCATATTGAAAAAGTTTTATGTGTGAAACTATACAATGGTATAATCAAAATACTTGAACTAAGCTAACATAGCTAATTAAAAAAAATCGAAAATTCGTCGAAATGGAAAAAAATAATAATAAAATAAAATTTAAAAAATTTCATTGAAATTTTGTCAGAATTGGAGGAAAAAAAAATTCTCCCCTACTGAAATTTTGAGGCTGATGTCAATGGAAATTTTTCACCATGAATCTCCCCCACAATATTCAAAAAATTATTCAAGGAAGTAGGAAGAACAATGTGGTCGACAAATTCACAATAACTTATGATTTAACCATTTTACTAGTAATAATGATGGTTGATGCCAAAATTAGGACAAGAAAAATACATTTGACCTTCATGTGATATCAATAGTAAATTTGTTTGAAAGGAAGAAGAATATGACTTACAAAAGAGAAAAATTACACACAAATGTGGTACTTGCCACACATACCATAATGCTTAAGAAGAGTGAAATAATGTGGAAGCTATAAAGTCTAAGAGTAAGATTCAAGTTAACTCATATAAAACTATAAGAATATATTTACAGAGGTGAGTGACCTAGATTGTTACGATAAGGTTTTAAAGTTAGCTTTAGGATAATCTTGCAATTTACCTAAGCAAGGTCAAGGTCAAGGCCAAACATTTTCCCCTAAACCCATTTCGGTCATATGTTGACGCTTTTGAGCCCGAGCATGTGTGGGACATGCCCCATAAGCTATTTGCTAGGCTGAACCTCGACTAATGCCAAACACTTTGATTTGGGTTTTAACACGAACTAACCCTTTTCCCCTGGGCCCATTTTGGACCTAGGGTGCTACCTTTGGCTCAAAATTTGTCTTTTTTTTTTTTTTTTTTTTTTTTTTTTTTTTTTTTTTTTTGGCTTTGTTGCTTTGATTCTTATTTTACATTGATTATACCCTTCGATCCAAAATCATCCATAGCACCTACCATTTTCTTTAAATCTATTTTCATATCATTTAAAACAATCAAATCGAATACATATCAATTTCAAAGTGATATATACCGGATACAAAATGAGTTATAAGGGGGAAAATCTATACATTCCCATTTTACTCTCCTACATCTCTTAAAAGTTCCATATTTTGTCATTTGTTACAACTATTTAGGTTGAAGTCATTAAACTACAAGGTGTTATATCCTTTCATAGATGAGCATAATCTCTCATACGTATGAAACATCACGAACTAACTATGAGATATGTTTGAACTGACAATCAAATCTTTTGTCTCATTGGAACTAATTGAGTCAAAGTAATTATACGACGAATTAGTGAACCCTTTCATGTATAAATGTGATACTGACCATAGATATGAACACCATGACCTATTTATAATTGAGATATGTTTAAATGAATAATTACTACTTTTACTTTTCAAAGTTTCATGGGTCTTTATTTTATCTTTTTCTTCAAATAGTTAAAATCACGTAGTTCAAATAATAATATGATTTTACCTTAATTAGAGCTTTTATTATTACTTTAAAAATCTTTTTTAACTTAATTTTTGTAGGTATTAAATTAAAAGAATAAATTTTAGGTGGTAACAATAAATGAATAGATGTTGAACATTTTGTCCGAAGCATTTGCTAAAACCCAAACATCGGAGAAATAAAAACCTCGTGCACCAGTACACGGTTTTCTTAGTTGTCACAAAATCAACGTCTCAGATTTAATCTTCAATTTCCCTCCTTCCCCACAATTTCTCTTATAAAAATACTCCCGCTGCCGCCATTGTTTTAGGTCAGCCCTCCCTCAAAGCAACTCACACAGCATCAGAAGCCAAGTACATCTTCATTTCTGCAAAAACAACTTCCAAATTTCCAGAATTATGCTTCTCAGAAGTGCTTCCACTCCCCTTCTCAATTCATGGTTACACCATTCAAGAGATTCATCCGTAGAGCCTGAGATTGTGCACCAAATCCCCAAATCGCGTTCCATTGTCCTCTCTGGCTCTCCCAGTTGCTTATCTCCGATAATCGACGATTCCCCCCGGAGGATTACTCGAACGCTTTCCGAGACGGATCTTCGGGACCTGTCAATGTCTAAAATGAAACCCTTTTCCAGAACTCTAAGTGGGTTTTCTGAGGTGGTTGAAGAGATAGATGCGGTTGGGTTTAGCCGCTCCAAAACGGCGTCGTTGAGCTGTGGGTCGATTTCTGAAACTGGGGACCGGGATGGAGGGTTTGTTAGTGTTCTGGTTGGTGGTGGTGTTGGTGGTAGTGGCGGAAGGATCCATGGCGGTGGAGGATCTGATGGTGGCGATGATGGGAGTTTTGGGTTTGGAGATTCGAATCATGGGAATGAGAGTACGGATTTGTACTATCAAAAAATGATCGAGGCAAATCCTGGGAATTCAATGCTTTTGAGCAATTATGCTCGTTTCTTGAAAGAGGTAAATATATATTATTCAAATTCAAATCCCAATTGCTATATGATTGAAGAAAAACTGTTGTCTAGTTTCAAAAACCGTTGATTCTTTTTTTGTATTTATGATGAGTTGTTTCGGGTGCTAGGTACGCGGGGATCTTGTGAAAGCTCAAGAGTATTGTGGGAGAGCAATTTTGAGCAATCCGGGTGATGGTAATGTCTTGTCCATGTACGCCGATCTGCTATGGGAAACTCAAAAAGACTCTCCCAGAGCCGAGAGTTATTTTAATCAAGCTGTTAAAGCTGCCCCTGAAGACTGGTAAGCTTCCAGATTTCATGACGAGATTCTGACTTTTGGATTAGAGTTATGGTTGTTTTATGGCATATTCATTGATTGCTTTTATGTTATGGTGCAGTTATGTTCTAGCATCTTACGCACGGTTCCTTTGGGATGCTGAAGAAGAGGAAGAAGAGGAAGCGGGAGAAGAAAGCTTTAGAGAAAAACCAGCAACAAGCTTCTTCGAAGGAGTTCACTCCCCACCTCCTCTTGCTGCCGCGTCTTAGTTCTTAGACTTCTCCTGGCTTCACTTCTTTTGTAACATAGCTTCAGAGATAACATCTCTTGACCCTGTTTATATTCCCTTCTTGGCCTTAGTATTAATATTCTTTTTTGTGCAGTAGTGAGTTGTATTGTCCAAAAATATTGTATTTCTCCCTACGGAATGAAAATTGTAGAAAGAAAATAAGATATACTTTAGCTTGATATTGAGAGAGTACTCTTTCTGTTTCTGTCTCTTTTTCACTCATCTTCATTGACGTATGTTTTGGTTTTGGGTTGCATTACACAACTGAATTTGAATCAAGGGTGCTATTGCTGATTATTCATGGTCAGCCTGCAAGTCTAGAGTTTGCAGGATCTGAGGAACTGTCACTAGATTCTCTTTATAAAATTTTGTTTGGGGGGGGGGGGGGGGGGGGGGGGGGTGTTGGGGTGTTGATAGGGACCTGAAGGTGAGAGCCCGAATTTACCTGTAAGAAGATAGAAACGATGAAACTACTACTACTGATTTCTAATGCTACATCTGTTACTACTACCCAAGACTGAACATGGAGAGAGATGCCACTTGAGTGAAAAACTTTCTTGTCAGCTTCTTCTTCATGTCTTCCAATTCAGTTTGCTATTTTCAGCAGTTGAACGTCATGGTGGTGGTTCGAATGTTAGGCCTGTTATCTTGTCTGCTTGCGCACTTTATATAATGTTGAAAATTGGCAAAAAGTTCTATATCCAGACAATTTGGACAAGACAACATTTTATTAGCTTGTAGTACCACTTTGGTGAACTGCTGTGAATTGGGTACTGAACAATTTATTGAGTTTGGTTCAACTTCAAAGGATCCAAAACCAGCCTAGAACTGAGCCACCGACCAACCCAATGCCCAGGAATACAACCATTACAATGGCAGATAACTCTGCCTCTGATGCAGGTAATAACTTGGGAGTACTGATCATGATGACACTTGTCAGGTATCCGTTGCTCAAGCCGAGCAAAAAAGTCAGAACAATCACTGGCAGTTCGGTTTTCACCCACCTTGGTCCATGGATGCAGGCCATGAACAGTGGATAAAAGAGAAGCCTGGTGATGCAAAACCATGTTGCTCTCTTGATGTTTTTCAAGATATATATTGCTGTTAGAGATTTTCCAACTAAGTCTGCAATGTTGTATATCGTGATCAGTAGAATAGGATACCAATCATGAAGCAGTTTTGATTCCAAGTCCTCGGCTATGAATCCTGGAAAAATTGACAATGTAACGACATATGTTATGAAAATTCCGAAGGCAGGCCACCGGATTTTCCCCACCACTGTCCAGAACTTGGATTTTGAACATGGAGGTTCATCTAGAAGGACTCTGTAATAATGCTGCATCACTGGCAGCTTGCACAACAAGTTACACGACACTATGCAGCAGAAGAGAATCAAAGCGCCAACGATGAAGTACAAATGGGCGCTCTTTTGAAGACCCTTTGGCGACTGTGTAAGTGAGGCCTTTGTAATAATCCTCAAGATTGAAACAAGAACACCTGCCACCATCAATTTTCTCAGTCAGGTACATAGCAATTGTTCTCTAAATTCACGGAATTCAGAGCAGAAAAATGAGCTTTACTTTATGCTTAGTTGGTCAGGACAAGCATGTTTGATATTGACTTTTGTACTAGGATATGATTGATTATTTAATCAATTGAAGACTGAATCTTTTTTTAGCTTGTTTAGTTTAGTTTAACAAGGCATGGAAATTATATGTGGTTTCCAATTTAATGCTATACACCAATACCTAGTTGCCACATCAATAAAGATCATTAAATATTAGCTCACTTTACAGCCATATAACTTCTATACTTATTCATGCAGTTGAATGGAGAAAGTACTTCTTTTGTTTGCCCTTTCAGGCTACTGAATGCACAAGCTTTCTAGGCTGCTAGATCATGTCTGGCTCTTTTTATTGTCAACGTGATATCCGTTTAAGGGCAAGAGGAGAAATATAGTTAACTAGAAGGCTTGGACATAGATAGTACCTGAGGAAGCAGTCCCTGCAAACACAGCCTGCATAAATTGTTTTGGCAGCCTGCCAGCTGAGCCTATCAAACTTCCTGCTACCAAGCCATCGGCCAAACCACACGCGACAACTGATGCAACAATCACTCCATAAGCTTCTTTTGGTCTCCAGTTCGAACCAGTCATGCTTGAAGCCCAATCCATAATAGGAGACACCAGAATAGACAGGATAAACAAAGAAAATCCCAAGTTCATTCGAAATCTAAAGCTCGTCTTCTTAGACCATCCATCCCAAGCAATCATAAGAACCAGAAGGAGCACAGAAGAAGTCATGTAAGCCACTGAGAAAACCTTCTCGACGTGTTTGGTTGGATACAGGTAGCCGAAGTAATCAACTGCAGTGATTGAAGCATTCCAGGGGAGCAAATTGCCAACACCAAGCAAGAAATGGATTAGGTAGGCAATTTTGAAAGTATCCCTTGGTTCTAGCTGATCTCTCATAATAGCCTTTTCACTTTCCATTTTCATGTTCAAGCGTTCTTCTTGTGGGTTTGTGCTATTGTTTGGGAATTTATGCATTGTCAAAACAACAGTAGCTTTGCATTTTGAAATGATGTGTTGATGGAGATGGGCATATCCCTTTGAGAGAGTCTGAAACTATTCAAAGTTTAGGTTAAGCAGGACTGTCACTGAGATTGCCAAGATTAGTGGCTATAATTTGTGGACATGTTTGATCTTTTTCAATGTTAATCACCATTAAAAACAGCTTCCCTCAGTCACCACTACCATGAAGGGGACTCTGCTTCTAGCCTTTGAAGCTCTTTATTGAAACAACTGACAGCTCAGTTTGTTTGGATCGTAGATGTGATTGATGGGTTGAACTTGGAACCAATATGACTCATGAAAGTAAGCTTCGTAGGGACAGGAAATGGATGGGCAATATTAGGCTTGGTGCCCTTTATTCTACTGCTACACATGGGGGGTGGCATTCTTCAGCTCACCTCTGAAATTCTCAAACCAAATTGGCTCATTCCCATCTCTCAACTTCATTTCATTCCATAATTTTGGCGTTTAAACTTAAAATGGTTCATTAAGTAACCATTTTCTGTGCTTTGAAATATCTAAATGCTACAGATTATTCACTACTGAGCCAAGGCAGAGACAAAATTTGTTATAGTAAAAACTGATGAATTGTAAGGTCATTTCAGCGTGACCAAGATGTCACATTTAGCTGATAAGCCATCCGCATGGGAGAACTTGATTCTTTGTTTTTCCAGTCAGGGAATTTTCATATTGGAGAAGATTAATTGCCCCCATCCATCCTTTTTTTTCTCTTCTTCCTGTCATTTCGTACTATCTTCACTTGGTTTTTTTATTCCTCTCTTCTTTTTTTTTTTTTTTTTTTTATTTTTTATTTTCACCTTGATCAATATTTACAGAATTTATACATGGAGATGAGTTTATATTTGTATAGGGACTTGCATATATTGCTTTAAATAGACTGATATTCTTCAGTAGAAAATTCCTCCATATTGTGGACTGAAGTCGTATCACGTGCCATGTAGATTCAATGAATGAATAACAAGTGGCTTGGCTTCGATTACACACTTAGCACAACAAACGTGAAGACGAAAATTTGAACTTCCAACTTCAAGAAGCATAGATTTCGTAATTGCATGTGATGGATTGTACATTACACAACTATTTTGATTTCAAACTAGTAGTATCAACATATATAACATAAACTGTAAAATGGCATTGATTCAATGGAAATCAAAGCAAATTAGAATCTTTGTACCTAGTTAGAAGAGATATGGGATTTTTAGTCATGTATGCATCCAATCTAATATGATTTTTGGAAATGAAACTGTAAGGGGTCGATGCATTATTATTGTTTGGTGCACATCAAATCCAAGCAGAATATATAAAGGAATTGAAGCCAAAAAGCCTACCAACAGTTTGAAAGTTTGAATTGTGATGCACACCACTCCAAAACCACTCATTTAGAAGTTTAAAAAAAAGGAAAAAAAAAAAGAAAACATTTTTGTTTTTCAAGTCTTTTTCAAGTTGAGGTGTGTAGTGAGAAAGGCAGTCTTTTTGACAGGAAATGCGATTCCTTGGTCCTAAAAATGGGCATATATTATACTCTTGAATGAAAACATACACTAATATAATATTCCACCAACTCGTTAAGATATATGCTCTCAATCAAGAAGTCTAAAGTTTAAATATTTCCACTAACGTAATGTTTTAAAATAAATAAATAAAAATTCTCTCAAAATTATCACTGTATTTGCATTATATTGCTCCTTCTTACCATTCATATCTATAGTCTTCCCTTAAACTGTAGTTTCTAGCATCCTCCAATGGATGGCATCTCTTTTTTCTCTTCCAATGATTGTGACTTTAACAACATTGGGTTGAAAAATGGGAGAATCTTTCTGTAAATTGTGGGAGGTTCTATTTAATTTCTTGTCTTTATTCAGCAGCAAATGCAAAGCTTCACCAAATCTTGAATAGGAAAAAGAAGGAAATCTAATAAGAAAAAAAAGTAACCTAATTGAGTGCTAGCCTTTGTGATAATGACTTGGATTTTTAGAATTTTATGAAATAATAAGGTGGTTTTATTATGAAAACGTGTCACATTGTATATCAAAATGACACCAATGAGATCTTGACATTTCTTTTTCAACCTAAGATGGTTATGTTTTACTGTCATTAAAAATGGTGATTCTAGCTTGATGTGAGAATATAATAGTTGGGCTTAGACTTAAAAGAGGACAATTTCACATCTTATACCTATCTTGGCTATGAGAATGAAAGGAATTGAGTATTGATGCTTTTGAGTACTTACAAGTTTAAATGGATCTAGTCTATTTTGACAACAAATTGATTTGTTAGAAATGAATGACATTACCTTTCATTATATTAATAGCTTTGATTCTTGATCATGGTACTTACCTTTTTCTAATAAAAGTGAATAAATGTTACACTAACCTTAGAAGAAGAAAGTTTAAGAAATTATTATATTCTATATAATTCAAGTTAGTGACAAACATTGAAATCTATTGACACTTTCTAATTTTACTTCCAATTTAAACTCGATTTTGACTTTAATAAATTTACATTGAATCAAAATTAGCATGGTAATCATCCCAAAACATTGGTCCACAACCCATTGGCTAACGGCCCCAATGGGCCCAAGTAGCTAAAATGATAAGAAAACCCCAAGAGCTCCTTGATATAGAGTCGAGGAGCTCGAGCTATTGTCCAAAATGAAAGGCGGCCCTCGAGGTGACCACTAATACCTCGGAGGGGATGAGACCTTTCCATAATTTTGGTGGTATGACAATAATGTAGAAATGGAGAGATTCATCCATCTTTAAAGGTATGCAATTACCTTCGAACCCTATGCTCTACTTTGATCTAATACTAACTTAGGCATCTAAAGACGTTAAATTCAAGACCACATTGGTGTGGGATCTTGCATTGCAAATACACCCAACCTCACAATAAGAGAGATACCTCAAAGATGACCACCACAAACGCAACAATAAGCAATGTTCTAATGGACAAAAATAAATAAAATAAATATGGGTAATGGCTAGAAATAGCACAAAAACATTTTCTAGTTTATATAAACAGTACATCTTTAATAAACTTTTATTATTTATTTATTATTATTTATTTTTTTTTGCACTTTACCAGTGGAGATCTCGGTCTAGACTAAGACTAGAAAGGCAAAAAAAAAAAAAATAATAATAATAATAATAAAAAAAATAAATAATAAAAAATAAAATAAAAATAAAAATAAAAGATTGTTCATCAAATATTAGCTTCCTAAATTTATTCGTTTATGTGCTTTCCTAGTCTTTGTCTAGATCTAGGTGGCGGTCTTCAACTGATAATAACGATTTTTGGCATGATGTTTGGCTTGAAAACTTTCTTGAAGTTTGCTTTTCTAAGCATTTATGATATGTCCCCTAGAAGAAAAATGTGTATTGCTGATATGTAAAATAATGGGAATTCTTCTAGGGTTTTTTTGTCTCATAACGAAGTTTAACTGAAGTTGAAATTGATGAATAAATTGTAATGACGTCTATTCTTCCCTAATTTCCAACTAGTAATTAGCGGTGGCAAATGAAAATATCTCTTGACAGGACCAAGTTTGTCTCAACAAAATATCTAATACAAAAACCCACCATCATGCAACCTTATCCTCTTGCATTCTACATGGCCAATTCCCAAAGAAAATTAAGCATCAAAATGAAGAGGAAGTTTTTAGATCAAGGATTACTTTAAAGATAACTAGAGTAAATAGAATCTTCTCTCATGTTATTAATGAATAATCTCTCACATATTTATAGTACAATAATATTACACAAGAGAGAGAAAAATAATTAACCAAAATCAGTAACAAACTAACAGATCACAAATAGACTCAACATTACCCACATGTATATATACCATTATTCCCCCTCAAACAAAAAGCTAAAAAGCCATTGGTTTGCAACACAGAAAATGTAACTCATCAGCTTGAAGGGCCTTTGTGAAGAGATCAACAAGTTGTTGAATTGTACTAACAAAACCCAACTGTAAATCTCCAGATGCAACTATTGGAATGTATGTCTTAAAACCTCGTAGTTAATAAGTTATTTGAAATAGTGGTTCATTATATTATATATGCAATTATCCATTAAAGAAAGATCCAAGGTTATTTTATGTAGCTTAAACATGTATGTGATTGACATATAGGTGGATCATGTTTAAGTAATAACCTAAATGGTCTGTAGTATAAGGATAAGGTTGGGTGTCTTATCCTAGTGACACTACGGATACGACCCACTTTGTAAATATTACAAGAGTTGTAAATGTTACAAACGATTTGATCCAAGTCCTTCATGTGGAGACATGTGAGTGAGGGTATCTTATACAAAGAGTTTGTATAAAACTGGACTGCGAAATGATTAATCGCACTTTATAACACTGTTGACTGAAGAGATTAACATTTCAAACGATGACCATAGGTGACTTTAACTTAATCCTAAGGGAGTTTTATAAACTCCTATCTATGAGGGCAATTCTTTGATCTGTATGGGTGAGAGTGGCCAGATTCATCGGCTCAATATGCCTACCATTTTGGGGATTTGTCCAAGTGGGGAGTTGGGAACATAGTTACACAAGATGAAATTCGATCCTTCCCATCTTTAGGGTAAGTAGATGAATTACTCCCTTAAGTGTTGATTATGGGTCTTGAGCAATTGGGCCCCTCCCTCTCACTGACCCGAGAGGGTTTTGTTTATGGTAGGACCACAAACAGGTTGTTCATTAAAGGATCAGTAAGACTTAAGTAGTTAGATATAATTACAAGGGTACAAGGGTAAAATGGTAATTTGATCCAATTGTAATTACAAGTAACTCGTGAAGAGTTGACTCACTATTGATTGATTATATCCATGGACACAGAAATATGTCTATAGTGCGAAGAGTGCAGCTGTGGGTCTTTAGTGGAGTGATCCACAATTAATGAATGTTGATTAATTTAATTAAAGAGTTTAATTAATTAATCTCATATCATTAAAGCTTCTAATCTGTAGGTCTATTAGGTCCCCCTGCTAACTCACTAAGGGTAAAATAAGGAATATTTAGTTTTGGAAGAATTTGAATTGTTCAAATTATAAGGGTTTTAAGTTAATTGTATATGATACAATTAATATAATGTATACATATACATTATAATATAAAGTTATTTTTGAATTAAATTCAAAATTAAACTATATATTATGAGAGTATTAATGTTTGAATAAGATTCAATATTAAATTAATATGAATGAGATTCATATAATAAGAAAATTAAATGTTTATTGTATATGATACAATTAATATAATGTATGCAGATACATTATATTATAAAGTTAATTTTGAATAGATTCAAAATTAACTTTATAATATGAGAGAATAATATATTTGAATAAAATTCAAATACTAAATAATATGAATGAGATTCATATTTAATCTACAAGTTATAAAAGGGAATTACATTTGTATTAATTAAATATATGATATTTAATTAATTCATATTAATTAATATTAAATTTAATTTAATTAAATTAAAATTTATTTAATTTAACTTTAGTTAAATTTTAACTCCTAAGGGGAGTTAAAGGATGGTGGAAGTTAATCTTCCTCCTCTCTTTATCATTTATGTGTGGTGATGAGAATTTTTTTTTTAAATTTAATTTAATTTAATTTTTTATGAATCAACAATCTCTCTCTCAATCTCTCAACACTCTCAAGTTACAAAGAAAAAGTTTCTCAGCAAAAACTCTTACTAATCTTCCAATTAAAAAGGTTCCCACAAACCTTTTCCTTGTCGGAGAATAACAGGGAAGACTTGGTGGTGATGTCTTATTCGAGATCTAAGAAGATTGAAGAGCTCGTGGATGCAGTGAAGAATTGGAGAAGATTGAAAAGTTTACTTCAAAGGTATTTTCTTTCTCCTTGAATTTCTTCTTAATTAAAATATATTTAATTTTCTCTATATGTACTATAAATTTAAAACATAAATTAAAAGTACAAATGTTCCAACGTTTTCGCACAAAATTTGATTCCTTCAGTAACCCCCCTCTCTACCAAATGAAAATCAATTTCAACGTGCTTTGTTTGACCATGAAAAACAAAATTACAAGCCAACTAATGACAGACTGATTATCACAGTATAACTAAGGACACATGAGGCAAAAAAATAAACAAGTCTGCGGTATTTGGCGAATCCATAAAATCTCAGCAGTAGCTGCAACAAGTGCTCTGGACTCAACCTCAGTCAACCTACATAAAATAATGGATTGCTTCTTTGACACCTAAGATATTGAATTTCAACCAAGGAATATAGTAAAACTAGTGGTCGACTACCGATCAGCCTTGTCACCTGCCCAATCAGAGTTCGAATATCCAGACAAAGTAAAAGATCCTTTCTGAAACATAATTCCAGTAATTAATGTTCCTTGAACACATCTTAAAATTCTTTTTACAGTAGCAAGTTAAGCAAGAGTTGGAGTATTCATGAATTGAGAAATTCTACTAATAGCAAAGGATAAGTCAAGACGAATAAAGGTGAGACAGTGTAGAGCTTCGATCATAGATCAATAAAACTTTTTTTTTTAGTAGATTGATTAGACTTGGTATCCTCAACAGAACACAAAGGAGAGTCACAATGAAGAGATCCAACAGAGCAAGGAGTAACACATGAATTAACTTTTGCCATATCAAATCATTTTAAGATGTCAATTGCATACTTGGTTTGAGTTACATGAATACAAAAGGCTTTGCATTGTACTTCAAGAACGATAAAAAATGTTAAAGCTCCTAAATCAATCATACCAACCTTATCCTTCAATTTATCAACCAGTGTATCAATATAGACATTATCATTGGCTGTTAAAATTATATCATCAACATAAAGAAAAAGGTACGCAAGACAGCTACTATCATTCCAAACAAATAAAGACAAATCAACATGGGAGACAATAAAACTAAAAGCAAGAGGATGTTGTGTAAAACATTCAAAGTAAACACCTCAATCAATACAAACGACTTCTTGAGTCTGCACACATGAGTAGGATTAATCTTATAATAAAACCTTGAGGTTGTTGAATATAAACCTCCTCATGTAATTCACAGTGTAGAAAGACATTCTTTACAACTAATTGTCTTAAGGACCAATTGAATTGAGTTGCCAAAGATAGTAATATTCGTACTTTAGGTTTCTTCACTACTAGACTAAATATTTCAAACAAATCAACACCCTCCTCTAAATGAAAACCTTTAGCAACAATTTGGGCTTGGTAGTGGGCAATACTTGCATTGAATTATGTTTAATATGATAAACCCACTTACACTATTCATTCACGAAGATGAGGAACAATCCTTTACTCCTTTCTGAAGCAGAAATGTAACCAGTTCCAATTTCTTCTCTTCAAGACAACACATAACCCTGAATCACTTTTCTATCAGATTCAACCATGCTTCAGCCTCCATAGGTTCTGTGGTACCCTCAAATGCAGTGGCACCAAGTGCCTTTAACCTCTCGATCCCATACTTCTTTTCAGGGTCAACTTGTACTACTCCTACACTGGTAGCCAACCTTTGTGCTATTTTAGTGAATATCTGCTTCTCCATATTCACTTATGCCTGAGGGTTACTAGATTCCCCCTCAGAAACTCCTTTTGAATCTCTGGTAGCTTGCGAAGTTCTGGCTTCTGCTTGCCTACCTCATTTGTTCCTTTGGGGCATGGTTCACATAATATATCATAGCATTAATATATTATAGACATAACATGCTCCTAGCTACATTGCATGACCCTAGTTCCCAAAATCTTTTGCTCTGATACTAACTTGTCACATCCCTCCCCAAGTTAACTTCTAACCTAGAGAAAGATGTGAGGACAGTAAGTATCAACCATTTTACAACACTCACTGACTGACCTACCTTCCTAAAGTACCTGTTTAAATAACATAATCACCAACTCTTATATAGACATATACATTAATTCAATAGATAACATTTACAACCATCATTTATAACTTGTCACACTTATTAACAAACTTTTAGTTCCTCCCACACTAATATGTACAAGATAAACTCAGATCCCCTAACATACAAAGATTACTAAGTTATAAGTTTGCAGCAGAAGCAGACGAGACTAGATAGGCTAAGCACCGTGAACTCGTTCGCTACCTAAGAGTTAGAAAACATTAAGAAAACTATGAGCTGAGAGGCCCAATGAGTGACAGTATTTAAATAAACTTTACTAATAGCCAATGATCATATAAAAAACAGTAGTTAGAAATCAATGGAAACATAACATGCTTAGATATCATTTAAACATAGAAAACTTGTACCTTTAAAACCTTAGTTAAGGTAGAGCAAGCTTAATACTCTCAACGTCGAAAATATTCCTTAGCTGATGTAGAGTAATCTCAATACAATCAGTGTCAATACTCTTCTATGTGCACATAGAAATATGTACAAAGGGCTAGCACCCTCACACATGACCCAAAGCCCTCTTGTGTGCTAAAGTGGGTCCCAAATACCATACATGTTGGGCTGCCTAAATACCTTCTCCGTGTCCTTCAGTATTGAGTCCCTTACTTATCTTTACTAGGGCACGTATATGCTTTTAATATAAAACTTGCTTAGCAAATAATTAAACATAAGTATAGAGAATTCCCTTCAAAAAACACTTGATTTCATGGTTAGATAAAATATGCTTAGCATAGCACTTAGACGATTATAAGAACATGTTATTCAAGGTAAAACATATATACTTAAGAAAAGTAGTAAATAAACATCAAAACATTTCATCTTTAAAAACATTGTCACTCACTCCTTTTTGCTAAGCCTCAACGGATTGTAAGCTTCCCACACTTTTGTTCATCTTGAAAATAAGTTTACTTCCTTTGGTTAAACTCTTTTAAATTCCCCTAAATCTTAGCTTAAGCCATTTATATCCTTAGATCAAATTCCTGCTTAAAACAACTTACCAACACCAACTAGAATAAGTAAAGCCTTAAGTAGTGTAAGATTCAACTAGGCGTGCAACTTGGCTGAACATGGGCACTTGCACTTGCACACGAAACTACACAAGCACAATGTTGTGTTGTGCAGTAACTCCTGCACACACCTGCAAGTACACACAAGCACGCCACTGGGTGTTGATCACACACACGCTACACATTGTCGACAACACACAGGTCACTGGGCGTTGATCTTATGCACGGGCTTGACGTCCACGGTCTGCCCCTTAGGCTGCGCATGCCACTACCTCTCCTTTGCCCGCCTACGCTGCGTGCCACTTACGCACCATTGCCTGCCCGCTTAGGCGTGCAAAACGTCCACTAACCTCAAAACACCTCCTAATTGCTCAAGTCACTGATAGCCTCCTCACGCACACCTTTTTCAACCTTTAACCGTTGAGCACCCGATAACATCTAAAATCTATCATACATTTTTAGCAGTCAAAATTAACAACTCTAGCTAATTTTATTTCTAATTCCTTTCACAACCTTAAAATCAACCTCTTAACTAACTTAGCTCCAAATTTGGCCCTTTAATTCTTCCTAAATAGTTTGAAATTCTCCAAACTTCACTCCTTGCTTGATTGTACCCGACAACTTGAACAACCTTACTTTCTCCTCAAATTCTACACCTTTTTTATGGAATTCTTCTCCGGTAGCCCTCACACATGATCTACACAGGTTTAAGAAGATCTTGGTCGGAAGAACTCTCCTTTTGCTTAAGTGAAATGCCCAAACCGAGCTTTACTTCACAACCTTCTATTTATACTCCCCACAGCAGCCTCATGCAACACCTTTTTGTGCCACCACCTGCTTCTAATTTTAATAAGTCTTCTTAGCTTACCACCTAATTATTTTTTAATTGATTAATAAAGATAATTAAGCCAAACTTAAAAGATATCTTGGACGCATACCTCTTGGTCCAACAATCTCCGCCTAGACACCTCCCTTAGAGGTTCTTCCTCTTACTACCTCAACGTCCATTTCACTTTGGCTTCCTCAACACCCACTTCCTTTAGGCTTTGACAAGCCTTTGCCGCCTAGTTAAGTATAACTCCAACACTCGGCAAGCCTTCACCCAAGTTCAACACCCACTTGCTTAGGGCCAAACCACATTTTGTTGCCAAGGTAAACTTCTCAACTCCATGCCATCAAGCTTCTCCTTTTCCATGCATCATTTGCCCCTAACATCACAAAATTTGGCTAAGTCCATAAGTTATGTTTTAACTACTTCAATTTGAGCAAGACTAAGAATGAGTAAGGGCTTGACCTCCAGCTCGCTTCCCCTTAGTCTGGTCTTGATATCATTCGAGCTAACCTGCATAAAAGATCCTTGCATTGGTGTGATATCGAGCTTACAAGGAGTGGCTAATTCAGCTAAGCACAAAAAAAAAAAAAAAAAAGGTAAGTTGGGTTAAGAAGATTACTTAACCTCCCCTTTGGAGTGGTCGAATGAGACTATTTATAAGTCAGTCCTCTGACACACATCTATGATTATATGTGACAACAATAGTGTAAGAGATGTTTTTGGCCCTCGAGGTTGTAGGGTGTCAATTTGGACCTGGCTCGATTATTTCCCGATTAGCATATATTCATCGGCTCGGCTGGTCAGCCTAGGAATTGCCATTTTCCTTTTAGGACACATGCTCCCCTATGCCCTTTTCTGGTACCCTTTGGGCTTAGGCCCACCCATTAACTTTGGGCCTTGCCTAAGGCAACCCTCAACAAATAATTTTTTTAGAAAAAGTTAAATTATAAGTTTAATTCATAGATTTTTAGGAATTGATGTTTAATTGGTCACCAAAATTTTAATGGTGTTAGATAGGGTTTTGACCTATTCGACATTTTCTGAAATCTATAGACCTACCTGGCATCAAATTAAAAAAAAAAAAAAAAATCTCATTTATTAAGAATAAAATTAGCGTGATGTGTTATGGTGGATATCGGTTAGCGTGAACGACATACAATTATTTAGTGGCACATTTGACGACAAGTCGTTTCAAGAAGTAACAAAAAGGAAGGTTGAAGATTGCGGCTAATGGGCTCGCAGTCGTCGCAACAAAGTCGAGTCGACATATTTTCAAAGAGAAAAAGAAGCGGAAAACAGTCGACGCTGCTCTTACTGCGAGTCGCCGACGCCCAAGGCGGAGCGTTTGTGTTGGAGGGAACATGGAGAGGGCTGAGGAAGGAACGTCGTCCACACCATACGCCGGAGGAGGAGTCGGAGGAAAAGTTAGGAAGCCAACCTCAAGAAAGCCGCCGCCGACCCCTTACGCTCGCCCCGTGCATGACCAATCGCAGAGGCGCTGGCTTTCAAAGCTCGTTGATCCGGCCTACCGGCTCATCACCGGCGGTGCCACCCGACTGCTTCCCTATCTGTTCTCGAAACCACTGCCCTCCAACGCCCTTCCGTCTCCCGGAAACGTAGATCAAGGTCATTTGCGCCCTCCCCCAATCTTCTCTCGTTAAATTTTATATCTACTGCCAACTACTTAGGGTTTTGGACATCGCATTATCTCGGTTGAAATCAATGTCCTTCTTATACTCTCTATTTTAGTTCTAGGCATTTGGGGGAAATTGATGGCCTTTCTGAAGGTAGTTACTAGTGAGTAGTGAATAGTGAGGTTTCCAATTTTTTCCATTAGTAAACATCTTGTTGCATTTACAAAGCAACTTTTCTGATTCACATAAGTGAAAGTAGTGTAGCCATGTTTTGCCATGCTCTTGCATTTATCTATAGAAATTGTTCACATCAGACTCCAGAGAATGTTACTACTTGTTCTGTTTATACTACAACTCTACCATGAGCGGTCTTTGTCATAGAATTGGTGGGAAAAAGCGAAGGACTTAGATTTGCCTGCCTTCGAGTGTTGTTTTGTTCATTCTCTAGTAAGATCAGTTGTTGATGATGAATTCTTTTTGAGCAGATAAAGTGGAGGCAGAGGTGGAGGATAACGTCTCTGGAGAAGAAGAACCCCACAATGTAAATGTAGCTCTAATGCTCTATTTTATATGTTTGTTTGTTTGTTTCTTTTTTTTTTTTTGGGTTAAAGTTTTTTTTTTTTTTTTCCTGTTCCATGGCCATGAGTACCTTCTTATTTTATGCCATCTTACCAATGAGTATCTGTGTATGTCTTTGATAACAGACAAATGAACAATCGATACTCAAAAGTGCTAACTGGGGTTTTATCATTAAATGATATAGAAGTCTATGGAAATAAAGTCATAGGCTAGGATTACCTAATCTTAACAGCCACTTTTCACTGGTGACCTTACTTTGATTGGTGTGTACTATGTACTGTAGAAGGTTATAAATGTTTTGACCTTGCTAGTGCGCTCATGCTTGTCTGCCAGTTGAAGTTATTGATCTTCCGTTAAATTATGACATTCAGTCTGATGTTCACATTTGTTATCTGCAAGAAATCTGATAGTTTACTAGTTAAAATTTTGTTTACCTGATGTAATTGTTTTTTCTCTTGTTTCCCATTCCTGTATAGCAATATTCTTATATTGATCCTGATGGCTTGGAGTTACAAAATCACATTGCTTATCCATTCTTTTTGGTTAACACCCACGGGAATGATTTCCTATGTCCTGTTTTTGTTTTCATCTAATTCAATTTTGCACTTTTACTTTTCATTTGAAAAATTATATGCATGCAGTAATGTGATTCATTAACATACATTTTCGTTCGTTTCTGGCAGCAACGGGTCCCTACCTTATTTGGATTACCTGGTCCTAGTGGAGAGGCAAATATATCAGAGAACAATTTTGATTTTAATGGCCGCAAAAAGGACAGAGAAAATGATGCATTAGCTGGGAATAGAAAATTTGATGTTGAAAAATGGATCCAAGAAAAAACATTTTCCCGGTAAATTTCAGAGTTTGACTTTTTTTTCTGTTTTATCAGATGAAGTGATCTGTCATTTATTGTCTCAGAAACATGAACATGGCCACAATCCATGATATTGATATAGATACGATGACTCATTATCTAAGATATTTAGACAGAGACATGACAAGAACTGGTTCTGTAAGACATCTATTTTCTAATTATACTTGAACATTCGAACCTTTTTCAATAATTCAGTCAAAAAGTTTATTTCAATCTTAAAATATTGGTGTTTGGAAGTCAATTTGAAAGTGACATAATATACAATATCTTAAAGAAGTTGAAGAAGCCAATTATGTTTACCTAACTGTGCAATTCCTTATGGTACAATTATGTTTTTCAATCATATGCTTAAATAAAAGGTTCAATATTTTTCTTTCTTAAAATTTATTTATTTTTCTCCCATCTTTTTTATGTCGATTATTTTATTTTATATATTTTTTAAAAAACGGTAAGTGCTCAACAATCCCAACACTTGCTCGACTTGTATTCGAGTGTCCACATCATGTATGACACAAACATGTTCCCTAAACTACATATTGCAGCTTCAACTTTTTTTCATCACAGACTTCAGTTGAAGTGTTTCCTCACTAAAATGCAACAGGATGGAACGTTATTGTCAAGCAACTTATTTTAATCATGATTCCATGGTGGAAGTACTTTACCCTGCTATGAATAAATAGGTTATTTTCTTCTGAGGTTGCATCCTAGGGACGGTCAAATGTCCATATGTAGTAGTCTATAGTCTTGATAATTTCATTTCTAATCATATTTCTATTGTCTAAACTGGTAGTGGTGCCATACGGCCCATACCTCTATGTCCAAGGGATGGTCAAATGTCAAATATTAGTGTTCTACCACCAACTGGTAGTGGCACAATGCCTCTATGTTTCTTTTGAACCTCTTTTACATTTTATACAGCCATATAGTCCGTTCGAGTACTGGATTTCTCTAAATTGGCCGATGATATACTCTGCAGGGATGAAGTGAGTCGTTTATTAGAGATACTACAATCAAGGGCTCTTGAACCTTCTAACACACTGGTAGGCAATACATTTTCACCACAGACCATTGAAAAACAAGTTGAGCAGCCATCTGTTGCAAATAGAGTTCTAAAAATGTCTCGTGAAGGAAAGCAAGAAGATTTGGAGAGAGCTACATTGGGAAACTTAACTCCTCATCCACATTCATCGGTCAGTAGGGTGAATCCTTGAGTAGGTTCTGTAGAATATAAGTAAAAGTAAATATTTCATGGCTGGCTGTTATGAACTTGGAACTTCTTTTACATCTGTTGGTCTAATGACTGTCAATTTGCCAAATTGCTTTGTTGTTTCACACATTGGTGCTGATTGTAGGATTATCTCCCATTTTCTTGATATCTTATGTTCCTTTGATAGGTTTTATTAGGCCATGCTAGTATGTAGTGATTAGGTGCAATGCTGTTCCAGAGACAGGGTTCTTTTTTTTATTATTACTATTTTTTTGTATTAATTAATAGTTTAATGTATAAAACACCAAGGAGATTGGTTCAGTCTTGGGATGGTCAAAAACTAAATCAAACTGAATGCCTTACCCTCACTACTCGATTACTAGGTTGTCATACTTCATATTTATATTTTTACTAAGTTATTGTTTTAATACTCTTCTTATTTCTTAGTAATTAAGTTAGGTAGAAGATACTCTGATGATCAAATTGTAAAACCAGTGCTGATGAGACATTCATTAATCAAAATAATAAAATGAATCATTTCTCTGTTAGGAACATGGTAAATTTGGTTGATGTTTGAAAGTCAATGGGAAAATAAGAAGTTAAAGGTCTAGGATGGGGATTTGTAGAAGAATCTACAAATTTTCATTGCCAAAGTCTTCAATATTTGTTCACTGTTTAGAGCTTGTTATTCACGTTTTTCCTGCCTTTAAGAATAATTCATCATTGGGTGTACTTTAGCAGAAACTAAGTGACATTGGAGCATCACCTGTGGATATTGCAAGAGCATACATGAGCAACCGAAAATCTGAACCAGGCTTACTTTCTGAAAAGATACCAGATGATGAAAGGGCTTCACTTCATGGTGATCATCAAATGTCTAAGCCTTTTATTCCATCGATGTCCCCCAATCCATCAACTTGTTGGCCTGGTGCCATGTCAGAAAGTCAGCGTGGTTATTTAACTCCAAGGAGTCAAAGAGGAGGTAGATTTGGTCTTCATACTTTCCCTCGGACTCCATATTCTAGGAATATCTTTTCAAAGTCCAAGTCCAAGGTATGTAGACATGTCTTCAATTCCATTTTTTTTCTTTTTTTTGGGTCGTGAGAGTGTATGTACAGTACGCAGACTGTATATGATTAACCACTCCTTTACATGTGAACAGCTAACTCAGTTGCAAGGAGACACCCAAAAGTTTGTGAATACACCATCACCGCTCTGGCAGCAGTCACGAACTCCAGCATATTCTCTGGTAATTTCTTTTATTATTAGCCATTGCCAACAGACCAAACACACAATTGTAGTTTCTTTTATCATTAAGCCCTCAGTGGCTAAAAACCAATAAAAAGACCATAGGAACTCTTGTTGAGAAGTTCTTTTGTAGCATTTGAAATGAGCTTGATTACTGAATATTTTAATTTATGTCCCTAATGAGCGGGCATTTTAAGGTAAAGGTAGTATAAAAACCGATCATTTTAGCAAGAAGAATAAATCTGAAATATTATAGGGAACTGCAGTATCCTTTTTTGTGCATGTATGCATTACAGGGTAGAGCTAGAATTTTTTGTTGAGGATGGAAAAATTTTACATTCAAACTCCTAAAATACATTATTTTAATTCTTAGAGGAAAAATTATAATTTAAAATTTCATCTTTTCTTTAATGTTTGCATGGTGCCCATATTGAGCATGTGATTTATATGTTATTCTTGACCCGTCAACCTTTTCTTTGTCCAAAATGTTCAATTATCCTTGATCATTTGTTTCTTTCATGCTCTTGCTGGTAGGATGTGTCTTGAGCTAGTGGTTTATCCATTACCTCGGTGCCTTTGTTAAAATGCTTGCTATGGTTGCTGTTGTGCTGCTGTTTTATCAAGCCTAAGTATAGTTGTTTTGGCATAACCCTGATATAAACTAGTTAGATTTTTCATCCAAAAACTAGAATTTGATGGATTAGCTACTCGTGTTTCCTAATCCATGGTGCCTATAGGTGGTTGTTTAATTTTTTATTTTAGGATAACTCATTCTCAGGAGGAGTTTTTTTAGTTCTGGGGCATATTCTTGTGTTTAAATATCTAACTGTACATAAGTTCTTAATGAAACTTTCGATACTGAATATTGCATTGTTGCTTCTTATGCATACTTTGCTACTGGTACTTATTAGCTATTTATTTATAATGTGCTGACCTCAAGTTCCTGGGGGTTCTTACTTCTATCATTCCTTTTTTTGTTTTTTGTTTTTTGTTTTTTATTTTTCTGTTTGTTGATATAGATGCCATCAAACAATGATCCATTAGACGAGGCAACTGGTTCCGTTGGACCAATTCGTAGGCTTCGGCATAAGGCATCTGCAGTTACTAATTCCAGACGATCTGCTTACTTTTATCCAAACCGACAACCAGAGATGAAGGTAGAAAACTCCAATACTTCGGAAGGCATTTTACCTGATATGAAGAAGAATCTGGAATTTGAAGGAGCAAGCACCATTCCTCTATCACAATCAGCAGTAAACAACAGCTCTGACTCAAGTCCTCTGATGGTCCGTCCACAGTCCAGTCAGGTTGCTAGGACAATCCTAGAGCATATTACTAGAAACCCACCTACTCCTAAAGAAAAGACGGAAGAGTTAAAGAGAGCAATTCAATGGAAGAAAACCTCATCTTCTAATGTACAAACGGTCAAGCCAAACGAAACCAGTAATTTGGCCGTAGAGTTAGATTCTCACCAAAAATCAAACCAAGTAGATCAGAACTGTAACCCCCAATCGAGTGAAAAGGGAAAAACCATGTCCATGATTCTTCCAAAGGAGAGTTCTGGCAGAAATTCTGATGCTGCAATCCAAAATCCTTTCGGTCCAAAGTTTAGACTTAGCAATGCTGAACCAAAACACAAGGATGATGCAGGCTTAAATGTTGGTAGCTCATTGCCTAAGGTATCACTGCAACTTTGCAGTTGGTTTTAATTCGTTGATGCATTATTGACCGACTTACAGATGCTTATTGTGTATGTATTTGAAGTTACTAGCATAAGCTTGAAGAGTTTTTAATTTGTGGTTGAATTTTTGGGCAGGTTGTTCCAAAGACCGTTCCCGTTCCAGCTCTTGGATCCAAAATGGGGGCTCAAATGAAGCCTTCCCCTTCCCTTGGAGGCAAACCTGTTTTTACATCCATTACCATCAACAAGCCTGAGTCAAAATGGACATTTTCTTCCGATAGTGGTTCGGCGTTTACTTTCCCTGTTTCCGGAGCATCCTCAGGAATGCTATCAGAACCACCAACACCATCCATCTTCCCATCAACCAGCCTTGGGGGTAGTCAGCCTCTATTACTGAAGCCCGAGACTCCAATTCCTTCATACAGCTTTGGCTCAAAGAAGTCCAGCCGTACCCTTATTTTCTCATTCCCTTCAACAAACAGCGATAAAATCCTCACTGAAGCCTCAATTAAGTTCAGCTTCGGATCCAAGGATCATACAAGACTTTCCTTCAGTTCTGTTGGGAAAGATGCAGTTTGTTGCTAACTGATTAGACTTGTTAAGAAACTTGTGGCATGGCAAATACCTTATTATTATTTTTTTTTATATAAGAAAACAACAAAATATGAAGTGCAAATTCAATCAAGATAGAAAAAATAGCTTGTGTGCCAGTTGATGGCGTTCGTTTATGTATATTTTCCTTTCCAATCAAAGTAATGGTTTAATTTCATGTAAGAGATTAGTTGTAAACATTAACCAAGCTGTCACATCATTAAGTGAGAACAAGATTCCTGAATTAAGTTTAGTTTGGTTGGATGTTGAGAAGCTGTGGACAAAAGGGGGAAGTAGGTTTTTGTCACATGTGAAGTGTTTTTTGATGCAGAATTAGAGGGAAAAATGTGGGAAAAGGGAATGGGAAACCTACATCCTAATTTCGTATCAGTAGATATTTTGATTGGATGAGAGATAGGGTATAGAAGAAGAAGAAGAGGTGGAGGTGGGAGAGTGAAAATCACAAGATGAAGCCTGAAATCACATGTTTGCATGTAACGAGGAAGTCATTCCCTCCTATGAGAGATAAAACATAAAACTGAAATGGTGGGGGGTCCCCATCCCATTCCCCCATTCCTTTGAAGCTTTAGGGTTTTGTAAGAGTGAGTGCGGAAGGGAAGGGGGGTTGGGTTTGTGGGGAAGAAAGTCAGAAAGAGATTGAAATAATGAATGCGGGAGCAGACATGATTGTGACGTTTCAGATTCTAAATGTCAGAAACCTTATTTATTTATTTATTTATTTTTTGTGCAGCAGAGAACTGCCGAGTGGCAGCGGCCGCAGCTGCTGCTGCTGCTGCTGCTGCTCCACCACCACCGCTACCTCTGCTCCACTCTATACTCTTTTTCTCATGTCTTTTTCCAACTCAATCAATTCTTTCTTTCTTTCTTTCTTTCTTTCTTTCTTTCTTTTGCCAGCCAGCTTGTTATCTATCCCCACATTCATTACCAACCACTTGAAGATCCCTAGGACATTCAATCATTATTATTTAATTCTTTCTTTCCTCTCTTCCTTTCCTTTCCTTCCCTCCTCCTTTTAATTTAATCAATCTTAAACTAATTATTAATTATATGGTTTTTCTTTTGTATAACTGTATCACTCTATACTCCACTTTTCATCTTTCTATCTCAATTTAATTTTTAATTTTACACATTTAAACCTATTTTTTTTATAGTATTAGGATTGATTTTAAAGAACACTTTTAAAATGACCGAGTCCTAATCATTCTTTCACTAAGATAAAATCAATCTTAATTTTTCGCAAAATTTATTTTTCTCAAAATCTAAAAATTATAGTGCTGACATCCATCTGAAAATTGAGAGGGAGAATTTGTAAGATGGATAAGATCATAAAACTTGCTGAAGGAGATCTAATTAGAAGATATTTTACAATATTTCATGAGAAACAAATTTTCAAATTCTATTAGACTATTTTTTAAAGTTTACATATACCCTAAAAGCTTAGGGACTAGAATTATATTGCAACTTTATATGAAATTTGTATTATGTGACACAAAGTTTTAGATTTGTTATTGCATGTTTACTACCACATACAATTATTTTCTTAAAGTTCAAGAAATAGAATTGATAATATGAAAATTTATAAGCTAAAGAAAGCAAATGCAAAAGTATATGAACTAAATTTAAAACCTTAGACAATATATAATTAAATCCCTATATCCAATATAGCAACGTTAAAACTGCATAGTGAAACAGTGGCATTACAATTTGTTATTGGTATCATTAATCTCAATCCATAATACTAATATAATGTTTTTTCCCTTTTAAGGTTCAATGGAAATTATTCCAACTCAAGTACTTTTGATCATTGGTATACATTTTATGTCAATTGAAGTATGTTTATTTTGACATTTATTTGGTAGTATACACATTAAGATAAGTAATATAATTATATCACGACTTATTGATGTATAAATAGCTCAACAATTAAGATATTAATAATATAATAATTAAGTTAAGGTTAAAATATAATTTTGTTCTATATACTTTGAAATTTGTTCAATTTGAGTCTCTATATTTTCAATTTTCCTTTTTTTTTTTTTAAATGATAAGTTAGGTCAGGGGATGCACCCGAACATCTCCCCTAAGTGGACACCTTCTTAACACCTTTATCATCTCCCATTCATTAATATTCAATAAGCACCGAGAGATTATAAAAACGAGTACAAAGAGAGGGCTAGAGATAAGCCCATGCATATCTAATTGGTACGAGGAGCATTAAGATTAATAACTATGGTTGATGGACTATAATCATTAAAAATGCATGCCTTGTGTGACCATAAGCAAAGTTTAGATGTCTTACATAAGTTAGTATTACTTCTGGCGATATTTGAGAACATTCAACTATTTCTTTCAGACAACATATTAAAGATGATAATCTTTTTCTTGGAGTCTTGTTTAATCGAAAGCATGTCTTTGCAAAGGGAGCCAATTGAGCTATGGCTGTTGTGCCACCCAATTTCGGAAGCCATCTTAGACCAAACAGTGGAGGCAGTGTTGCACCAAAGGAAAAGATGGTTTAGCTTTCGCTGTGCTTTTGGCAAAGGATATACCAGTTGGGATTTAGCTAAAAGTCTGGAAGATTTCTCTGTAAAATCTCCGTAGTGTTGATGCTTTGATGGGACAAAGTCCAAAGAAAGAATTTGCATTTTTTTTGGAATATAGGATTTCCACAGCTTCTTGTAGTATTCAGTTCTGAGCGGTGGGGCAGGTCTGATCGATTGGTTGAAAATAGCTTCTTAATTTTCGATGTTTTGAACATCTCATTAGTGGTGTGTTTTCCACATAGGTTTGTCTCTACCTCTACTTTCACTAGGTGGAATGAAGCTACTTTTGACAGAGTTCTAGTGTTCCACCTCTCTTTCCCTTAGCAGTGTTCTAGGGTGAATATCCCAAACCATTTTCTCTTGATTATAGGCTTCTTTAATTGATCCATTTGGAATTTGTGACAAAGCAAAGAGTCTAGGGAAGGCTCTTTTCATGTCATAATACTTTCTAGAAAGAAATTTGTTCTCCGTTGTTTATCTTCCAGGATAAGTTGGATTTGAACCAATCGAGGCCCTTAACGATGGACGTCCAAGGGGATTTTGCGCTACAAAAACTGCTCATCATGGGAATTTCTCCAACAAAGTTGTGTTTGTATTTTGCAAGGATCAATCTCTTCCAGAGGGGGTTACCTTCTTCATAAAAACGCTAGTCATTTACAAAGCAAAGAGAAATTAGTAACTTCCAAGGTATTGATGTCAAGGCCACCTTTGTCTTTAGAGGAAGTAACCGTCGGCGAATTTATAAGGTGAGTATAATGGCCTCCATTTTTATATTTCCACAGAAAGTTTCTGCAATTTTTTTCCAATGATTTTGTAAACCGATTTGGGGGCTTTGAAGACAGTCATCATGTAAGTAGGTAGGCTGGCCAGGGAGGATTGGATAAGTGTGAGTTTTCCTCCTTTGAAGATGTATAAAGTATTTCCAGTTATTGAGCTTCTTTTGATTATTCTCTAAAATATGCTCCCAAAAAGCTTGTGTGTGGCTTGCCACCAAGAGGGACCCCCAGGTAGCTAATAAGGAGAAAATGGTGTGTTAAGCCCCATCTATATGCAATCTCAGCACAAATTTTGTTTACGTTAATGGCAAACAAAAGGTGGATTTTTTCATATTAATGTTGAACCCAGTAGCAACTTCAAAGGTTTTAATGATGTTGTGTATATTCTCAAGTCCTTCGTCATTATCTTCGGCAAAGATGAGAATGTCATTAGCAAAAAGTAGATGTGTGAGATGACAATTTTCTGAAACATAAACTCTAACTTTTCCTTGTTCTTCGAGTTTCTGAAATAATTTACTGAGGTAGTCCATGACGATGACAAACACGAACGGTGATAACGAATCGCCTTGCCTAATTCCTTTGTTTGGTTTTATGCACCCATTCAATTTGCCATTTATGAGGATGGAGTACTGCACATTGGACATGCACGCCATGAGCCATTTTCTCCATTGTACGGGAAAACCTTTTTTGTTTAGCATGAAGTCTATGAACTTCCAACTACTCTTGCCAAAGGCTTTTTCAATGTCGAGCTTTATATCGAAGCCTCTCGTTTTTTATTCTCCAGAAGTCAATAGCCTCATTTGCCATAAGGATAACATCAATAATCTGTTTGTTTTTCACAAAAGCCAATTGGTTTTCGGATATGGATGATGGAAGCGTTTGTTTGAGCCTCTCCGCAAGTGTCTTGGCAATGATCTTATAAAGGGATGTTGTGAGGCCGATCGGTCTATAATCAGTAGCTTTAAGACATTTCTCCTTCTTGGCAATCAGTGCAATATAAGTGTCATTAACATTGTTGTTTGTGATACTATTTTGAAAAAAGTCTTGTAACACTTTCAATATATCAGGCTTGAATGTGTTCCATGACTTTTTAAAAAATTCCATAGTGAAGCTTGGTCCGGGAGCTTTATTATTGCCAATAGAAAGCAGGGCATAATGTATCTCTTTTTATGTGAAGGGGTTACAAAGAAGCGATTGTTGGGATTGGTTAATGGGTTGCCAATCAAGGTTGTCAATAAACCACTATTTTTTGTGTTTTCCAATGAAGATATCTTTGAAATGTTGTACGAAGACATTTTCAATAGAGTTGTTTGTGGTGCAGCTATTCCTATGTTTATCAGGATCTTAGAGATAAAACTTTGACGTTGCCTTGTCGTGAAGACTTTGTGAAAAAAAGCCAAGTTTTCATCCCCATCATGTAGCCAAAGCCTTTTATATTGTTGAGCCCAAAACGGAGCTTATGTAGCGGCTTCGGTGCTGAGATCGATTTTCAAAGAGGTTCTACGAGCACTGTCGATTTCACTGAGGTTTTGCTAACTTTCGAGCTTATCAATCCTTTCAATTTCTTGAATCCAAGATTTCTTCTCTTCGTTTGTCACCTTCTTTTGCCTAGCCTGCCAACTTTTTATTTGATTGGAGAGTTGTTTGAGTCTCTTGTTGAAGGAATAACCGGGGAAACCAATTTAACTAGTAAAGTCCCACCAGTCCTTTACATTTTTGTTGAAGCTATATATATATAGCTCCAAGTTGATGTTGTTGAAACAGAATGGACTGGGACCCTAGCTAAGTTATGAATTCTCGAAGATGAGGGGAAAGTGATTCGAAGTAACTCTAGCCAAAGTTCTGGTAAAATGAGAGGTAATTTTTTCTTCCCATTAAGGAGTGTATTGGAATCGGTCTAATCTTGATAAGACAACATGAGCTCTGAGGTTGGACCATGTTAATTTACCATTTGTTAGGGGAGGTTCAATGAGGCCGAGTGTCACACCCCCTCTCGAATTACCTACCTATCCTGAAAGGGAATGTGAAGACAATAAACATCACCCCTCTTGTGACGCATATTGTCTCTTCTTATCTGCCTTGCTGCGCATACATTTATTCATATACATACATAGAACTCAGTCATACTACACATGCTTATAACTTGATCTAATTCCATGTATAGAGTACATTTTTATTACATAGCATAATTCCACTTTCATAACCATTATACAATGTACAACTCCACCAACAGTCCCCACTCTAACCTACATGATCTACATGCCATTTACATAAAAATATAGACAACATACAACTCTCAGACTTGACTGTATTTTGAGAACTCGAGACTTAGGCAGGGTGAGCTGAAGTAGGCTAAGCACCGGGAACGTCCTTGCTACCTGGGGGGGAAAAGGAAAACACTCGAAAACATAAGCTAACAGCCTAGTGAGTGACCAATTTTTGTAAAACGAACATTCATTGAAAACAGGCATGTTATGTATAATAAATAAGTAAGAGTTTAACATTTTGCTCAAATTAAACATACTTTCTATAAAATCCCATTAATCTCATAAATCAAATCTTAAATCATAAAGGAGCGGTTTCCAAGGAGTTTATCAATATCAGTTTAGTTTTTCAACTCTTCCCTTAGTTGAGGCGGAGCAATGCTTCTACGCACTCAACGTCGAAAAATCACCTTAGTTGGGGTGGAGCAAAGCTCAACACTCCCAACGTCGAAATTCTCCCTGGCTCAATGCGGAGCAAACTCGACGCACCAGCCAAATCAACCTCTATGTGCACATAGAAATATGACGGGTTGCCCATGTACCTTTTCATGTCCTTGAGTACTGGGTCCCGGGGAAACTCACGTGCCTTCTCGTGTCCTTGAGCACTTAGCCTCCTCAAAAACGTTTTAGAATTTCGTTCATATAATAGTTCATATGAAAATCCTTTCATAGAAATCATACAAAACTTTATTCAATAACATTTCATAAAAATGTTTTCTATCAACTTTAGAAATGTATAACATGCCTTATGAGTAATGCAATCAACATTATGCATATTAAACAGTTCATTGTAAATCATACTTCATAAGAACATTTTTAATTAAATAGAATTGAAAAATAAAATAGTCACTCACAACTCTTTCTAAGCTTTACGTGGGTTATACACTTTCCCTATTTCTTCTTGGCCTGCAAGAGACATGTACCTTGCGTTTTTCAACATTGAATCTTCTTCCTTTTCTAAACTAACTTAATAAACGAGAATCATAGCGACACCAACCAACAAGAGTTATTACTAGCGATACTTGATGGAGCGACACTAGCGTTACCTTACCTTAGTAGCGATACCCAGCGATATCTAGCGAGTTTTGTGAGACGGACAACTCCTTTGCGTCTTAGCAGTACTCGTCTCGCTACTAGTACTTAGACAACGCACCGATACTTGGTTTTAGCAGCATCCTGCACTGTGATTCTTTCTTTCCTCTTGTTCTTACTTCAATCTATTAAAAGTCATGATTTCCAACGGATTTAGAACTTCTTCCTTTCTACAAACTTATAGAGAATTGAGTTTTATAGCTTACCTCAAAATTTCAAGGCTTAACTCTTCTTCATTCCCTCGTTATTCCAAAATCACTTCATGCCGCTCCAGATTGCTTAACAATCTTGTAAGTGCTGCTTTTCCCTAAAGATTCACATAATAAATTTCAATTTCAGCTTTATCATCCTTCACAAGATTTGTTAGGAATTATGTTAACTTACTGACCTCCAGATTTCAGCTCTAAACTCGGCTTCTTCTATATGTTCTACTCCAAATATCAACCACTGTTCAGTATGTGCGACTGCAATCCATCTTCTGTTCCAGCTCCGTTTTCAACATCGAAACGAGTGGAATTTCGCCCAAAAACTACAAGAACACCTTCCTAAATCTCCTCCTGAAGTTTATCTGGAATATGAAACCGACTTAAGCTCTCGAAAATGTCTTAAAAAATGAATAAACATTTAATTAATCCAACTATATATATTACCGACTTAGCCTTCACAAACACCAAGATTAATGTTGCCGACTTACCCCTCACCCGCAGGCCGGCGCGGGGTTCTCACTTCGACGTGAGGCGCTCATGTTAAAATTCTCCTCCAACGCCTTCAGCAACTAGCCTCACCCAACGCATGGCGTCGTCCTCAACGCTTCCTACTTTTGACGCATACAACTCAGTCATACACCACTATCTTCGTCACGTCAAGACCACTCTGTCTTCGACGTGGAGCGACTTCAACTCATGTCTGTCTTCAACGCATCGACTTCAGCGCATGGCTGTCCTCAACGCAGAGTGAATTCAGCACATGACTGTCCTCAACGCAGAGCGACTTTAGCGCATGGTTCAAACACATTTCTTCATCGCTAGAATTACTTATCCTTCGATGCATGGGCTTGTCCAACGCTTAGCCAAGATTTTACTTTCCAAAAATTCTTACTCTCGCTCCCGGCCACTTCTTCCTTTGAAGCGCATAGTCACAAATGCATGGCCGCACCTCAACGCTTGGCAACGCAAATCAGTGCTTACACCGAGACGGCTGATTCTGAGTCGAACTTCTTCATGCTGTATTTTGTTGGATTATTAGATGATATTGAAGTCTCCTACCAATAACCAATTTGGAGAGCAAGTTTTGTTGAGGCTGGAGATCTTCGTCAATAATTTGTTTCTTTCTTTTCTTTTGGCAAGTCCATAAATAGTCGTTTTCTAGCAGCTGAAACCATCAGACAATATAACGTTTGCTGAAATCGAATAATCTTTCTCCATGTAACTTGTCACTGTGTGTCAAAGATCATCCCATATAATTAAGGATGATACCATCAGATCTGCCATTAGCTTTTAAGGATATCCATTTTATACTAATTGAGCTCCAGATTGATTTGATGATTTTTTTGGAGACATTTTGAAGTTTAGTTTCTGTTAAAAGAACAAAGTCAGGACAATAACCGGAAATAACATTTTTTTATTAAGGTTCTTTTGGAGGGAGAGCCTAACCCACGTACATTCCAGGGTAAAATCTTCATGTAGGTCCAAAAGACCCTAGTTGCAAGTAGTTTGTGATTCCCCTATTTCCAACTTCTTTCTCCCTGTTCTCGATTTCTCTGGCTTCAAGTTCGTTGGTTGGAGTCAGTTTGAGGTTGTATTTTCTAAGCCAAACAATAAACTCTTTTTTGAAGGCTTCTTCAGGGGTTCTGCGCTGTCCAATTTTAGTTCATGTATTTTCAAGAAGTCTTAAATTTAGTCTCCACTCCTAGTTTATTGTCGATATTTTTTAAAAAAGAAATCGTTATCTTTAGCATTTTTGCTATCAGTTTGTATTTTCTTGCAAGAAATTAAATTATAATAAAATTAACTTCGAGAGACTAAATTTAGGGCTTTCAAATATAGAAAAATGAACTAAAATATTTACAGATATAGCAAAATTTTACTGTTTATCTGCGACAAACCGCGATAGTTTACTATCTATGTCTATCTGTGTCATGATAGACACAAATAGTAGTCTTTCGTGATCTATCACAGATAGATTGTGATATCTTGCTATTATTTGTAAATATTTTAAAAAATTTTGCCATTTAAAATAATCTCTCCTAAATTTAAAATGTAACGAAAATTCATGAACTAAGATCAAACAAACTTGTGATATTTTAATATTGTCTTCTATTGGAACTCTGTTAACCCATGTGTGTAGGAATATAATTCGCATATGATTAATTGTGACACATTTTACTTTGTTAAACAATAAAGTTTATGCAGCCAAAGTCCATGAGTCAATGGTCTCAATAAGAATGAATCTGAAAAAGATTCATTTGTTATTGTAGCTTTAGTCAGTGGTTCTTTTTTAATAGTTAAAATTGAGAAATATTTGAAAAGGGAAAGTGTGGGTGTTTGAAATTTTATACAAACATAATATGGTGGTCCATCATCTACTTTTGTGTGTGGTTGGTTAATTATATGGCCATAGCTGCATGCAGTCTATGCTATATATTTGGACATATAAAATCTTTTCTTAGATAAACTTTGCTTTTTGTGTGTCAAAAGGAAACACCTTTGCCCTTCCCCCTCTTTTCCCTTCCTATTTTCAAACTCTATATATTATATTATATATTTTACCATCACCTTAAACAACAATAACTTCAACATGCTATGTATTTCTTTACAAACTTATTATTATTAGAACTATGAGCAGTTATACACTTAATCTAATTTTTTCCATCCTTTAAAATTACAAAATTACACAAAAAAAAAAAAAAAAAACCACCCGCATTGACTGCGCACAATAGATGGATGCAACTTAGGCTATACTTAAACTTTTCCTCTTATTTAACTAAACTAATACTCTACGTTATGGCTTTTCTACAAACAAAAGGGTTATGTTAAATGTTAGATACAAACGAAGTCCCGCATTTATTAGGTGAAACTAAAAACAAAGTAAATCCAAATATGAAGATATATGTAGAAAGTTTGATGTCTTATCGTTAAAATGGAAGCACAAATGAATAAAAAAATGGCGCATGTTACATGTAGTGGGATGAATTCTTCAAAGTAGCCACTTTATTTACATTAAATAAATTTATTCGAGTCTATCAGCTTAAACTTGTCAACCTACTATAATGAATAAGTAATTAATAAGATGAGAGTTTTGTATATGGTTAAGCCTTGAATGTTCATATCATGGATTAGTAGTATTTTTCATACCCCATAAAATTATATATGGAGCATGAAGAGTCCATCTCTCTTCATTCCCTTTATACTTGATTGGGAAGAAAAGTGAAGGAAAGGAAGTGCAGAAATTATGCCACTTGTCTAGATGAATGCTCCAAGGAACATGTTAAATCATACATGTAAAAACAAAACCAATTGACTTTCCATTCCAAGTGCCCATTGGGACACCACACATTTGATTATTACACTATCACATCTATATATCTACATGCATTATTGTTTAGTTGTCTATTGGGAAATTTGCCTCAACTTAATTCTAAAGTGAACTCTCTACTTCTTTTGATCTTCTATATGTAATAAAGAGGGAGCTGAAGAATAATAATGTTCATAGAAGAATTATACTACATAACACAATTTCACACATATATTGATATGTCTTTTGCATCATCCAATGCCTTAACATTTAGTTCACTTCATCAACTTTTTGAATGTCCAAATGCTAAAAATTCAAGCAAAATGTGAACTAATTAACTTGATATTGGGAAGTGAGTGGAGATTTTGGCATTTTCAAGTCATATTTTTTATAACCATAGTGGAGTTAAATAGTGCAACCCAAAGATGGATATTAATTATAATAATTGTCACTTGAATTTAAACAACAAATTCAAGTCATTGGCCTTTGTTTTTCATGGGGGTAAAAGAAGAAGAAAAAGAAGGTAGTAGAAAGTCACAGAACTAAATAAGAGGTGGAAAAAAAGCAGCAACTTCATTCATATCAGTTTTACTCATTTGTTTAATAGTGCAGCCCTTGTCATTAAACGCTCAGAACCCTGATACCATAAAAAGAAAGAAAAAAAGATTAAACAATATGAAATGTATAGTTTGGATGAAATTCAACAAATATAGCAACAAGTTCAAAAGTTCCTAGCTTTTAGATTAATGATTGTATAAATATATGTACATTCTTTAAATTACAAGTTTATTCTCTCAACTTTGAAGTTTTCGTCTAGCTCTATTGATTTTAAATTTTCATATTTAATCTACTTCAAAATTTTAAAATTCATAGATCATTTAGGGTTCCATTATACATAAACTTCAAATTTATGGACATATATTACACTTTTGAAGTTCGGAGACTAAATAGATACAAATCTAAAAGTTTAGTAACTAAATTTCTAAGTTAATTTTTTTTTTTCATTTGATTGAGTTTAATTATAGGTGACATGTTACATTAATTAATAAGAGCATAATAATAAAAGTACTTACATCATCTAGCTTCACTTGATTGTTGGTTTCCAACATCAGACCAAAGTGAATACGAGGAAAGTGTGCCCACTGATCAAATTAACCAATCAAAATTGAAATTAAAATTCATCTACCATTATGATTATTGTTATTATATTATTATGCAAAATTTATTATTACATCATCGATTTTTTCTTTTAAACTTACGTTTTTGGCTGCCGTACTGAAAGCTTCCCTGTGGCTAATCTCAGGATTACTTGCCTTGATCCTTTGGATTTCCTCTCTGTAGCAACATCATAATACAATTAAATTCATTAAAATAAAGTTCTGTTGATAACCATTATTTAATTTTTATTTTTACAAACACTATTCTTTTTTTTTTTTTTTTTTTTTGGAGGATTGTTATCAACATCCATACAACTAAAATGTTTCATTTTTTAAATTTGGTTTAGACTTCCAATGTTGATTAGAAAACGATGAATAAATTATAAGGAAATAATACAAAAACAAACCACGATTCTTGGTTATAAAACAGTTGAATGAAGATAATTAAGAAGTGAAGAAGTGCATAATATAAATATATAATGAACCTATTAATTAAAAATATTAATGAATAAATTGGAAAGAAATGACAAAGAGAAAGCACTTATGAAGGCTTTGGTTACTCACTTTATGAACTGATTATATGCAGAAGGTACTCTCTGCCTCTTCTCGGGAGCTGAAAAAAGATAACAACAACTCATAAACTTTCAACTTTTTCCAAGTAAATTAATAAAACTTCAAATAAATAGGAAAAAAATATAATTTTTTTTTAAAAGGAAAGCGAAAATATACTGACGTCGATTCACAACCCTCTCCTCTGCTGCAATTGTAGTGGGTGCTCGAATTTCCATCTTATTACTGTTATTACATTTGGATGATGATCCAAAATCACCTTGAAAATCTCCTCCACTACAACCATACAAATTGTAATTTGGAACCTACAATATAACTTTCGTTGTTATATAGCTCAACAGTTAACACATTATTTTAAAAATTAGTGTTTTCAATTATGTGATGAGTGTGACAAAGTTTTAAGGAAGGAAGTACATTATTATTGTTGGAGAAGTGGGGGAGGAAGGAAGTTTATGAAATGATGTTTCATAAGAGAACCCAGAAGGAAATATTCCAACATTGAAATGACTGAATCAGTTGGAAATAAAAGCATATAATACCTTGATTTGGCAGATCAATCTCAAACCAAAGTCAAAAGGGACTTTCAGATCTCCATAAAAAAAAATTGAAAATTTTGTTTTGTTTTTTTTTTTTTTTTTTTTTTTCTCTCCTTTTTATATTTTGTGTTTGTGTTGGAAGAGTAGATGACAAAAACCTAGGTATAGGTAATAGGTATATAGGTGAAAGAAGCTCTCTCCCCTAGAAAAATAAACAATAATCACAAAAACCTAAAAGAACCCTAAACCCAAAAAGCACAATCTAGCAAAACAAGGCTAAAAGAAAAAGGCATTTAAAAAGGGTTAACACTTCTCAATAAAACCTGAAAGAAAATGTTGAAATTTGATGGATAAAAGAGTTAGACTATGGGATTATGGCGGCTGTGGAAGCTACCTAGGGTTTTTGTTATTGAATTTAAACATTAATTTGAGAATCTGGGTCAGATGGATTAATTTTGTAAAAAAAATGAAAAAATGAAAAAATAATAAAGATTTAGTTTTGGGTAAAATAAAAAGATTAGTTTAGGTGGGAAATTAGGGTTACCTGAAGATCTTGCCAAGAAAGAGACTGAAAGGCAGCAGCCATATTGACGGACCACAGATTTGTGCAGTGCCCACATCGGACTGTCACAATATCAAACAAACTACTGCATGGAACACTCACCTGCTCATCATCATTATCATCATTATCATCATCATCATCATCAAATTCCTTCTCAAACAAATTTATAGGTAAAATCTATGTAAAATGAAGAGGATTTAAACCATTTTTTTTCCTAATATTAGGATGGAAACCTAGAAGGGTGTAGTTGTTTAGGGTTTTTCTTTAATGGGTTGCAAAAAAGATGGGGCTTTTTTTTTTTTTTTTGGGTGGGTTTGAAGTTTGAAGTGAGATCTTCATTAGTGATTTTCCCCTTAAGGTAAAGGCAGGTGGGTTTTGAGGGCTTATAGAGAGTGGCATTTTTAAAGAAAAGAAAAGGGCATTATTCATGACTTGTCTTCATCATCCTTGTCATCCAAGACCTTATTTTTTTTTTAATTTTTTTTTTTTCAACTTTTGAAACTCCATTATCTCTTCTTCCAAAGATTTCAATCCCAATAATTTTTCTAAATTCAAAATTGTCAAACAAAAACACACAAATTATTAATCTCTCTCTCTTTCTCTTTCTCTCATCTGTATTTTCAGGTATCTATGACTTTATTTTGACTGCAAAAGAAGAAGAAGAAGAAGAAGAAGAAAAAAAAGGTCCAAAACAATGGAGACCTGACTGAATTGAAAATCAAATTAAACAAAGCATGAATAGAGAAATTAGAAAAAAGAAAACCCATTTTTCAAATTTCCATCAAGATCTAAAAATCAGAAAAGTTAGGCAAAATTAACCCAAAAAACAAAAAAGAAAGAGATGTTTATATATATACCGCAAGAACAATATTGCAAAAATTGCAAGGGATGTAGCAGAGTTGTTCAGGTGCAATATCGATGCAGCTGGCCGCCATGGATTTTTGATGAGTTTTTCACAGAAAATTAAACAAACGACACTCAACTTTTTAGTGAAGAGGAAGAAGAAGAGTGTGAAGAGAGAAAGAAAAGAAATAAAGTAGAGAAGAAGAAGCTCTGATGTCTCTGTCTTTTCAATTTTGGAGAAACCCAAATGAGAAAAGTTAATAATATATAGAATCCTTTCTAAGAATAAATCCCCTTCTCGGAGGATACTGTAAAACTTTCACCTCTTTTTCTACATTAACTAAATCTTATATATATATATATATTGAAGGCTCAAAGTAAGAGAGAGAGAGAGAGAGAGAGAGAGAGAGAGAGAGAGAGAGAGAGGGAGAGGTAAATGGATGCTGAGGGAAACTAAAAAAGGTGAGTGAATGATATGTAATTTTAAACACAAAAAAAATCAAAGTGCCCACTGAAAATATTGGGACCAACAGAGAGAAATTAATGAGAGAAAAAGAAGGATAAAAAAGGATTTGAGAATCATCAATTTCACTAAAAAGAATTTGAGCAAGTGTCCTTTGCATAGAAAACTTAAGCTAATGCATTATGGAATGGTTTTGAAAAGTTCTTCTTTTCCTATTGTGTTTAGGAAAAATGGGACATAAGTTTGAGATGTCTTAGCGTAGCTTCTATTCTCTCGACCTCTAATATCTTGTAAGAAAATATTGGGTGAGATTTATATTTAATTTTTTTTAAAAAAAATTAAGGCTATATTTCTATTGCAAAGCTATGCTCAATTTTAACACCTACTTTGTTTTTATTGGTTTATTTTTTTGTTTGGTTGTCTAAATTTTAAGAGAATTTAATTCTCAAAATCAAAATGAAGTTTACTAATTGTACTGTAATTTCTTGTATATTTCATCTCGGTAGGCAATGAATCTATTCTTTATTTGGCCTGAAGTATGATAAGGGTACTACAAATGTGTCAATGTAGCTAGTTGAGATATTATTTGTGCACCTCTTATAACAAGATTTTAAATTTGTGAGCAAACAAACTAAATTTTCAAAAATAAAACACCAAATGGTTATTATATATATATATATATATATATATATTTTTTTTTTTGAATTGTGTGTATTTTCTCACCATTTCTTTAGTATGAATTTTCTCATTCTTATTTTCATGTGCAACATTTGAATTCACATCAATCCAAATTCTAAAAACTAATTTTTTTAGTTTTCAGAACTTAATTTGAGTTTTAAAAATCTTCAAAGTAGATAATAAAACAAAGAAACAAATAGTGTTTCTCAATTTTTAAAAATCAAAAACAAAAAATTGAGGTTTCAAGACAACCATTTGATTTTAGTTTTTTATTTTTGAAAATTAAGCTTACAAACACTACTTTTTTTTTTTTGAGTTTTTTTGTTTTGTTATATACCATCTTACCATGACTTCCAAAAATCAAGCCAAGTTTTTCTTTTTTATTTTACATCTATGAGTGTTTAGGTCAGCTTACGTGCACTTCGACTAATCTCGCGGGACAACCCGCTTAACCCTACAACATTTGGGTGCTAAGAAAACCTATAGAATATTAAATCCTAGGTAAGTGACCACCATGGATTGAATTCATGACCTCTTAGCCTTTTATCAAGGTCATGCTCCCCTATTTACACTAGGTCAATCCATGATGTTAAAATCAAGCCAAGTTTTGAAATAGTTTTGAAAAATTTGTTTTTATTTTTAGAATTTGAGTAAGAATTCAAATGTTTTTTTTAAAAAAAATGAGAAACTCATCCAAGATAAAAGATAGAGATATTGAGTGGAATAAGAAAACTAAACTTAATAAGTATGACAAATTTTGAGTTTTTTTACAAGAAAAAAAAAATAAAAACAAGAAATAACAAGTAATTAACATATATCATTAGGCACAAAAGCATCCATCTAGAGGGTGCTGATAGGAGTGCAACAAAAAAAACAAAAAATCGATAAATCGAAAATCCAAATCGATCTAATAGTTTGGTTTGATTTTTTAGTATGACATTAGATATATTGGTTTATATTTGGAGAAAACAAAAAAGTATTGATTCAGTTGGTTTTTTATTTGAAAAGCCAATCAAAATCAAACTGAACCTATGATATATATACCCTTGAAAACAAACTCTTCATTTGGTATTTTTTAGTAATTTAAATATTATGGTGCATGTATATTTGATGTTTAGATAAAAGACCAATTATGCAACATATATGTTTTTTTATCTAGAAAAGTGGTAAGAAAAAAAAACAAAAATGTCAAATTTCAATTTATATATAAAAAAATACCTAATTTTAATTTAAAACAAGGTGGAAATAAAAATTAAAAAAAATGGAAGAAAAAGAGAAAATGCCAAAAATCGAGAACCAAACCAATAATAAACTGATCCAAATAAAACTAATCCATTGGTTTTGTTCTTTATTGGACATTGGTTGAATCCCTTCATTGTAAAACCAATTGGTTTGGTTTGGTTTGGTTCTTGGTTGGCACCAAAATTGATGAAAAAGAACTAACTATTACCCCTAGGTGCTCTTCAATCCATGTCCTATGAGGTGGGTCTTCCATGCACAAAAAACGGCCAGACCGTGAGTGACAAAATTATTGTTTCATGGGCATTATTAAAAGTGAAATTGCAATAAACGGGCATTGTGTTGGGAATCTTGAATATCATTAACAAAACCTTGAACTTTGTTGTTGAAATGATCTAATCGTGTGAGCAATTCTCACATAATTAATGAGTCCATTTCCACCCAAAAAGGATACATCTTTGCTTTCACGATATAAGGATAGTCTAGGAGAGCAACAACCTCACAACAAATTCCACAGATCCAGTGAACTTCAGAACTTTTTGCATTAGTACCATAGAGTGACTCCATAGCCCACACCATTCACAAGCTAAACGAAGCATCAAAGTTGAGTTTACATGAGTTGTCGAGGGGCTTCCATTAGTCAGAGCTTCCGTCATCTAGATGGTGAGTGGGTAGTTAGGTCTATTAAAATCGTGATCTCTCCTAATGAGTATGAGAATCCATCTCCTCAACGAACTCCTACGTCCACTGGATAGGAATTGACAAATTAAAAGCTGAAACTTTAGATTGAAAGGCTAGACACATAATTAAATTATTTTAGTCTCTAAGCTTTAAAAAAATGTATATTAGAGTCTGAATGTGAAAAAAAGAGAGTTAAATTTAAATTATATTGTTATTATTATTCTTTTTTCTAGATTTAAAATTTAACAAAATCAAATCATATTGTTTTGCCGTGATCCAAATCAAGCAACTAACAACTTTTACTGTAACCGCGTATTGAGGGTATGACTTGAGAGTACGTAGGGGAAGAAGCGAAGCTCCCAATTTCAGTTCTCAATTTAATGCTTCCCAGTTTACTGTTTAATGTAACATCAAATTCATATCCAACACACATTTATAACTCACAATATTAATTCCCACTGCAAACTTCTTTATTATGACATAATATGTAATTTGAGGTTCCATTAAATTGACGGAAGTTTTTCTTTTTTATTTTGTCATGATATGTGCATGGTATTATGATTTTGTCGAAATGTGGTTATTTTCACATTTCCATGAATTCGACTTAACATTTTGATGGGTTCGACATTAACATGAAGAGTCAATCGATGTTTTCATTATATTGTAAAAAAATTATGAAACATAAAGCATAGTAACCTATAAAATGTCTCTAAGATAATTATTTTAAATAACAAAACTTAATATATCATTGTTTATTAGTGATAGACGTGATAAACATTTATCAATATCTATTACTAATAGACAATGATAGGTGATAGCTAATCCATCAGTATCTATTAGTGATAGACATGACATTTTGCTCTATTGGTAAATATTTTGACTCATTTTGCTATAATTGAGAACAACTTTTTTTGGATTTTTTGTTTTTATAATTTTTCTAGACATATCCATCTATGTCAACATTTTATTAATATTTCCATCGGTATATATTTTTTTTTTTTTTTTTTTGTAAAATTGAGATCTTGACATTTTCGTGAACATCGACATTTTAAAACTTGGATGTGAATTTCTAGCATAGCTCTAATTGGATGGCTTTCCTCTTGCCTATCCTTTTTCCTTGTTCTCTTTTGGCTTTTCATTGCTTCATCTCCCTCATCTTGGACCTTCGATTGTAATTATTTTTTGAGGTAGTTGCAAATATAGCAATCATGTTCGAAATATTTGCAAATATAACACAATGCAAAAAGAATTGCAAATATAGCGACATTTAGATTTTGCTTTCAAAATCTATCAGTAATAAACTATATTAATAGTAGAGTCTATCAATGATAGATTCTATTATTGATGGATTTTGCTATATTTGGAATTGTTTTAAAATTTTGCTATACAATTAATTATTATTCCTAAAAGTGTTATCCAATGCGATTACCCAATTGTGTGGCAATGAATTCCTTTTCACTTGGGATGGGGTGTGATAAGGGTGCTATTGATGTATCAACCTAGTTGAGATGTTTTAGTGCATCTAATGATTCCTCTTTCCTTCTCGTGAATTGTTTAAAAAAAAAAAAAAAAAAAACTTGGATGTGGATTTCACAAATTGATTCTTTTTCTTTTATTATTCTCTCAACATTATGTGGGGTGGAGAAATCAAACCTAGATAAAATAATCATGGGAAAATTACTTTTTTGTTCCCCTAGGTTTTGTGTTTAGTTTCCATTTGGTCTTTAGATTTCAAAATGGTATGCTTTTAGTTTAAAGTTTTGAGTTTCATTTCAATTTAGTCTCTAGATTTTAAAATGTTACAATTTTACCTTTGATATTTGAGTTTTTTTTCAATTTGGTTTCTAAGTTTCAAAATTTACACTTTTAATGTTGATTTTTTTATTAAATACTAACACTTTAATATCTATTAACTAATTTAAAATAACTATGATTAAAACAACTATGAAGTGAAATTTTAAAATTAATTTCAATAGTGATTTAAAAGCAGCGAAACTTAATTAATTATAATTTTGGTAATTATTTTAAGTTAATTTATAGACACATTAACAATAGATACTAAAGGTAAGTATTTAGTACAAATTCGAGATTAAAAGTGTAAATCTTAAAACCTAAAGACTAAATTGAAACGAAAGTAAAAAATTAGGGATAAAATTGTAATATTTTGAAATACATAATCTAAATTAAAATCACACTCGAAACTTAAAATGACTAAAAATGTAATATATTGAAACTAAGGAACGAAATAAAAACTAAACTCAAAATTAGCTACCTAGGGACCAACAAGGTATTTTTAATTTTTTTTTTTCCAATATTCATCTACATCAACATGTCTTTTGTTAGTTGAGATGTTATTTTGGCTTGCAGATTGATTTTTCTTATGGGATAAAAATGATTACAACATTATTATTTATTTATTTATAAGGATGTATTTGGATTGAATTTTTCAACGGCGATCCACCCTAGATAATGTAATAGGAATGCAGTAAATTAGTATGTTTAAAGACTTTGATTAAAATGTAACAACTGGTATATGTGTGTGTTTTTTAATTTCATAAAAAAATACTTAGGTGTTGGTTGTGCTATACTTATCTTTGTGTAACTCACCGGTTCTCTAATTAAAATTTGCCATATGGTAAATTAATATTTTTTAAATAATTGAATTGTTAATTTTCTGCTATGTAATAAATGAAAGTTGCATGGAGATAGGTGCCGCTTAGGATGAATCCATTGCCAAATTTTATCCCAGTCGTTCATAGGGTCTTTTGATTTTAATGGAAGGTTTTGATAAGGAGGATTTTTTTCATAAATTTTTAGGTTTTCAGTTTCTTTTTTTTAAAAAAAGGGCAAATTGCAAAAACCACCCCTAAAGTATGGTGGTAGTTGCAATTATACCCTCAAATTTTCAATTGCAAAAATTAGACCCCTAAGCTTCTACAAGTGTTAAAATTGGACCCTCAAGCTTGCAATAATTGTAGAAATTAGACTCATAAATGATAAAAATTGAACCCTCAAACTTATACAGATGTTACAATTTATACAATTATGTAAGTTTGAGGGCTAAATTTTTAAAATTTAAGTTTAAGGGTACAAGTACAACTACCATTTTACTTTAGAGGTGGGTTTTACAATTTGCGCTTTAAAAAAAATCCGGTTAAATTGTCCCTATTTATGTAGTTCAAGAATTTTTTTTTTTTTTTTTCTTTTTACCTTTCAAAATTATAAAGCGAGAAAAATGGTAGATTGTTATTCTTTTTATGCTAAAAATTGAATGGAAAAAAACTGGGCATATAAGATTATTTATATTGTAGGGTTGGTTTGATTCCCTTAAGATAGAATTTTCGTTTCTATTTTGTGAGGTATTGGATATGTTTAGGCCTTTAGAAAGTTGACCGTTGTTCCAAAAATTGATCGAAGTTTCTAATTGAATGATTAGGGTTACCAACAAATAATTAACTACACATGTCTTTACTTTTCCAATTTTTAAAAATGGTGCAACACGAGAACTTCTTAGATGATCATTCAACTTAGTACTATTTTCACCTAAACATGTTTAACTACGAAGTTTTGATAAGATTTAATATATTAGTGTTGGTATAATCACACCCAAAAATTATCTTTTTATACTATGCAAACGAAAGTAGTACCTAATTAATGTTTAATGTTTAAAGTATGATCAATTGAAAGTTGTGCTTAATTGGATGAATTGAAAGTTTTGCTTAATTGTAATTCTATGTGAAGATTTTTCTTTATACTTTCCAATATTTCTTTTAGGTCTTAGCATTGTTTATAGTTTAGATGTTCTTTGAAATTCTTATTGTTTATAGTTTAAAACATGGCATAGTTGTTCTAATAATTACATGTTTGAATTCTACATCTAATTGTTAAAGTTGAAAATAAATAATTTAGTTCCTACACAATTTAAAATTTGTAACAATGAAGTTTTATACTATGATAATTAAACTATGCTCATTTTTTTTTTTGTTGATGTGTAATTGAGTTTCTCATCTAAGTAGATTAATAAGTCGTTCTTAAATCAAGTGTATTTTTATACTAAAGTGATCAAATCCTCTCAAAATAAATTCAACTTGAGTGTCAACTTGATGATAGCATAAATTCAACTTGATAATAACATCATTACAAATTTTATTAACCTCTATATAAAAATTGGATGTACATACTAAAGTTTAGAAACTAAGAGTCCATTTGGATTAACTTAGGAAAAAATGTTTTTCAAAAATTTATTTTTATTTAAACACTTTTGATAAAAAAAATATATATATATATATATATATATATATTAATGCTCTTTAAAATTCATTTTGAATGGTTGCCAAACACATGATTTTTTTTTTTAAATGACTTCACTTGAAAAATTATTCCAAACACACTCTAAAACGTTATAAATTTAAGAATATACTTGTGTGCATTTTAGATTACACCTATCTTTTTGTAGCTCATCCAATCACCCAACTCTTTTTTTTTTTTTTTTTCCTCTTTTTGAAAATTTTCTAGATTGGAGTGGGATTGAAAAAAAAAAGTGGATCTCATAATGTAATGTACTATTGCCCTAAATTTATAGAATAGGTACATAGTTATTGTTACATCTAAAGCTTGCGAATTAACTCAAAAGGACACAAAGATATATGTGTTTTTTTTTTTTTTGAATTTAATGTTGAAGTAGCACATTTGATTTTCATAGATAAAATAGTTACCACTGACTTCCTAAATTATTTATTATTTATTTTTATTATTTTTTTTTTAGAGTTCGAATAGAAAAAAATTAATTACATCTGATCTCTTGGTCGAAGACATATACTTAAACCAATTAAACAGTATTAAGAAAATAGACCATTATTAGGCACAACAAATGCATAACATTATAAGATGTAAGACATATTTGAAAACGAAGTCTTTGATATGCCTTAATTGTCCAATATTGTTATAAGATCAAATATGTTTAAAATTTTTTCAAGTGGATGATGGTATATTGAAACAAAACTGAATGGACAATATAAACCACTCATTTTAGGGTTGTGAATGATGGAAGTGTTTGGGATATAATCAATTTATTTCACATGAAAACCCAAACCAATGTAATTATGTTTAATTTTTTAAAATTCGAATTAAAAAAAATCTTGTTTTAAAAATTGTTCGATGCGAGACTATGTTTGGATTCTTAGAGAGGAAAATGATAAAAAAAAGAAATACATCCATAAACAATTAAAACTAGATTTGGCCTTGATTGAAGAGGACAAACAAAATTATTTGTCCAAACAAAATAAATACAAATTAAGAGATATATGTATCTTCTTTTCTTCTTCCACATGTTTGAAGAGAGAGAGAGAGAGATAGAGAGTTGGGTACATAAAAGGCTGTTACCAATTTTGGGTAGGGCCATTTACATTCTACAAATGTCTCCTCCAATCAACACTAAATTTCAATGTCTACATCTAATTTTTTTTCCAAATTTTTATTTATATTAGAAAAATTTATTAGGAATAGAAAAAATATCAAAGTATTTATAGATATAGGAAAATTTCAGTTTTTATCTGTGATAGACTGTGATAGATTCAAATAGATATATATTTGTGTCTATCTCATAAAGTGATAGATGTCTGTTTGGGTCTATTGCGGTTTATTACAGATACAAAATAAAATTTTGCTATATTTGTAATTATTTTCAATAGTTTTTCTATTTTTGAAAACACCTTTTATATTAACTTATTAACCAAACAATTGGAAAATTTAATAAATTTCAATTTTTTTTTTTTTTTTATGAGTAAAGGAATTGAATCTCTAACTAGTAATACAAATAGTTCGTGTATAAAGGTTTGATTCTGCAAAAAAAAAAAAAAAAAGAAATAACAAGTTAAATCTTCCATTAATTGCATTGCTAGTTAAAGAGTTATGGTTTGTGAAGGAGATGAAATTGGGGACCATAACCCCTTTTAAATACCTTACCACCAACTCTATGTTAAAGTTATAAATACATATCATTCAATATAATTTTCAAATATCCTTTTCAAATATTACACATTTTAACCTACGACTTACTTTAAGAGAAAGATTGTTATTTTTTATATTTTATCTTTTTTAAGTAAGAGCAATATTTTAAAGGTTGAAGTTGATGGAAATGTAAAGTTCTCATTTTTTTTTTAATAAATAACCAAAGGTCGAAGTAGGTGCACCACATGATATTTCAACTAGATTAACACATCCTTAACATTCTCATCACGCTTTGGTCCAAAAGTGACGCATTAATGATCAAATATGTACAAAAAGAGAGCAAGGGAGGAGTTCATCATATAGTTGGTTACAAAATAAGGAGAGGCTACAAGAAGGTCTTCCGATTAAGAGAGATACATGACGGAAATGTCAAGATCTCATTTTTATGAAAATATCGATAAAATATTGAAAAAAATGGTAGATGACAATGTGGATGTTTCTAAAAAAAGTTATAAAAGATTAAAAAAAGATGTTTAAATTAATAAGCGAACATTTTACACTTTTTAAATAAGTGTTTATTTTTTATATTACACTTTGTAATTTAGTGATGGTTTGTTGTTTATTTTTCTATGTTTTGTGGATATATATATATATATATATATATATTTTGGGTGAAAGAATGAAAATGTCAATTTATTCTGAAAATGTGAAAATGGAAATAAACATGTGGATGAGGGATATAATATCATATAAAAGAGAAGACACTGGTGCAATTAACTAGTTTATGTCTAGTTATAATTTCCCTCAAATTTTTAAGTGCAGTTTGCAGTTCAACTAAGTAAAGAGTATGTATCCCCTCCACCTCTTTATACTAGTTGAACTCAAACAATAATAATACTGATAAATTTATTTCCCTTAATATATATATGGATGGCCTCATTTATATAACAACTAAATAATTTTAATTTTTAAAATTTAGTTAAGAATTTTAAATGGTTAGAAAGACGATGACCATTCTAAAGAAATCAAAAGAAGTACAATTTTTAAAAACTAAAAATTAAAATGATAATCAAAATGAGATTAAAGTTTTGTTTAATAAATTAAACCATTAACGTTAGATTTTTTTGTTTGGAAAAATGGATGTTGTGTGTGCTATTCATTCATGTGCTCCATGTCTATTATTGGATAAGACATTTTAGCACATTAATTAATTAGCCAGCTATCAATCTCTAGCATCTACCCTATTTCTCTGTTTAAACCCATGTTCATAATCAATTTCACATAATCATATGTAAATCCTTCATATAATCTTCTCGCATATTTACTGATTAGGCAATTTAATTCCCCACATTAAATTACACTAAACACCTTTTTTTTTACAAATGCAGGGATGGAATGGGGATCGAATTTTCAATTTTTTTTAGTATATGCTCTTATCAACAACTACACACATTCAATAATTACAAAACAGATATATACCCACATAATGCACTATGAGAACATCATAAATATATAGACATTACTACACATATCACCCAAGTAATTAAAAAAGGTCACAACACCATACTATAAATATTATTCACTAAGAAGTCATGGTCACATGTAAGGCTCTAGTAAGTCTAACATTCATACTAGGATTTGAAATTTTTATGTTAAAAACTAGACGATCTCAACATTCTCTTGTATTCCTTGCTATATGGCCTATATATTTATCTCTTGAGGTATATTGGAGAGTGAAGACTGCCTTTATAAACCAACATGAATCATTTCAACAGACTTTGTTCTTACCAATGTCTTTTTAAAAAAACTTTTCAAAAAATCATCAAATATACAATTACTAAAAGCTAAGCACATCACACAACATATCATATTAACGCAATTACTTCCATTTAGGAATGAATTCATCTAGGAAGTGGGAATGCAATTACAAAGAGTTGAAAGAACCAAAGAAGGGGTGGATGCAAATTGGTGTGACCCAATTGGTCTTCAAAAAAATTGAAAAGTACCTAACATATGTTGAATACAATGGACCAATTACTAAGAAAATTTGATATTGCTTATCCCTCTCATGGCACCTTCTTCTCTTATTGAGCTTCTCCTCTTTTTCCCTTTTTCTTTTTCCTTCCTATTGTGTTCTTCCCTCCATCATATCCACGTGCATATGTGTGCAAATTTTGAGAGCCATGTGTCCAAGTTCATAGCATTGCTCAGTTATATCTTCCCAACTCTTATAATTCATCAAAGAGAAAGAAAAAAAAAACCCTAGGTTCTTTCCAAAAATACAGCCACATTTTGGATCAAGATCCCACTTCTTTTTTAATATTAGAATTGAAATTATGCACTTCAATTTAAAATATCATTATCCTTTTATTTGAATATATATTTAGATGGAATTTTGTGGGAGCTAGAGGAAGAGGACGAAAAGTTATTGAATGTTGTGTGACCGCCTCTACACTATGACTATATCCTTATTAATTATATAATACATGATCATGTTGGGTAGTTTGATGAAATATTAGAATAGAAATATTGTTGAAAAGTAATGAATTTCAAGGAGTATAAAAAGATTTTATGATTTTAAGTGGCTAATAATTGAAAATGCTTTTACTCTGGACTATTTGGAATGAAGGAAATGAACGTACTTTCAATGACACATTCAACCACACTACAATAAAGTTAGGAAGGCATATGCTTATTGATTAGATGCTAGTTTTTTAAATTAAAACTAGTTAAAGATTATAATCCAACCTTTATTACTCTAAACTTCACTACTTTTTATGTGATTTTCCTTTTTGTGGGCTTATTTCTAGCCCTTGTGTATTAGCAAACTTTGTCTAAGTAGGAGATGAAGAGGTTGCAAAGAATATCTCAATTTACATAAGATATTTTTTATATATTTATTCTATGCCATATATTTTTTTAAAAAAAATAATTAGAAACACTTTAAACAGCTTGGGTGTACAAAAGTTTTGAGTGTGTAATTTTAATTGAGACTCAAGAGAGAATTTGATAGGATTGGAACAAATTTTTACACATGGGATTACTTCTTAGTGGGCCATAATTTTTCTTCCATTTTGAAGTTTTTCAGGTAAATTCTTATGTGTTTCTAATGTGTATGGTGTTTGTTTTAATTAATTTGTCGATTATTTTTTTGTTTTTGTTCCAATAAGTAGTATCAAAGCTTAAAAAATTTGACGAAAATAGTTTTATAAACACCATCCAAAAGTGATTAAAGGAAGTAAAAATCATAAATTCAAGGATTACATATCCATACACAAAGAGTGTGACATTGTGCATAATGTTTTTGGTTAAAAGCAAATTAGGATAGAAAGGGTTGTGTTGGTAGAATTTTAATTGAAGATGTAGCAGGTATAGTTAGCTTTTCACATGCTTCACTTTCTTATGTGATTTCTCGATATACACACAACAAAATCACTTTTCTCTGAAGCCAAAAAGATAAAGATTTAACCAAATTTGAAGAAGCATCCACCCCCCAGTACCTACCCATTACTAGGAAATACGAAAAGCAATTTACACACAAAAAAAGAAAAAAAAAACCCAAATTTCAATGAAAAACCATTTTTCTTTTTTCTTTTTTCTTTTTTCCTTTTATTTTCTTTAAATTTAAAGGGAAAATAATTAAACATTTTTTATCTTATACAGATATATATATATATATATATAAATAGTTCAGTTCCCATAGAAACACTCAAAATCCAGAGTACTTCCCTTCTTCCTTTTCTGAAGTACTGCAGGAAAAATCCCCCTCTTCTTAACATCAACTTTCAAGTTTGTAATTGTCTTTTTCCCCTTCTTTTAATTAATTAAAATAAAAATTCCCAATAATTCCCAATCCCTTCTTATAAATAATAATAATATCCTGAATTCTCATCTCAATTAGCTACTCATCACATAGCCCACATTCAAGTACAGCAGCTTTTCAAAATTCAAGGACCTACTTACCTCTAAACTCTAACTCTATAAATCTGAACTCTCTAACCCTATTTTTGTTTAAAATTTCTTGATTAATTAATTTCATGTACATTGTACATAAATATTTAACATTTTTTAAGGTACTTTGAGAGGTGTAATTATTGATTTTTCTTTCTTTTTTTTTTTTTTGGGGGGGGGGGGTAGATGCGAGGCAAGCAATAATAATGAGTGTTATTATTATTATTATTAAACGCAACGCACCATCTTTTCTTTCTGAGTAGCCCACAAAACAGGTTTCTTTTTTAGCAATTTCTGTCAAAATTTAATTTTGTTTTTAACCGATGGGCAGGGCAGTCCGGGCAGGTCATGACATTCTTTCTCCCCTCGCATCTTCAAAGGAATAAGTGTTGGAGATCAACATCATTTCATCTCCCTCTCTCTCCCCTGTCTTTTCTTACCATTTCTCTCTCCTCCCTCCTAAATATTTCAAAGTTTATATTTTAGGTTATAAAACATTTCAACTTCCTCACATTTTAGTTTCTCTATATTTTTATATTTCTAATCATTTATTTTCTATGTTTTAATAAATAAATATTTACTCCCCCTAATTTTACAATTTCTAACCAATTTTACTTCATTAAATTTCTTACATAAATTGATTCCAAATTAATTTTATTTATAAATTATAATAAAAATTCACACTCATATTTTTTTTTAAAAAAAAAATTATGATTAAGACTAAATTGTTTCAAATTGTGAACTACATAAACTAATTCATTATTTATTCAAGTACAAAGACTAAATTGTTGCAAATTTTATAATATAAAGACTAAATCATTGTTGTTGATACCAAAATTCGATATCAATTTTATGAATTTGTCAGTTTCAGGAGGAATTAAACGACTTCACAATAGAGGAAAACTTGCATTGGTGTAGTGCTTGGCCACCAACACTCGCCAACGATCAAGTTAGTAATCGTTTAGAGAGACGTTTCCAAGCTTTATGGTTGCCCCTATGTCAGCCTCCATACTTAAACATTATTTTTCTCTCATGACGGACTTTAGAAGTTGGTCTTCATGGTACTTAGTGATCTAACGAGAGTTAACATCTTTTCTCTTGGAGTGATCCCTTGAGTCTTCCTCTTCTAGCTGAACACTAAGCCATATTTTCATCCACAATTGTTACCTCCAACCCTTAATCGAAACTTTGTATAGTATAATCTAACTTACTCTTAGTCTCAGCAATCAAGAGGATATTTTTCTCTTCATTTCTAACAACTTGCATGGAATATTGTTCCCTGTCCAAATTTTCTCTATCAATAACTTAGTTGTTCATGTTGACGTTGATACTAAATTGTTACCAACTAAAGTTTATGAACTAAGTTGTTTACTTTATAAAAAATTAAAGTACAAAAATTATTTTTTAAATTATAAACATATATGTATGTGTTTGTGTGGGTATATATATATTTCTTTTTTTTACTTAGATCTCTGAGGCCTAAATGATAGTAGCTGTCTTTATCCAATGCCCAAAGTGTACGGTTGTAAAGCATTCTACAACTGGCTGCCCTTTTCTTTCAATTTTCCCTCTTCCCTTTCCCCACTTACTCCTAAGTCCTATGGAAAACCAAAGTCTTCGGAACTTCTTCTTGGTTCCATTTATCTTTTCATTTTACATCTTGGGTTTATGTTTCACATTAAAATGTTCTTATTCCAACTATATATATACTTAACTTTACTTCTAACGTTATGTTGAATAATTGAATATGTAACAACCTTCCTCATTCTTAATAACTAAATATTATATCAATAATGACTAAAGTGAATTAAATTCCAAAAGAGACTAACGATTTTGACCACACATAAATACAAATCCCATTGATGTCTCAAAAAGCTTGGTTTTTTTGAGAGCATATGGAATTGCTTCATTTATACGTCAAGTTTGAAGCAATATCACAAAAGGAAAGGATAAATCAATAAATAAAGTTCTTATCATATGGATTCAGCAACTTCCCAAACCCAACACCTCACCCTTAATCGCCAAATCAAACCAAACCTAAAGATGGCTATGCCAATTCACCAAAGTATCAAACTTTGCTTTCTTCATCATAAATTCAACCATCTCCATCCTTTACCCTAAATTTATCATAGCTCTTCCCATGTGAAAGCTAAACATGTAATGTTTCCTTTTTTTCATTTGCATCGAGCTTTAAGATATTCTTTTAGATTTGTTGTCGACAAGGTGTGAGAAGTTCTTCGTTTTATGTTATAAATATCGTCGATAAATCAGGTGCAGTACTATTGTATAAGACTAGACGATATCGAAATGTCTTTCTATCATGTTGATGTCGATAGAATTGTCAATATCTCAATTCATAGAGAAATAAAAAGAGTGGGTATACTTTTTTTAAAAAAAAAAAAAAAGAAAATTTATATATTTCTAACACCTAAGAAAATAAGTTAGCTTTGTTAATGTTAGAATTTCCTTAATAATAAAAAAGGCGTTTTATTCGATTTAAGAACATGGGTTCTATTTATATATTAATAAGAAAACCAATAACTTTTATGAACGAAGACAACAAGTTTTCACATTGCATGTAAAGGTATAAAGTAGGATTGAATTAGGCAAGAATTGTTTGGCGTATATTTCCAATCACATGATTGAAGATTCCCATACTTATTTTTGGGCCGTCTTAGAGCCCAGTGAAGCCGGCCCCTGATCTACAACTAGTGGATCGCCTTTCTTTTTGGGCCCACTCGAAATACGAAGGTTAAATGAAAATTTTCCTTTTCTTTATAAAATTATGAAAAAAAAAACCAATAATAAAATAATATTCTATTAATATATAAAGTTAAATTACAAATTTGGTCCTTATGTTTTGGATAAAGTTTCAATTTAGTCCCTATAATTTGAAATATCATATATAGCCTCTATGGTTTAATAAAATTCTCATAAATAGTTTGGGAGTTTTTATTAACCGTAAAGGCTAAATTCTAATTATAGAATATAGAGACTGAATGTTAATTTCTTTTTCCAAATTATAGGAACCTAATTTGCAATTTAATTCATAAATAACTCGTATGTGATCCCAATTAATCATTTTCAAATTGTTAGTGAATAGAGCTTACTTAACTATTTATTTATTAATTTGAACAGAGTTAAAAGTGACTAAATTACAGAGAAATTATCCATTTTTTGTGACCTAATTAATAATCATTGGAGTTGGGCAAATGGATCTAAAAGAAAAGCGAACATTTCTATTGTTAATGTCAAACAAGGTTAGCGTAAGGCTAAAAGTTTAACCATTGTAGCCACAACTTACTTTTCATCTCAAGGTTGTTTTGTGTTGTGCAAGAATTATGATCAAATAGGGTAAGATCGCAGCTAAGTAAATTGAGAATAATAATGATAAAGATTTAGAAGGGAGAGGATAACACACCACTCCACAAATTAGGATAAAAACTATGGACAATGATAGAAGAATTTGACTATATAAAATTGGAGTTACTAGAATTTGACTATATAAAAACTATGGACAAACAACTCTCTAAATAAATACTCTATTTTATCTCACACTTTGATTCACTTGATTTGAGATGAACGTTTGGCAACCATGGATCTCCACATATTTATAAGCCAAAGAAACTCGGTCATCAAGCAAATTAAGTGACCACAAATTGGCATTGGACAATATAAAAAGTCTAATGACAACAAACTGGTCTTGTACAAAGTGTAAAATCCAATAGCTCTAATTGTCTTTTGAGGACATTTCTTGAACAATCTTAAAGATAATATTATTTAACATGTTTTTGGTCATGTTTATGGCACATAATATTTGATCCTTTTGGACGTATTTGTGAATGATTTTAAAAATTATTAAATTCGCTTTTATTCGAAGTGTACCTTTAATCGTTTGTTATTATATTTTAAAACCTGATTGAATAAACCACAACTATTGGATGCCCTTTCTGTTTCGGTACAATTCTATAGAACTAAGTGGGCTTAAAAAATGGGATATGGACTTCATCTGGGCTCTAATCCAAAAGCCCATTAGGGAAGCCCATCATTAGAGTGGCCCATCTTTTTTAATATAAGGGTATTTACGTAAGATACCCAAATTACAAAAATGGCAGGCATCAGAAAACAATTCGTTTTCATTACTAGCTTGCATCAGTACGTTTAGTTAGTATTTTCTACGTTTTTTTTTTTCAAGAAAAAAAAAGTATATTTTGTAATAAGGATAAAATTACATATTTAGTTTTGAATTGTGTTCGTATTAAATAGGTTTTACCAACTTTAAAAAATTTATAATAGATTTGTAGACTTCAATATTTTTTATTAAATCTTTGAAGTCTCTTTAGTTGACAATTTGCATTTTTTTCTTGTGATAATCTACATTTTATTTTATATTTTCAAACTCTCATAAATATTGTGTTTGACAAATAATTTTAATTTTGTTTTTGAAATCTATTTTTGGATTCTGTAATCCGAACAACAACGCAAACTTTAAAAATATCTTTATGTTTTCATTGTATCACATGTATTATGTAATTTATTATAAATATAATATTATCAAATAATAATTAGAAAATTATTTTAAATGACAAAACTGCTTAAAATATATGTAAATAATAGCAAAAGAAAGTGAAATTTTGTTATATTTATAAATATTTTGGTTCATTTTCCTATATTTAGAAATAACTTTACTAATTATATATTCTTTTAACTAAAACATGTTCATAAAGTAATTAATTATAGTCTTTCTAAAAAAAAAGCAATTAATTATAGTTTATATTTAACCTAAATTTAATGATAACTACAACTAGTTTTATAGTTTGTAAATATAGTATCATATACATTTAAAGCATTTATTTAAATTATAATCCAATTCCTCAAGCCAGTGCTAAACATATATATGAAAATATGATGTACAAATTTGTTATCATTGAATTTCGAATTTTTTTTTAAAATAATGTTTTTTTAAAAAATAATTCCAAAAATAGGGTGGGGGGAAAGAAATACCAAAATTAGGGTGGTGAAATCGTGGACCCGGTCCACGATTTCAGTGGAAATCGTGTACCGGGTACACGATTACCCTGCGTCCACCCTGCATGCGGCTGACGGTGTCAGCCTGCATGCCTACATGCATTGACCGAACTCGTGGACCGGGTCCACGATTTCGGTAATCGTGGACCCCGTCCACGAGTTCCCTCTCTTTAAACCCAACGCCACCCAACTTCTTCCTCACTTCTTCGGCTTCTTTTTCTTCACTTCTTCTTCTTCACTTCTCTATTTTCAATCTTCATTTCTCCTCATATCTCTCCGTTCACTCTTCATTTCTTTACTCATTTCTCTTCTTTCTCTTATTTCACTTCTTGTTTGTCATTGTCGCTGTCATTTCTCTTCTTCTTCTCAAATCATTCCCTTTTCGTTTAGCCGCCTCCGCCGCCACTGCCGTCGTTTAGCTGCTGCCACCACTGCTGCCGCCGCCGCCGCCGTATACGTATGCATATACATTTTCCTTTCTAATTATCTTATAAATATGCAATAGTTATGTACGTTTTGTTTTGCATTAATGAATAAATTTGTATATATAGACGTTTTGCATGCATGAATAAATTTAAAAAATTTAGGTTTGAGTGTTGAATGTTATTCAGCGTTTATTGTTGTAGGAATAATTATTGGTAAGTGGGAAATTAGTTATATTGGGTAGTAAACTCGTGGACCGGGTCCACGAGTTTATAATTTTGGGTAGATTTGAACTAATTTTTCTTTTTAACCTTTACAGTTGTAAACGAATTTAAATATGTTGTTTCGTCCAAAAGATTTAGTTATTATTGAAGCTGGAAATTGTGTGGATAGTGACATTGATGTAGAAATTGATGAATTGTTTGGAGAAGAAGGAAATATAGAAAATGAAAATGAGTTGGTTCAGTCGGAGATATTTACACAGATAGAATGGGAAATTACTGATTCAGTTTATGAACAAGGATCAACCTTGGAGAAAAAGGGAAAAAGTCTAGATAACTCTAGTATAATACAAAAAGGAATGGTATTTGATACGAAAGAAGACCTACAAATGACAGTAAAAAAATATTGTGTGACTGAACACTACCAAATATCTGTGGTAGAATCGAACCAGGATATTTGGTATGTGCGATGCAAGCAATGGGATGAAGGTTGTAGGTGGAGGTTGCGTGCTTGTCGACGCAAAATCCATGGGATGTTTGAAATTACTAAACTTGGAGAGAACCGTACTTGTTTATACACAGAAGTGGCACAAGATAATTCACAACTTGATTCTAATTTCATGAGCAATGAAATTCAAAATTTAGTTAGAGCTGATCCTAGTGTGCTTGTGGCGGTACTACAAGAAGCACTTAAAAAACAGTACGGATATAATGTCAAATACAGACGTGTGTGGGAAACTAAGAAAAAAGCTTTGGTTGCAGTCTTCGGCAATTGAGAGAAATCGTATTCAGAACTTCCGTACTGGTTGAGTGTTGCTGTGCACTACAATCCTGGTACACGAGTAGATTGGCATTTTCTCCTTTCTGATGTGCCTGGTAAAACTATATTTGGTCGTGTTTTTTGGGCATTCGGTCCTGCAATTGAAGGATTTAAGTACTGTAGACCTTTAATTCAAATAGATGGAACTCATCTTTACGGCAAGTATAAAGGGAAATTGCTCACTGCTTTGTCTATTGACTCGAATGGGCATATATTTCCTCTTGCATTTGCTATTGTTGAAGGGGAAAATACATCTAGTTAGTCATGGTTTTTGTGGGCATTGCGCGAGTATGTTACTGACCGAGAAGGGATTTGCTTAATTTCGGATAGACACAGAGGGATCATTGTAGCAATTAACAACGAGGAAATTGGTTGGGCTGAACCTAAAGCATATCATCGTCATTGTTTACGTCATGTTGCGAGTAATTTCAATTCGAAATACAAATTAAAGCAACTTAAAGATTTGGTGTTTAGGGCTGGAAATCAACACCAAAGACGTAAGTTCATTCGAAACATGAAAGAGTTAAAGAAATTGAACCCTGAATGTCTTGAATATTTTTCTGATATTGATTTGAATAAATGGACGCAATCACACGATAATGGGTATCGCTTTGGGTGGATGACAACCAATGCAGCTGAATGTTTGAATGGGGTATTTAAAGGAGCTAGAATGTTACCGATCACATCGATTGTTAGGTTAACATTTTATCGGACAATCTTATACTTTGAACGCCGTAGACAAGAAATAAGTGAAGCACTCAATCGTGGGGACATGTACACAGAATATGCCATGAGAAAGCTTAAAAGGTGGGAGAAACGAGCAACTGCACATACAGTGACGTCAGTTGACAGGGAAACACAAAGTTTTGAAGTTCGAACTGGCATTAGTATGGTTTCTCCCTACAAAGGCCAAAACATACAAGTAGTGTGCTTGAAAGAGGGGACTTGTTCTTGTAACAAGTGGCAGTCGTTCAAGATTCCATGCTCTCATGTAATTGCAATTTGTAATTACATGCGTTTGTCATACGTGCATCTGATTGATGAATACTATAAATTGTCTCATTTAAAGTTATGCTATGAATGTCGCTTCCATCCAATACAGCACCCCTGACTATTGGCCAAAGTTATCATTTACGGAAGTGCATCCTAACGCAAACTTATTAAGGGAGCATGGTAGACCCAAGACTTCGCGAATTCATAATGAGATGGATTGGCGCGAGGCAGGCACGAAAGTTCGATATGGGATATGCAAGGGATCAGGGCATAACAAGCGTACCTGTCCACTCCGTAATTTAGGAGCTTCATCTTCGAGTCATTCATAGTTTAGCAAGCAATGTATTTCGTTTATTTAACATTGTAATGAATTTCGTTTATTTAACATTGTAATGTATTTCGTTTATTTAACATTGTAATGTATTACATTTATTTAGCATTGTAATGTATTACGTTTATTTAACATTGTAATGAATTTGGTTTATTTAACATTGTAATGTATTTCATTTATTTAACATTGTAATGAATTTTGTTTATTTTAACAGTGTTGAATATGGATCCTGGTCCATCTAACCCTGTTCAGCTATATCTTCAAAACACTCACCGATCACAGACAGTATGGGATAATGCATCCACTGTGGTGCTATGTTGTCGGAGAAGAAAGGCAGTTTCTCAGCATACAATACCGTTCGATGAACGTATAGTGCCTTATCTACAACAGGCTGGTTTTATTGGGGTTGCACAAATTGGATTCATACAGTTGGACTGGCACCTCATTACTGCTTTAGTGGAGCGCTGGAGACCGGAGACCCACACATTTCATATGCCTGGTGGGGAATGCACCATTACGCTGCAGGACGTTGCAATACAATTTGGTTTACCAGTGGACGGAGAACCTATTACTGGTTCTTTGCAACATGATTGGAAACAAATGTGAAGATTTCTTAGGCGTTCAACCACTTGACTTAAAAGGCTCAAGGTTGAGTCTCCCGTGGTTAGCCTCACAGTTCACAGAATTGTCTCCTGATGCCGATGACGTCAGTATACAGAGATATGCACGAGCATATATCATGCAGCTGATTGGAGGCTTTCTGTTTGCAGACAAGTTGAACACGCTGGTGCATTTAATGTTCCTCCTACTACTGGCCAGTTTTGAGCAAGCTGGTAATTATTCATGGGGTGGTGCTTGTCTTGCATGGCTGTATAGAAAATTATGTCGAGCCAGTCATGCACAAGCTTTGGATATAGCAGGCCCACTGATACTACTTCAAGTATGGGCCTATGATTGATTTAGCATTGTTGCACCACAAGTCCAATTACAACCTCCAGAACATTTTATAGGACGTCCACTCAGTGCCACGTATTATTTTTTGTATATATTAATTTCTTTGTCAATACAATTAGCAAAGTATTTAATTGTTTTATATCCATGTGATAGATGGAGCGGTGTATTAGCTGCATCTGAACAATCAGCAAACATGTTGCTGGTATATCGCTCAATATTTGACCGTTTGATGCAAAATCAGGTAATAATAAATATGTTGCATATAACTGAATATTACATATGTTTTTAGGTTCTAATTATTCTTGTACATGGGTTCAGATCAATTGGACGCCATATACATCACATGTTATGTCATTGTTGCCTGATTACTGTCATGATGGAGAGGACATTTGGTTGACGGTCAGCCCACTTATATGCTTTCATATCGTAGAGTGGCATCAACCAGATCGAGTGTTGAGACAATTCGGTATGCAGCAAACAGTACCGACATTGTGTAATACACTCCTTCAACTACATCAAATCGATTTAAGAGGTAAACACGACCAAAACTGGCGTCAAATTCATGCAGAGTATATATCATTTTGGCGTGCACATCATGGCCACTGTGCACAAGGAGAAATAATAAACGAGTCGGATGTGTCTAATGATTATTTGTCCTGGTACGACTCTATCACAAGAAGATTTATCACACCTGACGGTGCCTACTATTACTGCATGGTAAGCATCTTATTATGTAGTGTTTTTCAATTACATGCTAAGAATATTATTTTATACTTATATATTTTTTTTTTATCGTGCAGAATAATTTTGTCCACGATGTGCACAGTTACTCCTTAGAACACAATTTACCAGAGTTGAGTTCAATGTGTGAGCAAAACATGGTAAATGTTGAAGAAATCATTCAACATACAAGGAGGCTCAATGTTGCTGACACTGATCGAAAACGTATTCGTCGTAGACGACAGAGACAACGTAACGAAGGTGTTCCAGAGCAACCCGATGACCAGGAACCTCACATATTACAACCAGACATTGCATCCGGTTCTGACCATCAACAGGAATATTATGCACACGATGAATTTCCATCTGGCGTCACCCAACAGGATATCGACGATGTAATCCACCAGCAACAACAAATTGAAGTGCCTGTGCCTCGTCGTGGACAACGTGCGCGAAGAAGACCACCATGTGGCACTTGATTTGTATTTTAAATTTCCTGATTTGCATTAACTTTTTATCTTTAACTAAATGAATTAATGATTTTCCATTATATTTTCAATAATTAAGAATCAATGAAACTAATACAATAATTGATGAACATAAGTAAGAAGCAAATTTTCATTTAAGTGGGTAATTAACTAATTAACTTATTTATCATGTGAAAAAAATCGGACGATTTTGGACGTATCATGGGAAAAGAATGGGGTTAAGAAGTCTTTTTGATCAAAACTCGAACCATAAATACTATTCGAAATAACTGCTCGTTCTCCGCGATTATAGCATGATGAGTCCAACTTTGTGTGGAGGCAAACTCGTGGACCCGGTCCACGAGTTTGGTCGAAATGGTGGACCGGGTCCACAAGTTTAGTCGAAATCGTGGACCCGGTCCACGAGTTTGGTCAACACTCGTGGCCCTGGTCCACGACTTACTTACAGCATGACCGCCACGTAGCAATTTGACTGAAATCGTGTACCGGGTACACGATTTCACTACCCCAATTTCCAAATTATTTTCCAAACCACCCTATTTTTGTCATTAGTTTCTAAACCACCCTATTTTTCGATTTTTTTTTTTTAAATAACATTATTCTTTGAAATAGTCCTTGAATTTCTTATTTTCAAATTTATGTTTTTAGATTGAATAGATCCTAAAACTTTTAATGTTGTATCCAATAAGACAATAAGTAATCAAACCTAAAATTTTGTGTCTAATATATCATTGACCAATTTGATATAGTTTTTAAATTTCACGAACCTATTGATACAATATTGAAAGTTTAATGATTATCTATTCGAATGATGAAAATTTATGTATAATTGATTTGTAAATTTTATAAAATGTTAAATATGTCATATACCTATTAGACAAAAAAGTTGAAGTTCGTTTATTGAATTTAAGAGTCTATTAGACACAAACATAAAAGTGTAGAGATCAAATTTATAATTTAACGTTTGTGTCAGGTTAAATTACAACCCTAAACCTTTGTGATATAACTTAGAGTCTATTCCAAACATCTCTTCAACTACATACATGTAACAAATATATATTGAATTAAACCGTAGCAGTTTCCTAAATCTTTTAGTAGAATCATTATGACACAATAAGAGCTTGTTTGAATTAGTTAAAGAAAAAAATGTTTTTTTTTTTTAAAAGTCATTTTTATTTAAACTTTTGCTAAAAAGAGCTTAAACTATATTTTGAAGAGCTATTTTGAGTGGTGTTGTCAATCACTACAATTTTTTACTAAATGACTTATTTTTTAAATTAAACACTTAAAAAACTAAACCAAACACATCCTAGATGTGACACAAAAATTCATTTTCACTTGTTACTAGTTAGTATTGGGCTTGTTTGAACGGCATGTATTTTAATCCTCACTTCTCCTCCTAACTAAAAAAACTCAAAAATTTTATTTCTATCTTTCAATAAATTTTTTCATCGTTAAATAATAATTAGGTTAAAATACCATTTTAGTTCCTATACTTTAAAGTTTGTTCAATTTTAGTCCTTGTACTTTCAGTTATCTAATTTTAGTCTCTCTACTTTCAATCGATTTTAAATTTAGTTCCTCAAAGTTAGGTTTTGCCGAAATTGGTTAAATAGTAATAATAATTTTCATGCAAGGAAATACAATATGTAAATATGTTTCCTAATTTTAATTTTATAGTGAAAATGTTTATAGATAACAATTTTTTATAAAAAAAACCAATAATAGATTATCCGTGGATTTAAGATATGCGGAAATTATATGAACTAAACTTGGACAAATTAAACTATTGGAATAAATGATATGTGACTATTCGTGTAGAGTTTCGTTATTTTTATGAACATATATATCTTTTCATAAAAACCAACTTGGAAAAGAGAGATGACTATTTGAATAGCCACAGATAGTCTATTTCAAATTGCATTTTAGAATTTTTTTTTCATAAGCACTTTTCTCCCATGAAGTTTTCTCCCTTTTTATAAAAGTCTCAGTTCAGTTTATTTCCACAAAGTATAGTTCGTTGGATCTTGTGGACAAGGTGTTGCTTCCATAAAAAAAAAAAAAAATGTTTTATCCTAGGAGACAATTACTCATGAAACTCGATCACTAGAATGAGTAAAACTGTCTTAAGAAAACAATGTGAAGTCATTGGGCTCAGATTCTCTTCGATATACAAGGTTACGCATTTTCTGATTTTTTGGTGATATTATTTATCTAACAAAAACTATAGAGGCTAAAATTGAACAAATTTTAAAACATAGAAGCTAAAAATGATATATTATAAAATGAAAAGAAAATAAGAACAAATATATGAACACAATAGAGAAATTGAGAGAAGAAACTAGATAACATATGTATTATTCTCAATTGAGGTGTGTTTTACAAATGCACCATACACCCACTATTTATAGGACATTAAATGGTCTATGTTACAATATAAAATTCAATTGGGTGTATGTTACAACATAAAATTGAATGGGAGATTTATGATATTTTGCAACTTGTATAGGTTATGAATATTTACACTAAATATTATATTTATAATATCTAATATATTTATAATACTCCCCCTTATATATTCATATTATATAAAATAAATGTCTCGTTAAAACCTTACTAGGAAAAAACCCAATTGAAAAAAAATTATAGTGAAGTAAAAAAATACATTATTTTATATATTTTGATGACTGTCTCATTAAAAACCTTGCTAGGAAAACCCAGTGGGAAAAACCATAGTCAAGGGAAAAAGAGTATAGTAAGTTTACTCCCCTCATGGAAACATCACTTGACATCTCATAGTCGTCACATTCAAATGTTGTGTACTAGCTTCTCAAATGTTATTGTGGATAAATCTTCATAGTAAGTCTGTCAAATTGTCTTTTAAATAAATTTGTTGGATCATGATTCCTCCATTTTCTTCAAGGTCATGAATGTAGAAATTTATCTGTGATGTTATCTTCATATAATAACATTCTTGGTCAGCCTCATGAATCGTCAGAATTTCAGTAATTGCTTTAATTTGCTTCATAGACTGTCATAATATAAGAATTCATCTCCATGTACTAATTAAGTAACTTGTTTAAAATCTGGCTCTTATGGATTAGATAAATAACCTCTATCTTCACAACCAACTAGATCATAATTTGGTTTATTGGGAAGAAAATAAATTAATATAAACTAATTATCAAATAAAACATATAATATATTTTCAACTCTATGTCATGACATAATTGATTGAGATCTCGTTATTATCCTTATTTTCTTCGATATTCTTATGAGTACTCGTATTTAGGATTTCTTTTGGAATATCTCATATTCTTAACTAAGTCATTTTGATTATTGACTACTTCTTTTTCGAGTATCTTTATCTTTAGAACCCATTTGTTTATCACACTCCAGGCATGGTGCAGACAACTTGTTGCATTAGGATATCAATTTTACATTGTGTATTTGCAATCAATATATACCTTTGTCAGTTTCTTGTAACTGTAAATGCTCTGTAAATACATCTAGCATTTGATTTGCAATATTTTACAAATGAATTATTTTTTGAACTTCTAGTTCAAAGTGATCTGTATGGTTATCAAATGAGACACTATTAATGCATTCAATTTGTCGCCATGTGCCCAAGACGACACGGAGCGGCCAACATCCTCGAAAATGGTTAATTTTAAAAGAAAATAAAAAAATAAAAAAAATAAAAAATAGGAGTCGTCACCAATCTTTTTTACGGTGTGATTGGACACCGAAGTAAAATAAAAAATTTTTAATTAAAAATAAAAATGGTTTACGAAAACTAGAGTTGAGTTCGGGAGTCATTTGTGTATGGGGAAGGTGTTAGCACCCCATTACACTCGTTAAGCGAAACGGTGGCCAATTTATTTTTATCTTGAATTAAAAGTATTATTTAATTTTTTTAAAAGAAAATAATGTCTTATTTTACCCCTCATTACTCCAATATTTGAAGCAATGATCTCATAAAATAAGTGGAACAAATTCCGTCAATTTGACTATATTATAATTGAGGAAAAATTCTTAATCTCAAGAAAGTGAGAAATTATTATGTTTTCTCAAAATCCATCACAATATAGTCTTTAAATAAATGAAGTTTTTTTTTTTTTTTAAACATTCATTAAATTCATTTTTTCTTGAGATCAAATCTCGGACTCCCAAAGATGTGATCTCTCACCTTAAGAACTCTAGGAAATCGGAGTCCAAAATTTCCTAAATTCCATCATAGGATTTTTTTAGAAAAACGGTCTTAAAAACAAATTATTAGAGAAATAATGGATTAGAAAACCTTTTGAAATCATAGATTAATTTTTTAATGTTTGAAAACCAAAATGTGTAAATTTAAAGAAAAGAAATTTAAATGATTTAGAAAAAGTCTTGTGAAAAAACTTTTAAAAACTTAGAGAAATTTAAATTAGAAGGATTTTAAAACTTTGAGAAATTTTAATTGAGAAAGATCTAAAAAAACTTTGAGAAATTTTAATTAGAAATCAAATAAGACTTAATATGAACATTATATGAGAAAAACATAATTAAAGATGCATCAAAATAAATGAAACAACATAAGAGGGCATAATAAAATTTAATAAAACATATATTGGAGATCGATCTCGGACTCCCAAAGAATCAATTTCCTCACCTCAAGAATATAGAAAATCGGACTCCCAAATATTTCTAGAATCCGTTGTCGGTTTTTTTTCTTTATAAAAAAAATAATGATAAACGAAGATTAAGAACATTAGACCAATATCACTTGATTACAATACAACGTGAATATGCAAAAATAGTAACAAAACAAATGCTTGGAAGATAAAATAGACAAATAAAGGCTAATAAAAATGCCAAATGAAGAATATAAAAAGATAAACTAAAAAAAAGATAACAACAACAACAACAACAATAATAATAATAATAATAATAATAAATAAATAAATAAGCACAAAAAAATGACAATAAAAATGGATGGTAAAACACCCAAACTTTACATATTGCATAATAATAATAATAATAATAATAATGATAATAATAATGATAATGATAATAATAACAATAACAACAATGATAGTAAATTTGTCATATTTATTTAAATTTCTTTCCTTTCTCTTTTATAGAAAAAAAGAGTAGAAATCCAACTTCTTTTCTCCTAAACTTTGCTCTCTACCAATCTATTCTCTTCCCTTTATCTTCTTCTTCAACTCATTCCCCCTTTTTTGACACCTTTTTTTTTTTTTACTTCAAACACAAAGAAACATAACTTCATTATAAGATGTGTTACCTTACTTTTTACTTCATTTTTTTTATCTCCCCTCTTCTTTTTACACATACTTTCCTTTTTTTTAAAACAACAATAAAGAGAGAGAAGAAAAAAAAAAAAAAAAAAGAACTAGGGAAGAAGATGAATAAAAACAAACAAATAAGATAAATAAGATAAGAGGGAACCAATATCTAAAGTAAGTGCATGTAAAAAGATCATATGATAATAATAGCAATAATAATGATAATAAACAAGGTGAAGAATAAAAAAAAGAAAATAATAATAATAATAATAAATAATAATAGTAGTTATCTTTGCTAATACCTTTATTTCTCTTTTTTCTTTTTCTTTTCAAGGGTTTAAGAGGGAAGAAGAAGAACGAAAGAAGAAATCTCAAACACGAAACCGCTTGTTGTGTGAGGTGCGGATCCTTGGGACAAAGTCTCTACCAAATACAACCTCCAACTAAGTTAGACTCTTTGTGTTCTAGGAGGGATATGGAGGCTAGAGATTTTTTTGAAGAGAGAATGAAAGACAATGAGAATGGTGGCTACCTAGGGTTTTTGGGAGAGAATATGAGATTATAAAGGCTAAAGTCATTTCTACAATTGCCTATTTTCTTTTTAATGAATTTTATTTTAATTTTAAAATTTTGCCAAACTTGGCTTAAGCTCAAAAAGGAAGAACAACATTTAGGCAACTAAAACCAAATTCAAATTTTTTCTACATTTGCTTTGCTTTCCCTCATTTCCTTATCATAACTAAATTGGTTACTTTAACCAAACTAAAATAAAAGTTAGAAGAGGTAAAAATTAACATAAAAAGAGGTAAACAATCAAAATTAGATTAGAAAAACCTAAGATAAAAATTAATAAATTAATTTAAATGAAGCCGGATAAAAAGGATGGCTACACAATTCAATTTCTTTTTCCAACTTTTCTTAATTCCTCCCCCTAATGTTGGAAAATTTGTCTCATTAATAACAATTAACAAATTGTGCAGTAAATATATTACCTGTTAGGGTTCAAAATATTTAATAAATTGTTCCATCATCTTAATTGTTGTTTTGGAACAATAATTTAAATATTGACTTTACATCTTGCATATAAAATATATTTGGCTGCTAACCATAAGCTCATCAGTCATTGGGTTAGAGCATACAACATAACATGATTTTATACAAATTTAAAAGTTTTGCTATTTGAACATAAGCTACAGAATGTTCAACACTTATCCCAATCAATATAAATAATAATTCTCAAATCTTTGGGATGTAAACTCACTAGCATTATCGGAAAAAAAAAACTTTAAAATTTCACCATCATGAAATTTGTTCTCTTAGCAACTAACCTTACAGATATAAAGTTTTGATATGACAATAATGATATATATATATGACCATCAACTCGATGCGTCAACAAAAACCATTAAGTATTTAAATGGTTCACTTGGTGGATTAATAAATATGTTCCATGAATCAGTTTAAAAAATAGGAGAGGTTAAATTTCAATTTTAGCTACTGAGAGTTTGATAATTAATTTCTTACGAACAAGTCACACATGACAATTTATTAGATTGAAGAATCTTCAGTGGATGTCAATGTATACTTCTAATAGTTATTTTCACTATTGACCTAAAAAGACTCGTCATATCAAATAAAAATATATTTGGATCAATAAACTTCAGGTTCGTTATTGCATATATTTCAATTACACGAATGAGTGAAATACAATTAAGAAAGAAAAGTAAACAACTTTTCTATATACATTTCCCGTATGAGATAATAGATATAGTATATAAATATCATATATCATTCTTATTATCAATCAACTCTCTAGATAATATCAAATACAACATAGACCTTCCAAATTTACTGAATTTCTCTTTTATTTACAAGAGAATAAAGTATATCAATGGTATATCTTGCTCTTCTAGGCAAAATAATATTTCTTTTCCAAAATCTTTAATAATCAAGTCTACAGGACTTAATATCATATTTGATTTTTTGCTTCAAGCCTTTTGAATTTTGGAAACGTATTGTATACTTTAAGTATAATATGCATAGATCCACTATATGCAAACCATAAATATCAATTATTCCTATTATCTTCAGAAGATTCAAAACCAATCCAAATATCTCATATACAAGTAGTCAAAAAAAATAATCATCTCTTCAGGAGATTCTATGAAACTTGTAACATCCAAATAATACCATATTTATAAGTTAAAAAGATAAGTTATCTCTTCAAGAGATTCAAATACACTCTCATGATTTTAATTTTCAAAAAGACTTTTTAATGTACGATAGGTACAATATTATTGTCTCTTTTGCATCACATTGGAAAAATAAGATTCTCTTTCAAAACATTACATGTGTGGTTTTAATAGGATAATTGTTTCTTCCTTTATAATATGATCCCGAACACAATTATTAAATATTGAAACATTCACTTCAGGGAATGATATTAAATTATTTAGTCAAAATTCATTATTATATGCTTATTCGTTTTATTCAACCTCAAGAAAAGATTAGATAAATGTGTCGTCACAATATTTTTCAAACTTTCTTTCTCAAATTGTTGAATTTTTTTTTAAAATAATGGTTTTTTAAAAAAGAATTCGAAAAATAGGGTGGGGGAGAAAGAATTTGGAAAAATAGGGTGGGGGAGAAAGAATTTTGAAGAATAGGGTTGTGAAATCGTGGACCCGGTCCACGATTTCACAAAATCGTGGACCGGGTCCACGATTTCCAGGGTATCGCTGACACCGGCAGTCTGCATGCCTCTGCATGCAGAGGCATGCATTGACCGAACTCGTGGACGGGGTCCACGATTTCGGTAATCGTGGACCGGGTCCACGAGTTCCTCACTTTAAAATCCGACCGGCAGCCTCCCATTTCCACCTCCTTCCTCTCATTTCCACCTCCACCATCTTCATTTCTCTCTTTTCATTCTTCATTTCTCTCCTCATATCTCTCCTTTCACTCTTCATTTCTTTCCTCCTTTCTCTCCTTTCTCTTATTTCAGTTCTCGTTTGTCATTGTCGCTGTCAATTTTCTTCTTCTTTTCGTTCCGCCGCCGCCGCCGCCGCCGCCTCCACTGCCGCCGCCGCCAGTACCACCGTTGCTACCGCCGCCGCCGCCATATACGTATGCATATACATTTTCCTTTCTAATTATCTTATAAATATGCAATAGTTATATACGTTTTGTTTTGCATGAATGAATAAATTTGTATATGTATACGTTTTGTTTTGCATGAATGAACAAATTTAAATATGTATACCCTATTTTTCGAATTTTTTTTTTAGAATAACATTATTCTTTAAAATACCCCTTTTGCATGCATGAATAAATTTAAAAAATTAAGGTTTTAGTATTGATTATTATTCGGCGTTTATTGTTATAAGAATAATTATTGGTAAATAATATGGTGGAAAATTAGTTATATTGGGTAGTAAACTCGTGGACCGGGTCCACGAGTTTATAATTTTGGGTAGATTTGGACTAATTTTTCTTTTTAACCTTTACAGTTGTAAACGAATTTAAATATGTCGTTTCGTCCAGAAGATTTAGTTATTATTGAAGCTGGAAATTGTGCGGATAGTGACATTGATGTAGAAATTGATGAATTGTTTGGAGAAGAAGGAAATATAGAAAATGAAAATGAGTTGGTTCAGTCGGAGATATTTACACAGATAGAATGGGAAATTACTGATTCAGTTTGTGAACAAGGATCAACCTTGGAGGAAAGGGAAAAATGTACAGATAACTCTAGTATAATACAAAAAGGAATGTTATTTGATACGAAAGAAGACCTACAAATGGCAGTAAAAAAATATTGTGTGACTGAACACTACCAAATATTTGTGGTAGAATCGAACCAAGATATTTGGTATGTGCGATGCAAGCAATGGGATGAAGGTTGTAGGTGGAGGTTGCGTGCATGTCGGCGCAAAATCCATGGGATGTTTGAAATTACTAAACTTGGAGAGAACCATAGTTGTTTATACACAGAATTGGCACAAGATAATGCACAACTTGATTCTAATTTCATGAGTATTGAAATTCAAAATTTAGTTAGAGCTGATCCTAGTGTGCCTGTGGCGGTACTACAAGAAGCACTTAAAAAACAGTACGGATATAACGTCAAATACAGACGTGTGTGGGAAGCTAAGAAAAAAGCTTTGGTTGCAGTCTTCGGTGATTGGGAGAAATCGTATTCAGAACTTCCGTACTGGTTGAGTGCTGCTGTGCACTACAATCCTGGTACACGAGTAGATTGGCATTTTCTCCCTTCTGATGTGCCTGGTAAAACTATATTTGGTCGTGTTTTTTGGGCATTCGGTCCTGCAATTGAAGGGTTTAAGTACTGTAGGCCTTTAATTCAAATAGATGGAACCCATCTTTACGGCAAGTATAAAGGGAAATTGCTCACTGCTTTGTCTATTGACTCGAATGGGCATATATTTCCTCTTGCATTTGCTATTGTTGAAGGGGAAAATACATCTAGTTGGTCATGGTTTTTGTGGGCATTGCGCGAGTATGTTACTGACCGAGAAGGGATTTGCTTAATTTCGGATAGACACAGAGGGATCATTGCAGCAATTAACAACGAGGAAATTGGTTGGGCTGAACCTAAAGCATGTCATCGTTATTGTTTACGTCATGTTGCGAGTAATTTCAATTCCAAATACAAATCAAAGCAACTTAAAGATTTGGTGTTTAGGGCTGGAAATCAACACCAAAGACGTAAGTTCATTCGAAACATGAAAGAGTTAAAGAAATTGAACCCTGAGTGTCTTGAATATTTTTCTGATATAGATTTGAATAAATGGACGCAATCACACGATAATGGGTATCGCTTTGGGTGGATGACAACCAATGCAGCTGAATGTTTGAATGGGGTATTTAAAGGAGCTAGAATGTTACCGATCACATCGATTGTTAGGTTAACATTTTATCGGACAATCTTATACTTTGAACGTCGTAGACAAGAAATAAGTGAAGCACTTGATCGTGGGGACATGTACACAGAATATGCCATGAGAAAGCTTAAAAGGTGGGAGAAACGAGCAACTGCACATACAGTGACGTCAGTTGACAGGGAAACACAAAGTTTTGAAGTTCGAACTGGCATCAGTATGGTTTCTCCCTACAAAGGCCAAAACATACAAGTAGTGTGCCTGAAAGAGGGGACTTGTTCTTGTAACAAGTGGCAGTCGTTCAAGATTCCATGCTCTCATGTAATTGCAATTTGTAATTACATGCGTTTGTCATACGTGCATCTGATTGATGAATACTATAAATTGTCTCATTTAAAGTTATGCTATGAATGTCGCTTCCATCCAATACAGCACCCTGACTATTGGCCAGAGTTATCATTTACGGAAGTGCATCCTAATGCAAACTTATTAAGGGAGCATGGTAGACCCAAAACTTCGCGAATTCATAATGAGATGGATTGGCGCGAGGCAGGCACGAAAGTTCGATGTGGGATATGCAAGGGATCAGGGCATAACAAGCGTACCTGTCCACTCCGTAATTTAGGAGCTTCATCTTCGAGTCATTCATAGTTTAGCAAGCAATGTATTTCGTTTATTTAACATTGTAATGAATTTTGTTTATTAAACATTGTAATGTATTACGTTTATTTAACATTGTAATGTATTTCATTTGTTATTTAACATTGTAATGTATTTCATTTGTTATTTAACATTGTAATGTATTTCATTTGTTATTTAACATTGTAACATTGCAATGAATTTGGTTTATTTAACATTGTAATGTATTTCGTTTATTTAACATTGTAATGAATTTTGTTTAATTTAACAGTGTTGAATATGGATCCTGGTCCATCTAACCCTGTTCAGCTATATCTTCAAAACACTCACCGATCACAGACAATATGGGATAATGCATCCACTGTGGTACTATGTTGTCGGAGAAGAGAGGCAGTTTCCCAGCATACTATACCGTTCGATGAACGTATAGTGCCTTATCTACAACAGGCCGGTTTTATTGGGGTTGCACAAATTGGATTCATACAGTTGGACTGGCACCTCATTACTGCTTTAGTAGAGCGCTGGAGACCGGAGACCCACACATTTCATATGCCTGGTGGGGAATGCACCATTACGCTGCAGGACATTGCAGTACAATTTGGACTACCAGTGGACGGAGAACCTGTTACTGGTTCGTTGCAGCATGATTGGAAACAGATCTGTGAAGATTTCTTAGGCGTTCGACCACTTGACTTAAAAGGCTCAAGGTTAAGTCTCCCGTGGTTAGCGTCTCAGTTTACAGAATTGTCTCCTGATGCCGATGACGTCAGTATACAGAGGTATGCACGAGCATATATTATGCAGCTTATCGGAGGCTTTCTGTTTGCTGACAAGTCCAACACGTTGGTGCACTTAATGTTCCTCCCACTACTGGCCAGTTTTGAGCAAGCTGGTAATTATTCGTGGGGTGGTGCTTGTCTTGCATGGCTGTACAGAGAATTATGTCGAGCCAGTCATGCACAAGCTTTGGATATAGCAGGCCCACTGATACTACTTCAAGTATGGGCCTACGATCGATTTAGCATTGTTGCACCACAAGTCCAACTACAACCTCCCGAACATTTCATAGGACGTCCACTCAGTGCCAGGTATTACTTTCTGTATATATTAATTTCTTTGTCAATACAATTAGCAAAGTATTTAATTGTTTTATATCCATGTGATAGATGGAGCGGTGTATTAGCTGCATCTGAACAATCAGCAAACATGTTGCTGGTATATCGCTCAATTTTTGACCGTTTGATGAAAAATCAGGTAATAATAAATATGTTGCATATAACTGAATATTACATATGTTTTTAGGTTCTAATTATTCTTGTACATGGTTTCAGATTAATTGGACGCCATATACACCACACGTTATGTCGTTGTTGCCTGATTACTGTCATGATGGACAAGACATTTGGTTGACGGTCAGCCCACTTATATGCTTTCACATCGTAGAGTGGCATCAACCAGATCGAGTGTTGAGACAATTCGGTATGCGGCAAACAGTACCGACATTGTGTAATACACTCCCTCAACTACACCAAATTGATTTAAGAGGTAAACACGACCAAAACTGGCGTCAAATTCATGCAGAGTATATATCATTTTGGCGTGCACGTCATGGCCGCTGTGCACAAGGAGAAATAATAAACGAGTCGGATGTGTCTAATGATTATTTGTCCTGGTACGACTCTATCACAAGAAGATTTATTACACCTGACGGTGCCTACTATTACTGCATGGTAAGCATCTTATTATGTAGTGTTTTTCAATTACATGCTAAGAATATTCTTTTATACTTATATTTTTTTTTTATCGTGCAGAATAATTTTGTCCACGATGTGCACAATTACTCCTTAGAACACAATTTACCAGAGTTGAGTTCAATGTGTGAGCAAAACATGGTAAATGTTGAAGAAATCATTCAACATACAAGGAGGCTCAATGTTGCTGATACTGATCGAAAACGTATTCGTCGTAGACGACAGAGACAACGTGACGAAGGTGTTCCAGAGCAACCCGATGACCAGGAACCTCCCATATTACAACCAGACATTGCATCCGGTTCTGGCCATCAACAGGAATATTATGGACACCATGAATTTCCATCTGTCGTCACCCAACAGGATATCGACGATGTAATCCACCAGCAACAACAAATTGAAGTGCCTGTGCCTCGTCGTGGACAACGTGCGCGAAGAAGACCACCATGTGGCACTTGATTTGTATTTTAAATTTTCTGATTTGTATTAACTTTTTATCTTTAACTAAATGAATTAATGATTTTCCATTACATTTTTAAAAATTAAGAATCAATGAAACTAAACAATAATTGATGAACACAAGTAATAAGCAAAATTTCATTTAAGTGGGTAATTAATTAATTAACTTATTTATCATGGGAAAAAAACCGGACGTTTTTGGACGTATCATGAGAAAAGAACGGGGGTAAGAAGTCTTTTTGATCAAAACTCGAACCATAAATACTATCTGAAATAGTGAAGGGTGCTTGATAATATTCCATTCCTTGAAAGCCTGTGAATACTAGAGCTGAAACGGTAGCTACTAAAGCGTAAACTGCTCGTTCCTCCTTCCCCGCGATTGTAGCATGATAATTTTGGCATAAATCGTGGACCCGGTCCACGAGTATGGGCGAACTCGTGGACCCGGTCCACGATTTCGGCCGAAATCGTGGACCCGGTCCACGATTTCGGCCGAAATCGTGGACCCGGTCCACGAGTTTGGTCAACACTCGTGGACCCGGTCCACGACTTACTTACATGACAATGACCACGAAAAAAATTGACTGAAATCGTGTACCCGGTACACGATTTCACCACCCCAATTTACAAATTATTTTCTAAACCACCCTACTTTTGTCATTAGTTTCTAAAGCACCCTATTTTTCGAATTTTTTTTAAAAATAACATTATTGTTTAAAATAACCCCAAATTGTTAATGCAAGAGTAGAACATGTTTAATATATTAAAGTAATATATGTTTATTAGTTTATAAGCATTTATTAATTTAAAATATTTGCAACTACAGGTGCAAGGCAAAAACAATGAGCACTAATTGATTTATGCAACTTCAAATACAGTAAATCAAAATCAAAATTAGGAAGAGTAATTAACTATTATACATAATTTTCATAAACTTTGCCATAAGAGAATTTGAAATACATATAACCACTATAAATTTCAAAAGTTCGCAAATTTATTCACATGAGAATAATTAATTAAAATATTCAACAATCAAATAAATTTCAATATCAGCATGACAAAAAATTGACTAATTCAACTCCCAGGTAGAGGTGATTCCTTATAGTCAACTTAAATACTTCAGCCTAGCCAGAGCAAACTTTAGCAATCTTTAGACAAAGTTCCCTTGTAGTCAATTTTTTTTTTTAATTTCTTATTAATCTTTTAATTAATAGCTAATTAATATATTAATGACTCAAGTGAATCATTAAGTTTTATTTTTAATCTTTAGAAAAACTAATTTATATATGAAATAATCTATAATATTTTAAATCTTAAAGCTTTCAAAATAAAATTAAAAATAGTCTTGGATATTTATTCTAATCATATTTCAAAAATAAAAGATAGTATTATTTGAAGATAATCTTAATAGATAAAGGAAAATATAAGTATGAGAGAATCTTAATCTCTATTAGAAAACTTCAAACCATTAGAAAGATGTAAGATAAACATTCAAATTCAATTTTCCTATTCAAATACATAAACATCTAAACTAATTAGGAAATAAGAATATAAGATCATAATTTACAACCTTAGCCTAAATGACATACTTTATGCAAAGTAACAAACAATTGTAGATTAATTTTATCTTTTCCCACACAAATAAAAACTTAAAAAAGGAATTGATTTTGTTTGTGGGTATGCATCACCTTATTCAAAATTTGTTTTCTATACTATCATAATCTCCACCATGAGTGCTTAGTCCAATTCTTACAATTTCAAACCTCATTCACAACAAATTTTTATTAAAAAAACTCATAAAAGTACGTAAAATTTAAAAATTGATCAAATGCAAAAACCTAATTAACGTCAATTTGCATTTCAATTTCACAATCGACATATGTTGCATATATGAAAGTTTAAAATACTCACCTTCTTTTGGACTTTAATTATATAGAATAAAGATAAATGGTGGTGGTGAGAAAACTAATGATGAATACAGCAAGCACATACAAAATCAAAATAATCACCATATTTGAATGAAATTCTAAGTACCCAAAAAATTATGGGGAGTTTTAGTGTTCTTGATATTCCAATGAACCAAATCTAATCTCTACAAAAAATCTTCAAAGTGGTAGAGACTCGTGCTAATAACGTATTATAAAATGAAAAGAAAATAAGAACAAATATATGAATACAAGAGAGAACTTGAAAGAAGAAACTAGAGAACATATGTATTATTTTAGATTGAGCTGTATTTTACAAATGCACCATACACCACTATATTATAGAACATGGAATGGTATATGTTACAATATAGAATTCAATTGGGGTGTATGTTACAACATAAAATTGAATGGAAGATTTATGATATTTTGTAACTTATGTAGGTTATGGATATCTAAACTAAATATCATATTTATAATATTTAATACATTTATAATAATTTAAACCTAATAATTAATTCTCTTTGGGAATAATGTTAGATTCCCTTTAATATTCCCACTAATTAATAACCATGCGTTTTCAATTAAAATTGTTCAACAACTAACCACAATAAATAAACAAATAAATAAAACTAAAAGGACAAAACGACGTCGGTCCAACTATTTAACGAGATTTCTCATAAATACTTGTGCATCATTTGATTATCGTTATCCGACTGTGTCCAAGAGGAGACACGTGTCGCTCAACCATAGCGCCGTCATGCTTCCAAGAACACCACCGAAAAACGAAACCCAGATCCGGCCGCTCTCCCTCTCTCTGTCTGTCCTTGTCTCGATGGTGCGAGCAAGAGAAAAAAAAGAAAAAAATGGGAACGAAAAAGAAGAATTTGTTGCTCCATCCATCCAACAGCTTAAATGGGTCCCGAATTCCGACCCCAAAAGCCTCTTTTATTGCTCTTTAGGCGTCACAGGTTCGTATTTCTCATCAATTATCCACAACTGATAGCTTTTGGTTGAAACACAGAGAGGGAGAGACGGCGAGAGCTCTGTCTTTTGCTCCCTTTTTCTTCCTTAGTGGGCATCTCGCTTTTTTCCCTCTTCTCTTTTCGCTACTTTTTGATGAGCTTCTCGATTTTCACTTGATTTGGGAAGTTGCAGAACATGGCGAGCACACTGGAAGAACAGGGGTCTAAAGAGGATGTTCTGTTCTTGGAATTGCCTGCTCCTCCTGGTTGGAACAAAAAGGTTTCCGCCATTTCCGCTTTTTACCTTATATTTTTGTCTCTGCTTTAAATTTCCCCTTCCCCATTTGTTGTGCTGTGAATTTGCCGGGACTTCTGTGTTGGAATTTAAGCTTGACTACCCTTATTTGGAGGTTAGGGCTAATGGGTATCCTTGGAATTAAGCATAGTTCTATAACTCTTATGCTTTGGGGTTAGGGGTTTGGGCTCTTTATCTTTATAGATTCTATAGAAATTATCATTTTGTTTGGTACTCATTAGCCAGTTATCTTTTTGGGGTTTGTTGGAAAAAGTTTGTGTTGTTCTGTCTCTTCTCTTTCATCATCATACTTTCTTTTCCTTGTTTTGGTTATACTTGTTGGAATGCCATAAACCAAACCAGTTATCCGGCACTCCAAATGATCAAGTATGGGGTCTGCTACCAGGTCGATAAGTTGGGAGTACAGGAGTGGCTACCTCCGAAACCTAAGTTGTATTCGTATTTATGTTATTTACATTATTTATGATTTTAGCTCAAGGATTTAAAGGAGTGCACTATATAAACTCAGAAGCTCTTCTCTAAATTCATAATTTGATATTTTTCTCTCTAATAATAAACTGCTCTCTCCTTTTATCCATTGATGTAGCTAACATACGTTAGTGAAGCATGTAAATATTTGTCTCGATTGTCTACTATTAATGTTTTCTATTTATCTTTGGTTGTCGATGTCATAACTATACTTCCTTTTTCTCTCGAGTGAATGGTTCTTTCTAATTGGCAGACCTCATTAGTATGCAACTGTTTGGTTCTTAGGTTAATTATAGTGAGGTTGCCTTGGAAGGTCAGTTGTTATTGAAGATGATTTGATTGATGTTAATGAGTTTTGATTAAGTTGAGATAAAATGAGGTGAAAAAATCTTAGTTTATGTGCAGTTTTTGCCCAAGTTAGATGGCGTCACTAAGAAAAATGAAATCATCTTCATAGCTCCTACGGGGGAGGAGATTCATAGCAAAAGGCAGCTGGATCAATATCTGAAATCACACCCTGGTAATCCAGCACCTTCTAAGTTTGATTGGGGAACTGGTGAAACACCTAGAAGATCAGCTAGAATAAGTGAGAAAGCAAAGGCAACTCCCACCACACCTCAAATTGAACGGCCTAAGAAACGAACACGAAAACGAGCTCTTTCGAAGAAGGATGACGATAAAGAGAAAGATGTTGTCCCATATGGTTTCAAGGAGGCAGTAGTTCATAAGGAAGATGAGACCGATGTCGATGGCAAGGTGAAAGAAACATACGTGGAGGGAAATGATGAAAATAGAAAACCAGAAGATGAGAATGTGAAAGCTGAGACTGTCCCCGCCCCTGCTGAAGTGGCTGAAGAGGGGCGGCGAATTGATGGCAACGAATGGGAGAAGCTTGTTGAAAAGGTGCAGGGAAGTGAGGGTCCTGAAGATGCAAGAAAGGATAATCAAAATTTGGAGGGAACAAAAGGGGAAGAGAAGGTGCAACTTCAAGATGATGCAATGGAATCCATTTCTACTTGTTCAAGTGATAAAGCAGCCATTCCAGAAGAAACAACAGTTGAAGTGCAAAGAAACAACCAAGACAAACTTAACCAAAGTTCTACCATATCAGGAGAAATCAAGGTGGAAGAAGTATTAAAAGAGACTAAAGAGGAACATGATGAAAAGGTAGAAAGTTAACACATTTGGAAGTAGTGATGTGAATTTGTGAAATTGATTTACATGTCTAGTTCAAACCATTTTAAACGAGGAAGATACCAGTGTTCGAACGTCAGTTACCCGATTACCCGGTTCATATGTTGAGATATATCTATGTAATTATCATTTTTAGGAGGATAGTCATTTGTATCTGTTTGTACCATCTTTATATATACATTTAATGTGCAGCAATTTCTGTTACATTTACATTACATGACAGTGTAATTAGAAGTCAGTCTTGTGATGATTTTAGAGTACAACAGTTAGATCTCTCTTTATTGAAGTTGTTAACTTGGAAACCTAAGATCTCTCTTTGCTTCAAAATCTTGAAGTCTCTTTCTTAAAATCCTTCTGAAATTAGCTATCAAAAGTATGGAACATAGCAAATGAAATTTATTCTCTAGAATACCAGCCAAGTGGCAATTCAGAATCTCAAGGAATATTTTAAGAAAAATAAACTGTTGAACTTTAGGGGCAAATTGCAATTTAAGAGGAAATGACAAACCAATTTGTTTAAATTAAAAACAAAGATGTAATCTTTTTTTTTTTTTTTTCTTTTCTGTTCTTTTTTAATTGAGTGGATTAAGTAAGATAAGTTTAAGATTCATCGGAACTAATAATTGTTTTGGTCAAATGAATATATAAAATAAAATAAAATAAAAATAAAAATAAACAAATATATCTTATCACAGATAAACAAATCAAGAAGACGCGTATAGCTGTGATTAAGGACAACAAATTGAACATCATTTTTGAATATTAAGCGTAATTCTTATAGGTTAATCACTTAAACTTAAAGGGATGAGGAAGGGTGGGCTGCACATAAACTTTTAACTTTGAATTTTTTTTTCTCTCTTTTTTGAGTAACTTTTTATTTTATTTAATGGTTTTCTGATTCTAAACCCAAAAAGAATACTCGTCTTTTCTAGTACAAAAAGAATACTTTTTAAGTTTAATTTTGGACATTCAAAACTGTGTCTATTTCATGTTTAAAATTTAAAAAGTGTTTATTAGGTTTTTGGACTTTTAATTACTATCCGACCTTAAATTCAAGATTGAATTATTTGATAGATTGACTTAAAAATTTAGACTATAATGTCATTTCACGTGAATTTTTAAAATAGAGTTATATAACTTTTTAAGTACTTCCTTGTGTTCTTTTCTCTCTTGCTCAAAATCTCCCTCTCTCTTGTAACGACAATGCTCTATTCTTTGTATTTCGCCTTCAACAACAACAACAACGAACAAAGTCATTTATTCTTCCTTTGACGATACTGGCAAATGGAGTTTTTCTAGATGTCAAACAAATCAAGTGTAGAGTACAAAAGCAAGAAAGTGAGCAAGAGCTAATAAGTGAGCTATAACTAAAGCAAGAGCAGGAATGTGAGCTAGAACTTGAACTAAATTTAGAACGGAAAAAATGAACTAGAACTAGAGATAGAGCAAAGTAGTAGTAATAATAATAATCTAGAGAAAAGCTTGTGACTTTTAAAGGTTAGAAAACTTTGTTTTAAGGAAAAAAAAATCAATCAAATGTTGTTTTTTTTTTAAGATATCCATACAAAGAAAATCTCTTCCTATATGTCCGGTAGATTTGTGAAATTAAAAAAAAAAAGAGTGAAATAGATCTAGATCCTATTCAATACAAAATTAAAAAAATAAGTTAAGAAACCCCTACAACACTTTTTAAAATAAGAGATTAGACACAAAATTAGAGCCCAAACTTGTAGTTAAACCCACCTTTTAATATATATAATAAAGAGTAATTCAACCAATTGCATATGGGAAGATATTGAGATTTGCTTTGCAATCGCCAATCCACCATGTTGTAAAACCCAGAATTCAGTATTTGCAGTCAGTGACGCTTATCATTATTCAGAATGTGTTTGGAAATTTTAAGAGAAACTAAAAGAAGTTCATCGCACCCAAGAACAATGGGAAGTACTGCCCAGCCGTCACCATCCGAGGTAAAAAAATGGAGGCAATCGCCAATGGTAGCTCATCCCAAAAGCTCCTAATTGGTCAGCAAAGCGCACGGGTTATTATTTTAGCAGCCAAAATACATTGTAAATGCTCATAATGTCAATTCCATTCTATTCAATGCTGACAAAAGTGGATAGAAGAAAAGATTTTACTTACAACATCGAGTAGTTGTGGAGGAAAAGAAAGAGAGAGAGATTCCATCAATACCCAGATCCCAAACTTAAAACCCGGAAACCAAAAACCCCATTTGACCTCCATTTTCAACTTCAATCGAAGATAGGTGGGCGGGAATCTTTTGGCTTATGGCATGCCTGAGGAAGAAGAAGAAGCAGAGTGTTACAGTTTTTGAGTTTGGGATTGATTTGGTCCTTTCAATCACACTTAATCCCGACTTTTATTTGAAGAAATTTACTCATTTCTTCAAGTTCTGCTGTTTGACTTTGTGGAAATGATGATGGGTTTATGCTTCTTTCTGCACTTGATTCCCTTATTGTTTATTTTCTCCTTTCCGCCTGGTATTTGCTTTTCTTTCCCTTCTCTTTCTGTTTCTTCTTCAGCTTGTTTTAGATTGGGCTTATGTATTCACTACTGGAGCTTATGACTTGACAATAAATATGGCTGTGAAATATTGATAGAGTAAATTTTGTTTTTGTTTTTCTATACGGCTACTCTACTACTTATGTCTTAGGAGACCTTTCTTTCCAGTATGGTCAGTTATGTCAAATATGATTTTGTAGGAATTGGATTGTTACATCAAAGATGGCTTCAATGGTTCTTGAGTACTTGATATTATTCATTAGAAACTTCCTTCTTGTGATCCTACTTTGTATTTTTAGTCCATGCCTTTGGTTTTGATGCTCAAATTTTCATTATAGATCAAGTGATCCTCCATGTGGATAGAGTGAGAGAGTTCTCTAGGAGAGAGTTGAAGTTCATACTGTATTCTACTTTTCCATGTTCATTAGAATTTCCCTGTGAATTTATATCCTCTTGGCCAATTTTATACAATTCTTCATTTTCTGAACTCTTGCTGGCTCGAGAGTGATACTTGTTAACCCAACTTAATTCCTTTGGTTGGCTGCACAAAATTTCTCTCTGGATTTAATCTAGCATTTTAAAGTCATTTATTGTCTATCGTCTTGACGTATCGTAGAGCAGAGTGATTAATGGAAATTATCTCCACCTTTTCTGCAGCTTTGTTAACAGCAGAAGCATTCACTGGGACCTATGGAATAAACTATGGACGAATTGCAAATAACATACCTTCACCTGATAAAGTAGTGACTCTTCTTAGAGCTGCTAAGATAAAGAATGTTAGGATTTATGATGCTGATCACAGCGTTCTCAAGGCCTTCAGTGGGACAGGGCTAGAGATTGTCATTAGCATTCCAAATGAAAACCTGAAAGATATGAGTGCAAATGAAGATCATGCCATGAACTGGGTTAAACAAAATGTTCTGCCCTTCCTTCCAGAGACCTTTATTCGTGGGATTGCTATAGGTAATGAAGTTTTGGGAGGGAATGATTTTGAGTTATGGACAGTATTATTGGGTGCAGCCAAAAATGTTTATAATGCTGTAAAGAAGCTCAATTTAGATGGTGTAATTCAGATCACTACAGCACATTCCCAAGCTGTCTTTTCTAATTCATTTCCTCCTTCATCTTGTAAATTCAGAGATAATGTTGCTCAGTATATGAAGCCTCTATTGCAATTCTTCTCACAGATTGGCTCTCCTTTCTGTTTAAATGCATACCCATTTCTAGCCTACATGAGTGACCCTGGAAATATTGATATTAACTATGCTCTTTTTCTATCAACAAAAGGGATTTATGATCCTAAAACTCACCTGCATTATGATAACATGCTCGATGCTCAGATCGATGCAGCTTACGCTGCACTGGAAGATGCTGGATATAAAGATATGGAAGTCATAGTTACAGAAACAGGATGGGCTTCACATGGAGATGACAATGAAGAAGCAGCTACTATAGATAATGCACGGACATACAATTATAACTTGAGGAAACGGCTTGCCAAGAAGAAAGGAACTCCTCTTAGGCCAAAAAATGTGGTTAAGGCATATATCTTTGCATTGTTTAATGAAAATTTGAAGTGGGGACCTACCTCTGAGAGAAACTATGGACTTTTTAAGCCTGATGGAAGCATCTCATATGATATTGGCTTTCAAGGACTTCAATCTTCATCTGCATATTCACTACTTTCAACAATTAAGGTATGAAAATTTGTTTATGTGCAAAAGAGAATTTTCCTACTGCAATGATATTATTCAACATAGACACTGAAGTCCATCTTTATTTGGCTGGTTGACAGCCTAAAAAGCATGGACACTCTAGCCAAAAAAGCATGGACACTTTAGTGTGGCTAGCGTGTCTGTGCACTTGGACACCCTGACACTTGTTGGACACTTGTTAGACACGTATTAGACACCTGTTAGTGTAATAGATGTGTTAGACACTAATTGTACAAAGTCAAAATAGAACTAATTTATTAGACATGCATCATATACTAAATAGACAAATATATGACAAAAATAATAAAATTTGATAATGAAATACATCATACTAGTTTTTCCAGTATAATGCTTAAAACTCATTGATTTTGAATTTCTTACTGGTTTAAACATGTAAAATTGTATATTTGAATAAACATTTCCTTTTTGTAACCACATCCTAATTTTTTAGAAGAGATGTGTCGTCGTATCCGTATCGTGTCGTATTCATGTCTCGTATTTATATCTATGCTTCTTAGTTGACAGCTCTAGAAAGATAAATAATTAAAAGGATTTAATGTTTACAGAAGAGGGCTTAAGATAATCTACTAAAATTAGTGACTTGATTAGATTGGGACATGTAGATGATCTTTCTTTGTTTCTCTTTTCCCTTAGATCATTGCTTCAGCATATGATTTTCTGTCTCCCTTGAATGATAGAAGATAAAAGCATGGAATCTGCATTCATAACTGGAACCCAACATGGCCTGGAAGTACATTTTTGACTTGTTAAAATTTCATTATATAGATTTATTGGAGTCAAATAACAGGGAAGAAAGAATTTTGGTATGTAAGAAATGGGTAGACCCTTTGCATATTTTTCTGTTGCTTCTTGAATTACTACCATCGACAGAAAAAGTTCAAGGTCCTTTCCTGAGCAATTTTTTTGAAAGCATAAAATTATCTCGACTAGTATGCACATTTGAATGCTGTGGATCTCACTTCACACATGACTTTTATTGTCCCAAATTCAAATTCTTACTGGATTTGAGGTGATGTCAAGTGTAAGCTGATAGGAGATGTTACTGATCGATTTTCGAACTCCGTCGTAGTCGGTCTATGTTCATATAGTTTTTGTTCTTGAAACATCTGCTTAATGTCACCAGAATATTTGTTTGGAAATTGACAAAGATGAGTTTTGACTAGAATACATTTCTGTGATGTTAATCATTCGTGTTTTTGTTCACTTATGCAGGGACATGGAGGTAAAGGTTCTTATGAGCATCAAATCTCAGTAGCAATAACATCAGCTTTAACTCTGCTTCTATTCTTGCAATGATGGGTTAATAAGTTTTTCATCTTTGAATTCCCAATCATATGCAAAAACTACGAAATACCATTGATTGCCCCGGCCTACATTCAATCATTTTGATAAAGAGCATAACTTATACAGTTCATGGATTCTTGTGCTCATGAATGTACACTAGAAAATTGCTCATATTTTTTCAAAAAATTAGTCACAACAAAATATATATTGTGAATTATTAAAGAACAATTGCTGTCATTAAGCTTTTTATAGAGAATAAAGTTTAAATATATTTCAGCATATTTCAATTGCTTTCTTTGGACCTTTTCTGTCAAATTAACAAAATAGTTTAAAAATTAAATTTATAATTTAATATTTTTTCTTTTTACAATTTTGGGTGGGAGAATCGAACCTGTAATCTCGAAGTTGATAATAAAGTAGAACTTCTAAAAGTTAATAACCTCTCTAAAATAATAATTTTTCTTGATCCCGACTTGAGCTCAAGATGTTAATTAATAATTTTGATAAATTAATAAGACAATAGTTTTTTGGAAGACCGTATATAAATTGATGGTCCCTTCAATATTATATAGATTTATGATTCTATTATTGTTAGCTTCTTCTTCGAAATTTAAATCTAGTTATATTTTATTTCTAACCTTCCTTGCTACATTCCAAAGCTCTAATGTTGTGTTCTCACGACAAAATGATAAGGTTATATCAGAAAAACAGAAGAAGGTGTTTCGATTCTTTTGTTTATTGATGAGGTGACACTCAAATTGGAGCTGGGAAAAGAGGGAAAAAATGACTCGTCGGGCGGTTACCTTTTTCCCTATATCTATAACGTCTGCTCAAAAGTCAAAACTAAAGATAGGAGTTTCACGGAAAATAAGCACCTTTATCATATTAGAATCGATGCCTTACGCCTATTTCTAAGGGCGTTTAAAGAGTGTGACTCTACCGCTTAGTTGTGTATTAGTGAACGATATATATATGGGCCCGCTTCCGAGTAGGATATGTAATACATCTGACGTCACACCAGACATTTAACTTGGAGAAATAGAGGGAACATTTATCCACTACAACAAAAACCACTTTTATTGACTCTTGAAGTTTGAATAGTGGCAAAAATAGAGAAAAAAAAAACAGTCATTAAAGCCATAATCACAATTTTTTTGCGAGAAAAAACGAAGTTTTTCGAATTTTTTGAAATTCATCACAATTTTTTTGTGTCATTAATTTATGACTGAAAATAACCGTCATTAAATGTAAGAAAACAAAAAAGGTGCAATTTTGACGGAAAAATACGTGAATTTTGAATTTTTCAATTACTGTCATTGTTTTTTATTATCAACAATTTATGACTACAATTAATCGTCATTAAAAAGCGACATTATTTTAGAGTCATTGAATTGACAAATAAAAAAAATGATTTTTGGCGGAAAAATATGAGTATTTTTTAATATTTCAACTTGTATGACTATTTTTTTGTGTATAATCAATTTATGACTTGTATTAATTACATTAAAGAGCATTAAACGGAAAAAAAAACTAGTTATAGTGTTCGATAAATTAAGTTTAAATTAGAAAAATATTAATAGCGCTTAGTAAAATTTAATTTTAAACTAGAAAAAAATTAGTTACAGTGTTCAGTAAAATAATATCAAATTTGTGATAATTTAATTATATGAACCAAAGTAGACTTTCACTTAGTTTGAGATTGTTGTACTATTAAAAAAAAAAATAGATTGTTGTAGATTTTTTTTTAAAATAGGAATCTTATGTTGACAGCCAACGGTCGTCAAGGTTAACATCGTAATTTACAATCGAAGGTCATCAAGAAAAGTGTAACACCCCGAGATTTAGGTAAATTTGTATTGATTATCTCAAATTATTGGAGTTTATTAGTTGTAGATATTTGGAGTCAAATTGAGTTAAATTATGAAGTTAATTTTTAAATTACTAATCTTAAATAATTTGATTATTTTAAATTACTAAACTTTGCCGTTTTCTGTCTTCAGCACTACTACCGTTGAACATGTTAGTGAAGAAAGCAGAGGACGTCATTCGTCTCCTTTGTCTTTAGCTGTTGGCTTTTTGATCCTTAATCTCAAATTAATTAATTTTAATTAATTGATTAATTAATGTTTTGATGATAATAAATCTACTTTTATTTATTACTAATTTGATTATTTTGAAATGTCTATTGTGTGTAGCTTGAAATAACGATTCCAATGCAATTTGAATCACTCAAATCGGAGTTCAAACGAAGAAGATATTGTTGAAACAAGCTTAATGAAAAAATCTTGAGTTGGTAACGTGCCATTTGGAGTTATGGAATCCCTTGGTGGTTTTTTTGTTTTTGGATTGGTATTAAAAGAAAATGACTTTAAAAAGAAATGAATTTAAAATGAAGATGAATTTAATATTATTATATATGTTTGTGTCTAACGGCTAATTGTTTTTAAAAAGAAGATGAATTTAATATTATTATATATGTTTGTGTCTAACGGCCAGTTGCTTTTAAAAAGAATAAATTTAATATTATTTTATGTTTGTGTCTAACGACTAGTTTAGTTTAAATCCCCACCATTCAATTTTCTTGTCAAAGATCTAATGGTCCAAATTGAATGTGGTTTTCACATCCTCCCTCTCTTTTTAATCTTCATTTTCTCCAAAAATTTTCAAACTTTTACAATTTTACAATCCTAAAAAATTAAAATAAATATTGTTTTTTTTTTTTCTCTAAGCTCTCAAATTTCTTTCTTTTCATCCTCAAAAATTGAAAAAGGTCATCATTGTTTTTCTTTCTCTAAGCTCTCAAAACTTCAAGAAATACTTTTATTGTATTGTGAAAATTAAATATTGTGAGTTCATTGTACATCTACTCTTTTTAGAGAGTTTTATTGTGTGATTTAAAACTTCAAGAATAATGTAACCGTCAAAGAAGCAAGGTAACAGTTCGACTCTCATTCGTGGAAATAGTCAAAGGAGATTTTTAATCAAAATCCCAATAAGTGCTTGGAAAAGTGGATGTAGGTCGAGTTTGATCGAACCACTATAAAAATCACGGTGTCTTCTTCTCCAACTCTTTCTCAATTAATTTTGCATTTAATTTTTAGTGGAATGTTATAGATTACTATTCTTCTTGGTTGAGATTGATTGAATCTTATGTTGCATATTTTTTTTTTATCAATCTTGATATTTAGCATCAATTAGGATTTTTATTAATTTAATTCAAAAAATAATTTAATTAGTTTACGTTGAGCATATTTAGGAATAAGTTTAATTAAACCTTATTCACTCCCCCTCTAGGGTTACCATACCGGTCCAACATTAGCCATAATCATTGTCGTTCTTCTGCACTATTTGGGTTTAATGTCTTCACCACTGTTTGTCTACGTTGTTGGTCTTCAGTATTTGTGATCTCTGGTGCTCGTCTTAGCACTGTTCGTATTCCTAACCCTAAACCCCTTTCTCTCTCTTTTCCCTTTCCCTTTCAACTTTTATTTTTTTATTTTTCTTTTTTTCTTTTTTTCTTTTTTTTTTTTTTAGCGTGGAAAAGGGATCTATACTGTACCATTAGACTTTGATTTTTAGAGGAGAAGGGAGGCCCTCAGGTTCCATTTTCAAGGTGAGGAGGTTTTAAGTTTTGGAGTTTGGAGGCAAAATAGGTTTTCGATTGAGATTTTTTAGAACGGATCAATCTTTTAAAAACTTTTTATGTTGATTTGAGACTGAAAATTGTCACTTTCACTTTTTAGGTTGGATTTGTATGTTAATCGATAAATGTGTTTTTGTATATAGCTTTGCTCCTCACTTTGAGTTTTGGACTTCAGGCTTTTGCGAATGGAGTGATCATTTACGTATCTAAATTAAAGACTTCAGGCTTTGATTTTTCTGCGAATGAGTAAATGTATGTATATTATTTATGTTTCAACTCTATTTTTAGTCTCCATGCTTATTATTATTATTATTATTATTATTGTTAGATTTATGTATCATTCTCATTTGAACTTGATTTCTATCTAAGCATGTGTTGTGGCAAAGCATGAGTTATATAAGGTTGTCTACATTGCGTCTCTCACATTTCAATCACTAATGTAATTACTATCAAGAGGTTGGAAACAAGTTCTAACCATCAAGGTAAATAACTCTTTCTCCCAGACCTTCATTTTCATAAAAATTAAGGAAGTATATATTTATTGACCAACATTTTAAGTTTATGCTCAGCTTGTTGGTATATCTATCTATAAATCATATTTTTGCTTCGTTGGCTGGTAATATACATACTTATTTACCAACATTTTAAGTTGTAAACTATGTTATACTCGCGTGGTTGATGTGAGCATGCCTTACCTATGCAGAGAACAATATGTGTATTTTGTTTAGAGTTGTGATAGATAAATGGATACTCTAATTTGAAGTTGTTAAGGAGCTTGAAAAGTCTAGGATTATAAAGCTTATGTTGTATGAAACAAGATATATATACCTCATTGTATTGACAAAGCTATAACAAATAATTAGCAAATCTATAGACTAATGTTTCCAATATTACGTAGGTTGTTTAGAAAATGTGTGGGTGGTCAAATTTTTTTTTAGCATCTTCTCATAAATCTATAAAACTCTATTGATGATTTTTTATTTGAAAATGTTATGTTTGGGTTTTTCTTCCTTTCACTTCAAACAATTGAGTTTCTGCATTATATCTATCTCTCTCTCTATATATATATAAAGATTACCTCCTAAAGCTAACTACGTCTGGCCACTAGTCATGAAAAGTTCATAAGATAAAAGTGCTATGAACTCTTTTCGAACCCTTTGAAATGTTGTAGCTTGGCCTCTAACCTTCAGAACATCTCTCTTTGTAGCTTTGAATTGATATTGGACCTATTCGGATACTTTCCAGTGAAATTCCAAGTTTTTTTTTTTTTTTTTTTTTTTTTTTTTGAGTTTTAGACATTAGAACTCTATTCAGATTCTTTCAATTTAAGTTAAGGTGCTATAAATTATTTTATAATCCTTGAAATCTCTTTGCTTTTAGTTTGAACTTGGTTCAAAGGGTTAAGGTTAAGGTTGTTTTGGGTAAGATCATTCCAAATGCCTTTTGAGTTTCTATTCAAAGAATTTGTTTATTGTTTGATAGCATGTTGTGTGCTTTATGTATGATTAGCTATTACTTAAAATATAAACACCTTATGTTCTTGAATTATACGTGTATTGGATGTTTAAGCATGTTGTAATATTGTGTTAACATTGTAACGACTAGCATGTTGATGTGTTATTATGTGACCCTATGTTTATGAGTATGTCAATTTCTAGCAAGTTAATGTTTTTCATATGCTCATACTTCATTCTAGGAATTTGAGCGCTCAATGGAGAATGAAATCCTAATGATTTAATGTCTTGCATTCAACAAGTTGTCTTTGGCAGACCAACTCAATGTATATGGTCATGTGTTTGGCTGATTGTACTATTTAAAGGCCCAATTTTATTGAAAGTCTGATTAGAAGAGGAAATGGGATGAGGTAGGTAGATTGAAAGGAGGAGAAAAGGCTACAAAATTGAACTGAGGGTTTAACATGTGGATTGCAATCTGAATTGATTAGATTGAGATTGTGAAGATTTCTTTTCAGTTTACTGGAATCAACTCTTTCTTCTTTCTCTCTCTATTTCCGATTTCTCTCTAAGCTAAATTTATGTATATTATTTAAATTAATTAAATAAATAAAATGCAATTCAATTTTAAATAAAATACTTATTTTCTTCTTCAATGATGTCTGATAATTTGTAAGGAATCAAACCATGCAGTAAGCAAAATAAAAGAGGAAGGAAGATAGACACACAATGTATGTGGTTCGGCCAAAGATGCCTACATCCATGGAAAGGTTTTCAAATTTTTAGATAAGTTCTTTTTTAGCTTTTTACACTCTACTCTTCTCTTTTTTATTCTAATATGTATTTATAGTAACAGAGTCAGTTACAGCAAAATTAGACATTAAATTGTAAAGAGCCGTTGGTGTCATTTTATTTCAATTCTCCACCTTGACACCAATGCATGCAACCTTCAACACCTTCAATTTCTGATCTGTTCACTTTTTTTCTAGTAGGTCAAAGCCAATTAACTCCAAACATTTGAGTAATTTGAGCTTCAGTACTGCCTTTGTTAGCATATCGGCGACGTTTTTTGAGGTATGAACCTTCAATACTTCCACTTCTCCTTCTTCAATTTTATCAAGCACAAAGTGGTACTTTATATCTATGTGCTTTGTTCTTGTATGATATTGTGGGTTCTTAGATAGATGTATTATACTCTGATTGTCACAATATATTTTGACAATGATCTGATTAATGTCAAAATCTTTCAGTAGTCCCTTTAGCCATAGTCCTTTTATTGCTTCTGCTATGTATTATGCTTCAGTTGTAGATAATCACTATTGGTTGTAATATTGCTTTCCAACTGATTAGATTAGGTCCATAGAGGAAAAGGTATCCTGTTAGGGACCTTCTTTTGTCCTAATCACCTGCATACTCTGCATTTACATATCCATACAGTTCATTGTCCGAACTTTGTGTTTTCTGGTAGGCTAATTTGGCTTCTTTCGACCAAATTAGGTATCTTAGGATCCATTTAGTGGCTTTCCAATGTCTTTTCCCAGGTTAGACATATATCTACTTTAGGCTGGCTGAATACGATAGATCTGGTCTAGTGGAGATCATGAGATACATTAGGTTGCCTACTGCTTGGCTATAGGGTACTGTAGACATTTGATTTAGGTGTTCTAGGTTAGAGTCTAGTTTGAAATGTTGAGCAATAGGTAGGGTGACAGGTCTAGCTTTGCTTAGGTTAAACCTCTTTAGGACTTTCTCACAGTAGCTTAGTTGATTAATACTTAGGGAGAATTGCTCTCTGTCCCTTAGAATCTCAATCCCTAGGATTTTGCTTGCCTCTCCCATGTCCTTCATGTCAAATTCTCTCTTTAGGAGATTTTTCACATGAGTCAAAACTTGCTTGGACTTCTATGCTAGTAGCATATCATCAACATATATAAGTGAAAACACTTCTTTGAAAACCAATGCTAGAGATATAGTCATTGAATCTTTTATACCAGCACCTTGGGGACTGTTTAAGTCCATTTATTGACTTGTTGAGTAGAAAATGGAGGTTGTCTTTCTCTTTTACTTCATACCCTTTAGGCTGCATCATGTAGATTGTTTCTTCTAGATGACCATGAAGGAATGTTCTCTTTACATCTAGTTGGTATAACACCAAGTTATCCTGAGCAACCATAGATAGGAGTAGTCTAATAGAGGTCTGCTTGACTACAAGGGAAAATATTTCTGAGTAATCTATCCCTTGCCTTTGTGTGAAGCCTTTTGCTGCCAATCTAACTTTGAATCTAGGTTTTTGCTCACTATTTACCCATTCTTTCAACTTATAGATCCATTTCAATGCAATTGGTTTGCACCCTTTTGGTAATGGAGCTAGAGACCAAGTGTCATTCACATTTAGTGAATGGATTTCTTCATTCATATCCTCAATCCAACTCCTTGCATTTGAACCACTTATAGCTTCCTAAAAAATAGTTGGGTTTGTAGGAGCCACTATGGCATTGAGCACTAGATTCATGTAGTTCATTTCAGTATACCTAGCAGGAGGTACAATAACCCTTCTTTGTTTGTCTTTTGCTAATGAATACTGACTCAAATCAAGTTGTGTATTAGTATTTCCAACATGTTCCTCTGTTTCCCCTCTTCTTCTTTTAATTCAATATGAGGATTAGGTTCTATAGCTGGTGTGTTAGGCTTCTCCACTTCAATTCGAGTGGTAGTGATTTCCTTACTCACATCTGAGCTTCCCTCCTTTTGCATATACACTTCTTCTTCTCTAAAGGTAACATCTCTCCTCACTATGAACTTCCTTTCAATAGGATGCCACATCTTATAGCCTTTTACCCCTTCTATGAAGTCGGCAAACATACATTTTATAGCCCTAGCCTTCAATATTCATGAACTTTGATACACAAATCCAATACAACCAAATACCTTTAGGTTATCAAGGTTGGGTGGGTGTTTAGTCCACCTTTCTTCTGGTATAAGGAAGTCTAGAGATGTATGTGGGCACCTATTTAAGGTGTAGACAGTGTATGCAGCAACTTCTGCCCAAATTTCTCACTTAAGATAGCATCAGATAGTAAACACCTCACCCTTTCCATGATAGTTCTATTCAATCTCTTAGCCACTCCATTTTGTTGTGCGGTATATCTCACAGTTCTATGTCTATTATGCCTTCTCACTACAATACTTGTTGAACTTCTCATTACAGAACTCTAAGCCAAAATATGTCCTAAGGTACTTTATCCTTTTATTGGTCTACTTTTCAATTAAGGTTTTCCGATCTTTAAACCTTTTAAATACTTGATCTTTAGTTTTTAAGAAATATACCAAACTTTTCCTTGAGTAGTCATCTGTGAAAGATAGTAAGTACCTTGAGCCACTAAGGCTATGAGCTGAATCTGGTCCCTATAGGTCTGAATGGACATAATTCTAGAATTCCTTTAGTGGTGTGCTGAGCCTTTGTGAAGCTATATCTTGTTCCCTTGCCAATTACATAGTGTTCACAGAAGGATAAGGGGCTGTTTGGGGAGCTAGAATATAATAGAATTACTGAGAATCGAAGAAGTATAAGAATGCGTGAAGACTTGAGGAAGACATGAAAATGAGATCGTGAAGTTGAAAACTGTTGGAACAGAATGAGTTTTGTATTACAAATTGAGTTTAAAACGCTCAATCTATACGTTGATTTTGGATTACATTACATTCCAATCTCATCCCATTAGAGTCTCCCAAACACTCTCAAGTGTTCACTGATTCCCTGTGGTAGAATTCCCTATTTAGAGAGAGCTTGCATCCCTTTTGAGCTAATGTGCAACAACCTCTAATTCCATAGGTCTGCCTCTTTTAAGACAGTCTCTGCAATTTTGTAGGCCCCATTTGGCATTTCCACTCCTCTTACTACATATAAGTCACTTACTTTCTCTCTAGTTAACACAACTTTGGAGTCTTTAATCACCTTAAAAACTCCACATTTTCCCTTGTCTTCACACCCCATGGAGTCTAGGAAATTAAGTTCCTTTTTAGCATAGGTACATGTCTAACATTTCTAAGAAGCTTTATTGTCCCATCCTTAAGTTTTAATAAGACTGACCCAATTCCTTAGATTTTACATGCTTCATTGTTGCCTATGTAGACTAGTTCTCCATTAGTTTCTTTATAGGTGTTGAACCAAGCCTTGAAAGGTCTCATATGATAGATACAACCAGAATCTAAGACCCAATCATGCTTCCCTAATGGGCTTACTAGGCTGGCTTTGTCTCTTGTAGAGGCTAGAGCATCGGAGTACAGATAAGAACCTTCCACTATAGAAGCTTAAGGCTGTTTCCCCTTGGATTCTTTCTCTTTTTCTTGATTTTTCCTCTTTAAGTTGTAGCAGTCTCTCATAAGGTGGTCTTTCTTCTTGCAGTAATTACACCTTAGCTTTGTCTTAGGCTTGTGTTACTCATTTGTCTCTTGTTTTCCACCTTTAGACTGATTGTGCTTATCCTTGCTCTTAGTAAATAACCCTTTTGCACTAGGCTAATCTTTCTTGATGACTTGAAGCTCCAATTCTTTAATTCCAAGTGTTGAAATAATGGCATCTGTGGTAATTGACTCGCTGTCATATTTTAATGCATTTTCACCTTTTTATATGCCTTGGGTAGTGAATTTAGTAGAACATATGCTTCATTATCATCTCCCAACTTCTCTCCAAGACTCTTGAATTTGGTCACTATCTTTTTAAACTTATCTAGATTTTCTGTGGGAGTCTTAGCCGAATCCATCTTGAAAGTAAAGAACTTTTTTCTTAGAAACATCTTGTTTGGAGGAAGGTCTTTTGTAGCAAAAAGGCCTTCCAACTTCGTCCATATATTGTGAGCTATATCTTGGTCTATTATCTGCCTTAGGACACTATCACTTAAGTTCGTTATTAGAGTTCCATAGGCCGTCAGCTTCATATCTTCCTTTTCTTGTGCAGTCAATGTTTCTGGGAGAGTTGATGGATCCAAAAGGGCCTTATGAGTCTTCTACTATTCAAGAATGGCTTTGATTTTGGCTTTCCATAAGCCAAAAGCACCATTTCCATCAAACTTTTCTAACTTTGCTACTGCCATTTTTCTCAAACCTTTGATTCTTGAACCTCCAAGAACTAATTTCTTGATAGTCTTGATGCTCTGGTACCAATTTATTGGGCTGATTGTACAATTTTAAAGCTCAATTTTATTGAAAGCTCGATTAGAGAGGAAATGGGATGAGGTAGGTAGATTGAAAGGAGGAGAAAAAGCCACGAAATTAAGCTGAGGGTTTAACATGTGGATTGCAATTTGAATTGATTAGATTGAGATTGTGAAGATTTCTTTTCAATTTATCGAAATCAACTATTTCTTCTTTCTCTCTCTTTTTCTGATTTCTCTCTAAGCTAATACTCATTTTCTTCTTCAATGGTGTCTGAGAATTTGCAAGGAATCAAACCATGCAGCAAGCAAAAGAAAAGAGGAAGGAAGATGGACACACGATGTACATGGTTCGGCCAAAGATGCCTACATCCACGGAAGGTGTTTTCAGATTTTCAGATATTTTTAAGCTTTTTACACTTTACTCTTCTCTTTTTTATTTTGAAATGTATTTATAGTAACAGAGTCAGTTACAACAAAATTAAAAATTAAATTGTAAAGAGTCGTTGGTGGCATGTTATTTCATCATGACTATTCAGTAAAAGACGAAAGTAAGTACTTATATCCTTGCAAATAAGAATTCTAATTAAAATGGTAGCCATAGTGGGAACTGGTTTTAATCTCTACGACAGTAATGCCATATGACATTTGTCATTCCTTCAAGTTTATGTTTATATTTGTTTAAGGCATCTATTTGTACATGGTATTTGTGAAACTTATTCGAACTTGATTCATTTGTTTAAGACATCTATTTAAAGTATGTTTTGTACCATTTGAAACTCATCCAAAATGTTTTGGATGCTTTTGAATGTTAGACAATTTTTAGTTTATTTGGAGAGTAAAAGTGTGTTACTAGCTTAGACATTTTTTAGATACTTAATGTGGTTTTCATAGTCAAATTGTTACTTAGATAATTTTTTACAACATTTTAAGTGATTTTGTGACACTTAGTTACTTTTTAGGAACCTTTATGATTGTTTTAGCTTATTTTAAGAGTCAAGGTGACACTTTGGAGCTTTTTAGTTTTTGTTGGGAGTTAAAGTGTTGGTTAGCCACTTTTTATGAATATCTTAGCTTATTTTGAGAGTTGAAGTGAAAATTGGGCACTTTTTAGGTAGGTTTGGGAGTCAAAATGAAAGTTATACATTTTTTAGGTTGTTTTAAGAGTCACATTGATAACTAGGCACTTTTTATAATTGTTTTAGCTTATTTTAAGAATCAAGGTGACATTTTGGAGCTTTTTAGTTTTTGTTGGTGCCAAAGTGTGCGTTAGCCACTTTTTATAAATTTTTTAGATTGTTTTCAGAGTCACATTGATAACTGAGCATTTTTTATGATTGTTTTAGCTTATTATGATTTTAAGTTATTGTTAATTGTGTGTCATTGTTTCTCACTACATTTATAATTATGGATAAATCATGGATGACAAAGAACAGATTATTCAAAGAGTTTGAGTTGGGTGTGGAAGATTTTATTAGATTTAGATTTTCCAATACAAATACTATTTCTAAACGTTGTCCTTCTATTCTTCACAAAATGTACATTTGACTCTTGATGTTTTGTAGATTGATACATGTATGAAACAAATAATTATCTATCATCATAAGCATTTTTTTGACATTTTCAAATGTCATGAAATGTATATTTATGACATTGAAATCTTGTCACCGATTGAACTTCAATTACTATAAATAAGTGTCGGTATAAAGATTTAATTGACAAAAAAAGTCAACTATTTGGTCATTTATTGACAATGAAAAATTATCATAGAAAATGTTGTTATGACATAACAAATGTTTATTGTTGACTATATTGTAAAGTCATGAAATAACCAATAATAACAAATTTTTCATGTGTCATCTACCCACTTTCCTTGATAGTGGACTCAAAAACAAAAAAAAAAAAAAAAAAATGTGTTAAAGACAATTTTTTAAAATCACGAAAACTCATTTTTATTGTAGTGATCACACATGCAAAATCGGAAAAAATATGTTGTTCTATATCGCCATGTATTTAGAAACTCTTGCTCGCATTATATCATTTGTTATACGTAAGGATAATCAACATATTCCTTTAACAAACGAAAAGGAAGCGAAATACGTTAAGTTGTGCGGAGTCAAATTGGGGCGATCTCTCTTATACTCACATAGTGCTTTACATATTTGTTCTTGTTCAGCCATGGTTGGTTGTTTTGACTTGGATTGACTAATATTAATTTGACGTTATTTATATAGTACATATAGTGGTTGATTTCTTACCATACATGAACTTGCATTAAGTTTTAACTAGTATTGCATATTATAAATGAACTTTGTTTTTTTAGAGGATGTATTATATTTAATTAGTAACAGTGTGCATGAAAACCATTCGATTGGTCAATACAATTCATAAAGAATAATGTAGATTTTTTTAAATCAGAAAAATCTCTTTAAATTCATAAATAAGTAATTAATTGATTAATTTTTTTAGTACAATTTATTGGTCAATCAATAACTCTTTAAATTAATAAAATTATTTGATGCCGGCAGAAGTAGATCATATTGGCAATTTAATCTACTTAAGAATAAGTCGTTAATTTGAAACCAACTACCAATTTAATCTAATTAAATGGCTTCAATTTACAAAAGTATCAATGAAAACATATTTTCCATTTATAAACTAACATATACTATGGTCTACGTTAAACTTATTTGAAAGCGAACTATCATCTTTGACTAAAGAAAGTTCTAGGAATTTCCCAATAAATAAATATCAAATCTAACCACAAATTCAAGTGGTACAAATTAGAAACTTGACTAGTCACCATTAATTCAAAGAAATGTATAAATTATTATTAAAAATCACAAAAATAAATCTAACTGTCATCATAGCCTAGCTTGTGTTTTTAAGTAAAGGAAAGGTTTGAATCTACTTCTATGTGTTTTTAAACTAAAAAAAAGACCAAACTAAATGGGAAAATAAAAAATCAATTACATAAAAAAATTTTATTCAATATTCCAGAAATCTAGGAAAAATTGTGGATATAAAACTTTTTTTTCATACAATATGCACAGATATTCTTGATCTATCAAAAAGTCTAACTTCTAATTTTACTTGTTAAACAAAACATCAGATCGGATTATCTACAAAATTATGAATGTCGTGTAGCCTTTTCTTTTCTTTTTTTTTTTTTCCTTTTTCTTTTTCTTTTTTTTTTTATAAGTGTATTGACTAAGACAAAGGAAGGCTTCACAAGCAGAGGTTAAGACACAAACAAAATGCAAAAAAACCAAATGAATCAAAATAACCAAGTACAAACACAATCAAGAAAAAAAATCAACCCAAGAAAAAGGTCCCAAGAAGTACGAACACTTATTGTGTGCCATGTCAAATACGCTTTTAAAATTGGGTGGAATTCACTGACATCAATGTGGAGTCCACAAATATTAATGAAATCAAATTTATAGTGTAAACACAGAGAATATAATACTACCAAAGTATTAGAAATTTTCCTCAAGAAGAAGGGCATGTTTGAGTCTCATCACTAGAAGCCCCAAACCATTGAGAACAATAAAATAAAAAACTTCAAATGGCACCACCTGACTAACCACTTGGGATGGGGCAAAGTAGCTCCATGAACATAGATTTTGTTCATGCCAAATATATGATAGATAATAATACGCCGAACAACTTTTCAGACTTTACGCCTCATACTATTACATGCACTAAAGTGACAAATCTAATTGAACTTCCAATGAACAATCCTATTAGAACACACGCCCAATACTAACATGTCACATCTTAATATGTAGCCTACATTTTCATTTTTCATTATTATTGTGTATCCAAATATTTTTTTGACGAAGACCTAAAGTTGTCCTCATTACTCGTTATTCATATGAATATAGCCTCGTTATTTATTTAGTGTTGAATGTTAAATGGCCACATTGAGACGGCAAGAGAAACTTGTTCAAACAAATATATATATGTATATATATATATGTATGTATATATATATATATGTATGTATATATATATATGTATGTATTATTTTATTTCTTATGATAAACAATGATTTTTTTTCTTATCTTTTAATATTTAATAAACTTGTTCAAACAAAAACCATCGTTAAAGTGTAGTAATAGTTGTAATTATTATACCCTCAAATTTTGATGGTAGAAATTGTGACCATTTTATAAGTTTGAGGGTTCATTTTTTATCATTTGGAGGTCCAATTTCTACAATTATTTTAAGTTTTAGAGTTCAATTTTAATACTTTTAGAAATTTGAGAGTTTTACTTTTATAATTAAAAATTTAAGGGTGTAATTGCTACCATACTTTAGATCAGGTAGTTTTTGCAATTTATTTTTTCTTTAATATAATATGAGAGACAGACTACAAACTCAACAAACCAATTTGACCACCAGCATGAGACAAACCAAAGCGAAAAGCATCTAAAATCCATTGAGGGGATTGGATAACTACAAGTATGCTGCTTTGACGAACGAGCAGACCCATATGCCACTATATTAACCTCACGTGACAGATGGCCAAAAGAAAATTCCTAGAATTTAATTCGGAAGTGCAGTAATGTCTGACCACCAAGTGAACACTTCATAATAGAATGCTAACTCATTATTCAACATTAGAATAAGAGTTAAACAGTTCGACTAGATCAACAATAATGGTCGAAATCCCAACCTTTCTGCCAAGTGGAGACGCTCCAAGATAGCTATATGTCACATATCACGAAAATGACTCAACAAATTGCGCCACAAGTGCCCTTGATTCGTCTAGCAATGCCAAAGATAGGTCAGGGAAGATGGGCAATAACACCTCTAAGGATGACACACGCAAGTGCCAAGGCACAGCACACGACTGCGGAGGCCACCAGACAACGTCCCTGCCTCAGGCGTGCAGCCTAGCGGAAGCACGACGCCCCATCGAGCGCCCTGTCGGATACCCATGTGCGGATGCACATGGCCGAGTGGTTGCACGACCAGCCACAGATGTACGACATACCCACGCGCTTTCCAGGATAGGCAGCGCAGCGTACCCACCCGCACGACACGGATGCCTGTCGTATGCACCCTGCACACGACCAAGGCGCACGCCTGTCGATAGCCTTGCATGTGCACCCTGCAGATGCCCGAGGTGCACGCCCTTCGATTGCTCTGCGTGCGTGCCCCTCGCACAGCCCGTGCGCACATCTATGCCACCGTGCGCACGATAGTCTCCAGATGCCCCTCGAAGGTTCTAGAACATTCTAGAAGACTCGAGACAAGGCTAGAAGGTTCGGCAAGCCTCTAGACGCATCTGGAAGGATGGGCAGGACGCTGGGCGGTGCCAGTGCCCATGCTTGAGTGCCCGACATGCCCGAATGTCGCTAAAAGACTACAAAGAGGGCTCGACTGCTCGCCCATGCCCCGCACGTCTCTAGAAGCCTCTAGACAAACCTCAAGGGTGCCAGACTACTCTAGGAGATGCCCGATGCTGCTGGTGCACCCCAAAAGTGTCCTAATAGGTCTGGAAGGCTCGCAACAGTGCTTGAATGTACTGGAAGTGTCTAGACGGTTCTAGAAGGATTCAATAACGGTCGGTCACCTACTGAATTGTACTAGAAGGCCCTTGATGTATCTAGAAGCATCTTGGACAGGTCTTATCTAGATGTTTCTAGGATTGTCCATATGTAAACCGGCTCATGTATATATAGAAGAGCCTAAAAGGGTGCATGACCAACATTGTAAGTCAGTCATGCTAGGGAAGGTCGGTTGTAAGCCCCTATAAATAGCCAAGGGGACCTCGTTTGTACATCAATCCGAGAATCAAATAATCCAAACGAGTTTTCCTAAGCTTGTGCGATTCTCTCAAGGTTGGTGAAGCCTCTAAGCTTTCATTCACTCAAACTCTCTCAAGTCCTTCTTGCCTACTCACTTCTTCACCATCTCACTCGATCGTATCTAGGGGAAACCCTAAAACCTCAATAGCCTTACTTGGCATGTCTTTTGAAAGCAAGGTCACCCAAGTGTCGCGCAATTGGTTAGGTTCAAACACTAAACATGTGAAATATAGCTAGCCTCAACACATAATGGTTAATGGTGATAGTCGGTTTGAATTTATCGATTTCGGGGTCAACTAAGAATCAAAACAAACCAATGGATTAGTTTGTATTTGGTTCGGTTTATTACCGATTTGGTTCTCAGTTTTTTGCATTTTCTTTGTTTCTTCCAATTTTTAACTTTTATTTCAATTTTTTCTTTTGAATTGGTCATTTTTGCTAGTTTTAAATTAAAATTAGGTCCATTTATTTTTTTATAATTAAATTTGGACATTTTTATTTTCTTGCAAACAAATGGATGTTTTTGAAAATGTTGTTTCTGCACAATATTTTTTCTTATCTTAAAAATCCTATGAGCTTATTCTTGCAGATTTATTGTCTTTCCTATGCCTGACAAAATGGGGGCTAGGGTTGTTTCCATAGTCTTTCCACTGTGCCATTTAAGAAGTTGTTAGTGACTTTTATAGGGTTGGTCCTTCATGAAAAATATTGATGTCATTGTCTTGTGAGTGCATCGATATTCACAAGTTTTGTGTCAAAATAATCTTTTATTGAAGAAGATTGTTGTGTTGTTGATCTTGACATTATATCATTGCAGATAAGTACAATGTTGTTTGCTTGACATTATATCAGTGAATTTATTTTTCATGGGAACTCTGCCCTCAAACATATGTGGTATTTCATGATTTAATTCATCATGGGCGCTTTGCGCTCTAGACGTATGTGGTATTTCATAATTTCTATTGACCAAGTAATTAGTCAATATTTTATGATCTAAGTGTAATATTTTATTGACTATACGAAGAAGACCCTTATTTTATTGCTAAAAATTATGCTTTGAAAATATATAATTTGCAAGTCTCTAGAAAAATATCAATTTTGACTTTTAATTAATTTACATCAATTTGGATCACAAACTTTTGACTTCATCACTTTGATCCTAAATTTACCTAAATATTACAATTCTAGCATTCTAATTCATCTATCAATTTTATAATAATAATAATAATAATAATAATAATAATAAAATTCTTCATAATTCATTAATTTCAATAAAACAAAGTTTTGTTAAAAAAATAAGTTTGGTCAACCCATAAATTAACCGTAATATTTTTAAAATTTATAAATTTAGAAAAAAAATTAATATTATTTTTCTCTGAAAAACAATGGTCGATTCTACCTTGTATATATGTTTTATAATTCATTAGATGTATAAGAAAATTAATGATATTAGAAGTAAGGACTTGTTAAATTATTAAATTTTGCAACATTTACTGGAGTATCTTCCTTGCATACGCACATCTAATGGAGTATCTCTTTTTTCTTTCAAAAAAAAAAAAAATAATAATAATAATGGAGCATCTTTTTTAAAAACCAATATATATGTGTGGATCAGGTAAGGACCAAAAATTTAAAAATTTGTTTCACACTAATTCATTACATAGAACAATAAATTGAATAACCTAAATCACATGTTATGACTTAAAATTTTACGGACTAGTCTTCTCATTAATAATTGATTTTGAGATGAAAATCATGTCATATAATATTTATCTTCATCTCAAAAATGATTGATCTATAAATATATCATCTATATATATACATATAAATAAATAAAATGAAGAATACGTATTTAATCATAATTATAATGGGTAAGTTGAATTTCATGCTTTTTAAGACTTTTTAATTAGCATTTTGTTTTAAAATAGCAATGTGTTTTCAAATTTAAAAAATAGAAAATTGGAAACACATCCTTTTAATTAACCCCAAGAAGTGGACCAAGCCTAATGTGTAGTTGGTGAGCAAGGTTAGCCACATTATATATATTGAATCCATTGAGGCCTTTCATGAGCTATATTGTTGTTTACGTTGTTCTTCCACAGAAACCATGAGAATCGGAATAGTTTTTCTGGCGGCGGTGGTGGCGACCACCGTGCTTCATGCGGCGGAGGCGGCGGTGTTTGAGGTCGGAGGTGGCAGTGGCTGGCAGCGTCCTCCAAATCCCGACTTCTATTCCTCTTGGGCTGCGGGTCTAAATTTCACCGTCGGAGATGTCTTAGGTTTCATTTTATATACTTCACTGCTGTTCAAATCTTCATTTCATTTACATGAAAATGAAAAGTCTTATGTTAATTAACTGAATAAAATACCATTTTGATCTTTTATTATAAATTTGCTTTTAACCTATGTGTGTTACTCTGTCACATATTTGGTTTACAAGATACAAACATTAGATAACATTAAACAAACAATATAATATTGTAGATAAAACCTCATTGCCATCTCAAACTTGAAAAATATAATATAATAATTACAATAGATAAACACTTTTAGGGATAATATAATTAAGTTTACAGTAATAATTTTTTTTAAGAATTACAAATATGGTAAAATCTATTAATAATATAATATAGAATTCTTTAAATGTAGACTTTAAGAAATAGATCTAAATTTTATTATGTCTGTAAATTATTTTACGTTACATTGTATTATATATACTATTATTTTGGATCTAATTACTATATTTCTAATTGTCCCAAACATATATAAATGACAAAATTATAGTACCAACGGCCTAAATGATTGTTTTTTTTCATTCTCTTACAAATTCAAATACTAAAATTAAAATAAATATTCTAAAAGTTTTTTTCTTTTTAGTAGAACAACATTTTGAAGTGACAATTTATAAAAAAATTTACATTTTGATTAAGAATGTAATGAACTTTTTTTACAATAACAAACACAAGAAAATTATTATAAATAGAAAAAGATATTAAATTATTTGCAAATATAGCAAAATTTAACTTTATATATGTGATAAACCGCGATAGATAGAAAAATAAAATTTTGCTATATTAGTAATTATTTTCAACAATTTTTCTATTTTTGAAAACATCCCTAAGAAAAAAACTTCACTTCTTTGGTTGTTTGTACATCTATATATTAGTTGAACTATTCTTTGATTTGATATATTAAAACTAATTGAATTATACTCAAATTCACATCTATTGATAAGTTTAATGAGTTAGAGGCTAAAAGAACATGATGGACCCCACATCTTTATTTAAAAAATACTCTCAAACTTTTAAAGGTTTCAATATTATTCTTTATAAACTATGTAGCGTGATGGTGGTAACCTAAAATAATGCTATATTTTATTTTCTGTTTTGTCCCTCCGTATCATTTCCACACTCTTTCGTGTCTGAATTTTTCGACCAAAATTCTTAGTTTTGAAGTGTTTAATTTGTTTTTATTTTGGGTTGCAGTATTCAACTTTCCGGCGGGAGGTCACAACGTGGCCGGAGTGACAAAAGATGGTTACGACAACTGCAACACCAGCAATCCTAAATTCATAAACGCCACATCTCCTTTTTCTTTCACTCTCAATACACTCGACGATTTCTTTTTCATCTGCACCGTCCCCGGCCACTGCTCCGCCGGCCAGAAATTGGCCATCACCAACCTCCAACAATCGCCGCCACCTGCCTCCCCCAATTCTCCCCCCGTTTCCGGTGACGAGCCGCCACCACCTACTTCCCCTGATTCTCCACCCGTTTCCGGTGTAGTGCCACCGCCCGTTGTTACTGCTCCACCGCCGCCAAACTCGGTCACGAGTATCATGGCCTCCGTTTTCACTGTTGCTTTCGTCTCCATCGCTGTCACCTTAATAATATATTAATCACTCATTGATTTCCACCTTTTTATTATTATTAATGTTTGGTAATTACGTGTATGGCTTATTGGAAAAAGTTGACGGGGTTTTGTCAACGGCGCTATTTTTCATTATTGTATTGAGACTTTTATTTTTTATTTTATTATTGTTTTGCTTTTGCTTAGGTCATTTGAATAAACTTATTCAACTCTCTTTACCGATAGTGCCTTTATGGCCATTGATTAGGATTTTTTTTTTCCTCCATATTTTCGAAGGTTAATTTAATGCATTTTGCTCAAAAATTGGAATTATTATATTGAAGATTCGAAATTGTTTAGATACCATTTATTATAGATTCTAAATTGGTTGAGATTACAAAACCATTTCACAATCAAGCTACACAAATCGTATTTTCTCTCCCATATTCTCTATTCATCTTCCGGGATGTACATTTCACGTTCTTCGTTCATGTATTTTGTGTTACATGAACCATCATTGTCATTAACTTATATATTGAAGTGTAATGATAAAAATATGTCATATTCATTACATGGTTAATTTTAAAATATATTTTAGAGAATTGAGTTAGGTGTATGAAATATTCTAACCAATATATTAAATATAATAACTTAAAAATATCGTAGTAAGATGTTTTTTTTGGCACTACAACATTGCAATGTGCAAATATTACTTCAGATAATCCACAATGTATATCATATATCACATACTTCATGTTACATATAATACCGCTGTCATCCCTTGTCACACTCAACTCCAAGTTATTGCCTCATTAAACCTAAGTCGTGTCATGGAACAATAAATTTCAATTAAACTATGAAATCCATTGTAAAGTTCTAAAATCATTTTTCAAAATAAGTGGCTAGCAAGTATTTTTTTTATAAAATTTATTAAAAATTTCGGCAAAGTTTTCCCTCAAATAAACCACACCTGCAAGAAGATTCTATATATATAAACACTCTCAAAATATTTGTTTGAAATCAACCACCAAGTGTGTCCCACTGCACACTCTTCAATAGAATTCAAATCACAACACTCTGACCACATCAAAAAAAACTTAGTAAAGTAAAACATCCTAACTTTTAGTTTACAAACCATTTGAAACCAAGACTAGCTACTTTAATTACAAGCCAAAACAACAAAATCAAAATACATAATGCAATAATGCGAAATTCAAATAAAACTAGTGGTTGATCTCAACTCCCGTAAGCCATTGAAGCCATAAACGCTACCTAACAGAACCATAAACCATAAACTCCCGTAAGCCCTTTTTCCTTTTCCTCATTTTTTCTTTTCCTTTCTTTTTTCTTTTCTCCACTTTTCCTTCTCACAATTTTCTTTCCCCGCTATCCTTTTCGCCTCCATTTTTCTATACCCACAACTCTTCTTCCCTGATCGACAATATTGCAACATACGCCTAGGGTTTAGGTTCATCTGTTGCATGCTCCGACAGCCGCACACTCCCCCCGCTCTGGAAACCACACGCTCAAGGCCCATTCTTTACGCACATAGTCGCATGCTCCAACAGCCGCCGTTCCCATCCCCACTTTTCCTTGTCGGTGTCGCCTCCCCTTTCCTCTTCCTTAAACTCTCTATAAGTTCTTCTTTGTAAAGTGTATCAATTAAGTGGATTAACATTGATTTTTCTTGATTCATTAATATTAAATTCTATGTGCTCCTTTTGGTTTATTAACATTAGGAATCTTTTATTTTTCTTATGAAACACAATGCGTGACATTAATTTAAACCTGTTCTCCATTTTCTTAGTTTTATTTTTTGAAATAACTTCAACATTATGTTTGAAATGGATTGGAGTTATTAGTAATTGGAGGTAAATGGGCACTACTTGCTAAAATAGAAGTTATTAGTAATTGAATATATTATTGAATATATGTGCAGCATCACTTTCATTGTTGAATATATTGTTGAATATATGTGTAGCATCACTTTTTAGGAACGTTTTAGGTGTTTTGAGAGTCAACATTGTCACTTAGACACTTTTTAGGGGTTTTTTAGTTTGAGTTGGAGAGTGAAAGTGACACTTGGAACTTTTTAGTTTGAGTTTGAGAGTCAAAGTGACACTTAACCATTTTTAGATTGTTTTGAGAGTTAAAGTGCCTCTTAGACACTCTTTAGAAGATATTTAGTTGGTTTTGAGAGTTAAAGTGATTTTTAAAAACTTTGTAGGTTGTTTTTAGAGTCAAAGTGTCACTTAGACACTTTTTAGGAGCTTTTTAGTTTGGGTTGAAGAGTGAAAGCGATAATCAGGAACCTTTTAGGTTGTTTTGATAGTCAAAGTGTCACTTAGACTCTTTTTAGGAGCTTTTTACTTTGAGTTTGAGATTGAAAGTTAACACTTTGGAACATTGTAGGTTGTTATAAGAGTCAAAATATCACTTAGACACTTTTTAGAAACTTTTTAGGTGTTTTGAGAGTCAAAGTTATCACTTAGACACTTTTTAGGTGTTTTTTAGTTTGAGTTGGAGAGTGAAAGTGACATTTGGAAACTTTTTAATTTGGGTTTAAGAGTCTGGCACTTAACCATTTTTAGGAGCTTCTTATGTTGAGTTTGAAAGTGAAAGTAAAACTTGTGAACTTTTTAGTTTTGGTTTGAGAGTTAAAGTGACACTTAGCCATTTTTAGGATCTTTTTACTTTGAGTTTGAAAGTGAAAGTGGAACTAGCTTGGGTTTGAATGTCAAAGTGGCACTTAGCCATTTTTAGGGGCTTTTTACTTTGAGTTTGAAAGTGAAAGTGAAACTTGTGAACTTGTTAGTTTGGGTTTGAGAGTGAAACTAACACTTAACCATTTTTATTGATCTAATTATAAAAATATTTGTTTGGAACTTAATTTTGTTGCTAGAGGGACTTGCAAACATTTGCTACAGGAAAAATCTTTGTAAAAATGGTTATGTATATACAAAAGCATGTCAAAAACTATTCTTGTGAACATGTAGTTACAAGATAAATTTCAATTGCTATCTATTTTCTTTGGATAATATGTGTGTTATTTATACTTTTTTGGTTGCTTCGAGATTGAAGTGTTATTTAGACACTCTTTAAGAGCTTTTGGTAGCCTTTTTTGTGTTAAAGTACACTTAGGTTTGCAAGTACGACTGTGTTTTATTTTATGAAACCAAGGGAAAATTCGTGACTTAGGACTAGGATATAAGTCTATTCATGCTTGCAAGTACGACTGTGTTTATTTTAGAAAAGATATTCTAATTGTCAAAGTTATCCAATGTGTGGTGAGTCTCGATACAAGATAAAGGATGGAATCAGGAGGAAGATTCCAGACAAAAATTTTATGTCATTTTTCATTAATAACGAGGTTGAATCGATTGTTTTCATCAAAATACATTGCTTCTGAGATGTGATGGCATAAGGATAAACGAGTTAAAACTAATGGTGTGTTGCGACATCCAACTGATGTTGAAGGGTAAATGTTTTGATAGAGAGTTTTCTCAATTTGCTTTAAATCCAAGGAATGTTCGGTTAGCCTTAGCTTCAGATGGATATAATCCATTTGGGAATAAGAGTATTGCGTACAGCATGTGGCTTGTCGTGCTTGTTCCTTACAATTTTCCATTGTGGAAGTGCATGAAGAAATCTAATTCTTTTTTCATGTCTTTACTTATACCAGGACCAAAGTCTCCTGGAAAAGAAATTGATGTGTATTTACAACCGTTGATTGAAGAGTTGGAAGAGTTATGGAATATTGGCGTGCGCACTTATGGTTGCATGAGTGGGGAGCACTTTAAATTACATGCATGTTTGTTGTGTACCATTAATGACTTTCCCACATACGGGGACTTGTCAGGATGGAATAGCAAAGGTTATCGAGCATGTCCCATTTGTAAAGAAGATAGATCGTCATTTAAGATAAGAGGAAAAATCTCTTTTATGGGACATCGGCGTTATCTTTCAGATAACCACAGTTGGCGTAAGAGTAAGCAACATGATGGTAAATTGGAGCGTAGACCTCCACCCATTGTAATGAATGGAGATGAGATCCTAGAACAAGTCAATGCACTAAACTTTATTTCAGTACTAAGTAAGTATTCATCCAAACGAGATAAGAAAAGAAAGCAAACTATTAACTGGACAAAAAAAAAAAAAAAAAAAAAGTATATTTTTTGAGCTCTCATACTGGTCTAAACTAATATTACGACATAAGTTTAGATGTCATGCACATTGAAAAAAAACATATGAGACTTGCTTGGGACTATAACGAATATTGAAGAAAAAACAAAAAACATGACAAATGCTCGTTTGGACCTTGAAGATTTGGATATACGAAAGGACTTACACTTACAAAAAAGAAGGATCTAAATTTGCAAAACCACATGTTGGATATACTTAATTTACTACAAGTGAGAAGATAGTTTTTTTTGTAAGTTTTTGAAATCAATTAAATTTTCTAATGGGTTCGTCTCAAATATATCACTGTGTGTTAGTTGCATATTTTGCCTTTTTTTGCATTTTTTATGTTTAGATTTACATATTAGAGTCATTCAAGTATAACGCTTGATTAATCTATATTTTCTGGAGTGATTTTAAATGCTATTCCATTTTTTGTCACATCTAAGACAACATATAGGGTACAATCTCATCATTTACATTTTGAAGTCATTGTGGCATGATTTAACTATTACATGCAAGTGGTTCGTTCACAAGATTTTCTTAGTCACGGTGGTGACCAAAAATTCATTTTACTCCTATAGTTATATCTAATATATCCAACTTTAGAGAGGCAATTAAGGAAGGCATTTATCGCTAGAAATAACACTTGAAAATAGGCTTTATACTAATTCATGCACGAAACTAAAATCTAAAAATTAAATAATAAAAATTAAAATTCTAAACATAACATTTTGAAGTTAAACATAAACTATAAATCAATATTAGAAAATAACTCAAAACTTAAGAGATAATAGTATAATATTAGGAAAGTTTAGACTAAATCATTAAACTTAAACTCAAAACCTCGAGAAGCAAAAAGTTTGCTTCGTTCAACAAAGGAAGAGTTCCTCGTCAGCTTTTTATATGTAGATCTATTTTTTTTTTTCATTTATTAAATTATTATAATGTTAATTTAGTTCATAACAAATAGTAGATTACAATTTGATTCACTAAATATAAAATAAAAACAAATGAGATAAGAAAAGTAAAAGAAATAATGGTGATCGAGTTCCTTTTTGCATACAAGTTCTTTGCACCAAATAGAGCTGTTTCGAATCACTCTTGTTCTTTCCAATTACTGCCATTTACATAATCGTACACGTTTTGTCTACATCGCCAAATTATTATTATTGTTGGATTTTGACCAACTACAAAGTTTGGACCTTGACTTGTTCTTATTGTTCCCACACTACTAAACATCTATAAAAAGCTACCCCTTGTGTTGTTTTTTCTTCCCAATTATTCATCATCATAAAAAAATGGCTACAAGGATAATGAGTTTGAGTTCAATTGCTTGTCTTCTCCTCGTTGGGGCTCTCCTACAAGTTGTCTCCGCCGTCGACTATGACGTTGGTGGCAATTTCGGTTGGAACCTACCGTCGAACTCCACCTTCTTCACTGACTGGGCTCGTAATAAGACTTTCTTTGTCGGTGATAAGTTAGGTAGGCTTTTATTACTTTTTATTTGGTTAAATTAAAAGTTTAAGTTTACTTTTAATTTTGTGTTTAGTTAGTCTCTTAAACCTTTAATGTATTGTTTAGTAGGTCTTTAGAAAAGTCTGGGATTTTTAAAAATTATTTGCTCTCTAATACTATTGGGATGTTTATAAGATGTTTATTTAAATTTGTATGTTCAGTAGATTTATGAATTTTTGAACTTTAAAAAAATAACAAAGTTTATGGACTACAATTTTTAATTTAATTTTTTTAAAGTTAGATTATACAAAATATCCATCTTAATTATTTTCTTAGATTTTAAAAGTTTTAATTTTATCTTTGTGATAAATTTGAAATACCTAGCTTGGAAAACTCCCTTCATTAAAATACGATGTAAATTGTAGTATAAATTTATACATTATTTATAACATTATTCAAAAAAATTAACATGACTAACTTATGTATAACTTAAATGATTTTAACAATTTGGTTTATTGAGATGAAATAAATGGTAATAACAAAATCTTAATCATCTTGGATAATTGCAAATAATATCACATACACTTTCTAATTCATCAATTCTCCTGCTTTATAATTTAGCGAAAAAGATGTTTATTTTAGAACAATTTCAAAGTTGAGGACAAGTAAATATAAAACGTTTAAAGTTTAAGAACATAGGCAATTAAAAAACACTTTTAGTCTCTAAACCTTCATAGTCCCTTGAACTTTAGTTGGTAACATTTTAATCAAGATACTTTCAAATTTTATAACAATCCCATCCCTATACTTTAAATTGTAAGGAAAAATTATCTCTAACATCATATTTATATTCTATAAAAAAAAAAAAATTTAATCAATGATAAATCTATGTGTAAGAAATTTTATTTCACAATAAAATCAAATCATTACAAATGGTAAATTAGGTTGAGGATTAAATTATTAGTGCGGTAAAAAATGATCATTAATAAAAAGGGGTGTGGTTTGTTTTTGTGTAGTGTTCCGATCGAAGGCGGCGGAGACGCACGATGTTGGAGAGCCTGAAAGGCAAGTGGATTTTGATGGATGTGTGAATCCAGGGATCGTTTTAAGTACATCTGCCGTTTTGTCCATCACACTCGATTCTCCCCGCCGTCGTTACTTTATTTGTACCGTTAACAATGGCAGCCATTGCAACGCCGGTATGAAATTTTCTATTGACGTTTTCCTAAACCCCGCCTTCCTCCCGCCGCCGCCGCCTCCTAGCTCCGCTTCATCCTTCAGATTTGATGCATTTTTGGCAGCTGCACTATTTCTCTTAACCAATATCCTATAGACCTTAATCATTCTTTTTCATTCTTTTCTCATTTTCAGATCATGCTGTGTCAGTGTGCGTTTTTGTTTTCTTTAGCAGTCTTGTTGTTTGAATAAATACTGTTGTAATATTGATCACACACCTATGTATTTTTTTATTTTTATTTTTTTTTTTTTCAGTTTGTGATTCGATTTATGTTTGTGCGATGGGAAGATTTTAGGTGTGTATTCAGATATGGGGTGCAAAATAAAATTAAATAATGACTCTTGCCACTGTAACCATCCAATTCAAAGCATCAGCGTCATTTTAAAAGACCACCCCCAACCGATATGGTCCATCAAACATATACCATAAGAGTTTATTAGCAATAAATTTTATCTTTAATATACTTTGCTATATTTGTAATTTTTTTAAAATATTGTTATCTCTAAAATTCCTACTCATTACCATTACCTTAATAATAACAATTGAAACCCTTAATTGATTACATTTTTTATGGCATTTCTTTTTGCACTTCAACTAATTTTACGGAACAACTAGTCTAACCCTACAACGTTTGGGTGTCAAGGAAACTTATAGTTAGTTGGCTACCATGAATTGAATCCATGACCTCTTAGCTATATTATTGAAATTATGTTTTTTTTTTTCCTACTAGGCCAACCCTTGATGGTTAAATTTTTAATAGCATTTGAGTTGCACATTAATGATCACAGGTAGTTTTGAAAACGAGAAAGTAACAATTTAATCATTGAACTTTAATTAGTAACAATTTGGGTTTTTTATTTTTAAATTAGTATTAATTTAGTATCTAATTAAACTTTAATAGGTAACAATTTTAGTCTTGGTGTAATTTGAAATTTTTAACAATTTAGTTTCTATCATGAATTTTTTTTCTAATTAACTGTAAGTTTTTATAGTTCATAAAAATAAAAATTGATTTTCAAATTTCATTAAATTTGAATAATATTTTTTTACAATAAAGATTAAATCGTTACAAATTGTAAAATAGAGGGACTAAATTGTTACGTTTTAAAAATACAGATACTAAAGGAGTGTTAGTTGCAAAGAACTGAGTTGAGTTGGTAATAATTGTGGAGTTGGATTACTTTTGTGTTTGGAGTTCAGAGTTGGGTTGAGTTGAGTTGGAATGTCTATGTTTGTAGCATTGCATTGAGTCGAGTCAAAAAGTATGTGTGTTGAGATACAAAGTTGGGGTATTTGGTACAGTTTTTCTAAACAAATAGATTTTGTATCTTTTTTTTATTTATTTATTTTTAATTTCTAATTGTACACCCATTGGAATAAAATTTTTAACACAGAAAAATGCTTACTTTTTTTTGCATTCTTCAAACATAATAAATTCATACAAAGTAAACATATAAGAGACACGAATTTGGACAACAATTTTTCAATACTCAATCATGAGTTGGGGTATTTGGTGCAGTTTTTTTTAACAAAATTGATTTTGTCCTAGATTTTTTTTTTTTTTTGGGGCTATTTTTTTAAGTTTCCAACTACACATAATTTCCTAAAATTTTTAACACAAAAAATGCTTAATTTTTTTCTCATTCTTAAAACATAATAAATTTCTACAAAATAAACATATACTCCACACAAATTTTAAATTCAATTTTTGAACACTCAATTAGATACCATATTTTTTTTCCATTTCCTAAATACCAAACATATTCCAAACAAATGAACACTTTTCACAACTACTTAACCCCCAATCATGAACACGGAAGAAACTTAAAAATTGAATTGACTTTTTGTTTTTCCTTTTTAAAAAATGTAACATACTTTTATCACACAATTTGAGCATTTAATTGCATAATAATTTTATTCACATCCCTAACGACACATCATATTCCAATAAAATTAAAATTTTCTCTACTCCCTAACCCTCAATTTTTAACTCTTAGTTAATTTTAACTCAGCCATAAATATTAATTTACAAAAAATAATCAATTTTTATCTTGTTTTTTTTTGCTCATTTGTGGTATATGAATTTCAATTTTTATAGTTAATGATTTTTTTTTCTTTTTGATGGACACATTTGATTGTTACATTTACACCAATACAATAACATGTTATATTTTTTTGTGCAATAATACTCGTTTTTTGCAAATATTTTTTTGATCAAATATTTCTTGTGGTTAGTTTTTATGATTAAGTCTAGTTTGCCACTTACAAATGAAATAATAATGTCCACAAAAATGTCCATGTACATAAATGCTTATCAATGAATAACACTCAATGGTGGTCTTTGCCAGAGTTTTTATCGGAAGTGGTTGTCGAAACCCAGAGTTGGTCGTTGGAGTTGGCCGTGTGAACGTGGTAGTCGAAGTATGTTGTTGGAGTTGCTTTTTTGTGCAAAGGTGGTCGTTGGAGTTACTGTTGTAAGTGATTGCCGGAGTCCAGAGTTGGTCGTCGGAGTTGGCCGCACAAAGGTAGTGGTTGGAGTATGTAGTCGGAGTTGCTTTTTGCGAAGGTGGTCATCGACGTTGGTCTCCAAAGTTGTAGTTGGAGTGTGGTAGCAAAAGTCGCTCATGAGTGGAACCATTGAAAACATTGGAGGGAGAGAGTTGGAAGAGTTGGGGTGAATTGGGATGAGTTGGTAAAAAAACCAACTCAACTCCACCAACATTTAAAGTTGGTGGGTCGAACATTGAGTTGGTAATTTTTAGCAACTCAACCTAACTCATGTTAATGAAACAAATACCTCCTAAATTATTACCAACTTAAGTTCAACAACTAAATTTTTGTTTTTATAAAAATTCAAGACTAATAAGGTTTTTCAACTGAAAGTAATCATAATAATAACAACAAAATAAATAAATAGCTTGAGAAAGCTAATTAAGATAAACGCCAAAATCGATAATTTTGTCTTTCAAAATCTTGATTTCAACGGTGAACAACGTCAAAGTCATAAACATGGGAGTGGTATTTTGAATCTTTATAAAATAAATAAAATTTTAGACATTTATGATAACGACATGAAATTTGTTATAAAATGTAAGTGAAAAATCAGCCTTTTCTAACAATAAAATAACAAAATAAGAGTATGAAGATTCGAAAGAAAAAAAATAATAGGTAGACTAATTATGGTTGAATTAAACTCATTTTAACAATAATGGAAGAAAAAAAAAAAATATTTTCCACTCACTCCTATAGTAAATTTTAAGTGCTCAAATTATGAGCCAATTTTGCTGGTGCATTACGAAAATATAACATATTTTTTAAAATATTATGTAAAATTGTCGTTATTTTTTCTTTAATATTACACAATAATCTTAGAATTCTTTTCCAAACAAAAATCATCAAACTAAATTATCTAATACAAAAAGTAAAAATATGATTATTAAACTCAATAACATTAATATAAGGAAATTATGATTTATATTTAAAATTAAAAATTTTAAAAATTGGTTACCAAAAATGCCTCATTTCAAAGTTGTGAACATATAATTCCAAAGGTTAAGGGTGGTCATATTTGAATTTTCTTCAATCTATGTGACATATATATCCTTAGCAACAAAGCAAGAAGCTCCTCTTATGTATAATATATTATCTATCATATTAGTCCTTTTCTATTGAGTTGTCTTTTCTCTATTCATGCCATACTATTTTTCAACTTCTTACTTTTGTATGGAGGTTGATTGGACAAATTGTCCAAATTATGATCTAGGGTGACAATTATATTTGGTCTTGTGGTCTTCTAAAACCAAAAACGGCTATATACTTTTGAGTACATAATAAATATCTAATCAAATATCATATAACTTCTCTATTATCTCTTATTCCTCTATCATTGATGATATCAATATTATCATTAATCTTATTCTAGATTGCAAATTCATTTTAAAATATATGGACTAAATCGTTATTGATTAAATTTTCGTAATACCTTTAATTATGCTTAGCAGTTGTATTGGATAAAATTAAGCTTTGAAACCATAAAAATAAAATCTATGAAATTCCAACAGCAATGTTATAAATTTTAATAAATTAAAAAAAAAGAAAAAAAAAACTTTGGATATAAGTTCCCAAAATTGTAAAATATCTAAATTGATTTATTAATAAAAGTGTAGTGTGTTACTTAATACAATTTTCATTTAGGGGTTTCAATTATTGATCCAACCTACAAAAATTTAGGGATATATGGATATCAACTTATATTTTTTTTCCCTAAATTTGAATTTTGAAATTTTAAATAAAATAAATTTTTGGATTAGATTAAGTTCCCACAAATTTTATGAAAATTAGTTGCAACGCGTGGCTAAGCAACACTAACACACAATTTTAATTTTTTTTTAATATAAAGAATTCAACTCTCAACTTTGAACATGATAATTGATATAATTTATCTATTAAAATATATTTAAATTGACAACAACACAAAAATCATTAGAATTCCAATTCTCCACGGCTATTGTTATTGACCCAATTCACTTAAAGAGAACGTTTCACTATTTAATTCAAAATTTGCAACTCAAGACTTCTATATAAACCCCACACCCTTTCCTTCTATTTTTCTTCTCATTCCAAAAACAAAAATCATCAAAATGGTTTCAACACAAAAAATGAGTTCCCTTCCTTCTCTCCTCTTCATTGCCGTTTTCCTCCAGGTTGTTGCTGCCGTCGACCACCGCGTCGGAGGTGATTTTGGTTGGAACCTACCACCGACTCCCACCTTCTTCTCCGAGTGGGCTCGCAATACAACTTTCTTTGTCGGCGATACTCTAAGTAAATAATCATTTACTCTATTCTGTTTTGCTCAATTAACTTGCGTTTCAATTTTGTCTCTAAATTTTGATAGGTTTCATTTTTAACTTTTTATTTCGAAATTTGGTTCAAAACTATTCTGCAGTAAAATTGCTCTAACAAATATATATTCACCATTAAAATAAAAGATGAAAATTGACCTAGCAATCAATTTCTAAACATTAGAAAGCATACATACTATTATTTGCAACTATATATATATATAACATTAAGATTATTGTTAAAATTTATTTCATATAAAAATGTATCATCGAAATCATATGCATAGCCAATTTTTACACTTCAACTGTTTGTCAAATTACATGATTAAATATTGTAAATAATATCAGGTATGTTTTCCAATTTTTACACATTAATCATAATTATTATATCAATTTTCATTTTTTTTTAATAACAAAAAAGTATAGTTTTTAAAACATGTTTCAAAGTTGATGGATAAAAATAAAAGTATCAAAATAAGCCTAGCTTATGAATATTGACCTCGTAATAAAAAATTTCATTCCTCTCCCACTCTATATCTTGTCAAAACAAATAGGTTAAAATATCATTGTTGTCCTCATGCTTTGAAGTTTGTGTCCGTATTTTTAATAAATCTTAAATTCAGTATTTTAAAAAGTTAATTTTTATGAAAATTGATTAAATAATAATAATAATAATAATGTTGAAGTAAGGAAATAGGTTGTAAGAAAAATAGTAAAAAGAAGCGAGTGTTTTTGTGTAGGGTTCAATTCAAGTGGGAATGAAACTCACAATTATGCAATGCCGGAGTCTGAAGCGGAGTTTGAAAGGTGCGTGAAGCCAGGATTATTTTTCGAGAATGTAATTTTTGGTATCTTGGATCGTCCTGGCCCTAAATACTTCATATGTAATGTTGGGAATCATTGCAATTTGGGCATGAAATTTGGTATTCAAGTTTTGCCTATACCTGGATCAATCCCGCCTAATGCTGCCCTCAAAATTGCTTCATTTCCTGCACTACTACTTCTCTTCATCACCATCATCACCAATTTCTTCTTCTTCCTTTGACATATTTATACTTCCAAATTATCTCAAGACTATACCATATATATATATATTTTTTTTTTAATTTTAATATATATTACTGTAATCTGATTGTTCGTGTCTCTGTCAAGTCAACATTCAACCTATGATTTCTTGTAGTCATTCAAATCTTTAAATTGATGTTTGTATATGTTTAAGAATAATTTAAGGTATTGATGTGCACTATGTCCTTAAAAGGTAAGAGCTCTAATCCCCCACCTTGCAATTGTTGTATTAAGAAAAGAGAAAAATGTTCTATACTTAGTTAATATGTATTTTCAGATGGACAAAAGTTACAAATATCTATATTCTTGACTTCATTCATTCAACAAACAGTTCAAAGTTGAAAGGCAAACAAAAGGATGTTTAATCAACAACCAAATTGGCCTTCTTCTATACGGACTTGTAATCAAACACTTGTTAATAAAATCTCTTCCTACCTTTGATATTCCATTTGGAATTTGTGGTACCTCCTCATGGTTGCCATCAATTAGATAATTACATCCAATTCCAAATCTCCATGCTGGCTTTCCCGTCAACATCTCCAACACCAGGCATCCAAGTGCCCAAATATCAGCGGGCCAACCTAAATAACCATCCCGAGCCAACTCCGGGGACGTATACGGTCCCCAACCACTAATTTCCTCCTCACACAATACATCGGCACTGAGCTTCCTAGCCAATCCAAAACTACCTAACTTAGCCGCACTAGGTGACATTAATATGTTTCTTGATTTTATGTCTCCGTGAATGTACCCAGCGTTACAATGCATATAATAAAGTCCATGTACGATATCTCTTGTATACCTACGAACTTCATTTTCTGGCAGCCCATTAGCCCCAAATTTGAGAATGTGATCACGCAAGCTAGACCCAGAGCAATACTCGAACAAGACATTATAAATCTTTTCACCTGATTTCGTCATTGTTATTTCATCTCCATAACATCGCACTACATTACTGAACGGTCCTAGATTCACTAACACTTCCTTCTCATGTTGGAGTGAAGAAGATGGCTCCATTAAACAAGATTTCACAACAAACTCTGTAGGAAGATTTGAATTTGGGTTTGTGGGTTCTCTGTTCTTGGCCAAGAAAATAAGGCTAGATCCTGTTTTGCGAAAGAGACGATCACCAATCCAAATCGAACCATGGTATTCTTCGATAGCGAAATTCTCTCCGAATGTTTCGGAATTTTGTTTGACGTTGTCGTTCCAATTGTTGTTGGGTATCGATTTCTTTGCAATCTTCACAATGCCTTTCTTTGATTTCAAGAATTCGTGCAAGTTAACGAAGTTGTGAGTTTGTTCCTTCACTTGTGGGACAGCACAGGACTTCGTCATGGTTTTAAATCTGCCAAAATTTAGATCAAAATTAGAGATTTGAAGAGGTGTATAATTCATAATAATCTTGCTTATTAATTACCCATTATTGTTCTGTTAATGCTCTGTTTGTGGGAGGAAAAAACAGGGCATAATATAATGATGATAAACAAAAACAGTAACATAGAATTAACGAAACAGAGGACGATAACTAAGAAGTTGATAACATTATACCTGGCAGGCTAGTGGAGGAGGAACTCGTAGAAGAAATCCAACAATTTCACGGAAGATCGAAAGTTTGTGTATGATTATGTTTTTTCGAAGAAATTCAGATTAGATGGTTATATATAACTAATACTCTATTCCATTCCTTTTTTGTAATGATTTTCCATTCCTAATCACTTTCCTTTATTATTATTATTACTATTATTATTTTTCTTTTCCCCAACAACTGGGCTGTAGTATTGTTTTGGAAATAAATATCCCACTTGTTAAAGTTGTTACTTGTTACACACTCCACCGGCTGAATTGTTTCCTTGTTTGAATCTTTATTCCCTCCCACGTGGCATATCACAAATATTTGAATAAATTTATGCTATTAATCGGTTGATTCTTTTTTTTAATTAAAATGTTATTTTGGTTACTATATTCTATATTCTAAAACTTCTTTAAGTACTTTGAATTTTAAATTTAGTCTCCACGTTAATTTATTGTTTGTTTTTTTAAAAAAAATTCTTTTTATTATTTATTAACATTTTTACTATAAATTTGAAAATATTCATATATTTTAGTTTCTTGCATTAAAATTATTGTTATTATTTAACCAATTTTGATAAAAATTATTGTTGAGGACTAAATTTAAGTTTTATTGAGAGTATAAGAACTAAAATTAGACAATTGAAATTATTAAGACTAAAATTAAACAACCTTCAAAGTTAAAAAATATAAGGACCAAAATAGTATTTTAACCTAATTTTTTTAATAAATCTTATTGATTAATTGATTTTAGGATTAAGTTTGATATTAATTATTATATACATATAAGTAAGCAATAATTTTGGTCTCTGGATTAATACTAACAATAACTTAAGATTATGAATTCGAAATAAGTTTAAATTATAATTTTGGTCTCTAGATTTTTTATGTCAAGCATATTTAATTTCCGTATATAAAAAAGAAAATTAATAGATGCTAAAGTGGTGATATACCACAACACAACCTATTAACTTAAGCATCTAAATTAATAAATAATCTAATATAGTATCAGAATAGGAGATCACCAGTTTAAATAAATATTCCCCGTTGTTAAGAACTCTATCAACTTCCATAAATATATTGAGTGAATTTTTCCCCTTATTTGAATCTACATTATGCTCTTGTTGGTGGCATATCACATATATTTAAATAAATGTATGCTATTAGTTAGATTGTTTTAATTTTTTTTTAATGAAGGTTATTGATTAATTGATTTTAGGATTAAGTTTGCGATTAATTATTAAATATAAGTTAGCAATAATCCAGATTAATATTTCAATACCTTTGAATTATAATTTGAAATAAGTTTAAATTATATAATTGTGATCTTTTGATTTTTTGATTTAAGTCTATTTAATCCTCGTTTTTTTTTTTTTTTTAATAAAAATTGATAGATTTGTAAGAGTGTGAAATTGTGTTTATTAGTCCATATAATTCAAAAGATTCTAATATGTCTTTAAGTCTGTCATGTTTAACATCATCATTAATTATTAAATATTTAAATGATTGAACATGCCTACAATGTCTCATGCTCTTTAATTAATGTGGTACGTGCATATTAATTTGATTTTCTTTAATATAGGAAGCAAGTAGATAAATTTTTTTTGCTAAAATGAACATATCCATGAGTAGTGACAAAAAAAAAAAAAAAAATAGAAAAACCAAACCAAACCAAACCACCTAATGGTTTAGTATTTTAGTATAAAATTAGATATATTGGTTTGTATTTGAAAAAACAAAAAAATTGTTGGTTTGGAGCGATTTTTTATTGAAAAAACCAATCAAAATTAAACCAAATCAAACCGGGAGGTATATATACTTTTAAGGGGCGTTTGTTTCAAGGGTTGAAATTGGATGGGTTAGGCATCCTAAGCTCAACCCTTGTTTTGGGTAACGATCTAGGATGTCTGGCTTTCTACATCTTTTCCCATGAGTTTGAATAGTAAACACTATTCAAACTCATGGGTTGCCTTTTTTTTTCCCCTCTAATTTAATCTAGAAAGTTTCTCGGCCAACCTCTGGAACTACCTCAGGTGACCACCATCGACCAACTTTGATTGCCACCTCCGACAACTACCGTTGGCTAAATCCAACTGCCACCTTTAGCAACTGCTGCTGCCCAACTTCGACCACCACCTTGATGATTGCCGCCAACCAACCTTTGACAACTCCTCCCCCTTTCTCCCGTTGGCGAACTTCTGGCCAACCTTTGACTGTCATTGCCACCGGCCAACTTTGAAAAACATTAATAAAAATACTTTTATATAGCAGACTAAACAAACTTTTATATAAAAACACTTTTAAGAATGAGTTGCCAAAGATATGTGTGTTTTTATCAAAAGTATTTAAATAAAAATAAATTTTTGAAAAGCTTTTTTTTTCTAAGTCATTCCAAACAACTTACTCTAGTTTTTCAATTTTAAGTTAGTGTATTATGGTAAAAAAAATCAATCTTTCAAATTAGTTAAAGTGACGAAATTCTATGAAATTTTATAGTAAAATTAAAATATCAAATTATTAAAACAATAAATTAAATAAAATTATAATTTTAGTTAAAATCTCTATTTCACCATTAAAAAAATGTATTCTTCTAAATTTTTAGTTTATTTTAAACTTAACTATATTAAAATAATTAAGATGACAAATATAAACTAATCTAAAATATAACCACTAATTAAATACAAGAAAATATTTCACAAACTCAAAATTTATAATTTTGCACTTCATTTTCAGACTTCCTAATCTTGCACTCTAAACACGTGCTTTTTAAACTCAGACTTCCAAAATATGTATTCTAAACACAGTTTTCTTAAACCTAGGCTACCTAAATTTCCCAGTCTATGCTTAACATTCCCAACAAATTCCAAACTTGTGTGCCAAACACCCCGTAAAAGTAAACTCTAACCTTAGGTACCACTTACTATTTTAATTATTATGGTGCATGTATGTTTGTTATTTATACAAATTTCAAGAAGAAATGTCAATCTATAGAAAAATAAATAAGCCTAATTTCATTTGAACTTTGCAAAAAGGACCAACTTAAAATAAAAGGAAAAATAAAAATAAAATATTAGAAGAAAATAGTAAAGGTCAAAATCCAACAACAAATCCAATAATAAACCGAATCGAATAAAAACCAATCAACTGATTTTATTCTTTATTGAACGTTGATTTATATTTACTCTTTATACAATTGAACAATTTGGTTTGATTTTTAGTTGGCCAAAAAAACTAACAATCTTGAATCGGATTTCTCCACTAATAACCATGGGCAATTTAAGCTCATGCTAGTGGATATCACCCCTAAAGTTTCTATTTTCTATAAGGCCAAGTTCAAATTTAGATGTCAAAAAGTTGTTGGGAAAACATGTTTGTAATAGACAAATAGAAATTACAATGACTAAAATGAATTAAAGTTGAAAGTATAATAATACAAATAAATGTTTTAAAATTTTAAAGACCAAAATAAATCAAATCCAAAGTATAATATTTAAAGTAGTATTTACATCTTAACCAAATAAGGACACTGAAGATCGATATCATCTCAACCATCTCCTTTTGTACAAAACAAATATATATAAGATTAAATAATTGATTTCTAAGTTTTAATTATCGGCAACTATATTGTTTGGTGTTGTTTTTTATTTTTATTTTTTAGCTCAATATGAAGTATGAGATTTCATTCTATACTTTTTAATTAAGAGAACGTGTGTCTTAACCAATCGACCTATCTTTAAATTGGTAATTTATTACATCATTATATAATATTCTATTAACACGAGTTATGAAAATTAAGCAAGACACTATTTTCAGCTTCAAATTTATTCCTTTGTTATCTAATTTTTACTAATAGTTTAAAAAACCAAACCAAAATTTGAAAAATTAAGAAAGAAACTTTTAAAAAATTGTTTTTATTTTTGAAATTTAGCAAAGAATTCAATTATTGTACTTATTAGAGATGCAAATCAATGTAAGAAGTGAAGATAAAATATGTTTAATTTTAAAAAATAAAATTTAAAATCGAAATAGTTACTTAACGAGTCTAAAAAATTAAATTCTTTGAGATAGACAAAAATTTGGAGAGAAGTTGGAGAGCTAGAGATGTGTAATAAAGAATGTTTGTTTAGATGATGTAATAAATAATGTTAGACATTCTATTTCCCCTTTTATATATCTGTACAAAATTTTTTGTTTTCTCAAGAATTAAAAAAAAGAATTAAATAACATCAAACATGACATATTATAAGATTAGCAATTAAATATTATTTTTTAAAGTGTAAAACTCAATCAAATGGAAGAAATATCCGTATAATCAATTTTGAGGTTAGAAGTTAGAGCTCTATCTTTACATATTCTTCTACGTATTGTAAAGAAAAAAGATAAATTAAAATTAAAATTATATAATATATGTAAACTTAACTCTATATTAACAAGTTTTTAGTCTGTATTTATATTTTTATTAGAAATTAAAATTTTTTTTTGTTGGTTAAAATTAATGGGTGAATTATTGGAATTGAATGAAGGAGTTATTTTTTTTATTTTTTTCTCCCCGGACTAGGGAATGCATTAAAATTGAATTGCTCAATAAAATCTGTTATTTATAATTTGGAATTTTTCCAAGAATTTTAGACAGACATTGTTGTAATTAAAACAGCAATAAGATCTCAATTCTCAACGGTGACCGGGTTGCGTTGGCGCCGTTGTCTGAGTCTGAGCGAGTATCACTCAAAAGTCAGCTCCGGCGATCTGTAGTCATTTTCTATTAATCAAAGATCCATTTTCAAGATTCGGCCTAATGCTTCGCCTTCCCCAGCTTCCTCATCCCTTCTCTCCCGGTTGGTAGTTTATCTCCGGCCACAATCAACCTCCGGTTCTCTTCTCTGATCGTACTTTGGCCGGAATGACAAGCCCCCGGTCGTCGGGGCCGCCGCCTCTTCCGATTCACTCCCCAACACAGCAACATGACTCTTGGGACTGCATGCTTCCGGGCCCTCCCAGCCGCAACAACTTCGGATCCGCCGACATTAGCCCCTCCGGTCTCCTCGCTTTTCCCTCCGGCAGCTCCGTCTCCATCGTTGATTCTCGTTCTATGCAGCTCATCACCACCATTCCCATGCCTCCACCGTCGACAACTACTTCTTCTCTCTCCCCTTTCGTCACCTCTGTGCGGTGGACTCCTCTCCCTCTCCATCGTGACCTACTCTCTACAGAGCCCTCCACCTCGCACCTTCATCTCGCCGCTGCCGATCGCCAAGGCCGCATTGCTCTTCTTGATTTCCGCTTGAAGTCCCCTACCATCTGGTTCGATACTAGCGACTACAAGTTCGGTGTTCAGGATCTGTGTTGGGTGCGGTCTGGACCCGATTCGTATCTTCTTGCTGCAATTCACGGCGCCTCTGCTCTCTCCCTCTATAGTGTTACCACAGCTCGATGTGTCTGGAAATATGACGCCTCCCCTGAATATTTGTCTTGCATTCGTTTCGATCCCTTCGATCCACGCCATTTTTGCGTAATTGGTCTCAAAGGGTTTCTTCTATCGGTTCAGGTTCTTGGCGAGAAGGAAAGTGACGTTGTCATCAAGGAGCTACGGATTGGAACCGACTGCACCGAATTGCTGAAGCTAGAAAGAGACGCAGCTGCCGGATCATCGTCGCCGGCCTCCGCCATGTTTCCTCTTTATAATGCGAAATTTGCATTTTCGCCTCAATGGAGGCACATTCTGTTCGTAACGTTTCCCAGGGAGTTGGTGGTGTTTGACTTGCAGTATGAGGCTGCGCTTTTTAGTACCTCATTGCCTCGTGGGTGTGGTAAATTCCTTGATGTGTTGCCGGATCCGGACAGTGAGTTGCTATACTGTCCTCACCTGGATGGAAGGCTCAGTACCTGGCGGCGAAAAGTGTAAGTTCTCTTGTTGGATATCTGCAAGGTTTTATTATGAAATGGTTGAATAACATTCATGGTTCCTGGGTTGTGAATTTACAAAAGTTTCATGGAAACCTTGAATCATTGCTTGTGAATTTGCTAAATGTATAAACGAATTTTGAAGAATCTAACTGCTATCTCGGATGACTGTCTAAGATGCTTAAATTGCGAGCGTTTATAAGATTAGCTGCAAAGTTGCGATTGTATTAAAAATTGTACTTACATGGGAGGTCACATATTGTGGTGGGGATGGGACTATGGAAGGTTGCATGAATGGACTTGTTAAGACTTGGCTGTTCTTAAGGATTGAGAAAGTTTTATGTAAATCCAGACCATTTATATCTACTTAACTTCATAAATTTATTGAGGTCTATTTTTGAATCCTGAGTTGCAGAGTATGGAAAATGCTCCCAGTTATACTAAAATTTAACTGCCTATGCCTATTTATGTATGTAATTCCTTACTTCCAGCAACAGTAATGTACACGAATATTTCACATATTTTTTGACTTCTAGGAGACAAACTTATATTTGTATACTTACAGAGGTGAACAAGTCCACATACTGTCTGCAATGGAAGAGTTGCTGCCTTCAATTGGCACGTCTGTTCCGTCTCCTTCAGTTCTTGCGGTTGTCATCTGCCAGTCCGATTCCATCCTCCAAAATGTTGGCAAGCTTTGTTCTGATGTACATCATTCTCATTCTCCTGATGCAGATGGAGAAGCAGAAGTAGATATTGATACTCCATTTGATTTTTATGACGAATCTTTTCATGTCCCTAAAACACACTTGATATCCATCTCTGATGATGGAAAAGTATGGAACTGGCTTGTAACTGCCGAACATGCTGAAGACACTCAGAAGGATGACACAGGTGTGAGTATGAGCACTGATGTTGGTGAAGTACCAGCCTCAGACAGCAACACTGACCAAATGGTTTCTTCTTCTAATACACTTACTTCAGAAGCAGGCAAGCAACTAGATTCTGCCAATACCAGTGGTGCTCGTCCACCCTCTGACCTCAGTAAACTTGACTTATCATTTAAGGTTTGTCGACGTTTCTACAATTCCTCCTCATTCTTAGCTTGTGTTTGTCATTTAATTGTTATTGTCGTTTCTGGTTCAAATATTGGTTGCTACATATCTTATATACCAATATCTTATGTGTTTTTTCAACATAGCAACCCCAAGCTATTTGCTTCATGTACATACTCTTAACTATCCTATAGGGGTGATAGAACAATAGAGTTTTTAGAGGAGTGGTAAGGGACCCTAGTGAGATTTGGTCTCTTGTGCACTACCATATTTCTCTTTGGACTTTGAATTCGAAGGCCTTTTGTAACTATCCTATAGGAGTTATTTTGCTTAGTTGGACCCCCTTTTTCTAGAGGGTTCTCCTATTTTTGTGGGCTGTTTTTGTTACCCTTGTATTCTTTCATTTTTCTCAATAAAAGTGGTTATTTTCAATAAAAAAATGTTCACACTCTTGACTAGCAACAAGAAAAATTATCTTTTTAACAATAGGACATAAAATGTTCATGAATACAGCAAAAGATTATGTAGATTAATGGCATCAAACCAAAAGGAGCCTAGAGGATTGCTTAAAATTCCAAAAGTAAAACAAAGAGAATGGAGGAAAAAGGATCTCCTGTCTAGGAAACTCTTGGTTGCAAGATTATCCCTCTTGGTTTGCCACTAGTGAATACCAAAAATCTAATGATCTAATGTTGGAGAGATTTGTACATCCATTCCCCAAAGTATTACCGAAACCTTTTTTCACCATAACCACAAGAATGATATCCCATTCAACTACAGACAATTTGTCTTTTCTAGATTTGACTTTAAGGTTCCAAGCCTTAGTTCTAACAGCTCGAGACTCATCCACAATCTCATTAGTGATAAGAATGGAGTAAGTGATCTCTCTATGCTTGAAAAGTGCAAGCAGGAACATAGAAATAGTGCTAGGAAGAACTCTATTGATCAATCAGCCAACAATGACCAATTGCCTTAACATGAGAAGCCTCAACTTCCTTTGATGAAAATGTCTTTTAAAAATTGGGGGGGCACTTCAAAGCTGTTGGAACTTTCAAAAAAACCCCCAGAAAAAAACCCCCAGACTTTCTCCAGTTTGGAAATTTCTTTCTCATCATCCGGAGATTTGTCTTTTTTAGTAGTTGGGTCTCACTAGAAACCTTCAGTGGTGGCCCTAGTTGTTTTTCTTCTAAAGCATCTGAAAGAAAATTGATTTCTACAGTTTCTAGCTTGCTTCATTAAAAAAAAAAACCCCTTCTTAGATGACTTCATCCTTTCGTTTGCAACTTTTTAAGTGTTTAGGAAATGCAAAATATTGTGCTTCATACGAGAATGAGAGTGTTACTTGCAGGAAACTTGTTAACATGGATGCAGATTGTGTTTTAACTGGATGAACTTTGGTTTTCAGATGTTTCATGTGGCTTATCGGATATTTAGTTGTCCTGAATTTGGCCTGAAGTTGTAGGTCTATCTAGAATTTTTATTTTATTTTATTATTTGCTCTCATAGTGGTATTAATGGTAAATTATTATTTAGTTTTGAGGAGGTTCTCACAATCTCGCCGTTTCGGGAGAAAGGCAATTTGTCATGGCACACTTTTTTTTTTTTTTTCCCTCCCTATTTTGTTGGGAGTTTGGCGTGAGAGAAACTATAGGATTCTTAAAGAGGTGGAAAGATTGGGATGAGGTTTGGGAGGTGGTGAGTATCTCCCCGTGTGCTTTGGTAACTAGGTGTTTTGTACTTATGATCTTAGTTTTGATTTTGTTCGATTGGAGACCCTTTCCATCCCCTTTTTTGTGGGCTTGTTTCTTTTTTTTTGATTTCTTATAAAAAAATATTATTCTTTTAGTTTTGTTCTTCTGTTAGAACTACACTGCTGCACCAAATTGAACCGTAACATGTAGCATTTAAAGTTAGGTTTCTCATAAAAAAGATGGTTTCACAATTGCCTCTTTTTTAATTCAATCAGGAAATTTAGACCTGCTAACTGTTAAATCATTGATGCAGATCAGTTTAGTTGGTCAGCTTCAACTTCTTTCTTCTGCAGTAACGATGCTGGCAGTGCCATCTCCATCCTTAATAGCTACGTTAGCTCGTAAGTTTCATGACTAAGCTAAACATGCAAATTCATGTTACCTGTGTATTTCTTCAGAGTTGTAATACCACATTTTATGAGATTTGAGTTGGTCCAATTCAATTGAATGAGCTGGATGTTTTTAGTTTGAAACACTTAATTAGCCTGTTTTCTTATTTAAGGCGGAGGAAACCATCCTGCTGTTGCTGTACCATTGGTTGCTTTAGGAACTCAAAGTGGAAACATTGATGTCATTGACGTTTCTGCCAATTCTGTTGCATCTTCCTTTTCTGTACATAATAGTGTTGTTAGAGGTCTACGGTGGCTAGGGAATTCCAGATTGGTGTCATTTTCTTACAGTCAGGTATATACTTAGCATTTTGTTAATATTTTGAGTTTTAATATGTTTTTTTCAGATTTATGATACAATTCATTTTATAATCAATGTTTCAACAAAATACAAGGGCTTGATAATAGGAGTTTAACTCATATTATTCATTAAACTCATTTCATATATGAAGGTAATCCTCTATAAAAATAGGAGAAGAAATAATCATATGAAACTAATACACAACAGAATATAACAAATACAACTGAATACAAACTGATATAATACAAGCAGGATAATTTCTTTAACAAACAAACTGTGATACTCTGCTTGTATGTTTGCGTCATCCTGTCTATGTACCTAACTGCACTGGATTCTCATTAAAAAAATGGTTCACTGGATTGGTAGTAACCTTTCTATTATCGTATACCTGCTTACATTTTTAATTTTATTAAGTAACATGCACTACTCTTGTGGACTCAGGTGAATGAAAAATCTGGAGGTTACATTAATCGTCTTGTTGTGACCTGTCTTAGAAGTGGCTTTAATAGAACCTTCCGTGTTTTGCAAAAGCCTGAACGTGCTCCCATCAGAGCTTTAAGGGCTTCATCATCTGGAAGGTTGTCCTTGGTCTTAGATTTTGTGTCTATTATTTTTAATACAATGTCTTTCTTCTACTACTTTTGCCCCCTAAATTTTGGGGCAAGATACTTTTGCTTCTGTCCGTCATAGATTTTTCAATGAATATTTTAGGTGGAGTTATGTAGGAAGTAGGGATATATGTGAATTCTAAACTCCCCACCCACCCTGATGTTGTTCCATTAAATTTTTGCAACGTTACTTGCAGCTTTATTCTAGTAATGAATCTTATTTCTTTTCTTCTGCTATTTAATTCTAGGTATCTTCTTATCCTGTTTCGAGATGCTCCGGTTGAAGTTTGGGCAATGACAAAAACTCCTATCATGGTAAATCTACTGAAATATAATAATCATTTTGCTAATTTCTTTAAAGGCATGATGCACCTACTCATGATATTTTCTATCTCCATGTAGCTTAGATCGTTAGCTCTTCCATTTACAGTTTTGGAATGGACTCTTCCAACAGTTCCGCGGCCTGCTAAAGAGGGTACTACTGTGACTTCAGATACTGCATCTTCACCAACTAAGGCACCATTATCTGATTCTAGTAAGCTCGTTATCTACATTGTAATTTGCAACTCCTCACTGCTTCATTGTCAAAAGAATAAAATTGCTTTTTCACCAACTAATACACATATTTAGGCTTTCGGATGGCTAAACTTATTGGCCTCATGCATGCTTTAAGTGAAACTATTTTTCATATCAGAGGCACCAGAAGGAAATCAGGAGGAAACTTCTGAAAGTTTTGCGTTTGCACTGGTAAATGGTGCACTTGGAGTGTTTGAAGTTCATGGGCGAAGAATTCGGGATTTCAGGTACAGTTCCTTCTCAATACCATGGAGTTTACTAGAAAATAAGAAATCTTGGCCCAGAAAAATACTTAGGTTTCATATATTTCACAATATATATAATAGGAGGCAAGTTTCTAAATCAATCACTCTTTTTTTTTGTTGATAAAAACAACTTTCTTTCTTTCTTTATTTATGTAATATGTAGTTTCTTTTATGAGAAATAATTTCATTGCTGTATGAAGTTTACAAAAGGGATGGATAATCTATGATGGTTACAAAAATCTTTCCCAATTAGAAGAAAGGAAGCATAACTATATGAAGCAAAGAGATTAGTGATTAGACAATTTACACCAAGAAATGGTGTAGATATGATGAGATCAAAGAAAACTTCAAAGGTGTGATCTTTGTGCAAACAAAATCCCTTTGATTTCAATCTTTCAAAATAACCCAAAAGAAGGCCCTGTTGATGTGAACCCACAGCAAAGCTTTCACATCCTTGAAAGGGCAGCCTGATAAGATGAGTTAGGATATCCATCACATCTTTGGGTAGCGCCAAAGACCATCCAAAAATGTTTAGAATTCTGGTCCAATATTTGCAAGCACAAGTACAATTGATTAATTTTTCAATAAATAGAAATCATTAGAAGGGTATGTTGCTGAAATTTAAAATTGATTTGATATCACTAAAATAATGTCTATATCTAATAATTCAAGGCAAGGATAAAGGATCTTGAACGAAGAAAAACTCTTTTTCATTTGCCTTAATAACTAAATTGATCAAAACGAAGATTCAAAATAAATTTTGTGGGAGGTGGAAGGGGGTTTGATAAATGAAATGATTAAGCTTAGATTGTTGTTTATCCAACGATTTACAGGAATAAGAATGAATTTTTTTCCTTTCAAAAAAGCATAAGAAAACATAATTTAAACCATAGTCTAATTGAAAACGAAAGTATAAGAAAAACATTATTTAAACCATACTCTAATTGCCTTCATAATCTATGGGTCTATTAGACATTCATTTGGATTCGATTCAGATAAAAATAAGAGCTGTTGTCGGAAGTTGATGATATGAATGGATACAACATACAAGGTGCCATACTAGGATTCCATTTCCTAATAGCATGACCGAAGACGAAAGTAACTAATACGCACTGTTGCTATTTGTCCTCCCATACATTTTCATACTTATTCAGCTTATGCTAATTAAAATGAAGTGTCGTGCTTTCGTGGTTGGTTTTTAACAATAGAGATTAACGTACAGTCGTACACTGTTATGTCACATGGTCACCTATGTAACGAAAGACAACAAATGCAGAGAATAAAGGTGGAGAAAAGAGAGAAATAATGCATGGAGGATCAAGTGCTTCAATTGAGTTCTATATTCATTGAAGTGGAAACATTACAAGTATTTGTAGGCAAATAAGAAACTATCCACTAATGCTAACCTTAAACTTCTACCACTAACCTTGAAATTCTCCTCCATCATTCCCACTAAGCCATTATGCCATTTCCCTCCAATTTAGGAGGTACTATCCTAAATAAAAGGCATGAACTCCAATTAAAGAAAAAGCTAGTTTAACTCCAATTAAAGAAAAAGACTAATTTACTTAAACTTCTTGCAAATTAAATTTGCACTAACTTTTAACCACCTAAACATCGAAATTTGCAGATCGATTAGAAATATCATTTTTTTTTTAATGAAAATATAAATCAGAGGCTTGGATGAAAATTTAGAACATTTATTCAATTTTACCTATTAGTCCGATGTTAATCACTGGCATGGAGTTCTCTGAAAAAAAATCTCATAAAGATTTCGCTTGACATGCCTGCAGACCCAAATGGCCTTCATCTTCATTTGTTTCATCTGATGGATTAATTACAGCCATGGCCTACCGCTTGCCACATGTGGTATGTTTCACTCCGAATTTAGTAAAATAAAATTATGATTTTTGGTCACTTCAGCTCAATGGCTTGATCACTCTGACTTGGACATTTTTCAGGTCATGGGTGATAGATCAGGTAACATTCGCTGGTGGGATGTAACAACTGGGCAATCTTCATCTTTTAACACGCACAGAGAGGGAATCAGGCGAATCAAATTTTCCCCTGTAGTTCCTGGAGACCACAGCAGAGGACGTATAGCTGTTCTATTTTATGATAATACATTTTCCATATTTGATCTCGTAAGTTTTATTATTTATTTTAAAATTTCTATTTGATTTTGTGAATATAAATCTAAAGAATTTGCATTTCCGTATATTTTTTATTCTATTGCAATTCGTGCTCTTTTATATTATTTACTTCATTAGCAAAGAAGAAACTTATGAGGTTCTTAATATTGGCCCTTGAACATATAGATAAAGTTTTTTGGCTATATATATATGGTTATTGTTTTAAATGACAAAATTGTTGCTGTCTATCAGTGATAGACATCGATAGACACTGATAGACCTATCAGTGTTTATCACTACTAGACAGTGATAGATGATAAGAGTTTATCAGTGTTTATCAGTTTGCTATATTTGTAAATATTTTGGCTCATTTTGTTATATTTGAAAACACCCCTATATATGTATATCTTCGCTCCATTTGGCAATATGTAGATTATAAATTTTTGGAACTTTCAAATTAGTCGAATTTTTTGCCCCTTTGCTGCATTTGGTAATCTGTAGATTAATTAGGCCCTTTAAAATCCAAGAGTGCTGATTCTTTTAAATATTAGGTACGTGGGATTGCAATATTGCATGCATGTCTTTTCCCAGATTATGTCATACCATGGATAATTTGGAGGGACTTTCTGTTGTTGATTTATAAATCGATGTATACTTTTTGCTGGCAGGATTCACAGGATCCGTTGGCTAATTCCATTTTACAACATCAATTTCCAGGGACCCTTGTATTGGAACTTGATTGGTTACCTTTACGAACAGATAGAAAAGATCCTCTAGTTTTATGTATTGCAGGAGCTGATAGTAGCTTTCGTCTTGTTGAGATCATAATGTAAGTACTGGAGTTCCTTTTGAATCTTAGAGATTTAGTTTTTTAAATTATTTGGTTTATTGTTGTTGGTATTTTCCGTACAGGATTTTATTTAAAAATGTTGTTGCTACTTGCATCCATGCATTAAAAGTTAAATGGACATATATGTTTGAAATGGATGTTGACTGTAAACTGAAAAGAAATGCACTAGTCACAAATCACATTTGCAGTCTGTAGATTAATATTAGGCCCCTTAAAGTCCCAACTTTTTTCCCTCTCTTTCTTTCTCCCTTCCATCCGTCTTATTGTAAATTTACGTGCTTGAGCAGAATGTTATTGTTTATAGTTAACAAGGAAACAAAATGAAGATGGGTAAACTACTAAAGTATGTTGGATGTTGACTGTAAACTGAAAAGAAGTGCACTAGTCACAAATCACATTGTTATTGTGCTGGCATGCTATTTGGGTTCTAATTCCATATGCACTCTGTGGCTTCTTGTTTTTCTGGGGAAGACAATGATTACTGTATTCTTCTGATGCACAATATATAGAACAGTGCATTTGTTTCTTGTACTTTGAGCATTAGTCTCATTTTATTAATTCGATGAAGAGACGTGTTTCTGTTTCAAAAAAAAAAAAAAAATAGAACAGTGCAAATAGGAAAGCTCAGTCTGACATCTTTGATTCTTCTGGGAATAAATCATAGACTTAAGTATTAAACAATATGGTGTCTGGTATATGCAGCTGTCTAAAAAGTTGTTTAAGACTCTTGAGTGTTGCAAGCATGCTGCCCTGTTTTCTATCTTTCAAAGGTGCATGGTTTAAATGCTATCCGAGTTTGTGCTTCTGTAACCCTTATTTTATGCAGTAATGAAAGAAAGCATGGGTATGGACCCAAGATAGTCAAGGAAAGATTTCGGCCGATGCCTATATGTTCGCCTATGTTACTTCCTACTCCACATGCACTGGTAAATATTTTTCATCTGTTCTCTTCATCATGCATCTAATTCATCTACATAATCTCTTGATATATGAAAACTGAAACTTATTTCCATATTTTTAAAGTGAATTCTTTTTCATTGCATTTTAGGCAGGTTCTAGTTTTTGCAATGTGTGCAGCATTTGTAAGGAATAAAGATGTAGATACAAGTGTCGGTTCTTATTTCCATTTTTTCTTCAGTCAATTTTTTTCCATTGCATTTAAGCAGATTGTAGTTTTTGCCATGTGTGAAGCTTTTGTAGAGAATAGAGATGCAGATTGAAGCGTACAAATCAAAGATCCCATACCAAATGCTGACTTTGGAGCATTTCTTTTTGACTGAAACTCATGTTAATTTTATCATCCACAGGCATTACGGATGATTTTGCAGTTAGGTGTAAAGCCCTCCTGGTTAAATAAGAGACCTCAACTTGTGTCTGGAGTTTCAGCTGGTGGCGGTGATCTTCGGAGTCACATGATCGACTTACCACCTGTTGGTGACTCAGTGGTGCCGGAAATGCTTCTCAAGGTGCTGGAACCATATCGTATAGAAGGTTGTATTCCGTCCCATATGTTGTTCTCATGACCAATGGCCGTGAAAACTCTCTAGTCTCTTCTTTCTAAACATATGATATGATGATATTCATTATTCTCACCTACTCTCAATGTTTCAACGCTAAAGGTTGCATACTTGATGATGCGAGGGCAAAATTATATTCCAAGTTAGTACATAAAGGCTCTGCTTTGAGGTTTGCCTTTGCTGCCGCAATTTTTGGTGAATCGTCTGAAGCCCTCTTTTGGCTACAGTTGCCTAGTGCTCTCAGTCATCTGATGAATAAGTTAGCCAATAAATCTCCCCAGAGAGGCCAATTGTCTACGTCTAATGTGGATCTTGATGAAGCTTCAATGCTGAATAGGATAACCTCAAAGGGAAAATCAATGCCAAGGACTGGGAAGAAAGAAGCATTTGTAAATCTCTTTGTCCTTTGATTTTTTATTCTTAAAAAGAAAAAATCAAATTCCATTGCTAGACTTCTTAATTAGGAAATACGTTTTGCAAATTAAGAACCATCTATCACCTTATTCCTTTCTTTTGAAGCTCATAGAAATTTTATGTAAGCTTTCTCAAGATTTTCCCTTATTTCATTATTACTGATGATGTGGCTTTTGTTGTTGCAGGGTCAAGGCCAACTTATGGCAATGGCTTTCAAACAAGAAGAGTTGTGGGAAAGTGCAAACGAACGCATTCCTTGGCATGAAAAATTGGATGGGGAAGAGGTTATTCAAAACCGTGTACATGAGTAAGTTTGGCTCAATTCTGTTCTGTTTGTCTACACTTTATAGTGTTCTGTAATTGCGTGGGCGTGAGAACTTACTTCACTGCACAATTGGCTTCTACTGATCCAATATTTTTTACGTGAACACATGTGTTGCTTGCTATTAGTAGCAAACAATTTGGTCATGATCAAGCATTAAGTCAATGACTTTCATTGCTATATAGGCATCCCTCTGATGGATGAAGTTTACGAAGGCAGAGATTGTTGTCTTGTTTACGATCTCTCTTAGAAGAAGATACTCTGAGAGTCACCCGACACCTCTTCTTATGGTGTTTATCATAAACCCATATATTTATGGGTTCCATTACTATATAATCTTGTGCCGTAATAAAATAAGAGATAACATAAAAAACAGGACTATCACTAGTAGATGCAATCTAGAGTCCAATAGCAATGAGGAAAGGAAGGACTGCTACGGAAGCTGGTCAGCCTAAGCTTAAAGTAGAAAAAAGACCTTGTTCCAGTATTGGAGGAAGCATGGCATAGAAAGAAGGGTATGTTATGGGTTGTAGGGAAGAGGTAACATGTGCACATGAAAGCAAGCGAGAGCAGAGCGTAGCGGTGTTGACGAAGAAACCACTCCAAAGTCATAATGTCTCAAAACGAGGAGGCCATATGGAAACATGGTGTTAAACTTCCAAGAGAAAGAAGATTGACCCAATCAAACAGACGATAAAATCTCTTGACTCATTTAATTTGCACGCAATACTTTGCCAACAGCTTGGCCATGAAGGAAATGCCATCCTTCTGGATTTGAAAATTCAAATTACACCAAGTAAATTTAACGAATGGATACTGGTTGGTCCTTTGCTAGGATTGTAGGGATATTATTGAGGAAGTATTGAGGGTTCACTAGAGGTCTATAGTATTGTGCATTTCAACGTCCATTGGAGTTTTATACTGTTAGGGATCTCTTTTTATGTGCCTGTATGTGTATGTATGCATATGCATAAGGTGCTTTACTATGGAGTAAATAACTATGGTTTCAAATTTTATAAATACGTTTAGGAAAAACAAATATCTTTATAATGGGCAGTATGGACACTCAAGTACACTGTACGCCTATTTTAACACATCCTTACTCTTTTCAGGAAAAAAAAAAAAAAAAGAAGAAAGAAGAACATCCCTTACTTGTAGAACTCCGATCATGATCATACTAGATAACCCTCAAATCTAGAAAATCAAGTTTGTGAAACTAAGAATACTTGACAGGGGTCTTACTATTATTTACAACTATTCAAAAGTATGATAATACTTGAGATTAACCCCCAAGATTTAACCCTCTAATCCAAATACTCACACACACACACAAACTAACTAACGAGCTACTTAACCACCCAACTACCAATCAATTAAGAACTAACAATCAAGAACGACCTCAAACTAAATGTTAGAAAATTTATGCTAATTATTACGTCATTTGTCATCTGTAAATGTTGGGTAACCTTCCAATCTGGCTAGCATACAGGTTTGAAGCAATGATTACTGTTTCGTTGTCCCATGTACCAGTATAGTTTCTTTCTGAGTTGATTTTAATTATATCATTTTCTTTGTTAAGTTGATTTTTGCAACTTTAGGTGCTGTTTGCCCTATAGTTTAGATGCCTTCCTATCCATGTTGCTAAAGTTATCTAAAGCTTTTTATCAAGAAGTTGTTTTCATTCCATGCTGATCTTCAAATGGTGCTTTATTACTTGGCTATGTGTTTTTTTAGCTCATAACGAGCTTCTTTTTTCTGCCTCTACTCGCTTGAACAATTTTTGTGGCCAAACTACCCCTCTACTTCAGTCTTCTTGTCAACCGGGCCTATCAGGAATAACCACTTAATAATGCATGAGGCCACTTGTTGGTTTCAGCCTTTGGAGCTCTTTCATTGCAATTTAGTTGTACTGTTCAGCGTCCTCTCGCAATTTACTTTATTCCTTCTGAAGAATTCAAGCTGCATGACCCTCGTCTATCTAACTGTCTTTATCATTAGGCTTGTGTCTGTTGGAAACTTAGAAGCTGCTGTTAGTATACTGCTTTCCACTTCTCCAGAGAGCTCTTACTTCTATGCAAATGCTCTACGTGCTGTTGCACTTTCTTCAGCAGTGTCAAGGTCGCTTCTAGAACTGGCTGTCAAGGTATGTTTGATCAAAATGATTCATTTTGGATATTTAAGAATTTGTCATGATCAGATACACCCTTCTGCTGTAAGGTTGTTGCAGCCAACATGGTGAGAACTGACCGGTCATTGTCTGGAACACATCTTCTCTGCGCTGTAGGAAGATATCAAGAAGCTTGTTCTCAGGTGTCCATTTATCAAGATGTTTTCCATATTTTATCTTACTTGAGTTCTCTTCCAATTCAGATGTATATTACGTATGGAACATTTATTTTGGTTTTATTGAATTTATACTCCCAAAGACATAGGAACCTACTTTCATATCTGTTCATCTAACCTATAGTCGAGCTTAATCACATATTGTTACATTACAGGTAGGTCTATTCTGTTGCTGGGATGATTTAATCCTATTTATTATCAACACCTCAAGTGAACTGCATTAAATGGTCTTTTTTCTTATATGGTTTGCTACATTCTTCGGCATCTTTCATCATTTTCCCCCTCCTATAATACCTCCTTATTTTGCGGTTAGAGAAGTAACAATACTTCTCTGAAAGATGAGTGCAAGAAACCAGGGTGATGAGTAGTCAAACCCAAGAGCCAAGGGATTTTGGATTTACAAAATGCTTCTCAACTGAGACAGAACAAGAACCATCGTTACTAAAGAATTTGGCCTCATGTTTCTGATGGAATTAGGCGCTACTAGGTCTAACCTACCACTCAGCCTTGGAAGACACAAGGAAGATGAACATCTATGTAGTAGGATTAAAGTAAATTAGGGTGTCTTGGTGAAATCCTTAAGTGATTAAGATTGGGATTAGTTTTCTTGATTGATTAAGATTAGGATTAGTTTCCTTCGTTTATTAGAATTAAGATTAGTTTCCTTTGTTTCTTAGAATTGGATTAGTTTCCTTTGTTTACTAGAATTAGGATTAGTCTCTTTGATAAATTAGGATTAGGACTAGTATCTTTGATTAGTTAGGATTATGAGTTTGCTTTCCAATTTCTACAAATAGAGAAATTGTCTTCATGTATTGATAACTTTTGATTCTTAAAATAGTCTTTGATTTTATTATTGGAGATTTATCTCCTTTTATCTTCTATGCTACATCAATTTAGTATCAGAGTGACGCTTGAACCAACGTTGGTTGTCGTTGGTGGAAGACAGAGAAACTCTTGCCGATGCAGATCACAAGAAGGGAGTTTTGGGAGTTGTGCTTGTTGCCAAACAACGCACACCTGATTAGGGGGAGCCCTTTAAATTCAAGAAGAGCAAGAAGAAATTTGAATGATCGTATGATAACAGAGTTCTACGATGCTAGAAGAAATGTCCAAGTGCAGAAAATACTCTTTTGGTTATGAAAAACGACCAAGGAAGGTGGAAGCCCATTCAAGAATGCTTGTCACTTCCTACTAAGTTACCTTAAACCTAGCCAAGTAATCAGGTATCCTATGTCAGTCCTAAAGCACTGGAAGAAATTAGAAAAGAAGTGGCCAATGTTTGTGGTCTCTTGAAGAAAATGATGTAGAATTTGGAACAATGTTCAAGAAGACACGAAGTTGAAAAGGCTAGAATTGCAAATATTGAGAGTAACACTCAAGGCCTAGCTGAAGCTGTGAAACCGTGCAAGCAACAAATGAAACAAAAAATCTAGAAGATTCGAGACTTGAGTGTGAAGGAGAGTATGCAAATATGTTGAGATCCAAGTCTTACGTGTGAAGGACATTGTGGGTGGTGAAGAAGAAAAATCAATTGAAAAAGAAAACCCAAACTCAAAGTTGCACACCCTATGTATTGAAAAAATCACGAGCAAGGAACAAGAAGATGGGATGATGGCGACTGCAGTCCTTTGCAAAGCAGAAAAAAAGTTGTGATCCAAGGTGGTATTATTGTATTGCAAAGAAGAAGACAAGAAGGAAGAAATGTGTTAGGTACTTAAGCACCTTAGAGAACCACACCCCAAAAGATAGCTATTGAGGTGGGAGAGCCAAGCCACTTAAGTACCACATTGGTCATCCTATTCTAACCAATGTGGCACAAAGGTAGCCCATACCACATTGGTCATCCTATTCTCTCTCTTTTCAATTTGTCTTTGTTGGTGTTTGGAGGCGGATTTCACAAACTTTGACTATTCTCACGAGACAACTGTCTAACCCTAACATTTGATTGTCAATAAAAACTCGTAGTACATTAAAACCTAGGTAGGTAGCCAAGCCACCATGATTTGAACTCATTTCCTCTAGGCACTTTATCATCTATGTAATATGTGTTGGGCGAGATATAAATAAATGCGGAATAAACTAAATTATATCTCAAACTCTCACTTCACAGGTTAGAGCCAAATAAGTAATTGATCATAAAATAACAAATAATGAGGGAAAAAGAGAACGTCATTGAAAGTATACTGATACTGGTTCGCCCCAAACGTGGTACTACGTCCAGTCTTCTGCAATTGCAAGTTGTACTATGATGGAGATTGCAAAGAAACTCAAACTCATGCTCTAAATCTCTTCCCAAATAGCCCAACATGAACTATTTGAATCCAGGTTCCACAACTCGGTAACTTGAAATAAACAATAAAAAGAGAAACCTCAACCAAGAAGAAACAATATTCACTGCCACATGAGACAACACTCTGGAATTTTAAAGAACTTCAAACTGAAGAAATGTTCTTCAAATTGCCGTCTGGTGTTGTATCTTCTTCAACATGCAGCACACATATATCTAATGTGTTAATTGGTTGTTATTAGTGTGAAGTAGCCAAATGGGCCAAGGCCCAAAACAAGAAAATCCTTCAGCATTTCCACCACCTCATAATTCCTTCTTTAATAAGCAAGCCACACCTCCCTCATTGACCAATAGCAAGCATGGTTATGGATTAAGCAAAAAATAACAAAATGGGCTTTTGGAGTTTTGGGCTCCACATCCTAACAATATGTTGATCATCATTGACCCCTAAGCTAATTCATGATAGTTGGTCGCATGAGAAGTCATTGGTAGAATATTAGCAAATTCATAGAGCACGGTATTCTCCAATTGAATCTAGGGAAAGATTGTCTAGGTTGTTTGACTTGGTATAGTACATAAGGAAGCTGCAGTAAGCGAGAAAAAACTTGAAAGAGGATTAATAGTTGAACCCATCGAGTTGCTAAGTTTGTTCTTCAAGGAATGGATAGGGGACTATCCCTCTGCTCTGCAAGAAATTGGTGGAGGCTTTATGGAAGACAAAATGGCCGAAGAAGATAGTTTTTTGTTTGGGCTCATTCCTTGGGCTAGTTGCATTTTGCCAAAAAGCAGAAGAAAACCAAGATCCTTTATTTTGTCACCCCCTTTCAGCTTCGAGCTGTCTTTCCTCTTCTCCTCCTTCAATGTGTCTTGGGTTAACTGTTTTTCACTTATAGGTTTCAACAAACAGGGCAAGACTTCGTGTCTCAATCTTCTTAAAACTTTCACCTGGAAGTTTTAATTGAAATAAACAGACAGTTTCTTTCACCTGAGAATAAAGCATTGTAATTGTGAAGTGGAAGGATCCACACCTTTGGTCTGCAGGAAAGTGTTTATGCCTTTACTGTTGAGCAATGCCCAAGCTGACGACAGACAACTTAATTAAAAGAGTTTTTTGATTTAGTCAAATTTTGTACCTTGTGTTGGGGTGGTCTTTTAAATTCTTTTTTTAAGTATATTCTCTTTATAATTAATTCAAAATGCTTATTGTAACTCTTGCTTGTAGTTAAACTGATTTCTTCGTTGTAAATTGTCACTTTTGTCTCTCCTTCCCATTTTTTAAAAAAAGATTCTTTCCCCCTATTTTGAACGTCAAAAGTCAATTGTTTTATAGGATGTTATGGTATTAGAATGACTGCGTTGTCCATGATTGAATCTCTCTTAATGCGCATCTTTTTGGTTTTTTGGGTGAACTCCCAGGACATTATTTCTTGAAATAGATATTTCTGTCATGGTGAAATTGTTAATATTTTGGTTTCTTTTGGGCTGGATTGCTATAATGCCATGCTCATACAGCTTCAAGATGCTGGATGCTGGACTGATGCTGCAACTTTAGCTGCCACACATTTAAAAGGATCTGATTATGCTAGGTACTTATAGCTAATGGATTTTCATATTTAGCTTTTTCGCTTGTATGTGGCATGGCATCTGTTTTCTGTAACATTTTCTGTTGTCTTCACTCTTCATTGGTTTGATCTCTGATGCACCACATTACCGAAGGCTCATTGCTTGAGATACCCTGAATGATAATTAACACAATTTTACCGAAACATTGTTACTTTTAATGGGATATTTAAAAAATTATTATTCTATTATTAATCTTGTGGGTTTATCTGATTGGTTAGTTTATATGCTCTTCAGGGTGCTGCTAAGGTGGGCCAATCATGTCTTCCATAGCGAACATAACATCTGGAGGTAACACCGTTTTTCTTCTCTGTTTACTTGTGTAGAGGTTTTCCTGTAACATGGTGTTCTGAAATGGTCCTTTTACAGGGCGCTGATATTGTATGTTGCAGCCGGTGCACTACAAGAAGCACTGGCAACACTTCGTGAGTCACAACAACCCGACACTGCAGCCATGTTCATCCTAGCTTGTCGAGAAATACATGCAGAATTTATCTCCAATTTAGAAAATTCAGATGATGAGTCGGATTCAAATACTCTGAAAAACAAACTCCTTAAGTTGCCTGGGTTGGACCCTGAAAATGATGATGTTATCGCAGTTGGTGAATATTATGGACAATACCAGAGAAAACTTGTGCACCTTTGCATGGATTCCCTCCCGTATTCTGATTGAAGAGTGGAAGCACTTCTCTCCAAGTCTGATTTGATTAATTTATTCTCCGGGGATTTACATTTTATTGAGTTACATCCCTGAAATGAAAGCTTAGAGTCTCATATGCTGAAAAAACTGAGAACAGAAATGGCTTCCTTGGATAGGAGGTTTGTTGGAGAGCAAATCTTGGGAGTAATCTTTTTCTGGCCAGCTTAAAGCCAAATCCCCACAGAAGAAGGGTTCCAGTATGGCTGTATCATCTAGAAATTTTTATAGAAGAGTTGTCAATAACATTTTTCCTTTATTCAACAGAGGAGGTTTTGCTTATATTTCCTCTTAGAAAAAGAAAAAGAAAAAAAGAAAAAAATCCCTTGCCCCTTTTGTATATAGTTTTTTTTTTTTTTTTTTTTTTTTTTTTTTTTTTTTTTTTTTTTTTTTTTAAATTACATAAACTATTCATGGGGAGGGTTGCATGGCTTGGAATCAGTTTGTTTGATAGGAATTTTGGATGTCCATGAATTGGATATACCGAACAGATTTTCGTGTTGGTTTTGCAGAAATGTAAGACTGTTTTAAAGAAGTGTTCTTTGATGCTTGGACATCCTAAAATTTCCCACGCAAATTATTTCAATTAATCGTTCCTTTTCTTTTCTTCTCAATTTATAGATTTGAAAGTTCTTTCATAGTGGTATTCCATCGTGATATTTTTGCTTCACAAATTTTCTTTTTTCGTTGATGTTAAAAAGATATTTTGTTGTATAGATCTCAATTTTGATTAATGGCTTGTATTATTTTCAAAAGGAAGAGAAACTCCATTTTAATTTGTGAGTAATGCTCTCTTAAGTAAAATTATGGAAGATACAAAAATGTGTATGCATATGTGATATGTAATTTTTTCTGTACATCACGGAGGTGGTTGGGAAATTTGAACCACTAGTTTCAAGAGAAGATGTATGTATTGAATTTATTTTGATATCGTATCCTTATAAAAGTAGGTTTTTTTTTTTTTTTTTTTTTTTTTTTTTTTTTTTTTTTTTTTTTTTTTCATAAAGAAAGTGGAGCATGTTGGCAAAAACAACAATAAAACACTACCAAGTTTGAAGAAAAATTACTAATGGTTTATTGTTTCATGTTTAGACATTGTTTGCTTCTCATAAAACTTCCAAAAAGAAAAAGTAATGTCAAAATACTTTTGACATTATATTCTTCACACACAAATACACAAAGGTAGGATATGACGATTTGGTGTGAAGTGTATACCAACTAGCAATTATGCTCAGGTTGACAAAAACAACAAAATGGAGCTAAATTAAATATATTTTCATATTATATATTTTACCTCTAACTCAAAAAAAAATTAAAAAAAAAAAAAGTAAAAGTAAAAATAGCTTCTCCGTTTGTTTTGTTTTATTTTTCATTTGTTTAGTACACAAAGGTGGATTGTATGACAATCTAATGGACTGTGGGCTAATTAGCAGTTATGCCAAGAAAAATAACAATTGAAGCGCTAGAAGGAGGGCTTGAACCTCCGACCTTGTGGTTAACAGCCACACGCTCTAACCAACTGAGCTATTCCAGCATCTACGTCCTTTGACATTCTAACAATAAAAACAATACAAAAAATTGAGGTGAAAACAATTGAATTTTTTTCCTTTTGTTAAATCAATGATTTAATTCCATTACATTTTTAATTCTTCAATTTTGATCTATGAAACTTAGAATATATATATACAATGGATGATACTTAAGAAATTTAATTCGTTAAATGAACTTTGTATTTGTATTAATTTCAATATAATGAGTCCAATCTCTAATAAATGATTATTTGATGCTCTCTTGAATGTAGAAACTTTAATCCTTAAATTTGTTGATCTTGATAGATGATTGGTTCATGGATTTGTTGTTCTCCTTGTATGATCGACCATTGAGCTTAACGGTTTTCTTGGAGGATTGACTTTTGGACTTGTTGATTAGTTTGGGTTAATCTTTGGCATGTTATCAACTTGGATCGGTTTTCAACTTGTTGATTGACTTGAATCAACTTATGACTTGTTAATCAGTTTGGATTGACCTATAACTTGTTAATCAGTTGGGATCAACTTGACTTATTGATCTACTTTGGACTTGAAGGGATAGAATTCCACGGTGGAAGAGACTGATCAATCTTGGCTTTGTTTTGTTTTAAAATTGTTCAACACAGAAAAGTAAAATACAGCATTCACAAAAGCAATTTAATTGGCTATTCTTTCCTCAACAATTTCTTTCTTTTCTTTCAATGAATTGGTCTTATGAACGGGGACACCTCCGAAGGATCTTCTTGACTATTCTCTAGCAAGAATTGATTAGTGGGAACTTCCTTTTAAAAGATAAGTCCGGAGAAAGCTTGAGAGAGAGAGAGGGAGGAGGGAAGAGAGGTTTGCCTTTTTCTTTTTTCACGTAAAAAATAACACACCCTACGGAATTATTTTTAATTTAATTAAATAATAAATAATAAATAATAAATTTAATTTAATATCTCATATTTAATTAAATACATATTTGAATCATATTTGATATAGTTTTAAAATGAATCTCATTCACATCAAATTTTAACCTATAGTTTTAATATGAATCTAATTCATATTAATTATTATTTGATTCATATGAATTACTATTTTAATCTTATTTGAATCTTATTCAAATACATTAATACTCTCATATTATATAATTTAATTTTGAATCTCGTTCAAAATAAATTTTATATTATAATATATTTGTATATATTATATTAATTGTATCATATACAATTAACATAAATTCCCTTAATCAATTTGAACATTTCAAATTCTTTCAAAACTCTTCATTCTTGTTTTATCCGTTGTGAGTTAGCATGGGGACCTAATGAACCTACAGATTATAAACTCCAATGATCCGAGATTAATTAATTAAAATTTTTAATTAAATTAATCAACGTTCATTAATTATGGGGCATTCCACTAAAAACCCACAACTGCACTCTTATGCATTGTAGAATATATTGCTTCCGTGGTTATAATTGTTACAAGTAAGCAGATCCTTCAGAAATTGTTCATAATTACAACTAGATAAATTACCATTTTACCACTGTAATTACGTGTTTCTTCTTAAGTATCATTGATCTTCTAACGAACAATTTGTTTATGGTCCAACCATAAACCAAATCCCTCTAGGCCTAGTGAGAAAGTATGTTCAAGACCTAAAATCAGCAAAGGAAACTATTTATCTACTTGCTCTAAGGCGGGAAAAAGTGAATTTTATGTTGTGTAGCTATGTTTCCAACTCCCTATTCAGTCAAGTCCCCAAGTGAAGGGATCGAATCTCATGCAAAAGTGCGTGAACATGTGTGCTTTTAATTTATGTTTTAAACTTACAGAAAATTATTAGAGAGGTTTAAATATATTAAACTAAGCACGTTTTATTGTAAAAAAATTCAAGGAGAAAAAGAATACTTTTGAAGACAACTCTTCAATCTTCTCCAATTCTTCACTAAAATTCACGAACTCTTTAATCTTCTTAGATCTCAAACAAGACACCAACACCAAATCTTATTGCTATTCTCCGAAAAGGAATATGTTTGTGGGAATTATTTTGGAAAATTGGAAAGAGTTTTTGTAGAAAAACTTTTTCTCATTAACTAAAGAGTGTGATGGATTGTGAGAGAATTGAGAGTAATAAAGAAGAAGTTTTTTCTTCTGTATATCTTTTTGTTTAATGAGAGAGAAGGAGTTAAATTAACTTCCCTTTAACTTGTCAATAACTTCCCTTTAACTCTAGGAGAGTTAAAGTTTAACTTTAGTTAAATTAAACAAATATTAAATTAAATTAATTTAATTAATCTAATTAATAAATATTAATTAAATATCATATATTTCATTAATATTACATTTGACTCATATTCAAATGTATTTGCTCTCATAACCTATAGTTTAAATGTGAGTTTCATTCATATCAAATTTAATCTATGGTTTTAATATGAATCATATTCATATTATTTAATATTTGAAATTTATTCAAATACATTATTATTCTCTCATATTATGTAGTTTAATTTTGAATCTATTTCAAAATTAACTTTATAATATAATATATCTATATACATTATATTAATTGTATCATATACAATTAACATATAATTTCCTTATAATATGAATCTTATTCATATTTGTTTAATTTTTGAATCTTATTCAAATATTAATACTCTCATATTATAAATTTTAATTTTAAATATAATTCAAAACAAACTTTATACTATAATGTATCTCTATACATTATATTAATTGTTTCTCATACAATTAATGTACATTCCGTTATTTAATTCGAACAATTCAAATTTATCCTAAACTAAATATTCCTTGTTTTATCCTTAGTGAGCTAGTAGAGGGACCTAATGGACCTATATATTAGAAGCTCAATGATATGAGATTAATTAATTAAATTCTTTAATTAAATTAATCAACATTCATTAACTGTAGATCACTCCACTAAAGACCAACAATTGCACTCTTCGCACTGTAGATATATTTATGTGTTCACGGATATAACTAATTATCAGTAATTCAACCTTTCACGAATTTTTCCTAACTACAATTGAGTCAAATTACCGTTTTACTCTTGTAATTACATCGTACTCCTTAAATCCCAGTTATCCTTTAATGAATAGCCTGTTTATGGTCCTACCATAAACAAAACCCTCTCGGGTCAATGAGACGGAGAGGCCCCATTGTTCAAGACTCGAAGTAAGCACTTAAGGGAGTTGATAGCTCCGAAAAAGAGCTATCTCTCCTAGTCTAATTTGGGCTAGTTTTGTCATTTTATTGTTTAGTTTCCTGAATTTACAAGTTTTGAGCGTCAAGATAGTGAGACAGACAATTGGGGTCGTTTTGGTGTGGAAATGGATCAAAATGGAGCTTTGAAAGCATAAACCAAGAAAGGGGTTAAAATGACCGAAATACCCCTGGAGAGCGTAGCTGCACTGAGCTTCACGCTGAAAACTCGAGAGGTACTCTTTCTGAAGCATCGCGACGTCTCAGGGGAGCGCAGTGTCGCTCCGTAGTTTGATGGAAATTTCCGCGCGCGCGCCTAGCTCGCAGCATCGCAATGCTGCTAGGGGACGTAGCGATGCTTTAGTGCTTCTTTAAATATCCGACCTCTCTAGGGTGTTTTCATCAAGAAATCCGACTCCACCCTGCATTTTGACTGAAATTCTGTTGCCATTCTCCATTTCCTCTCCCAAAATTCTGATGCTTTTCCATTTCAATTTTCTTTAAGTCTTGTTGATCTTGCTCCATGAGGATGATCAACTAAGGTTAGTGTACTTGGGGGTAGGATTTTAGGCTTAATTTCTTGAGATTTTGTTCATATTGTATTAGTTTTATTACCTTTGAATGAATTTGGTTCTGATTTACTCTTTATTGAAGTTACTTTTATGGAATTGACATCTCTTTATAAGTTTCTTCTTTAATTGCAAAATTTGTTGGCATTAAGCATAATACAAATTTCGTTGCACGATTGATTTAGTGAAGAATTTGATTGAGGACTATGCCTTTAATTAAATCTTTTGGAAGTAATTGAATCAAATTTACAATCGAATGTTAGTCTAGGCTTTCTGATCTTTCATTCGTCATGATTAAACTTCGTTTACTTCATGAAAACTCGATTCATTATTGAAAGCGCTATCATCCTAAATATCGAGTTTAGATCAAATTATACTTGCTGATTTGATATTTCAGAGCATTTAGTGGCATTTTTTGTCATCTAATTATGATTCATTGATAATTTAATTTTATGTTTAAGTAATCTATGATAGAGATTAAGCTGAATCCGTTTCTATCCCCGAGTATTTATTTCAATTGATTTCTTTACTTCCCATTTAATTTTCTTTAAGATTTCTTGAATCAATTGCTCAAACTCCTTGCGGATCGACCCGTACTTGCCATTATTGCTACGAATTGTGATAATAATACTATGTCCGAAGTTATACGTTTTATTTGATAGCGACATTGGTTTGCGACACCCCTTCGCCATCTCTATCAGGAGCAACTCATCTACCTATCCTAAAGATGGGAATGAGTGAATTTCATCTTGTATAGTCATGTTTCTAGCTCCTTACTCAGACAAATCCCCAAAATAGTAGGCTTATTAAGTCGGCGACTCGGGCTACTCTCATCCATACAAATCAAAGGACTGTCCTTGTAGACATTCATAACACACTCAGGATTGAGGTTAAGTTACCTATAATCATCCTATGAAATGTTAATCTCTTCAGTCAACGGTGCTATAAAGAGAAATCGATCATTTTGTGGTCCGATCTCAAACAAACTCTTTATATAGGATACTCCCACTCGCATGTGTCTACATAAGCGATTTGGATCAAACTATTTGTAACACTTATAACTCTTTGTAACATTTACAAAGTGGGTCATATTCCTAGTATCACCAGGATAAGACACCCAACCTTATCCATATACTACAGACTGTTTAGGTTATTACTTGAACGTAATCCACCTATATGTCTAACATATACTGTTCAACTTGCATAAAATAACCTTGGATCTTTCCTTAATGAATAATTGCATATTTAAAATAATCAACCATTATTTCAAATAACTTATTAACTACGAGATTTTATAGCATACATCCCAACACTATGATGACAGGCTTATTGAGCTGGCACCTCGAGCCTCTCTCACCCATACAAATCGAAGGATGAGCCTCATAGGCCGGAGTTCATAACTCACTCTCAAGATTGAGATCGAGTTACATATGATTATTTTGTTAAATATTAATCTCTTTAGTCAAGGATGTTACAAAGAGAGACTAATTATTTCGTGGTTCAATCTTATACAAACTCTTGTATAGAGTACCCCCACTCGTATGTCTCCATATGAACAATTAGGATCAAATCATTTGTAATGATTATAAAGTGGGTCATGTCCATAGTGTTACCAAGATAAGACAACCAACCTTATCCATATGTTATAGACCCTTTAGGTTATTACTTGAACATGATCCACTTGTATGTCAACCACATACTATTTAAAATTCATCAAGTGACCTCAAATTTGAAGGAATTAAATCCTCAATGGAAGCGAGTGATTGCCATATGCCAATAATTTTCTTTTGAAAAAACACAAATATAGAGAATAAATAACAAGAATAAACTACAGAAAACAACATGCCATTGAGAAGAATTTAAGAGTAAGAAATATTTCTACCTTTGAAGACCGTCTTAAATGTAGGATGTAAATCTTCTCACCAAAATACCAACCTGTATAAAAACTCCTCGAACAAGGAATGCAGGGCCTTTGGGACACTACCATGAAATCTTTCTTGCTATTCTCAGGAAGAACCAAAGAGGAGTGGTGGGTTCTCTTTTGTTTTGTTAAAGAGAGGGAGAAGATTTGAGAGAAAAACTTGAGGGAGCTTTTTTTTTTTCCCTCCTCCTCACAGAACTCCTTCTGCAAAATGATGCACTGCCTTTCCCCTCTCTTTTCTCTTTACATAAGTTATGAAGGAGAAGGAAAAAATAACTCCCCGTTACGTGTAGTGGAAGTTATTTTAATTAATATAATATAAAAATATTAAATTAAAATTAAAATTAATTTAATTATAATATATTAAATCATATTTAATAAATATAATTGAATTAATTAATTCATTAATTAAATATCACATATATAATTTAATTTGAATCATATTCAAATAACCTTCTCTCACATAACCTATAGTTTTAATATGAATTTCATTCATATAATTAATATTTAAATCTTATTTAATTATTCATCTCTCTTATAACAAAAAGTATAAATTTTGAATATCATTCAAAATAATTTTATATTATAATATATCTATATACATCATACTAAATGTATAATATACAATTAACTTCCTTATTAATTTGAACATTTCAAATTAAACCAAAATAGTTGATTATTATACAAAGGCTTAATGAGATAACAAGAGGACCTTATGGACCTATAGAATAAAAGCTCCAATGATATGAGATTAATCAATTAAACTCTTTAATTAGAGTAATCTATATTCATTAACTGTAGGTCACTCCACTAAAGATCTATAGTTGCACTATTTGCACTATAAATATATTTTTGTACACACGAAAGTAACTAATTAACAGTAAGTCGATCCTTCACAAATTACTCATAACTACAGTTGGGTCCAATTACTGTTTTACCCATGTAGTTACATTTAACTCCTTAAGTACCATTGATTCCTCTAATGAACAAATTGTTTATAGTCCAACTATAAACTAACCCCTCTCAGACTAGTGAAAGGGTGAGATTTCATTGTTCAAGACCCAAAATCAGTCTTTAAGGGAGTAATTTATCTATTTACCCTAAACATAGGAAGGAATGAATTCTATTTTGTGAAGATATGTTTCCAGCTCTCTAATTGAACAAATCCTTAAAATGGTAGGTTTATTGAGTCGACGATTTGACCACTCTCACCCATACAGATCAAAAGATTACCCTCATAGACAGGAGTTCATAACTCAATTAAGATTCAGGTTGAGTTACCTATAGTCTTCTTATGAAATATTAATTTCTACAATTAACGCCGTTACAAAAAGAAATTAAACATTTCGCGGTCCAGTCTTATATAAACTCTTTGCATAGGATACCCCACTTATATGTCTCCACATGAATGATTAGGATCAAATCATTTGTAACACTATACAACTCTTTGTAACAAATGCAAAGTTGCAAAGTGGGTTGTATTCATAGTGTTACCAAAATAAGACACACAACCTTATCCCTATATTATAGACCATTTGGTTATTACTTAAACATGATTCATCCTTGTATAACAACCACATACATGTTTAAGTTAACATAAAATAAACATGGATCTTAGTTTATTGAATTGAGTTAATGCAAAAGATAAATAAAACAATTTCTTTACTTTATTGAATAAATAAAATGTATTTACAAATTTACAAAACCGTGGACCCCAAGAGATTTAGGACACATCAGTCCTAACATGATTTTTAGTTTATTAGATTTGAGTTATGCAATACTAAAACTCATAATAAAATAACAATTTATTTTATTAATAAAATAAAATGTTTACATAATTACAAACCACGAGTTTATGGCACAAAATCCAAAAGGATCGACCTCTAGCTTGATGTTCGACTTGAATCGACCTCTAGCTTGTTGATCATCTTAGATCGACCTTTAACTTCTTGGGTTGGAAGTCATCTGATTCTCAAAGCTTCAAGAGAGTTATATTCTTCAGATGTTCAAAGTTTCCATCTTCGGGTCTTCAAATCTTTAAAGTTCAAAAGAGTTATATTTTTCAGATCTTTAGAGCTTCAGACTTTGGAACTTCATCCTTCTGTTCTTCCAACCTCCAAAAATGAAAGTGTAAGACTCCTATTTATAAAGTTTCCATGGGCTTAGACTTGTCTGGTCCATAGATTTGGCCTTTGGGCCCAACAAATTAGGTCTTGGGCTTGGTTGGTTTTTGGGCCAAATTAGGCCTATTTTTAAGTTTCATTGATCCTGAGTTCAAATATTAATATTTAATTTGACCAAATAAATTAATGTGATCAAACGATCAAGACAAAGACACATGACATTATCGGGATTCACCAACTTTTGTCTTCAATTTCAACTTGAGCAACATATCGACCATTAAATAACTTTAAAATCGATAATTTGTAATTTTGTCATTAATTTGAAGAATAACTTATAATATCTTTCAAATGCTCCCAAAAAATCCTTTAGTTTCTTTGTTTATATATAATTTATTTTGAAAAGGGAAACATGCTCCCATAACTCATCAAATATATATATTTATATGTTTTGAATAACTCTAAGCTAACTTGCAATAGTTTACATTGGTTGAATCTTTTCTAACGGTGAACAACTAACAAGATGTTGTTTCTCATTATAAGGAACATGCTGTTGGACGAGATTTCCGAAAAAATTTAATTCGTGGAATTTGAGCTTCGTATTTGTATTAATTTCAGTATTTGTGGGTACAATCTCTAATATTTGATCCCTTGATTCTTCCTCTCAAAAGAAATAAATACAAACAACTTGAATTCTTAAGATCTTCTGTGAGCCTTCATTTTCAAAGTCTTCAACTTTAGAGTCTTCGATTCCTCAATTCTCTAGAACTTCAGTGCTTTGGAACCTCGATGTTTAGTTCTTTGGAATTTCAGGGCTTCAATCTTCAGAACTGGCGAGCTTGGGAGCTTCGGTCTTCAGATCTTAAGCTTCAATCTTCAATTCTTCAGAACTTGGGTTTCCAGAGCTTTAACACCTTTTCTTCAATTTTCCAACCTCTCCAAATGAAGAGGGAGACTCTCTATTTATAGGGGATTTTCATGGGCTTGGGCCCATTTGCTTTTGGGCCACTGGGCTTGGGCCCAATAACAATAATAATTTTGGCTTGGGCTAAAGTTGGGTTTGGACCCGATTTTTCCTTTAGCCCAAGTTTTCCACCGCAGGTTTCAAATGGGTCGGATTTTTTTTTATCCAAATAGCTTTAATTATTTGACCCAGTCCAATTAAAGCCCGAACCAGTGTTTGGCCCGCTTTATCGAGCAAACCCGTGTTCAATCACCGTTGACGCTGATAAGCTTGCTACCGTGATACAATGGCTAGACTGAAGACACGTGGCATTTTCAATTGGTCAAAATTTCTTCTCCAACAAATGCCACCTTTTCGAGATTTATTCACATCTATACGGTGGGTGAATCTCGAAAACGATAATTGACATGGTGGGTGCTTTATCTATGCTTTACTTTAATTTGAGCAAATAAAGTAGAATTTATGCTCCACTTTGATTTCATGTAATTTCAAGTAGTATTTCAAATTCTAAACACCTTTTATTTTAGAGTTGGAATTATACTAATCCTTGATGCAAATTTGAAGTAAAATTTTGACATGGTCTTTCTTTTTACTTCAATTGATTTGGTGAATGTTTGGAGTGCACCCATATTTTGATGTGAGGCAACACTTGAATTATGTCAAAGTTTTGACATTGGGGCAAAATTTGGTTGGTATTGCTTGAACTTGGGATAGAATTTTAATTTTATTCCACCTTTGACTTGGGGATACAGTACGGGATCAAATAAATTTTTTATTTGGGAGGATTTGATCTTAGAATTTAATTGAATTCAATACAAAATTTTGTTTTGGGATGAAAATTTGAATTATGCCAAATATCGTAACTTGAGGTAGAATTTGAATGTACCACACACATATTTGAAACTTTGGAATATGTCCAAACTTTAATTTGTGATCAAATTTGTTGAAGGATTTGATTTCTAATATAATTTGAATTCAACCCAAAAAATATTTTTAGATTTGAATTAAAGCACTATAAAAATTTGGAATATACCAATATTTGAGTGAACTTTGGATTTGATTTGAATTTATTCTAATTTGGATGATCTGGAACCCAATTTGGTTGGTGGAATGATTTGAATTTTCCCCTTCAGACCTGCAGTAAATCAAAATAGGATCTCCTCCATGGAGATTTTGAATTTTTCCGGCCTTTGAAATAATTAGAATCACAATCTTCACACCTGAAATTTGATTTTAGAACTTGTATTTTAAGTAGAAACACCCAAATCTTGGAGGAAATTTGGAGTACATCAAATTTTGATTTGAACCAAAATTTGAAAATTTTCTAGATTTTAACTTTGATTTGGAATAGAATTTCTAGGGAAATCTAATTTGGTTTGATATGAGATCTTATCAAATTTGTTTTAAAGATTCTCACATTCGAATTGAGATGAAATTTTACCAAATTTAAATTGTGAGAATCTTATTTGATCAAGAATTTCCTCAAATTAGTTCAAAATTCTTTGTATATATATATGGGCATGTGTCTTCATCTAAAGACGTCGGTTCTTTTCAATTAGTTGTCGATTGTTGATTTCAGATTATTTATTGCACTTAGAACTGTTGGTGAGTTTGGTTCGCATCTGCCGTCGTTGTCCTGCCAGTTGCTTGTCATTGAAGGCTACGTCATCATCAGCATGCACAGGCCGCTGAAGGGTCTTCGTTGCATTTCAACTGGTCGCCGGAACTATTGTCGTGAGTTGCTGCTAGCGTTTGTGTTGAAGAGCATTGTCACTGAGTCACCTACTTCATTGGTCCACTACGGTCATTGGAGTCCCCGCCGGAATTTCTTGTCCACGTCGTTAGATGCCATCAATGTTGAGTATGCCACGGTTGATCTAACGTCTCCACTATGGACTTAGTGCATGAAGATTTGAATTATTGATTCGTTGTCTTTCTATTGCCTTGGTGCGGGAAGATTTGAATTGTTGATTTATCATTTATCTATTACCTTGGTGCGTGAAGATTTGAATTGTTGATTCGTCGTCTCTCTATTGCCTTGGTGCATGAAGATTTGAATTACTGGCCACTGCCTTTCTGTTGCCCTGGCGCACGAAGATTGAAATTGTTGATTCGTCCTCTCCCTACAGGTAGGGACGACCCCGAAGCTCTGAACTATTAAGATAGGGATGAGCTCGGGGAGATCTTAGCGACTATGGATCGCCGTCACCCTACAGATAGGAATGACCCTGGGACTCCAAACTATTGAGTTAGATATGAGCTTGGGAAGATCTTAGCAATCGGAGGGTCTTAGCGACTGAGGTTCACCGTCACCCTACAGGTAGGGTTGACCCTGGGACTCTGAACTATTGAGTTAAGGATGAGCCTATGAAGATTTTAGCGATTTGAAGGTCTTAGCGACTGAGGTTCGCCGTCACCCTATAGGTAGAGATGACCCTGGGACTCTGATTTATTGAGTTAGGGACGAGCTTGGGAAGATCTTAGCGACTAAGGTTCGTTGTCACCCTATAGGTAGGGATGACCCTAGGACTCTGAACTATTGAGTTAGGGATGATCCCAGAAAGATCTTAGCGACTATGATCGGCCGTCACCCTATAGGTAGGGATGACCCTGGAACTCTGAACTATTGAGTTAGGGATGAGCTCGGAAAGATTTTAGCGATTTGAAGGTCTTAACGACTGAGGTTCGCTGTCACCCTACAAGTAGGGATGACTCTAGAACTCTTAACTATTGAGTTAGGGATGATCTCAGGAAGATTTTAGCGACTATGATTCGCCGTCACCCTACAAGTAGAGATGACCCTGGGACTCTGAACTATTGAGTTAGGAATAATCCCGGGAAGATCTTAGTGATTATAATCTAGGCCCTAGGATTGGGCAGCTGCTTAGGGGTGGTGACGTCATGATGTCAACATCTGGGGCGGACAAATATTTCTTTTAGTGTTCTTGCTCAGAATATGTTCAAGCCTCCTTCACCATTTAAAACTTTCATGTCTCTATTTCTTTTAGATTGAGTAATCAAGACCTAACTTCTCATGGTGACATTTTCTTGCAGGACAATGGTTTACTTCACGGAGCACGTCTCGTCTGGAAAAATGTAGCTCGTGATCCTTGCAGAGAGGCATCAACCTATAAGGAATGGACTTAGTTTTCTTGTGGAGGCTCCGCTAGCTGGTCCTTTTTCAGATGTTTGGCCAGAGTTAGATGACGATATGACCCTTCTTGAACTATCTGTTGAGGTGCCCTTTCATCAAGGGGAAAATGTATAAATCCTACGATCTCCAATTCATGACAAAGCCCCTTCCCCGGATCGATTGTTAACTCTCAGATGGCGTATGCTCGAAGGCAAGACCCGTTAGAACGCCATTGTGAAAGTCCCTGGTGAATTCACTTTTACCGACTGCTACTGAGAATGGCTAGAGTTTATAGTTAGCCGAAATGAACGGTTTTTTCATGACCTTCGTTTGTTTAACACGGTGATGACCTCTTCATATAAATATGACCGTAATAGTGATGTGGTTCGGGCCTTCTGTGAGGCTTGGCGTCCGTCTACTAACACTCTTCATACCATGGCGGGCGAAATATCCATTTCTTTATGGGACCTATGGTCGCTTGGGGGTCTTTCGATCAGGGGGGTTTGTATGAGGTCATTCCTTGCTATAAAGAATTAACCAGCTCGCGAGAGAAGAGAAAATATCTCCCGAAGACTTGTGAACATCTATTTGCAGCCTATTATTTGATAGTTTACTCCCAGAGGAAAGACCATGCATTGTCCTCTAAAAATGACTCGCAAGTAACTATTAGCTCCTAGATCTCATTCTGGTTCCTTGGGGCTCTAAAATATGATAAGCCTCCTGCACGAAAGCAAAAGAAAGCTTCTCGCTCTCAATCCACTCATACCTCATATGGTGCAAAAATCAAGTATCGAGCTTGGTCGACTAGAGAAAATATGCGCTTCAAGGAACTTGGGATAGAAGGCACTTTGAAGGACAAGACATATTTGGCTGCTTTTTTGTCTTGTTGGTTGTGTATTTTCGTGTTCCCCTAAAAGGGAGCTTTCCTTCGCCCAAGAGTTTTTAAGGTGGCTAGCATGATGACTGATGGGAAGTCTTACAGCCTTGCCATTCCAGTCTTAGCCAATATATATCATGGTCTAGGGCTGATTACTAAAGCTTTCAACCCAATTGGATGCATGGACTTTCATTTCCTATGCATTATGTCCACGGCTGGCTGACCCATTACTTTAACACGCATTATTCCATTCCTGTGGATGTGTAGGGTCCAAAGATGACCAATTTTTTTGGCGAAGGTGGCTCGATTATTTCGGGGAATACGAAGCACGAGAGTTGATCCATAGAGGTATAAACATCCAATGCCATGTAACTATTCAGGGCCGAAATAGGCATGAGCGCTTGGTTGATGATAATGACCTATCGTCTCAACAGTCTTGCCAAATTTCCAGTATGCGATCCAGTTATGTATCGTCCTAGTGTGAAGATGCCTTGATACTATAATCATATAGTCCTTATCGGTTTGGGCGGCAATTTGGATTTTATCAGGACACTTCTAATAATATAGGGGGGATGCCCCCTGCCGCTACCCTCAATAACATCTTATATTACTTTAGGTTCTGCTTGCGGCGATGTGGTGGTTTTAAGTTTCTATCAACAGACATCGCTATCCATGTGGGAAAGCATCCGAGATAAGATTGTGCGTACTTCATATGAACAGGTCCCGCATCTCGGATCGGAAGTAACGAAGGTATTCTTTGGTATTTTGAAGATTCATGGAGAGAATTTGGCTCCACTTCAAAAGTTTGTGAGCAATTATCTTAAGAGGGTAAAAATTTTCAATGTGCTACAGTCCTCGTATTCCGGCCAATTATCTTAGATCGACAAAGACCATCAATTGGGAGAGAAAATATCTCGCATGAAAGAAACCCTCACTTTGATCAACCAACTACAAGAAAAGGATAAAACCATTCGAGAGCAAGCTGCACAATTGGCCTTGGAAAAGGAAGAATTAGAAGCCAGACTTTAGAAGGTCAATGCTGAATATGGGAAACTTTTGAGTTTATGTGGCGAGAAGAAAGAGGTCATAGATGGGAAGAAACTTGAAGTTGCCAAGATGCAAGAAGAAATCAATACTCTCCTACTATAACTGATGAAGGTGTTGAGGCTTTCGCTACAGTTCGGGAGAACATGGAGACTGCACGCAAAGAGCTAAAGAACTTCAAGTGGAGGCTTTGACTCTACTAAATTCTTTCCTTTTTCCGTATTTCTTTTTCTTTTTCTTTTTTAATTTCTTTTATTTTACTATTGTCATTCTTCATATGTAACCACAAATATTCTAATTGAATGAAGAAAATTTCTTTTTTTGTTTTTTTTATGTGACTGCACTTAAAATTTTTTTTAAGCTGCCTACGTACTCTTTTATGATAACGGGATCAAGTCATAACATAGTTCATTCCAAATATGCATTTATTTTAACATATGGTCTTTCGCCTTTTAAGCTCATGCGAGCTAGGAGCAGCATGCAGTTTTTTACACATAGCGTTAAGCATGAAATCTTTTAAGGAATTTGCCATTGATTGGGTCAATTTGATCAACGATCTTGTACGCTTTGTTTGTGTAGACTTCTTTAACAATGTGGGCTATGTCCTATTTTGGTGTAAACTTATTCTTTGTATGTCTTGTTGTGATGATAGGTATTCTTACAGCAAGTACTAGGTCACCAATCTGAAATGATCGAGGTTTCACATGTTTGTCAAAAGCTTTAGACATTCGTGCTTGATAACACTCCAACACCTGTTGAGCCTCAAGTTTCTTTTCATCAAGTACTTCTAACTCTTGGAGACGTAATTTGGCGTTATCTACAGTAGTCAACCCTTCTTGAATCGCCATCTTGACGACGGGATTTCCCTCTCTAATGGAAGAAAACTTCTACTCCATAAACTAGAGAATATGGCGTGACTTCTATAGGGGTGCGATGAGTAGATCGGTAAGCCCATAGGACCTCCCCGATCTTTTCCTGCCAATCTCTTTTCATCTTAGAGACCACCTTGTTTAATAGATTACATAAAGTCTTATTGAATGCTTTTGATAGTCCATTCGCTGCAGCATTGTACATAGTAAACTTGTAGTGTTTAAATTTAACTTTTCGCACAACTTGTCCATCAGATTGTTGGCGAACTGTCTTCGATTATCTGTCACAATACGATGAGGGATCCCATATCGATAGATGATGTGGGTGCAGACGAAACTTACAATGTTTTCTTTTTTATGCTTCTCCTAAAGGCACAGCTTCAGCCCATCTTGAAAAGTAATCCGTTCCAGCAAGAATATAAGAGTGTCCTCTCGACGACTTAGGTGTTATAGGTCCAACCAGATCGAGTCCTCAAGGTTCAAACGGCCATGAAGCCACTGTTGGTTGAAGAGGCTCTGGGGATTGATGTATTAAATTTGCATGAAATTCACAAACTTCGCATCGCTTTGTGTATTGCACGGAGTCATGCACCATTGTGGCTCAGTAATAACCCATTCTTTTCAATTTATACTGGAGTTTTGGTCCAAACTGATGAGCACCACAGACCCCTGAATGTGCTTCATCTAGGGCTCATGCGGATTCTTCTTTCCCTAAAAATCGAAGGAAATGACATTCATATGAACGTCGATAAAGTGTATCATTGTAGTAGATAAATTGGGCAGCTCTTCTTCGTATCTCAACTCACTGGGCGTACCAATCTATTCGACGAGATTTTCGAAGAAATTTAATTCGTGGAATTTGAGCTTCATATTTGTATTAATTTCAGTATTTGTGGGTATAATCTCTAATATTTGATCCCTTGATTCTTCCTCTCAAAAGAAATAAATACAAGCAACTTGAATTCTCGAGATCTTCTGTGAGCCTTCGCTTTCAAAGTCTTCAACTCCAAAGTCTTCGATTCCTCAAGTCTTTAGAACTTCAGTGCTTTGGAATCTCGATCTTTAATTCTTTGGAATTTCAGGGCTTCAATTTTCAGAACTTGTGAGCTTGGGAGCTTTGGTCTTCAGATCTTAAGCTTCAATTTTCAATTCTTCAGAACTTGGGTTTCTAGAGGTTCAATACCTTTTCTTCAATCTTCCAACCTCCCCAAATGAAGAGGGAGACCTTATATTCATAGGGGATTTTCATGGGCTTGGGCCCATTTGCTTTTGGGCTACTGAGCTTAGGCCCAATACCAATAATAATTTTGAGGCTTGGGCTAAAGTCGGGTTTGGACCCAGTATTTTCTTTAGCCCAAGTTTTCCACCGCGAGTTTCAAATTGGTCGAATTTTTTTATCCAAATAACTTTAATTATTCAACCCAGTCCAATTAAAGCCGAACTAGCGTTTGGCTCGCTTTATCGAGCGCGACCCGTGTTCAATCACCGTTGACGCTGATAAGCTTGCTACCGTGATACAATGGCTAGACTAAAGATATGTGACATTTTTCAATTGGTCAAAATTTCTTCTCCAACACATGTTAAATGCTAAATTACAAAAGATATCTCAAACTTTGCTCTTAGTTTTAAATTACTATTCTTTTAAAAGTTGTAATAAATGTTTGAAGACTGAAGTAAAAATCCATTTCAATGTTAGAGGAAAATAAAAACTTGAAACAATATGACATTTTTTTAGATCAATGCCACATTCATTTTTAGTCTTAATTCCCTCCCAAAATTTTATTAGATTTTTACTCGTAATAGTTTTGAACATTTATTCAACAAAGAAAGTAATGTTTCAACTTTTAAAATAATAAAAATATTTTAAAACCAATGTCTAAGTTCATACAATACATAAGTATCATTCTCAAACAATGAAATTTAGGGGCTGTTTGGTGCGCTGAGTTGAGTTTATATGTCTAGAGTTCATTTCTATAGAGTTTATATGTTTGTAGAGTTCATATGTCTTTGTTTTGGGTGTTTGGGATACTGAGTTCATATGCTAGAGCTATTAGGTGCAGCTTTTTTTTACCTAAACAATATGTTTTTATGATGATTATTTTTGTTTGAAAACTTTTTTATCCAATAATAATTCTACATATATATATATATATATATATATATATATATATATATATCTATTTAATAAACCATAGATTGTACCTTATTTTATTGTTTTTTAAGCACATAATGTGCTGTTGGGAGTTTTAAAAAATGAGATTTAGGGCATACTTTTGAATCATGCATTTCAATTTATTTTTTTTTAAAATTTAAGTAATTATTTTAAAAATTTGTTCAGTGATGCTTCTAGTTAAGTCATTTTTATTTTAACAATTTTGATAAGAACTTTTTAAAATAAAGCACTCATGTGTCTAACAATTTTTTCTTAAAAGTGTTTTTACATACAAGTTTGTTTGATTTCTTATATGATAAAAGTGATTTTTATTAATGTTAAATTATTATAAAGAATGATTATAAAATACTATGAACTAATAAAAAAAAATTAGAAATTCAACATTTTGACCGAATTTATGTACTTTTGTGTCAACAAAGGTGTTTTTACTGACTATTTTGTATGTCAACTTAGATGTAAACATGTATTGATGTTTTATATGTATTTTTAAATTAATAGTTATTTTAAGCTTTAAATTAAGGTTTCATTGACAGTTTATGTCCCAAGGGTCAACAAAACAAAAAACTCGTATGTCAACAAAGCCTTAATGTGTAGTAGTCATAATTTAAAATAATGGTCGTCAAAGATGGCGGAGTGGTCATCGCCGGAGTTGGCTGTCAACATTGGTGGGTGGATGTTGCTGGAGTTGGCCGTGGTGGTTTTCGGAGTTGGCTATTGAAGGTGGTCACACTAGATGGATATCAGTGGTGGTCGCAAGAGCTGGATGTTGGAGGTGACCGCACGGAGTTGGACGTTGGTTGTGGTCGTTGAAGTTGGACGTCAGAGGTGGCCCCGTAAAGTTGGACGTCGAAGGTGGCTGCCGGAGTTGGACGTTAGAGGTGGTCGTGGGAGTTGGCTAATGGAGGTGGTCATTGGAGTTGGCCATCGGAGGTGGTCGTTGAAATTGGCGTCTGGTTGGTTATTAGAGGAGGTTGCTGCAGTTGGCCATTGGAGGTGGTCGTTGGAGTTGGCCGTCGAAGGTGGTCGCTGGAATTGGTCGTTGGAGGTGGTTGCTGGAGTTGAGCAACAAGACATCGGTGGTTATAAAGATTGTATATACTGTTGGTGGACATGACATAAAATGTCAATGACATATGAAGTTGGGCTCCTAAACAACGAGTTAAGTTTATATCTCAACTCATCTCATCTCCTCACCCCTAACACTCCTTGTGGAGACAAACTATGCCCTTGGCTATTTATATAGATTCAAATTTATATAAAGTAATTAACAATTCTTTTTTTCTTTTCTTTAAAAGTATTCAATGAATGTGAAAAAGTAAAAGAAACGATTTGGTCCATTCAAAATTTGGAATTATTGTGTGCCATTGGATCATTTCTCTCTACCAACAAAATACAAACAAAAGCAAGAAATCCTGCAAACGTGGGTGTTAAAGTCAAAAACCACTCATTCACAAATATTTTCATTCCTTCATGTATTACGAACCATTCTAACAAATTGCCATTATTAGATATCAAGATGACGTTTTTCCCCATTTTATTTAAAATATTTAACTTGGAAATTTTTAAACACTTCTTTCCCATTAATGGCTAATCCGTCTATTTTTTTTTTCTTTTTTTCTTTTTCTTTCTTAACTTGTGAAATGGAGTATCTATGACGTTAAATTCGATAATATAAATTTTACCTCAATTAAGTTAGTACATTTTGTGCTAATCTACCTTTTGATTATCTAATTGATAATTTATTTTCATTCCATTTACTTTTCTAATTTACATTTTACTTAAATTTTAAATAAAAGAAAATAAATTTTAAGAAAAAAATATCTTTTTAATCACGAAATTTTTATTAATAGGTGTGATTGGTCCATAGTTTTAATTGGACAAATTTAGTCCCCAATTTTAGAAAAATATGCTTAGAAGATCTCTAACGGCAATAATTAAGTATAAATTTGAATTTCTGAGTTTGATTGAAATTACACGAACCAATCACACTTATTCTTAAAAATTAAAAACTAAAAATATATTTTTCCCAAAATTCTATTTCTATTTTTTTAAACTGTAAAAGTCTATTATATTAATTTTTAGTTTATGTGTTTCAAGTAAAGAAGCAATGCACGAAATCTTTTAGTTTTAATTTAAAGTGGAAAATAGCTTCTTTTGTGGTAGAGTAAAGTGCATATCAATGGGTAAAAGATAGGTTTGAAGATCCATCCATTATAATTACGATGGATGTATAAATAGGAAAAATATATTGTGTTTACCGTTTACAACCATCTTATCCAATAATGTTAAAATATATTCGTTTGGATATAAAAATCTAGTACTACTATATTCATTATTTGACATGTCAGAAATTTGAAGTTCAAATTTTCACTTGTAGTGTTGTATTTAATTAAATAATCTATTATCCTTAGTCACTACTTAGACAATTTTTTTATCGTATTAAAATAATAATAATAATAATAATAATAAAAATAAAAAATTACGTACAAATATCAATCTCTTAATAATAAAACTCATGTCCCAGCCTTGTTTTAGTCATTTTCTCATACGTCCTTTCTATAATTAACAAATATTTTTCTTAATATTTGGTATTTTCTTTGACTTTGCAAGATACTCAATATATCCTTCTTTCTTACCTTATGGTTTATATATTTGCCCACCTTATCTAAAATTAATTTTTAAAAATGCTTCAAAATAGTTTTTCTTTTCAGCCTAAGAAATCGAAAAGAGGGAAGTATATGAAATATACATTAGAAAGAAAAACTTGTCTGCATTCTCATTCTATACAAATTTTCATTTATTTTAGACTTATTCTCGTAATGATCTCGTTCTTATTTTCATAGGAAAATTTCTAATGTTATGGTATTACGTACCACTTCTATTGATTATTTGACACGTCATTAAATAATTTATTAATTTATTAAATATTTATTATATGGACTCCACATAATTCTTAAAAGCTCCTTATGTGACAAACACTAAATGGAGATAGAATGGAAATTTTTACATACTATTATAGTACAAAAAATTTCCTGTCGGTTTTCACTTTTAAAAAAAATTATATTTGTTAACTTTTGTTTTCCTTGTTCTTTTCTTGTCTAGAAAAAAATGTATTTTATAATATTTTTTTTATTCTCCCGCGTTTAACAGAAAAAAGGAAAATTATTATTACTAGAAAAAATTTGAATATATTTACAAATTTTTAAAAAATTCATTGTCTATGAAGTTTGTGATAGACTTCTATTGCTTGAGTGATAAAAGTCTATCGTAGTCTATCGCTCAAGTAATAGAAGTCTATCGCTTTATATTATTGTTAGACAGTAAATTTTATTATATTTGTAAATAATTTGACTCATTTTGCTATATTTAAAAACAACCCTTAAAAAATTGTAAAATTTTACATGAAAAAAATATTTGTTAAAATACAAATTTTTTCTCTATGATTTAGAGAAAGTTCGAATTTCGTCTCAATGTGGTTTTAAAAGTTTTTTTTTTTTTTTTTTTTAAGCAAAACAATCACAACACAACCTACAAAATTACATCAAATGATGCTAACAAAACAAACCATTCAAGATAAGGGGAAAAAAAAAAAAGAGGAAGCGTACTCTTCCAACACCCTACTTGCAAGAGAATGAACCAAGAAGTTGTAACAACACTTCGCATGGGAGAAGAAAATAGAGCCCAAGTCAAAGCCTCAATGAACAATGAAAGTTAACATCTAAGAGAGATCAATGAACTTATCATTATAAAGATGAACAACTTCAAGACAATTTGACTCAACCATGATATTAGTAACATTGGTTGAATGAATGCTATACATACCTTCATGATAGTCATAGCATCAAGAACCTTGATTTCGTGACATCTTGAAACAACTTTGAATCTAACTAGACGAACATATCCTAGATGATCCCGAAGAACCAACCTAACTCACCTTTTCTTTTTGAAGGACTTCATGCCGCATTAGTAAGTTTCCACCAATTCCTCGGAGGAAGAAACCAACCAATTTCACATCTTGCCTTTGAGAAGAAGGAAACTCCACAACAACCGACTTCCCCACAAAACCCATTACTTGCAAGCACCTCGTTAGAAATAACTTAATAAGGAGTTCGTATAGTTTGCTAAAGGACTATTTATCGAAATTATATCAAACTGAAATTAATTCTAACTTTTAAACTATAAAGACTAAATCATAAGAAAAATGATAAAATAATATCTTATTAATGATTTTTTTTTAAGAAAAAGCAAGAAATAAAATTAGAAACAAAAAGTCATAAGTTGGAGCATTTTTAGAAAATGAAAAACAAAAAACTGGAAACTGGAAACTGTCACGAACGATACAAAACCAAATTGTTATCGGAAGACCTTAGGCCTTTTATTTACTCCATTGATGTAAGCAAGCAAATAAAAAGACGGAAAACATAAGGACAACCTGTTGAAAATATTAAAATATATACAATCGACTTTTCTCTGTTATTGGTCCTTGTAGTAACTATATGGAGCTTAGGCTCAAAATGAAAGCCAATTCAAAACGGAGCATAGTAGTAGGCTGAGCGATGAGGCATGATTTGCTGAGGATTTAAGCCAACATAACCCGAGCCACCACCAAGTTTTCCCAAACCCACTTGGCCCTGCATTCCATCTCTGCCATACTGCTTCCATAGAAGCTGTTCCTGCATTAGCAACTGCTGCTTCTTCTCCATTTCAGCTATCTGCACATACGAAGGAGGTGGCACCGTAAGCGATGCAGCGAAAGGGTCCCGATACCTGATCGGTTCAACCATTCCATCTGGTGCTGGAAGTGCCAGAAGTGCAGCAGCATTGCCTTGGCCTTGCAATGCCACTGCCACACTACTCGAACTCCCCCCGAATTGCTCGACATTGACGTGTCGCCTAACCATCTCTTGGTCGTACATTCCATTTAATAGCAGTGGATCAAAACAACCTCCCATATCAGGCTTCTGTTTTGATAGATGGCTAGCAGTTTCAACCAATGCCAATTCCCAATCTGGTTTGCCAAACTCAGCAACTGGCGTCTGCCACACTGAGCTCGCGTCAGGCTCGTGGTTTGATGAGAAAGTTTCCCATGAACCATTAGGATTTGTAATTGGGGGTCCAGAGAAAAGAGCCAAGGCCAATTTGTTCCCTTGCTCATCTGCTGATACTCCATCCTCTCTCAAGTTCACCAAGTCTTCCTTTCGCGATTGAGTTCGCAAGACTGATTGCATAACAGGAACACAATTTTCTAGTGGAGGAAGAGTCTTTATCTCATTCATGTCATATTCAAGCTCCTTAACCGGTAGCGGCTTCATCTCCTCCTCCATTCTCGTTTCATTGTAATCCTTAGGCCTTCTTGACATCTCCTTTAGGAAGCCCCCAAGTGTAATCAAAATGTTATGAGTTATCATCTGAACCTCTGGATATTCAGAAGACCCTGCAATCCCCACATCCTTACACCAAGCATAAAATTCCACAAGTTCATCAATATTCTTTGCAGCATTAGCACAAATATCAAAAGCCCTAAGACAATCACCATATTCCATTTCTTTAAAGTGATCCAACAAAACCCCCAATGCATCACAAATCTCAATATACAACCCAAAGCTCTCTTTGATTACCAAATTAAGCGCAGTAATTACTAATCTACTACTCTTAGCCATTCCTGCCGGCCTACAAGCTAAAACTCGATCAAGCAATTGAAGCAATTGGTTTAACTCCTCTACTACTCTCTTTGGTCTCATTGACCTCCATGGACTCTGCCTCCTGCTCCTATAATAAGATTTGTCAACCCCTTTCACTCTCTTCTCAAGAACCAGGTTCTCAATCAATTCATCAAGATACAAAGCGTAAAACCTCAAAAAACTAGAATGATCCCATGAATTCGAATGTGCTTCATCTCTAAAACCAGATAAATCCAAGACTCGCATACCTTTTCGCGTAGCATACACAATCTCCTCCCCAAAAGAGGGATGTCCATCAATTAAAACCCTATGTACCACAATTAGTGCCTTGAGCGCAACGATCCAGTCCCGAGTTTTACTCCATCGTTTAGAGATCGTAACTACACACGCACTCACATATCCATTCGAACAGTTCGAGCATAAATTCACAATCTCCCTAATATACCTATCGTCGGCGGGATTCTCATCGTGGCTTGTCGCTTTGACCACCAAGACATCGAGCTCCGGCGACATATTTCCGGCGACTTTGGCGATGCTGATGGTCGTTTGGTCCTTCATAGCTCCGATGGCTTTTCTGATGGTGGTTTGAGCCATTTTCGTACAAAATTACGAACAAAACTTCAGTTGGCGTGTAGATAGTGAAGTGAAATGAAAATTAGTAAATGTGGAGTAGTGGCGATGATGAAGAAGCAGAGAAGGAAAAGCGCTTTCTTCAGAAACGCTGAAAGCGAAAGAGCATTTGAGAGAGAAGAAAACGGCATGGTGTTGACTTGTACTTGTGCATTCTTTAGATGATGCCACGTGGCTCAATATCTTACTTGCACACCAACATTCAAATATCAGCCATTTCCTATCTCTATTTACACCCACGTTTGGATTTTTTTTTATTAAATAAATACTACTTTATTTTATGTAATTTTAGTTTTGGTTCAATTTAGGGATTTTTTTTAAAATTTTTTTTTATAATTTTGCAATCTTTAAAAGGTTTTATAAAAGTATTTACCCTTTCCTAAAATATTGTCGTTTGTAAGATGTTGACATTCTTAAAGAAATCACTCCCGAGGCAAAATAATAATAAATAATAAATAAATAAAATGTCGCCTGTTCACGTGGTGGAGGAAACCAATTTTTATATCTTGAGTGGTTTTGTTGAAAAGGCCGCATTTTCAACATGTCACCTTCTTGAAAAGTATAATATTTCTTTAAATAGTTTGAAAAGGTATATATTTTTATAAAAACTTTTAGATTTTGTAATATTAAAAAATATCCTTGTCTTAAACTTTTTAAGATATTTTGCTTTTTAATTTTTTATTCTTCTTAATCCTCATATTTTTAAAATATTCATTTTGCTTCTATACTTTTTAAAGGGTTCATTTTTGTCCCTTCATTCTATTTTTAAGGAGAATACAATTGTAAACTTTTTAAGGTTTAACAACTCGAATGAACTAAAATTGAAAGTATTTTGAACTAAAATGAATATTTTGATACCCTAGAAACCAAAATAAATCAAAAATAAAAATATAGAGATAAAAATGAAATTTGACATTGTAGGAGAAAAATATTAAATTTATTTATTTGAGAACGGTGAAACTAAACATACCGTCAACGTTTTAATTATTAACATATGTATTAGGAGCGTTAAACAAGTTGGCGTGCGAGAAGTTTTCCCTGTTTGGTTGGATTTTTATTTTTGCTTGTGGCCTTTTATCATTTTCATGAGCCAAGCACATGAAACTATGGGTTTTATTATTATTATTTTAATTTTTCATGTGGAATGTTGAATTCTTCAACTCTACAATTGTAATAAAAAAAAAATAGATAAATAACAAAACAATGCATTAGTAGTCCCCTTGATACTTTTGAAAGTATCTATTTTCTTCAATAAAGATGGGGATCCAATACTTTGGCTAATTGAGTTACACATATGTTGGTAAACAGTTTTCAAATCATCTCTAATATTTGTGGGTAAATAGAAAAACAAAGTAATGCTAAAGAAAACTGAATGCAATCTGTCTTTGTTGTGTCGTGGAAGGAACAAATTGATGGATTGAATTAGAAATTGCTCAGGATTAGAATACAAAATAAGAATGAAGAGTGGAAGAATCGATTCACCAACTTGAACAGACAATAGTAGCACACACATGTGGTGAAAGAGTTATACTTACACCACCATCACACTATGAAATTTCCTCTATCATACCATATTATTTATACCTTTGAGGCATTACTTAATTTTTCAATATGAGACAACTTTCTTCCCCATTCCAAAGTTGTTATAGGCCTAAGTCCGAGTCATTTCCAACAATATTTAGAAATAGAAAAAATGCGATATTTTAGAGTATAAAAATAAAAGGAAAGAAATGTTTGAAAGTTATCCAAACAAGATTTAAACCCTTTTCTATTTTGATGAAACTCTAAAAGAACCAGATACTTTAGTTTGGTTAGTGTCGTTCGACACTAGTTGTGCAAAGCTTGGTTAGCATCATTAGACACTAGTTGTACAAAGCTAAATATTTAGACTTGCATCAAATTATATAAACTAAATAGACACATATATCAAAAAAATAGAAATAATAAAATTTAAGGGCGAAATACATCAAACTAATTTTTTAAGCATATTAATTAATGTCATATATTATTAGAAATGTATGTTCAATACACATGTCCTTGTCATGTATGTTTCCTAATTTTTTTTCTTTTTTTAAAAAAAATATGATGTACTTTCTTGTTCATATCGTGGTATGTTTCCATATCTCGTTTCATGCTTTAAGCATTCATGCTTCTTAAAGGGCAATTCTAGGAGAATGGGCTTATATTTTTCCTCTGTAAAAAAATATCCATCGTGAATATGATAACCAAGTAAAAGTTTCTCATAAATTTGAACAAAAATTTCAAATTAAATGAAAATCTACTTACACTCAAAAGATCTCATAACAGTTCCTGTAAAAGTGGATCCAATACCATTACAATGGAATGAATATCAACTTTTGATAAACAATGAAGGGGCACATGCCATTAACAGCACAACATCTACCGCTGTCTCTGGCAATCTAATGCAAAATTCAGTACACTAAACAATGGATCATCTACAATAACATACTCGCCCTGGCTAACATTTTTAAGTTTCCTGTTAGCAACAACTTGGGTCTTAACATATCCAGCAACGAAGATTATCAGTCTACTCCTATCTGGCACGTTGCAAGTTAACTAAAAATGGAGAGCCTGTAGTGCCAGCTAGATATTCATTCTCTAGCAGAGCGGAACTTTAACAAAATTAAGTTAGACAAGATTAGAAATGAGCGAACTACTGATCGAGGACTCTATGGTTGCTTATACAACCCTGGGATGCTCTCTTCAGAGGTTCTTACACAGCCTCCAGGAAGCAGGAATCTGAACTTGTCTGCATTCTCTATCAAGTATGCAGGAAGGTGAACAGCCGATGAAGAACGTGGTATTGATCCCATCTTCTTAATCAACTCCTGGAAGGTGTACTCTTCGGGAAGCATATCGAAGAGATCATCTCCCTGGCAAATGAGCTTCTGTATCCTGGAGTAATTCAAGAAGTCCCGCCGCCTTACACGGTCTGCATGACTATAAGCTGTCATCTTGAATGCAAAATCTTGAATATTCCTAAAGCAAAAGCTACAATGCCATCCTGCATCAGAGAATATAAATTCGGCTTGGCGCGAATGCCTATAGTGAGTATGTGGACCATAGATGTGAATTGTGGCTCGCCAACTGCTGTAGTCCACGGGGAACTCGAAAGAATACATGTAGTTCCTCATTTCAAGATGGACTATAGGAGGCACATCATCACACCATTGCAGTAGTTTCACCGTATGTGGGCTCGGTATCTCATCAGTATCTGACATTATCAAGAGATCACCATTTGAAATCCCTGCACGCCGAAGTAATCCATTCATAGCTACACGTTGCCGAGATTCAAGGTCAAAAGGGTTTCTATGCGACCCATGAGATGCAATTTTTCCAGAAAACACATCATGGACAGTCTTATTCTCTGCAAAGGCGAATCTAGCTCTATTTGCATCAAATAGTAATGGCTTTTGTATGCCTGTAAAAGTTGTATGTGACTCCAGGATTACAAACTTCCAGACATATGGGTAAAGCTCCCGCCATCTGATTTCAAGCAAATCTAGTTCATTGCTGAAGATGACGGCATCAAAAACACGACGAGGTTCAGATCGCAGAGACCAGCCATGGAGGCGACAAAGATGTTCCATAGACACATTTTCAGCATAATAGTGTGGCAGGCGCACAAAAGGGGGTGGAGGATTGTCCCAAAGTGGGCGGAAGAAATAAGAAATTTTTTGGCCATAATTGAAAATAGTAATAACAGTGATTGGAACAAGCATAAGAAGCATAAAAAGAAGATATCTAGGTCGTATTCGTCTAGAATTGACCCGAACAGATCTTGTAGCCATCTTTTAAGAGATAATACTATGGGAAGGAAGCTACTGACATGTTGTTTTAGGTACAGATGACAGAGTCATGGTCTCACCACAGTTGGTTACCTGAAAAAATTGACCACCATATTACACACCAGAAGGAGAGGGATATTAAACAAAAATAGATGGGCCACAGCATTTCCAATTGAAGATACCAAGAGGAAGAAATATCAAGGTTCAATTCCATTTTCCATTTCAGTAGTATTAGGGTATCAGTGGATAAGATTGTAGCAAATAATATCAAACAATTTGGCTAGGGAGAGGACAAATCCCGGATGAAAGATTAGTAAGGAAAAGATGGAGGTAGTAAAATGAAATCTAGTATTCACCAAGTAATTATGAATTCCACAACTAGCCGACTTTCTCAAATAACAAATTATTACTCTTTCTTTTCAAAGGAAACAAAACTTCCATTAAAAGGAATATTATCAAGCAGTAGACAATGAATTTCATTGTCAAAAACAGAACAAAAAAGCAGGCTGAAGGAAAGGATAGTAAGAAAATTTTCATATTATATCTGTCAAGTTGAAGCCAGCATTTCCTTGTGATAATGACTTTCAAACTAACTAAAAAGCAATTAAAAGAATCCATAATCCACCCAGTTATACTAAATTTGAACATGGTCTTTTTACGCTAGTTGAAAACATCAACCATGGATTTCATATCTATAGACCCTTTTGTAGACACATCCCTAAACATAAATTTAGTTGCGATTATCATTCTAACTCCGCTATTCTTTTTGTTTGTTTGTTAGAATAAGAGTAACATTTTTCACTTCTATGAACTTCTCCCAACCTCAGCTACATTAGACCCTGCTGATCTAACAAAAAATTAAAAGGAAAATTGTGTTAATCCAAATTTCTTATGAGAATCAAAACCCGTACATCATCTTAAACCAAAACTTTCCTCGTAACTTGTAAGATACAATTAACGCAAAAGACTCCACAGGTTCAAACATTCTGCTCCAGCTGAGATCAGCGATTGCCCTAACTTCCATTAAATAAAGTGAATTAATCGCGAGGAAATGACTACGGTTAACAACAGACCTAGTAATTCTCAGTCAAATTTAATCGATCCCGAATATGAATCAACGAAAACAGAACCGCAGAATTCCAACACCATAACAATATCGACAAAGCCATCGAATTCGACACTCAAAAAATCCAACCCATTACCAAAAAACAGACGAACCCCAGAAAAATTCAGCAATAACTCACGCCATAAGTCGATGAAATTACCTGGATGAAGTTGCATAATAACTGCATTTAATTGGGGCGTCGATCCATCCCTGGCGGTGCCGGAGAGAAAAGGGGCCCGGAAACTGGAAGGAAAGCAAATGGGGATCGGATTTGGAGAAGAAGAGGAAGGAATTAGGAAGAAGCAGTTGAGTGGCGGGATTGGAAGTAATTGGCGGGACGGCGTTGGATAAATCTCATCGTCATCTCTGGTTGTAGCCAAGAATTATGGAGGCGTAACATCCAACATGGGTTCTCCGCTCCTCCCACCGGAGGCTAATAACCTCCGGGCGTTGACTCTCTCAGGCCACCTGCCCTTGGCCCCTTGTGTTTCCTACGATTTAGCCTCAAATTCTATTTTGATGCTTTCAATTTAGGGTAATAGCATGTTATCCACTGAATTTATGTTCAAATAGTAAGAGTTTGTTTGCTATAAAATTCAGATGTTTTTATATCGGGTGAGTTCAGCAAATATGTGATTAACAAAAATGTAAATTTTGTTCCAAAAATCTGTTTTTAGATTATGTAATTCAAACCGCGTAAATTTTGAAAATAATATTTTTATATTTTTGTTGTATACAATTAATTTTGAAAACAATATTTTTATAATTTGATTGTATACTGATTTTAAATTTTAAATTTCAAGTACGGAGGTATATTAAATAAAGATAAAAAAAATTAGAAATACTATATGTCATATTATTAACTCAATTATTTTTTTTAAAAAAATATAATATATATTATGTAATATTTTGTAAATTATATTATATTACAAAATAATAATTATATAGATTATTTTAACGTAAATCATATTTATAAATAAATTAATAATATTGTCAACTAAATATTATTAGGTAACTACCACTAGTTCTAGTTACATGATTTGTAAATATATAGTATTAAACATATTTTTAAACAATTGTTTAAATTAGAATTCAATTTTTGAATACCAAATACATATTTGAAAACATAAAATAAAATATAACATGTTTTCATTGAATCCCTTATTTTCAAATTCTCTTCTATATAAGCCCCAAAATTTTTAATAGGGTTGATAGGAGGAAGAGTAAAATATGTGATTTTATTTTGAAAAATGTCAAAAAGAAAAAATAAAAACAGCTTTAAAATTAGGAAAATGAAAAAGTGATTTCCAACGTTATTAATTAATAAATATCAAATGACCAAATTAGCCTATAAGACACAAATAAATAAATGATTGATTCACAAGAAAGATTGAGAATTGTAAAAAACAATAAAAATAAAAAAATAATTGTTATAAAATACGGAGAAAAAGAAAAACAAAAGAGAAATTGAGAAAAAAAAGTAAAGAACACATATGCATTATTCTCAATTTAGGTATATTTACAAATGATCTTTACAACATCTATTTATAAGGTTGTAAGAATATTGGTGACAATAACCAAATATCAATAGGAGACAAGAAAGTTATGGAGATTAATAGGAGGTTAATGAATGAATTTTTAACATATGGAGGTCAGTTATATAATTACAATATTTATAACATTTAACACTCCCCTTAGATGTTCATAGTATATAAAATACATGTCTCGTTAAAACCTTACTAGGAAAAAACTCAATTGGGAAAAAAATCCTAGTGAAGAAAAAAGAGTACATTATTTTATATACTTTAATGACCGCCTAGTTAAAAACCTTGTTAAAAAAAACCCAGTAGAGAAAACCATAGTCAAGGGAAAAAGAGTATAGTAAGTTTACTCCCCCTCATGGAAACATCACTTGACATCTCATAGTCGTCACATTCAAATGTTGTGAACTAACTTCTCAAATGTTGTTGTGGATAATATCTTCATAATAAGTCTGCCAAGTCATCTTTTAAGTAAATTTGTTTGATCATGAGGCCACCATTTTCTTCAAGGTCACGAATGTAGTTCATATGTGATGTTATCTTTATATAATAACATTCTTAGCTAGTCTCATGAATCGTCAAGATTTCATTAATTGTTATAATTTGCTTCGTAGACTACGATAATATAGAAATTCTTGTCCATGTACTAATTAAGTAACTTGTTTAAGATCTAGCTCTTATGAGTTAGATAAATAACCTATATCTTCACAACCAACTAGATCATAATTAGATTTATTAGAAAGAAAATAAATCAATGTAAACTAATTCTCAAATAAAGCATAATATATGTTCAACATATTTCTTTTGGAGGAATATTATAATTCGTAACTCCAATATCTTTCTTTTGGAGAAATATTATATCTATGTAGCTAAATTACTAAAAATACTACAATAGTTAGTGTATAACAAGAAAATATATAAATGCACTTATTTTCCAAAACTATAATTCTTCAGAATCTAAAGTTCTTCATCATCATATCCTTAGATTGGATGATATATAATTTCTCCACAACCACCATAGGAGTGTTCAATAATATAATTAGTCCATATAAAATCTTTTATGTATAACTTGATGCAATCTCATTTGCTTTATGCTTTATTTGTAAGCTAAATAAAAACTATGTTTTTCAAAACATTCATCTCAATTTATTTATTAAGAAACTTTATTGCCTTTAAAATCTCTTCAGGAGTTCCCATTATATATTCAGATCATCAACATTTACATATATAGTAAATGTTGACTATGATGTCTTTTAATATCATATGGACAAATAAGGTTATTTTATACCCTTGTTTCAACAAATATTTAATACAGTGATTATATCACATTATAAGAATCTCTATGATGAATATAATTCTCTAATATTTGAATTATATGATTTCGGTATCTTTAATCCTTTAGGGATTTTCATAAATTAAATATCATTATTAAGAGATTCATATAAATGCGGCATGACTACATCCTTAAAATGTATGTTAAGCTATTCATACACATTGAGATAAATTAGATATATCATGTTATTGTATCCACCATTAGATAATATGTTTCCTCATAATCAAATACCAACGTTCTTTGCGAGAATGATTGTGGAATCTATCTCGCTTTGTATCTTGTGACCTTATTTTATTTATTTTTCTTACAAATACCTACTTGTATCTCAAATGTTTGACATTTTCGAATGTTTGGACTACTAGTCCTTACGATTGAAAAATGAGTTGATTTCTATTGGGTTGTTTCTTTCCATATAAGTCAATCATTTCTATGTTGATATCTTTCAATAGATTAAACACATAATACTTATTTTCATAAATAATATCATGAGCAATATTGTATGCTGTCAACTTATAAAAATTTGGTTCTATGTTTTTCATGTCATGACATAATTTATCGAGATCTCGTTATTATCCTTATTTTCTTCGATATTCTTATATGTACTCATATTTAGGATTTCTTATGAAATGTTCCATATTTTTAAATGAGTCATTTTGATTGTTGACTACTTTTTTTAGGATCTTTATCTTTGGAACTCATTTGTCTATCATGCTTTAGGCGTAGTGCAGATAATTTGTTGCAATGGAATATTAATTTTACATGGTGTATTTGCAATTAGTATATATACCTTAGTCACTTTCTTGTAACTGTAAATGGTCATAAGGAGTCCTATTGAAACCAAGAAATATATGCATGCCTACCATCCGCACCAGAATAAATGCTTTGTAAATACATTTGACATTTGATTTGTAATATTTTACAAATGAATTATCTTTTGAACTTCTAGTTCGAAGTGATTTGTATGGTGATCAAAATGAGATATTACTTATGCATTACATTCAATTTCTTTTTCCAACTTCTTAATTCCTCCCTTAATGTTGGAAAAATTGTCTCTAATGGCACTTGTGTAGTAAATACATTACCTGTTAGGGGTTCAAGATATCTAATAATAGATGTAAATTCAAATTCAACATATGATAACTTCTTTTGAAGACTCAACTTAGTATGATGTGGTGAAGCAATTTAAACATTTACTGCACATTCAATAATTTGCATTTGAAATATATTTGGCTTCTAGCCATAGGCTATTTATAATAACACTACAAGAATTTTTACCTGTTCCGACATTTTATTTTTCCGACACATGAATTTTCATTGGCAAACATGGCCTTTTCTTGACAATTCTTCGGCTAAAGTAGACAATTGAAGACTTTTTTTTCGTATATATGCCTACAAAAAGTGGGATTTATGCCGCAAATCAGCGTCAGCAAAAGTCAATATAGAACAAAAGAATACATTTTTCTCCTCAGTTCTTTACAGACGAAATATTTGGCCTACGCCGACGCATATTTGCGTCAGCAAAAGTTGACCTAAAAAAAGGTTTTTTTTTCTATGCCGACGTATATTTGCGTCGGGAAAAGTTTAATAAAAAAAATCCTTCTTCCCTTCGCCCCTCCCCTCCCTTTGCCCCCTCTATTTTGCGTGTGCCAACCCCCCTTCATGATTTTTCTTCGTCCGTTCGTCTTCTTCCCCTCGACTTCAAGTCCCCATCCTCTATTTTGGTTGATTTTTTCTTCCCCCCAACAGCCATCACTGCCAACATCTCCTCTGAAAGTTGTCGTCGCGCATACGTCTCTTCTCTGGTTCGTTCTCTGCGTGATGTCTCCCCAATGCCATCGTCGTCGGCTTCTCCCACTCGTTCTCCATGTAGACGTCTCCTATGGCTCGTTCTCCAGGCGACATCTTCCCAATAGCCATCGCCGCCAACTCGTTCTAGGTAACCTTTATCGTATTATTTGGTAATCAATCAATTGGTGTGTGATTCGTGGCTATATTTTCTATTTTCTTTTACTCTTTTGACCGTATTGGGTTTCTTATGTTTTGCATTTGTTGTTTCATATGGTGTCTTTAATGGTTTTTTCCCCTAATAAATCATTTTATGCAGATGGGATTAAGACACACTCGTAGCTTGGGGGGAGAGGGGTTCATGTGTTCTACGTCTTTTTTTCTTCTTTTCTTCTTATCCGACCTCTTCTTTAGCTTCTTCTTCTTCTCCAACACGAAGAGACCAAAGTTTGAGGCAAGAGGGAGAGCGAGAGACCGAGAGGGAGTGCGAGAGAGAGAGAGATACCGAGAGGGAGAGAGATACCGAGAGGGAGAGCGAGATAGAGAGACCAATAGAGAGAGCGAGAGAGATAGACCGAGAGGGAGAGAGCGAGAGAGATAGACCGAGAAGGAGAGAGCAAGAGCTTGTTTAGGTGGATTTATGTTGCACTTGTAGTATGTGTGTGTGGGTGGGGAGGTGGGGTGACGTCTTAATTATAACCATTTTAACCACTTTTTAGTTAGTTAAATGGTTGTTCGTGGTGTTCATGATTTAATTATAACTATTGACAACATGTTCATAGCTTGTATGTTTAGTCATGTCTTATAACCATTTAAATTCATTTTTCTTTATATATTTCTTCATAATATTTATTTTTTTCTATTTCAGGTTGTACGTGTGAATTGTCAAATTTTTTTTTTTTAGATTGCAAGAAGATTTTGAGATGGTTAATTTTTTTCGTTTAGCATATCAAGTATATATTTTGGCTTAGGATTGTCAAACTTTTTTTTGTATAAGGGATTGCTAAGAAGTTATTTTTCTTTAGCATCCCAAGTATATTTTGCCGTATGGAATGTAAACTTTTTTTGTATAAGAGATTTCTAAGATTTTTTTGGTCTAGAATCTCATTTATTTTGGCTTAGGGAATGTTAACCTTTTTTTGTTCAAGGGATTTGTATCATATAGCATTCTTATTGTTAATCTCTATATGCAAAAACTTGTTCGTTAAATTTCTATTTGACTTAAATGAGTTTCTTAACTTGTTGCACAAAAATAGATTTATCATTTCCGTACAAGGATGCGTTGAGAATTACTCAAATGTGATCATGATTAAGCAAGTTTTCCTATAAAAAGCCCAAGTATAAGCATTTATAGGTTTCCTGGTGAGTCTAGGGTCAAACGCAGGGATTTGTAATAACTAGGCGTTGAGATTAAATACTTGACTATGCGGGGAACTGTACATGTAATATGTGCATGTATTGGTTGTATGTGTCTAAAACTATACATAAAGAATGAATAAAATTTCCTACAACTAACAATGAGGTGGACACGGCGATGGTTAGTCAAATGTCATTTAGTGTCAGATAGCATGCGTTGAGAATGAATGGAACCATGCGATAAAAGTAGAGTTAACGCAGGAGCTAGTTGATTACTTAAGCATATCCAAGTATAATTACATACCTACAAACTTAGTTTGTGAATCCATCTCTCGATGTTTCGACGCCACATTAATCTTATCTCTAAGACGCATGGTAAGTTTGTGTTGGCAAAAGATGAACTACATCTCTGCACCTCATCTAGTCTCGATAAATGCTAAAGATTAACCATCCACTCTCTCAAGCTAGACAGTCGTGCTTACTACTTTTGTTTGTCAGACAAAGTTATGCAAGCTAATGACATGCATTAATCAAAATGTAATATACTTAATATTGCTTAAGAAAAACTAACTTCTACATCTAACTCATTTAGCATTCAAACAACATGGTGTAAGGTATTTAATATGGAAATAGATGGAAGATAATCGTCAATCAAACTTATATTAAGGAAATAAACCATTCTCTCGAATGTCATTAACAAAACATAAGTAAGAAGGAGGGAAATGGAGATAAGACGGAAATGAAAGACGTCAAGCCGCCACTGGCAATGTCTTGCTTCATGGAGGCTTGAGATGGTTGCTATCTGATACATAAATTTCATAGGGTGAAGGTTCTCACTCACTGGGAGACGACTCTGAAAGTTCTCAGAATCTTTCTCTTAGAATAGCTCGAAATGGAGGCTGGTTATGGTGAGGAAGAAATTGTGCAGACCTTTCGCCTCTTGAACTCGTCTCTCCCTCGAATGGAGAAACTTTGGGCTATTTATAAGCGTCGAAAAGTTGAAATTCATGATGACCTGACACCTTTACATTAAATTCCATGCTCTGCTGTGCAGACTTTTCACATCGTCGGCCCATTTGTTCTGCCATATTCTGATAGCGTGTTATACTTTTGCATATTGACATGACAGCTTTTGCCCAGGCGTCTGTATCTACTTTTCTCGACGCATGGTCTCAACGTATAGCCTCGACACATAGGTTTCCACTTGTTCTCGCAGCAGCTTCGTCTCTAGTATTTGGGTTATTTGTGCTTCTTTTCTTCTTAATCCTGCGTTAAGAACATAAAAGCTCATAATTTTTCAGGAATTTTCTTTTGTAAATAGTGCCAACGCATAGTAATATATTTTACATAATTCAACTACCAAAATCATGCATTTAGCTCTAAAGTTATTATAATTAATTCAAATAGTGACTATAATAACTTGTATTTCTACAATTTATCAATAACTTCTACAACATTTGCTCTTCTGGACAAAATTACATTTGCTTTCTAAAACCTTGAATCAAATCTACAAGACTTGATATTGTATTGGCTTTTGCTTTTAGCATTGCCAGTTTTGATAAAGATTTTCTATTTTCAAATAGAATGTGCACGGATGCACTATCTACCCAAAGATAAATCTTTATTATTCATATTCTCTTCAATAGACTCAAAAGAATTTGAAACATCTAAATATGTTATGTAATTATCTCTTCAAGAGATTACTTTTTTTAAAAAAAATGCAACATCAATATGTCATATTTGGGGAGGTTCTAAAGATTAATAATCTCTTCCACACATTATTTCTATTTTCACTACTTTAAACTTTTAGAGTTTAAAAATAGTCTCAATGTATGACAGGTACACCACTTTTGTATCACATCTAAAATGTAGAACTTTATTTTTTTATTCAATTTTAAATTATTTATAGTCGCCTCAATATGACTAATTGCCTACTCTTCTATTATGACCTTGACCTCAACATTGACCATAGTTATTAAATATTACAATATTCACTTTAAGGAATAATATCAAATAGTTGGTCAGGGTTCATCATAAAATGCTCATTCATTTTATTCATATTCAAGAAGATATCATATTTGCTCATTGCAAAATTTATAATATCTTTCTTGATATTGCTACTATATGAGCATTTTTGTGCCAAAGCGAGCTTAACTCGGCGATCATTGACATAACCTTTCATTCTAGAGGTGGAAGGTTCAAATCCCCCAACCCTCAATTGTTGTACTAAAAAAATGAGCATTTTTGTATTTGAAAAAAAATATTTTCTCTACCTAATTAGCTTTAGGAAAAGTAATTAACCAATAATCTTATCTTGTCAATAAATAGTTTGATTGTGAATTTTAGAGAATCATTCACATAAAAACTAATACAAATGAATATCAACGTTAAGTATTCATGAAAAAACTTATCATACACATATAATGCTTAACAAATATACTAACTTTTCTTTTAACCATTAATTCTATTATGAAAATTTAAAACATAATCTTAATATGTTAATAAATTAAACAAAATTGAGAAACATGTTATACAAATCATCAATTACAAAATAGAACTAACATATAATTGATAAGCTTAAAAACAATTGCAAATAAGAAGTAACTATTTGAATTATATAAATTGAGACAACTATTATACTCAAATATTAAAGCATGAACATTAAGATATATTCAAACATAAATCTATGATAAACAATAATTAACTTTTACCAAGATAATATGTAAAATAATATTTAACAAAAAAAACATGTTGCATAAGATACCGCCAATTGAAAATGTGGAGTAATTATTCAAAATAAAATTATAAACAAAAAGTATATATATATAAAATGTATAGCAAATTATCAAGCAATAAGAATTTAAACATGGATTTAGGCACTTATTTATGATTTAAAAAAAAGAAATAAATAAATAACTTGCAATCTTGAGTACATATATAATATACAAAATATCAATATGGTAATTTAACAATTTAATTAACTTTAAAATGATTGACAATAATATTAGATAAAATGATAGAAACATTTAGATGAATTTTATGAAGGACAAATATATCAAACTTAGATAAAATAAGACGAATCACATACATAAAAAGATTTTACAATGAATCAAATCAACTTATTCATAACACGTTACTCGCATATATGAACAATAAGATAAATCATAAACTATAAGATGAATTTGATTATAAACTATACACAGTTTATATATGGGGTATTTGATCCATATACACTGTGTATATATAGAACGTTCACAACTCAAAACACAAAACAAAAATAAAAAACAAAAAATAGCCTACTTTCTGCAAATGAAATTAGTAGAGACTCGTTTTGATAACGTATTATAAAATAAAGAGAATAAAAGAATGAACATAATAACATAAGAGAGAAATGAAGAGAAAAAAATAGAGAACATATATGCATTATTCTCAATTTAGGTGTGTTTACAAATTATCTTTACAATCTCTATTTATAGGGTTGTGATAATATTGGTTACAATAACCAAACATAAATAGGGGATAAGAAAGTTATAGAGATTAATAAGAGGTTAATGGATGAATTTGTAACGTAGGCAAATTATGAATATCTATATAATTATAATATTTATAATACTAATTAGTATAAAAAATATTGGGTATACATTGTTTTCAAATTGTGCAAATAAAATATTATTTTTTAGAAAAATATTCAAAATATTATTAAAATTGAAAGATGGATCCAAAGGATGGAGGACCCAAAAATGGAGAGAAAATGAAAATTGCCGAACTTTTCTAAAACATGATTTTTTACCCTTTGCTGATGTTAAGTTCGGGTGAAATTACCAAAATAAACTCGTACATACAAAAAAGCGAATCTCGCTCTCGCTCTTTGGTTTCGTCAAAGTTGCTCTCACTCTCTGGTTTTGTCGACGCCACTTCTTGATCTCATTCATTCTCTCACACGTGGAGCCGACACACTGAACATTAGCAAAAGGTGTTGGTTGTTAGTAGGAACTACAGGATCACGCCGGACATCAGCAAAAGGTGTTGGTTATTGGTCGAAGTTGGAGAGCTTTTAATAAAAACTATTATCAATTTTTCATTTCTAATTCTAATAATTTTTTAGTAGAAAAGTCTTTATTTTATATTTTTAATTCTACTCAAACTTTTTTTGGGATGTTTTCAAAATAGAAAAACGGTTGAAAACAATTACAAATATGGCAAAATTTTACTTTATATCTATGATAAACCGCGATAGACCCATATATACATCTATTATTTTACCAGATAGATACGGATAGATGTCTATCGGGATCTATTGCGGTTTAATAGAAAATAAAATTTTGCTATATTGGTAAATAGTTTGATATTTTTTCTATTTATAATAATTTTTTAATTTTTTAATAAAAAAAAGTCTTATCAACGTTTGACAAAAAAAAATTGTTTTATAATTTATTATTCAAATTTAATATAAATAGATAAAAATTAATAATTTTAGTTAAGAATTATCTATAATTGATTCTATCTCCCTTAAAAACAATCCCGAATATACGCTTAAAGTTTGACATTTTGAGATTGTACACTTAGAATTTTTTTTGTACACCATATATTTCATAAATATCCTAGATTTTGAATTATTTCATTAAAACCTTTACCTTTACTTTTTTTTTTTTTATTATTATTATTTTTACCAATTTAATATTTTCACCATTGTTTCAAATATTTTGAAATATTTAATTTTTTTTTTATTAACATCATTTTCGAATTTTAACTTTACTTTTGTTATTTATTAATTTCGGTTGATATTCATTTAATGCAAAATATTACAAGTTAATATTTCCTCATTTTAGAAGATTTTGCTTATTTTCTTTTTATTAGCTGAAAATCGATCTCCGCTCTATAGAGTTCTCAAGATATATCGAATATACTGGAAATATCCTAAAAAATGTAAATATACATCACATATACCATGATTTATTTTTTGGTGTGTTTACAAATATACTAAAAATGTAAATATACATTGCATATATTGTTCGATATATAAGAATATATTGTACAAATTGTCTTGTTTATGAACTTATCAAATATAGATTGGTTTATTTCTAAAAAAAATTAAATATATAGTGGTGTATGTATCATATATACATTGTTTTCTCCTTCTAAGCTTCTAGTCAATTCTTGCTTTCATTTTATCATACCAAAAATATTCAGATTCTTGGAGAAACTTTCTTGCTTGTGTAGGTTTTGAAAATAAAACTGTTTTGAAAAGTGCATAACTTCAAGAAACTTCTTTTATATGCTTCTTTTGGTCTATAAATATATTTAAAAAAGGAATGATAAAGAGGATTGAAAAAGTATATTGAGTGAGACTTTTGTGCAAAATAATAATTCATTAGACTACTCATGTAAAAAATAGGAAAATTTACATAATTATGTAATTAGATCTATTTATTTAGACTATAACCAAATGTTCAATGATTTAGTGGCTATAAGAAAAATGACCCATTCCTTGTCTTTGTAAACCAAGACAAATAGCTGCCAAAGGGAGCTTAGCTTGGTGGTGGTTGTTATAACTTTTTATTTTAGAGGTGGAAGGTTCGAATCCCCCAACTCCCAATTATTTAAAAAAAAGCACCAAGACAAGTGGCCCAAATTGTAAGGATGAGCCTTGTTCTTTAGGATTTTTAGTTGGAAAAGTTAAAAGAAAAATACCAAAATACATAAATGTAAAATTTATCCTTTAACACAAAGTTGATAATAATAGATTAAAAGATTTCATTATTGCTCTACAATGTTTCACTTATCTTTTTACAATGGTGGAGTTTTGTAAATACATTATATTCGTAATCTAAAAATAAAAATCATAATTTAAAACTCTTGAATATTTTAAATCTATATTATTATTAATGTGACTCATGTATTATTATTTCCTCTTTAATATTTTAGGTTATTATTTTATCAATGAAGTAAAAGTAATTGCTCTAATTAAAGATATTCGAACGGTAGGTGTCTATATAAAAATAAAACTCTTGAGTTAGTAGTCTTTTCTCCCATCAAGTAAACCTAATTAAATTCTAAAAGAAGAAACAATAGAGAAAAACACGATTTCTTACATACACATGTTAACTTAGGTTAGTGTGATATCTATTTACAATTTTTTTATTTATATTATTTTATACCATGTTTGAGTTTTATTATATAATCACACATGTCAAAACTTATGAAACGATGATTCAACACTTCTCACGAACATGAGATATCTCAATTGATTTAAACATAACTCTCCAGCCAAGTAAAATGTTTGAAACCCATCACATGTTCATAGTTCTTCCCTTTTTTTTTAATTACATTTATAAAAATGTTGTTTTCAAATATAACAAAATAAACCAAAATATTTACAAATATAACAAAACTTACTAATAGACAATAATAAACACTTATAAACTACTCTCATCTATTACAAATAGACAATGACATTTTTTCATATTTGAAAATATTTCTAGTAGTTTTGCCATTTAAAATAATTACTTTATGAAACAAAAATTGAGATGAGCCGCTTATTTATTTTTCAACATCAAAGGAACTATTTTCATTATTTTAATCGTACTTGTTATATAAATAGGGTTAAACTGCAAATTTAATATCCAAACTTATATATTTTTTAAAATTCATAACTCTTGATACAAAATTGAAATATAAGAGTTTCATTGGATATAAAAATATTCTAATTTATACCCGGTAGTTAACCCAATGTTAAAACTTTTAAATTTGTTGATAACACACAAAATTATTAAAGTTTAGAGACGTATTATTTTAGACATTTTTTACATTCATAAATTTCCTATATTTGAATTCAAAATGCAAAATGTACTTTTAGATGTAAAAACAAAGAAGAAAAACCAAGCCAACCTAGAAGAGGAACAAAACATACAACCAAGAACAATAACAAATAAAAACAATGTACAATGTACTTTTCGATGTAAAACAAAAAGCAAAATTCAATTGATTTAAAAAGTTCATAAGAAGAATATTCCTCATCATCGACTAGAGAATGATAGGAAGGAAATAGGGTTAGGATTACAAATTGGGACCAAAGCCTTGAATCTAAACGTGAGATTTGAATTACAATACATGCAAAATCGTACCAAAGGCATTTGAAACATGCAAACCAGGACCAAAAAACAACTTATTCGAAACAATCAAAACAGTACCAAAAGAAAATAGAGAACTAAAACCATAATCAAAGAAATGTATTCAAAACAATCAAAACATTACCAAAGAATATCTGAAATAGTCAAACAAGTACCAAGAACATATTCGAAACATGCAAACCTAAACCAAATAAGAACATATCTGATTCATTTAAACAAAAGAATAAATAAGAACAAAACCGATTCATTCAAACCAAAACCAAATAAGAAGATATCCTAATGATGCAAATCAAGACCAAAGAACTACAAATCTAAAACATTCAAATAAAAACGCATGCTTTAGAAGAAAAGCAAACAATCAGATTCGTAACATGCAAATAAAGACCCCTCCTAACAAAGAACAAATATCAACAAATCCGTAACATGCAACCCAGGCGAGGACCAAAGAAAAAAATCAGAAAACAAATGAAGAAAAAATAAGTGTCTAACCTTTAGGTGGAAAGGAGCTTTCCCCTACCTGGCTCCCAAACGCCATATAGAACCCCCTCCTATCAAGCACTTCAAGACGACAAGAGGTATGATTTTTGGTCGTTGGAGCAGTAAAAGAGAACTTCCATGTTCCCTTGGTTCCATAGTTTAGGGTTTTAAGAGAAGATGAAACATCTGAGAGGAAGATGAAGAGTCGTAGGAGCATTGATGGTGAGAGACTGAGCATTAATTAGGATTTCAGAGAAAAGAGAAGAAGGTCTGAAGAGAATCAAGCGTATGCAAGAGGAAAAGACTAAGAGGTATAAATAGAATTAATGGTCATCATGACTCATGAGTGAGTGGGTTGGAAAACAATATTGAGAAACACATGAAACCATGGGAAATGGGAAGGGAATGGGAAGTAGAATTCATAAAGGGTTTGTATTACAAACTGGTTATCCAAAAATGGGCTTTGGACTCCAAACCATTATATGCCCATTCCATTCTCCTTCCCCAAACAATCCCTTAAAGTTTAAATTCCAATTTATATCCAATACTTCAACTCATTTTTAATAATACTAAGTTTGTTAATAAAATATTAGACATAAAATTATTATTAAAACTTTAGTAACTTATTAGATATTTTTAATAAAGTAAAAAAACTAAATAGTTATAGTTTAGGGCTCTCGTTCGATAACCACTTGGTTTTTAATTTTAGTTTTTAAAAATTAAGCTTATAAACATCTATGTTGAATGAGAAATTTCAGCCAATCACAACCGCCACGTTATCACAACGAAAGCCCAAGTTCTTCGTGAAAATTATAGATTGGATCAGGCCGAGTAATAAAATTGGTCGGGTCCAAAGTCAAATACAATTCAAGCTCATTGTGAATTTTTAGACCAAAGAAGATAATTGGGCCTAAGCCTAAGCCCAAGCCAAAAAGCAACTGGGCCTGAGCCCATGTAAGGCCCATGGGGAACCTCTATAAATAGAGGTCTTATCCCTCCATTTTGGGGGGGTTGGAAGCATTGACAACAAGGCGTTAAAACTTTGAAGATCTGAAGTTAAGCCAACATATATTTATAGACTTTCATTCAACAGTTAAAACATAACACCAACACATCTTTACAGACTTCCACTCCTCAGACCCCTATATGTACAATGCTAAGTACAAATATTTACAATGTTCACAAACTAAGTAGCAGGCCCATATGAGTTTGATGTGTAGGCTAAGCATCCCCGTTTCGCTTACTATCTGGAAAATAGAAAAACAATGAAAACCATGAGCTAGGTTGCCCAATGAGTGACAAGTTCAAAAAACTATACTTGGCTTTAAAGCTCAACAAAGTTATGCTCGAAAATCAGACAATTAAGCAATGAAAGCTTATAAACGTTCGCACATATTTGAATAATCCCTTTAGTTGAGGCTGACCGGAGCTCAACGTTTGTAACGACCCGACTTACAGTATCTAATCGGACCATTACTCAACGCATGCAAAATTCAAGAAAGACCCTATGCTAAATAGTAAAGAAGAGACAATGCTTTTCATGGAAATTTCTATTCATATAAATTCAAGAAAACATGCATAAACATATAAAAAAAAGGAATTTTGGTTCGAGGTACCCCTAATAAAATCAACAAAATTCATGAAAAGAAAATCCACATATCGAATAAAAGATTAGTCTCAAAACAAACATTGGACAATTAGACAAAAACTCAAAAAACATGAAATGCTAAGCGGAAGCTACTGTGGGTCTCGTGATGCAATCAAGGATTCTTCTTGTCATTCGCCAACACGTTCTTTCCCTTACCTGAAAAAAACATATAAGATGAAAGGATGAGTAATTATATTACTCAGTAAGTGACCCCACTACCTGGAGTTGGGCTAAACACCTAAGTTCTTTAAGTGCGTCAAACATAAAGCATACATATCTAACATACTTTCATAGGGAAGTGGTTATACTCGCCCTACAGTTGGTTATGGATGTCCACAAACCTCTAGAGCCCCGAAGGAAACTCTTACCTCTGGTGATCCCAAAGGAACACAAACCTCTAATGTACTCGAAGGAGCACAACCTCTAGTGAACCCGAAGGAACACAACCTCTAGTGAACCCAAAGGAACACAACCTCTAGTGCACCCGAAGGTACACATCCTCTAGTGATCCCGAAGGAACACAACCTCCTGTGGACACCCAACCAATATAGGGGAGGCAACTCTACTCATGAAACATAAACAATCAACTTCATACTCATTCCATTCCATGGATTCATACATTTAAAATACTATACTATTCATAACATATCATGGCATAGGCTTATGCATTAAGGCACATACAACTTTTAGACATGGAAAATCTCATACAAGCATGCTATATCATAGAGGCTTGGGTAATTTACTACTCCATGACAACTAAACGTATGACCCGAAGGCGGTTCAGGTAGTAAGATCACTTACCTGATGCTCGATCCATAAAATAACCACACTGCCCCTCTTGTAACAACTCCTGAATAAACTGGGAATAAAATTCCCCCAACTTAAGTTAGTCTACAAGTCTAGTCTATCATAAGCAACCTAAAGAAAAATTTGTTCGAGAGAGTCCTTACCCGAACGTGATCCAACTCGTAGCTTCCTCTGATCCTACGGACTAAAATAATTGCCGAACACTTATTAAGATATACCAAAAAATCGAAATTCCCAATTATCCACCCAAAAATATATGCAACTAACCCACTCGGGTTTGAGATACTCACTTAAGGGTACTGTTCTGGTCGGACAAGAAAGGAACCGCTGCCGAGAGCCAAAATCCGAGTGAGAGCGAGATTTAAGCGAGAGAGCGAGAGCCAAGAGCGCGGGAGAGCGAGAGGCAGCGAGAATCAGCGAGAGAGCGAGAGTCCGAGGCTTGCGGCGATATTGGGCGCGGGGAAGCGTGAGTCGAGCAGGAGAGCGAGAGGCAAGAGCGCGAGAGAGCGGAAGAGCGAGACAACGATACCCCGAGAGCGTGAGGGCGATTTGGCGCGGGAGACCGTGAGGCGAGTGGGAGAAAGTGAGAGCGGAAGAGCGAGACAGGCAGCGAGAGTCCTCGAAACCGGCAGCGTTACTCAGGGCGAGAATCCAACGACACCTGACGTACTACCTCCGGAAACTACCGGTGATGGAGAGAGAGAGAGATGGCAGGGCAGAGGAAATTGGAAGCGGCGGCCAACAGGGAGGAAAAGAGGAGAGAGACGGCAGAGAGAGAGAGGTAACTTTTTCCTTTTCTTTTTGACTGCACGGAAAACGAGGAGAGTGGGTTTAAGCTAAACCCTAATCCCTCTCCCTCCTTAAACCAAAATTTTCCAATTTTTCCTTTTTGTTCCTTTAACCAATTAAGGTAAAATATCCTTTATTCCACTCCACTTCTACCAAAAATATTTATTTTATTCTATTTGCCCTAAAATAGAATAAGAATAAAATTATCCTTTACCAAAAACCCAACATTCTCCTTAATTCCACCTAAGATTCTCTAACCACCATAAATACAAATTTTGAAACTTTTCTACTTAACCTAAGTAAATACATAAATGCATATGAATAATTATAATTTCCTTTTTATGCATAATGACTTAATTTAATTTATTAGGGGAATTTACCTCAAGGATTTGGGGTCGTTACAACGTTGCTCAACATCGAAAATAACCTTAGTTAGAGTGGAGTAATCTCAACACAACCATCATCGAATAACCTTAGCTGTGTGGAGTAATCTCAACACAACAGCGTCGAATCTTTCTCTATGTGTACATAGGAATTATAATCTGGACTACCTGTATACCTTATTGAAGGGAATTAAATCCCGATGAAAGCGTGTGATCGCGTTCTTTGATTATATTTCTCCAAAGAATTAAAAATTACAAACAAAGAAGGTTAAGCAACATACCTTTACCGATCTATAATTTCAACAAAAACTTTTCCTCGAACCAATAGTCTTCTCTTACTTTTCCAAGAAATCTTCCTTACTATGACTTTGGCAAGGATCTAGTTTGTGGGAACCGCTTGTTGAAAGAATGAGAAGAATTTTCTTAAAACTTTTCTAAGAAAATTGGGAGAATTTCTAGAAGAAGAGTTTTAGAGTAATCGTAGAGATTATTCTTGTAGAGAATGTGTGTTCTATGAGGGCTCCCAAGGGCTCTATTTATAGAACTCTATGGGTTACTCCTAATCCTATTAGGATAACCTCTCTGCATAAATTTTAAATTAAATATTTAATGATATCCAATATAAATAAGTATTTATGCAAATAATATCTCATATTAAATGGTTTAAAATATTTAAATCTTATTTAAATATTTATTTTCTGCAGAATCTTTAATTTATATCTCATCCAAATTAAATAATTAATTATTTGAATCCAATTCAAATTAATTAATTAATTCTCCCTCTATTTATTTATATGGATTTCATCCAAATAAATAATTAATTATTTGAATTATATTCAAATAAATTAATTTTCCATATTATAAAGTTGCAGTTTGAATGTTATCCAAATAAAATTTATAATTAATCATGTAATTAATTGTATCCAATACAATTAATATTTTCCCTCATAAATTTGAACATTTCAAATTTTTCTTTCAACGTAGTTGATCCTTGTTGATCTGTGGTGAGCTAGCAAGGGGACCTTATGAACCTACAGATTATAAGCTCCAATAATTTAAGATTAATTAATTAAACTCTTTAATTAAATTAATCTTCATTCATTAACTATAGGCCAAACCACTATAGACCCATAGTTGAACTCTTATGCACTGTAGGACAAGTTGTGTCCATAAATATAATCAGTATAAGTAAATTGATCATTCACAAGTTGTTCATAATTACAATTAGGTCAAATGTCCGCTCTACCCCTATAATTACCTATTATCCTTAAGTACCACTGATTTCTCTAATGAACAATTTGTTTATGGCCCAACCATAAACTAAGTCTCTCTCAGGCCAGTGAGAGGGTAGAGCCCCTTATTCAAGACCCAAAATCAACATTTAAGGGAACTACTCATCTACTTACCCTATTTTGGGAAGGAGTGAATTACATTTTGTGAAGTTATTTTCCCAGCTCTCCATTTATTCAAATCCCCAAAATGGTAGGCTTATTGCGTTGACAACTCGAGCCACTTACCCATGCAAATCAAAAGATCGACCTCATAGATAGGGGTTCATAAGTTAATCAAGATTAAAATCGAGTCGCACATGATCATCTTATGAAATATTAATCTCATCAATTAACAGATTTACAAAGAGAGATTAAATATTTCGCGGTCCGGTCTTATAGAAAATTTTTTTGTAGGATACCCCACTCATATGTCTCCACATGAACGGTTTGGATCAAACCATTTGTAACTACTACAAAGTGAGCTGTATCTATAGTATCACCAGGATAAGGCACCCAACCTTATTCATATACTATAAACCTTTAGGTTATTTCTTGAACATGATCCACTTGTTTGTCAACTACATACATGTTCAAGGCTTCATGCAATAACCTTGGATTTTTAGTTAATGGATAAATTAATATTGCATAATTAATAATTAAATTAATTAACTAATCAATTAAGAGGCTTTAGGGCACAAATCCCAACAATTTCCCACTTGCACTAAAGTCGGTGAGACATGTATCCTAGGGCATAGTCAATACCCAACATGATCTCCCACTTGCCCTATCAAAGAAGAGACATGTCTCGTAATTCTAGACATTTTAGGTGACTTTCATACATTTTAGCCTCTTTTTATATAAATCAAACCATATGTCATTCAAAAACATCATGGTCACTACCTGTAGCATAATTACCTTAAATCTATATTGAATAGATTAACCCTAGGATCATTCATGCCAAATTGTCAAGAATAAATAACCTACCAGACTCCATTGAGAAATTGATGATAGCTTCAAGATGACTATTGTCTTCCTTAACCAAAACTCTGAATGCCTTATTGGGATCTCTCTCTAAATGCCTTATTGCGATCTCTCTCTAAATGCCTTATTTGGATCTCTCTCTAGATGGGATTTAAGAAAGACTGAGTGCTTATTGTTTTGGTATATTGGGGACCATAGCCGTAAGATCTCTTTATATACTAGTTTAACTAGGGTTCCTATTAAACCCTAATCAATCTAAGAATAGGCTTTTACCCATTAAGTCCATACTCATCAATTGGGAATCTAGGGCCTTTAATTAAATATATCACATAATAGGGCCCAATCTAATAAAATAACCCAATGTGATAAAATACTAATCCACATACATAGCTCATATTTTAATTATATGAATTTTAATTTAAAACACGTCTAACAATCTACCACTTAGGCTATGTTTGTGTACTTGATGTAATTAAATCACATGAACCTTAAGCGCGCATAAACAGGTTATTTCAATAATAGAATTCCCCTTTAGTTCAATCTGGTCCATCTCTTGTATCAACACGGAATCAAGGCAGCTTTTGTTACTACCCTCATAACTAAACCTTCCTTGATCACCAGTTTCAATACATTCAATGACATAGATCAAGTATGGATGGATAGCATGGAAACTACATGCAAAGTGATCTAGATAATGCCTATTTTCAACTGGTCCAAATTTCTTAGTGAGATCATTCCAAAAAAAACTTTATGCTTAATCGCATGCATGATAAACAAGTTCAGATAATAAAACATAAACCATCAACTTTATTCTATATAGAAAATAAACAAATTAAGGTCAAAGAACATCCGTAATAACAAACTCCACTAAACTATGGGATCAAAAAAGTGATTGACACCCATGTGAGCAATGTGCTCCTGGAAAACTTTAGGTGGTAAACCTTTAGTCAATGGATTTGCCACCATAGAGTTTATTCCTATGTGTTCTATCGAAATTTGACTATTCTAAACTCTTTCTTTCACAACTAGAAACTTTATGTCTATATGCTTTGACTTTGTATTGATTCTGTTGTTGTTGGAATACATCACTATCGACTTATTGTCACAAAATAATTTTAGTGGTCTTTCTATCCCTACCACTATCCGCAGCCCAGTGACAAAATTTCATAGTCATATTCCATGATTGGATGCCTCCTAACATGGTATAAACTCCGCAACCATGGTAGAAGAAGCCATAAGTGTTTGTTTAACACTTTTCCAAGATACAGCTACTCCAGCCAGCATGAAGATATAGCCTGAAGTGGATCACAAAGTGTCTTGACATCCAGCATAATCAGAACCAGAATACCCAATGATCTCTAAAACACCTGTTCTTTGATAAGTGAGCATATTATCTTTTGTTCTCTGCAAATACCTCATAACCCGTTTGGTTGTTTTCCAATGATCCATCCCCGGGTTGCTCAAATATCTGCCTAACACTCCAACTATGAATGCAATATCTGGTCGCGTACATACTTGAGCGTACATTAGGCTTCCAACAGCCGATGCATAAGGAACCTTCTGCATCTCCTTACTCTCGAGTATGGTTTTGGGGCATTGACCTAAATGAAATTTATCACCTTTAGCGACAGGGGTATCTCCTGGTGCACAATCTTTCATGCCAAATTTACTCAAAATCATTTCAATGTAGTTCTTTTGTGACAATCTCAAAATACCTTGAGAACGATCTCGCAGTATTTCAATTCCTAATACAAAAGAAGCATCACCAAGATCTTTCATCTCAAAATTCTTTTTGAGAAACTTCTTAGTGTCATGCAATAAACCTACATCGTTACTTGCTATGAGTATGTCACCAACATATAACACCAGAAAGATAAATTTACTCCCACTAAACTTGTGATATACACAATCTTCCACTACATTCACCTCAAACCAAAATGAGATAATTACTTCATGGAATTTGTGATACCATTGACGAGAGGCTTGCTTGAGACCATAGAAAAATTTCTTCAATTTGCACACCATAGACTCTGAATTACCAGACAAAAAGTTTTCTGGTTGCACCATATAAATTGTCTCATTAATGTTTTGATTGAGAAATGCAATTTTTACACCCATCTGATGTAGCTCTAAATCAAAGTGAGCTACAAGTGCCATGATTACCCTGAAAGAGTCTTTCTATGAAACTGGAGAGAAAGTCTCTTTGCAATCAATGTCTTCCTTTTGAGTAAAACTCTTTGCAACAAGACGAGCCTTATATCTTTTGATTTTGCCTTTTGAATCCCTTTTGGTTTTAAATATTTATTTATAACCTATAGGTTTCACTCTTGATGGCAATTTGACAAGCTCCCAAACGTCATTGTCTCCTCTTCCATAGCATTTATCCACTTATGAGAATTAGAACTTTGTAGTGCTTGTTGGAAGTTGATTGGATCATCTTCCATTACACCCATATCATTCTCATGTTCTTGAAGAAACACAATATACGTCTGGAATTGCACTTCTTCTCTCTCTAGTAGATCTTCTTAGTGGTAGTTCTTGAGGTTGTTGAGTTTGAACTTCAGGTACAACAACGGGGATTTGTGTTGTCTTGTTCAATAATTGGTTCAATAGTAAAGTCAGGAACAGGAGCTTGAGCACCATCTATAACCATACTAGGAAAAGAAACTAATTTCTCTTCAAAGACAACTTTTCTTATGTTATATTCCCCCGCAAACTCAACATCCTCAAGGAATCTGACATTTCCTGTCTCAAACAATGATCTAGAAGTGGGATCATAAAACTTAAAACCCTGAGAGCACTCGAAATACCCAAAAAAATAGCAGCTAATAGTTCTTGAGTCCAATTTTCTTTTGTTAGGCTTGTATGGCCTAGCCTCAGCTGGACAACCTGAGATGTGAAGATGCCTAATGCTAAGCTTTTTTCCTGTCCACAACTCATAAGGGGTTTTAGTTACCGCTTTACTAGGTACCCTATTGAGGATATATGTTACAGTCTTTAATGCCTCACTCTAGAGAGATTCTGGTAAAGAAGAATGACTAATCATACTTCTTACCATATCCTTAAGTGTTTTGTTTTGCCTTTCCGCCACACATTCATGCTAGGTTTTCCCGGCATAGTGTATTGCAGGACAATTCCACATTCCTCTAGGTATTTGGCAAAGGGCCCTGGGCGTTGTTCACTTGATCCATCATATCTACCGTAGTATTCACCACCACGATCAGACTTGACAGCCTTTATTTTCTTTCCAAGTTGAAGTTCAACTTCAGCTTTGAAAGATTTGAAAACGTCCAAAGATTGAGACTTCTCAGGAATTAAATATAGGTATCCATATCTTGAATAATTGTCTATGAAAGTAATAAAATATTGTTGTCCATTCCAAGAAGCCGTAGTGAATGGACCACAAATATTTGTATGTATTAGTTCTAAGACGTTTGAGCATCTGTTGGCACCCGATTTTCTTATGTTTGTCTGTTTTCCCTTAATACATTCCACACAAACTTTAAAGTTATTTGAATCAAGGAAATCAAGAATTCCATCTGACACAAGTCTCTGAATTCTCTGTTTAGAGATGTGACCTAAACGCTTGTGCCATAAGGTAGCAGAATTCTCATTTAATTTACGCTTTGTACAACATGAATCAGATAACAGGATCTTGTTAAACGAAGTAAAGGAATCAAGCATATATAGATTATCAATTAAAGAACCGTTACCAATAAGCTTGGAATTTTGAAAAAGACTAACTTTATTATTTCCAAAAGAGCAAGAAATACCAAACTTGTCCAAACTGGAAATAGAAACTAAATTCCATCTAAATGGCGGCACAACAAAAGTCTCATTCAAATCCAAATAACATCCAGTTTTTAAAAGCAATCTAAAATTCTCAATAGCTTCGACTTGAACTGCTTTGTCATCGCCCACATAGATGAATCTTTCAGCATCATTTGGCGGCCGGCTCCACAGGCAATCCCTTCTTTACACGCCACTTGGTGTATTTGGGACAACCTTTCTTGAAGTGACCTTCCTTTTTGTAGAAAAAACAAAGATGTTTAGTAGCCTGCTTCTTGTTTTGTTTATGCTGAGATGTCACTTCTGCAGCACCCGTAGATTTCCTTTTCTTCTTATCACGAGAGTTAGTTGCCAAGTGAGCACTTTCTGTCATTTCTCTCTTAATCCTATCTTCTTCTTGCACACATTGTGAGATAAGCTCATTAAATACTCCACTTATCCTTCTAAGTATTATAGCTTATCTTAAACTGAGTGAATTGTGTAGGAAGAGAAATAAGTACCAAATGTACGAGTAAATTTTCTTTTATTTCGACATTTAGTGCCTTTAATTTACTGGTGAGATTGGACATTTCATAATATACTCCCTTATGTTACCATTGCCCTTGTACCTCATGGAAGTTAAAGAAGTCAAAAGACTACTTGCTTCCCCTTTTTCATTTTTAGCAAAATATTTCTCAATCTGAGCAAGGAACTGTTTGTCATTTTCACTCTCCTTGATAGAACCTTGAAACGACTCTAGAATGGAGTGCCTAATGATCATCAAACACATGCAATTTGACCGGTTCCACTTCTCAATATCAGCCGTATTCGATTGTTCCTCAGTAGAAGTAGGTTTATCGGTCCTTAATGCAAGGTCCAAATCCATACACTCGAGAAGTATCTCCAGGCTTTCCTTCCAAATTTTGAAGTTTGATCTATTCAACTTATGAATTGAACTCAGATTTCCAGATATTTGGATAAGACCAACTGAAACAAGGAACAAATAAATAATACATATACTCACAGTTAATTCTATATGTCATAAATTAAATATGACAGAAAGAAATTTACATATATGGTGGTCCCATTTAACAAGATACCTAACACAACATTGATGTCTAGCCTTTGGGCAAAAAACACCAACTGTAAATGGTACTCTCAATGTAGTAATCAAAGTATTTACCATAAATTCTATTAAAAAATAGCCTCTCTTTTGACTGACTATTTTTCACATGAGCAATCCTTATAATTGTCACACTCATTACCACATGCATACCCAGGCCAAATAATTATCTTCCTTTGGGTCGATAAATATTCGCATAAACTATGAATATGCACATCTTATATTTTAGAATTAAACTAATCTAGATAACAAAGGTTACTTTGGTAACATATTATTTTGATCAATTCAATCCAAAATATAAGACATAATGATATAATAATATCATTGTACACAATGGGAGAAGATCACCAAAATTTATTGATATGATTTAATTCTAAATCTCCAATTACCGATAAAATTTAAAATTTAAATCACCAAATTATCAATAAGTTTTAAATTTAAATCACCAAAATTAACAATTAAATTCAAATTCATGTCCACAAAATAATCAATCAAATTCTAACTAAAATCTACAACTTGATGGATCAGACTTGAATCTAGAACATGATTAATCAAAATTTAAACTTAAATCCACAAATGCTTAATCAAATTTAAATCCATAACGTGATTGATCAAAATTAAATTTAAATCTACAATAATGATCAATCAAATTAGAATGGATTCACAAAACTACCCATTAAAACTCTAGATTTTAAAATCACAAAATCATTAGTTAAGAAATATAATATTAAGCAATTTCTAATTAAATAAGAACCAACAGAGGATTGAATAATTCCAATTATTGATAAATACAAAATTACAATCAATTTTAGTATTTTTAATAATAATAAAAAAAAAACAATCAATGAATTCAACAAAGCAAGTGATGGGATTGACGCCAACAACAACACAAGTCGGCAAACCCTTCAACCGAAAACCACAAAACCACTATCGGTTAAACCCATACCCGAAAACCCATGAAAAACCACAGACGACAAGACTTTCGACGACAAGCAGTGCCAATTGTATGGACAGCAGCGTACCACCGCCAACTTAAAATCGCCTGCAACGCTAATTGACCAAGGATTTTTTTTTTTTTTTAATTCTTTAACCATCATTACCGAACCAAAATTGAACCACAATACCAATGGAAAACCAAATATAATCCAACAATCCAACATGAAATTAAGGCTCTAATACCACTTGTTAGCATAATTACCTTAAATCTATATTGAATAGATTAACTCTAGGATCATTCCTGCCAAATTGTCAAGAATAAATAGCATACCAGACTCCATTGAGAAATTGATGATTGTTTCAAGATGACTATTGTCTTCCTCAACCAAAATCGCGAATGCCTTATTGGGATCTCTCTCTAGATGGGATTCAAGAAAGACTGAGTGCTTATTGTTTTGGTATATTGGGGACCATAGCCGTAAGGTCTCTTTATATACTAGTTTAATTAGGGTTCCCATTAAACCCTAATCAATCTAGGAATAGGCTTCTACCCATTAAGTCCATACTCAATTGGGAATCTAGGGCCTTTAATTAAATAGATCATATAATAGGGCTCAATCTAATAAAATAACCCAATGTGATAAAATACTAATCCACATACATAGCTCATATTTTAATTATATGTATTTTAATTTAAAATACGTCTCACACTACCATGATACTTTCTCTCAATATGTCTTATCGTAGAAGTTGGTGTCTACTAATATCCTTAATCTTAGCCTTTGCACCACCATTATCTCATAAAAGGTGATAGACTAACTTAGAACTGAAATACTTTGAGAACTATAAGGATATTTTTATGGCTACAAAGTTTTGCTTCACAAGCAAAAACAAATGTATTGTGTAACAGTCTTCACCACATAGGATAAAATTTTATCTTACCATTGATTTCTTTAAATCTTTGTAAGGCCCAATGTATATTGTGAAAGATCAAATTTTAACACTATACACAAAATTTCTCATTATCCATAGATACTTTGAGAAAACTTTTAATTTTCTACTCAATAGTCACACCATTGATATAACCAATATAACCAACAAATTGCATGTTAAGTCTCATTTATGCATTAATTATCTCATATTGAGAGAAGATAATTAATCATATGTCCTCAACACTTTGAGATGTCTTAGGATACTCTTCCTTATACTTAACTTCACTTTTGAATGCTACATTATCATTCTTTTGAAGTTATGTATCAAATATTTAACAAACATTTTATAAATATAAGATACTTGAGACAAACTTAACACTATGTCCTTAATTGGTTAGGTAGTCAAATTTTTATGTTATATTACATCATTCATAATGAGTAATACACCATTAACATAAAGCATGAGAAACATCTACTTGTTGATTAATGACTCTCTTGTCTACACAAGATTATTAATATTTATTCAAAGTCATAGGTTATGACAACTCTCATCAAACCTTATATTCAAAGATCTAATTGTCTGATTCATCTTTCAAATGAACTTATACAATTTTGCAAACTCTTTGCATTTGATCTTTGAAAGTTGAACTCCTCAGTTCGTTTGTGTAGATGCACTCTTTAAATTCTTTTCATAAAAGAAACTAAAAGTTCATTTTACATATCTCATATGCAACAATGAACAATGCTCAAAAGACTCAATTATGGCAACGAGTGAGAAAATTGACCCATAGCCTAATTTCTTTCACTAGGTTTTACCCTTTTGCCATAAGTCTTACTTTGAAGATCTAAATTTTCTTATCTACACATGTAGGTCTCTTTTGCAGAACTATTCATATCCTACGAGTTTTATCCCATCAAGAAAATCTAAAAATCCAGACTGAGATGAAGTACGAATACTTTATCTTGAGTTCATGACTTTAACCTAACAATCCTTGTCAACATCCCTTAACACGACTTTGAGGATGATAAGCCTTAAATTTGTCAACTAATATGACAATTTTGACTTCAACTAAGTCATAATAAAGGTTGAATTATCCAATAACTCTCCCATTACGATGAAGACTCATCATGTTTAACTAGGATTCATTTAACATTCAAATGTAAATAAATGGTTAATAACACTTATTAACTCTTAGTGAATTTACCTGAAACCAAAGTATCGACACTATTTAACCTTAGAAAAGGTTATAATCTTTTATTCGACATTCCTTGTAAAATTAATATTTGTCACACAAATACTTTATTCTATTTAGGATTGCATAAAAGATCATTCTCTTCCTCCATGAGGGCAGCCTACTTTAGGCATATCTGTGAACATATATAATCCTTTAGGTTTGTTTCAGCATGTGTATCTTAACATACCCATATCTGAAATGTTTTAAACTACTTTACTACACTTCCATAATCCAAAATTATCGCCTAGACAGTTTTGGAGGGAATAATATTCACAGTGTAATCTCTATTGCATGCCCTAACCAGAGTATGGCAATGATGTGTAATTTATTAATGATGTGACCATGTCTAACAAAGTACTCATCATTAACATGACCAAGTCCAACAAGGTCAACTTTCTCCTTTTGAAGCATAATTTCATTCAAATTGTATCTAATGTTTAAAGTTGAGACATAATCTCATTTTCTATCAAGTAGGCATAGTACTGAAGTTTCTATACTTTTATGATTTGATCATAATATGTCTTGACAAACTTGCCTGATTGATTTAAACTTTAGTCTAACTTCTTTGAACTTCTTCAAAGAAAACACTTAAGTTGAATTAGATAAAGATACTGCTACACTAAATATTCATCAATCCAATTGATGAAATATTTACAATGATTGTTTAACTTTTACATTCACTAGATCTCTCGGGTCAAAATGTGTAAGTCAAACATGTTTTTTGGTTTTTTTCCTTATCCAATAAGGTTCAATGACTATCTTGCATAAAAGGCAAGATCTTCAGATAGGTAAAGTAATTTAACTCTAACTCTTAGAGAATTACCTGTACTAGTCATTTTATAAAATTGATAATAATCAACTTTAATTGCAAAGCCAAGTATCTTTTAGGAGAAAACAATTTGTCTTTCGATTATGGATTCAATAATCCTGAATATCTTAGTGTAGTATTTGTATATGTTAAAGATTTTAACACATACTAATTGTACTTATCTAAGGTTGAACATATTTTCAAACAACTTTTGCAAATATGCTTTATTACATAAAATATTCATACCTTTATGAATTAATTAGTAATAAAGTTTTGAGATATTGAATTTCTCATGGTGATGAAACCACCACATTCAGCATAAGTATCAAATATGACATCTCATGTCTCCCACTACACTAACTAAGATGGACTTCCTATTGCCAAACATGTAGAAACCATTCTACTTCATTAAGTATTTTCCAAGAATTACAATCTAATTGTAATGAATAAAAATATGATAGTGAATTCTTATTCCAACTATCTAGGTGCAGATCTTAATTTTTCACCAACAATCCAGTAAATCAAATTTACTTTCATTCTTATTTTTCTTCCCATTGAGGTATTTCCAAAATTCCCCATTGTGTGACTCCCCAAGCTAATTTGAAAATAGCTTCCTTACAACTCTAGTCACGTAATTTATTTTCTTGGAACATAATACTTATTCTTGAGATTATTTAGATAATTATCTACATTAAGCTTATAGTGACTACAACATCTCATATATTGTTGTCTTGTGCTTTATCTTCCACGATTGACATCAAGTATGTCAATTAAAAGATAAATATAAGCTATCTCTCCAATTGTGATTCATCAATCACATGGTTCATGAACAATTCATGAAGTGGAAATAGAACTATGAAAACATTTCTCAATTAAAGACAAATTCTGAAAATTACACTGCCATTAAAATAGTGTCAATTGTACTTTTCCAAGGAATTTTTTTTTTCTGGAATTTTGACTTATATTGGTAATTCAAAATTAAAATCATGAGAGGAAATGACATAACATTGAAATATATAAAATATATTAGTTAATAGCATGCTTTAAATCAAATATCCATTCAAATTTAGCATTAAATTTTATGAACCCTATAAATCAGGTCTAATGCAATGATTTAGAACAAGTGTCGCCGAATGGTAGGTCAAATGCTCCTTCACTGGATTGAGACATTCTCAACTAAATATTACACCAAAATAACACTTATTCCTATACTGTTTAGTTACCATTATTTGGTCAGAACACCATTAACAACTTTAATGTGTTCTTGTAAGTGTAACCCATTATTTTAGATCTTGTAGTTCTACCCCAACAAGCCTACCGAAAGGAAGGTCAATATTGGAAACAGAAAACTATATTCCTATCCATTGCTGGAGTTTACCTTGATATTGACCCACACAAACATCTTCCGAAGGGGGACAGAAGTAGTGCTGAAGCAAAGCTGCCACGAGGCCAAGCATGAGTCTCACGATGTAAACCTATGATGAAGATCGCAGGGTATGTTGACTCATGTTCTTCTCCCACTTACTATAAATACTTTCTCTAATTCACTTTGATCTTGACTCAAGTAAACATATTTCGAAGGGGGACGGAAGCAGTACCAAAACAAAGCCGCCACGAGGCTAAGCATGAGTCTGTTGGGTTTTATGCTCTAAAACTCATAGATTGTATATGTAATAATTTGACTGTAATTAAATCATTAATAAAGAGTTATTAATATGTTACTTTAATAAGTGTTATTGATTATTTTTGTTTGTTTTGACTTAATAACCCTAAATCCAATAAACTAACATCATAGGCTGTTTTATGAGCCTTGAACTGTATGTGAGGACATATGGAGATCAATGTTCAAGATACAGTCTAAAGGGTCTATAGTATAGGGATAAGGCTGGGTATCTTATCCTGGTGACACTATAGACAACCCACTTTGTATTTGATACAAAAGCAATGATCTAACGCGTTCGTGTAGGTGACATGCAAGTGAGAGTATCCTATGCAATGAGTTTGCATAAGACCGGACCACAAAATAGTAATCACTAAATGTAACTCTGTTGACTAATTAGGTTTCTATTTCAATAGGATGACCTAGGCAACTTAGTCTTAATCCTGTGTATATTATGAACTTCTGTCCACTAGGAATTGTCCTTTGATTTGTATGAGAGAGAGTGGCCGTTTTCCAACTCAATATGCCTACCATTTTGGGGACAAGATCGAGTGGGGAGCTAGTGACATAATTATACAAGATGAAATTCACTCATTCCCATTTTTAGGGTAAGCAGATAAGTGTTAGTGGTGTCTCCGGGACTTGAACAAAGGGCCCTTCCCTCTCACTAGCCAGAGAGGGGTTTCTGTTTAATGGTTGGACCATAAACAGGTTGTTCATTAGAGGAGCACTGGTACTTAAGGATTTAGAAGTAACCCAAGGGTAAAATGGTAATTTGACCTAGCTGGTGTTACGAACACTTGTGAATGACTAATTTTCTATTATTGGTCTATATCCATGGACATAGAAATATATCTACAATGAGAAGATTGCAGTTGTGGGTCTTTAATGGAGTGTACTCATAGTTAACGAATATTGATTATTGTGGTTAATAAGTTTAGTCGATTAATCTCATATCGTTGGAGCTTCTAATCTATAGATCCATAAGGTTCCCGTACTAGCTCACTATGGACCAACAAGGATCAACTATGTTGAAAGAAAAATTTGAAATGTTCAAATTTATGAGAGAAAATATTAATTGTATTGGATACAATTAATTGCACGATTTATTATAAATTTTATTTGAATGTGATTCAAATTATAACTTTATTAATATGAAGAATTAATTTATTTGAATATGATTCAAATAATTAATTATTTATTTGGATAAAATCCATATAAATAAATAGAGGGGAAGTAATTAATTAATTTGAATTGGATTCAAATAATTAATTATTTAATTTGGATGAGATCCAAATTAAAGATTCAGGGAGAATTAATTAACTTATTTGAATTGGATTCAAATAATTAATTATTTAATTTGGATGCGATCCAAATCAAAGATTCTGCAGAAAACAAATATTTAAATAAGATTTAAATATTTTAAACCATTTATTAATATTGGATATTACTAAATATTTGATTTCTCTATAGAGTGCTTATCATAATAGAATTAAGAGTAACCCATAAAGTTTTATAAATAGGGCCCTTGGGAGACTCCATAGCATACACTCTCTAAGAGAATAATCTCTATGATTTTTCTAAAAATCTTCCTCACTATTTCTAAAATTCTTCTTCCCATTGTTAAATCTTCCTCACTATTTCTAAAATTCTTCTTCCCATTGTTAAATCTTCCTCACTATTTCTAAAATTCTTCTTCCCATTGTTTCAAAGAAGCGGTTCCCACAAACTGGATCCTTGCTAGAGTCATAGCGAGAAAGATCTCTCGGAAAAATCGGTTCGAGAATTATAGATTGACAAAGGTATGATGCTTAACCTTTTCTTTACTTTACGAACGCGATCACACGCTTTCGCTAGGATTCAATTCCCTTCAAAGCCTAACGGTGTGAATCTTAACAGAGAACGTAAGAGATGCGACATATCATATACATCTATTCCCCCACTAAGTATTTTGAAAAACTTACGCTAAATAATTTATCCAAGTTTTAATTTGTTTGCCCAAACATAACTCCTATGTTTGGAAAGTTTCCAATAATGTGAAATATCCCAAAGTTTATTAAACTCAACTAGTCACGTTATGTTTTAATAGAAGTTGACTAATTTAACTCTCAGGTCAATTCCCAAGTAGGGGTGTTCTGTTACCGTCACCTTAAATACCGCAGCCTTAGACAAAACCTTCATTAAACAGAGTTCCCTTATAGACAACCTTCTATTATTAAATCTTTTAATTTGCCCATTTTAAACCATTTAAAATAAAATTAAAAGATCTATTTTAATTTAATCTCATTAGATAAGCATGCAATTTACTTTATTCTAATCTAATTAGAATTTTAATAAAGATAAATCAAAATTTTAAACTGTATAAAAAATTGAATCCATTTTATCTTTATCAAGTAAGATCCTAATCTCATTCGGCAAGCATGCAATATTTCTATTCTCATTAGAAAAATAAAAAGATAAACCAAAATTTTAAATAATTTAAAATTAAACTGTATTTATCTTTATCTAAGCATGCAATCTTACTTATTTCTTCATTTAATTATCTAATATAACAATATATTTTAATTAAAGTAGAACCTCTACATGAATCTCTACAAGAATTTAAATATAACACTTATATTTAAAATTAAAGAGAATCTCTACATGCACATAAATAGGAATTATCCTAACAAATTAAATATAACATTTATTTTTAAATAAAAGAGAATCTCTACATGCATCTCTACAACAATTTAAATATAACACTTATATTTAAATAAAAGAGAAGCTCTACATGCATATCTACAAAAATTTAAATATAATACTTATATTTAAATAAAAGAGAATCTCTACATGAATTTAATTAGGAATTATTCTATTAATTTAAATAAGACGATTATATTTAAAATAATATGCATGACATGCTTAACGTGGGATTTTAATCTAAATGGCATACTTTATGCAAAGTTCAATTTAATTTAAAACATATATCACATGCATAATTAAATTAAGTAAAGCAAAATTGACCGGCATATTTGGCATATCCTAGAAATTAAAAGATAAAATTCAAAATTACAATAATTTAAATTTTCAAGACATATCTTGGTCTTCAATTTCTTCTTTGGTCATCAAAATTTAGTGTTTGAAACACTTAAATTTAATCCTTCAAAATTTCAGCAGCACATACTTCAATCAGATTTGCCAGATGCTTTGATGACGCACAATAGGTGATGCATAGTAGAATTTCCAGATTTGAAAAATTCTAGATTTTCGAAATTTCAATATTTCGGGAAAACCAACGTTTTCTTTTCAAGAATTTATAGCAATTTTACATTAAAAAAATTACAAAAAAAAAACCTAACCCTTGAGGGTTTTCAAAATTGATTTAATCAAACTTTAAAATCTAATTCCCAAATAAGCCTAAACAATTAGTTTTGCAAACAAACATATCACATGCATGAACAATTAAAACACCCACCATGCAAGTTTTTTAATTCAAATCAAGAATCAAAGATTGGGTTTGATACCAATTGAAGGGAATTGAATCCCGGCAGAAGTTTGTCATCGCATTATTTGATTTCTCGAAAAAATTAAAAAAATACAAACAAAGAAGGTTAAGCAACATACTTTTGACGATCTATAATTTCAACAAAAACTTCTCCTCGAATCAATCTTTCTGATTTGTGGGAACCATTGAAAGAATGAGAAGAATTTTAGAAAGTGTGGGTTGGCTCCCAAGGTCCTTATTTATAGAACTTTATGGATTACTCGTAATTCTATTAGGATAACCTCTGCATAAATTTTAAATTAAATATTTAATGATATCCAATATAAATAGGTATTTATGCAAATAATATCTCATATTAAATGGTTTAAAATATTTAAATTTTATTTAAATATTTATTTTCTACAGAATCTTTAATTTGAATGTTATTCAAATTAAATAATTAATTATTTGAATCCAATTCAAAATAATTAATTAATTCTCCCTCTATTTATTTATATGGATTTCATCCAAATAAATAATTAATTATTTGAATCATATTCAAATAAATTAATTCTCCATATTATAAAATTGCAGTTTGAATGTTATCCAAATAAAATTTATAATAAATCATGTAATTAATTGTATCCAATACAATTAATATTTTCCCTTATAAATTTGAACATTTCAAATTTTTGTTTCAACGTAGTTGATCCTTGTTGATCTGTGGTGAGCTAGCAAGGGGACCTTATGAACCTATAGATTATAAGCTCCAATAATTAAAGATTAATTAATTAAACTCTTTAATTAAATTAATTTTCATTCATTAACTACAAGACAAACCAGTATAGACCCATAGTTGAACTCTTATTTAGTGTAGGACAAGTTGTGTCGTGTCCATGGATATAATCAATATAAGCAAATTGATCCTTCACAAGTTGTTCATAACTACAACTAGGTCAAATGTCCACTCTACCCCTGTAATTACCTATTATCCTTAAATACCACTGATTTCTCTAATGAACAATTTGTTTATGGCCTAACCATAAACTAAGTCCCTCTCAGGCCAGTGAGAAAGTGGGGTCCCTTATTCAAGACCTGAAATCAGCACTACTCATCTACTTACCCTATTTGAGAATGAGGAAGTTATGTTCTCAGCTCCCCATTTAGTCAAATCCCCAAAATAGTAGGCTTTTTGGGTCGGCAACTCGGGCCACTCTCACCCATGCAAATCAAAGGACTGACCTCATAGACAAGAGTTTATAAGTCACTCAGGATTAAGATCAAGGCCCACATGATCATTTTATGAAATATTAATCTAAGAGAGATTAAATATTTCGCAGTCCAGTCTTATACAAACACTTTGTATAGGATACCCCCACTCACATGTCTCCACATGAACAGTTTGGGTCAAACCATTTGTAACTATTACAAAGTGAGTTGTATCGTGTCACCAAGATAAGGCACCCAACCTTATCCATATATATAGACCTCTTGGTTATTTCTTGAATACGATCCACTCTTATGTCAACTAATATATGTTCAAGACTTCATGCAATAACCTTGGATTTTTCCATTAATGGATAAATTAATATTGCATAATTAATAATTAAATTAATTAACTAATCAATTACGAGGCTTTAGGGCACAAATCCCAACATTTATCATGTCATTCAGTACTGGGGTCCCATAATACAGTATTAAGAGTACCCATATGCCTTCTTTATGTCCTTCGGCATTAGAGACCAAATTATTCTTTTGAAATTTAAGCATGCTTCGGTAATAAGTAAATCATTTATAAACAGAAGTTAAATAAATCCTCAAAATCTCAAACTACTTATCAAACCGCATGCTTTTCATAAAACTCAACATCATGAAGCATCATGCTTATCATCAAAATCATGTAAAAGCATGTTCAAAATCATATGGAGAAACTAATGTTTTGTTATATCCAACTCATGTCAGAAAACTCATATTTTGAGAATAAATCGAGCATACTAGAAATTTTGAGAATATAAATCATTTTAAATAGAATTTTGTCACTCACAACTTGTCCTAGGCTCTTAATGAATTATATGCTTCTTCTAACTCTTCCCGACCCACAATAAAAAATTAACCAAAATGACCAAAGGTTGCAAGCTACCCCTAGGTGTGTCTAATAACCCTTCAGAATACTTGCACAGCCTGCCCAGCCCTTGTGTGCAGCAAACCACGCACAGTAGCCTTGCCTCACACACCCTAACACTGCCCCGGATAGCCAGACACCCGTGGGCGACAACTCATGCACAGACAGTGTCAAAATAACCTCAAAGGAATAAGGCATGTGTGCATCTCCAGCGATGCTCGTGTTGTGCCCACGTCGTCAACTTGTGTCGTGCGCCTCAGCGAGACTAGCGAGACTTGTCTCGCTCAACAACTGCGCGCCCGTAGCGACAACCTCTACTCACCAGCGAGACTTATCTCGCCCCCACAACCTACACATCCATAGTGTCGCTGGCGTGTCAACCTGGCACACTGGGCGTTCAAAATCACCGAAATTAACCTCAAAAGAGATCTTTCCTTTGGCCATTGTCTTAACTTGCCTGCAAGCATAGTGTCTTCCTCCTTAGCCAAATCCTACCTGACAGTCACACAAACACTTCTTCGCTTCCAGCTCCAAATTTTAGCTTCGAACTCTTTTCCTTCCGTCAGATATCACAAATTCCTTCCACCCTGCTCCAGTTTACTCAATAGCTTGAACCATCTTGAATTTCTAATGAAATTCTAGTTCTTCCTCAATGAATTTTCTCCCGGCAACCCTTTTTGTGAAACTAGACTCAATTTAAAGCAACTTGGTCCAAGCAATTCTCTAATGGCCCAAGTAGTTTGCGCACACAAGTTTCCTTTGTCGAACCCTTTATTTATAGCCTTCACAGAAAATTCATGCAAAATCTCAGCTCACCACCTCCTACATGCATGCTTGCCCATGCCATAATTAACCTTATTTGGACACCTAATCAGACTTAATTACTATTTAATTCTCATATTTGCTTAAGCAAGAAGTAATGATGGACGTATCACCTTGGGCAAGCTTCTCTACGCATGGTTGAGCATCATTTGAGGTTATTGCTTCCTTTCTCAACTAGCACTTGCATGCAGCCTCCTTGGTTGATGGATGCCCAAGATGAACGCCCACTCCTTCTCATCAACACTCTAGGATGCATAGCCTCCCATTGCATCACAAGAGGCATCATACAATGCCAAACCACTCTAGACGCATCCTTCCCTCTCTTACTAACCTCAACCAAAACGCATCATAGATCTTCAACCAAGCACACCATGGACGCATCCTCCACACTTACCCACATACTTCAAGCCACGCTCTTAGCCTTCTAGGACACATCCCTCATCTACACACCAACACATTTTTGCTTGCACCTCACACACGCTTAGGTTTGGTTACTGCTTTGATTCTCAACGCCCTATAACAACTATAAGCCCCACATCTATTTTTATGAGAACGCAAAGTAAGAAGGGGCCGAGAGATGGGTGAATGTGTAAAAGTAGTTGGCTGGCTTGCATTTGGAGTGGGAAAATAGCTAAATGTAAGCTATGCGTTGATGGCAATCTGTTGTGGAGGTGGTAATTTTGGTGTAAACGCAAAGGTGAGGGAAGCTTATTATGCATTAAAGTTGTGACGCGTTGAGGATATAAAGGCGTGGAGGATCACTTGGTACCAAGGATCATTATGCGTTAAACGCGTTGAAGGCAGTGTGCCGGTGGAAGTAAAGGCCACGAGGGGTTTGGGAGCTGATCTGCGGTGGGTCCATTATGCGGTGAACGCTACCATGCATCGAAGGCGAATATGCGTTGGACAAGGAGTGTTGGCTGATAGAAGGTAACGCGTATATTTGGCGAGAGAGTTTGGAATGAATTATCATCAGAGGCCGTGTGCGTTGCTGAAGCTGAGCATAAGAGGTATGCGTCGAACAGACTATAATATAGAGTTGGAATGGAGAACCAGTCGGTGATATATATATATGTGGACTGAGAATTCAATTGTTCTGCTTGCATTTCAGAGCTTGAGTTGGGTCCATATTTAGGCGAAACTTCGAAGAGAGGTAGAAGAAGATGTTCATGCTGATTTGAAGCAGAAATTTCATTGAATTCGTGGAAGAAACTCGGGTTTGACAGAGGTTTCGGCTGCTGTGATCTCTTCAGAGTGATGCTCGGTTTTGGAGGAAGAACAAATTGAAGAGACGAAGGTTACGGCTGAAACTTTGAGGTTAGTAAGTTAACTAGATTTCTAGCAGAATTCATGAAGGATGTTTGAGCTGAAATTGTCTAATTGTGTGTCAAACTCAGGAAGAAGAGACGGGAGTTGAATTGTCGGGTAATTAGAGGTAACTTGGAGTTGTCGAAGGTTATGTCCTAAACGGAGAGGAGGTTCTTCATGAAATTTTGAGGTAAGATGAAGGACCTGTATTCTAAAAAGTTTGTAGAAGGAAAAACGTATTGAAATTGATTGAAACGAAATGTTTAGCAGGTTGAAGAAGGAAGAAGAAAGGAAGAAGGAAACGGTTCTGTCACAGCGAAAGTATCGCTGAGTAAGCGAGAGACTGAGCAGTAGGAAAAGTAACGCTGCAACGCAAAGATAGGCTTGCGTCTCACAACTATCGCTAGAGTATCACTGGGTATCGCTCCTCAAGGTAGTTTCGCTGGTTCTAATCAACGCAGTGTCGCTAGTACAGCTTGAGTATCTTTTTGAGTAACGCTGGTAGCTTACTAATTTCTATAGAGTAACGATGCTACTGTATGTTAAAGGAAAAGGGAGATTATAGAAACTAAACTTGAGGATTGTGTATTTTCAGGCCAAGAAGAGCTCGGGGAGGCTTATAACCCACTTATAGCCGGGACCGATTGTGAGTGACTGTTTATTATATCTTGTGTTAAACTTAGTACGCGTAGTGATGAGGATAAGTGATGCATGGTAATTTACTTTATGTATGAGATGTGTTAGTGATTTAAAAGAATACTATTACAAATGTTTAAGCACAATAGTGGCTGAGGGACCTTATGGTGAAAGCTACTTGTGAGTAAACGTGATATTAAGTGCCGAGGGATTTGAGAAGGCACTTGAATAACAGTAGAGAATGGACTACAATGCTCAGGGACTATAAGTGAAGGCATGTAGTAACCTATCACATCTAGCTCGTGCCGAGGGATTCTGTGAGAAGGCACTTGAGCGTAAATAGAGTTTGTTACCTGTGCTGAGGGATCTCATGTGAAGGCACATGGTATTGTAGTTATACATGAATAAGTGCTAAGGGACGGAAGGGGAAGGCACTAAATAGATAGGAAATTTGTGAAACATGAGAATTGATGGATATACATGCATAGTGGAAAGTAAATCTTGATAATTCGTTGGGATGGGTTATGTGATGGTTACTATTTTACAAACTGGATTTAAGTTAATATCATTAGTTTTAGTAGATTTAGTCACTCACTGAGCCGTTTGCTCATTCAGTTTGTTGTTGTTTGCTGTTTCAGGTAGCGAGCGTGTCCGGGACGCCTAGCCTACTGAAGAATCTCGTTTGGGCCTATCTGGAAGCCAACCTCTGGGATAGTTGTAAATGTTTAGAATGCTCTTATGTCATGTAATAAACATCTTTACTGAGGGTATAGTGAAAGAGGGACGTGTTGTACCTACTATGAGTATATTCAGACATGTTAGTTAAAAGTTTACACGTTCTTCTGATGTGATAATGGGATTGTTATATGATTTGCTATTCTTTTATGGTATTTATATTATAGAGTCTTATGTTGGGAATAGGATCATGCTCCTTCCTAGGTATGGAGTAAATCTGGGTTGGGGTGTGACAACAACACTTAACCAAATTTTCATCATGTTACTTCTCTTCAACGCCGGCCACACACCTTAGTCTTCCACTCGATTACACCATCACAAAGAGGCTCTCGGCTACCCTTTTTCTTGGCACTCACCTACTTCCTTCTCAAGCTTCAAGCCAAGCCACTTGCTTGCCATCACTTCCACGGCTAAGACCACAAGCATGCCTACTTTGGTTTCTCTTTTCCACATCTCCCCCAATCTAGATGTGGAAAATTTATCTAAGTCCACAATAATACTTCAACACTTAAGTTGAGTACCTAGGAATTAAAGTAGGGTTTACAAATAAGCCAGAGGTTGATCCAAATCGATTAACAAGCTAGAGGCCAATCCAAGAAGATCAACAAGTCTAAAGGTCGATCATCCAAGAAGATCAACAAGCCCGAAGGCAGATCATCCAAGAAAATCAACAAGCCCAAAGGTTGATCATGAAGTCCAAAGGTCGATCATTGAACAAGATCAACAAGCCTAAGGATTAAAATTTACTTTTCTTTGAAGAAAAAAATCAAATAATAAAATATTAGAGATTGCACTCACAACTGAAATCAATACAAATATAAAGTTCAAATTCAACGAATGAAATTTCTCTAAAAATATCGTCGAACAGATTGACACGCCTGGTGGGACCTCTCTAGACCTTTCATCTCTTTCTCTCATATAAGACTAAATGGCATCTGAAGGCAACGCTTCCAAAACTTCAAGCGACGTTTATGCTAGACCAATTACTCGAAGTTGCTTCAAGGAAATTCAATAATCTAAAGAGCTACCACCCTTCAAGATCACGAAGAATATCTGGGCACAATTGTCAAAGTAACCAAAAGGTGGGGTTGTTAACAGGGAAAGTCCCTTACACAATAGACCCACTCATCTTTTGAACAAACAAGGAAAGAAGCATTAGAACCCAATATAATATCAGTCATAATGACCGATGTCGGTACAGGTGAAGAAAGAATGGTTGAACTAAAAAAAGAAGGTGAGCATGCTGATGAAGGCAATCGAAGAGAGAGATTATGAAATCACCTCTTTAAAGAATCACATTGAAAGTCATAATGTTGCAGAGTTAAGCCAGACACTCGTTGTCAAGAATAATAACAATAGGAAGATAATCTTGCAAGAAAGCCAACGACAATATTCAACTTCGATTGCTTCGTTGTTTGTCCAACAATTATAGGATATGATCACAAACTTCATCAGAGAATATGGTGGTCCTTCTCAAAATTCTCTCTTGTATTCTAAACCATATACAAAAAAGAGAACTGATAATTTAATAATGTCAACTGGGTACCAACCACCTAAGTTTCAGCAATTTGATAGGAATGACAATCCAAAGAGTGCTCATTTCATTAAGACATGTGAGAATGCTGGTACACGAGGGGACTTATTGGTCATACAATTTGTTCGAACGTTGAACGGAAACACTTTTGATTGGTACATCGACTTGGAGTATGAGTTAATTGACAATTAGGAACAACTCGGAAGAGAGTTTCTGAATCGTTTCTAAAGCACAAGATGAATAGTCAGTACGTTCGAGCCCACCAACACTAAGCAACAGAAAGGCAGACCCGTCATCGAGTACATTAGTCGTTGGAGAGCCACCAAGTCTAAATTGCAAAGATCTTCTCACTGAATTGTCTGTCGTTGAGATATGCATTCAAGGCATGCATTGGGGACTTCTTTACATTCTTCAAGGTATAAAGCCTCGCACCTTTGAAGATCTAGCAACTCGAGCCACAATATGGAGCTAAGTATTGCTAGTCGAGAAGACAAAAACATTTTAGTCCCTAACGGAAATAATGAAGAAAAGCATGTTGATGTGAATTTAGAAGAGTAGTCAATGATCCAAATTATTGTAAGTATCATTGAGTTATCAGTCATCCAGTGGAAATATGTTTCGTTCGAAAAGAGCTAATTCTAAAATTAACTCAACGAGGAAAAATTGAGCTAGATCGTGATGAAGCTACTTAATCAAATCATATTGCATTTGCAATAAGTAGATGCAGTCAAATATGTTCTAACCAACTCCATCATCAAAAAGTGTACTTGCCGCAATTTGGAAACCTTGGAACTTGTATCTATTCAATTTCAGCACGAGGTGCTAAGAAATAAATCCAAAGATGTGATCAAATATATCACTCCTCAAGATAATGATTTGACTTTTGAAACTCGTCAGAAGGAACAAAAACAACATCTTGTTCAAAAGAAATATTGCTCATTGAAGCCAAAACATGAAAGGAGGAAGAATACAAATTTTTCTCAACTTCACCAACCAATAACATCAAAGGAGTTCTTCTCCAGAAAAGTTTTTCTCATGAAGAAGAAGAATGAAAAATACATAAGTTCATATTATATTAACATCAAAGAAGTCGATGATTCAAAAGAAGTCAAGCAAAGAACTTCCGTAATCGATCGCATTAAGCCTTTAATTACTCAATCTTTAGTCTTCCAAAGATTGGGTATGGCTACAACCGAAGAAGAAAACCAATGTTGACGTCTTCTTTCATTCGAACTTCAACCTTAAAAAGGTTAAGTTTCTCCACACCAAAGAAAGATCGACCTTCAACTTTTACTTTTGATCGCTTCAAACTGACAAACGATCAACATGAAAGAAAGATGAAAGCCTTGAAGGCAAAATCATTTTTTGAAGCAAACAATGAACTTGTTGATGGATTTGGATCGGTCTTCGGCTTGTTGATCTAGTCGATTGACCTTTGGAGTATCTGACTTCAAGAGGTTTAGAGAAAGTCTTTTGATATTCTAGAAGTCCTTTGAGCTTTAGTCTTTAAATCTTTAAAAGAGTTACACTCTTTAGAGCTTTAGTCTTTTGATATTTAAAGCTTTAAGAGGTTTGTATTCTCTATAACTTCAATCTTCAGAGTTTATATTCTTCAGATGTTTAGAATTTGTGGGAGTTGTGTTCTTTAGATCTTCAAACCTTCGTGTTCAGAGCTTCAACACCCCGTTGTCAACGCTTTCAACCCCCCAAAATGGAAGGGTAATGTAACGGCCTAAATTTTGGTAAATCACTTTTATCCTTTTAAATTTTTTTTTTAAGAAAAAAATTAATAATAATAATAATATTAAAAGAATCTTGTAGCAGAGGGAGCGTGAAGAGGGTTTGGAAGTCCATGGTCAGTAGGAGGTTTCAGCGCTTTCGGTTGGGGGAAAGATCCCCGGATGAATTTTGACCGTGGGGCGTTTTTAGGAGAAGGGAAGAAATGAGAAGAAGGCAAAAAAAAAAGGCAGTCTTTTCCTCTCTCGAGTCACCCTTCGTCAGCCATTTTCTCACAACTCCCCCGTCACTCAGTCGCAGCGCTCCAGCCCTCATAGTACGGCCTTAATCGCAGCTTTCAGCATTGCGGCATCGTCATAGTTGTCGCGTCGTAGCATCTTAGTCATCGCGCCGTAGCGTCTCGGTGATCGTCGCGTCGCATTGTCACAGGCCGCTTTTCGCCGCATCATCAATCCTCGTTGCCGCATCACCATAGTCCGCGCCGCAGCGTCTCAGCCCTCTCCGCGACGCGTCGTCTATCTTCATCGCCGCGTCCACTGTCCCCTCCGCGACGCATTGTCAGTCTTCATTGCAGCGTCACCTGTCCTCTCCGCGACGCATCGCTTGTCCTATCCGCGACGCATCGTCAGTCTTCATTGCCGCGTCACCTGTCCTCTCCGCGACGCATCGCTTGTCCTATCCGCGATGCATTGTCACAGCCTTCGTAGTGTGTTGCCGCATTGTAGGGAAGTCGCTGCCTCGCTGAGTCTCGCTGTCTCGCTCGGTATCGCTCGGTATCGCTCCAGTCTCGCTCTCGCAGGTAAGGTACTTACTATTGGGTTTTAGTGATGCCTACTGTCTAACGGTGTTGTTGGCTATTGAATGTCGTTATGAACTTTTGTCTCGGATGTTGCTTTGATTGTTTAGGCATGCTAAGTTTGTATTGTAAGTAACGTTCTTATGGTTATGTGCTTGTGACTCTGCGCATCTCTGCTATAAATTAGTTATGCCATGACACGTTACAGGTTGCCCCATTTTCGTGCCCCGTACCCCTAATGTACTATGCTACGAAGGGTGTCCCTCGGGATCACCACCTATGTTCATGTTACAATTATAGTCAATGCGTACCCTCGGGGCGCTTCCTATACTTATGCCTACGCTTATGCTTATGTCGGGTACATGGGCGCACATGACAAAAAGGGGTAACAGCTAGGCCCAGTAGTGGGTCTCTTACTGAGTATGTTTACTCACCCTTTTTCTATGTTTTTCTTCTAGGTAAGGAGTATGGTGACCCGACACATGGCCGAGGAAATCCGTGATCGTACCATGGGACAGTCACACTGCTTCCGCACCTTAGTCTAGGGTAGTTGTATTTGCATTCATTAAACCATTGGTTAATTGTTTTTGGTTATTTCGGTTCTTTTCTTGGGATTTTGTCTAACAATTTAAGGGGTACCCCGCTAAAGTGTTTTTACTATTTTATGTTGGTTTAATAAACTTTGAAGAGTTCAGCCATTTTATAAATTAAACTGCATTTGTTTCAAGTGAGTGATATCATGTTTCCTTGTCCCAACGCATTTATATAAACGTTCATGCATGACGTAGTGACGAGTTAGTTATTAAGGGGTCAGGTCCTTACAGGTAAGGCCTCTATTTATAGAGGTTCCCCATTGGCCTTACATGGGCTTGGCCCAATTGCTTTTGGGCTTGGACTTGGGCCCAATATCTTCTTTGGTCCAAAAATTTACAATGGGCTTGAATTGTATGGACTCGAACAATTTTAATTACTCGACCTGATCCAATCTATAATTTTTACGAAGGACTTGGGCTTTCGCTTTGATGATGTGGCGACTTGTGATTGGCTGAAATTTCTCCTTCAACAATCCCTTCCACTTCAACAATCCCTTCCACCAATTAATTTCTTCCTTTATCTACTTTTCACCAATATTTTAAAAAATGAAGTCAATTTTTTAAAATTTAGATAAGAATTTAATTTTGGTACTCAAGTAAGATGCAACCCATGGTAAAAAAAAACATAAAGAAAAAAAGACTTAATTTTCAAAAAGTAAAAGTGGAAAATAAAAGAATTATAAAATGAAGCTTAAAAATTTACAATAAACAATCAATTCATCTAAATTGAACCCAATCTTTAAAATATGTAAGTCAAGTCTTCCAACTAAAATCATTTAAGTTTGAACTAAATATAGTTGTGTTGGGATGTATGCTCTAAAGCCTTGTAGTTAATAAATAATTTGAATAATGGTTGATTATATTATATATGCAATTATCCATTAGAGAAAAATCCAAGGTTATTTTATGTAACTTAAACAGGTATGTCGTTGTCATACAAATAGATTATATTTAAGTAATAACCTAAATGATCTGTAGTATAAGGATAAGGTTGGGTGCCTTATCCTGGTGACATTACGGATACGGCCCACTTTATAAATGTTACAAACGATTTGATCCAAATCTTTCATGTGGAAACATGTGAGTGGGGGTATCCTATACAAAGAGTCTGTACAAGATAAGACTGTGAAATGATTAATTACTCTTCATAACACCGTTGACTGAAGAGATTAACATTTCATAGGATGACCATAGATGACTTGACCTTAATCCTAAGTGAGTTATGAACTCTTGTCTATGAGGTCATTCTTTTGATCTGCATGGGTGAGAGTGGCTAGATTCGCCAACTCAATATGCCTACCATTTTGGATTTGTCCAAATAGAAAGCTAGAGACATAGCTACATAAGATGGAATTCACTCATTTCCGTCTTTGTTGTAAGTAGATGAATTGTTCCCTTAAATGTTGACTCTGGGTCTTGAACAATGGGGTCTCTCCTTCTCATTGGCACGAGAGGGTTTTGTTTATCATAGGGCTATAAATATGTTGTTTATTAGAGGATCAGTGGGACTTAAAGAGTTAGATGTAATTACAAAGGTAAAATAATAATTTAACCTAGCGATAATTACGAGCAATTTGTGAAGGGTCCAGTCACTGTTGATTGGTTATATCCATGGACACATAAATATGTCTATAGTGCGAAGAGTGTAGTTGTGGGTCCTTAGTGGAGTGACCCACAGTTAATGAACGTTGACTAATTTAACTAAAAAGTTTAATTAATTAATCTCGTATGATTGAAGCTTCTAATCTATAGGTCCATTAGGTCCCTCTACTAGCTCACTAAGGGTTAAGGAATATTTAGTTTTGGAAGAATTTGAATTGTCCAAATTATAAGGGAATGTATATTAATTGTATGAGATACAATTAATATAAAGTTAATTTTGAATTTAAATTCAAAACTAAACTATTTATTACGAGAGTATTAATGTTTGAATAAGATTCAAATATTGAATTAATATGAATAAGATTCATATAATGAGGAAATTATATATTAGTTGTATATGATACAATTAATATAATGTATATAGATACATTATATTATAAAGTTAATTTTGACTTAGATCCAAACTTAAACTATTTATAATATGAGAGAATAATATATTTGAATAAGATTCAAATATTAAATAATATGAATGAGATTCATATTGAAACTATAGACATAATATGAATAAGATTAATATTTAGACTATAGGTTATGAGAGGGAAATACATTTGAATATGATTCAAATGTAATACTAATTAAATATATGATATTTAATTAATTTTTATTAATTAATTATATTAATATTTAATTTAATTTAATTTAATTTGATTTAATTTAACTTTAGTTAAATTTTAACTCCTATGGTGAGTTAAAGGAAGGTTAAAGGTAGGGGTGTGCAATGGTCGGTCAGAGTCGGTTTTTTGACCAAACTGCCACCGAATCGACTATGGCCAGTTTAATAAATGCTCAAACTGATCTCAACTATCAAGGAGTGAAAACCGGCCTTTGGTTGGTCGGTCGGTTGGTTTAGGTCGGTTTTCTTCTTCAAATTTTTTTAAAAACAATGTTGGTTTGAAAATTTTTCCAAACCGACACCAACCGAGTCCCCCTCTTCTTCGACTGACCGCCTTCGGTTCGATCAGCTCAGTTTTTCTAGTTAAAGGTAAGTTAATCATAATTAACTTCTCCTCTCTCCATCATTTTGGTTATTCATTCATTAAAGTTTTTTTAGGATGATGGAATCTCAACAATTCTCTCTCAATCTCTCAACACTCCCAAGTTAACAGAAAAAGTTTCTATGCAAAAACTCTGCCCAATTTTTCAAAAGAGATTCCCACAAACCTTTTTTTTGCTGGAGTATAGCAGGGAAGATCTTGGTGGTGATGTCCTATTCATGATTGACAAGATCGTAGAAACACTGAAGAATTGGAGAAAATTGAAAAAATCTTCAAAGGTATTTTCTTTCTCCTTTAATTTCTTCACAGAAAAACATGCTTAATTAAAATATGTTTAAATGTCTCTGTATTTTTTGTAAATTCAAAACGTAAATTAAAATTACACACGTTCACACACTTCCACACGAAATTCGATTCCTTTAAGCTCAACACCTATACTTCAATGAGAAAAATAATTGGGTAATTATATTGGATAACATTTTTTAGAGATAATAATTAGGAAAATTATTATAAATAGAAAAAATATTAAACTATTTACAAATATAGAAAAATTTCACTGTCTATCAATGATAGACCGTCATAGACTTTTATCGCTTAGCGATAGAGCATGACAGACTTCTATCACGCAGTTTGGCTTATTTTATTATATTTAAAAACAATCCTAATAATTAGGTGTATTACATTTTTAAAAAAATGCAAATATAGAAAAGTATATCAATGATATTAATAGACCCCACTATTAATATGGTCTACTACTGATAGATTTTTGGAAGCGAAATCTAAATCTTGTTATATTTGTAAATTTTTTTACATTGTACTGCAAATACTTTGAATATTATTGCTATATTTGTCGGGCTCCAAAATAAAACTTAAAAAACCAAATCTCATGAGTATTTGGATGTCTACACAGAACCTCAATTCTTGTCTAATCCTCCTTTTTTTTTTTTCTTTCGAAAATGTGTAATCGATTTTTATAAATTCATATATTTAAGTTCACGTAACATCTTGCTTTTACCCAACAAAAACAAATCAGGTCAAAAAGTAAAACCAATTCATACCTAAAGTTTTCTCCAATATACCAAACATATACAGTCATTAAAACTTAAAAGTGCTATAAAAAAAACAAAAAAAAAGAAAAAAAAAAAAAGATAGAAATCTATTTTTAATTAATTAGACAGCATCTGATTCTCTGACCACCACCGCCGGTAACCCCTCATCAGCCGCTCTTCTTTTCCAGTTTGATCCGTTGAACAGTTCCGAAGAAATCCCTGTCCAAATCAAAACCCCCCTCAAATTTTTAATACAAACAGTTTAAATATTATCTTTAGCTTTACCTCCAAGTTAAGTTCTCAGCAAGTAACCAGTCACCATAGACATTTTGGTAAGTGAGCTTGTAACGTTCTGAATCCGTTTCATCTGTTATCCAAACAACCCGAAACAACTCAAAAATCAGTACATGATATGGTTGGTAATGATTTTAAAATAGCTAAAATTATTTTTATTGTTTTCAAAATCACTTGAAATATGATTTTAATCCTTAAAAATCAATTTTAATACTATGAAAATAGGTTTAAAAGTGTAGCCCTACCGGTTATCCAATTAAAATTTGTCATGTAGGAAGTAACTTTATTATTATTATTTTTTAAGTTAAATTATTATTTTCTTGTCACGGAGGGATTTGGTGTAATAAAGTCTACACATAATCATTGTCCTTAAATAGGTATTTGAGTGGTTAAATTGTAAATTTAGTCTCAATGATTTTTAAGAAAATTTGAATGTAGTCCTTATATTTAAAATTAAAATTTAGACCCCATGATTTGATAAAATACTCAAAATAGTCTTTAAAATAAAGACTAAATTTTAACTTTTTTTTAAACTACAATGATCAAATTTTAATTTTCTGGACCTAAAGGACAACATTCTAATTTTCTTCTAACCATACTAATCATGCAAATTGTAACTTTAAAACCACATAAACTAAATTCTATCTTTTTCTAGATTTTTTTTTTTTTTTTTTTGACAAAATTCCTAATTTAGTTTGTTTCGGTGATCAAATTGTTTTGAACCGATTTTTTTTTTCCTTTTTTTTAAAAAAAATGATTTGTGATTGGGTGAGAAAACAAGCTCACCAAACATGTTCATCAAAGTGGCTCTAAGCGCATCAAAAGAATGGTATTGGCTCAAATCAACCTTCCTAGCAATTCCCACTCCTTCCATCTTCACCTTCACGTATCGAGAATTATTCGAATTCAGTCCTCTGTAAAACCCGCCGCCGTTCTCCACCGCCGGTCGACGCCTTATCACCGCGCCCCGTCCGACGCGTTTCTGCATGAAAAGACTCTTCCTCCTCTTCTTAAGCGGCGGCCATCCCACAAGCCCATTCTCCCGTTCCTCATCCTCGTCTCTGTTACATCACCCAAACAAAATTTCAGTCATCAAATCAAATCAAATTCCAAATTAAAAAGCGAAAAATGGGTAAGAGATATTAGCATACGAATCATTAGAGGAAGCGGAATGGGGGTCATTAGAGTCATCGTCGTCATCGCCATCATTTGGATGGTCATTCCATAGAAGCAGAGGAAGTGTTAGACGAAACGCCGCAGAGGAGTCAAAGTCGAGAGAACGCTTTTTGTGAGTGATAGAATCAAAATCCAAACAGAGGGGAGTGTTTGTATGAGTGTTTAAGTCGAAGGGTTTGATGGGATTGGTGGGGATTAAAGCAAGGCCAAGTTGAAGCTCCATAGGCATATGTAACAGGAAAAGAACAAAGATGATTGAATAGAGGAATTGAAGGAAGATTTGGGTTTGTTGTTGGTGGTGAGGAAGGGGATTAAAAAGGAGAAGGGTTGTGCGTGCGGGCGTGGGACAAGAATAAGGATGGGGACAAAGTGTTGGAGAGTGAGGCGAAAAACGTCTAAGATGTCCGTATCAATGCCCTGGCTTTGGCCGACCCAGTTGCCCTGATGTTCCTTTTTTATCACCCACATTGTTTTCTGAACCTCCAACACTTGGCCACTTCTTTAACCTTATAATTCCACTCCCACTCGCAACCTTCTCTTCTTTTTTTCAATCCTATTCCACCTGTTCATTTCATTTAGACTTCTTTCCCTTGCTTCTCTTCTAATTAAACAATCATTATCTCGATTTGTTTACATTTATATATACTATCGATCAAGAGGTATGAAGTTGAAAGTTGTTTATTAGGAGCTCATAGAGACATCAAAGTAAGATTTAAAATGTCTAAATCTCAAATTTGTACAAAGTTGGATAGATAGTTATAGAAAATGTAATAAAAACAAACATTCAAAAATTTATATAATATTTGTATTAGTTACCTTTTCTATGTTTTATGAACTTTTTTTACACTACAATAGACATGTAAAAATATAAGTAGAAGAACATGTCAACGAAAATTTAATACCTTATCATAATGTAAATGCTAAACTTTTATAAACACCTAACTATCAAAGCTTAGTCTATGTAGTTCTTGCGCTTAAAAAAATATAGACTCATTGATTTTAATCTTCTATTAAGCTGTGATCACTTTAACTATACCATTGTATATATATTTTTTTAAAGAGAAAATCGTATATTAAAGAAGGGCTGAAATAGTCCACCAAAAATCAACTATTCAAATTAGAATTAATTACATCATCAACCATAAAGCAAAATCATAATCTAAAAAAGTACGATGCTATTTAAAATAGGAGGGTGATTATAATTATAAAAAATCACACCAAAAATTGCTTTATAGGCAATATGATGAGCAGCGCGACACCTCAAACTTGAGCAAAATACTTGAATCAATGTGCTTTAATTAACATAATCACATGACATAAGCTTTGAAGATAGGAATTTAACAGGAAAGATTTATGGAATATCAAGATTTAACACCATAATTCAACCAAAAAAAAATCTCAAAATTATTTTAACGAAACTTATAATTTTAACGAATTTGACAAAAAATTAAAAAAAAGCTTAGATTGATTTCAAAAAAGAAAAAGAAAAAAAGATGAAGAGTAATGTCTTCCGGCGGTGGAGACACGCTCCCTATGCGAGCGTGAGAGATTTGTTTTCAATTCTCTGCGTCCTACCCCTTCGGGGCAGTACGAACATGGTCAAAACCAGAGTAATTGGGTGGGACCCATCACCAATTAAAAATTCATTTTCATAATAATATTTATATTTTTTTTAAAAAAAAAAAGGAAAATAAACGAATTACGTGTTTTATAATTTTTGTATCATTATAGCTATCATGTTTATCATTGCCACTGTTGTTTGTATTCTCGATTATGCTTTGTAAACCCTATTTTATACCAAAATTAATTATCATTATATATAAAATTCAATAAATATATATTTACAAACATATCATAAGTGAGTTGTTCTTTTTCCTTTGGTTGCATTGTGATATATATATATATATTAATAAAGCACGTGACATAATATTAATATTTCTTAAGAGAAGATTATGTAAATATTTTATGGAGACAATATGTGTGGTTATGATTAATAAATGTTTCCTTATTCCATCTCCATTATGAGATACTGTTTAGAAGGAAGTGGGACAGGACATTAAGGAGATATGCTCTCTTGTCTACATTGGAGACGACACCAAAATGTGATTTAAAATATTCGTTTCAATAAAATGGCAATTTTAGACTTTTTATATGATTCTCTTTCCTCCTACCATTGCTACACTTACTTTACAACCTTACTTATTACTTCTCACTTGTCAATCAAATGGATAAAGTTTCCAATTTATTCCTATTCTCTCTTTTTTTACTCAATCCAGTTTTGGTAAATTTTTTCAAATCTTAAATATCTTAGATAACACTCGATTTAATTTTTCTTCTTTTTGTAATGATTTTTAAAGTGATTTTAAAAGTTGTAATGTTTTTATTGAATCCTAAAAAACAATTATAAGACAGGCCATAAGTAAAAAAAGCATTAACTTATTACCACATGAATGAAAAATGCGAGTTGTTCTAAGAAAAAAGAATAACACATTTTCATTGCAATAATGAACTCTAATGAATGACAATCATAAAAATAAAAAGGTTAATGTCAACCTTTGGGTAACTAATACATAAAAACTTATTTATTCGAACATATAATAACTTTTAATAAGTAATTTTTAAGAAATAGATCGAGTTAAAAAAGAACAAGAGTTTTATATATTCATTCCATTAAGTTACATGACTCACGTAGTTAAAATTTTTTTTTGATATCAATGATAAGTTGATTTTGCCTCTTGAAGGACTTGAACTACAACATACCAAGTCAACAAACATATAAAAAGTGAGTGCTATTGTGGCTACACCCCTTTTCATTGTCTTGAACTACTGCATTGAGGCATACACTTTCTTTGATCATGAAAGAAATAATCGTTAAAAAATAGAGCAGAAAATAGTTTACAAGGTTGACATGTTTGCAAATCTCTAAATCTACTACTTAAAATATGTAAAATCTACAAATTAGACCACCACTTAAATACACTAAAAACACAATTTGCATACTCTTTCTTTCGATTTGTAGTAATGGAAATCGTTTCATCATTTATAACTTTTTTTTTTAAAAAAAAAGAAATGACTAATATGAGGTTGATTCAATCTTTAAAAGCATAACTAACTGAATCAAGAACAATTTTTTTTTTTTTTAAAAAAAAGATCAAATTATAAATCTAACTATATTTTTTTATTACACAAAAAAAGGCGTTCAATTTATTTGGACATGGTAATAACTAATAATGATCCATGAACGAGGCAGAAAAGCGACATCTAAAAATTAAATTAAAAGATTTTTTTAACAATAATAATAATAAAATTAAAGGCGAAAACCCTCAGAAGCTTCCTTAAATGCAAAGCCGTAAGAGAACCCACCATCGAAAATAAATAAGGTCAACATCCATAATTAATTTTTAAAAAAATGTTAAAAAGTAATGGGTTAATAAAAAAAAGATTCGGCCACGTCAGGATAATGAGGTGAAAATTTGGGACAAGACAGTCAGAGGAGCCGTAGAATAGAAAGATAACCGTCGTCAGCATTTAACTGTCGGTGGAGGAAGCGAAATCACGTGGAAGTCATGTGGAGGGCTGGGAAGATGACGCGACAAGTGTCACGTGTCACGAAAAGACAGGACGCCCCGTAATTAAAGGGTGTACACGTCGGCCAATGGAGTTTGGGTTTTGTTTTGTCAAAGACGACGACACGGTGGCGGAAGCAGCTACCGGTTTGATTAGTCCACGTCCGAAATTGATTGGTCCAGCCCATGTGGTTTCATGGTCCAGCCCATTTGAACAGGACCACTCAGCTGGCGTTTCTTTGGTTTGGTTTGGTTTGGTTTGAACGACATCTACATATGCCTTGCCCCCTCCAAACTAGGGCTATTTTATTCGCTCTCAATTTTTCATCTTCTACATTTTTTTAAAAAAAAAATTCGTAAATTAGAGATATCAAATTTAATAGTAATATTTGTATAATATATATCTCAATATCATGATTATGTATAATTTTATAACTCTGTCGACTTTGATATGTCACTTTTTTTTTTCTTTTTTAATTTAAAATATATATTAACAAAAGGTGATGATATAATAGATGGTTTAATGGAGAAAAGATAGAGCATATAGTTAAAAATAAATGAATAGAACATGTTATCATGAACTACAATGTCGTCTCCCAAACTAATCAAAAAGAGGATATTTTCTTATCGAAATAGAAAAATAGTGATCAAGATAACGGACCCAAAGTTGTACAACTTAAGTGAGACTCCTTTCAAAATGGAATCAATTTTTTTTTCTTTTTTCTTTTTATTATTTTTTTTCTCTTTTTTGGTTTATGGGTGAGGAGTGAAGTTTTGTGATAAATTAAATATAGTATAAGCAAACTCAAATCAACAATTTTAAAGCAGAATAGAAGTATTGAGTGTTAGAAAAATAGGGGAGAAAATTTTAATTTTTATAGAAGTTTTTGTTTATTCTTATTGTAATGCGAATTAAATCATCTATAATACAAGCAGATAATTTAATAATCTGTGAACAAAATAATTTTCACAAATATATCAGATTAAATAACATATCTTGATTCATGAAGTAGATTACTTAAAATAGTTTGTGAGCATTGTTTTTCCCCTTTTCTTTAAATTTTCAGTTTTACTAACTCTTCTTGATGAAGAGAAAATATTACTTGATTAGATAGAGAGATGAACAATACCTACGTTAGGTATTTACCTTGTGCTCGAGTTTTAAAATTTTTTTAATAAAAAAATATTAGTTAGAAGATTAAATTTGTAATTTTAAATGATCAATAACTAAATAAACATAAACTTAAAAATTTAAAAACGAAATTTAATAATATATTGGTTAATTCATTGATTCCTTGTATCTAAAGGATGATTTGAACTAATATGTGACATTATTTTAAATATACAAATTCAACATTATGATGATAGTTTGGTTAGAAAGGGAGGGAAGATGAGGATGGAATGAAAAAGAAAAATCAATGTATTTGTGTGGAACATGAGAGATTAGGTTTGAGTCTGGTCATTTTGGAAGAAATTGATTTGAGGAAATCTATGCATTATTTGTTGAAACTTTGATCTAATCAAAGAAAGAAAGAAATGGAAAAATGACTTAACGAAATGGATGTTTCAACTACGGTTCTTATCTCAAACAATATGTGTCTTCCATTCAAAAGAGGTGAAGGAAAGATCAGAGAGACAAATATATTTAACAAACACCAATATTTAGATACATCGAAGACTATAACTCATCTTTTGACAATCTATTTTGTCCACACATTAGAAAAATTAAAAGTATTTAAAAAAAAAAAGAAAGAAAAGTTTTTCACGTGATAAATTATAATTAAAAAATTGGACAACTGAATAATCTGTACAAATATAAGTCTAGCCTAAATTGCAACCAAGTTTTTTTTCTTCACCAAATCGTGGAACCTACATATCGTTTTTCAATATTGGAAATACTATTCACTCAAAAATACTACTGCATTTAAATGTAAGTAACTATTTTCTTCGAGGCATAACGATAAACAATTTAATTATTTGATATAATATAATTATTTGCTTAAAAATGCATGGAAAGAAATAATCTTTTTGGTCTCTAAGTTTTGAGCCTTCGTTTCTATTTAGTCCGTAAATTTCAAAATGTTATACTTTTATTTCTGAATTTTAACTCTAACTTTTTTTTGGTTATTAGGTTTCAAAATGTTACATTATTATATTTGAGTTTTGATTTTAGTTTCTATTTAATCCATAAGTTTGTTATTTGACATTAACTTTCAGTTATTAATTTAAATTAATTATGTGGTTAAATTTTTTATTAATTTTAGTAATGATGGAAAATTAACGAAAAATAATTTAATTATAATTAAATTAATAAATAGATTTTTAAACCAAAGACTAATAGTGATTACTTTTTTAAAATCAAAATTATAAATTTAAATCTTAAAATTCTAAAGACCAAATCCACATAAAACTTAAAATTCAAACATAAAATATAACATCTTCAAATCTAGAAATTAAATTCATAACCAAGATTCTCAATTCATACAAGTGATGAAATATTAATATTAAGAAGGATAAAATGGAAATAAATAAATGAAGAGATAATTCTAGAAAAGGGCCAACAATGTGTTAGAAGTAGAAGAGAAGTGAGATTGAGATGTTGAATTGAGAGTGATGGTGCTACAAAAAGTCACTTTCAAACCATTAGTCCAAATTAAATTAGCCCCAACCTATTTGAGTGGTGCTTCTGCCTTTTGTCTCTCTCTTTCTTTTAAATTTTCAATCAGCTTAAAAAACAAGCCAACTCTTTTTCATTTATTTCCTTTGCCTTCTCTTTCCAAATTCCCTCCTTGTCTTTCTCAATTTGTTCACTTGTCCCTTTTCACCCCAACCCTATATCTTGTTTTTTCAAAAATAAAATAAATTAATTAGACCTAAAGCATTCGAATCAACTCAGTCCACATATTTAACGAGTCTTTAGTTTGGGTTGGGTTGAATTTATCATATTGTAAGAGTCGTTTGAGTTTCAATCAATTTACATTGAGAATAAAATCAAGATGTTTCTTATCTCTAAATACAAGATATTTGAATTATTAAATATAAATTGTTAGTGCTTGGATATTTCGTCCACGTTCAATGTCGTTACCGGTCTCTAGTGGGTTGACCTTCCGCCTGGTCTCACTTTCTAAGTTGACCTGTGTAAAGAGATCCTCGCACCAGTGTGGTACCAAATCTACCACACTCTAATGCCTAAATTAGTATAAGAAGTGTATCATCCAGCTAAACACACATAAAGTAAGGTCAAAGTTCTCATTTGGAGATTACTTAATTTTCCCATGGGGTCGATGACGGGGTCGAGGTTGTAGGCTATTAGAGTTGTTTCCATCGATGTCAAAGTTGTTCCTAGTGCTTGAGCTTGTAAGGTATCAACCCTAGCACAATTCGATTATTTTCCAATTGGTAATCAATTTATTGGTTGAAACTAGTTAGCCCAAATCTCAGGACACTAACTTTTCCCTTTCGGGACACACATTTCTTTATGCCTCTTCTCAATACCCTATGAGTTTAGGCATATTCATAAGATTTAAACCTTGTTTTGGATATCCCTCAATATATATGGGTGATATAATTTTAAGATTAATTAAGTTGAGGAATTTGTATGAACATGGAAGTTGGTTGTCATGCATGTAAGATTGGAGTCGGGGAAATACATTTCAACTAGGAGGGAGTTTTGGTCCTATATTTTCAATTGTCTAATTTTTAATCCCTATGTTTTCAATAATCTTAAATTTAGTCCTCATTGTCAATAATCTTAAACGTGGAAATATATTTATTTATTGATTTAAATATTTTTATCGAATTTTTTTTTTTTTTTTTTGTAAAATTGAGAATTTCAAATTTTCATCAACATTGACATTTTAAACATTGTTTACTCCAATAGATAAAATATGATATATTTTTCACCAAACAAATTGTTTCGTTATCAAATTATTGAAAACATAGTTAAAACTAAAATTTTTTATTTTTTTTATTTTTTATTTTTACTGAAGGTTGTTTCAACCACAAGTAGAAATGTATGAAAATTTAAATTTTGATATCAAGAAAATGAGCACATGTTAATTATATGGAAAATATGCACAAAACATAAAATGTCAAATTAAAAAATAATAAATTTCTAAATTCAAATTAAGATATATAGGTAATGTTTTATTAAGTGGCCAAAACTAAAGGATTAGTCAAAGTTATACGAATATATTAGGTGAACAAGAGATCTATGGTTTTGAAACCCTTCAACTAAATGACTAAAATTGTAATTTAAGTTTTTTTTTTTCCATTTCTAGGGTGGACAAGATATTTTTGCATGATAATATCAACTTTACTTTTTTCAAAAAAAAAAAAAAAAAAAAAACTTTTTGTTTTTTCTTTTTTAATAGTGGTGGACCATAAAAAATCAATTCTACAAGATATTGTCAAGGTTTGCTTTTGAAGAAAAAGGAAAAATGTGGAATGAGGGAAGAAGAATGAAGTAGAGGTTAAGTTTAAGAGAAACACAATGACTTCCTTTTTTGAGAATCTGAAAAAAGAAACAGAAAGCAAAATTGATTGAATCCCACAGTTTTCACTTTCTGAAGTTTGCCTTTTGTGCATATAACCTCCCACCATCATCTCTCCTAAAACTCTTCTGTTTCCCCATTTTCATTTCCCTCCACCATCACTTTCACTCTCACTCCTCTAAACTCTAAATACAAACCTTATTTTTCTATTTCTAAATCAACTCCGTCTCTTCCTCAAAAACAAAAACAAGTAACTCATGTATCTTATAAAATTTGTTATATGTCGTCTATGATGTTGTATTAGAGAAACATGAAATTTCGTCTCAAAATCAATTGATAATGAAATAAGTAACTCATGCATTTGTCAAAACAAATATAGCTCAATTGAACATATGAATGTGTTTGCGACTAAGAAGTCGTTAGAATCCCTACCCTAGTTGTATTTAAAAAAAAAAAGTAATTCATGGATCTTTAGATTATGAGGCTCCATCATCTTTTTGATGTACGATCTTCATCATCAGCATATTAGTATATTGCATTTTCATATTAAAAACATAGTTTACAATTTTTAATTTTGGCAAAAAAAAAAAAAAAAAAGCGACCACTTACCAGAAGAAAAATGAGAAATCTTAGTGTAAGTATTGAATACAAATCAAAATTAAAACACAAAATTGTATCTCACGGGGCCGAAAAGAAACTTCTAAAAAGATATAGCTAGATTTTGCATTTAGTATGAAAAGTATTTAATAGGTTTTTAAACTATCATTTTTCTTTTTTACTGATTAGTATTTTTAAAAATCCTCATATCTATTAGACAAAATTACAGACATATTAAACGTAAAATTCAATTTACATCAAATAGGTTAATTACTTTTTAAAAGTTTTGAACATATTAAAGTCTATTAAATACAAAACTAATAGCTAGAAAATTTATTAGACATTTTAAAAATTAAGATCTATTAGATATTTTTTAAAGTTCAATTTTTTTTTTTTTAAGACACATACTTTAAAAAGCTAAACTTATAATTTAACCAATAATTTATTATAAAGTCGAATCTAAGTCAACTGCATATATACAGCATGTAAGCTAACGATGAAGAGATATGTTGTTTGAGTCCCGAACTTATTGTACTTAATAAAATAGTTGGAGGGAAATTTTTTTATTGGGCCTAAAAGCTTCACAGAGGTATCCAACCCTTGAATGAAGTTGTATAGAGACTGTCTCTTTTAAGGCCAGCCCATTAGAGGATTAAATAAGCCTTTTCAATTGCAGTTTAGATCTCATTCTCACCTGTTTATTCATCTTCTATGATTAATTTATTAATTATTATTGTTGGGATAATGAACTATCCATTAATCTCTACAATAGTATAGTATGATATTGTCTAGAGTAAAATCTCATGACTTTGTTTTTAGTTTCACCTCAAAAGGCTCGTAAGATAACCATTATTTATATATTTATTATTGTTCTCTTATCTAATGAATGCAGAATTTTGTTTGCTTTCCATGTGTATAGATTTTAGGCCATTATTTTTTAAATTCTATAATAGTTAAGTGTTATTTTCCCTACAAAATTGTTCAACTTTTATTATTATTATTTTTTTTTTTTTAAAGAAGATTGCTCTCTTATTTTTCACAATTTTTTTCTTTAAGAAAAAGAATTAGAATATTTGATCCATAAAATTTAATGAATGGTTGTGTGTGCAATGAGGCAAATGCCCACAAATCCATTCTCCATAAATTGAATTAGATGTCCAATATCAGTTGTGCTGTGCATAAGCATAAGAGAAAATTATCAATACTAAATAAATTATGTGCATTAATAAATACACTATTTTCATTTCATATATATATATTTATATATATATTTATATAAAACAAATATAAGATGATTTAGGCACTTGCCAAAACAAGAATAGTCCAATTAATATAGATGTGTTAGTGATCAAGACATATGTAGTTTGAATTCTCTCACTCCCTTATACTAAAAAAAATTTTAGGCCCATTATTTTAATACTTTGAACATACTTCCATTCCATTCTAATGTCCTAAACTAAATCTCAATTCTAAATTGCCTTTAAAAAATCAATTCTAAAAAATCTGGAGCAACTTAGGAGAAAAAGGGTAATTAAAATGTTAAACATTATATATATTTTTGTGTATCGCTCTAGGTCGAAACCAAGTTAGGTTTTGGCGAAATAAATAAGAGCAATTGTCGCGCATCGAAAATATTTAAGACAATATTTAAACACTGTAAAAGGAGTCTATATCTTTTGTATCAAATCCTCCTAATTTAAAACATTCTAGGTGTGGTATATTAGCTCAATTATTTGAATGGTATGATCTTTGAGAAAATGCTCTTGTAATTGAGGCTAGGGAATAATTATTTTGTGTGACTGTAAGAGTTTTTCCAATAATAGATTTTTTTTTTTTTTTGTGGTTTTTTCTCCCATTAGAGTTTTTTCCACGTGAATCATTGTGTTCCTAGTTTTATTGTTTTATTCTAATTTCTTGCTTATTCTTGGAGTAGTAGTAGGAAGGTTTTCCCAACAAACCAAATACAGATCTTTTTCAACATGTTTTGTCTTAATTTTTAAGAAGTCACCCAACATGAGATTATTCCAACTCAAATGCACTTAAGTTTTGAGTTTTTTTTTATGATTATTGAGCAAGAAAAGAAAAGAAAGATGCAATTTGTTGGTATATCTAATTTAGATGTGGTCTCGTTTGACTCATGCATCTCCCTCCTCTATTTGTGTGTCACAATTAGAGGCTCTACTTAATTATATGCGGTACGTAAAAGGAGGGAAGAGGAATGAAATGTTAAAATAAAAAAATAAAAAAAAAAAAAAAAGGTATAGATATGTTTATAATATATGGAGGGAAAATTTTGTGCATCCCCATAAGGTAATTAATAAAGTTAAACAAAAAAAAAAAAAAAAAAGAAAAAGAAAAGAAAGAAAAGAAGGGGGGGGGGGGGGGGGGGGGGGGAGAGAGAATAGAATGTGTGTTGACTGTTGGGAGGATTGAAAAAGCCTGCGGATATGCATGTGTGAGTGCTCGTGTGGGGGAACAAATGGTCTCTTTCTTGTCTCCATAAACTCACTACACAAAACTTCTTTAACTTCACATCTTCCATTTCCTTTACCTCTTTCTTTCACAATCTCAATGTCCCTAACACATCCGCCCTCCTTTTCATGCAATTTTCTTTTTATATATATATATATATATATATTTATAATTTCTCTGCCTTTTCTTCCTTTAACTTAATCAATTAATCTACTATATATATATCTTTAAACCTACCTTCAATATATGGTTGTTGTAACGCCCCCAAATTTCATTTATATTCGTTTTTTTATTCTTTACGTTTTTTGGATTAATGTTTAGTCACGTGTTATATGTAAATTAGGGGTGTTCGTTCGGTTGGAGTTGAGTTGGGTTCAAACACTTTTTAGATCGAATTCAATTGTTCGGGGTTGTAAGTTTCTTCAACCCAAATAATTATCCCTTATTAAATAATGAACCCAACTCAATCCAACCATTAAATATTTGGATTGGGGTGGTTCGGGATACACTGGTCATTTGTTTAAATTTTTGTTCTAAAAATAAGTAAAATGTTAATATGTAAATTTAAAAAAAAAAAATTCATATATTAAACTAAGATTAACAACTCCAATTTCAATTCAATTTATATTGTGAAAATTTTCTTTCCATTTATTATAGAATAAATTATTCAAAAAATTCAAAAATTTTAAAATACATATATATATTTTAAATTAATAATAAGTTGGGGTTGGTTTGGGTCATTTAAAAGTGAACCTCGTGAACGAACCCAACCCATAAAATTTTTATTTATTTGAACCCAACCCAAACTATAAAGGTTGGGCTGGGTTGATCAGTTTTTCGGGTCATCAGGATTTTTGAACACCACTTTATAAACCTTTTAACCCTATTAAGGCCTTTATAATTTGTATTATTTGATATTTTTCTCTATTAATAAATTGATCTCTTCCTCTAACTATGGACATAGGTAATGCACTATTAGTAAACTATACCACATAAATTTTTGTGTTGATTTATTTACAGTTTACGTTTTTTAACCGTCTATTTCGTAATTAACACAACTAGATCGATGTATTTTTCTTTGGTTCAGATTGTATATTATATATGAGTTTTGGTTGTTTATATAATGATTTATAAATTTGAAAGGGAAAAAAAAAAGATTTTGGCTAATGGGTACACAAGATCTTGAAGATTGAAGATTTGTTTCTACTTGGAAAAATAACATTTTATACTTACGATGATGGTAATGTACACATGACGTTACGTTGAGAAAGAAAATGTTTTTTAAAATTATACAGTGTGTTTGACTCATGAAGTTAGATTTATGTAATATGAGACTAGGAAGCATAATTAATTCTTTTATTCTCTATTCATTTTCTTTGCATAATTTAAATACCGTTATACTAGCTATAAGTTTAACAACAACGTTATTCTAAGCCGCAGATGAGGGTACTAAAAATGTGTTAATTCAATTGAGATATTCTGGTGCACTTACTCACTCACACTATCGTATCTTTCTTATAAAAAAAAAATAATAATTGTGTAATATGTGAGACTGTAGAATTAACTTTTGGAATGGTAAAAGGTGACCTATCCATTAAATTATATGGGGTGTTTGGCCCCTAACTTCAAGTGAGTGGAGTGATTTATTATAGTCCACTTTATGTTTGAGGTTCCAATTATAATAGTTGGTCTTTCTAACTATTATAATTCACAACTAATTACAATATTACTATTTTAAATCCCTCTTTACTACGGTTATAACCTAGACTAAATTAGTTTTCACCTCAAACACAAATTATTATAACCTATAAAGGATTATAACTCACATACCGTAATAACTATTGACTATAATAACCAACTTAGTACCTCAAACACTCCTTGTTTGAATTGACAAATACACATCTCGAATTTTCTAACAATGTCACAATTTTTCTTTGTAATGCTTTGAGAAGGCACAGGTTAATGAGTTGAGAAAAAAAAAAAAAAAAGTCAAAATTTCATCACATATACAAAGTTAGAGAGAAATCAAAAGGTACGAAGATGAAGAAGTTGTCCAAATGTTGGGAGATATATTGATTATTATTGAGGAAGAAAATGAAAAGAGATTAAACAAAGGTATGTTTGGTGTAATTGTAAAAAGGAAAAGCAAAGAAGGAAGCCCCACAGCACAAATGCAAGGCTGAGTTTTGAAGATGTAATAAGTTTTTTCTGTGTCCCATCCTTTTAATCAAGTGTTCAAACACACAAACACCCAATGTCCTTGAAACTTTAAACACAACCATAACATTCTTAAACTCCCCATGTGAGATTAATTGCCACACACACACACACACACACACACACATATATATATATATATTTTGCCCCTTTTCAGGCTTTGTTTCATGCAATAATTTCTTCTTCCACACACTAAGAAGGGGAAGAAAGAAAGAAAGAAAGAAAGAAAGAAAGGGAAAGTTCTGGGATCTGATGACAAAGAAGGGAGAAAAAATATTGGTTTAAAGGCGTGAGGGAATCTGCTTGGTTAGGTGGCACGCCCAAATCGAGTGGGAAAAGAAATTTTTTTTAATTATAAATTTACTCCTTTAGCCAATTTCATTTTATGGTAAAAATCTTTACTTTCCTATTCATGTTCTGGAAAATTAAACTAAAATTTGAAAATTACAAAATGTAGTTTTTACAGATAGTTGTTTTTAAATATAGCGAACTGAGTCAAAAATATTTACAAATACACAAATACAGTGATAAACAATGATATTTCTATCCGTTTTGGCATTTCAAATAATTACCTTTTTAACAACTTGCTTTTGGTTTTGGCATTTGACTTAGAATTCAACTCTTTTACTTTAAGATATATGAATACCATTGTAAGATATTGAGAGGAATTAATAGGTTTAATGTTAAAAAAACAAAAAACGAAAAGTCAAATGGTTGACAAGCATATCTAAGATTCCTAGAATTTGTTTAACCTTCACTTATCAATTTGAGTTTTTGGGTTAATCAATAATTTAATGTTGTATCAAAGCAAGTAGTCCAATAAGTCTTTCATTCAAACCCATGTAATGGTATTTCTTTCCCAATTAATATCAATTCCACTTGTTTAGTCTTCTACATATAAGTATATTTCAAGTCCATAAGTGAGGAGAGTGTTAGATGATATAATATTAATTTTACCTTTCACCCATGAGTTTAAACTTTTGGGTCAATTAATGATTTAACAGGTGTCACATATATAAACTTTCTTAACCCTACTTATTCAATATCTCTTTATTTTTTACTCTGCTCTCCTTAAGATAATAAAATTATTTCACGTCTACTTATAGACGTAGCTAAAACCCAATTAATAAACTACATAAATTTATGTCTTGATTTTTTCTCGTTCTTATTCTTTGTTTGTCGTTTGTTTCATGACACTTATAAATAGTTCAAAATCGTAGAGACTATTAGTGAGAGTTTTATCAAACTATAAAGGCTAAATCTTAATTTTGTCAAAATTATAGTGATGAAATTTGTAATTAACGAAAAGAGAAAAGAAAGAATTCAATGAGTTTGAATTAGTTTTGAAAAGGTGAGAGAGGGAGAGAGAGAGAGAGAGCAAAGTCCAATGAAGGTGTTCCCTAATGGAGGCTCAAGGCAAGGCTGCTTTCCCGGCGGTGTCTGCGGTTAAGGTTGAAGAAGGGACTTCAGTTATGCCTTGTTCTCTGTGTGTGCGCCCCTTAAATCTCTCTCTCTCTCTCTCTCACACACACACACACACAAACATTACTCTTTCTTCTATTAATTCTTTTCTTTTTTTCACATTCTTTACAATAATCTTTATTTTAGAAACCTAATGTGAATACAAATTGTCTAATCAAAACAGATAACCCTAATTGATTGTTCTTTTTTCCTTTTTTCCAAATATTATTACTTCATATAAGGAATGATGTGGGGATAATACGAGGATACACATCCACAGATTTGATGTTAATTAAGATCATGTTGATCAAAGCTAATTAAAGGGTTGATTTGAAACAAGTTGAAAATTTCTTCATTTAACTAGCCTTCTTTTTGTGATCAAATTTTAAGTAAATATTTCATCCACCATAGAGGAAGAATATAAATTATAAATATATTAATTGCATCCTATCGTTCAAAATGACTTTTCAAATGTTTAAAAGAACATTTTCAAGTGCAAAACAAAGTGTCTCTTAAGCACTTAGAAAGTCATTGCTTTTAAATGTGTTTTTCTACTTACCTTTTTAATGGTTTTTGTTAATAAGAATGTGTTTCTCTAAACTATAATGGAAAGTAATATGCATTTACTCGTTCTCTTGTAATAAACAAATATTGTTAAAAAGAATTTGAAAATGTGTGACCCTTCATATCACTCATTAAACTATACCTCATGCAAAGAAAGAAAAGTATACACATAAAAAATGAAAAATGAAAATTCAACAATTCCCTTAATATAGGTAGATAATTATTCCAACAGTATATTTTATAAACACTCAACTCAACTAGCCCAACAAAACACCAACCAAATAATTCAATAGAAGATAATATAATGTACACACATATATATATATTTTAATACTTATTATGGAAGGCAAGGGTAATAAGCCAACTATCTTATTCTCTCCTTGACATAGGTTTAATCAAATGGAACAACCACTTATGAAAAAGTGGTCATTAAAATAATATTAGTCCTAGAAAGAGAGGCACAATCAAAACAATTCTTTTTTTTTTTTTTTTTTTTTTTTGTGAGGATTTTCCCCCTTCTCTTTTTTCTTCTTTTTGGTGGAAGAATATTTCAGATGCATGCGCTATGGTATTAATTGAGTACAAACTAAGCATGAGGAAGGGCCAAAAAAAAAAAAAAAAAAAAAAAAAAAAAAAAAAAAAAAAAAAACCTAAAGTAAAGTGTGTTGTTATTCCCCTTCACATCATTTCCCTCACCTTCTTCAACCCCATACCCCAAGGAAGGCCCTTAAAACCCTACACAAACCCCATTATAAACATCCCATTTCTTCTTCCTTCTTATTCTTCCTTCTCTTCATTATTTCTTCTTTTTTTTTTTTTTTTTTTTTTTTTAAATCTCTCTTATGACCCATCATTTCAATATATACAACACACAAAGTTTGATTCATTACTATTCTCATGTCCTTTTTGGACCCAAATTTGAGCTCCCTTTCGCAACTCCATTATTCTTTCAAATATCATTCCACTTTTTTATGGTCTAACATCAAATCTTAGGTTATGTAAATTTATATGCTTTTAATCCCATTCTAATTATTGTAACCCTATCTCTATATTGATTTCTGCATATCTCTCTTTATTATTCTTCCCCACCACCACCAACAAAACCACCAACTCTCTACCTCCTCCTACTCCCACCTGACTCACCCTATTTTTTTTTTAATTTTTTTTCATCTAAAACATTCCATTTGTTTATTTCCTACCTAAAAATAAATATATTAAAAAAATAAGAAAACTTACCAAAAAAATTATTCATTTTGTTCTCCTTTTTGGTGCCTGAAAATGGGTCCAATTTTCTGGTATTGTTTCACTCAATAATTCTTTCTTCTTTTTGGTTGGTTAGTGGACACCTTTTCATACACAAAAAGAGAATTTACTTTACTTAACATAGAACCTCTCTTTCTTTTCCCTCTCCTTCCTGTCTATTGGTTTTTTCTTTTCTTTTTTTTTTTTCTTTCAGATTCATGATTTTTTTTTTTTTTTCCTTTTCTCTGTTTTTCTACTGTTTTTGATCTGCATATATATATATGTGTTTTTGTGTAGTAAAGGAGGAAGCTGAGATGATTTGGTACGAAAATGGGAAAGCGATATTGGTGAGGTTCAATCTGAAGACGGATTTTACAACGATTGTGAAGTACGATCTCTGATTGAGCCGCGCCAATATCACTTTTGTATCAAGTTGCTTTTCTTCTTCTTTAGGAAGCTTCTATTTCATTCTAACCCTAATTTTTCGTTTTTCAATTGTTTTTTTATTCTGGTTGGAGATCGGAGTTAGAATTGAACATATGATCTTATGATCAACCACATATATCTTAACCGATATAACTGTATTCAGGTAAGTTTGTTTTTCTTTATTTCTTAACTTCTTTCCCTTAGCACACTACCAACAAATTATCCTCATCAACACAACTGATTTTTAATCTAGAACGGGATGTGGCACAAACACGGCGTTGAATTTGGATTTTAAAGCACATCAAGCTCTTTAATCTGATTACCAATCAAAGTCTCAGGTATGTGTCAATGATCTACTACTAACTATTTAATTGTTCTGTCTTTATAATATATGTGAATGCATGAATATATAGTATATACAAAATGTGAATTGAAGTTCCAATTAGAATTCTGCCTTTTAATTCTTTCCCTCTTTCCCTTTTCTAGAACATGGTAGATTGAGTTGGAAAATAACAATATATATCAAATTTCAATACTGAAATGAGATATCTAAAATTTGAATATAATTAATTTGGAGAAGCTTTTACACATTATTATTTCTTTTTTCTTTTTTGTCCTTTTCATTTTAGATTTGGAGTGTCTTTTTAGTAGCCTTTCTGTTAGTATTTCAAAATCAAGCTTGAAAAATAGTTCTAAATACTATTATTTATGATCCTGGATATTATTAATAGAGTAATAAATACTTAACTAAGTTGCTTATTATTTGTTAAATGTAGCTGTGTAATGCACTCTGTATAAATTGCATTATATTATTTATTTTCTAAGCTAAGTTACTCTTAATCAGTGAACAACTAGTTTATTGTGGTGCAAATTTATGTGAGCTTAAGTGTTTTTCATACTGTCTCCTTCATCTTCATCACTTTTCTTTTATTTCCTTTTCAGCTAAGAACTAAATATAATAATAGATTCAATGAATATGTTTAATTGTTTATTTTTGCACATTTTATTGTTCATAATAATAGATAAATAGAGTATTATATAGAGAGATCCAGTATCAAATAGAGCTCCTTCAGTGTTCGAACTCATTTAAATCTAAAAGATCCAATTCTGCCATTCTATATAGAGAAATTACAATGGGTAGTAAACAAATAAGTGTATTTGCAAACATAGAAATGGTTCTTTTAAATTTTTATATGTTTTTAATAGTATATAAGTTATATTTAATTTGGTATATCAATGGTATAACAAATCATATATTAATTGATTGATATATCTGATTTAGACTGCAACACAGATGTATCAATAGTATATTAGTAGTCATCAAAAATTCATTTCATATACATTTGTAGTGTATCAATATATCATTCGGGATCTAAATCCATTTTTAGTGTTGCATTGTTGTATCACTAGTTTATCAATACTCATTCAAATTTTATTTAAACTGTAACATAGATGTATCGATAGAATATCAGTAGTCATTAAAAATTAATTTCATGTATATTTTTAGTGTATCAATAGTATATCACTGAAGATCTAAATCTATTTTTAAGTATTGTATTGGTGTATCAATAGTATATCGATAATCATTCAAAACTAAATTTCAAGTATATAGATTATTAGTAAATCAGTTGTGATAGTTAAACACTTATTCAAAATTCATTTAAAGTATAAATTAGTTTATCAATATTGATCAATGTTCATAAAAAACTAATTTCAAGTATATCATTAGTGTATAAGTAGTATATCAACATTTGTTCAAAATAAAATTTTATATAACATTGTAATTTTGATATATCAATTGTATAACTTATATACTTTATGTTGCTGGTAGATTAGTCAACTAATATACCAAATATAAAGTATATCAAATATACTATTGATATACATGTTGATATACCAATAATAGTAAATTTTGAATAATAAAAAATGATAATGTGCTTCACTAATGCTTTTTTGTTATATTTGCAAATTTTGAAAAATCATTGCTAAATTTGTAATTTTTATAACTTTTTTTTTTTTTTGTTATTCTTGTAAGTGCCCCTTCTATTTTGTTGGGTTTTTTTTTTTTAATCTTTTAATCAACAAATGTTCATGTTATAAATTTAGAAGTTAAAAATCAATATATGAATAATCGAAAATATTTGTTTGGAAAGTTTAACTAAACAAATAGTTCATATCTGAATAAAGAGAAATAATTTTCCAAAAACACGACAAAATAACTCGAGAAATAGGTGAATCTAATGAATGACAATACTAGCTAACCACAATGTCACACAAATAAGATATGAGATAGAATACCATATAGTAAAACAAATAGAAGATGAACACACAAAAGTTGGTAACCCAGTTTGGTGGAATCACACTTGTGTCTAAAGGACGGACAGTGTGCCCGATGAAAAAAACTTCACGAAAAGAGTCAAGTGTTTGCAATGAAAACTATTTATAGTACACAACTATCTTGACTCCAAAGAGCTTACTCCTAATGAAGAGTTTAGGTTCCCTTAAACTTGAAGCTCTCTCTCTTAATGCACTAAACATCAAGGTTTCCCCTAAACTTGAGACTTCTTCTCTTAGTACAACGTTACGATTCTCATCTCATGTTTGAAACAAACCAACCATCAAACACGTTTGCTTAGGTACAACCTAAAAGTGAGATTCTCTCACCAATCTTCAACTTAGACTCTACTAAGTAAGAATCAATACAATAACTTATTTATTGAATCAATACAAGAAGGTAAACTTTCAATTGTACACTAAGAGCATACAAACACGACCTCACCACGAGGAAGAACACAATTTATCACACAATAATTATTCTTTTTCTGCAACAAAATTCTAAAGTACTAACCTTAAAAATGAAGATAATACGATAACTGCAACAGTAGAACGGTCAACAATCCTCAAACTTTGAGCCAGCGTGATCTATTAAGTTCTTCCTTTTCCATTGACTAAAGTGAGCCCTTGGGTGGATTTGAAACCCATAATGTAACTTGACCTTGTGGCTTCTCTTCTACGATTTCATCCGCTTGTCATGTCAGGTGATGACATCCACTTATTGTATCGGGGGATGACGATCGACTTGTTGTGTGGGGCCATGAGGATCGATTTTCTGTGTTGGGCTATAAGGATTGACTTGTGTGTCGGGCAATGAGGATCAACTTGTTGTGCGGGATCGACTTGTTATGTCAGGCCATGAGGATCGACTTGATGTGTTGGGCCATAAGGATCAACTTGATATGCTAGGCCGTGAGGATCGACTTGTTGTGCATGATCGACTTGTGGTGTCTGGTGATTAAGATGAACTTGCTACGTCGAGCGAGGGACTTATTGCACTAGGTGAGGGCCTCGCCACGCCAATGGTGATGGGGGAACGTCAACTGTACTAGTGGTGATGGGGAGCACCTTATCGCGCCAATGGTACTTGGATGTCACTATGGTGCTTCCGTGGGTGGTGTCTAAGGAAGATTCTGGCGTCAAAGTGTCGATGATCCTAGAGCTTCAAGATATGTGCCAACAGATGGAGGTCTCGGGGGAGGATTTGGGGTGTCGGTGATGCTAGGGCTTCAAAATAGGCGCCAACAGGTCGTTGTATCGGGGGAGGATTTCAACATCAAAGTTCTGATGGAAGTGGCGATGGTAGTGGTTGAGGGTTTAATTTCTGTGGGGGGGGGGGGGGGGGGGGGGACATTGGTTATCAGGGTTGATTGTGAAGCTTTTGAAGCCATTTCTCTCATATGATAAAAATAGAAGAAGGAAATAAAAGAGGGTTCATGACGTAACTTGGGGTTTTGTATATAAATTGTGATAAAAAGAATGTTTAATTTATAAAATATAAGGAACAAAAAAAAATAAACAAGTAAGGCAGAAATCTTCGTTAAGACAAAAATGGAAAGTTGTTGAATATCTGCAACAAAAATGGAAAAAAATATTCTCCAGACAGAAGTAACGCAAACAACCATTATGCTCTTGATAAGAGTACCGACACACAACAGTTTACCTTAAAGAAAAACAACAACTAACATAACTGAACTAACAAGCTCCCCTTTGGCTAATTTTTATTTTAAAGGCAAACACCATAGGAACAATAGAAAACCAACTAGCTTGAGTGAAAAAATAACAAAAGAGAAGCCAAACACCACAACCATTAGTCATTTAAAACAAACAACCACGATTGAACAAAGATGGAGCCAAAAACAAGAAAGCAACAAACAAAATCTTAACCAACAACCAATAAAATCTAAACCACAAAGACTTAACACAATTTACCTTCTACTTTTGCCTTTTTGAAAAAAATCACTGATTATTAGTAGCCCCATATGTAAAAGCCCTATTAGACCTAAACAACACTAAACACAACAGTTGTATAACGAGCATCAACTTGAGCTTTTCAATCAATGAGGCTACAAATGACACCACTCACAATACATGATTCAATAATAAGAATTTTCAGAATACAAGTGCCAAGCTGAGTGTGAATAACAAACCACCTTTAGGAACTTGCAAATTCTTGGGCAAAGGCATATCATTAGCATTGGAAGGGTGAGTGTTGTGAATGATGTCTCGAACGACATGTGCCTCTTAAAACAATTTATAACTTAAACTAATAGGTAATGGAGCAAGACCTAGAGCATCATGAGAACCAAAGATAGTAGGACATTGAGACAACATAATACCACATAAAAGACGACGAAAGCAAATATATTTGCAGCTTAATAGCATAAGAATCAACATGCCTCAACGATTGATTGTAAACGAAGATCCCAAAGTTGAAATAAGATTGCGTACCAATTTGATAAAAGAGACTAATAAAGGTTAGAAGTGTTGGGATTAGTGCCTTAAAGCCTCGTAATTAATTTGTTATTTAATAATTATTGAATTTAATTATTAAATATTAAATATAAAATTACTCATTTTAAATATAATTCAAGGTTATTAAATGTAATATTGAATAGTAGGTGGTTGACATACAAGTGGATCATGTTTAAGAAATAACCTAAAGGACTTGAACAATAGGGTTACGCTCTCACTAGCCTAAAAGAGACTTGGTTTATGATTGGATCATAAATATATTGTTCATTAGAAGATTAGTGGTACTGAGGATGCAAGAATTACCAGGAAAAAACTAATATTTGACCTAACTATAATTACAAACAACCCCGTGAAGTGTCGACTTGCTTGTAAAGATTTAATTAAAGAGTTTAATTAATCAATTTAGTATCATTGAAGTTATAACCTGGAGGTCCATAAAATCTCATTGTTAGCTCATACGAATATTTAGGGAAATTGATTTGAAACGTTTAAATTAATATTAATATATTTTATATATTAAATGAGAGGAAAACATATTTATCGTATTTGGTAAAATAAATATCAAATAAATTATTTAAGGGTTGATACATTAAATAAAATTATATACATATACATACTACATATATATAGATTCATATAAAAAGATATATATTAGGAAACTTAAAATCTAAGATATTAAAATATAAATATAGTATAATTAGTATTGTCCTATTTAGGTCACTATAAATAGGACATTCATGAGGTGAAGGTTTTCATGATGTAGAAAACTGCAGAGAAAGAATTTTCTATAGAACTTTCTAATTCCTAAAAATCACATAAAAATGTTGTTAATTTTTGTCATTTTTTACTTTCTTTTCAAAGGATCCCATAAGCCATTGGTTCCTTATTAGAATCTAATGCATACTTCAAAGGTATGTAATTTTTCTTAACCATTAACTATTTTTATTTAATTCTTAATATCAAAGTAGACTCAATACTTCCACTCGGGGATGAATCATTCATTCCCTTCAGGAAAAAGGCCCGAACAATCTTTAGAAGGGCACTAGTTTACAGTGTCATTCTTATGATATTTGACACTCAAATCAATAGCAACCAACTGACTTGATTGAGGCTAGCTAATTCTCACTCCACCAGTCTACTCAATAACCAAATCTTCTATTGATGGATGCTTCTCATGCAGAGAAGGACTTTCTTCATGTTCCAAGAAAGTTTTAATAATGGTTGGAGAGATGCTAAAACAAAAACTTTTAACATGTAACCTCAAATAATTTACAATCATCAAATGAAGAAGGGAGATTCACAATAAATTCTCGAAAAAATTGAGGGTAGAAGGGACCACGTCGTAACACAGTATTCAGCAAACCAGCATGTTGTATCAAATCCATAATTTCCATACAATTTTGAGCTTGCTTATATGACTGTTTTTCAGCAATAATAGGACGGTGAACTACATACATCCACTTTTGTACATTTTCCTCATAATGGAAAGAAATCTTTCATCTTCCAGTTCTGGTGGGGGGCTTTCCTCAAACAACTATTTGATGAAAAGTAAATAGACTTGTTAAAAATCTTTCCCAACCAACAAAATAAAATGTATAATCACTGATCAATACAACCTACACTACTAAATAGTAAATGTTGCAAGATCGAATCAATTAGTAAGGAAGCACAAAGATTAGTTTTACAAAGCCAATTAATTAGTTAGTTAAAACGTAAATGGAGGGTTTGGTGTGGTTTGAGAAGCATTCTTGTGGAAAAATAAAATGTGGAATGTAAAGTGCAAGAAAAGTAAAAACAATCTATCTTGAGTTTTAGAGATATCCTTAATTGCTTTCTTGATCATTGATCGTATGCAAATATATAGGGTTGGCAAAAAAAACTCGCGGGGGCAGGGCCCTGCAGGTCGGAGAATCCCCAATTGGGTCAAATTGGGGACATTCTCCGGTTACTTGTTCGGGGACAAGGCGAGCACAGGGAGGGTATCCCTGCCCTGGGCCCGCCACGATTTATCCCTGACCACCTGTTTATATATATACATACACATATACAAATATACATACAAATATACATACATATATACATAAATATATACATATATATACACATATACATATATATATACATACATATGTATATACATATGTACATACATACCTACGTACATATGTGTGTGTGTGTCTATCTCGCTCTGTATTGTTCTGTCCTCTCTCGCTCTGTCTTGCTCTACTTATAGTTAGTAATTTGGTCTCACTCGCTCTTGTCGTCTTGCTCTACTTATAGTTAGTAATTTGGTCTCATTCGCTCTTGCCGTCTTGCTCTCACTCTATCTCGGGGAATGGGTCCCCACGGGGACTCGTTTCCCCGACAGTAGGCGCGGATGGGGGTAAATTCCCCCTTGCCAACCCTACAAATATACTTCTATTGTTGCCCATGCTTAACCTGAAGAAATTGAATTCTCAGCAAAAGCATTTAATTGCCTTTTGTTTAAAAATAAAATTGAGAAAAGCATAAAACAGTAAATTACATAATCATAAACATATTGTAGTTACAATCGTTAAGCATGAAAAGGGAGCAAAAGAGATTACCTTTGTAAAAAAAAAATTCCCAGCAATTCTTCTTTTTTAGTGAATCGAACTTTTTTTCCTGTTTGGGAATGCCCCAAAAGGGCTTCCTCGCTATGACTCTAACAATTACCGATTTGTGGGAGTCTCTTTTGAAAGGGTAAGGGAATTGACAGAACTTTTCTTGAATAATGCAACCACTCCAAAATACCAGGGAGACTGTATTTAAAGAGAGAAACGGAGTGTAACTCCCCACTCCCCTTAATATCATTCCCCTTCATGAAGGGGAGTGATATTTATTTAATTAATATCTTCTATTTAATTAAATGAATATTTGAATTATATTCAAATGTATAATTCTCTTATAACCTAACGTTTTAAAATGAATCTCGTTCATATAAACTTAACCTATAGTTTTATTATTTGAATCATATTCAAATACACTAACTCTCTCATATTATATAGTTTAATTTTGAACCTTATTCAAAATTTGTTGGGATTGATGTCCTAAATCGCATGGGTTTAAATTGTAAATACAAATTATTTATTTAATAAAATAAGAGATTTTATTCGACATTTAGAATCCAATAAACTAAGATATGAGGTTATTTTATGTAGCTTGAATAGTATATGGTAGACATACAAGTGGATCATGTTCAAGTAATAACCTAAAAGGTCTACTGTATATGGATAAGGTTGGGTGCCTTATCTTAGTGATATTGCAGACAGACGACCCACTTTGTAATTGTTACAGAGTTATAAGTGTTACAAATTATATGATCCAAATAGTTCATGTGGAGACATGTGAGTGAAAGTATCCTTTACAAAGAGTTTGTATAAGACCAGACCACAAAACAATTAATCTCTCTTTATAACACCGTTAATTAAAGAGACTAACATTTCATAGGATAACCATAAGTAACTCAATCTCAATCCTGAGTGAGTTATGGACTCTTGTCTATGAGGGCAATCCTTTGATTTGTATGGGTGAGAGTGGCCCGTATCGCCGACTCAATAAACCTACCATTTTGGGAATTTGTACAAATAGGAGAGTTGGGAACATAACTACACAAGATGAAGTTCACTCCTTCCCGTCCTTAAGGAAAATAGATAAATTGCTCCCTTAACTGCTAACTCCAAGTCTTGAACAAGAGACCCCTTTCTCTCTCATTGGCCCGAGAGGGATTTGTTTATGGTGGGACCATAAACAAGTTGTTCATTAAAGGAGAAAGAAATAATTACAGGGGTAAAAAGGTAATTTGATCTAGTTGTAATTACGAATAATTTGTGAAGTGTCGACTTACTAATGACTAGTTATATCCATGTACATAAAAGTATATCTATAATGTGAGTACTGCAGCTGTGGGTCTTTAATGGAGTGACTTGTAGTTAATGAATGTTGATTAATTTAATTAAAAAGTTTAATAAATTTAATCTCGAATGATTGGAACTTTTAATCTGTACGTCCATTAAATCTTCCTGCTAGCTCACTAAGAGTAAAACAAGGATCAATTTTTTTTTGGATTAATTTGAATTATTCAAATTATACAAGGGAATTTTATATTAATATGATTAATACAAAGTATAATGTGTGTGTGTGTTTATATATATATATATATATATATATATATATATATATATATATATAATTTATAATTAAGACTATATAATATGAAAGAATAATATTTAAATAAAATTTGAATATTAATGAATTGGATTCATATTAAAACTAAAGAGTAAAGAGTAAAATTAATGTGTATGAGATTCATATTAAAACTAAAGGTTAAGAGAAAAGTATGCATGTTTATGTTTTAAATGCATAACTATGTGATATTTAAATTAATTAATTATTATTATTTATTTATTTAATGATATATTTTTATTTAAATTAAATAAATATAAATAATAAAATAAATTTTAAAAAATGAGAGAAATAACTCCCCTACAGTTGTAGGGGAGTAGATAGTGGGGTGAGGGGATGACTCCCCTCTCGTAATGTATTTTACGTGATTTTTTTATTATGTATTTGATATAGAACACAAGAACATAGAAAATACTATTCCATTTTTTTCTCTCTACTCTCTCAACCAATTTATCTCAAGAAAAATCATTCTTCATCCCTTAATTCTCCAAGACAAGAAGAATCCCATAATCCATTGATCCTCCCAAAAATATGGTGGGGTAGCTAAGTGGTGGTGTCTATGCATTCGTGATTTTTGGGGAATTGCAAAGAGAAAGAGGTTTGAAAATTCATGAAGAATTGTTCTTCAACAAAAGGTATTTTTCCTATATCCTTTTACAAGCATGCTTAATCTTTATTCATGTTTTTAATTCTGTAATTTTCTCCTAATTCAAAAACAAAAAACGACAAATTGCTTTCGCATTGGGATTCAATCCCTTCGAAATTAACTATATATTATAATGTATCTATAAACATTATATTAATCTATTGGTCCATTAGGTCCCCTTGATAGCTTACAACAGATTAACAAGTACCAAAAGTTTTGAAAGAATAATTTGAAATGTTCAAATTATAATGATCCAAGATTAATTAATTAAACTATTTAATTAATTACCCAACATTCACTAATTATAAGACAAGCCACTATGGACCCATAATTGCACTCTTGCTATAAGCACTGGCTTATAATACTAAGTGTTGGGAGGAGGCAAGTGAAATTGTGGCTATGCGTTGTTAGAGGAAAAGTAGCCGAGGGTGAAAAAGCAAAAATTTTGGCTAAGTGTTGGCCAAGACTATGCGTTGATGAAAGAAGAGAAGAGTTAGCATTTTTCTTTTGAGTGGCCATACGTTGAAGGAAGGATCACGAAGGGTTGTTGTGAGCTGAAGCAGTCACCCGCATTGGGGAGGAGAAGTTGATCATTAGCGGGGGAAGAAACGTACTTGGTTTACCATGCGTTGGTAAGGTTGTCAGGCGTTATGGTCCCTATGCTTCCAAGGCAGAGTGGTCCCTATGCGTCGAAGACAGAGTGGTCCCTATGCGTGGAAGACAGTGGTGTAGTTGGTCGTTCTAAGCGTTGAAGGTAGGAGGCGTTGAGGGCGCCATGCGTTAAGTGGAGATGATTGAGTTGTATGCGTCGAAGGTAGGAGGCATTGAGGGTGCCATGCGTTGAGTGTGGATGATTGCTAAAGGAGTAGGTTGCGTTATAGGTGCTTTGCGTTGAAGTAAGAGAAAATTGGGTGTCTTGTGTTGAAGTAAGAATGAGAACCCTGCGCGCCAGCCTGCTTTTGAGGGTTAAGTCGGCAGTATATATATAGGTGCTTTTGAGGGTTAAGTCGATAGTATATATAGGTAAGTGCATTAAATGTTTAATCATTTTTAGACACTTTGAGAGCTTAAGTCGGTTCCATTTTTTAGACGAACAACAAGGGAAGATAGAAGATGGTGTTCTTGTGGATTTTGGGTGGAATCCTACTCGCTTTGGTGTTGAAATCTAAGCTGGAACAGAAGGTTGTTTGTGGTCGCACAGACTGGACAGTGTCTAAGTTGGAGTAGAACGAATCGAGGAGGTCGAGTCTAGGGCTGAAATTTTAAGGTCAGTAAGTTAACATAATTATTAACAATTATTGTGAAGGATGGTAAAGTTGGAATTGAAGTTAATTATGTGAATTTTTAGGTAAAAGCAACGGTTATAGAATTGTTGTGCAATCTGGAGCAATGCAGAGTGATTTTGAAATAACTGGAGAACGAAGGGGAGTTAAGCCTTGAAATTTTGAGATAATCTGTGAAACTCAATTCTTTACAAGTTTTTAGAAGGGAAGAAATCTTAGTTTGGGCTGGAAATGTGTTTTTAGCAGGGGTGAATAAGAAGAATCGAAGTTGCAGCAGTCAGCTTTGTTAAGGAGGAAAGTAAGCTAGAAACGTTTGTGTTGCAGAGGACTTGCGTTGCACACAAATTCTTCTTGAAATCAAGGTATAACAGAAAGGTTAAGGAGCAACTTTGTAGCAATAGCATTAGTATTTAAAGCTCGAGAATGAACCAGTGGAAACTTAGCCGCATGATGAAATTTAAAGACATTGTGCATAAGTTTAGTTGTTTATGTTAAAGTAAATGGAAAAGAAGAATAATAAGGAAATATGTTTATTTCAGGCCAAGAGGAGATAAGGAAGGCGTATAATCCACTCAAGGCTTAGAAAGAGTTGTGAGTGGCACTTTTCTTGCTTCAAACAATTTTGTTGTACATGTTAGTTCGGTTTTCCAATTGATTATGATTTTGCGATCAATCGATTTACAAAGCATAGTATATGTTTCTTAAAAGGTATTGAAAAGTATGTTTATGAAATGTCATTGATTTAAGAGTTGCCCTATTTTCTTATGGAAGATTTGCATATGAACTGTTTGTATAAAGTATTGCTTTCCTTAAAGGAAAATGTTTTAGAGGAGACTCAATGCTTAGGGACATGAGAAGGCACGTGAGTTTCCCCGGGACCCAGTACTGAGGGACATAGAGAAGGTACTTGGGCAACCCGCCATGTTCCTATGTGCACATAGAGGTTATATGCTGATGCGTTGAGTTCTGAACTGTTTGTATAAAGTATTGCTTTCCTTAAAGGAAAATGTTTTAGAGGAGACTCAGTGCTGAGGGACATGAGAAGGCACGTGAGTTTCCCCGGGACCCAATACTAAGGGACATAGAGAAGGTACTTGGGCAACCCGCCATGTTCCTATGTGCACATAGAGATTATATGCTGGTGCGTTGAGTTCTGCTCCACATTGAGCCTTATTTGTTTTCGACGTTGGGGTGTTGAGTTTTGCTCCGCCTCAACTAAGGAGAAGTATTGCAACTAAACTGATTTCTTTATGATCTGCTGAAAAATCATGTATGATTTGATAAGGGCATTTAAGCATGTTTTATCCAATGAATATGAATTGATTCCATGTTTTACACATGACGTTAAACTTAGTTTTTATCCTGATGATTTCTGAACTAAAAGCAGTTTGTTAAAATCAGTCATTCACTGGGCTGCTAGCTCATGTTTTCAATGTTTTCTTTTCCTCCCAGGTAGCAAGGACGTTCCTGGTGCTTAACCTACTCCAGCTCGCCCTGCTTAAGCTTCGAGTTTCCTGAAACAGATTATTTCTTTGTTGTTGTACGTGTAAATAACTTAACACTGGTGGCATGTAGATTTAGTTGTATACAAGTGGGTTGTGAGAGAGTATGTTGTAAAAGTGTACTATGTACAGGATGGATTGTTCATATTATGATCATGCGTTAGTATGGCTGGATTTTATGAAAGTATATGCATGGATTGTTTATACAGGAAGTTATGTAAGATGGGGCAATATGCGTCACAAGAGGGGTGATGTTTATTGTCCTCACATCTCCTTTCAGGTTAAGTAGGTAATCAGGGAGGGGGTGTGACACTTGCACTGTAGAACATGTTGCGTCTTTGAATATAATTATTACACGTAAGTCGATCCTTCACAGTTATTCGTAATTAAAGTTGGATCGAATATCTGTTTTACCCCTATAATTACCTTTGTATCCTGAAATACCATTGATCCTCTAATGATCAATTTGTTTATGGTCCAACCATAAACCAAGTCCTTTTTGAGTCAATGAGAGGTGCGGCCCCATTGTTCAAGTCTCAGAGTTAGCACTTAAGAAAACTACTCATCTACTTACTCTATATGGGAAGTAATGAATTCCATCTTGTGAAGTTATATTCTTAGCTTAGATTAGGATGTGTCTCATCTAGTTTAATTGGGCTAATTAGATAATTAGGACAGTTGGTTAGTGTTTCTAATCAATTTGGCTAGGCTTAAGCAAGAGGTGCGATCTAAAGTTCAATGATCAATTAAACTAATTAGGGAAACTTCAAATTAAACCTGAGCTAGACCTTTTCATTATCAATTTCACAACCCTCTCTATCTTGCTCCCTTTCACTTGCATGCTACTTAATTCTGTGCAATTTTATTTTCTTGCATTACATTTCAAGCATTCCCCAAACCAATCTCCCCTTCAATTACAATCACTATAGGTATTTTCTTTGAGAAATTTACCAACTCCCTGAGGTTTGACCTGTACTCCATTGTTACTACTGAATTAGTGTGGGCATGAAAATAATTTTGAGCAGCTCGAAGGCCTGGAACACTTCGTGCTTGACCAATCATCCTGTGAAATCTTAATCTCTTCACTCAACGGAGTTACAAAGAAAGATTAATGATTTTGCAGTCCAGTCTTATACAAACTCATTGTATAGGATACCCTCACTCATATATCTTCGCATAAACAATTTGAATCACATAGTTTGTAATAATGATAAAGTGGGTTGTATCCAAAGTGTCACAAGGATAAGACACCCAATTTTATCTATTTACTATAGACCCTTTAGGTTGTTGTAGTTCAAGTATCATGTAAATAACCTCGAATTTTGCTTTATTGGATTTAGTTATGCAAATTTAAAACACAAAATAAAATAATAAATTATTTTATTAATAATCAATAAATTGTTTATTTATTTACAAACCACTAACTTAGGACATAAAATGTTGGGATTTATGCTGTAAAGCCTCGTAATTCATTAGTTGATTAATTTAATTATTAATTATGCAATATTAATTTATCCATTTACTGGAACAATCCAAGGCTACTGCATGAAATCGTGAGCATGTTTGTAGTTGACATACGGGTGGATCATGTTCAAGAAATAACTTAGGTCCATAATATATGGATAAGGTTGGGTGTCTTATCTTGGTAACACTATGGATACGGGCCCACTTTCTAATAGTTACTAATTGTATGATCCAAACCATTCATGTGGAGACATGTGAGTGAAGATACCCTATACAAAGAATTTGTATAAGACCGTATAGCAAAATATTTAATCTCTCTTTGTAAATTCGTTAATTTATGAGATTAATATTTCATAGGATGATCATGTGTGACTTGATCTTGATCCTGAGCGACTTATGAACTCTCATTTGTAAGGTTAGTACTTTGATTTGCACAAATGAGAGTGTGGCTCAAGTTGTCGACTCAATAAGCCTACCATTTTTGGGACTTGATTAAATGGGGAGTCAGAAACATAACTTCACGAGATTAGGAGATTAAAAGCATAAAACACACAAACACATGAATGATTTGATGCATAATGTAAGTCTTCTAATTAGATTAAGAATAAAATAATTTACTAAAGATTTAACACAAAGATGCAATTTATTTGGTCTAGAAGGTAAAAGTATTTAAAATGCTCTATCAAGCTTAGATAAGTCTTATGCTTAGAATTAAAACCTAACATGTCTACATGATTTTTAAAAACAAGCAAGACATTAAGCTCCTACTTAAAATGACTACAAAAGAACCTCTTACTTTCGTTTTAGGGATTTACAAATAGTCATGCAAATATCATGTTCAAATTCAAGTTCTTCTCTATCGATCTAAAACACAAATCAAAATTCATTTATTAAAATGACCAAAATAATAAAAGTATTAAGCATTCCATTTGCATGCAAAATAATTACAGCATGAAAGAAGCTTCACTAAAATTAAATTAATAAATCCAAAACATAAAACCACAAAATTAGAATTCCATAAACTCAAAATCACCATTAAAACTAGAACTCTAATAAAAATATCCTAATAAAATCTACAAACAAAAGGAAAATGAAAAAACTCCTGATGTCTGTCACGTTCATTCCAATTGTGAGCTCCATCATCTCAATCCCTGAATTTCTTCTTAGCACTGAAGAATGCCAGTCAATCATAGCATCTAAAATCTGCTATTTTGCTTGGCTTAATTCAAGTTTCTTCTTATACTTTACATGTTTATTTGATCATATTGTAAGTTTTAGGCAATAAAGAGGTAGAATCTAGCATTGGGGTAAGAACCAAGCTTAATTAGAGTAATTAAAGCCCACATGAGGAAAGTAGGTAAAAAAGAGACAAACATGTTCATGGATACCCCTCTGCCATAGTGTTGTGCGGCACCATCTACGGCACTGAAGGCAGTAAGATGGATTGCACGACACCAATTCAAATGTGGAAAGATGGGTTGTGGCACCAAAGCCATAGAACCGCGACGCTACCAAGGGCTCTGCAATGCCACCTTGGCGTCAAAGCGCTCTTGAAGCTCTATAAAAGGGACCTTTATTCATTAGGTCAAGGCATCAAGCACTCTTCAGCCTCATTGCCGAATTCTCCTTCACATCTCTTCTGTTTGATTTGTATTTTTTTTTTTTTTCCTTCCACACATATTATTGATTGAAGATGAAGGCTTGTATGAGCTAAGAGGTTTGTTCTAGCTTAGGTTAAGGGATTTCCCATTGTAATTATTGTGAGACTTGTTATGAACTTGAATATTTGTTTATTAACTATGGATGTTCGTCTTATTTTATTCTTATGATTATGTTTCTTTGTGAATGACTGACAACCTAGACAAAGTGCATGGTCTATTGCTATAGATTAAGTCTTAATCCGTAATCGTTAAGCTTCTTAATCGCATGATAGCAAGATTAAGTTAAACTTGTGAAATTGTTTAGTCACCATTTGGTTAGCATTGTTTATTTAACTTAGGAGTAGCACCGTATTGTTTAACGTATAAGGCATTACTTGCATATCATGCATCTTAGCTTTATCCCTGGAACATAATGTGGTGGGGATCCACATGTTTAGTAAGTATTATAGCTAAATGTGTTGATTTATGTGTTGTTTTGGACTTCCATTTAGCATTACTAAATGAGTTGGCTAAGCATAGGTAATACTAGAAGTATATTTGCGTATGTCCAATGATCAAGTAACAATGGAGATACCTTGCAGACCTATGTTAGACGTTTTTCATCAATTTTTCTTTTCACAACACTTTCTCTATTTCTTGTGTTTACTTTTTGCATTCCTTACTATTCAAGCATACCCAAAAGCATATCAACCCCCCGGTTACTTTAGGATTTTTAAGTGTTTTCTAAGAAAATCTTTTGATTCTTTGTGGATCAACCCATATCACTTGTACTACAAGTTTAGGAGAAAGGATATAAATTTATTTGATCAAGGGACTCAACCCTAATCTTGGCCTTAACTTAATTAGGTCTCATTTAAATTGGGTTGAACTGACCGATTGTGAAACTTCTACCAAGTGTATATTGTTGGAGTATAACCTAATTATAATGAGAGAGAGAGAGAGAGAGGGAAAAAAAAAAGTCAAAAGAAAATGAAATAGAAGCGAAAGAGTCTGTTTTCAAGGTCCCTAATAAACGGTTTCCCGCTTTCACAGCTAAACCAACGAACCAACAATTCCGAATGTCCTTTTCTGTCAAATGAAACCCTAACACTCTGCTCTTCAAAATTCATTTACTATAATCAAATCCTCCATTATTCCTCTTTCCTTTCTACTACCTGAAATTCAATCTCATTCTTCATGTCTCGCATTGAACCCATTGTTCCCGATTCTTGCTGTATCTCCCCTCGCTTTCGCAGCAACAGTTTTCGCCGGACTCTTCGCTACAAGAATCTTCCGCCGCAGCTCCTCCGCCTCTCCGTCTTAAAATTAGACGGCTCTTCCTTCGGTAACCTTTTTTCCCCTTTTCTATTCATTCATACATTTTTTTCCCTCGATCTAATTGCAAATCTGGATATTCTGCCGTCGATGTGTTTATTTAATCGATTTCTTTTTATAATATATATATATATACACACACACATACACAAGAGGTGCAAGTTGCAAGGACGGCGACGGTGGCGGCGGTTAGAGACGCGGTGGAGAGTGTTTTCTGTGGAATGTCGATGAATAAAGAAGATGTGAAGATTTCATGGTACGTTGTTGGGGATTTGGAATACTGAACCCCGCATATTAATGTAATATATGTTGAATTGGAAACTGAAACTCATCTAAAGTTTGTTCAATTATTGTTTATTTGGTTCAACTGCAGGCCACATGTGTGGGGTCATTTTTGCTTATGCTATAAACATTTCAAACTTATTGACGACAAATCTCGTATCAAACATTTTGGAATCAGGGATGGTGATCAGGTATGAGAGCTAGGCTCTATTTCCAGAACAATTTTCAAAAATCAAATGGTTAACGAGTTATATGTTGATTCCTTCTTGCAGCTGTATTTTGTGAAACGTGTAGCTTAAATTGTGGAAAGGATCTGTGGATTTGAGATGTCCCATAAAAAGAATAATTAGATAGAGAGAAATTATAGGGGGGTTGAAGAGTTGAACGGCTTCTGGTATAAAGTGGTCAGAAGGTTTTGGGCTTGAAGTATTATTATAAATTGGTTAGATGGGTCTTTTTCTTCTATTTTCCTGATGTTTAAATTGGAAGTTTTGGTATTTATATATATAAATATATTACATACAGGATGAAGTTCATTTCATTTGTGCCACTCAATACTGTACTTTTCCTTTCTTTCAATCCATAAATATAGTCCATTAGAAGATCAGCCTATAAGCTACTCAAATTGCTTGAAGAAGAGAAAAACAGAAGGAAGAATGGCTATGAAGATCCCCAAGTGATCTGAAATTCATAGTTTTCTTTGTTTTTTAATCTCATTGCCTTACCTAACTTATAGTTTGAACATTTTGGAATTCATGTTGCCTTATCTAACATATAAGAAATTATTTAGTTTGAAATGGCTTTCTAAGTTTTTTATTTTTAAGTACTTAGAAATTCTAAAAAGGGATCGACACGGACATCTATGTTTGGTGGACTTAATTTATGCAACTTAGAAAACATTTTTCCTTCTAAATTTTGAGTTCGAGAAAGATTCATTTAATTGAAATCCTACAAAGTTATGCTTTTATATATATATATATATATATATATATATATATATTTGTCAACATGAGCATAACAAAAAGTATTTATTCTTGATCAACAGGTTAGAGATTCAAATCTCCCCCCTAAATATTGTTGAACTAAAAAAAAGGTTTATAACTAGTGCCATCCAATAAATTATTGAATTGTGTGAGAAAATATGTTCTAAAAAAAGGTTGCTTTATTACTATATTTAAACCGACACTATACTAAAAATAACAATAAAGTAAGAACCATAAAATTTTAATGATTTAATATTTTATTGCTTAAAAAGTTATTGGTTGTTAGACAGAATGGGCATGAATGACCACCAACTTCTCCTTTCGTCTTGAAGATTATGGTAAAGATTTCAATAGCGTAGTCTCTAGGATCTTTGAAACAATGATTGATGGAATAATTAAAGCTAAGATAAGATTCGTTTATAAATCTATGTAATGGGCCACATTATAGAAATAAACATGATTAGAAGCATCTTTGTATAAAGTTAATATTCTTGATTGCTGATCGAAAAAGAACGGTGGTAACATACCTGAGAAACGATGCAGAAAAAATTGATTGGACATACTACTAAGAATGGAATTCCTTATAGAAAGGAAAGCTTAATATTTTCCCATAAATGTTAAAGAAAGCGACTGAAAATATGACAACCTTGAAACTGGAAGATCTTGTCTAGCTAAAGTTTTCAAGTCACTTACAAGGTAATGCAGATCCACTAAGGAAGATCCAATATTTCCTCTCCTACTCTACCTATGGTTCTGGCAAATATTTGAATAGAATAGGAAACTAAACATGCTTTAGTTTCTAGTATTATCACAAAAAAATCCGGTTAGCCAGCGCGAAGATTTCCGTTCTTTGTTTACTTGTCATAACCAGAGAGGGATTTGGAAACTGATCACGTTACATGCTGCTTTCCAGTGTTCAATGGAGAAGCTCTGAAGCTTTGGGTGTAGGTTAGGCCTTCGGGTTTCTTCTTGCGCCTCCCTTGTGAAGATGAGCGGCAGTGAGATGTTAGGATGGCGAGGTCGTTGAGATCTTGTAGTGGAGTCAGAATCTTCACGACTTCGTCCATGGTTGGACGTAGTTTTGGGTCCCTGCTGAGGCAACTGCAAGCAAGCTGCGAGACCTTTTGCACCCCTTTTATGGAATAGTTGAATTCCAAGCGGGGATCCACTATATGATATATCTTTCTTTTATCAGCTAAATATGGTCGAGCCCATGAGACAAGGTTTTGTTCACCACTCGGACGTTTCTTGTCCATGGATCTTCTCCCTGTTACGATCTCAAGAAGCACAACACCGAAGCTATAAACATCATTCTTCGATGTCAGATGCCCTGTAATGAAACAAACAAAAGTTGGAAGTTTTGTCAGATATCAGTTATTACCATTGGGAAAATTGGGAAACACGACGCTCTTTGAAGCCACCACAGATATAAAGCTAACAAGGATAACAAAAAAAGACAATCTCGTGCTGTGGAATATACATCTGCTTGTACGTGTTGGTATGATAATACGTATGAGAGAGTCATCAACTTATCATGCTCATTAAACGAGTTCGAAAGAATCAGGAATGTTTCTCATCTGGCCTTTGAACTTAAATAAGAGCTCATCATTTCTAAGATTTAGATGGCGACATTAGCTATATTATCCATTCTTATCTAATCATTTGTTCAAACTGCTTATAAAGTTCATCCAGCTACTATCACTGCCGTATCCTTTGGACCTTTGAAACAAAACCAAAGTGTCTGCATGGAGAGCTCCTGTAGCTTAATCTTTGTCAATCAAGATATGAGAAACTACTAACAACTTCTAAATTATAGTTTTTGACACCAAATGATAAACTAACAGTAAAAATTAAGGATAGCTACTCCTCCAGGAATTGATTAACTATGTCAGTTCTACATTATTTAAGATCAATTCTCAAATTTCAACTACAACTTCTCCACAAAGGCTTGCACAAATGATTTAGTATAAAGGGGTTTCATCTAGTTAAAACATCTTCTACAGAAATCTACCTGTCATTACATATTCAGGAGCAGCATAGCCATATGTCCCAATTACCCTGGTAGAAACATGTGTTTTGTCTCCTTGAGGCCCTGCTTTCGCAAAACCAAAATCCGAAAGCTTTGCATTGTAATCCTGTAAAATCAATGTCGTATGTCTGATGGGATGAAGAAATAAATTAAAATTGTTTCGAACATTTCCATTTGAAACATACCGAATCAAGCAAGATATTGGATGTCTTAAAATCTCTATAGATTACAGGTACTGGGCCATTATGAAGAAAGGCCAATCCTTTCGCCGCTCCAAGGGCAATCTTGATCCTATTGGACCATGGAAGAGGTATAGTCCCTGCAACAGTCAGGAAGATAAGCATCTGTGCCCGACAGCTTGTAGTTAATTGATTTTTTGAAACGGTAGTCCCTCTCCAGATTAAGCAACTTGATCTATTGATAATTTGGAGAACAAATGTATAATAACGGAATTCTTATTGCTTATAAAAACTTGAAGTATCGCAACAAAATATGTTCATTTGACAAGTCATTAAGTTCATTATGTGGATGTTTGAGATCTAATGGGAGGACTAGTTTAGCATGAGATAGAGATTCTTACTTCTGAAAAGATGGTTCTCAAGACTTCCACGGCTCATAAACTCGTAAACAAGCAAACGTAGATCATCTTCGTTACAGTAACCTATAAGCTTAACAAGATTTGGATGGTGAAGTTGTCCGAGAAAGGCAACCTCAGCCTGTAACCGAGGAAATATGTTACGTTAGCAAATTTTTAGCACTCTCCAACAGGTCCCCTTTATAAGGTAAGTCTTTACGAACCCAAAGCAGAAAGTTTTACTAACCACCCATTCTCTGTGGCCTTGAAGACCATCTAGTTTCAAGCTCTTAACAGCTACCGTAATTCCTGATCCAGGTTTTGCAGGGGCTGTCCCATTCTCTTCAATCCATCCTTTAAAGACAAATCCAAATCCACCTTCCCCAAGAATACTATCAGGTCTAAAGTTTCCTGTTGCTGCCTTGAGCTCATGATAAGAGAACTGAAGCAGTTTGCATGCTGTTTTGTTATCTGATTCTGATGGATTGGCATTACCAGAGGCCAGCTCAGCTTCATTCAAGGTACAGAGATCCCTGTTGCTAGCATTTAAATACCGTGTTTCAGTAGCTGCAATGACAAAAGGTTGAGTATCTTCTTAATAACAATAAGTCTTCATTTCACTGACTACAAAAAGAATGATACTTTGAATAGAAGAACTAGTTCAACAAAACTTTGCCATAGATAAATATGAAAAGACAATCAAAGGACACAATGTTTGCAGCGTCATCATTCAGATCTAATAGTACATTAAACGAGTTCTAGCAGGCACAAGCAGATGGGCATTGAGATTTAGTGGTAGCCACTACAGAGAAAAGCGATCATGGTGGAATCAGTGGAAATCCATTTTGGGATCCGTAATCTTAGCTACAAATGCTTCATGCATAAATTAAGATCCCTTCCTGAAACAGCCACCTCTTGAGATTAACAAGCCAAAGAATTAAAACATTTGCAGCTTTTAGTGAGGAACAAGAAGCTGAGGGGATGAATAGTTTACACTAATTTTAAGATATCAGTAAACCAAACAAGAATGTGCCACAGAGAGAAAAGGAGATGGAGAAACAAAGTGATGAAGGTGTAAATGAATTCATCATAGACAGTCCACAGCACAGGTGCAAATTGAACATTGTAAGGCAACCAAGTTTCGAGCTAATGACTCAAGATTTAGAATCCATAAATACAGGTACAAAACCAAATATGGAAAAAAAATGGTTGTTACCAGAACCATAAACTAGGCTAGTTCGAGGAATGGTGTTTGGAGAGTCTCTAGAAGCAGAGGATTTGCAAACACCAGAAACAGTACGAGTCAAAACAGCCCAACAACCACACCTTTTCTCCATACCCTTCAAGCTGTTTCGGGCTAGTTTTTTCAGTTTCAATCAGCTGTGATTATCATAGCGTAAGGAAAGCAAATGGAAAGCATTAACCACAGGATTATGGGGAAGAAAAGACAGAGAGAGGAGGGGAAAAGGGATGGGAGAAGAAAGAGAAAAGGAGAGGAATTTTGTTGGGGAGGGTTGATGCTGCTGTTGGGGATTACAGGCATCATCATCACCATCATCGCAGTGTGTACAAAAAGAACTTTTTTTGCCACCACCTTTTGTGTGGGGAATGGGATCGGTACAAAATTACCAGAAACACTTTGTCTATGGAAGGTTTGGCAATCAAAGGGGAAGCCCATCAATGTCTTTGTAAACGAACAGTTCCATGGTGTAATGTTTATGAAAGCAAAAGTAATAAATTAGTAAATTAGTAATAGGCCAATTTCCAAATACAAAATAAAGCATTGGAAATAAGTAAATATTCCAAATACCATCCACTCAAATGGGTTTCCCAAGTGAAACCAAAGTCTGGTTAGTAATCACTATTTGGTCAAAATGCAATTGGAAAGGGAGTCAAGAGCATATCTAGAGGAAATCCTTTCGTATTCTCTTTCACTACATAGGTGTAAGGAAAATGGTGGGGATGGATGGGATATATTCCAAAATGGGTGGGAGGTAGAAGATTGGAGTGGATTGAAGATTTTAGGAAGAAAAAGGGGTTTTATTGAATTGAATTGAGAAGTCATTTCATAAACTGGATTTCTCAAAAGCAGAATACAAAATCCTTCTCTCTTTTTCTTCTTACTGTGCGCTGTGATCGCAACTTGACAGAGGGATTGTTGGATTGGGAAAGTACTTTGCAGTGAAACCCATTTGGAATCACACAACTGTGTGGGGCCGAATTCCGATCCCCCACTCCATTAAACAACAAAATATTCAAATACCCATTTACATAACGTAGAAGTGCGCCAAAGAGAATTACCAGAGAAGCCAAATTTTCCGCCGTACAAATCCTTCGGCTGTGATGCGGCGCCAGGGTTTATGCTGCTAACCCTTTGCTTTACTTCTTTCCCCTTCTTTCTCTTTTCCTTTCCTCTCCACTAAATTTCGAAACAAAGAATTATTTAAAACAATAATACTAAGTTATAATATAATAGTCTAAAACATCAATTATTATGTATAGAGCCCAACCACCTATTCATTTCATCTGATCTAAACTTGAGAGTCCAAACATCTTCTATGTATGATATTTTACTTTAGTCACTTTGTAGCATTGGTACTTCTCCTCCATTTAACTAATCCAATATAAAAACTCTCACATGTCAAGAAACTTCCTCCCTCGCTCTCTCATTTTCTCGTGCTCTTCCTCACTCTCTCACTCATGCTCTAAAAACAATTATTCTTCACTAGTTTTAAAACTTAGATCAATCGTCATTTTAGGTCTAAAATTTGGTTTCTTTTATCTATTTGATACTATGGATGTGGCATTTAACATATGGTTGATCTTTAATTTCTACTTTTGATCTATTTTGATTTATGTAACATTTATTTTGGCCAAGTTTCTATAATTTAAACTAGTATCCATTCTAATGTTCGAATTTTTGAAAGGTCAATTTTAATTTATACTTGTAACTTTTATTTATTTTTGTTAATGTACTTTTTAGATGTCTATATTCGTTTTTAATGCTTTAAAACATGATAGTTTTTCCTCTTAGTATAAAATTTTTGTCCACATAAAATTTTCAAATTATTAACGTGGCAGGTATGAAGCGAATATATCATTCTAAGAAAAAGTAAAAAATATACTAAAAACGAAAACTTTATGATTAAAATTAGTAAAAGCTTAAAATACATAGAACAAAAATAGATGTTTTTGGAACTACAAATATCAAAATAAATATAAATATAGTAGGTAGAAAGAATGATCAAAAGAAAATCTACATCTTGTAGTTCCAGTTATACAATTACTCAAATGTGTGTTTCCGCAATTGATTTGAAAATAAAATTTGAAAACAAAGAATTAAGTAACATTTGAAAAAACTAATTAAATAAAAAAATAAAGTTGGTAATTATTTAAGTAATTAGAGGTCAATTGAGTTTTATAATATTATTATATACAATAAAAATAGTTATGCTTATTCAATAAATATCTAGTTGAATATTAAATATTTTTTATTAATCTATTAACACGAGTTATTTAGTTGAACTAAATATGACATGATTTATGTTATGATTTTCATGTGATTATTATTTTGCCATATTACATAAATTATAATATATAATGATATATTTGTATTAATTTTAATTAAAAAAATTATAACCTAAAATATATTTATAGAGTCCTTATATCTTTTTTAGTGTAATTCCCCCATTGGATCGTATAATCTAATATTAGTTTAAAAAGACAAAAGACAAATTTGCCAACGAATATTAAAGTAGTTTTTCTTTTATTGTTTTTAGTGACAGTAAATCCATTTTTCACACTTTGGGTATATGTTATTGTAAAATAAAACAAAAATGATTAACTCGAAAAAGGGGTCAGAGTCACGTGTCAGGGAGGTGCTTTCTCGAAGAGGGTGCTCAATCTTTATTTTTCAAAATAATTTCTTTTTACAAACGTTGTAGGAATGTTTTCAAATTTAGACAAATAAGTCAAAATATCTATAAATATAATAAAATATTACTATTTATCATCGAAAAAAATTATTATTGTAATTGACGTGAATCTTTGTAAAACCACCATTAAAACATAATTAATATTAAACGAGATACCAAATGATAGTTGATGAAATTCTCTACAAATAGAGAGATAAGGATTTCTTCGTAATTTTTTGTTTATATTATAGATTAGTAATACAAAAAATTAAAGACATTATTACATCAATGAAGTATGAATTAAGAGCTTTATATTTCATTATTTTTGTAATAAAAGGGACTATCATTGTCAAACCGAGCATAGTTCAATTGACATACGAATATGGTAGTAATCATAAGGTTTGTAATTCGAATCCTCCACTCCAATTGTAGTAGTAGTAATAATAATAATAATTAATTTAAAAAATAAATAAAAATAAAAATTTAAAAAAAAGAAGAAGAAAGAAACTATCAATGCTTCGTCGTAATTTATTTTTCTAGCTAGCATACAATCAAAATTTAATTAAGACATATTTTACTCTTTTTTTTTTTTTTTTCTTTCTATTACAAGAGTTTTGAACCTTCAAACATGTTAATTGAGATTTTATTCCTAACAAAAGTGAATCTCTAAATTTGACTGAGTTAAATGGATAGGTTATTATTCGCCATAAAATGAGTGTAGATTCTTATACATCTTGATACAGTGTTAAAAATGGGTACTAATCTCCTATTTAATTGGTAATACTTTGCAACAACTAACTTAATAAAGCATATAAGGACGGTTAGATGATTAAGTTATCATAAAATAAATTTCATTATTATGAGAGAATATATACACTATTTATTCACATCATGGTCTTGTCCTAAGAAGCTTTGATCCTTCAATTTGGTTAATGTGTCATTGTCTAAAAATGACTGAAACACATAGGCACTCTAACTCTTGTTAGCATATGTAAGCCCTAATTTACTCTTAGTTTTGTTATGTTTAAGTAGTTGAAATATAGCTTGTGGACTTAGCCGAATTTTTCATTGTTAGGGTCAAGTGATGCGTGGAAAAGGAGGTTGTTGGGCATGAAGTGAGGAAATCTTACTAGGCGGGAAGGTTACAGCTTGGACCAAGAATGTATGCGTTGAGTTTTGTTGAAGGCTAGCTGAGTGTAGAGGTAGTGCTTGACTAGGCGGCAAGGGTTGTCAAGATCAAGGGAGATGGGCGTTGAAGAGCCAAGTAGGCGTGGAAGCTAGCAAAGAACCTCTAAGGGTGTGTGCTAGGCGTTGATGGATGTACTTAGAGGTAGGTGTCCAAATTTCTCCTAGTTTTGGTTAATTATCTATATTTATTAATTAAAGAATAATTAGGTGGCAAGTTAAGAATAAATTAAGAATTTTGGAAGCAAGAGGTGGCAAGCCTTGGTGTTACATAAAGATGATTTAAAGAAGTATATATAGTGGCTTACAAAAGGGAGATCGGTTTGCGCAAATTACCCAAGCCAAAGAAGAAGTTTTGTTACCAAAGTCTTCCAAATCCAGTGTAGTTAATGTGTGAGGGTTGCCGGAGAAGAATTCCACCGGTAAAGTATTGGAATTTGAGGAGAAAGAGAGGTTGTTCAAGCTCTCAGTGCAATCGAGCAAGAGTTGAAGATTGAAGGATTCCGAGCTATTGAGGAGGAACTGAAGGTAAGTAAGTTAAGAGGTGTTGATTTTGGTGGCTAAAAGTGTAGGTTGAACTATTGAAGCTATCGAGTGACTTCCAGCTAGAGGTTGAAGACAGCAGGCGTGAAGAAGCTGTCGGTGGCAAGGACAGTTAGAGGATGTTTAGAGGTTATTTTGGCGTTTTGCACACCTAGGCGGGCACGTTGAGGCACACAGGTGATAGACAGTGTAGGAAGGTACACGCAGGGCAGGTACACGAGTGACTAGACGCCCAATTTGTGCGCAAGGCCAACGCCTAGTGGCTGTGGGACTTTAACGTCGGGTGTGTGTGCGTGGTCTACGCTCAGCGTGTGTGTGCTTGTGAGGCTGTGTGGTTGTACGAGGGTGCGGGAGTTATCACACAATGTTGGTGTCTGCGCATGTGGCTATGCAGGTGTGCAAGAGTTGTTGCGCAAGGCAGTGTCCGTGCAGTGTCCTGGCTTGAGCAACTGAGGCTGTGGGTGAGTGTTGGTGTCGTGTCTAGCCAAGTTGCACGCCTAGTTGCAACTTACACTACTTAAAGAATTGCTTAACCCAATTGGTGATGGTGAGTTATTTCCAGTGTGAATTTGGTCTTAAGGACATAAATGACTTAAGATGAGACTCAAAGGATTTAAAGAAGTCTAACTAAAGAAGATAAGCTTATTTTCAGGTCAAGAGAAATTGTGGAAGGTCTACAATCCATTTGGGACCACCTAAAGGAGTGAATGACAATGTTTTAAGAATAAAAGTTTGATGTTTTACTTAATGCTTTCTGAAATAAATGCTTATCTTGAAAAGCATATTTTACATATGAAAAATAAAACTTAATAAATCATTAATCATAAACATAGATAACTTCTTTTAGTAAACCTTTAACTTCAAGCTAAATAAACATGCATACCAAAGCTTGTAAAGTGTGAAACCCAATACTGAAGGACAAGGAGAAAGTATTTGGGCAGCCCAATATATAAGGTCTTTGGGACCCACTTTGGCACACAAAAAGGCTTTGGGCCGTGTGTCAGGGTGCTAGCCATTTGGAGGCATTTCTATGTGAACATAAGAGAGTGGTGACCCTAATTATATTGAGATTACTCAACATCAGTTAAGGATTATTTTCGACGTTAAGAATATCAAGGTTACTCTACCTCAACTAAGGTTTAAAGGATACAAATGTTCAATGTTAAATGATGTTTAAGTATACCATATTTCCATAAATTTTCTTGCTATGGTTTCCTTATGATTAATGTTTATGATTTATGGTTTTCTATGAGCAAAGTTATTTATTTATGTTAATTTAAATATTTTGTCACTCACTAGACAACCTAACTCACGGTTTTCTCCTGTTTTCTGTCTCCCAGGTAGCGAACAAGTTCACGGTGCTTACCCTACCCAACTTCATCTGTTTCTGCTGCAAATCATTGGGTTATTTAGTTATCTTGTATGATTTGGAACTCAAGACAATCATGTACATATAGACTAAGGTTTAGGGATTATGTGTTTGTAATTACGGTCCTATGAAAACAAGGGTGGATGTATATCGATAAATAAGTTCAAGAGTTTATCTGCTTGTTCTTAAATGTTATGTTATCGATATTAATTGTTTATTAGGTGGAATAAGAGAACTAGAAAAGAGAAACAGGTTAGACAGTAAGCATCATAAAAGGGTCGATGCTTGCTACCCTCACATCTTTTCCTAAGATGGGAGGTAACTTAGGAAGAGGTGTGTCGAGTACGTATAATAAATACATATTAAACACCAACTGTACAAAGTTAATATAGGATCAACTTTTGCTACACACATTTCAAATTTGTCCATATAGTGATCATTACACAATCATATAGAACGAAACTAATAAATTTGGAAAGCAAAATACACCAAACTCATTATTATCAAAATTTTAGCATAACACTTCTTTCACTTAATTTCTTAAAACGTAGTCATAAAGTTTGTATTATAAAGTTTCTATTATGTATAAAATTTATTTTAAAATTTAAAAAATAAGGATCAAAAACTGTCACTTCTAAAAATACATAAACCAAAGTAAAATTTTTGACCAACACCAAAATGACTATCTTGAAATAATATGTACTATGATAGAACAACTAAAATGAAGAGAAATTGTGTAGTGGCCAAAATGGAACACCCAATTGAAAAATTGGTTGTTTTTTTAATTCTCTTATTTAGGACCAAAACATAATGTAGAGGCCTCCATATCCCTACTTGATTTTTACAATTTTGCCCTCTCAATCCGACGTTTGCTTCAATTACGTGTGGGGTATATCTCCTTTAAAATAGATTTTGTTGGGATTTAATTATTTGTTTTTAAATATTGTGGACGATTTAAAAATAATAATTAAAAAAAAAATGAAAACTTCTTCAATAAATTGCTAGTTTGCCTTACACCAATAGCCTCTATCATCTGTTACCATTGGCATCAACACATGTCAGATCCAAATTTCTTATTAATTCCACCCAATAGACCAAACGATCCCTTAGTGTATGATTTTTATAATTTTCCACTCATCTTTATCTTCTTTCATGTTGTATAATATCATGCCAAATTTTATGTGCAACATCTATCAAAAGGAAACAACACTAGCGGCTAGCGATATAGGACAATGTCCAACGGGGAAGTCAACGTGGGTCACCATAGCCTTTTTTCATCAATGATTGTTTTGCTGATCGTTTTCAAGAGCATGGAGTAGGATGAGAGGTTTGGATTTCATAGAGGCAAGCAAAAGTTAAAAAGTACACCGTGATTATTGAGTATTTTTGTCAAATGCTTGATTGTGGACAAATTAACGGGTTATTGGACAAATTTGAAGGCCCGAAAGTTCTCCTAATCTCATCGAATATATATAGACACCTTTGAAACCCTAGCCAAAAGAACTAATTATGGAAGAAAGATGTCGTTTCTATTTCTCTAGAAAGAGTATGTGTTCTTGATAGGAGATTTTCATCGGAACATTGTAAATACTAAGTATTTGCATGTTTTTCTCAAATCTATTGAACTCTTCTTTACATTATCATCTTGCTTTTTGTTATTTTAACCATTGAGATTTTGATGAGTTGCAAATATCATGTATTTGCATGCACTAAATGTTATTACTTTTTTATTTAGTTATTTTAAGTGATTTTTAAATGTGCAAATACTAGGTATTTATATTTTTATTTTTTTTCCAAATCTATTAAAGTCTTCTTTACAACTGTTTATTTATCTTTTGTTATTCCAACATTTGAGATTTTTAATATCTTACAAATATCATGCACTCTATTATTCAATAGATAATCATTTTGTCCAATATAGTATTTCCATTCAAAGATTTAATATGTTGTTACAAAGTATTTGTATGACAATTAATTTTATTTTGTTGTATTTGTAAGACTCAACCTACAAAATTTTAGTTGTTACACTTGTGACCTAGTTTTAAGCAAGTTGCTTTTATCATGAACATTAAATCTCATAAGTATTTATTTTCGAAAACATCATTTTTTTTTTTTTTTTTGGTTTGTTATCTTAAAATTAGAAATTTTAGAAGATTTTTGGACGGTTAGCTAAAAATATTAGATATTTTATTTTTAATTTCTTAGATTTGTTTAAAACACATTTGTAGAAATTGGACAACAATGATATATTTGTCTATATCTAAATTTTAAAAGCTAGAAAATTTAGTTGTTTGGCCATTTTTTTAAACTACGATTCTATTTTGGTCATTTATGATGCTAAAATTAAAAGGATGAAAGTACCTTTTAAACCTAAAAACGATCCAAACCGTACTTGTACTAAACAAACTGCTACTGGGCTATCTATATGGGGCTAAGTGTGCTAGTGGAATTCGATAATTATTGTGGGCTTGGGCTTTAAGATGGGTAATTGGCTGAATTTTGGTTTATATATATATATTTGAAAGAAAGGCGACACAAAATAAAAAAACCCAACCAACTATAGGATTATATCTCATGTCATAAGCAAGGTAAATCACTTAGGACAAGGAGTCCTAGTAGACTCGTGATCTTTCAAAGCCTTACGTGCAATAAAGTGAGCCACTTCATTTTGAGAAAGCAACCAGCCCTACCCAATTCTGATTAGGGGTATTAAAAAAACCCGATAACCCAACTAACCCGGACTACCCAACCCAAACCGTAGGGGTTGGGTTAAAAATTTTGAATTTTTTTTTTTTGAGTCAGATCTCGAGTTGTTGGGTTTCCTGCTAGCCCGCATCTCGAGTTGCAGATGGGGTTCCAAAGTGTCATTGGAGCAAATAAAAGAAAAGATAATTCTATACATTGATGATTTGTCACTTGTGCGGGCCAACAAGCTACAGTCTCTCTAGGTGGAGAGCTTGGTGAGTCAAGTTTCATGGTGTCTTCCCCATTCGAATGAATCAATGATGAACATTGATACTTCTTCGAACCAAGAGAAGTAGTGCAGCAATGTAGGGTGGGTTGTTCGTGACTCCCTTGAATCTCTCTGGTCGATATCAACTTCAAAAAATTTACTCGAGAGGTGGTCTATCAAGTTGTTAAAAGTCCAAACTATTATATAAGGCTTAAACTTTTTCTCTTCTCTTGATCCCCCGATCACCTTCCTTCTATTAAGGGGCTAAAATTGATGTTAGGGAGGTGGTGAATTTAGTTGACAATTGATTGTTGGAGTTTACAAAAGGTAAAGACAATATAGTTGATGAGATTGGTATTTTAGGAAGGCGTTTGGAATTTCTCTTTTTTTGTTCCTTGTGTCCGGAATATTATGCGTTGATTTACGTCATCATAACAAATTATTAATGGCTTCATATTAATTACCATGTAAATCATCTTCACGTCACATTAACTTATTATTCAATATTCTCATAATTTTCTACTTTAATTGTGAGGTGTTTATAAAATGTCAAATATAATATTTGGATAAAGTTTGACTTTAAAAATAATAATAATAATAATAATAATAATAATAATAATAATAATAGTTTAGCCCCTTTTCTATCATTAGTTAATTACGTGAGTTGAAAATAAAAATGGAGCTACCAAAAATATGTTGTCCATACTGTAAAATTTGGTACGCAATGGCAGTAGGCACAACACATGCACAGGTTAAAGGTAACAGATCCGACATCAGGATAAACTCGTGCATCACTTAATCACACTTCTCATCAATCATTTGACGTTTCAAATGGACCGCTCTAATTTGGAGCTGTGGGGTCCTTTTACTTCTTACTGTGGTAACAAAAGCACCGTAGCATTATCCGAATGGTTCTTTTTTCTTTTTATTTTCATGAATTAATTTCGCAAAACCCCTTTTTTTATGTCAAAAGAATTTAATAAGTTGTTTCAATTTTCAATTCAAAATATCCAATCATATAAATTATGCTTTCTCTTAAACGTAATCAATCATAATATAAAAAATAAAAATAAAGCTCATTTAAATGCATTCTTACAGAAACTAATTAACAGTATTATGTATTGGGTTCAAGAGCAACATTTTATATTTTTAAATGGGCAACTTCGGCAATAGAAAGCTTCGGCGGTTTAGTCCAATTGTAATACAGATTTTGCTTTTACTTAAAACACAAAATCGTTTTGTTAGGATGAAAAAGATAAATATAAAGGAATGATAATTAAACTGGCGGTAGAGAGACGAAGAAGAAAGAAACCAGCAAACATCCGACATTGCGACACCATTCCAATTTCAATTGTCTGCCATTAATACACATTTCAATATTTTAACTCTTTTTTTCTCCCGATAAAAACAAATTTTCACCCTTTTTTCTTATTTTTATTTATTTAGTTTTCATTTACCTTTCAAAATATTATATTTTAGTATATTATAATTCTATTTTTTAAGTTAGAGTTTTGTTTTAATTTACTAGTTTCAAGATGAATTCAATTTCAATTTACTCATTTCAGTTTTTATATTAATATCTATTTATCAATTAATTAAATTTTTCTATTTTTTATCATTATATTTAAATTATTTAATGTCTATTAATTAGTTTTAAGATTTATGAAATCCAACCTTAATTTTTATTCAGGTTTCAAGCTTTCAAAATATTATAATTATAACTTTAAGAAAATTTATTTTAAATGACAAAACTACTAAAAATATTTATAATAATAGCAAAATCTAATAGTCTATCTACAATAGACAGTGATAGATTACAATAGACTACTATTTGTGTCGATTATAACATAGATAGATTCAGATAGTGGTCTATCGCGATATATCACAGATAGACAGTAAAATTTTATTATATTTGTAAATATTTTGGTTCATTTTCCTATATCTGAAAACAACTATTTAAAATAAGTAGAATTGTTTTAAATTAATTAATAGATATTAACGTGAAATACTAAAAATGAGTGTTTAGTGAAAAGTTGAGATATTAAAGTTACAAATCTTAAAACCTAGATACTAGTTCAAAACAAAACTCAAACTTTCGATGTAAAATCGTAACATTTTAAAAACTAATTAAATTAAAATCAAATTCGAAATTTAAAAACTAAAAATATAATCCATAAGACGAAATGAAAATTATACAAAAAGAAATTAGGATTTGTTTTTGGTTGAAGTAAGTCACGAGATGGAGCAATTTAGGTAGAAATAAAAATAAAAATAAAAAAATTAAAAAAATGGTGGGTGAGTGGGCTTTAAGAAGGCCCGTGGTTAGAGGTGGGCCCATTAAGAGGGAAGTTGGAGTGGAAGTCAGAAGAGAGTGGCCCATGTTGATGGGTACAAATACAAATAGCAGATTATCCGGCTTTACGATGTGAAAGACGTGACGCCTTATTTTTCCCACTTATTACTTTCTCCCCTTCCCCTCTCACATTTTAATCATTTATATTCATATTCACATACACATTTTTCTTACATACCACACATACAAACAAAACTTCACCATCTCTTTTTTTTTCTTAATTTTCTATATTTACTTCATTCCACTCCCAAATTCCCTACAACTTTACTATTTTATTACACAAATTATATATCACTCAATTTACCTCTAACAAATTCTTATTTGATTCGTAATAATCTTAATGGAAAACGAACCATTATAGATTGACATAGTTTCAATAAATGACTAAGAGGAAAATAGGTATTAATTTATACTTTCTAAGTGTAAGAGAAACATAGTTATAGACCTTACTCCACTTATTTAGCTCTATTTTCTTATTTTATTTTCCATCATATAAATAGTATGTTTTAATTCCAATAACATAAAACCATTTTGCCAATCATGGACAAAGAAATTGGGGAATGAGAAACTTCAGAGCTTGCAAGAGTTTTGATTAAAATTATTAATTTGACAAATTTTAATATATACTATTTAAGAGGACATCTCCTTAGCATCAGCCGTCTTAGCTCAGTGGTAGAGCGCGTGGCTTTTAACCACGTGGTCGTGGGTTCGATCCCCACAGACGGCGTCCCTTTTTAATAAAAACAGGAATACTTTTTTTACTTGGTTTTTTCACAAATCTTTGTAACAAATTGTCAATTATTTCATTAAGCTGTGAATTAATCATGTTTTATATATTTGTGTTTGGTGTCTTACATCAAGAATAAAGCATGAAACTGGCTAAAAATAGCAATTTGAGGTCGTGATCGAGTCAAGTCCTAAAATTTTAAGATATTTTTTTGGACTATTTTAAATAATAATGTTATTTAAAAAAAAATTCGATAATAATGTTATTTAAAAAAAAAATTCGAAAAATAGGGTGGTTTAGAAACTAATGACAAAAATAGGGTGGTTTGGAAAATAATTTGGAAATTGGGGTAGTGAAATCGTGTACCCAGTCCACGATTTTGGCCAAACTAGTGGACCGGGTCCACGAGTTTGCCTTCACAAAGTTGCACTCATCTTGCTATAATCGCGGGGAACGAGCAGTTATTTCGGATAGTATTTATGGTTCGAGTTTTGATCAAAAAGACTTCTTACCCCCGTTCTTTTCCCATGAGCAGTTATTTCGGATAGTATTTATGGTTCGAGTTTTGATCAAAAAGACTTCTTACCCCCGTTCTTTTCCCATGATACGTCTAAACTCGTCCGGTTTTTTTCACATGATAATAAGTTAATTAGTTAATTACCCACTTAAATAAAAATTTACTTCTTACTTGTGTTCATCAATTATTGTATTTGTTTCATTGATTCTTAATTATTGAAAATGTAATGGAAAATCATTAATTCATTTAGTTAAAGATAAAAAGTTAATACAAATCAGGAAATCTAAAATACAAATCAAGTGCCACATGGTGGTCTTCTTCGCGCACGTTGTCCACGACGAGGCACAGACACTTCAATTTGTTGTTGCTGGTGGATTACATCGTCGATATCCTGTTGGGTGACGCCAGATGGAAATTCATAGTGTGCATAATATTCCTGTTGATGGCCAGAACTGGATGCAATGTCTGGTTGTAATATGTGAGGTTCCTGGTCATCGGGTTGCTCTGGAACACCTTCGTCACGTTGTCTTTGTCGTCTACGACGAATACGTTTTCGATCAGTGTCAGCAACATTGAGCCCCCTTGTATGTTGAATGATTTCTTCAACATTTACCATGTTTTGCTCACACATTGAACTCAACTCTGGTAAATTGTGTTCTAAGGAGTAACTGTGCACATCGTGGACAAAATTATTTTGCACGATAAAAAAAATATATATATAAGTATAAAATAATATTCTTAGCGTAATTGAAAAACACTACATAATAAGATGCTTACCATGCAGTAATAGTAGGCACCGTCAGGTGTGATAAATCTTCTTGTGATAGAGTTGTACCAGGACAAATAATCATTAGACACATCCGACTCGTTTATTATTTCTCCTTGTGCACAACGGCCATGACGTGCACGCCAAAATGATATATACTCTGCATGAATTTGACGCCAGTTTTAGTCGTGTTTACCTCTTAAATCGATTTGATGTAGTTGAGGGAGTGTATTACACAATGTCGATCATATAGATATAAAACAATTAAATACTTTGCTAATTGTATTGACAAAGAAATTAATATATACAAAAAATAATACCTGGCACTGAGTGGACGTCCTATAAAATGTTCTGGAGGTTGTAATTGGACTTGTGGTGCAACAATGCTAAATCGATCATACGCCCATACTTGAAGTAGTATCAGTGGGCCTGTTATATCCAAAGCTTGTGCATGACTGGCTCGACATAATTCTCTGTACAGCCATGCAAGACAAGCACCACCTCATGAATAATTACCAGCTTGCTCAAAACTGGCCAGTAGTGGGAGGAACATTAAATGCACCAGCGTGTTCGACTTGTCTGCAAACAGAAAGCCTCCAATCAGCTGCATGATATATACTCGTGCATATCTCTGTATATTGACGTCATCAGCATCAGGAGACAATTCTGTGAACTGTGAGGCTAACCACGGGAGACTCAACCTTGAGCCTTTTAAGTCATGTGGTCGAACACCTAAGAAATCTTCACAAATTTGTTTCCAATCATGTTATAAAGAACCAGTAACAGGTTCTCTGTCCACTGGTAAACCAAATTGTACTGCAACGTCCGTAAATGATAACTCTGGCCAATAGTCAGGGTGCTGTATTGGATGGAAGCGACATTCATAGCATAACTTTAAATGAGACAATTTATAGTATTCATCAATCAGATGCACGTATGACAAACGCATGTAATTACAAATTGCAATTACATGAGAGCATGGAATCTTGAACGACTGCCATTTGTTACAAGAACAAGTCCCCTCTTTCAAGCACACTACTTGTATGTTTTGGCCTTTGTAGGGAGAAACCATACTGATGCCAGTTCGAACTTTAAAACTTTGTGTTTCCCTGTCAACTGACGTCACTGTATGTGCAGTTGCTCGTTTCTCCCACCTTTTAAGCTTTCTCATGGCATATTCTGTATACATGTTCCCACGATCGAGTGCTTCACTTATTTCTTGTCTACGGCGTTCAAAGTATAAGATTGTCCGATAAAATGTTAACCTAACAATCGATGTGATCGGTAACATTCTAGCTCTTTTAAATACCCTATTCAAACATTCAGCTGCATTGGTTGTCATCCACCCAAAGCGATACCCATTATCGTGTGATTGCGTCCATTTATTCAAATCGATATCAGAAAAATATTCAAGACATTCAGGGTTCAATTTCTTTAACTCTTTCATGTTTCGAATGAACTTACGTCTTTGGTGTTGATTTCCAGCCCTAAACACCAAATCTTTAAGTTGCTTTGATTTGTATTTCGAATTGAAATTACTCGCAACATGACGTAAACAATAACGATGATATGCTTTAGGTTCAGCCCAACCAATTTCCTTGTTGTTAATTGCTGCAATGATCCCTCTGTGTCTATCCGAAATTAAGCAAATCCCTTCTCGGTCAGTAACATACTCGCGCAATGCTCACAAAAATCATGACCAACTAGATGTATTTTCCCCTTCAACAATAGCAAATGCAAGAGGAAATATATGCCCATTCGAGTCAATAGACAAAGCAGTGAGCAATTTCCCTTTATACTTGCCGTAAAGATGGGTTCCATCTATTTGAATTAAAGGCCTACAGTACTTAAATCCTTCAATTGCAGGACCGAATGCCCAAAAAACACGACCAAATATAGTTTTACCAGGCACATCAGAAGGGAGAAAATGTCAATCTACTCGTGTACCAGGATTGTAGTGCACAGCAGCACTCAACCAGTACGGAAGTTCTGAATACGATTTCTCCCAATCGCCGAAGACTGCAACCAAAGATTTTTTCTTAGCTTCCCACGCACGTCTGTATTTGACATTATATCCGTACTGTTTTTTAAGTGCTTCTTGTAGTACCGCCACAGGCACACTAGGATCAGCTCTAACTAAATTTTGAATTTCATTGCTCATGAAATTAGAATCAAGTTGTGAATTATCTTGTGCCACTTCTGTGTATAAACAAGTATGGTTCTCTCCAAGTTTAGTAATTTCAAACATCCCATGGATTTTGCGTCGACAAGCACGCAACCTCTACCTACAACCTTCATCCCATTGCTTGCATCGCACATACCAAATATCCTGGTTCGATTCTACCACAGATATTTGGTAGTGTTCAGTCACACAATATTTTTTTATTGCCATTTGTAGGTCTTCTTTCGTATCAAATACCATTTCTTTTTGTATTATACTAGAGTTATCTAGACTTTTTCCCCTTTCCTCCAAGGTTGATCCTTGTTCACAGACTGAATCAGTAATTTCCCATTCTATCTGTGTAAATATCTCCGACTGAACCAACTCATTTTCATTTTCTATATTTCCTTCTTCTCCAAACAATTCATCAATTTCTACATCAATGTCACTATCCGCACAATTTTCAGCTTCAATAATAACTAAATCTTCTGGATGAAACGACATATTTAAATTCGTTTACAACTATAAAGGTTAAAAAGAAAAATTAGTTCAAATCTACACAAAATTATAAACTCGTGGACCCGGTCCACGAGTTTACTACCTAATATAACTAATTTCCCACCACATTATTTACCAATAATTATTCTTACAACAATAAACGCCGAATAACATTCAACACTCAAACCTAAACTTTTTAAATTTATTCATGCATGCAAAACGTCTACATATACAAATTTATTCATTAATGCAAAACAAAACGTACATAACTATTGCATATTTATAAGATAATTAGAAAGGAAAATGTATATGCATACGTATATGGCGACGGCAGCGGGGGCAGTAGGGCGGCGGCGGCAGCAGCGGCGGCGGCGGCTAAACGAGGAGAAGTGAAGAAGTGAAGAAGAAGAAGTGAAGAAGAAGCAGCCGAAGAAGTGAGGAAGAAGGAGGGTGGCGTCGGGTTTAAAGAGAGGGAACTCGTGGACGGGGTGCACGATTACCGAAATCGTGGACCCGGTGCACGAGTTCGGTCAACATGCAGGCATGCAGGCTGACGGAGGGTGGACGCAGGGTAATCGTGTACCTGGTACACGATTTCCACTGAAATCGTGGACCGGGTCCACGATTTCACCACCCTAATTTTGGTATTTCTTTCCCCCCACCCTATTTTTGGAATTATTTTTTTAAAAAAACATTATTTTAAAAAAAAATTCTATTTTTTTAGGTTCAAAATATAATCTAAGGGAGATGTTCAGTCCGATCAAGGTCGAGACTGATCCTAGCTAAACATGAAAGCAGGCACATACTTTCCATTGTAAGTTATCTTTTTATCGATGTTATGTGAGGGTCAAAAGTGTTTCCCCTATCTCAAATTTGGCATGAATAATAAGTTTTTTTTTTCTTTTTTATGTTATAACAGAAAGTTTCAAAATTCCAACCTTTTGAATTTAAATATAATAATATTTAACTTATTATAAATTTGGTCCTATAGTTCATAGAAAATTAGAATTTAGTTCATATAGCTTTGATAAAATTTCATAAATAATCTATATGTTGTGATCAAAGTCTTATAAACCGTCCATACGTAAGAATGGTTTATGAGGATTTTATGAAATAATAGAGATTAAATTCTAAAACTTTTTTCGAACTATATAGACCAAATTTGTAATTGAACATTTACTTATCTCATAATTACTCATCAGATTTACACAATTGTCTTTTAAAAAAATTAACTGCATACATTTGTTCGCAACTATTTTGATTAGTAATCATTAAAACTAAGCCTTAAATTGAGAAAGTTGGCTTGGGCTAAGTTGATTAGGTGTCTAAATGATGTGGATTTGGCTCGGGCTTGTATTACGGCATGGGCTATATGAAGGGACAGGAATAAAATTTGCAATCAAGAATCTGTCCCATCTAAGGAAGATAAATGTGAATGGATAATGAAATACTCTATGGAGATGAGTGTTGTCGTTCAAACCATTCATGTTCATTATTGTCTAGTTCTTATGCATATGATCTTTTTGCAAGTGATTTGAGTGTTTTAATTGTGGATGTGACATGTAGTGATGGTTCCAGGAAGGTTGGTTTTCGCGGGGTTATCGAATCTATCGTGGGATCCGTTTTGGCTGCTATACATGGTTTTTGATATTTTTATTTAAATCCAATCGTTGTTGAAGCATTATATATATATATATGAAGGCCTTAGACTGGTAGCAAGACTAGAACTACCCAAAGATCTTGTCCTATCTAACTCACCAACTGTTATTTAGATGATTTGTGGTAATTTTAAAATTAATCTTAAAGTAGCAAATTATGTTGCAGATACCTTGGTTGATTTTTTTTGTTCGGTTTCTTTCCATCATGTGCCTCGTTCTACTAATACAACGACATATGAATTGGTTAGAATGGGTAAATCTTATTCGAGTGTATTTTGGATTGACTGTTTCCCTTCATGGGTTATTTCCTTATATGTTGATTTTTCTTTCGTTGTTGGACATTGTACCATGTAATTGTTTTTGGTTTCTTTGGTCTAAAAAAAAAAAAAGTTGATACGATGTCCTTTTAACATAATGAAAGTTTAACCTAAAATTTTTTTTGAAAGTTTAATGGCTTTTAGTAATTTTTTTCAGTACAAACATATAATAACTCCATACCATTATTATTTTGAACTAAAAATCAAATTATATCTCACCTTCCATTAAAACCTCCAACTCAAAAATAATTTTGTATTTGTTTGTCACTTCCACCGGTTAGTATACGAATATCTTAAATAATTTCACATTAACTCATTAAATAATCTCCTTATAAATTGACATTCACATTAAATTATAATGTATTTTCAAAAAATAAAATATACAATTCAATTATATCATAATAGATTTAAAAAATTAAAAAAATAAAAATAAAAATAAAAAACTCATGTTATCTATCTATATCAATATTATCTAAAATGTTGTAAAATTAAGGAGCAAAATGATGGAAAAATGGAGCACGAAAACCGAGAATTATAATATTAAAATAATTAAATAATTAAATAATATAAAAGTAATTAAAACAACTAAATTAAATAAACTTAAAATAAACTAAAATAAAGAAAGTGGAATTTTATGAAATTTCTCAACACCAATCCTTTTTCTTATTTTCTCTTCAATTTGTGTATTACAATATCCATAAAAAGGCTCTATTTATAGGCAATTTGGCAAGTAGGTAGTGACATTTCATGGCCACAAAGGATGTGTCTTTAGTAGACACATGGCCTTTTGCCACTAAGCATATTTATATAATGGACATCTAATTTTCTTTAATATTTATAATACTCCCCCTTAGATGCCCATTATATATATAAAATATGTCTCATTAAAACCTTACCAGGAAAAAACCCAATGGGAAAAAAAATCCTAGTGAAGGAAAAAGAGTACATATTTTATATAATCTAATACTTCTAAAAGAATATAATACATTTTCTCCCCTCATAGGAACATCATTTGAGATCTCTGAATCGCCGCATTCCAATGTTTTGCACCAATTTTTCAAAAGTTGCGGTTGGTAATGATTTTGTAAATAAGTCTGCCAAGTTATCCTTCGAACAAATTTGTTGTACAGTGATGTCGCCATTTTCTTCAAGATCATGAGTGTAGAAAAGTTTTGGTGAAATATGCTTCGTTCTATCTCCTTTAATATATCCTCCTTTGATTTGGGCTATACATGCTGTGTTGTCTTCGTATAATGTTGTTGGAGGATTTTTACTAGAAGACAAGCCACATGTTTCCCGAATGTGTTGAGTCATTGATCTTAGCCATACACATTCTCTACTAGCTTCATGGATTGCAAGAATTTCAGCATGATTTGAGGAAGTAGCTGTTATGGTCTGTTTCACTGATCGCCAAGATATAGCAGTTCCTCCACAAGTGAATAAATAACCTGTTTGAGATCTAGCTTTATGTGGATTAAATAAATATCCAAAATCTGCATAACCAACTAAGTCAAAATTTGATTTATTTGAATAAAACAAACCCACATCAATCGTTCCTCGAAGATATGGTACTTCCATTCCAATGTCTTTTTGTTGGAGAAGAACTATATATAGCTAATAAATTTACTGAAAATGCAATATCTGGTCTTGTATTATTAGCAAGATACATAAGTGCACCAATCGCATTAAGATATGGTACTTCAGGACCAAGAAGTTCTTTATTATTATCTCGAGGTCGAAATATATCTTTCTTCACATCTAGTGAACAAACTTCCATTAGAATGTTTAATGGATGTGCTTTATCCATATAAAATCTTTTTAAAATTTTTCCTGTATAGGTTGACTGATAACAAAAATCTCGTCTGCTAAATGCTCAATTTGCAATCCAAGGCAAAATTTTGTTTTTCCGAGATCTTTCATCTCAAATTCTTTCTTAAGATATTCTATTGCCTTTGAAAGCTCTTCAGGAGTTCCAATTATATTTAGGTCATCAACATATACAGATATAATAGCAAATCCTGATTGTGATTTCTTTATAAAAACACATGGACATATTGGATTATTTTGATATCCTTCTTTCAACAAATATCCACTCAGGCGATTATACCACATTCGTCCTGATTGTTTTAATCCATATAGTGATCTCTGTAATTTTATTGAATATAGTTCTCAAGAACTTGCTTTATGTATTTCAGGTATCTTAAATCCTTCTGGGATTCTCATATAAATGTTATTATCAAGAGATCCATATAAATATGCTGTGACAACATCCATAAGATGCATGTCCAAATTTTCATACACAGTCAGACCAATTTAAATATCTTAATGTAATTGCATCCACCACTGGAGAATATGTCTCCTCATAATCAATACCAGGTCTTTGGGAAAAACCTTGTGCAACTAATCTTGCTTTATATCTCGTGATCTCATTATTTTCATTTCTTTTTCTCACAAATACCCATTTGTATCCCACGGGTTTGACACCTTCTGGTGTCCGGACTACTGGTCCAAAAACTTGGCGTTTTGAAAGTGAGTTTAATTCTGCCTCGATTGCTTCTTTCCAGCGAAGCCAATCATTTCTATGTCGACATTCTTCAACAGATTTTGGTTCAGGATCTTCATTTTCAGATATAATATCAAGTGCAACATTATATGCAAAAATGTTATCAATAATTACATGAGTTCAGTTCCATCTTTTCCCTGTCATGACATAATTAATTGAAATTTCATTATTATCTTTAGGTATTTCACCTTCTTCACTAATTGTATTATTAGTCATGTCTAGGGTTTATTCGTGGATATTTACATCCCCAACCAAGTCTTTTTTATTATCTTTTATTTTTCTTTTTCGAGGATTTTTATCTTTGGAACCCACTGGTCTACCACGCTTCTGGCGTGTTCCAGATTCATTAGTGACAACTTGCTGTGTTGGGATATCAATTTTCGACGGAACATTTGCAACAGGTATATGCGATTTAGTTACTTTCTTTGCATCTATAAATGCATCTGGTAATTGATTTGCTATATTTTGAAAATGAATTATTTTCTGAACTTCAAGTTCATATTGATTTGTACGAGAATCTAAATGAGATAATAATGATGCATTCCATGCAATTTCCTTTTCCAACTTCTTAATTCCTCCCCCTAATGTTGGAAAATTTGTCTCATTAAAATGACAATCAGCAAATCGTGCAGTAAATACATATCCAACGTAAATTCCTAACCTCCTTTGAGGACCCATCTTAGTACGTTGTGGTGGAGCAATTGGAACATATACTGCACTCCAAAAATTCTTAGATGGGAAATATTTGGCTCCTGCCCAGAAGCTAATTGTAATGATGAGTATTTATGATAAGCTACTGGTCTAATGCGTGCAAGTGACGCAGCATGCAAAATAGCATGTCCCCATACAGAAGTAGGAAGCTTAGGTCTCATAAATAATAGTCTAGCAATTAATTGCAAACGTTTTATAAATGATTTTGCTAAACCATTTTGTGTATGAACATGAGCTACAGGATGTTCAATATGTATCCCAATTGACATACAATAATTATCGAAAGTTTGGGATGTAAATTCACCAGCATTATCAAGACGGATGGTCTTAATTGTATAATCAGAAAATTATGCTCTTAACTTAATTATTTGAGCAAGTAATCTTGCAAATGCAAGGTTTCGACTTGATAATAAGGACACGTGTGACCATCTACTGGATGCGTCTATTAATACCATAAAGTATTTAAATGGTCCACTTGGTGGGTTAATGGGTCCACATATATCACCATGAATTCGTTCAAAAAATGTAGGTGATTCGGTTCCTACTTTAGCTGGTGATGGTCTAATTATTAATTTGCCTTGAGAGCAAGCATCACATAATAATTAACTAAATTGAAGAATCTTCTGGGTCTTTAATGGATGTCCATTTGAATTTTCAATGATTCTTCTCATCATTATAGATCCTGGATGACCCAACCGGTCATGCCAAATTGTAAATATATCTGGATTCATGAACTTCAGGTTCATTGTTGCATATGCTTCAATGACTCGTATATGAGTATAATATAATCCAGAAGATAAAGCAGGCAATTTTTCCAATATACGTTTTTCATGTGAGACAGAAGATATGATATAAAGATATTCTATCTCATTTATCCTATCAGTCTCAATATGATAACCATTGCAATGTATATCTTTAAAACTTAATAGATTTCTCTTTGATTGACTAGAGAACAATGCATTGTTAATTGTAAATTTTGTTCCTCTAGGCAAAATAATATTTGCTTTTCCAAATCCTTCAATCAGGTTTGCAGAGCCTGATATTGTATTGACTTTTGCTTCCAGCATTGTCAATTTGGAAAAATATTTTTTATTTGTAAGTATTGTATGTGTAGTTGCACAGTCTGCTAGACATAGATCTTCATTCCTCATTTTTGAGTCACTCAATATATGAAAATTGTCCATGATTCTTCATTTAAACAAGATAATTACAATAAGAAAACAAAACTTGTAATACAAGGTTCAACTAAAAAAAAATGAAAGATAGATAAAACAATTCTACATATTCTCAAAATCAAAAGAAACATTTGCTGTGCCATCATTTGTGCTGACTTTCTCTTCAGGAGATTCAAAGAAGTCCGCTACATCCAAATTTGTCATATTGAATTGGTCAAATATATCATTATCCTGGTGTGCAAAATTTGCTTCCACATTTTCCCCTTTTTCCTTCAGGGAAGCTTGATAGAGATCAACTAGGTGTTTTGATGTACGGCAAACACGAGACCAGTGCCTAGTCATCCCGCATCGGAAGCATTTATGCTTATCATCTTTTGAATTTTTACCTTGTGGAGCTTTTCCTTTATGATCATCATTTCAGGTGGTTCTTTTGAAATTTGGATGATTAGAATGACCACCACGAAAATAATAACTATTTCTTCCTCTGCCACGGTCACGACCACGACCACGACCACGTCCATGACCTCGACCACGATTATTAAAATTTACAGCATTCACTTCAGGGAATGGTGTTGTTCCAGTTGGTCGAGATTCATGGTTCTTCATTAATAGCTCATTATTTTGTTCAGCCACGAGAAGACATGAAATTAATTCAGAATATTGTTTAAAACCTTTCTCTCGATATTGCTACTGCAAGAGCATATTCGAGGCATGGAATGTAGAAAATGTCTTCTCCAACATATCCGCATCAGTAATTTTCTCTCCGCACAATAATAATTTTGAACTGATTTTAAATAACGCGGAGTTGTAATCACTTACTGATTTGAAATCTTGGAGCCTCAAATGCATCCATTCATAACGAGCTTTAGGAAGAATGACTGTTTTCTGATGATCATATCTCTGTTTTAAATTCTTCCACAAGATACATGGATCTTTTATTGTTAAATATTCCATCTTTAATCCCTCGTGAAAATGATGGCGAAGGAAGATCATAGCTTTTGCTTTTTCCTAAATGGATGTTGCATTTTCTTCCTTAATTGTTTCTCCCAGGTTCATGGTATCGAGATGTATTTTAGCATCAAGCACCCATGACAAATAATTATTTCCATTGATGTCAAGGGCTGCAAATTCTATTTTTGTAAGATTTGCCATGATAACACTATCACAAAGAATTATATTTATATTAGTAATTTAATATATATATTAAACATGCAAAACAAAGTTTAATTTACTAATTATAATAAAGAGAAAATGGCATACCTTCAGAACCTACCTTCAACAGGAAAACGACAAGAGCTCGTGCTGATAACGTGTTGTAAAATTGAGGAGCAAAATGACGGAAAAACGGAGCACGAAAACCGAGAATTATAATATTAAAATAATTAAATAATTAAATAATATAAAAGTAATTAAAACAACTAAATTAAATAAACTTAAAATAAACTAAAATAAATAAAGTGGAATTTTATGAAATTTCGCAACACCAATCCTTTTTCTTATTTTCTCTCCAATGTGTGTATTACAATATCCATAAAAAACCTCTATTTATGGGCAATTTGGCAAGGAGGTAGTGACATTTCATGGCCACAAAGGATATGTCTTTAGTAGACACATGGGCTTTTGCCACTAAGCATATTTATATAATGGATATCTAATTTTCTTTAATATTTATAATATAAAATAGATTGAAGAGGAGAATTTTTTTTTTCTTTTTTGGAATGAATTTTGTTTTTTTACTCTATTATTTGATTTTCATATGACATGAGATATTTTTAATTGTTGGGATTAAACAATTTGTAACCACTCTTTAAAATGATGTTCATGATTGATTTTTTTTTTTTTTTTTTTTTTTTTTTTGCGTTTTTAGATCTAATTTTTGTTTATCACATTAAATAGAATACCAAATTATCTATATTTTGATTTTATTTTTCAAGGTTGGATTTAAATCAAATAACTAGTTGAAATTTAAATCCTACAAAAATTAATAAATTTACACTCCAATTTCTCATAGGATCTCAATCTTTCACGATCTTTCATTTTTCTAAAAAGTTTGGTTAAAATATTTTTTCCCGATAGTACTCTAAAAATTTCTAAAATTTTTTGTTTTTTTTTTTACCTTTCGTTCTCTTCCTTTTTATTTATCTTTATATATTATTTAGGTTGGTTTTGAAATATAGAAAAATAAACTAAAATATTTACAAAAGTAAATTGTTATTTACCTCTATTTATGTGATACAGGTAATAATCTATTGCAATCTATCACAGTCTATCGTAGTGTGATATTTGTCATTATTCGTAAATATTTTCAACAATTTTAATGTTTTTTTTTCTTTTCTGTTTAAGTGCATCAATCCCCTATTTGCATTTAACAATTATAGCCATAAACCATATGAGGTAGAAGGCTAGCCGATGAAGGGCAAATCTTCTTCAGGTTTAATTTTCATTTTATGTAATTTTTAAATTCTTTTGTGTGATTAGTTTTTACATTTTAAGTTTTCTTACTATAATATCTAGGGGTTGTTTAGGGAACCAATTAGACGTTAGTGAAGTAGGTTATTATAGTGTACTTCCCGTTTAAGGCACCAAATATAATGGTGAATATAATTATTTATAACCTTACTATTTCAAAATCCTATTTACTACGGTATTTATTATTTTTCACTTATCTATCTCTTTTTTTCTTTGCGATAGAGTTACTATTTCCTACCTAAACAAAAGTAGTTTACACTCCAAACATATACTATTATAATCAGATTAAAATAGTTTGTATCCTAAATATTAATTATTATAACTCAAGGACTATTATAACCCACCGATTATAATAACTAACTCAACGTTCTAAACGTCTCTAAGATTTTAACTATGAGATAAAAATTCTAAAGAAAAATCAAAGGAAGAACTAATATTTTTGAGTCATTCTCTCAAAAACTAACTAAAAATCAAATCTGTTTATCAAATCTAATAATAATCACAATGTGTACCCATCTCCCTAACCAAAGTTTGATTAATAGAATAATAAAATAATGTATATTTATTATTAAAAATACTTGAATGATTTTGTTATGTGGAGTTGCTATTTTGGTCCACTTAAAATCTCTACTATCTCTAACTAAATTCTGATTAAATAAAAAATAAAATAATTTAGATATTTATTTATTATATTATAAACATATTGGTTTAATGATTTTTTCAGAATAAAATAAAAGAAATTTTTTTCTTTTTAAATATTACATAGTTCACAAATTTATTGCTAAGTTAGGTAAAATTCCACATGCATGGTATTTAATAATAAACTAGTTTGATTAAAATTACAAATGCTTCTTTTTTTTTTAAGTAAAATTAATTCTTTTAACTTATTTATATTTATGGATTGAATAAACTCGATATATTTTTTTCTACTTCTTCCTTAATTTCTTCTTTCGCCTACATCTTTTATGTCTATCTAGGTTGATTATCTCTTTAGTGCCAATCCAATCCAAGTCCTGAGTTTTTTTTAATTCTTTATCTCTTATTTTAATATAATTTATTATTATTATAATATTTTATCTATTATATTTTGTTAGCTTTATCTAGTTAAATATAACTATATTTATTTTATATATAAAATAAATCTATTTATTTCATTCAAATTGTTATTTCCATTTGTTTTTTATTCATTTATAATTCTTTTGTTTTCTCCCTTGTAGGCGTTTTTCATTATTCACATTCATATTGACAACAATGTATCAAACAAATATAATCCCATCGTGTATAAATGAAGTTAGTTATCTCTATTTCATGACCTTTACTTTTCACGCACATGAGGGTCTCAGTGTATTTTCTGTGATACAAAAAAGAAAATTACTTTTGTGTGAGAGCTTTCCCCCCTTTTCTGCTCGCCTATTTGGTCTTAAGAATGTTGGTTTTAAGAATGAGTGATTGCCCTTCTCCGACCCTTACTGCCCAACCGGAGAGAGGACAGCTAATGCGTTCCACTTATTGAACATGGTTCTATGGTCGGTCCGCGACCCTTGGATACCGAAGGCGTCCTTGGAGTGATCTCGTAGTTCCTACGGGGTGGAGTCGATGGGGTTGGTCCATGGATTTTCCTTCCTTTTGTCGCATTTCGCTCAAAGGGTTCAAGGGAGATAGTGCATCAAGATGTTCGCAAGGGCCAACTTGATCCTCTTCCCAAGGGATCCCAGATGAGGGATAGTAAAAATTTTGAAAGGTAACAAAGATAATGGTCTAAAATAATAAAATTGAAAACATTTTTTTAAGTATAATAGAGGGTAAGATATTTGAACTACAAATTTTTTTGGTCGTTATTAAAAGATATTAATATTGATTTTTTTTTAAAAAAAAAACTCAAATTAAAAGCTAGTTTGGATTGATTTAAGAAAATAGTGTTTTTAAAAAAACTCATTTTTATTTAATTTTTTTTTGATAAAAAGCTGTTTAAAATACAATTCAAAATTTATTATTAGTGATTTCTAAACACTCTAATTCTTTTTAAATGACTTATTTATAAATTAAATATTTGAAAATGTATTTCAAACATATTCTAACTCATTTTTGAAACAAGAGAAAAAAATAAAGAATTTTAAGATATTTATGTAACTTAGGATTACTACTAAAGTCCTGTAAAAAAAACCGATTTATGTCCCCTCCGACAAATACAAAATTACTATTGAATAAGACTTAAATTATTTCAAACTTGTTATTTTTTCTTTTAAAAATGGAAACAATGGCACTAAACATGTACGAATTAAACATAGAAAAATACTTAAATGCATTCTGTATTGCACACATTTTTGTGCATCTTGTAAAAAAAAATGCATATATATATATATATATATATATATATATATATATATATATATATTTTGCATGTACTATGAGAGTAAGATGCATAGAGATATGTGCATTGTGCACTTAAAATGTACATAAGTATTGCTCTTAAAATAATATTTAACATCATTTTGGCTCTATACTTTGAAATGTGTTCAATTTTAGTCCCTAAATTTTTTACTATTTAAGTTTTTATACTTTCAATTTTCAATATATCTTAAATTTAGTCTCCACTGCTAATTTATTGTTAATTTTTTGAAAAACCTTTTATTATCTATTATCATTTTTACTATAAATTTTGAAAGCATATTTATATATTGTATTTTTTTTGTGCATAAAAATTATTATTATTATTATTATTTAACCAATTTTTATAGAAAAAATTCAAACAAAAATTAAATTTAAGATTGATTTGAAAATACACATTCTAAAATTAGCTATGGAAGGTAACTCCTCCAACTACGGAGTTATTTTTAATATTTTACAAAATAAACTTAAAAAGGGGTACAAGATGGATGCGACATTGCAAATTTTAAACAAAGCCCTCCATCCTAAATCAAATATCCACTCTCTCTTAACTCATACCCAACTGGTGGTGATGACGTGGACGTGTCAGCCAGGACTCTGAAATCGAATTTTCATTATTATTTTTTGTTTTCTTTTTCCCCCTCCTCTCCCTCTCAAAACTTTTTTTTTAAATATATATATATATATTTTTTTTATTTGGGTAAATTTTAGTGGGCTATGGCCCACTTGGAGAGAGAAAGAAGTGAGGCCCCAGGCCCAACAATACCCACTTTTAAGGGCCCACATATTTCCACATCCTAACATATAACCGCACATCATGTGACAATAATATCTCTATGTTATCCTCCAACCACTCCAATATATCCCCCATACTCTTCTTCCCTCCCAATCAAATTTCTCTTTTTTTATTTTTTTTTCTTTTAATTTTGAATTTTAAATATTCCCCATATTATTATCACACATAATATATGGGAGAAAAAGAGTTAAAATTAAAAGGTCAACTTGCAGGAAATTAGAATTCAAACGAGAAGGACAATTTCCAAATTATAAATGACTAAATTATAAGTTTTGAAGAATGAAATGAAATGAAATTTGTAATTTAAACAAAATAAAAATAAAAATAAAAATAAGAAATGGGGACCAGAACATAAACAACCCATACCTTAAAATCCCATTAAAATGAAAAGGGATCTTCATCACATGGTTGCATGTGAGGGCCAGCCAAGCTTCTGGTTAATTTTGAAATAACACCATATTGACATGTTCATTTTTACCCCCTACCTTCTTCAAACCAAAAATTAACCCCATTATTATTACCTTAATCCTTTTTTTTTTTTTTTTTCTTTTGGGGTTTAAAATTGTACCCCACTGCGCACTCACAAGGGAAAGTAAAGGGGATTTTTATTTTTTATTTTTTTTTTTTAAAAAAAAAGGTGATGGAGGGGGTTATATATGGTAGAGTGGTCCTTTAGAAAGTTTGCAATGAGCAGCAGCAGTGGTAGCGTAGTCATTTCATTTCTCACCCTTAAAAATTTTCTTCTCAAGATCTGAAGATGAAGATGGTTGGATCTATAGCTTTGTTGGAATATCTTGCAAAGAACCTGGCCATGTTTTTCCACAGCTTTCTTGAACTTCTTCCTTTTAATTTTCTTCATATATATATATATATATATATATATATATATATATATATATATTTCCTCATTTTACCAATTATATAATTATCTTCTCTGAAGAAATTTTGAAGCTCAAGAAAGCTGTGGGAAATCATGACACTCACAGGCTTCTTTCATCTCAATTACCTAATTTCTTCCCCCCAGGTATTATAATTTACAATTCCTTCCACACCTCTCTTTTATATCTTTAATTTTATGCATTTCTGCATTATAATTCTTTGTTCTTTTTCTTTTTTTTTTTAAAAAAAAAAAAAAGCCCAAGAGATAAGGATGAAGAAGGAAAGGAAGGAAGTTGAGGAATGATTACTCAATTTCAATTCTCTCTCTTTTTTTTTTTTTTTTTTTTTTTTGTAACTTTTGTTTAGTTACTGTAACACGTTTGAAGCATGCATGGGGGAGAGGGGTTTTATTTATGTAATTAATTAATTAAAAAATGGGGAATTTTAATTTTTGAAGGTATTTATTACATTATTGTTGAGTTGGGAATTTGAGATTAAGATTCATTCACTAAAAATTCAAAAAAAAAAAAATATATATATATATATATATATATATATGGTGAAAAGGGAATTACTCTGCAGAGAAGATTCCCCAAGACCCCAACTTTTCTTTTTTATCTTCAATCATGATACTGATCTTCATGTAGAGTAGACTGCTTCTGCCCTCTCTCACTTCTGCCACTGCCACTTTATTTATTTATTTATTTTTAATTATATATATATATATATATATATATATATAATTATTAATTTTTAATTTTTAATTTTATTTTCCCCCTTCATATGCTCCTACATTTCTGTGAAAAAGGTCTAATTTTGTCACCATCTGATTCACTTCCATTTTTTTAACCACTCTCTGTCTTTCTCTTCTCTATCTCTCTCTCTCTTTTTTTTTTTAACCCACCTTTTATAGTATTTAATTTTCATGTAATTTAATTGAGTGCATGCCAATTTTCTTTAACTTAAGTGTATTATATATTAGGTTAGTTAAGTAGCAGGTAGGTAGGCTCTACTTCTTTCTGTATCTATTTACTTTTCGTTTTGATTAATTCGGTTCAATTCGGTTCGGTTCGAGCATTCTATGGGTGATGGCAATATGGATAATTGGTGGCATTTAAACAAAAGCAGTAACCAAGCAGCCGGCGCAGAAAGGGGTCAAAATCTGGATGATCATTTTTTTTTCTTTTACTTTAATTAATTAATTTATTTACATTTGTTACCAATATATCCCCCAAACTTTATACAATTATTTGGTAATTTTAGTGTAATTTTGTACTCCCACATAGTACAAATACTGTCTCTCACTTTCCTATTTATTTATTTAAAAAATAAAAATAAAATCAATTTATGTACTAAACTTTGAATGTATAATTATGCTTATAATTTTAAATCGATAATTGTATTGATTCAAGTCCTAAACTTTTACCAGATAATCAATTTAGAAGATTCTCACTTAATATTTACGTGTACTTATTTTTATTTTTTTTAATGCATCTATTAATATAGAGAGGTCGAAATCAAATGGATAGTCTTGTATTTCCCTAATTTTATTTATTTATTTTAAAATAATTTATGTGATGATTTTTCTTGCCAATTTGATAGATTTTTTTTTTTTTTAGAAGAATGATTATGAGTGATAATTTTGTTTTTACTTTAAACAAAATTAAGCGAAATTAATTATAAATTACTAACATGTAGGCTAAAATGACGAATCTAAACGGATTTAATTAAGATTTAAATTGATTTAATTATTGAATTTTTTATTTTAGTTGATAAAGGCCCAAAATTTTCTGGTATGGATTATGAATTTTAATTTTTTTTTCCTTTTACTTCTCTATAATTTTTGCTCTTTGTATCAAACATTCTCTCTCTCCTCCTTTTCTCATCATTTTTCTTACTTCATTTTTGTTTTTCCTTTGCTTCAAACAACTCCCTCTCTCTCTCCCTCTCTCTCTTTCTCTCATTGAAAATGTAATGGTGCAATGCTTATAAGTATTTGATTTTAATACAACAAAAAATTTGGATGTACTTATATGTATATTTAATGGGTTGAAATATATAATTTGGTCATATGAGTATACATCAGTTTTCAATCTCCTCAATAGTGTGTTTGAATGTAAGACAAAATGGTAGTGTGAAACTTTATTGTAAACCATATTCAGTGGGGTTTTTTTTTTTTCTTTTATAGGTACAAAGGAAGTATCTTTTAAGTGACCTAATAAAGGTTTCTGAAGTCAAGTAGAGAATGTGTGAGATAGATAACAATGAAAAAAAAAAAAAAAAAAAAACACATTCCCATATAATATAATACTATAGTGATATTCAATTGTAACAATGTTATTGAGTAAAATCTCAATTGAAATTATACTTGACCTATTAAACAATATTATAAATATATAATAAATTTGTGGACTAAAACTGTGAAACATGTCTTTTTTTTTTTAAGTATAAACTGACAAAAAGCAGACAGGGAATTGTGCATTAACACCGAGGAACTTGCTGTTTAAATTAAACCCATATTTAATTTACTTATTGCTAATCTCAATTTTCGAATTTCTAACCTCTCACAAAGCACAAGAAATCTTCACCCTTTTTCCCATCAAAACCCAAACACAAAACCAAAACCATACTCAGACAAACAAATAATCCAAACCCTCTTTTTGACTTTGATCCTACAAAATCAGGCAAGAAAACAATCCCCTTTTTACGAAATAACCATGTTTAAATGCAACAAAACATTTCCACTAAATTCATAAACTATTACAAATATATATATTTGTATATGGTCACCCTATAATAAAAGTTTTTGAACAGTAATGCATAATAGATCGTGGATTTACAATCTTTATGTGTTTGCATCAGTGGATTACAAATTGAGCTTAAGAGACAATGCATTGAACCATTATATATTATTATATTATAAGTAATGGAAAAAAAAAAAAACATTAAGCTATGAAGAACAATAATTAAATTATGGTAGATCTAAGTGAATGTTTCTCATCATAATTGGTGATAAAAATCTTTTTTTTTTTTAAAAAAAAAAGGATAGTTGGATCTATGACCTGTAAAAAATGAATTAAACAAATGGGTATGGGCTATATTAATTACAAGGATTGAAGCCTCTCTGGGACTGTGTAACAACACCACCCAACACAAAACTCATCTCTCCATCTAACCTAATTAAAGTATATAATACTTTCTAAAATATAAATTTTATGATATTAAAAAAAGAAGTTTAGTTTTTATAATGTAGATTCAGAAGCTTTTCGTGATCAAATTTGTAGTGGTGCAGGGGTTACCCTTTGCTTCACGGGATGCTTGAGAGGTTAATTTAAGCTTTTAAACTTTTCGCTCTCTTTCTACAGAGACACTTTGAAGGTCGTAATTGTGACTTTTTAATCACTTTCATTAATTTGGTTGTTTCAAGAATGTAATTATTTTCCAAATATTGTTTGTTATTTGATATAAATATTTGGTAATACCAACCTTAAAATGATTTCTCGTCGCAAAATTTTAGCACAATAGCCATTTTCAAATGTGTTTTGGAAGATATTTATAAGACATCAAGTCTTGGCTTAATGTGGCATTAAAAATAATAATAATAATAATTATTAAAAAAAAAAAAACTCTTGACTTAGTGCTTTCTTCATCTGATGGATGCAAAATTAGTTTACTTACATTTAAATTCGTCCGTTTACTTTTAGTTTTTGAAAATTTTGTTTTGTTTTTAAAAAGATTTCATAACTATGATCTATTTGAATTTTTGGCTACATTATAAAAACAAAAACGAGCCAAAAAGGATTTTCTTTTAGTTTTCAAAATTAGGTTGGACTTTGAGAATATTTCTAAAATTAAGACAATCAAATAAAGAAACAAAGGGTGAAAAGTAGTGTTTGTAGACTTAAGTGCCGATGATAATAATAATAACAAGGTTTTATCTTTCCAAAACTAAACAATTGAATCATTGGCAAGTTTAAAAAACAAAAACTACATTTCTTTTTTCAGTTTTCAAAACCTTTTAAAACGCTCCCAACAAAAATAGATAGTAAAACAAAAACTAGTGTTTATAGGAGTAATGTAAAGGAAGAAAAAAAATTAAGGGCTATCAAATGGAGCCTCAATTAATACTTGATATCTCATATAATTTTATTTGCAAATTATATTTCTTTATTTACTTAAAATTCTCTTGGCTTTTAATTTTACAACCATTTTTTTAATTTTAGCCAATATATAAGAAATTAAAACATAGTTCCAACTTCCAAATTGATGAAAATTAAGCTTTTTTGTTTTGAAAATTGAAGTTCATGGAAACAACATTATGATTAAATATTTAAAATTTGTTCTAGGATCTTGACAATTAGACCTTAAATCCATGCCAAAAAAAGGGGACAAAGAAACCTTAAATTCATATTACAACTTTAATTTATGACTGTATAAATATAAATAAGTCTAAACTTAAAATTGAAATAACCCAACTTCAAGAACCTTGCCTAACAGGAGAGGAAGTAAATTAAACAATATGCTTCCCAATTTGAACAATATTTATTTAAAAAAAAAAAAAGAAAAAGAAAAAGAAAAAGGAATAACAACTTCAATTTTATGATTGTATAAATAAATAAAGTTAATGCATATTTCCAATTTTATTTCAAAGCAAATACATAAAACCGATTAATCTACTGTTATAAAGTAGATTGAATTAAAAATTTAGTCCAAGTAAGCTTTTAAGAAAGTATCAAACAAGTCCAAACATTTAATTCTGTTTATAATAAGCCCGTTTAAACTTTAAAAATCTCCAATAATAGATTCATGAGATCCTAATCTATGAGACGAATATCTGGATTTTGTGAAAAAAAAAAAGCCTGGGATTTCACATAGCTATGAGATACTAAATCGAAAGTTCAAAGACTAGCTATAAATTTTTCCAAATTCAAAGACCTATTAGGGCAACACCTTATAAGTAAGAACTTTTAACTTAACCTAGAAATAGATTTTTTTTTAACTATCTATAACATAACTCAATAACTCAATAGTAATTGACATGGACTCTTCGTTTAAACTTAAAAATTCAAATTATTATACCACGGAAGACAAAAGAAAAATAAAAAATAAAAAATAAAAAAAATAAGCATCGTCATGAACTTAAGCATATGATATGAAATTTTGCTGAAATCTAACTAGTGATTGTCCAACTCATTTAAATCCTCATGTATATAATGGCTTGAATGACCTATATATATATATATTTAAAAAAGAGCTAAAGTTAGTTCATTAATGATTCACTAAAAGAACAAAAAGAGAGACAAATTAAAAGTGAATGTGATAGCTCAAGATGACAAAATGAAGAAAAAAGAAAAAAAGAGGGCTTTGTATGGCCTGAATTGATGGAGTTTGAAGCTAAAAAAGAGCCAATTAAAGACTTCTGTTATGTGGTCCAAATACCTTAAACCTAGCATTCTAGGAATAATTTCGTATTTCACATTTACTCTGCTGCACAGAATAATCCTTCCTTCCCCCCTCTTTAATAATTCAACTCAACACATTACACAAATTCACCACCCAAAAAAAAAAAATCATTTTGTCCCATTTAATTTAACCAAAAGAAAAGTCGTGAAAAATATAATGTAAAACCTCGATGGAATCTATGGCTGCAGTGAGACATATGAAACTGTTGGTTTATCTACGGGCACAGTAAAAGTACAGATCCATATAGCCTTTGAAAGCAACTAATTGAATTATACATATAATCACAATAATGATAATAATATTAATAATCATCCCCATCATCGAAAGGCATATATAGCTTTAAAGCCGTTTTACAGAAACTTGTTTTTGCCTGCTATGGAACCTACACATGGGGTCACAGTAAAAATAAAACCCCCCAAAAAAGTAGAATAAAATAAACAAAAAGGGATTTCAATTCATTCAAAATATAGCTCCTTATATCAATGGTGAGAACATATAGCAATTAAATTCCAATCGCAAAGTAAAAAAATAAAATAAAATAAAATAAAATGAATCAAGTAAAAGGACAGAGAAAAATAAAATTGAAAGATAAGGCATTAACGATTAGAGACCTCACAAATTCCTTGAAGAAAATGACCTAAAATCTAATGCAATTAAACCTCTAAATTAACCGTTTCTGAAAAGGAAAATTACAATAACAGATTAAAATTGAAGAAATATATACCGAATAGCAGCAGGGATTGAAGATTATTGTAGATTTTATGAAATCGATTTGACTCTGTCTGTATCTTCCCACAGCTTTATTGAACCGCAAAAGATTAATGAACAAACAACGCTTTGAGGAGAGAGAGAGAGAGAGAAGGAAATTAAGAGCGAATTGGGCTCAGGAAGGATGCAGTTCAAGAAAGCTGTGGAAGAATACAAACAGAGGCATTTGTGAGAACCGCCATAGGAATTACAGCAACCAAAAAAAGAAAGAAATTAGGGTATCGAACCCTAGAGAGAGAAAGGGGAGAGAAATTGAGAGTGTTAGGTTTTAGGGGAAGAAGAAGAAGGGGCTCGTATTTATAAGAGGAATTGAGACCTCCGTGGTGAGATTTTCTTTTTTTCTTTTCTTTTTATTTATTTTTTTTACCCACCAATCCCGAGAAGAATATTGGGCCTAATTCTGGAGGATTACAGAGATTACTCCTGATTTTAATAATTGTTTTCTTTAAGAAAAAAAAAACTGTTTTATTTTTGTAAATTGTACCTGCAAATATCCAAATTTTAATAAATATTATAAACAAATTTAGTTTATGTTAACCTTTTTATTTATAAATTAAAAAAAAGTATTTACATAATTTGTTTTTATTATTTTAATAATTTTAATAAAAACTAACTTCCATCTCATAATAAACTATTAAAGACATATATACTAAATTTATTTTATTATTCTTTTAATATTTCAATTTATTTTCAATCGTACTTATTACATATAGTATGTTTAGTTGTATGATACAGTTTACCATGAAACAAACTTTTTTTTTAAGATGGAACGTGTATTGTTTTTTTGGGCAAATTACAAGAACCACTCTAATATGGTGGTAACTGCAATTATACCTTTAAATTTTCAATTATAAAAATTGAGTAGTTAAACTTATATAAATGTTAAATTTGGATCTTCAAACTTACTAACTATAAAAAATTATATAAATTTGAAGATCCAATTTTAATTATTTGGAAGTCTAATTTTTACAACAATAGTAAAGTTGATCCAATTTTAATACTTATATAAATTTTAAGGCTAAATTTTTACAATAAAAATTTAGGAGGATAATTTCACATTATCACCATATTTTAAGATGGTTTTTACCATTTACTCTTATTATTATTTTTTTTTCCCTACCCGATAGTTACGTCAAGTTGGGTGGATTTGGAGTAGTAGTTTAGACTATTAGTGTAAGATATTTTAATATTAATTTTATTATTTAAAAAAAAAAGTTAGAAGATTAAAAATAAAAATAAAATAAAAATCTGACAAAATTCGTGTGGAACGACGTATGTTGGTTGTAGTATGTCATAATTATACGTGCGGCTGGGATGGCAGTTTTCCGGATCTAACGGTGGCGGTTGGCATCGTGGGGACAGGGCGCTCGGTCCCACGCTAGATCTGTCCGTTTCTGATATGAAAAGTCTACCTTCACGCTCCCTTTTAAGCGCGTGGATACACCGCCTTCGTGATGTGAGATTGGGAGGTGGCCTTAATGACCATCATGATTCCATGTGCTACCTCTTTTCCTTCTTTTTTTTTCTTTTTTTTTTTTTCCTTTTTTTTTTCCCTTAACATTTTGTATTTGTATTTTGCACACGTTCTTTTCCAATTATTACGTTTAAAATATAGAATAAATATTATAAAACATTCAATAATTCAACGGAATGCTTTTTTTTTTTTCTCTCTTTTTCCAAGATAATTTAATATGGAGTTTATGTTAGATTTAATCCAATTTGGCTCATAGATAATTGGATGGGCTCACTTTATTAATTAATATGTTATATGATGTACTATATTATTACCACTTTTATGAATATGGATTTTTCATGTAGGACCCCCTCGTCACAATCTCAACAAGAATTGTGAAACAATATTACAACCATCTTAGTAAAAAATTTTAGATTGACATGTCAACAATAAACATTATACCAATTTTAAATAGGCTTACATATTTGAAAGTACATACTCTAATAAAATAAAACTTAAAATTGCAAAGAAAAAATAGTAGTTTAAATTTTTAAAATTTTATTCTTAAAAATGTTCAATTTTATATGTTTTAACCTTTTCAATTACAACATGAATATTAAAATTAGTTATTTATTAATAAATCTACACATTTTTGTTTTTTTGGTAGGGAGGGTATGAGAGATTTAGATTTATTCAATCTAAATAGAGTATACGTCAATTAGCTAAATAAAAGATTGTGGCTTTAATTCTTTCTTTATTTTTAATTTTTTTACTGTTTTTTTTTCCTTTTAGTCCTCAAATGTTTAAGAGTATTTGCATTTGATTATTAAGTTTTTAAATTATAACTTTTTAGTTAAGGAATTTTTAAAAATGTATTTAAAAGATCCGATTTTTTTTTTAATTAGAAAATTCATTTTTGAAAAATGACCTCTTCTCTTTTAAATTATCTTTTTAATTCAAAATATCATATAATTATTTAAAATAATAAAAAAAAAATTACTTTGTGTACCTTTGAAACATATTCCTATAATTCAAAGACTAAATAGTTACATTTTTAAAACTAACCAAACACGTGTATTCTTTACAACTTAGAGACTAAAAATTAGTTTTTCCCATCATGAACTCACTGTACATCGTGCTACTTATTGATGGCAAAATTTGAACAAGGAAACTCACCAAACCTTCAACAATGAATTTGTAATTTGGGAAAAATTACGAACTGCAAAACAAAGAAGAAGCGTAGTACTTGCCACATAAATACTTCTGAAGCTTAAATTAGTATTTTGCAAAGCGTCAGCAAGCAAAAAATAGGAAAAAAATCTTACCTTGAATGAAGCCTATGACTTCTTATTTATAGGAGGGTTGACCTGGAGTTTCAAACCTAAAGAGGATTCGAAAACGTAGATTCGAGCCAGCTAGAGAGGACTTGTACCATGACCCATAGAAAGCGGGTCATTGGGATAAAATGGAGCTCGCCTAGGGCAAGTTGGATCATTCAGCCTAATTCCCTTGGCTTGTTGGCTTGTTTCCTATACTCCTCTAATCTTCACGGGCAATCATTTTCCTGAACTTGGAATTCTTGGTATGGGGGGACCCATAACACTACTTAAACTTCTTTTTTAGTTCACTAATATCTTAGTTAAAAATAATCGGCTCGTGATAGTTACACTTAGCATAAGTCAATTTTATACAAAATCGTGCGTTTCATGTCAAGCAATTGATGAATGCTATCAAGTTTTTGGAAGGATTACACTTGAAATAAAGTTTCTGAAACTTGTTTTTCAGTACGTCTCAATGTTGGATCATTTTTTCAATTTAATTTTTGTAATTTTTGAAATTTCAACTCAATTTCTTACGTTTTCATGCGCTCCGATTTACTTAAATTGAATGTTAAAAACTTAAAATCCACTTAAAAAAAAGTTATAACAAGGACTGCATTGAAAAGAAAAATTATAACATTATAGACGTACTAATAATAATATGTATAACCAAATGGAAAAAGAAATATTAAAAGTAGTAACATTTTTCAAAAACTCAATAGCATTCATCAATTCCTTTACACGATTATATATATAGAAATCAGAAAAAATATATATATATATATACACACTTGAGGTTTCGTATGGTAGTTGGTAGGTCCCCCAAAAGAGAAAACGATGGCCGATGGGGGTAGTGCGCGTGAAATAAGATATTTGGGGGACTAAGGAGAAAACGGAGAAGGCCCGGAGAAACGGAACGGAAAGCGAAAATTAAGAAATTAGAATAATGACAAATTAATGCTCTACTTCTCCATCAAATTTAGTGATTTCAATTCCATTTTCATTTATCACATCAGATAAAATTAAATTAAAATATCATTTTCGCCATTTTAAAACATACTTTCGATTATCCAATTTTTCTCTCTATTTTTAATAAATTTTAAATTTAATCTTTTAAAGACTAAAGTTATTTTTTTTCTTTGATCAAAATTCATCCAATAATAAAATATAATATGTAATATGTTAACAAAATTCATATCGAAAATGTTAATAAAAAATAAAAAGTAATGAAAAAAATCCCTAAAACTTGTGGTATGAACTAAATTTACAATTTACTAAGAGTACAAGAAGTAAAATTAGACATTTGAAAGTCTAGAGATGAAAATGATATTTTAACCTAAAATAAAATATTGGTTAAGTATTATTTTGGTCCCTATATTTTGAAACTTGTTCAATTTCAGTTCATATACTTTCAATTGTCCAACTTCAGTCTTTATACTTTCAATAAATCTTAAATTTAGTCTCTCAATACTAGTTTATTGTTGATTTTTTAATTGAAAAAAACAGTTAGCTCATTATCTTTAATATTTTTACTATAAATTTTGAAACATATTCACATATTTTATTTTCTTGCTCAATTATGGTAAAAATTAACTTTAATGAACTAAATTTAAAATTTATTAAAAGTATGAGAACTAAATTGGACAATTGGAATTACATGAGCTAAAATTGAATAAACTCTAAAAACAAATTGGTACAAAAAATAATAGCTAAAATATTTTGAAATAAAATCTTTGTAATTTTGTTTTTAAGTTTTTATTTTTGAAATATATGTTTATTTTTTTTTTCAATTATGTTTTTCATTTCCGTTAAAGAAATACTTAACTACCTAATTAAATTCCTTTCTAAAATTTGGCTGAGTTGTTTAGAACATAAGCAAAAAAATTAATAATAAAATATAGAAATTTAAGGATGAAAATAGTATTTATAACCCTAATTTTCAATCCTTTTAAAAAATGTAAAAAGTTATTAAGGGAGGTCTAAAATGATCATAATTTGCCTGATTTCATAAAAATTAAAGTTAAATTATCTATTTGTCTTAGAAAAAAATATTTACTACTGGTAAATCAATATTGTTCTATATTTTCATTTTCTATTAAAAAAAAATAAATATTATAACATACACTAGAAAATATCTTATTTTCTTTGCAGCTACCATCCAAACATAAAACAACTACTTGCATTTCTTTCACATTCTTTTATTTTTTATCAAAAAAATAAATAAAATTCCCTGGTTTCAAACAAGGTAGGGAATCTAGAATCATCTCTTTGATTCTAAACCATAAAATGTAAGACTCCATTTAATGACAATTTAGTTTATAATTTTTTAAAATTAAGCTTCAAAACACTTTACTGATTTTTTTTTCCCAATGTTTTAGTTGTGTAATTGTTAGGGCTAGGTTTTGAAATAATAATAATAATAATAATAATAATAAAGAAAAGATTAGTTAGAAGTAAATTGATAAACTTGAGGGGATTGGAAAGGGAGGGTAAAGAAAGGAAATGAAAAGGGTGGAATCACATGGGGGAGACCCCACAGTGGGAACATGTGTGCGTGTGACAGTACACCCCCGTCTTTCCAGGAACGGAGGTCGCTTTGTCGTCCCCTTCGGACCACTTCCAACCTTCTCCTCCTCTATGCCATTGCCATTGCCACCCACAAACTCTTATCTCTATATTTTACTTCTTACATCTTTTTAAATTAATCATCCTTCTTTATTTTAACAATTTTCATACTAATCCCAACTCAAATGCAGTATCATTCAACTAATTAAACCCTCTAAATTTTGATTTTTTTTTTTTACTTCCACATGTTGTTAACTAAATAATAATAATAATAATAATATCAGTTCATCTTAGCTTAGTGAATGTAGATAAGTCATTTATTACCATATTTTTTTAGTTTGAATGTTTGATTTATACTAAAAAATAAAATAAAAAATAAAAAATAAAAACGTAAATTTTGAATGAATGTGAGGTATTTGATTGGATTCATTTAGCGTCAAAGATAGGTATCGTCAAATATACTCCACTTGAAACGGAAAACTTTCTTGTATTTGTTTTCCTATTCAATGCTAATATGAAATTGACCCAGGTGAATTTGCAATAAAGGTTTAATTTCATTTTAGTCTCTAGATTTATAAATATTACAATTTTACTTTTAAAATTTACTGTTTTGTTTTTATTTAATCTCTAAATTTTAAGATTTATATTTTTAACTTTGATTTTTCACTAAACACTCACTTTCAGTCTTACATGTTAATGTCTATTAATTAATTTGAAATAATTAATTTAGTTTCACTTTTTTTTATCTCTATTAAAATTAATTTTAAAATTTCAGTTCATAATTATTTTTAAATTAATTAATAGACACTAACACCAAAGATCAATGTAAGTACTTTGTGGAAAATCTAAGTTAAAAGTATAAATCTTGAAATCTAGACATCAAATTAAAATAAAACTTAAATTTTAAAAAGAAAATGACAAAATTTTAAAATTTAGATTATAAATTGAAATTAAAAACTTAAAGACCAAAAATTAACATTTGAAAATTGATGAACTAAATAAAACTAGACTTAAAATTTAGTAACTAATTTAAACATTTTTCAGTAAAGTTATATCAGAAAGCCTAATTTATATTATTGATCGTCAACTTTATAAAAATGTTAAAAAAGAAAAAAAAAATCACCCATTTAGTTCCTATAGTTGACTTATTTTCTATTTGGACACTGGAGTTGGTTTTAGGGTTTGGTTAAACTTTTAAATATCATCTTTATGTTATTTTTTTAACTATATTAAAACCCATCTTCTTTTATCATAACACAACTAACTTAATAAAGAAATATATTTAGCTGATCACTCCCATGGAAATAATAAACATGTATTTGAATTTTATATAATAAAAAAATAACAAATATAGCTAGAATAAACATAATTTAACGGTAATTGAAATTTATTCTGAAGTTGAGATTGAAATTCACGTACTCCTAAATGAATTTAAATGGCTAAAAATTTTTTTTTAGTTTAACAATAATTGAAATGAGGATTAATATACTAAAAATTTAATTCTTTAGTCAAGATATATAGTAAATTTATTAGGTGGATAAAAGAAATTGATTTCTAAAATGTGAAGGGTAAAGAATCCACTCAATGTGGTTAAATCTTCCCTCTTGAATTACTTTTATGAATGTAATTTTTTTTTTTCAAAAGTTACTTTTTGTCAAAATAAATAAATAAAGAGGTTGAAAGAGAAAGATTAAGAGCAACTTCACAGCTGCTATAATTAAAAGAGGCGAGAGAAAGGTTTTTAGTGGTGGGATTGTGTTTAAATTAATTAGCTGGCCAACACTAAGTTAGTCCACTCTAATATTGCGACTAGCTAATCCCATGCCTTTATGTAAAATGTTTTGTTTGATTTGATGTCACCACCATTATTCAAGTCTCCTTTCTTTTTCCTTTTAATAATGGACCCCATTAGCTAATAAAACCCAAATAAAAAATAAAAAATAAAAAAAAAAAAAAAAAAAAAAAAAGTTTCTTTCTTTGGAGTGGTTGGTGATGGACATGGACAGCTAATAACTCTCCAATCCCACCTTATTAATCTTGTTGTTTTCTTTCCTTTCCTTTCATATTTAAACTAATTAATATTACCCTCCATTCCTAATATCATGTGACATTTGAGATCTATAAATATATATCATTTATCTTTATTATCTTTATTATTAATTATTGTTATTTTTTTAATCAATAATTATTGTTATTTAGTTTATCTCCTTCCCTTTATTCACATGCATGAAATGATTGAATTTAGGGTGCATTATCCTCATAATTTGATTGATACACGAAAGATAAACATTTTATTTGAAATTTCATTAAAGTTTTTATATACTCTATTCAATTCTCGTACTAAACTATCAATGTCTACCAATACATTTTGCTATATTAATAAATGTTTTAGTTCATTTTGCTATATTTGAAAAGTATCATAATGATAATTAAAAAAATATAATTAAAATATTTCATAATATCCTTTTCAAATAACTACGGTAATCAATTCATGCTTCATACTCGACTAGGAATTATAGGAAATCAAAAAAGGAAACCTTTTATATTATTCTTATTTTTTTCTTGGAGACACATCATAAGCAAATCTATAGGATTATAGAGTACTAGAGTTTTTTAATATCTAGGAATATAGAGGAATAGAGTTTTTTTTTTTTTTCCCTTTCTTGATTTTAATTTAAGTGCTTCCCTACACTCAATTTAATAAAATACCCTACATTACGATATAATATATAAAGCCTAACATTGACTTTTTCCACCACAAACTTAATTAAGTTTATGTTTCAATTAATTTAGCAAAACACTGTTTTTTTAAAAAGGAACCTCAAGACAGGAAGTATAGTACTCTTGTGGAAGTATAGTTACTTAGCTTTGATAACATAACATTGTTTTGGTGTGGTTTGGAAATTGAAACGTTTCAAAAATATATAAACAACTTTGAGTATAATTTGGATCGTAATAACTATTCTCTTTCTCCAACATAGTTTAGTGAATAATGTACTAATTATTATTCTAAAGTTTATGGTTTAATTATCGTTACCATCCAAACCCAAAAGTGTATATATGTATGTGTATATATTGATGTGAAAAAAAAAAAAAGAAAAAAAAAACCCACCTGACTTTGCATGTGGTTTTTCAACTATGAATTTCAAAGTATATATATATCTATTATTTGTCCTCCATAGCTCTTTTATGAGCCAGAGAATTGGGGTAAAGAAAATTAATTGGGCAATAGAAAATATTAGAAAGGTTATGAATACTATTCAAATGTCCAAGAATTTCTTTAGGTTACATATCTTATACCCTCAACAATCCTATAAATAAAGGTTGTAGAGATCATTTATAATTAATACGCCTCAATAAATAAATAACATATGTTCTCTATTTTTTTTTTTCACTCCCTTCTCTAACTGTTCTCTTTATTTTATTTTATTTTGTTAATTTGCTCCCATATATTTTATAACAATAAAGTATTTGTTGACAAGAAAAAAAAAATCCTCAATGATGAAAGTTGGACCATTCTTTGACAAATTGTGTTTTGTTGATGAATTTCTTTTTCCTTTGAAGTAAAGTTTCGTCCTTTTAAATTCAAAATTTTTATCCCAATATAAATTTCAACAATTTTTTTTTTTGAGAAGTCCAATAAAGAAGCTTTTTGTGGAATGTTTCTTTTTTGGTTGATATACAATATACAAATAATATAATTTATCGATCAGTAAAACATATTGATCCCTCATCTTTTCTTTTATGAAAAGAATACACATTAATGTCTCTCTGTCCCAAGTACCAACGGATATGTGGTTTCTAAAATCCAAACTGATCTCATAATAAAATATGCAACTTCTACCCATTTCAAATTAAACTTGTTCAATCAAATATAAACTACGTAAAAATGGGTGTAATCTGGAGTTTTGTATAATTAACGTATTGAAAGAGAATATGGTTTAAGAGTTAGTGATTGTCTCTTAAATGTCAAATCTATATATATATCCAAACAATCCTTTCATACACGTTTAAAATAAAATTTAAAAATTATTTAGAATAGTTGGTTACGTTATTATTGAGCCCCAAAAGAAGTTGTCAACCCTCAATTTGTTGTGTTCAATCAATTTTCACCACAAACTTTCATTTTTCATCGAATTTGCATAATGACAATCGTAGTTCAATGTTAACTTCTATCTCCTATTCAATTTATGCTAATTCACTATTAATTTTGAATAAAAAAAAACTTTGCAAACTTATTAATTTCAATAATACAAAAAGTTGCATAAATTTAAGTTTGATTAATACACTAAATTAACATTTTAATAACTTTGTCAAAACTCATAAAAAAAAAAAAAGCTTTAAATTTCATTTTGTTAAACCACTTCAAATTTATACCATAATATGTGTGAAGTACTTTCAAACAAAAGTTTAACAGAGTACAAGTTGAAACAAATTTTCAAATCTAAGGATAAGATTGCATAATTGATCTAATTTACGTAATAATCAAATTGAAACTGAAAGTTGACACAACAAACAAAATTTAGGAGTAAAACCTAATTGTCTTTCTTTTTTTTTTTTTTTCATATTATTTTAGGAAAGAAAATGTAAGAAAAAAGAAGTGATTGGAAGGTTGTGGGTGCGCACGTGTGAAAGGGTGGGGACGGTTGCATGGAAATGCATGTATTTGTTTTGTCACATTATACATAGCACTGACACTATCTACCAAACACACATGCCTAACAACTGTTATTCAACCTTTTCTATTTATTTATTTATTTATTTATTATTTATTCAACCAACAAAAACCTCTCATTCCCAATTCTCATCACTTGGCTTCCACCATTGATGATCCAAATCCCTTCTTTCTTGGCTTTATTTTGAAAAAGAAAAATATATATATATACACACACACGCACATGACACAAAGAAAAAGACTTTGTTTATAATGCAATGTTTAAAAGAAGAATGCAACCACCATTCTTTCTAAAGAAAGTATTCCAAAACAAAATTTATTCTTCTTGGTTTTGTACCACTCTTGCCCTCGGTCCACATGTCAAGAAGGTGACTCATTTCTTCGCCATAAATCCATCCCTCTTAACTTTCAATAATAGCTTTCATTAGAACGTTTAAGAAATCTTAACTATTCAAACATATATTTTATGTTTGGGTCTAAATTTTTTTTTTATAAAACTGTGCAAAGAATAATAGATCTTTGGGATATACCCACTTGTCTAACAAACTCTAAATTTGACAGATTACAATCGTGTGAAACTTACACTCATTTAACGTGGAATAGATTATTATTATAATTATTCGACAAATGACAAATGTTAGTGATGCTTTGTTAACAATTATCAATGATTCCATTTGTTTAAGAAGACTCACGTTGTAGTTGTTAATAGAATTTTACCTTTTGTTATTAAGTTGAGTTTGTCACTGTACAATAAACTTTAAAAATTATCTAATAAATTTCTGAATTTTAGTTTTTAAATTTCAATTTTTAAAATGTTCACAACTTAATTGTATATGAAATTGAAAGTATATTAGACCTTCTTAAAATAAAAAGAACTTAAAAAATTAAAAATTCTGTAATTCAACATTTTCCTTTACTTAGATCAACAGGTTGGTCTAATCCGACTTGCCAGTGGCATAATATGGACCTTTGGATCGATGCTAAATCTAAGCGCTATGGGCCCAGCCCAAGTAGGGCCCACTTTATAAGCAGTCCATGATATTTGGTGGGCCTTTGTTGTGGGCTTTCTGGTCCAGTTTAGAAGGAAAAGAAACCCTTTTATACGGATATAAATGAAAATATATTTATTAATTTTGAAAAAAATGAAAAAAGAAATTGGATAATTAAAGTAAGGCCGATGGACCTCAGCGAAGTCCATTGCCCAAAAGAAAAATGCCCAAATTTTAAGAAAAAGGGGAAAAAGAAGGAAAGTCTTCACCGAATCGTCATCTACCAAACTGAGTCCAATTAGCAACTCGGGTTCGTTTGAAGCCCAATCTCCGATTCTCTCTCTTCCTCTCTCGTTCGCTGCAAAAATTTTCAGGCTTCATCGGTTTACCAGACCAGGCCAGGCCACCTCGATTCTCATCGTGGATCTTCTCATAGTCTTCTTAGATCGAAACCACGGGTAAAATCCGAGCTCTTTTTTTTCATGATTTTGAAATCGACGAAATTAGATTTTTACCTCGTTTCCTTTACTCTCTTGACTTTTCAGTTTCGTATTGGAATCTCGATTTCTGGAGTTGTTGATTTTGGAATGAATTCTGTTTGTGTTTTTTCTTCTGGGGAATTTAGGGTATTGGTCTTCATTTCTTCTGTTGCTAATTTTGTTAGTCCGGTGAAGTTCGAGTTCCGAAATTGAGTTCGGTTTCGATGATTATCTGTTCAAAATTTTCTGGTTCGTGGGTTTTTTTCCCCCAATTAAACCTGGATAGCTGGGCTTATTGAAATGCCCAAATCTTGTTCAAACCCTAGATCTGAGAAACTCGTCTTGTTCAACTACTATTCCCAGCCCATCTTAGATGTTTTTTTTCCATTATTACCCATTTTAGCCTCACGATTCATCCATGTGGACTCGATCATCTTTGTTGAAAACTGGGATCTCTCAAGTTTGAAGATGCCTTCTAGGTGGGCCGAATGTCTTTTCCTTCTAATTCGACCCGATTTCTTTAGTGGGCCCGGACCAAGCCCATCATTCGGGTCTGGGGTTTGTTTCTGGTTTTTTCACAACCTTCTTTAAAGGGTCTCATAGATTAAGAACAGAACCCTTCGTAAGCGCCTCTCTCAAAAGCTGTACGTCAAAAATTTTGACCCGCTGGTTGGGCTTTGGTGGTTTTCACAAATCTGATTAAAAAAAAAAATGAGGATGGAGACGGATCTTCTTCGGTTCCCTTTTCTTCCTGGGTTTGGAAAAATGGTATTTTGCCTGTATTTTGTTTCGTGGGTTCGAATCCGACCTACAATAGTAGCAATTAGATTCTATTTCTGTTTACGTTTTACCAACTTCCCAATATGACAAATGGGCAGATGGGTTTTCTTTTTTGTTTAAGAAAAACAAGTATTGCGATCTTAACAATTTGCATTAATTTAATTTGCGAGCTGGGCCGGCGTTTTCCTTCTTCTTCTTCTTCTTCTTCTTCTTCTTCTTCTTCTTCTTCTTCGATCATTTTGATGTGCTTCGTGTATTCAAATAATATATTCATTCTCCTCGCTCAAATTTCAGAGTGAAGTTTTCTTGATTGTGTCTTTGATAATTTCTTGGCTGGGTTTAGCTTATATTGTTCTTAGCAGTACATTTAATTTGTTTGATATAGGAAGCCTCCTTTGTTTAGGAGTAGGACTCCAACCCGCTAATCCATGAGTCATGATAAACACATATGCTATCATTTTAACTTGTTCAAATTGCCTCATTTCTTATTAGCATATTTAATTTGTTTGATGATTCCTTGGCTGGGTTTAGCTTATATTGTTCTTAGCAGCCCATTTTAATATGTTTGACAGAAAGCTTCATTTGTTATGAGTAGGACTGCAACCCGCTGAACAATGAGTCATGATAAACATATATGCTATCATTTTAACTTGTTCAAATTGCCTTATTTCTGCTTTATATGGAGTTTTAGGAATGTTAGCACTATAAGGATGTGGGCATTACATCTTTGTTTAATTTTATTGCTTTGCTGCATAGGAAATTATCTTCCCAGACGAAATGGCAACTCCTGATGGAGAAAACATGGAAAGTTCAGGGAAAGAGATCATGGTGATTCATCATGATGAAGACCATAATTTGGCAACTCCAAATGGGGAAAACATGGTAGCTCGTGAGGACGAATTAATGGAAACTCCTGATACAGGAAAGCTGGGATCACCAGATGGACATAATGAACTAGCTTTGGTGGAAGTACAGCCTAACAAGAGGAGGAAAAAGAAGTCTATTGTCTGGGAACACTTTACTATAGAGTCTGTAAGTGCTGATTGCAGACGGGCATACTGTAAGCAATGCAAACAAAGTTTTGCGTATAGTACAGGATCAAAAGTTGCTGGCACCAGCCATTTGAAGCGGCACATTGCCAAAGGAACTTGCTCTGTGCTTTTGCGTGGTCAGGACAAGAATCAGCTGGTGGCTACATATACACCACCTTCAAGAGGGATTGTCAGTGATCCACCAAAAAGACGGTATAGAACTTCTAGCTCACCTTATGTTGTGTTTGATCAGGATCGTTGCCGTCAAGACATTGCCCGAATGGTTATCATGCACGACTATCCACTTCACATGGTTGAGCATCCTGGATTTATATCATTTGTTAAGAACCTTCAGCCTCGATTCAACATGGTGAGCTTCAACACTGTTCAAGGGGATTGTGTTGGAACTTATTTAATGGAGAAGCAAAATCTAAGCAAGTTTGTAGAAGCCATTCCAGGTCGTATATGCCTTACCCTTGACATGTGGAGTTCTAGTCGATCAGTAGGTTATGTGTTTATTATGGGTAGTTTTATTGACAGTGAGTGGAAGTTGCACAGACGTGTTTTGAATGTTGTAATGGAACCATATCCAGAATCACCTAATGCACTTAGTCATGCTGTTGCTGTGTGTCTCTCCGATTGGAGATTAGAAGGGAAGTTATTCTCTCTTACGTTTAATCAAAGACAGAATGAAGCTGCCCTTGACAATCTCAGGCCCCTACTTGCCATAAAAAACCCCCTTATTCTCAATGGTCAGTTTTTAGTTGGAAGTTGTATTGCCTGGACTCTAAGTGACATTGCAAAAGATGTATTAGATGCAGGAGAAAATACGATAAGGAAAATTCGGGACAGTGTGAAATATGTGACAACTTCCGATTCTCATGAGGAAAAGTTTTTAGAGCTTAAGCAACAACTTCAAGTGCCTAGCGAGAGAAATCTATTTCTTGATGATCAATTGCAATGGAATACAACTTATCATATGTTGGTAGCTGCCTCCGAGATGAAAGAAGTATTTTCCTGTTTGGATACCTCTGATCCTGATTACAGGGAAGCTCCGTCATTGGAAGATTGGAAGTTGGTTGAGATTCTCTGCACATACCTGAAACTTCTTTTTGATGCAGCAAACATCCTTACCACAACCACTCACCCATCTGCCATTACGGTCTTTCATGAAGTGTGGAGAATTCATTCCGAATTGGCTCGAGCAATTACAAGTGAGGATCCCTTCATAAGCAGCCTTAGCAAAATGATGCTAGAAAAGTTTGATAAATATTGGAAAGATTGCAGCATAGTCTTGGCAGCTGCTGTCGTAATGGATCCTCGGTTCAAGATGAAGCTTGTTGAGTTTAGTTTCACCAAAGTCTATGGTGAAGAAGCTCCTGCATACATTAAGGTTGTTGATGATGGAATTCATGAGCTCTTTGACGAATATGTGGCGCTGCCTCTACCCTTAACCCCAACCTATGCTGAAGATGGAAGTGTTGATGGTAACATGAAGGGAGAAGATTCTCAGGGAAATCTTCTGTCAGACAACGGATTTACAGATTTTGATGTCTACATTATGGAGACTACCAGCCAACAAATGAAATCGGAACTTGACCGGTATTTGGAAGATTCTTTGTTACCTCGTGTGCAAGACTTTGATTTATTGGGATGGTGGAAATTGAACAAGTTCAAGTACCCTACTCTTTCAAAGATGGCTCGTGATATCTTGTCTATTCCAGTTTCTACATTACCTCCCGACTCCGTATTTATTACCAGAAGGAAGAAAATGGATCAGTATCGCAGCTCGTTGCGTCCCGAGACCGTAGAAGCGATGATATGTTCCAAGGACTGGATGCAGTGTGGATTAACCGAAGTCTCTAACGCCCTGGTAAGGATGGAATATTAGTGACTGTTTAGGATCTGTTTGGCCTTTGTCCATAAGTTGCTATGTGACATCTCTCTTTAGTAAACCTTACAATTAGGTTAACATTTGTTGTACCATTTAAGACGATTATAATTCATCCTTAAAATTAGATTCTAGAATAGATTTAACTCTGTGATCTATGTATTACATTTTAGGAAGCAGTTGGTTGGGTACACCTTGTTCAAACAATTGCAGTAAATTATTGAGCTATTCTATCTATATATATATATATATCACATGCTTGGAACATATTTCATTTGTCGTTTCATGGAATTGATCTGTCAAATTACAGGGCATGACATTACTTGCTTTTCCACGATTTTCAGATTTATCACTGACACACTCGTTAGTTGAATGAAACATTTGTATATCGGTGGAATATTTGAAGCCCTACTTCCATATTTGTGATATTATATTTTAATTTACCACTGAGCCACCGATAGGGTGGTTATAGAGCCTATAGGACATGGAAAACCGAAAAAGAGCTCGTTATTTATCATCTTCAAGGTTGTGACGGGTAATCTCTGGTTTGGAAAATATGTCCATATTTGTCAAACCGTACTCACCATTGTCACTCCTCGATTTAAAATGTATGTAATTCTAGATCTTGAAACCATTGTAGGGGCTACTACCTACCTAGGAATTAATATCTTATGAGTTTGTTTGAGATCCAAATGTTGTAGGGTCAGGTACGTTGTTCCGTGTGATTAGTTGATTAAGTTAGCTTGGACACTCACGGATATTTAAAAAAAAAATCGAGATTTAGAAGAATAAACTCATTTGTTTCCATATTGATACCCGTTCATGGTTGTCTGTAATTTGTTTAGAACAACAGGTGGAGAGGAAAAGGGAAGAGAGAAGAGGAGAGGAAACTGGTAGGATACCTCCTAACAAGAAAACCCAAGAACACAAAGAACAAAACAAAAAAGCTAAAAGATAGAATCATATTGTAATATTTATAGCAATATTACAAGATTCTCCGATCACTTGCCTATTTATAGCAATATTCAGTAACTAACTTCCTATCTAATTACCTTTATACCCTTTACTACTAATCATACTAATTATCCCAATATAATCCTAACTAGGAGCCTTATAGAAACATTGGGGAAGGAGTGAGAAGGAAAAAAGAGAATAAAAATAAATAAGTGACAAAAGTTCAAATAAAAAAAAACAATAATAATAATTATATCTTTTAAAATCTGCCACTTCACTCATGCTACATAATTTTCTAATAGGTAACTCAATGTCATTTAACTTAGTCCCTACCGATAAATAGAAGGGCATCCAGAGGACTAAAAGATTATGGATTTAATCCATAATATCTACGAGTTTCTTTGACACTCAAATGGTGTAAAAGATTTTTTGTCGTAAAACTTCAAGCCAAATGATTATTCATTTCAAATTAAGATTAAAAAATTTGAATCAATACTAAAAATATAGCATAAAATATAGCATTTCAAATATGGGATCCTTGCAATTGATAAAATGTTTATTAATGTCTTATTTAATTATTTTAGTAAAGGTGGAAGTACGTGGATTTGAACCTCCTATCTCAAAGAAGATAATACATTTCAACTAACATTGAGCTATGTTCGCTATGGTAGTTTCTTCTTACTTTTTAGTTAAGCTAGTAACTTGTACTGGTTGGTGCTCAAATTTCAAATTTCTCTACATTCATGTAGATGTGTTAAACAAAGAAAAAAAACTTGGAAACCAACTATTTCCTTGCCTTAAATTTGATTGGGAATAAAAAAAATTAGAAACGTGAAGAAAGAAGGCCACCGAAGTTTTCTAGTTAGTAACAATGTTTGCACCTGATAAATAAGGTAAGAAATTTATTTAGATTCGAATCGGCACCAAAATATTACAAGATTTTCTGCCCCAAAACAAAGGGGGAATTTGTCTATAACCGGCAGCTAATTATGCGATGGGTAACAAAACAATACATCCATAAAATTCATAACTCAATTTTAACGTCGTGAACTTTAAGATCACCTTCCGGCAATTTGTCTATTCCCAATGTCACCAAACCGGACTCAGAATCATAACCAAATTCTACAACACTTGAATCCACCGTGCACCGCCGTGGCTTCGCCGACGTGTAAGCCCCAAACCTCCCACACCCTTTCACTTCCAAGTGAACAATTCCGACCAACTCTGAGCTTCGGTTCTCTGGCCGCCCTCCGGCAGCCTCAATTCCCTCCGATTCGCCATCAACCTCCACAAGCTCAGCCCCGCCTTTCACTTCGTATTTCAACCCTTCGATCGCCCCGCCGGCATTGAACATGTCGATGAGTCCGATGGGAGCGAAGCTGAAGCCAGGGGCCAAAACTTTGATGGGAGTAATGGTGAAGATGTCGAACTCGAGGACTTTAAGAGAAACGGGAAGTGCTGAATTGTATGGAAGAGTAATGAGGTCGCCGGAGCAGTGGCGGTAGAAGGCGCAGTCGCCGTTCCAGTTGGGATCTGCTGCGACTTCAGAAATGGCGTGAACGTCGCGTCCTTTGACGTAACCGGTGATGGCGTCGGAGTTGGTGTCGTGGAAGGTGTTCTTTCTTTCTTGGCTGTTCCAGGCGGCGCCTTGGCAATTGTAGATGCCGATGACGCCGGTGAATTTGTTCAAATTCCATATCTTAAGCAAGCTGATTGTGATTCCAATTTCAAAGTCAAAAGCAAAAAGATGAACAAGAAGGGTGAAAATTTTTACCATAGAAAGCAATGAAAATTTTTACCATAGAAAGCAATGAAAATTTTTATTGCTTGCACTATTTCTAAAACCATACTACTAGAAATTATTTTAAAAATGAGCAAACACTTAGGGCCATCCGAATAAATTTCTTAGAATATTGTACTATAGGTACTAATTCCTTTGATTGGAAGTTATCTCAAAATCCTTTAAAAATGAAATCAAAGAGTTGTATCCAAGTCGCACCTATCCTCTATGCATGCATCTTACTTTCATCACACACAAAAAGAATTCAAATAATCATAATAATTTGTCACATGACAAATTATAATTAGACAATTTAGTAGGATGCACAAATATAGGTGTAACTTAAAATGCACCAAAGTATTTTTCTTAAAAGAATTATAGGGTGAAGTAAGGGTATATCTTGGTTAGTACACTCTTTTTTTATTGCTTACACCAACCACACAGAAGAGAAAACTAAAAATATTTTTTAAAAATGAAAAAATTTGTCAACATTTATGCAGGTTGCAAAAAAGTAAGTGCACTCTAGAATACACGTACCAATTCTTTTTTTTTTTTTTCTAATTAAAAACAAAAGGCCTAAAAAGATCAATCAAATCCAAACCAAAAACACCAAACAAACTGGGTCAAATTGTGAGAAGAAAGTGGCTGAAAAAGAGAAGGAAAAAAGAAAAGGCATTCAAATCCAGAACAAAAACACTCACCTAACTCCATCTCGTGCTGGATCTGAGAATAAACAGTCCCGCGTTGGCCGCCCAGGCAAGCTTGCTCTGAGCACTGAGCCGTCAGGTAGCACTAATTTCTTCAGAAGCTCGAAGTTGTGCTTCCCCGGAGCATCACTGATTAGAATGGGTATGTAACATCACGATTAACATATTGAAGACTTAACTTTGGTCCAAAACTTACCTAGATTTTTAGGTTAACAAAGTTTAAATAGTTCCTAGCCTTTGAACATTAAAGAATATGATAATTGTTTCTACCTCATCAATTATCACTCAACTTTAATGCTAAAAGAATATAATAGATTCTATCAATATTTAACACAAAAAAGAATATATGATAAAAGAATCTATTGACCTTTAAACATACAAGATCGTATCTACTTTATCCCTAAACATTTGAAACTTCTTATGTCAGCTAATGTGACACAGTTCTATTGTTAATTGGAATTTTAAGACCTCCTTATCAATTATCACTTAACTTTAACATATCAAACAATATGACAGATGTCTTACTTGTTTTAATATGGAATATAGTAGATGTCTTATTGATAAGACTTATAAGAAGTGTTTACCTTATCACTAAATTTTAAATAATTCTATGGAATCTAACCTGACCTAATTTTATTGTTGGCTCCTATTTTAAGACTTCCTTCTCAATTACACTAAACTTTAACATATAGATAAATATATATATGTGTTGCCTTTTTTTTTAGATGGAATATAACAGGTGTTTTTTATTTCTAAACTAATAAGATGGTGTGCACTTTATCGGTGAACTTCTAATAATTCTCATGTCAAACATGGTATAAATCAATTCTTAAACTCCTATTTTAGAACTTCCTTATTAGCTACAACATATCTTTAATCTATCAAAGAAGACAAATATGCCCCAATAAGGATATTGACCCCTAGAACTTATAAAATTGTGTTCACCTTTTCATCAAACTTAATAATTTGCTTGTGACAAAAGACCTTATCTCAAAGATTAAAAGATGGATCAGCATGGTGTAGATTATTTATATATCACAAAGTAAGCTAACATCAAACACTTTTAGTTTAATATATCTTTTCTTTTTATGGCAGACATAACTTCAAAATTGAACGACTAAAGTTATAATTTAACCCAAAAAAATGATTTTGTAAGGTCAACTGATAGTTACCTGACATAAACAGGGCCACCACTAATCGCCCTGGCGGAGGCGTGGTACTCGGCGGCAGAATGAAGGGAATGGAACATGTCCCAATCAGGCTGCATAATCTCTCCAAGAAAAACGCTATTGTAAGCCACAGCTGCTATGTGAATCGTATGGGACACCGGATCTCGCGGATAGAAGTCATCGGAAGCTCTCACAACCGCCGTCTGTTTCGCACTGAAATTAAACAAAACCAAGAACACCAGAATCGATTCACTCTCATTTTCCCCTAATCATCTGCAAATCGGGACTTAATTTAACATGGAAATTGAGAATTTCTGTTCACTTACCAGTATATAGCATCTGTATGGTGGCTCATACAAGCAATAATACCGTTGTCTGGAAAATTTCTAGCCACTGACGCATCCAGAGCCTGGTGATATTGCCGAGTCAACTCGACTCGGCCACCGAACCCGGCGCCGAGAGTCTCTAATATGCTCTGTGCGTCCACTTTGACTCCGTCGACTCCGGCGGAGGCGAGGTAACTGTGAAGTTCATTGTAGAATTTGTAAACGTTCTTAGGGTTCATCAGCCCCAATCCTTGCAAAGTCAGCGCGTCGTTCTTCCATATCGGTTCATTCTCAAAAACGCCTTTCGATACCTTAGGGTACTGCATCGACGATCCGTATTCCTCCATATCCTTCACACCAGTGCGAAGTCCTCCCCAATATCCAGTAATTGCATGCCATACGTACACATACTTCAATCCGTACTTGTTTTTAGCGATGTTCACGATGTTCTTGATCCCCTCTGTTGGATCCTCCTTCTTCTGGAACTTCGAGTTCTCTTTAATTGCGGTCAGCCTCTGCAATGGCGGCTGCTTCGGTTGTTTCTCGCCTCCTTCCTCATTCTCCTCCTGTGGATCGCCGGCAGTCGATTGCCATCCATCGTCGATGATCACAAACTTCGGTGGCGCTCCACCAGCCGCAAGAGACTCTAGTCCGGCCTCGACGCCGTCTTGAGTAACCTCCTGGTAGAAGGCGTCCCATGTACACCATCCAAAATAATCAACAATTGCAGGAAGTTTCTTCTCTTGTCGCAATCGGAAGGTGTTGAGATGGAGTTTAACAGCTTTCATAGCATCGGAGATTGCGTCGAACGGATCGGTTCCGGCATGGATGAACAGAGAGTGTGTAAAGGACGACGCTTTTGTGTCTACATCGCCACTTTCTAGGCAAAGCTCGAGCTCGTCTTGTCCGTTGCCTTGAAGACAAGCTCGGAATGATCCTTCAATCAGAGGAAGGAACACTGTGTATATGATCTGATTCTCTTCATTTCCACCGTCCGATTCCAAGTGGGACCCATCCTTCGTCTCCAGTAACAGAAACTGCGTCTCTAACGGAATTTCCTTCCCTTTATCGCCCATCTTTTGAGCCATCCACCATAACTTGAACCGAAAACACGCCATGAACCGTACATCTCGCAAGGTTCCCAACGGAACCACCTGCCGGCTCTGCTCCTCCTCGAAAACCGCCCCAAGAAACACCCCTTCCACCGGTCCGGATGACGAACCGGACGTCGCGATAACATTATCCGGTACTCCAGTCAAGATCGTGCGGTCTTTCACGATGAGTTTCCGGTCAGAGATCCGTACCGCCGGTTTGATCGTCATTTCTGTAGTTTTAATCTCTGGTTCAAGTTCTTTTCCGTTTAGATTATTCGCCTGACGTTTCTACATTTTCAGATTTGTTGTACAATCCAAATTTCAGATTACAGATATGGAAAAATCCAAAAAAAGTGCTATGAACTAATTTATCCAGTTCAGAGTTCGTTAATTAGTTTACCTTGAAAGCTTTCACCGACAAACGCCGGCTCGGCGTAGATATGCAAATTCTAAAATATGAAAAAGAGATGGAAAATCATTATCAGTTGAGAGAAACAAAGGATTCAAAGAGCAAAAAATTTTAGAGAAAATATAATACCAGAAGCAGAATGTTGCTTATTTGTTCTGAAAAGATTGAAATCAGAAGAAATCAACCACGGGAATGAAGATGGAAGGAAGAAAGGAGACGTATTTATAGTGAGAGCTGACGAATTAAACAACAATTGATTTAACGCCATGGCTAGCAACGTACTGCTTGTTTGTTTAACCTTTTCGTCTTCCAATGAGCTCACGCTTCTTCTTCTCACACAAATATCCAACGGCGAAATTCCAACGGCCGATGAGGGTGCCACGTGGGTTTATGGTTCCATCAGAAGATCTGGATCTTTTACAATACGATCCGCTAAAGTCACAGGGGGTTCACGGGTGTTTCCGTCACAGCTTACACGAATCCCGACACGTGGTTGAGGCCAAGAAAACGGGATTCTGAATTTTACTGCTCTTATACACGTGTTACTGTCTGATTGGTTGGGAGCCAATTAGTGTATGATACTGTCGTGGTAATCGTTATCCATGTGCAATAATTAAAGGTGCTGACCTGTCTCCACGTACTCAGATTTTGTCGTTTTTATTGGACGTATTTCTGGCGGATTAATTAGATGAATATTAACATTTAAAAGAAATGGTAAAAAAATGTTGGTTTTAAATTAATTGAGACAATAAGACACTTTTTTTTGTCTTTATTAGAGTACATGGCTTGAATATACAACTTCAAGATTTTTTTCCCACTTGTTTCTTCTTTAGATGAAATGATTATAATATATTAATATTTTTTTGTTTTTGAATAAGCCATTTTCTTTTTAAGGTCTTAGATCATATCATCAATTAAAATATCAAACTAATAAGTTATTGTGTAAAAAAAACATACTTCAAATTAATAAGGAGAAAGGAAGGGCCCAAGGGCAATTGTTCTTCCTTGTGGCCTTTTCACCAATTGTGTCTTGAGAAGCTAAAATTAATACAATTAGATGCAGATTGTGGTGCCATGGAGAAGCTTGAAAGCAAAAACTACGCAATCTCAGTGCTAAATCACATGAAATTGCTCAATCTCTAGCATGTACTTATCAAAGAAAGGATTGGGATCGAATGCAAAATCGCTTGGGAACGACAACACAAAATTAGAGAGTGAAAAATTATATGTTCTATGTTTACAAAACCAAACATCACTATAATGAAGAAGGAAAGAATCATTTTAGATATGAGAATTAATATTTGAAAACAATGAGAGCGTGGTTACCAAAATTTGCCTGTCCTATTGGACGAATAGTGGTAGCGTTGCACATGTGAAAAAAAAAATTACCACCACAACCATAATTTGAAGCTCCCTAATAAGCCATTGTATATAACCTCTTTGACCAAAAAAATCTTTTAGACAAACTACAACCTTTCTCTCAAAATACCCGTTGCTTTTTACTATGGGTCAATGGACAAGTCCTTTCCAACAAAGTTTTAATCTTTAATTTAACTTTGGAAGTTTTAAAAATTAAAAATTAATTTTGTATCTTTCCCTACAATTTTTTCTTTTTTGCCTCAACCTTAAGGAGGGTAATCTTATGAGCTAAGGGAATTTATATAACATCTTAAAGATTTTTCCCCTTCCCTAAATTTTGGAAATGATAAGATTATATATATGTGTATATATAAATATGTGAGAAGTTAAATTGTGAAACTTTACCCTTCCTAGCAAAAACTAATTCTAGTATGAATTTTGGTGTAAGTGATCAGATTATACACTATTATAGACTTAAATTTTCACCTACTAATCTACAATAAATGTTTATAAAAGCATATTTCTTAATAAAAGGGCCGACCAAACTTTGTCACATTTGTTACATTTTCAATGGGAGGATGTACTATTTTGTCTTAGGGTAATTAACAAATGCAAGAATAATCATTGTTTTTCCTTTATTTTCGTATAAAAACAGAAGAATGATCGTGACATTTGACTAACCAACTAAGTTTTTCTTCATATAATAAGGTGAAAAACTTTACAAAATTTACATATAATAAGGTGGAAAAATACCTTACGAATGAGCAATCATGGGTTAGGAGCCAAATGGCCACTGCTTAATTTATTTATCTCATCCGTGGCCCATCCACGTGGCCAAGATTTGCACCTTTAATCGTGTGGTTGGGAAATTTTCTACTTATTTACTTTTAAAAAAATATTAAATATTAGTTACGAATTACGAGATGTGTGGCTTCTATTTTAATATATAATTCAATTATTGGGGGAGAAGATATTTAATATTTAATATTTAATTTACATTCTGAAAGTAAATTTCAAATTTCTTTGTTGTGCACGATTCAAAAATCATCGTGTCGCTCTACCATAGGATGGATGACAGTATAATCTTATACATGGTTAGTTTTATATTAAAATTGTCATTTGCGAAATTATATTATGGTAATTATGTATGCGTATGTGTGTTTTGAAACTTCATTTATATAAATTTAATAGTTATCATATTCTAAGAAAAAAGTTAATTGTTTTAAATTTGATTGTACATCAGTTAAAACTAAACAATATAGTATAATATTTATGGCATTATGAGTTGTGCAGACATTATGTTGGCGATATCTATTTTTATATATATAATATTTGGTTGTCAAATAATAAAAATTATTTTTAGAAAGTGGACAATGCTACGTTGGAGAACATGTCAAATTATTTTTAAGTGTAACAATTATAATATTCTAATTTTAAAAATTTTGCACTCATTAATTTTTTTTTTCTTTTTCTATTGGAAACAATTATACTATGCTAATTTATAAAAGTTGTAACAATGAAAAATGGTAAACAATTTTTAATAAAGTGTTTTTACATGTAGATGACGATTAGAAATATCGAAGTCCTAATTTTAGAAAAATTTCGATGAAAATATTAACAAAATATCGATTTTAAGAGATATTTCTGAAAAATATTATATAAAAAAAATAAATTTAAATTAGTAAAATAAACCATTTATAACTTTTTAATCAAGTTAACATGTCTATTGTTATTTATATTAATGACATTTTGTTTGTTAATTTTATGTTTCATAGATTTTTTTCTACAATATAATAAAAATTTCGGTTCACCCTTCATGTCGATATTGGAACCCATGGAAATATGAAAATATTGAAATGTCGATGAAAATTTAAGATTATGATGAAAATAATGTTTTTAACTAATTACTTGAAAAATTATTTCGAATATAAAATTAAGGATCCGTTTGGATTGACTAAAGAACAAAAAATTGTTCTTTGAAACGACTTATTTTTAAAATTAAATCCTAAAAAATTAAACCAAACGCACACTAATGAAACATAAAATATGAATATACGAACAAATCTTTTATAACTTAAGTGAAAGTCCTCGGTATATTCACAATAAAAGAGCATTTGGATACCTAGTGGCCAAAATATGTTTAGGTTAGCGATTCTTCTAAATCCATAAATAAACAATTCATCATGTGGGTATGGATGATGAAAATATATGTGTAGGTTAATTTTATTAGAAAAAACATGTAGTTTGAGTTAAAAAGATCATTTGTGCCGTAAAACAAACTATTATGAATTATTTAAACTATTGAATAGAACTACTAGCACCTTTTTCTAGGTCTATTTTGATCTTAAGGTGATGCTATAGATTAGGGCATACACGAGACACATGCCCTATTAGTTATTTTGTTTGGCTCAAGATCAAGGTCGAGTACGTTGATTTGAGCCTTAACTTGGGCTAGACCCAAACTGGGCCTTTTGAGCCTAAGGTGCTATTTTTGGCTCGAATCTTGTTATTTTCTTGGTCTTATTGCTTCTATTCCTATGTCATGTATTTTATACCTTTCGGCCCAAAATTAACTATATACACTATCGATCATAAAGTCAAAGAATTGAATACCTCATATGTTGTTATACTATATTATTATTATTATTATTATTATTATTATTATTATTATGCAAATATTGCTCCATGATGCTGTTAAGAAAAAAGAAAGAAAGATGCTTTGATATGGATCTTTCATGTAACATGTAGTACAAACAACATTGGATTCTGTACCCATTTCAATGAAAAATGTTGGAAATATATAAATGTTTTCTTTTATTTTTTGTTTTTGTGAAAAAGCTTACACCAATAATGATTGAAATCAAATTGATAGATTGATTCCCCCATTAACTTGGGAAGGCATCTTTGGATTTATTATATTGTATTTGGTAAAATTTAACCTATTTATAGACTATATAGTAAAGTTTGTCGTTGCTATTGAGAAGTCATCTCTCAATAGTCTCGAGGTAACAAATAATATTTTAAAAATATATTAGCCAATATTTCTATTATTAGCTATTTATATTAAAAGTTTCGGTATGATAATTTGCATTGTTATTGTACCTATGTTCGCTAGCACTTCCATGTGATTTCTCTCGATTATTGAACGTACCTAAAAAAAAAAAAAGTTAAATTTTCACTTTTCTTCCTCATGTGTCTCAATTTCTTTAGTGAAATTATTTGTTTTTTCAACTAGGAAGAATTTTCCTAAAGTAAAAGGATATTTCATATTTGCCCTTTTGATAAAGGAAAAGTCACTCTAATTAATTAATGTTAGGTTAGGAAGGAATGGTCATGTCAACAAAGGAGAACTTTTAATGGCTCTTATTCATTTAAAAGAGATGACATCTTTTAAAAACATTTATAAAAATATAGGAGACCACAAAAGCATATAGGAAAAAAGTGAAGAAAATACAATAATTTCTATAAAAAATAAAATAAAAAAAAATTATCTACTGTTGCACTATCTCTAATTTCCACTCAACTATGAACACTTAAATTGAGAGGTATCTTAGTGGCCATTAGCAAATTCCTTTTAGTTTCTATTATATTATAGATAGAAGTAAGAGATTCCAACCTTACTTCTTTTGTTAAAAGATATATGGACTCTATTTATTTAGGATCCATTTGGTAATTTATTTAATTTTTATTATTATTTTTTTTTTTATATTAAGTCAATAAATATTACTTCTATCTATTAATTTCTATGTTTTGTTGTCTACCAATTTGAAGTGTTTGAAAATCAAAATCAAAATTTAAAAACTAAAAAAAAAGGAAAAATAGTTTTTGTTTTTGGAAATTAACTAAGAATTCAAATGTTTACCTAAAACATTTAAAAACTATGAAAAAAAATTGTGAGAAAGTTAAGGATTAAAATATCAATGTTGATGGCAATATTAAGATTTCAATTTTGTGGATATATTGATAAAATATCGACATGGACGAATATTTTTATTAGTCACAAAATTTATAGTATTTATTTAGATTAATAACTAAGTTGTTTTTAGTCCTAAACTAAGTTTTGGTTATTGTTATTACTATTTCTATTTATATTGGACTAAATAGATGACATTTTTATATTTCACGACCATTTATAAGAATATTGGAGATATCCATGGATTATATCAATATTGAACCCTTTAGTTAACAGAATATATCGACGAATATTTTCATCCTTCAAGAAATCACTAATAATTTTCAAAAACTAAAAAAGACATCCAAAGGGACCTTATTATTGATTTGAGACATGCTTGTTGTCGTGAAATCTGCCTGGATTTTATCTTTACACTACAACAATTTTGGCTTTAGATGTCAGTTGGCATTTTATAAACGATGACAAATTGACTCTATGATGTTAGTTTTGGAAAAACACGCATCGTTTTAAAGAAATTTCCATACTTTTACAAAAATTTCATTTAAGATGATGGTTAAGAACTATCATCAAAGATAGACATATGATCCCGGTTTTAAACCGCCATCTAATGTCATAAAAAAGCGGAAAAGGACACGCCAAATAGTTTGGATAAGATGACGGTTTAGAACTGCAAAGTCATTAACATATAGTATAAACAATGTCGTTTTGGGCATAGTGCGGATGGATAAAATGGCGGTTCCAAACGGCGTCGTTTTTGGACGGATAAGATGGCGGTTAACCGCCATCTAATATGATTTTTATATATATTGAAACGACGTCGTTTTGCCTAGGTTTTCATCTCAAACACATTCTGCGAGGATTAGATCGACTATTGAGGGTTCTAAATGGTGCGACTTCTTCAAGTGCTACTGCCATACGACATTTGACAACGACAATTGAACAACGGCTAACGACGGCTATCGAACAACGACTAATCTACAGAACAAGCGGCGACTTACCACGGCTTCAATTGGCAGCTGACCATCGACTCCAAATGGTGGCTGACCTACTGTAGATAGGAAAAAAAATATTTGGAGTTTGTGGGATTTCAAAAGTTGTGGTCCTAGTGAAAAAGATGACAATCCGGCTTTGGGTTAGTTTTTTGTTGCTTTCCCAAGGTCTTTTATTCTCCTTTTCATTATTTATTCACATTTACATTTTTTTTTTATGGTTGTGATTAGAAAGTAGAACTAAGATTTTGTGGGAATTTGTACGGATGGTCTAAACTTCGACGCGATGAACTCTGGTGAGCAAGAGTGAGAGAGAAAAAGAGCGAGATCGCGAAAAAGCGAGAGAAATCAAGAGTGAGAGAGAGAGAGATAAGAGTGATTGTGATTGAGGAAAGGAAGCGCGAGCGAGTGATAAGAGCGATACTTCGACGCAACTAACTCTCTCGCTCTCTCGCTCTCACTTACAATCACTCTTATCTCTCTCGCTCTTGCTCTCCCTCGGTCTCGCTCATCGGAGTTGGTCCCATCGAAGTTGGAAAAGTCATAGAGATCCCCTTCCCCTATGAAATCTTTTATCATCAGATTTTAGATATTGTATATATTTTTATTCTATATGATTTACATGTTTGATGTTTGATGTGAATAATTAAATTTGTAATGTTCTGGAACTTTTGCTGTAGCTTTTTATAGATTTTTTCAGTATGGACAAGTCCTGGATGAACAAAGATAGATTGTCAGATGAATACAACTTAAGTGTTAAAAACTTCATTGAAAATGGAATACACCATTCCAAGGGGTTAAAGTTCATATGGTGTCCATGCTTAAATTATGGAAATACACTCAAACAAGATGTTGACGTAGTTAGAGACCACTTGTTTGTCTATGGCATTGACAAGAGTTATAAGACATGGATTTTGCATGGAAAACAAGTGCCTATTAGTTTATTCAATATTTTGTTAGAACTCTTTCAATGGCATTGTTTGTCTATGGCATTGTCAATATTTTACACTGACCAATTGTGCAAGAACACTTTCAATGGTCTTCACAGATTAACCACGACAAAGGGTGTTCATTCCATACAATCCTAGGTAAGAGTTTAAATTATATATATTAGTTGGATTTTTATGTAGCTTTTGATAAAATAATAATCCTACTTTTTTTTATAGAGGTCATTGGATATTGTGTGTGGTTGATGTCCATGCAAAGACCACATATATTTTGGACTCATTATATCCTAGCAGGCTAGATGATCTAAAACACATTGTAACTACATAAGTTTGTTCAATATTGTGTTAATGATGTTAAATTTTCAATATTCTTTAAGTTTGTTAAAAAGTTCGCATTTTTGTTATATATGTTATCGTCTTTTATTTAGAGCAATGAAGATGTGTATAGTGCAAAATATAATCCAAACATAAAAAATATAAATGTTACCTGGTTCCCCATAAAGGTAAATAAAAATTGAGTTATAACCAATAGCTATTATTATATGTGTCCAAAATAAGTTTTAATTATTCTTATTTATTCTTATGTTTTAGTGCCCTCATCAAACAGGTTGTGTGGAATATGAGTATTATGTAATGAGATTCATGAGAGAGATTTTACATCATCCAGATACTCCTATCAATTCCCTTATAAGTCACTACTCCGACTTTTAACATATTGGGTACTTAGTAATTATGAATTTATTGTAACATTTGTTATTTATTTGCTTTGATGAAGTTTAACACTAAGAACCCTTTTACCCAAGAAGAAATCGATGAGGTACGAGTTGAGTGCGGAGCATGTGTCAAACTACGCTTGAAGGAATTGCGTGGTGGTACAATTTATATTGTTTGGTGTTGCTCTAAACTTTTGGTATCCCTTAGACATTTTATGCAAGTTGAAGATATAGTGATTGAAATTTTGGCAGATCTTAGAAATTTTGTGTAGGTTTGAGATCACATATTATGTAGCATTGGTTGGTTGTAAGTTGTAGGATAGGTTTTTTGATATATTTTGGTAGATCTTAGATATTTTGTTTAAGTTTCGTTATGCAACTTTATATTTTGAAACTCAGTTGTGAATTTGATCAATATTGAAATAATATGAGAGATTGTGTTATCTTAAAGTTTGTCTTTGATATGCTGGATATTTGTGTGGAGGAATTAATCCAAATACGGGCTGATGAAAATTATTAGTATTTGTAAAAATTGTTATCTATGCAAGATTTGGGTTCATACTTGGTAACATATTTGTTGTAGGTTGTAGTGGATATGATGTCGGTTATAAACTAACATTGTAGCATACAACAATAACAACTATTAAACGTTATCTAAGCAAAACAGCTCAGACTAGATTCAATGTCAGTTCACAACTATTATTTATTACACATACATGTTGGTTGCAAACTGCCATTCTAACAAACCGTCATCATATATGTATGATGCCAGGGGTTTGATGTCGATTACCAACTGTCATTGTCACAAACCGTCATCGCATATGTATAATGGCACAATTTTGATGTCGGTTACCAACTACTAATGTAACCAATTGCCATTTGTATATGTATGATGGCATGGATATGATGTCAGTTTGCAATCGACATCATAAACAAAACTGCCATCGTATATATATGATGGCGGAAGTTTTGAGGGCAGTTACGAACCGCCATCAAAGCCCAACAGCCATCATAACCTGCGATGTCACTGGATATAATAGCGGTTTATAATCTACCATCATATGTATATGATGACAGTTCAAAATTGACATATAAAGCCAAAATTGTTATATTGCCAATTAAATAAAGGGATGATCATGAGTTTATAAAGGATGATCGCAACTATCTTTAATGGTATGAGGTCCTTTGCGATGAAACCAAAAGTAAAGCCATGAGGGTTACGCCCAAAGTCAACAATATCATACCACCGTGGAGATATTTGAAGGTTTGTTGTACCTAACAAATTGGTATGAGAGTCATGCCCCATTGGAATCCTCAAGTGTTAAACAAAGAAGTAGGAGCCTTGGAGTAATATAGTCATGACTGGAGTATTCGTTCGTGTAATTCGAATGGATAACTACTCTGTGGTTGAGTTAGCACAGAGATTGTATGTCTATTTGAAGGAAGGCTCAGTGGTCCTTTGTTCGAGAAGAGGATTGTTGGATGGGAAGACGATCAAAGTCTCACATCTAATAAGGGGATAATCATGGTTTTATAAGGGATGACAACTATCTCCAATAGTATGAGGTCTTTTGGGGTAAAACCAAAAGAGTTTGAATCTTTAACATCTTAGGATTGAATTTGATTCCCTCATTATTGTTAGAGCTCTCCATGGTTCTGAAGGGGATTGAATCCCGGCGGGAGCATGTGATCGTGTTAAGCATCATACCCTTGTCAATCTATACTTGAACATGTATATTAAATAGTTTAAAATATCTAAATCTTATTTAAATATTTAATTTTTGCAAAATCTTTAATTTGGATCTCACCCAAACTAAATAATTAATTATTTGAATCCAATTTAAATCAATTAATTAATTCCCCTCTATTTATTTTCTGCATAATCTTTAATTTGGATCTCAACCAAAATAAATAATTACTTATTTGAATCCAATTCAAATTAATTAATTAATTATCTCTATTTATTTATATGGATTTTATTCAATTAATTAATTAATTAATTGAATCATATTCAAATAAATTAATTTTCCATATTATAAAGTTATAATTTGAATCACATTCAAATAAAATTTATAATAAATCGTGCAATTAATTATATCCAATACAATTAATATTTTCCCTCATAAATTTGAACATTTCAAATTTTTCTTTCAATATAGTTGATCCTTGTTGGTTTGTAGTGAGCCAGCAATGGGACCTTATGGACCTACAGATTAGAAGCTCCAACAATATGAGATTAATCGGCTAAACTCATTAACCACATTAATCAATATTCGTTAACTGTGCGTACACTTTACTAAAGACCCACAGCTACACTTTTCTCACTGCAAATATATTTCTGTGTCCATGGATATAGACCGATAATAGCAAATTAGTCTTTCACAAGTGTTCGTAACACCATCTGGGTCAAATTACTATTTTACCTCTAGGTTACTTCTAAATTCTTAAGTACCAGTGTTCCTCTAATGAACAACCTGTTTATGGTCCAACCATTAAACAGAAACCTCTCTTGGGCCAATGAGAGGGTAGAGCCCTTTTTTCAAATCTCGGAAACGTCACTTAAGAGAACGCTTATCTACTTACCCTAAAAATGGGAATGAGCGAATTCTATTTTGATGTCTCCAGCTCCCCACTCGGTCTTGTCCCCAAGATGGTAGGCATATTGAGTCAGAAAACAACCACTCTCACCTATACTCCCTCGTGGATAGGAGTTCATAATATACTCAGGATTAAGACTAAGTTGACTAGGGCATCCTATTAAAATAGAAACCTAACTAGTCTAAAGGGTCCATAGTATAGGTATAAGGTACCCTACCTTATACATATACTATAGACCCTTTAGACTGTATCTTGAACATTGATCTCTATTGTCCCCACTTACAGTTCAAGACTCATAAAACAACCTAGGATGTTAGTTTATTGGATTTAGGGTTATTAAGACAAAACAAACAAAAACAATCAATAACGCTTTTTGAAATAACACATCAATAACTCTTTATTAATGATTTAATGACGATTAAATAATTACATTTACAATCTACTAGTTTTAGGGCATAAAATCCAACAGGTTCATCTTCCTATAGAAATGAAATTGGGGGTTTGTGACAAAATCCAAGAACCTCTTCATCTTCTCTCTTATTTTTCAATCACTCATATATCATGAGCTTGTAATAATCTTGCTCATTTATTGCTTCCTTTGTTTTTTTTTTATTTATCTTCTCCTGTAATTTGGACAAACTCCTTTCCCCTATGGCTTTTGTCCTTCATTTAGAAAGAGATCAATACTTTTGTAATTTCTTCCTTTTATTAATGAAATTATTTTTTCTTAAAAAAATTATTAAATAAATAAGAAGTAAAAGAGAGGATAAATTCATCATCGTCTTCTTCTTTTTTTCATCATCATATTTATTATTATTATTATTATTATTTGTGACAAAGTAAGTTCATCGTTGTTAAGCCACTTTTTGAGATGGAAAAGTGATAACTCTTAAAAAGTGCTATTTATGTCACTTGCTTGTTAGGTATAATGTGTTTATGTCTCTTTTTGTAGATTCTCAAACATTTTGTGAGATTTCTTATTGATTGAACTAAATGCATTGAATTTGTGGTTTCTTTGAATCTTGTTTAACTTATTGATGTACATTTGTGTGTGGATTGACACTCCTATCATAGATTTATGTCCTTTATATTCAATTTAAGCTTGCACTCTTCCTTAGTTGTTGGTCTAGCTAGAATCACCTAAGTATCATTTAATTAAAACATGTATGCTCGGAATATTGGCTTCTCATAAACCTAGATTGCGTGTTTTATTTTGATTAGTTAATCAGGCTACCTAATTAATCAATCACACAATAGAACCCTAGATCTTAATGTGAATGGTTTAATCTTATATGGCCTCTATAGAAAACCCAATAGGACTAAATCATTTAATGTAATTAGAGCCTGAGGCTTGGATTGATAATTAAGGTACTTGTTTGGTTTAGCCTGACGATTCGGCTACCTATAGCGTTGATGAGTTTGGTTAGGCTAAGTAAGTCGTTGTGCACACATGAATCAAATGCAATAAAAATCGATGATCAAAATTGTATAGGAATCCATCTAGCTCTCGAAACTAGAATTTTCTTTCCTCGGTTACATTTACCCATTGCTTTTACTTTCTTGCTTTTGATTTCATGCAGTTTATTTTGAACCCTTGTTCACGCTATAACGAGAAAATTGGTTAACAAAACAAACTTCATGCTTTCTTGTAGATTGATTCGGACTTGCCACTATTACTATGCCATCGTAGTAGTAGGAGCTTAATTCGATATTATAAATTTATTTGATTGGCTCTTTTGGGAATTTGAAACCCGCTATATCCAAAAGATTTTTCTAATTCTAAAAATTATGCCTCACATATTTTTAATAAATGAATGTACATGTCATAGGCTATTTAGACCAAGGGGTAAAAGCGTAAAAGAACAAGAGAAGCGATGGTGCTTTGGGCTGAAAAGGAAAGCCCAAAGCAAGATAAAACCGAGAAAGAGGTGAAAAAGAAATAAGATCACTCGTCACCCTAAATGTTGATGTTACATCGAAAGCACAAACACACACTTGAACAACAACCGATAGTGAACAACAAGAAATTAAGCGAACAGACATAGAAGTCGGTAACCCAATCGGTAAAATCCGCCTACATCTAGGGGGCAGTGTGCCCAGGAAAGATAATCCACTAATATTAAAGAGTCAAGTAATTAGAACGTTGTATTTATTTGTAATACAAAGACTACTATAGTGGCTCACGTAAAGCTCAACTCTCAATTCACCTAGGCTTCCCTTAGATGTGAGACTCCCTCTCAAGTGTACTTAGGCTCCCCTAAGTTCGTTAATATTAGTGTTGAACACTTCAACTACCGACAATGTGTGAGAATCCTCTCCGCTTGATTATCTTCCTTATAACTCAGTGAACTCCCTTCATTGATGAATCTTAAGTCCTCCCTAAGATGGAGAAATCCTTCTTGAGGCTGAAGTCTTTAGGCTCCTCTAACACCTAGAATCCCTTCTCTTTAGTAATGCCTTAGGCTCTCTCTCTAAGACAGATTTAGTCTTCAGTGATTTGAACTTGTCGATCGATGAACTTGCATAGCAGAATAAGTGAACAAAGCACAAAACACAATATTGCACAAGTCGGCCAACAATAACAAAAACTCTTTGCTCTAAATAAACAAAATCGACAACCCTAGATCATCACCATGAAGCTCCTTAAGCAAATTCCCATTTGAAAATAATATGTTGCACCTCAAAATAAGGAAAGAATTTTCGGAAGAATATTTCTCCTTTGAACAAACTAAGTTGCACCTTAAAAGGAAAAATATCGAACAATATACATCTACAGACAATTTTCAGATTAGGAAAGAAAGAACTAGAAAAATATTGTCTGAGTGAGATGTTAAGACTACATTTGTGACATATACAACTACCATAAACTACCTTAAAACAATAGAGAGTCAACCAACAAATCTCTAACCGGAGGTATCGATAAGAAGTGGCATAGGTCAAAATCGACCCAAGAAATTGGTCAAAAAAATAATAATGAATTCTAGCGTGAGTGATCTAACCCAAAAAGAGGAGTTATATGAAGAGATGACACAGAAACTTTAAAGGAAGGGAGTTAGGTCAAAAAACACTATACATAGATGGTGAATATTCCAAGTAAATTAAGTTGACTCACACACTCAAATTCTATACTTGCTACATATAGTTTTTTTTTTTTTTTTTTTTTTTTTTTTTTTTTTTTTTTTTTTTTTTCAACTTCAGTATCAAAGCCGTGAGTAGATATTTTCTATTTTGGAGGTTGCATTTTTTCCTAGTTTACAAATTCATGGTTGAAAAAAAAAAAATTTGTATTTACATGATTTAAATTTCATCATCAACCGTACTTAATATTACATTTTAAACAACAAACAAAAAATGCAATACAGACATGTCTATGCTTCCAAATATGGCCTATTACTTTTTTTTCTTTCTTTAATAAAATTACAATTCAATTTGGAGATGAAGTCATTGAAAAAGTTTAGAAAATAATGAATAATTATATTCATTAGAATAATTTTTTTTAGTTTTAAAGAGATGATAAATTTAGTTTTAAATTAATGTAAGGATAATTGTTTTAAATGTCAAAATTCTAAAAATATTTTAAAATATAGCAAAATGTCATTGTCTATCAATAATAGATAATAGTATTTTACTATATTTATAAATGTTTTGACTCATTTTGCTCTATTTGAAAACAACCCTATAATAATATAACTAAAAAATCAATTACAAAAGATAAGAAATAAATAAACAACAATATAGGAATATAAAGTTTCTAGCATATATAACTCCTTATATTAGTACTAGTCAGAACATCCGTGCAGTGCACATGGTTTTAAAATTTTAGAACATAAATTTTGAAATAAATATACTTTTTTGGTAAATTTTAAACAATAAATATCTAACATGAAATTTAAAAGTAATAAAAGATATGATGACTAAAACTCTATGTATGTTTTATTTAGTTAATTTATAATGCATATGAAATGTGTTGGATGCAGTTAAAAATAATTCTTAAACATAATTTCATGGAATGAAGTATAGATAGTTGAATGAATATAATTTTTTTATATAGTGGACATGAATTTAAAAATAGCTAGGATTATTTTCAAATATAGCAAAATGAACAAAACTATTTACAAATATAAAAATTTTTACTGCCTATCAGTGATAAACAAAGATAAACTTCTATCGCTCAAGCAATAGACGTCTATCGTGGTCTATCAGTAATAAACAGTGAAATTTTTCTATATTTGTAAATAATTTGATATTTTTTCTATTTATAATAATTTTCCTTAAAAATAACTAAAGAGATAAAATGAAGTAAGATATTTTTACTTATAATTTTAAATTTTCATGAGTAAAAATAAATTATCAATAATTTTAATACTAATATATAACAATGTCATATCTTCTTAAAACATTGTGAAATTTTATAGATTTGACAACTATTATTTGTTTGTGTTGGTTTTTTTCAATAAAAAACTTAACCAAGAAACTAATATTAAATTCTTTTAAAATTAACTTTGATGACATTTTTAAACTTTTTCAAAATATTAACAATAAATATTGAATTCAAATGACTGGAGCAAAACGATAGTGAAATAGAATTTTAAAATAATGTAAATATACATTAGAATGTGTTAAATTATATTTACATGTGTTTTAAAATTAGAAAATGAAATTAAATACAATTATTTATATGTAAATCTTGATTTTATTGGAAAAAAATTGAAGTTTCATAAAATGTTGCCAAATAAGTTATTTACGATTTTTTTTGGATTAAAAATTCCAAATAGTTTTTTAAAGTTGTTTTCAAATATAGAAAAATAAACCAAAATATTTATAAACATAACAAAATTTTAGATAAATCGTGATAAACTATCATCTGTGTAGTTTATCTTATTTAGAATGTTTGAATGTTTGAATGTTTTGCGTGACAAGAGTGTTGATTTGACCTTGTTAAAGTTGTAATCTCTACTTTACTTATTTAGCCATTTATATCACAAAAAGTTACACAAACATACAATAAAGTCATATATATAAATATAGAGAGATAATCCATTAAGACAGCACAGTAAGACGATCACTTATTCTATTGTAGCTCACTTTTCTTTCATGGGTATCTCACCTTTTATTTGTTCCCTTTACTTTTATTCCATTCTTCCAACCATCTATATACACATACAAAAATTAGCTTTTAAGCGACAAACAAAAACAAAACCATAGTGGTAGAATAAGAATAATATATTTAAGTCATAAATTTAGTCTTTAAACTTTTTAAATATATGTTAATTTAGTAATTCAACTTTTAAAAATGTCTAATAGATTCTTAAATATTATAAAGTGTCTACCATATCTTTAAACATTCAATTTTATCTGTCAATAGATTCCTAAAATTTCAATTTTGTATTTGATAGGTCATTTACTCATTCAATTATTTTAAATTAATTTACAAATCTACACGACGCAAAATTAAAAAAGTTTAGAGTTTAATTAGACATAAATTTCAAATTTATATCTAATTGATTACTTAGACCTCATTTGGTAATTATTTTGTTTTTTTGTTCTTGTTTTTTTAAAATTAATTAAGCTTCTAAACTCTACTTCCACCTCTAAATTTCTATGTTATGTTGGGTACTTTCTACCAATATTTTCAAAAAAACTACTTAAATTTTGAAAAATAAAGAGAGTAGTTAAAAAAGTGAAAACCATGGTAAGGAATAGTGAGATAGCAAACATAAAATTCTAAACAAAATCGTTTCCAAATGAGATTTAAATATTTTAAATTTTTGATAGGTTATGAAAACTATATTAGAAGTAAAAATGAAAATTTTAAGAACCTATTAGAGATTTTTAATGTTTGTGTATTGATTAGATGCAAAATTGAATATTGTAGTGAAAGTTCAAAAACAAAATAGACACGAACTTCAAACTTAATTAACTAACCTTGTAATTTAGGGTTTGGGATATTTAAATCCTATTTTATATTTTCAAATTGACTTGAGTTCAACAAATATGTGTTTGTTAGTCACTTTGAATTTTATTTTTTAAAAAATTATTTTTTAGTTATGTGATCTAAATAGTGCAAATTTTAGTTTTTATGTTTTCGATGTACCTAAATCTTGAATTTGGAATTTTAAAATACAAATTATATTGAAAAAGATTAAAATAAACATTAGAAAATATAATATTTTAGGTTATAAACTCATCAAATTTTTGTTAAATTAAAATATGCATAATATTGTGTACTATAAATTATGTGATTTCGAATAACCAAACAAAGTTTTTCACATAAACCATGTTTATAAAAACTAAGTTTGTACTATTTTATATTTAACATAATGTTTAGTGGGTAAGGAGAAATAATTTTATGGTTTATAAATGTATTCCGAAATATAATTTGAATAACTGTTTAAATTGAAATTCAATTACGTCAATATTCTACCAAACACGTCCCTGAAAGTTTGAAATAGAATCCTATTCTCACTAATTCTCATGTTTTTATTTTTTTTTTTAAATTTCCTCTTTAATTTTATTTTTTTTAATCAACCGTATTAGAATTTTGGTGATTATCTTTATATTTGTTTAAAGGTTAACGGTTGTCTTGTGATTATCATAATTATTGTCTTAGATGATGTTACGGGAGATGTTACTCCAAAATATTTTCAGAATATTATCTTTCCTTACTTGACAAAATTTCACAAAATTTCTACAGATTTATTTTTTCGGTATTTTTCCTTCATCAGATGTTGTTGTTTATGGAAAGAAGCTTTTTCTCTGCCACATTTATAAAAAGTGAAATTGTAATTCTCTTAGAGTGGTCATTTTTCAATTGTACTATGAGAGTTTTTGTTCTGGTGGTCGAACTGTACAACTGGAGTATTTCTGTATTTGCTCTCTATATTCCGCTGTGCTAAATCATTGTTGAGGTAGACATGTTCGTAGCGATAGTTTTGGACTTAGAGGGAGCATAAGGCATTGCTCTTGAAAAGATATTCTCGGTTTTAAGGGGAGCCTAAGGCTTCATGATTGAGAAGGAGTTCTCCATCTTTGAGAAATTGAAGTTACTTTAGCGAAGAGAGCTCATTGAGACAAAGGAAGATAAAGTTGTTCGAGAGGGAGTCTCATACATTGTTGGAAGTTGAAGTGTTTTACACTACTATTATCTTGCTTAGGGGAGCCTAAATGTTGATTGAAAGGAAGTCTCACATCTAGGAGGAACCTAGGTGTACTATGAGTTAGGCTCTACGTGTGTCACGGTAAAAATCATTACTTTACAGATAAGTACTGCGTTGTATTTGCTTGACTATTTAATATTAGTGGATTATCTTTACTAGGCACACTGCCCCTGAGACATAGGTGGTTTATCACTGAACTGGGTTACCAACTTATGTGTGTTCGATTTACTTTATTTGTTTCTTGCTTGCTTGTTGTCACAGAACAAGTCTAAACATTCAATTTAACATTGGTTGCGTGAGTGGGGTCATCTATATTTTTTCAAACCAATTTTATTCAATACTTCCAAATCCAATAATTTTTTTTTGAACAGACATAAATAGTAGTTTATTGCGATCTATCGCAGATATATAGTAAAATTTTGTAATATTTTAGTTTATTTTTCTATATTTGAAAAATATATCTTATTGTTATTATTATTGATAATATATATTGATAGTATATATTTATGCTAGTTGAATCATAACAATGTTAACTAAATTGGCAAATAAAGTAGTCCACCTTGGGTGGTTAAAAAGTTAGGCAATTGGCAGCTGGTGAGCAGTAGGGGTGAGTTTTGCATACGAATATGAAAGCCGGTATTGTTGGACAATTATGCTCCGACAAATCCCCCCCATCTTTTTCCTCTTCCAACAATGATATCCACTTTTTTCTCCTTTTTCCTCTCTATCCCTCTTACCAATCATTATTATTTTTTTTATATATATTTATTTTTATTCAATAATATTTAGGTGTAGTCTCTTTTGTACTCTTATTTTTTAATTTCTTTGAAGTAGTCAAATTGATTTTAAAAAATATAGTAGTTCATTTTCATGGAAGATGAAGTTGTGATGGCATGATTTGTGAATTTTGAATTTTTATTTATTTATTGTAATTATCAGTGTAGCCTCTCAAATACTTGAGAGGAAGCCAATGTTTATAAGGAATTTAAGAGTAAACTAAATTTACTAATGTAATTATAACTTAAAACTAACAAATTTGTGAGTTTAAATCTTTCTATCCCTATAATTACAAATGATATTAAAAGATGACATTACCTTTTGGTTTCACTCAAATGGCATCATATCAATAAAGTTAATTATTCATACGGTTATATATCATAGAAATGATATCAGGTAAAATTTTGCTTTCACTTCTCACACAATCATTCTATATTTTCACCTCATGTGATATCATCCACTTTAAACACTATAGACTTCGTAAGTAATTTAAATTCTATTTGTAGTTTTTTTAAAATAATTGTTTGAAAATATAAAACTGCTAAAAATATTTTTAAATATAACAAGATGACATTGTCTATTAGTGATAGACAATGATAGACACTAATAGGCTATTATCATATATCACAGTCTATTAGTGGTGGATGTGATTGTGATAGATGATATTAGTCTATCGATAATATATAGTGACATTTTGCTATATTTGTAAATAAGTTGCCTTATTTTGCTATATTTGAAAACAACTTTTTTTATGGTCAACAATTTGTGATACGATAATTAATTTTGAGATTTTATTAAAATGAAATGAGAAAATTCCACTGAATTGATTTAAATTTTTTTAAAAAGTATTATTCTAAATTGTGAAATGTAATTTAAATTTTTGAAAAATAAAAGATTTTGTTTATGGTTGAGTAAATATATATATATATATATATATATATATATATATATATATATATATATATATATATATATATATATATATATGGCAAGTAAATAAAAAAGTATTAAGCACTTAAATATAGAATAATTTTCTCTCAAACAAATACCAAGATATGTATAGCTAAATTGGCATCAACTTGAATGTTAAAAGTTAAATTTCTAGGCACTTGTTGTCAAACCAACAATGGCAAGTTCCTTGCTACATACTCAATCTACCATTAATTTTGATCGAATGATTAAGAGAACTTTGTTTTTTTTTCTTCTCTTTTCTCGCGATGAGACATCACATTTATTTCGTTAAAAGACACTATTTGTTGTGAGTGACTGTACTCTATCATTTCTTTTTTTTAATTTATAATTATTATTATTTTTTTTTTTTTGTAAAAACAATTTAATTTGTGAAATAGAAGTTTTGTGAAAGAGCATATCTTCCTTGTCTTATTCTCGAGAGTTTAGAGGATATTGGAACAAAACGGTAATGATGAAAGGCTTGGCTAATTTAATGTTAAATTTACAATTTTTTTTTTTAAAATAACAATAAATAATAAAACAAACTGAATGCCAAACCGAAACATATCTTTTTCCAATTAAAGAATTATTTAAAAAAAAAGTTAGCAAACAAAGTTTTGGTTTATTTATTTGTTTTTTTTTAATGATTATTTTGTTAAAAAGATGGAAACAAAGTTACACGAAATAAGAAATGGTTACTAAGAATGGGCCAAAATTTTGTAAAATTGATATTCCTAACTAAAAAAAAATTCAGACAAAACTAACCTTTTTTTTTCTTTTAAATTTCTTTTGCTAATTTTTTATTTATTTTTTATTTTTTTAGATTTTGAGTGCAGGAAAAGTCTCATATAATGAAAATATCATATTGTTCCTTATTTAAATACTTTCAATTTTTTTTTTACCTAACACGACTTTTGATACCCAAATAGACTTCCGGTAAAATTTGAAACATTTTATCGTAAGTCTTTTTTTTAAATTAAAAAAAAAAGAAACTTACGGAAAATCTTCTGGTAGGCTTTAAGTTTTATTATTATTATTATTATTATTATTATTATTATTATTTTATTATTTTTTATTTAATTCTAGACTAAAAAAATCAATTAGAGAAAAATTTTGAATATTTAAAAAGAAAATGATAAAAAAAAAACTTACTAGAAGATTTCCCATGATCAACTTTACAGAAAATCTTTCCGTAGGTTTTAAGTTTTTTTTTGTTTTTTATTTTTTTATTTTTGTTTTTTTAACTATTCTTAAATTTATACTAATAATTTAAATTTAAAAAGAAAAAAAATTCAACTAACTTAAATTTAGGAGAGAAAAAATTGGCATTAATTTAAATTTAAAAAGAAAAAAAATTACTTGAAAATTTTCCGTCAGCAACTTTACTTGAAATCTAGTAGGCTTTAAGTTTTTTTTTCTAAATTAAAAAAATTTAATTAACTAGCTTAAACTTAGGGAACAAATCTTGAAACTAGTTTAACTTTAAAATTTTTAAAAATTAAAAAAGCAAAAACTTGCTGGGGATGGTTTAAGTTTTTTTTTTTTTTCCTTTAAAAAAAAAATTCCATTCAATTACGGAAAATCTTGATGAAACTTTTTTTCTATTTTTTTTATTTAAACATTACAACAAATCTGTCACAAATATTAGGTAAAACTTGTCAAGAACATGAAGACAAACAAATAAAAAAATAAAGTTCAAGTTTTAAAATTGAAGTTGGTTAGGAAAAGTTGTGATTGGTAAATATGAAATTTGAGACACTTAAATGATAGACAAAATTGTATTTTTCTTATGTGGGGCCCTCCATTTAAAATCTTAAAAAGCAAGAATAAGTTAAAAAAATAAATTTTTGAAAAAAATGTTACTTTTGCCAAAAAAAACTTTTTTAGGTTATAAATAGCAATTTATCCTAAATTTTCATTGTTGTGCATATATATTCATAGATTTTGTGTGTGCGCGTGCATTTAATACATCTTAGATTCATCTTTTGGATGAACTTCTTGGATGTAAAACTAAATCTTATATCGAGTAAGACAATAAACTTTCAATTTTGTATTTAATTAGGTTCATGAAAATTTTAAAATGTCAAATAGATCAATGACTAATTGGACACAAAATTAAAAGTTTGATAACTTATTTAGGTACAAAGTTAAAATGTTTAGAGACTTACACTTTTCAAAGTTCAATGGCTTGTTAGATACAATATTGAAAGTCCAAATAAAGACATATTAGACACTTTTTGAAGTGTAGAAACCTATTTGACATAAACTTGAAGGTTCATAGATTGAACTTAATTTGTAACTTTAAAACAAATAAATCGAACCATCTATTTATTTTTTTATTTTTTTTAAGTTCAACAACACGTGGGAGTGGGAGAGTTCAAACTTCTAAAGTCTTGGTTGATAGCACCGACACAAGTTATATATGTCCACATGCATGTAGAAAGGTAAATTATCATTTAAAGGTAAGTTTGGGAGTGATTTCAAAATTGTTACAATCAAAGTGATATACTCAAAATCACCACGAAACAAGTAAATATTTACTCACTCAAATTATATTGAATTTTACATTTTTAAATGTAATTTTCATGTCATTAAAATTGAGTTTGAATGATTAAAAATATATTTAAAAGTAATTTAAAAAATGTCAAATTCATTTTAATAATTTCAGATAGCATATCCCATTATCTGATTTGGATGGTTTACCTTGTTGACATCTTTTTCAAAATCAATATTTGTAATATTTGACTGTGAGTTTTGAATAATTATTTTTCACCGGGGCATGGCATGAAAAGAGTAATTTTATGAAGGTTGGTTGAACTTCAAAGCAAAGAAAGGGCAAAGGGACAATGGTAGGGCTAAAGCCAATTAGCCAATGGAGATAAAACGGTGACGTTTCTGGATTTTGTTAGTTGTCGAATGTCCTACAGAATATTCGTTTCGCTTATTTGCAAGAAAGGTACTTAGACTTGGGCCGTCGGAGGCTTCATTTGTTCAGCTGTCGTGGGGCCTATGCTCGGAGGAATGCAGGAAGAATGGTTATAATCGAAACCCAACGTGTTTAAAAATTTATAAAAATATTGCCTTTACATTTTGTTTTTGTTTTTTTTTTTAATTATCCGTATACTTTATTCCAATGGTAGTTTTGTAGCATTATGAAAGTTCAATGGTAATATTTTAACTTTTGAAAGTACATGGATATTTTTTAAATATAGGGTATGAATTTCTACTCATCATAAAAAGAAAAAAAATATACTACTTTTATCTTTATACTTTTAAGTATTTAAATTTAATGGATGTACTTTCAATTAGTCTTAAATTTATTTCATTTTATAATAAATTTTGTTTTAAAAAATTAAGTTAAACTAAAAAAACGTTCTCAAAAAAATGTATTTTCTTTTAGATATTTTTTTATAAAATTTAAAACATTTATATAATCGTTTACATTTTCTCCAAAGTGTTTGTATGCACAATTGTTCTTTTGTTTCCACTATATTCAAAATGCTCTAGCTAACATCAAGTTATTATACATAACAATTACTAATGTCATGGGTAATTTTTTTACCAAATGAATAAATATAAAGAAGGCAATATGAAACATGATCAAGATAAAGAAGAGGTGTCTTCAAAATACCAGATAAGTAACTGAGGCGTGAGGAAAGGAAAATTGGGCTTGACCTGGATTTGGGATGACCTACAACTCGACTTCGGCCAATGAGCCCAATATGCTTATGGGGCTTGTCTAAGACGTTTGGTTTTGGCTACCTATTAACTAGATCTTTGAAGGAAATAGGAAGAGACGCATGTTTTTACTTTACTATAAAATTACTATTACAACTCCATAAGAGGTAAACTTGAATCTCAATCTCAAATTTTAAGCTTCCACACAATTTCATTCTCTAACTTAAGCATCAGAGTCTGTGTGACAAACACCACTCTAGTGTGCAAGTTTTATCTTTTGCAAGAGCTATGTTCTTCTCTTCTTAAAACAATTTACTATTGGTGTCACGTAAGGATCTTGTGTGTTTTTTCCTGTCCACATTTTGGCATCACTATTAACAAAGCACTATAAACATTAAAATTAACTTTTTTTTTTTTATTTAAAATAGTACTATGAGCAACTGCTGGCTAGATCAATTGTAGCAGGGGGTGAGGTTGATACTCAACAATGGGGTGATCAGTAGAGATGGAGGCTTTTGACAACTTTTCCAAATTTTAGGATATTTTAAATTTTCATATAATTTTTAGAATTTTTGTCAATGGAATCATGCATGTATTGACATATTTTATTTTATATTTATACATGGATCCTACCCATAAACACTTACATTCGAACGAGTACAATATTGTACCTATTGGACTTAAAAAACATTTACATTCAAACGGTTGATTTCATCAACTAAGCACAATGTAGCTTAAAAGACACTTAGTAAAATAGTCATCACATCAACAAAAGATAAATAGATATTTACTAATAAAGTAAGGCAAAAAAGGAAATGAAAGATTCTCCTCTCATAACTCTTTTATATGCACAGTTTTTTTTTTTTTTTTTTTTTTTTGCCTTTTCATTTATTTTTTTATAAAAAATAGTCAATATAAAATTATAAAATTGATCATTGCGAAACTAAGTCACACCAAACTTAATCCGTTTATGTAAAGAAAAAAACTTGAGTGTAGTAATTAAATTTATTACTATTTAGAAAAATTATTGAAAATTATTTTGTTGCGTAGAGAAAAATGAAGAGCATATAGGTGCACGTATATATATATATATATATATATATATATATATATATATATATATATATATAAATAAAAGCTAGGTGTTTAAGTATTCGACATAGCAGAGTTAAACAGAGAGAGACAAAAGATCTCTTTCACCACTGCTTTCGATTGTGCCGATGGGGTCCCAAATCAAAATCCACTTGCTTCTACTTTTCTATTTTCTAATCTTTTTTTTTTTTTTTTTTCTATTTTCTCTTCTTTTTGAAATAAATGTTTGGTGGATTGATCCTTGTCATCGACTTTATTTTTCTCAGATGTTGATTTTGAGGAGTGTTTTGCAACACTATGCTATTTTATTTATTTTTTTGCTCTAAACTTAGTGGGTGCTGTCTTTGTAAAGGTATGGAAACATTTTCAAGTATACCTAATTGTCTCCATCAATGATTATCTTCTTTGACAAAAGAAGACAATAATTACGAGAAAAAAAAGGTTAACTTACTTTTTTTTTTTTTTTCTCTCTCTCTCATTTAAATAGGTTAGAGGTTAATTCAATGATAATTAAAAACACTTTCAATGTTGAAGATTTGATCTTCCATCTAAATAATTATATTGCACTCTAAAAAGTATCTTTCTTATTTAATTATTTTTTTAACAATACTTGAAGTCAAGTTATTAGAATCTATAACCACTTAGTTGATTGTTGATACCATATTTGGGTTAAGTAAAATGAATTGACCTCGTGATTGCACTAGCCTACGAATCAAATAAAAGAAGGTGTGTTGTAGGATATACACTCCGATGCCTAAGTCAGAATAGGGATGTTTAATACAAATAGAATTCTTGGCTTGAATTTTAGTTAACTCATTCGTTTGTATTCGCTATTTATAGGCCATGGACCCTTTCCTTTTACTACTAGGACTTCCTTTAAGTCTCATTAGTCTCCCCTCTTTTTAGGGTTTTAGCCTTCGTCGCGAATTCAACATTGAGGGTTGACCTTGAAGTCGAGGCTGAGGCCCGATGTGACTATTTGGCTTTGGGCTTTTCTGATCTTCTCCCAGAAGCCCACATATCTGAACCCGTGCATCCAAACGAATGGGCAGTGCCGAGGCGGATTCGGCCGACTCGACTCAAATCTGCTTCGGCCCACTCCTTTTCTTATCCTTAGTTGCTTCCGCCGCTCTTATTTCATGTTATGTTGGTTTTGCCCTTGATCCAAAATTACCCATAACATTGATGGTATATGTCATAATTAGTTGAATTATATATAAAATAATTTTTTTATTTCTTTCCTTCTTTGTAAAGGTATAAAATCCTAACAAATGTTTATAATTAACTTTTTTCCATACATTTTTAAAAAGCAAACGCAAATATATATGAATAAATGTGAGTGTGATTATGGGTGATAGAAATTTTGAGGTCAATCGAGAACTAAATCAAGCTTATGGATGTTATAAAATAGGAAACCAAAATGATATTCAATAAATGACAAAACGACCCTTAGTTTAGTTTAGTTCAATGTTGGTTTGGTTTTAAATTGGGCCCAATTAAATTTTGCCCTTTTTTTAAAATTTTATTTTGGCCTTTGTTTTGAATTGAAAATTTTTGCTCTTCTCAAAATTAAAAATTAGCCTTTTTTTTTTTTTTTTTTTTTAAGATTAAAATTTTGCATTTTCGGTCTCTTAGTAATAATACATTTCATCATTCATTCAACATAAAACATAATAAAATACTAAAAGCTTCAAATAATACATTGTTCATCTACATTTATGTGTGCATATATACTATTATCGGTTTGATTAAGTTTTGATTGCTTTCTTAATAAAAAACCAAAATGAACCAATAATTTTTAGTTTTCTCTAAATACAAACCAATATGTCCATTTTTAACTAAAAATTCAAATCAAACTAGTAGATCAACGTGGATCGTTCCTATTTTTTGATTTTTTGCTCCACTCCTAGTAGATATTATGGATTTTTGTATAAATGACCTAGATTTTGGGTGAGAAATGAAATTTACCTAGATTTTTTAAAATGAGGGGAGCTCGTTTAGTGTGTCAATTTATTGGGAGCCCAATACTACAAAAGGAAAGTTACGTCTTCAGAAGAAGAAATATATATATATATATATAAACAATGAAGTGTTCATTTGTTCGGCCGCCATATCAAAGAAAACAAAAGAAGAAAAAATCACTATCTTGTTCTAAAAGTATGTTCACTCTTTTTTTTCTACTTAACTTTTGATGAGAATTTGCAATGGATGGCAAATACAAAATGTATAATTAGGGGTGTGTCTTTAACATATAGAAAATTGCAGATATGGCAAAATTCTCAAATTTAAATTTTAGTTTATTATGTATTCCAATTTTGCCTTACGTTTTTTGGTATATCAGTCAACTAATATATCACATTTAAAGTATATCAGTTGTGTGTATTTTTTCTATTGATTTGTATACTTTTTGTATTTTTTGTTTGCAGCAATATGAGTTATCACTTTAATTTTTTCATTTGCTACATTTTTTTATCCCTTTTGTAGTTTTTTTTTCTTCCCATTTTTAAATGAGTTTGTTTCTTTCATTTTTATGTACAAACATACAATAAGCCAGGGAAATTCAACCTAAAACTCAATAACACTCAGTTTGATACTAGTATACTCATATTGACAATTTGGTTGTGTTTGGAATAACCAGAGAAAGAATTATTTTTCAAAAAAAATTATTTTTATGATTTTTTTTAAAACACTTAAATAACTAGTCATTTTCAATTGTATATTAATAGTATATCAAGTGTCTATCAATAGTGTATTAAGTGTGTATCAAGTGTCTATCAATAGTTAGTAAGTGTGTATAAGCAGTGTGTATCGGGTGTATACTAGTAGTGTATTAAATGTATCAAGGATACACGTGCATCAAGTGTATCAAATGTATATCAGTAGTGTATCAGGTGTATATCAATAATGTATTAGGGGTATCAAGTATATTAGGTGTATCAGGTGTATCAAGTGGGTTGGGCTTTTTTTTGTTATTTTTGCAAAAGTAATAAGTCTGGGCTATGAGCCTAATTTTTTAAACTTATTTTGTCAAATATGCAAGAAGCCTTTTTTTGATTTACATTATTAATGTATATATTTATTTTAATTAATTTCGGAGTTAAAATTTTAAGACAAATTTTTTCATCAATCGTTAGAATATACGTTCCATACCGTTCATAAGTAAGTCCTAAATTCTTCTCATTTTTTTTTTTTTTATAGTTTTATACTTTTAAATCTATGTTATAAGTTCTAATACCTTTATTATTAATACTTATGTAGAGTTAACTCAAAATCAACATGAAGAGATGTTTCAAAAGAAAAACAACAATAAATGCTATAGAGTCATCATCTCCAAAAAAAAAAAAAAAAAAAAAAATACATTTGATTCCAATAAATCTTATATAGAATTAAATTGAGGAGAACTACCTGACCTACGAATTAAAATCTCTAAATATAATTATAATATTTAAGATCAAATTCGTAGTGCACATTTACAAAAAGGTCCTTGTCAGCCTCGGAATCAAAAGTTTCCATCAAGGAAATTTGGAATAAAGTTAAGACGATTTAATCGTTTAGTGAGTATTCTAATTGGTTAGAATATAGCATTTCAAAGGATGCTGCATTTTATTTATGTTGTTACTTGTTCCAACCAGAAGTAGGTGAACAATTAAGAGGTAAATGTTTTGTTATTGAAAGATTTTCTAGTTGGAAGAAAAAAAAGAAATTGAAAAGTCATGTTGGTGGTCCTAATAGTGCACAGAGCTTGGGATACATGTGAGATTCTTTTAAAACAAAAGCAACATATTGAGACATTTTTAAATAGGATGTCTGACCAAGCACGAGTTGTGTACGAATTTGATTAGGCGCATCAATTGATTGTACTCGATTTTGATTATAGCAAGGGCTTGCATTTTTTGGACATGATGAGACTAATGATTCGAAGAATCAAGGTAATTTTTATGAACTGCTACGACGGTTGTGCAACCACAACAAGGATATTGAAGTCATGACTTTGGAAAATGCTCCGAATAATTTGAAATTGATTGCGCTGATATTAAAAAAGATATGATGAACTCTATTGCAGTAGAAATTGTTAATATATTTATAAGTGATATGAGTGATAAACAATTTTATATCTTGATAGATGAATAAAAAAATATATCTTCAAAGGAGCATATGTCAATTGTATTATGATACGTGGATAAAGGTTATGTGGTTGAACGATTTGATGGAATCATACATGTCAATAATACAAGTTTTCTATCACTTAAGAAAGCTATTGATGATTTTTTCTCTCAACATGGGTTAAGTATTGCTAGTTTGACAGGCCAAGGATATGATGGAGCAAGTAATATGCAAGGTAAATTTAATTGCTTGAAAACACTTATTTTGAAAGAAAATGAATGTGCTTTTTACATTCATTGTTTTTCACATCAGCTTCAATTAGCACTCATAGCTACTGCAAAAAATCATGTTAAAATTGTTGGTCTTTTTTTCATTGTTACAAATGTGGTGAATGTTATTGGAGCATCAACAAAACGTTGAGATATTCTACGAGAGAAACATAGCATGAAAATTTTTTAAGCTTTAAATAATGGTGAAACATCTAGTAGTCGAGGAAATTTTTGAAGCATGGAAATTATCAAGGTTTAAATAATGGATGACATGTTTTTGATTTGAGGACGACAAAGCCGAAAATCTCAACCAATTACAAATTTGCATCATTATCATGTTGGAGTTTTTATGCTGTCATTGATCTACAACTTCAAGAGTTGGATAGTCATTTTATCGAAATAAGTACTAAATTGGGTTTGAATCTGACTAATCCATTTGCTGCTTTTGATAGACAAAAACTTATTTGGCTTGCTCAATTTTATCCAAGAGACTTTATAGCTATTGAAATCTCTATGCTTGAGGATCAACTTCAAAATTACATCGTCGATGTGCGTTTAGAGTTTGTTGAATTAAAAAGTATATCTAATTTTGATGTAAAAATGGTCACGACAAATAGAGATAAAGTCTATCAATTACTCACCTTGGCGTTGATTTTACTTGTTGCAATAGCTACTTTAGAGAAAACATTTTCTGCTATGAATATTGTGAAGACTCCATTATGGAAGATCAATGGATGAATGATTGTCTTATAACATATATTGAGAAAGATTTATTGGATAAGTTAGATAATAAAGTTATCATGGACCGGTTTCAAAAACATGAAAGCTCGTAGATGACAGTTGTAATATGTATTAAAAGTTGGTATATAAAAACTATGAAATCTTTATTATTATTTTTTATAGTTTTTTTTTTTTAATTACATAGTGCCTTTATATAAAATTTCTAGAACCACCACGGATAGAAGTTCAGCTAACATTGTATTTTAAAAAATCAAGCATTTTTCAATTTGGACCTCTAAAATAAGCAAGTTATGGTTGCACAATTTTCTCTTGATACCATGAAATTCAAATATCAAAATAGCTACTCTTTTGTTAATCTAAACTTGGTCGAATAAATAAAGTAATTAATACCAATTTCAAGGGTTGATTCTATCTTCCACAAATAATTATTAGATTTAAATTTAAAATTTAAATTATAACGACTATTATTTAATTTTTAGAAAATCTACAAACCAAAATAAAAGAAATACGGAAGTTGAGACATCAAATTAATTTGCATTTAAGTACTTGCCTAAAATGGAATTATGATAAATTGGACCGACCCGCGGCCACTTGACCATGCAGTCTTTGCAAAAGGCTCTCCCTCAAACAATGGCGGAAGCTGCTGGGCCGGACGAAGGTGAATGGGGAAAGGCCCACGTTCGTTGTTCGTTTTATATCACAAGAGAATAGAGAGCTGAAATTTATATTCCCATACCCGCCATCCGGTCATTCCGACGGGACAATTTTTGGCGCGAAATTTGTCTTCCTCCTTCAACTGGGCCTCTTCTATCGCCTCCTTGTTCTTCACTCTGCAGTAATGGCGGACATCTCAAACCGTCTCCAAGAAATCAATACCCTGATTTGTTCTGGAGTCAAAGCCAACAAATCACTTGCCTACTCCACTCTTCTGCAAATCCAACAGGCCTCTAATACAAACCACACTTCAATTGATGCCCTAGCGGAGTTTTCTCGGGATTCGATACACCGTATCGTCTCCGATACACAAGATGATGACGAAGAAATGTAAGGTTTTCTTCAATTCATACTTTTCATTAGTTCCTGATTTCTCCGAGACACCGACTCGCTCTTCGTTTTCCTCTTATTTTAACCCGGCTCGGTTCTTTATTGTTACTGAGAGCATCTTATAATTGATTTAACTAAATTTTGGATTAGAAATAAAGTATATGTCGTGGTTTATGAATTATTTGGCTTTTTATCAATATGCAATTGAAGGTAGATTTTAAGGCCGACGATGTTAAGATGGCGGTTCGGATTTATTTTCATTTGTTTTCTTCATTCAGCGCCGCACAGGCATTGAAGTGCCTAGGATTCATAATTTATCACCCATCGATCGTTGCTACCATTCCGGGTATGTACTTACGGTATGGGTGTTTTCTTACAATTCTAACTGTCTAGTGCATATCTTCTTCAGTTTTAACTGTAAAAGAGCTAGTCTAGAAGCACTGATCACCATTCATCAGCAAAAGGTGTTGGTGCTTGAGTAGAAGTATTTGAATGCTTGTAATAGTGAGAAATGCCAATGGCTATTGCTTTTCTTTTACCTTTCGTATACTCAAATTGTTTTAACAACTTATTACATACATCCATACGCTTTATAAATGTAATTAGCTATAGAGACTAGCAGAAAAGCAACAACCAGGTATGCTGATGTCAAATATCAGTACTGATATAACCATTTTGGATATTTTACTCGAATCTGGCTGCCTCTTGATGCCTTTAACGGCAATGTTGTTGATAATTAATATTTTCTGCTATTGACTACCGTAGAAAATTTTTTTCTTATGTTTTTCTTTCTTATCCATGTTCCAGCGAAAGAAGCCAACTTTATCTTTAAGTCATTGGCAGAACTTATCAATAGAACTAAACTAAAGGTGTGTTCTGGCCTCCAGAATGATATTTTCATCAACCACGCTGTTTATACCCTGTTTCTAAATTTAACTCATAATCCACCTATATGGTTGCAGTCAGTGTGTAACTTAGGAGTGTGGTGTATATCTATTCAACAGCTTGATGCAGACATTCTAGCTGTGCACTTCCAATCTTTATTGTTGGCGGTTACTCATGCCCTTGACAATCCCAATGGGTCTCTGTCGACCACTTTTGAGGCTATCCAGGTACAACTTCACTTTGATCACTTATATTGGAGCTTTTATACTTTATCTCCAGGTACAACTTTTGTCTGATCACTTATATTGGAGCTTTTATACCTTATCTATCCTATCGCGATATGGGGTAGCACAACACCCCCCACCCCCCCAGAGTTTGCTTTTCTCCCATGTAAAGTCAGGATGGATGTAGGATGCGTATGTTTGCTGGAAACTAAGATACTGGTGTTTGCTACCTGGGTACTTTCTTAGATTGATCACTTCTTCAATGCCAATTGTAAGGACATAGAAAATAAAAATTTTCCCTTACTTTCATTACCATTTGCATTTGTTACTGCCAAAAATTGGCTTAGATAAACTTCTTGCTGTATTCCTGGATTTTCCTAGGTTGAATCATGCTATTTTACTTGGCTAAGTAGCCATTATGGTAGTCGAGGCATTCGAAGGAAATGCAATATTATTTCATTAGGACAGAAAGCGGTCAAACCATACAAGCTCTTAAGAGAGGCCTATCCCTCCCATCACCTGTAATCTGCCTTTCTTTAGTCAACTACTGTATCCCATAGTTACCTCTTGGTGTTCAATCCTCTACAACCAATGATAAACTCATATGCTCAGTCAACCATACTACCCCAACGGCAGGCTACTACTATTCAGTCTTCTCTGTGTGCTAACACCTTCTTTCTGGGTCCATTACTTTCTGGCTTTCACTAGGCGCACTCCCCTGGAACATTTCTCTCTCATGGAATAAGTGAATTGAATGGGTAGTTTAATCTTGCACCTATGATTATCATTATAGGGTACCTTCTTAAATCGTATGTACAGACGAAACGTTAGCACACAATCACTATGAACACATTGCATGTTATTATGTTTTGTTCAATATGTTGTATTAGCCATAAAGCAGTAATTGACTCTTCTAGTAAATTCACAATTATGATTAGTCCTCTTTATAAACCATTGAAATTCAATATATGAATTAAAAAAATAGCTCTAGTTAAACTAGTAAAACTTAATCATGGAAAAATTGGATGTTTTGGATATATACTTTTAAACTTATGTACTTACAAAAAAGTAAGTTCAGGATAATACAGCCTAGCATGTTTTTGAATTTGATAAAATTTTTAATACAAGGTTGCTTCCTTGCTTTCAATGTTTATGCAAACTTGTTTGTAGTCATGAAGCAAATGGACTTTAATGTCTTATTCTCTTAGTAATTTGTTTATTTATCTTTTAATGCTATACATTTAGGCTATTACAAAGCTGGCAGCCAAATTAAGTGATAAAATGAGAGAGTCATCCAATATATGGGCTCCTCCTATATACAGAAGACTTCTTAGCTCTGATAAAAGAGAGAGGGATATGTCAGAGAGATGTTTGTTGAAGATCAGGTCCACAATCTTACCTCCTCCGCTAGTTTTGTCCAAGGTACTCATTGTTCTGTTTTTATTGCCTTTAATGTCTTAATTTTTTCTGTTAGAAACAATCTTTCATTATCGAGATAGACTATACAACAAAGAGAAACAGGCCTCTGTACTCCAGTGGAGTAACAAAAACTCTCTATTTGGAGATAATGTAAGAATGGTAACTAGAGGGCATTTACTAATAAACTATTTGATAAAAATGAAAAGTTTTCATTTCTAGTCTCCACCATGCAATGTATTAGTGATTCTAAAGGTAACAAACCATGTAATCTCGGTTATCTTTATGGTAGAAAATGAAGAATGTCTACATTTGTATCTATATATCATCTCCCTAGACACTTTTGTGCTCACTCAACTTATTTACATTCTCTCTTTTGTTGTCAAGGTACAAATATCGCTAATCTAGATAAGGCAGTTGGAAGCTTTAGTCCGAAATAAATTGTAATTTTTTTTCATGGTGTTAGTCAAGAAATGCAAAGAGTTTTTCTGTTAAGTTGTTTCCACCTGGAGCCGTCTGGCTAAAGAGTTTTGAAATTAACCTTCTTTTTTGATGAATGCCAATTGGAACAATTTTTAAATTTCCTTTTCTTGAGTGAGTGGGAGAATATCTGGTTTGGGTCTCAAAATTCCTTATGCGTGTCTCTGATGCAATGTTTCTTATTTGAAAACTAATACTGATGCAATGTTTCTTATTTGAAAACTAATACTATCTTTTTACTTCTCTCCAAATAATAAAAAATTGAAGAAAATGTCATAACTCTGATCTTTCTAAAACTGCATTCATAATTCACTTTAATTTTCAGAATTAGGACTGTCTCCTTTCTTTCAATGAGGAGTTCTTTTACTAGAAAAGACCCAGTTTATCTGTGTTATCACATATTCACATTCGACTTTCACAAACAAGATATCATAAAGGGTCTTTGTTGGGATTTAGAAAGACAATCTGTCATGGTTGTCCAAATATTGGCCATACTATGCCATATAAGCAAACATTTGACCTCAGTCTGAGAAGTCTGTAAACGGCATATGAAACAATCTGTAAACCAATGTTTGCTCACCATGTGATGTGCTACAAGAGAATGTTACTTATTTTGATAATTCATTTCTTCAATAAAAAGTTTCGTCTCTTGTAACTTGTTATGATGCAACCAACAACCATTACCAGTCGATGGTTGACACAATAATACCAAATTAGAACACTCAATTTTTGGGGAAAATGAAGGTGGAAGAAAGAACCATGAGATGCTTGCTTATCTTCCTCTCTTTTTCAGAAGCCTGGTGATAGACCCTCTGAATATAAAAGAAGTTGTTGGGCAAGGCCCATCACCTGGGTATAGCTTTAGAGAGATAAAGTCATAAGAATGTGAAGCACTTAATACTTAAACATGTCTATATACTAACTTCTGTACTTCAACAGGCGCTCGTGAAAGATATGAAGGAATCGTTGCTTATTGGACTGGATAAGTTATTAAATCTTGGAATGAAGGTTCAGGCTATTGCAGCTTGGGGATGGTTCATCCGGATACTTGGATCTCATTCTATGAGGAACAGAAATTTAGTAAATAATATGCTTAAAATTCCTGAGCGGACATTTTCAGATCATAACCCTCAAGTTCAGATTGCTTCTCAGGTAACTGGTCTGAATTGCATATTTTATGACATGCTCTTGGAAGTAAAAAGAGAAAAAAAGGGTTCATGACATGCAAATATAATCTGCATGCCTTCCAGTTCAAAGTAAAACTTGGGAGATTGTTTAGGGCTTAGTTAAACAGGGTCATCATCCTTGTATCAATTGGGTTTCTTTGGAAGACTTCTGCACATGGGACTAAGGTAGGCTGCAACCTTGAGACTACAAGTTTAGGTGACCAGAAAATCATTGGAGAACCAAAATTATTAGCTGTTCTTATAAAACGACATATATTTCACTCATGCATGATGAAGGTTCTGCTTGATATATATGAATTTGTTCTTTCAAAGATTTTGATACCTCGACCTTGCAGGTTGCATGGGAAGGTGTAATTGATGCTCTTGTTCATGTTCCAACTCTCCCTTTCGAGACTAATTTGGTCAAGGGAAAGGACAGTGATCAAATGGTGCAAACATTAAATGGGAATAATTGTGAAATCCAAGCAAATGGGTTTTCAAAAAGTATAAAGCTGATCATGGTGCCACTGGTCGGCGTCATGCTGAGTAAATGCGACATATCTGTTCGCCTTTCATGTTTGAACACATGGCATTATCTACTCTATAAACTTGACTCATATGTAAACAGTCCATCCATGATAAAATTAGTGTTAGAGCCTATTCTCGAGGCAAATTTTCAGCTTATTCCAGATAATGAAAATATCAGGTTGTGGACTATGTGCTTAAGTTTGCTGGATGGTTTTCTATTGGTGAAGTGTTCACACATGGATAATGATGTAACTGCCCAGTTATGCTACAAATCAGAAGTGGCAAGGTCCGAGATTGAATCTTCGGAAACTGGTACAAGGTCTTGGAAGCAGTGTCCTATAAGGTGGTTGCCATGGAATCTAAATCATCTGGACTTTCATTTAAAAATGATTTGTGCTATCACCAGTTCAGCATCAATGGAGACCTTCAGCAATGAGAATAGGACTTTTGCATATGATGCTTGTCAAAGGTTATTTAAATCTGTCTTAAAAGGACTCCAATTAGAGCTAAAAAAGCCATCTGCTAATTATGATGATGTTATGTTTGGTTTGACGGAAATTTTAAAATTTTTAAGACGTCTGTCTGACGATATTAGTGGTGATGCCTATATTCACCATCATTTAAATTATGCTGTCCTTCACTTTATTCAGGCTGTCACCAAGGAGTTAGAACCTTCTATACTAGGATCCCCTCTTTACGAGGTTGAGTTAGACCTCAAGGCAATGGATTCAGTTCAATCAGTCAATCACACCAGTTATGCACCAGTTCTTGGTGTCCCTTCTATATCTTACATGGATAAGGTATCACCTATAGTTTATTTAGTTGTAATGTACAGTTTAGTTGCAGTTCGGTCTACTTCGACAATGTGCGTTACGGATTGCTTCCTCAAGGAAATGCATGAATATTTCAAATTTGTATTTTCTTCATTTATACCTCCAGATAATCTACTTGCAGCTATTTTAGTTCTGTATAAAAACATTATGCCCAGTAGCCTGAAGATGTGGATAGCAATTGCAAAAGGTTTGATGGAGAGCAGTACTATGAGGAATCATATCGCTTTGAAAACCAAGTCAGAAACTGAAGGGATGTATACCATATGCCATCTCCTCTCGTACCCTTTTGTTGTATGCTCTTCGAAAGAATTGTGTGGCCCTCTGCTGGAGAGTCTTGAGTTTGAAACAGTTGTCCAAGTTTGGAAGTCTCTTTATAGTTCTGTGAACATGTTGCAGCTTGACAGTTCCATGAGTATCATCTTTACTGAGGATTTGGCTTCTATGTTAAACGGATGCCTCAATGATCAAAGCATGTCTGGGTGTGGGAGTGAATCTTGTTCTAGCTGTGAAGAATTTAGTGCCAATTTCCTCTCAGTATTTGTCGACATTGTCATAAACATCTTGAAAGGGCTTCAAATTTCCAAGAGAAGATCAGATAGAATTATGAGAAAAGACAGTAACTGTGAAAAATCCAGCTTCATTAGTTCTAGCTTAAGATTGGCTGCCAGGTAAATGCAAACATTACTTGCTTGATTCTAGTGAAAGACCAATAACAAGCCCCACATAATTTTGCCCTTGGCATGCTAGTTTCTTGATATGCATACATACATACACACACAATCTTCATCGTAGGCTAAATCAAGTGGTTAACTTTACCTTTCCCATCTTCTATAATTTTGAAATAGATTCATTTATTCAGCTGAAAGACTGCGTTTTTAAGAATTATAAAAGATAAAAGAGAACTCTAGTTCCACTGAAATCTTTGCTTATTGAAACTTACAAAACTAATGTTCTGGAATATGTGTATTTATTCTTTGGGAGAGGTTAATGACGCACCTCTAGAAAACGCCATATAAATCACAATTAATGTTTCAAGTGATATTAATCTGTTCTGTCTCTGTGTACTGTTTATTCTCAACTCTTCAACACTTCAGTTTCTTGTTCCTGGTACAGATTGATTGAACTATTATGGATAAAGCAAAGAAAAATTTCATCAAGTTGGCTTTCCAGGTATTTTGGAACAATTATTGCAATAATCTGCACGTTCAAGTTATTCCTCTTTGCATTTTGCTTACATTAGTATCTCACCTTGTAAGGTTGTTGCAGAGTATTTTCGGCATTGGCTCAATTTGTCAGCTGCCTTCACTTGAAACAAGATATATTTGAGTTCATGGAGGTAGTTAAATCTGTTTTCATCCATCTGATCCAAACATATTGCAAAACACGCTGGATTTATTTGCATACTACACGAGCATCATGGCTACGTCAGTCATTGGGATCATGCATTTGGTTGAGGCATATTAGGACAATTTGTTTTCATTCTCTTTCGATTGTGGTGGTGATTATGATATTGAAATATTCATGTTTTCACTTCAAAACTACATTGTTCCAATCAATTTCACCGGCCACTGCTGATGTTATCATAGATTTGATATTGCTGAACTATGCTCAAGAATGCACGACTTAAATAACTAGTTTTTCTCATTTTTTCTTGTGATTCGATCGGTGATCATTATCCTGAAAATTTCTTCTTTACACCTCGTAGTTTTAAGCTGTTGTAGTCAGTCTCTCTACTGACATTATTTAACACTTGCCTTTCATTACCAGATTATGTCCTCTCCAGTGCTTTTGTGGTTGACCAAAATGGAGACATTGGATGAAAGCATTAACAGTGAGCTTCAAATCCTATGGGCTGAAATCATTAGTCATTTGCAAAAGGGTTGCCGTTCATTAGCTTTTGACTCTGCCTTTCTGAAGCTTTTGGCACCTCTACTTGAAAAAACTCTCGACCACCCGAATTCCTCCATTTCAGAACCAACCATTACTTTCTGGAGTTCCTCATTCGGTGAACATTTATTTGCAAGTTACCCTCAAAATTTGCTTCCTATACTACACAAGCTATCAAGAAATGGAAGAATAAAACTCCAGAAGAGATGCTTGTGGCTAATTGAACAATGCCCTGCAAGACAAGAAAACGCTGACCCTCCCTTCAGCCACAGAGTCAGTGCAACATCCATCAAGAGCTCAAAAAGAATAGAATTAATGACACCTACAAATCATGACAAGCACAAGGAGGATACCCCTACATCCAATCTGAAAAGGAAGAAAATCAAATTAACTCAACATCAAAAGGAAGTAAGACAAGCTCAACAAGGACGGGCACGGGATTGCAATGGACACGGCCCTGGCATTCGAACTTACACAAACCTTGATTTTTCACAAGCAGTTAATGATTCTGAGGAAAGCCAGGACACCCAAAATCTAGATTCCATCCTGGAGATGGCAAGAACTGCTGATTAACTACTTTCTTGGAGGCCAAATCTAATAGTAAATCACGCACAACTTAACTTAGCCATGTTTCAAATAAATTACCTTTTGTTTGCTTATCATTCCCTTTGTAAAATAGCTGCCATAATTGCTTTTCTAGCATGCTTGGTTATTATTTGGTGCATCGTTTGTATTTTACCCACTTTTTTGGCAGATAATGTACAGAAAAATAAATTAATTTTATATTATCCTCTCTCTCTAATTAATTGGCTTTGTAACAAATCCTAATTAATTTATCCATCAATTGGTAGATTCAACCCAAGTTTTTACACCAAGATTGCAAAATCTCCAACGAACTTACTAACCTACATGAAAATTAAATTTGATTGGCCATTTATTAATTTACAAAATCTGGTAATAATTAGACATTTAAGTATAGTGAATGCATTAAAAATTTAAAAAAAGGACCTTAATCATAAGAAAAGAAAAGGAAGTAGAGAAATTTAGAGTGGCATTTCCACTCCAAATGCGTCAACTTGCTTTCCCAATTTAGTCGACCATTCGACTATAGTTTTAATTTATGCTTACTTCACTTTCTTTTTTTTTTCTCTCTCTCATCCTTCGAAAATAGACGCATTTCAGCAAAACACAAGAAACCAGGTGTCCTTTGCAATTAATCCACACTTTAGGGTTTCAAAAACCTTCAACTTCCATTGCTTTCGAGCTTCTTCTTCTTCTTCTTCTTCTACTACTCCTCGATTTCGTAGTTCAAAATCCCTCGCTTTACTTCTATCGCACTGAGAATTTTGAACTTCGAAATTTTAGGGCTTCTTTCTTCTCCCCTTATCCGTCGCCTCATTTCCTCTTTTTGCAACCTGGCCCTTGATTTTCTTTCTTTTATTTGGATCCATTCATGGACGCTCGAGATTCATCTTCGTCGCCCGCCCCGAATCGAGATGGGTCCTCGTCGGCCGTTGAGGATGACGGTGCTCTATCCATCACCGCCGCTCTCGCTAAGGAGGCTGCATCGCTTTTCCAATCGGGCAAGTATGCTGGGTGTGTAGAAGTCTTGAACCAGCTGTTGCAGAAGAAAGAAGACGATCCTAAGGTTTGATTTTTCTTCTACCATTATCTAATTTTGTTTCTTTGTTTTTCTTTTTGTTCAGTGTTAAAGCTTGCTGTAGAATTGATTTAATCTATTCTACGATTTCGTTAATTCTTTGTGTATATGTGCAGATGCGGTTTAGTCTTTTGAATTGGGGGGCTTTCCACTTTAGCGAATGTCGAGATTTGAATTATTTGAGGATAATATACTAGAACTATGTGCAATTTCAGTGTATAGTTTGACTACGCCTAGGTTATTCTGAGAGGAAATGCAAATGGGTGACGATTTTCAGTGAATGTTATCATTTTCCTTGGGTTTTATGATAATTTACAGGAATTTAGGCTGGGATGGTAGTATTTCTGTTCGTACATTATTTCATTTTTGTTTATCACTGGTTAATTTGAATGTTAATCCTTCTAGTCACAGAATTGTTACCTAAACCTCTGATGTGAAGGTGACGCCAATAGAATTTCCCTAGCAACTGATGGCTTGGAAAATATTTGGGGTTTCAGCCGCTTAACTAACAAGCATCGGTGATCAACTCCACTAAGGCTCCATAATCATTTAAGGAAGATGGGTTTTACAAAATACCGCATTTTGTTCTCTGCCTGTACTCGTTCCCATCCCCAGATTCAGTACTTTCAATTTCCCGAGCTTTTCATTTTTGAAGTATGAGAAATCCAGAGTGGAGAAAAAAACAATGTAATAATGACCCTGCCAAGTGCAAATGACAATGAGAAATTTGTTGTTTTTGTTAGTCTGTCCAGTCTTCATTCAGTATAACTGTGTTCAGATTTCACATTGTTGGCAAAAAGAGTGTTGAGTGGCTTGGAATCTGGTTGGCGTTAGTTATATTCCACATCTATCTTACTAACTCCTGTTCTTTGCTCTTAAGCAAAGTTCAATTGGTAATTGATGATTGATATAAAATAATATTGCCATGAAATTAAATCAACTTCACGAGACAGATAATATTATGTGGAAGTGTTACGTGCATTCTCCAACAATCCTGCTGTCCTCAACTCCTGAGCAGTTTATGTACTTTACCTGGATCTGTTTAACTTCTTTACGAGAAAGACTGAATCCTTTTTCTTTTATTAATTTTGGTAATAGCTCACTCTACAACTTTGGCCTGTTCCATAATTATAGGTAATCAATGGTTCCATATTTAAAGAGTGGCTTTGGATTTGAGAATGAATTATGATAAGTGTTATGGCGACTCTTTTATTATTCTTTTTGTTGGGCTGTGGGGAAGCTTTGGGAGGGGTTTGCGGAGATTCCTCTTCCATACTTACTTTTGAGTTGCATAACCACATTAAATTTAGGCAACAATATCTTTAATTTTCAATATTTAGTCAATTGGCACTATTACCAGTATTTTGTTTTAAGTTTTTAACTTGACATATTCTGATGAAGCGTCTCTTGATTAACATTCACTTTGGATTCTTGGTGAATGGTGATTTTCTATGTTTATATTGACTTCGATCCAATCTTTAGGACTGCATCTTTTATAAGGAGCTTAATGGTATCCTGGTGTTACTGGTTTGTTGTTACTAAACAAGTTAGTTACATTGGGTTTGGCTGCCTATGTACTTTAATTTTGATGCTTCATTTGGCACTTCATTAAAAAAAGAATGTATATCTGCCAGCACTTCATTTATAGATGCCTTTCTCAGGTGCTTCATAATATTGCTATTGCTGAATACTTGAGGGATGGTTGTTCCAATCCAAAGAAGTTGCTTGAAGTATTAAACAATGTCAAGGTATGCCCTTAGCCCCAATGTAATGCTCCTGTTAACTGCCACAATAAAATTATGTTCCTGGTAATATTTTATTATTTTCCTTCTTTTTGGAAGAGTTGTTTGTTTATCATCTCAATTCATTGCCTAGCTTAATTGAACATTGAAGTTTTAACTTTTAAAGTTATCTTTTAAATTCTTATAAAAAAGTTATCTTTTAAATCATAGATTTGGCATGTCTTATTGTACATTATTCATATTTTTGGATGTCGTGTTCAAATGCAATAAAAATTTCATTATTGTTATTTTTTTTATACGAAAAGGGAGAGTTATATTAAACTCAAAAGTGACAAAACAAACTGACAGCCTAAGGGGATCAATCAAAATTTCATTATTAAATATATGATATTACAAACCTTTTCTTTATATTAAGGAGTTTCTTTTTGTTTATTGCATCTAAAATCTAGTTTAGTGGAGATCTTAATAAGCTTGTCATGTTTTATAATGAACTAAAATTTGAGGATTTGAACTTACATAATTAATAATTGAAGAACTCAACTTTGGGTGAAACTTTGTGATTTTTGTTTAATAACAGACTTGACTTGGAGGGGTAAAATGTAGTTTTCTTTGATTTATTTGATCATTCTTTAAAGAACGTAATTTGGAGACTTGACGTGAGGAGGAAGTGGGTAACATTATAACGGTTGTATGCTGGCATGACACCTTTGTGTGGTACACTAGTCGGGATGCATGCATTGAAGTGTTTAGTAAATTGAATATAGGACGATGGTTTTAGTTGTTTTTGAGATAAGGGCTGGATTTTGTGGCAAGCTAGTTTCTTGTTGGCCACCCTTTGTGGCCTTTTGGGTTGAAAAGAGCAATAGAATATTTTTGGAATTTGGAGAGATTGGGGGAGGAGGTTTAGTCACTTTCTTTGTTTCTTGCTTCTATTTGAGTGTTGGTTGTCAAGGATTTTTGTAACTACCCATTAGGTCGTGTCAGTTTGGATTGGAGCCTCCTTTTTGTATAGTTGTAGGGCTCCTTTTGGTGGATTGTAGTTCTATATGCTCCTTTGTTTGTCCTTTTCTATTTTTTCATCTTTCTCGATGAAAGATTGCTTTCTTATATAAAAGAAATAGTTTGAGGTTTTTTTTGCTAAAAGAAGAGTATGGAATGAGCATATTCTTTTCTTTTCCTTTTAATAAATAAAAAAGAAAAAAGCCTTCCCTGAGCTATATGAATAGTTGTGAATGAGAACACATTTAATTTGTTTCCTTTATGTTTGCAATTGGTTGAAAATGATTTAGTTTAATTAGGGTTGGCTTGGCCTTTATAAATTGACCCTTTATTGTACCAAAGGCAGCAACTTGGAGGGATTAGTTGAACAATAGAAAAAAGATCTCAGCATGAACCCCTCGGAGTAGTTCCCGATGCAAAGATCCCTCCTCGGAAAAACAGAGAAATCCATAAGTAAAGATAAGAGGGCCATAAGACTTGTCTTTCTCCGGTTTTATATTAGTTGGTAGATACCAAGATGGAGATAAGAAGAGGAATCATTGTAGGAGGAAAAGATGTAAGGCACCAAGGAGGAAAGGTGATATAAGATAGGGAATAAAGAAGAGAGAGACCTATTTCCCAATCATTTGTTCTCCCAAAAGTAAGTATTATCTCATCCCCCATCACACGTTGAATAAAAAGAGAGAAGTAGAAATAGCTTTCCACAAGTGTCTAGAAGTGCCTTTCAAACCTCCATTTAAAATCCACTCAAAAGGGTGAGAATTGTATTTACTCAGAATAACCTTGTCTGAAGGGTGAGGTTCTCGAGGGAAACTTGATAGCCACTAAGCCAAAAATGCTTCGTAGCAAATCCTAAGGTTAACAATGCCTAATCCTCTAAGCTCCATTGGCTAGGACACCACACTCCCGAGAAGACCCGGGAGAAGAAGGACTAATCCCAATGGGAGAAGAAGGAATAATCCCAGTTGTGCACCCCTAGGCTTGCCACTAACAAGAATTATCTAGTAAAACTATACAATGCACACATAAAGTGAAGACTCTACGTCTAGTAAAATTGGAAATGGTAATGGAGCTAGAGATAAATGTCCTATCGTCTTAGTTGGAAATAATTTTCCAGACCTTTTGTAATGTCACATAATAAGGTGGAATATGTTGAGGAAATTTTGGAGGGCAACAAAAATGAGTGGAAAATATTCTTGAGATGAAACATCATAAAGGTGAATGGATTGAAGAAGAAATCTGAAGCTTTGAATGGAGTTTATCTTCATTCATCTCAACGAGAGGGAAGATAAAACTTAAAAGGTTGTGGTTATTGCATTCTTCGTATACATTTTTTGAACTACAAAGTCAACTCTAAACTAAAAGCTCTCTTGCAGAGGAAGACTTGGATATTTTCTTTGGAGATGTGAGTTTGCGAGGACCGTTTGGGATTCCTTCGACTAGACATTTGACTTCTTGTTATCTTTTGATAGAGATACTAGTGATATGATGAGAGAGTTCCTCTTGCAATCCTCTTTTCATGAAAAAGATCAGTTTTTATGGCTTGTGGGGGTGTGCACTATCTTGTGGGTTCTTTGGGGAGAGAGGAATAATAGAGTGTTTAGAGGTCTAGAGAGTCAAGTGATGTTTGGTTTCTGGTTAGATTTCATGTTTGTACGTGGCCATGTGGGTCTCCATTTAAAAGATCTTTAGTAACTATTCTATAGATACTATTTTGCACAATTGGATCCCTTTCCTTAAGTATCCTTTTGAGGGCTTGGTTTTTCTGTATCCACAAATTCTTTCAATTGTTGCTTCATAAAAATAAATCTAATTTGGGTTCTGGTAGAATGAAGGAAATCAATTGATAGGTTTTGAGCAATGTTTTAAACAGTTATTGAGGCTTACGTCTCTTATTAGAAGAGGTTTAAGGTTCTGTAAAAACGCATTGAAACTAAAAGTCTATCATTTAATGATTAGAAGAATAATATTTCTTTGGCTCATTCTCAAATAATATAGACTTGAGTTGTAACGAATTGAGCTATTACTACTTTTACTACCAGGACTTACTTTATATTATAAGTCAATTCCATTAATAATAATAATAGTGATGTTAAGGATATCCTTTTAGAATTTTTGTTTGAGTAGCAATCAACATGAGGGTTTTATTTATTTTATTTTATTTTATTTTATTTTTTTAATTAATATAATTAAAAAAACATTTGTATAAGCTATTTTCTCTAGCAATACCTGTCAAGTCATACTAATTAAATTTTCTTTTTAGTATTTGTATAACGTTTTTAATCATAGTTGTGCATTGAGGCTTACACCTTGCTTCTTCAAGAGGAAAAGCCTTATAAAGATATGGTTTTGAGAATTTGCCATCCTATGAAGCCTAGGAAAGATAAAAAAAAACTAACCAATTGACATTTATTTTTATTTTTGATACTATAATCAGTTCATTCTATAGTTTTTTGACTGAAACTTTAAATAGAGAGAATGCCGCTTCCCCCACTCTCATATTCACTTTTTTGGTATTTTCGGCCATGATGATGTACACATACTCATCTTTCTGCCAATTCTTTTGTGTGGATGTGCTTGTTCAGAAGAGAAGTGAAAACCTTGCAGTTTCATCTGGAGAACAAACAGATGCTCTTAACCCTGAAAATAAGAGTACTTTGGTTAAAGGAAATAACGTGTCTGCTCACCAGACTGCTGCAAATAATGCCAATACTGTTTACATGGAAGAGTTTGATGCCTCCATTGCTACTCTAAACATTGTAAGTTTAATGCATCTTTTGGGAAGAAACCAGTTATTTGAAAAATATTTTATTATTGATCTGATCGTGATAATTTAAAAATATCTGTTTACAGGCTATTGTATGGTTCAATCTTCATGAATATACAAAGGCGTTAGCAGTTCTTGAACCTTTATATCAAAATATTGAACCCATTGATGAGGTACTGAAGTTTATTGATTATATCAGTGATGGGAATCCTCTTTTAATTACTCTATTGATATGCAGACAACAGCTCTTCATATTTGCTTTTTGCTGCTGGATGTTGGATTAGCCTGCCGTGATGCATCATTGTCTGCGGTAAGTAGTCATGTTAGAGTTTTGTATGTCGTTTGCTAGTGTAAACTAATTTTCTTGGGACAGTACTTGGAGAATTCATTATATTACAACCTAGGGAACCCTATTTAATGGCTACAAACCAGACTTTGTTCCTTAACTAACAGTAACTAAATGAAACAGTAGCTTAACCTTTAACCAAGATAAAAACATAAAAAACAGAAACTAAAAACCATAAAACAAAGAGACCTAAGAGGAAGCCACTGGACTAACTGGTTTGCTTCATTTGCGGTTTTTAGATTTCAGTAGTCTAGTAGTGTCTAATTTTAGTATGTTGCTAGCACTTGTTACAGAGAACCCTAAGCCGAAGCCAATGGACTAACTGATTTACTTCATTGGCAGACTTTAAATTTCTGTAGTTTTGTAGTGTCAAATTTTAGTATGTTGCTAGCACTTGTTAACTTGTCCTATACTGTAGAAGAATTACGTGTTTTCATGTTGATCTAAGCTTTATCAATCTTTGTTTTGTTTATTACATGTTTTCATGTTGGTCTAAGCTTTATCAATCTTTGTTTTGTTTTGTTTTTTTTTTTTGTTTCGTTTTTTTTGAAACAGAACCGAAACTTTTCATTGAAGAAATGAAAAGAGACTATTGCTCAAAGTACAAGGAAACAATAATAAATCCATAAAGAAATACATATGCAAGGAAACTTCAACCTACTAAATAAAAAAGAACTAAGCAGGGAAGACAAAAGTACTCCTATATAAACATTAATCTTGCGGCAAAAGATTTGGAAAGAGAGCGCCAGGAAGAGGCATTAATCCAAGCAATTTGAAAATGATCCAAACATTCCATTGGTTCGTCTTAGAAGACTCTGATTTCTTTACCAATTCTTATAATTAAATATTAATTTACCAAGCATGTGCTAAAGAAGTTGTTGTCGTGGTTTTTTAATATATATGTAGATGAATTTCATTGATGTACGAAACTTAAGAAAGAAGGGCAATTCGAAACTTACTAAAGAAGGGCAATTGCCCAAGCCAATGGAGTGATAAGAGACTTCTCCAATTGGTAAAAAGAGATGTAAGCTTAAAAGAACTAAAGAAAGATGTACATTTGCTAGATAATATTTTCAATTAAGTTGTCAAAAGATCGTCTCTTTTCATTGAAGAGGTGGTTGTTCCTCTCCTTCCATGTAATCCATAAGAAAGCACTGATCAAATTCATCCAAATAATCCTTTTTTCATCCATGAACGGGTGTTGGATGAGGGTGTATGTGAGGAGGCTAATTAACTCGTTGGAAAGAGTAGTAAACCATCCAAAGGATAGAGAAAGCACGTTTCAAAATTGTTTGGCAAAAACACAATTGATTAAAAGAGTCATGAGTCTCAGGGGCAGCTTGGCAAATGATGCAACAATGAGGGGATAGAGCCATGTGTGGGAAGTGCGGCTGCATTTTGTCACAAGTGGTAATGGCATGGTGGCTAACCTCCCAAAGGAAGAATTTTATCTTTTTTTGGATAAAAATCAGACCAAATTGCTTCATGAAGAGGTTGTATAGTGTAAACTAATCACACAAATTTTTATTCAAATGAAAATCAGTCCACAATTTGAAGTGAAGCCAAGTATTTATAGGCTTTAGAGAGACCTATTAACGGGCTGGACAGGTAATTTCATTAAATACATGTAATTATTTGGGGTTTATAAAATACCTTTAAAAACAATATTTATAAACTGATTTGCATCATAATCCACCCTCTCTAAACTAAACTCGTCCTCAAGTTTTTTCTGAGAAGCCAACTGGAAGTCGTCTGGAAGCATGATAAGGAAGCCACGTTGAACACAGGGTTGACGTGTAAATCTGGTGGTAATTCCATGCGATAAGCATTTGCTCCATAAACTTGAGTGATAGGAAATGGTCCCAGCTTTCTATTCTTTAGTTTATTGTAAGTTCCAGTAGGAAATCGACTCTTTCTTAAGTGAATCATCACTAAGTCTCCAATATGATATTGATGAAGACGATCGTGTTTATTAGCTGCTTCTTCATAGGTTGCATTAGCTTGATCAAAGTTTTGTTGGAGCCCTATGATTTTATTAGCCATGTTTTCAGCTTCACTGCTAAGATCAACAGAAGTGGGTAAGTTTACAAGGTCCACTGTTAGTCTAGGCATTTTAGTGTATACTATTTCGAAGGGAAGTCCCTTCCCTGTTGATTGATTCTTCATGAAGTTGAAAGCAAATTCAGCTTGTCCGAGCACAAGATCCCATTGTTTAGGATGATCTCCTGATAGGTAGCATATTAGATTTCCTAATGTTCTGATTTGTGACTTTTGTTTGTCCATCTGTTTGAGGATGGGCTGTAGAACTATATTTGAATGTTGTATCAAACTTTTTCCAAAGAGTCTTCCAAAAATGGCTTAAGAATTTTACATCTCTGTCAGAAACAATTGTTCGGGGAATGCCATGTGACTTGACAATTTCTCGAAAAAAGGGATTAGCAATATAGATAGCATCATGAGTCTTTTTGCAAGGAAGAAAATGTGCCATCTTACTGAATCTGTCAACAACTACCATATTTGAGTCGTGGTTTCTTTGAGTGCGTGGTAGACCAAGGACGAAATCCATAGAGGTCTTCCCATATAGTAGTTGGAGTAGGTAGTGGTGTGCATAGGCCAACATTTGTGGATGTTCCTTTAGCTGTTTGGAAAATAAAACAACGTTTAACAAAATTATGAACATCTTTTCTTAATTATGGCCAATAATACCTTTGAGAGACCAAATCTGAAGTCTATCTCTCCTGAAATGTCCTGCTAGTCCGTTAGCATGTAGTTCTTTGATAGGAGCTTCTCTTAGTGATGTGTGAGGAATACATAAAAGCTCTCCTTTGGAAAGATAGTTATCAACAATGTGAAAGTCTGCAGCATTTAAATTGTTAGAACATTGTTACCAAATAGTTTGAAAGTCTGGGTCAGTAGGATAGAGGGTTGGGGTAGGTGTTCAAAAGCAGTCACTTCTCCTTTAAGGATTGTGAGAATACTTTCTTTGCGACTGAGAGCATCAGCCACACGGTTTTCTTTCCCAGAATGGTGTTTGATCACAAAATTGAACCTTCGAAGGAATGAGATCCACCTGCTGTGCATTCGGTTTATGCTCTTTTGAGTTTGGATGAATTTAAGAGAAAAATGATTTGTTAGTAAGATAAATTCCTTATAGAGAAGATAATGTTCCCATTGCTTGAGAGCTCTAATTAAAAAATATAATTCAAGTTCATGAGTGCTCCAATTTGATTTTGATTGCCCTAGCTTTTCACTGAAGTATTATATAGGGTGTTTGTTTTGTGAGAGTACAGCTCCAATTCCAATCGCTGAAGCAACAAGAGCGACTTCAAAAGGAATAGAAAGTCAGGTAAACGTAAGACAGGGCTTTCGAATAAGTGTTGTTTTAGGGTATTGAAGCTAAGCTCTTGAGGTGTTTCCCATTTAAAGGCTCCCTTTTATAGACAATCAGTGAGTGGGGCTGCTATAGAACTAAAATTCCTAATGAACTTTCTATAGAATGAGGCTAGCCCTAGGAAGGATTGAACTTGTTTAATGGATGTGGGAGTAGGCCAATTCATTATAGCTTTAATTTTAAGAGGGTCAACTTTAACCAAAAGTCTCCAATAATAAAACCTGAAAAGGATATTTCATTAACCAAGAATATGCATTTTGAAGGATTAATGAATAGTTGGTTACTTTCTAGGTTAGTGAAAATGACTTTTAAATGATTAAGATGTTCCTCTCGTGTGTTACAATAAATGAGAATATCATCAAAATATACTACCACAAACTTATTGGGAAAAGGGAGAAGAATTTGATTCATCAATCTCATGAAGGTACTAGGAGCATTGGATAGACCGAATGACATCACAAGCCATTCAAAAAGTCCGTCGTTGGTCTTGAATGCTGTTTTCCATTCAACCCCTGGTCTAATACGTATCTGGTGGTATCCACTTTTCAAATCGATATTTGAGAATATTTTTGAACCACCTAGCTGATCCAAAAGATCACTGATCCTTGGAATGGGAAATCGGTATTTGATTGTTATTTTGTTGATTGCCCTCTTGTCCACACACATCCTCCAGCTACCATCCTTCTTTGGTGTTAAGAAGGCGGGCACCGCACAAGGACTAATGCTTGGCTGGATGTGTCCTTTTAATAGGAGTTCCTGAATTTGTTCTTGAGGTATTTGATATTCCTTTGGACTCATCTTGTAATGAGGTAGATGGGGTAAGCTAGCTCCTGGAACTTAATCAATCTGATGTTGAATGTCACGGAGGGGTGGTAATTCTGTTGGTTCTTTCATTGAAGAAGAATGTTCCTTCAATAATTCTTGAACCTCTGTTGGTAAACAAGTTGAGTTGGTTGATTCCCTGGTTCCTTTGACTATTAGTCCCCAAACCATATGATCAGCTTCTTTAATCAACCTTTTTCCCTTTACCACAGTGAATAGGCTGCCAGTCTTTTCTATGTGCTTACCTTTTTGGCAAGGTGACTGGTGGTTCAGAGGTAGGAGAATTTTATTCTTCCCCATCCAAGAAAATTCATAGGTGTTGTCACGCCCTCTATGTACTGTTTGAAGGTCATACTGCCAAGGACGTCCGAGCAGCACGTGACATGCGTCCATTTCAAGAACATCACATACAATCTGATCCTTGTAACTATTTCCAATGGATAATTGTATCGTGGAAATGTCATTTACCATTGCCTCTCCTTTTCTTATCTAACTAACCTTATACGGGTGTGGATTTGGCTTTGTTTTGAGATTCAATGCACCATTGCCTCTCCTTTTCTTATCTAACTAACCTTATACGGTGTGGATTTGGCTTTGTTTTGAGATTCAATGCACGTACCAGCTGTTTAGGTACAATGTTTTTGCTGTTCCCGCTATTGATAATAACACTACATACCTTGCCGTTGATAGTGCACCTTGTTTTAAATAGGGTATGCCTTTGAGGTTGAGTTTCTACTTTAGGAGCTAATAGTAGCCTTTGTACCACGCAAGACAGTTGTGCTCCTTCATCAGCTTCAATATAGTTAACAGGTTCCTCCTTGGATGAGTCACTTCTTTCTTCTTCTAATGGGAGCTCATTTCTTGAAGAGTTCGAGTTTTCCTTGAAGGGCAATTATTGGATAAGTGGCCTGTTTGTCCGAACCTGAAGCACTTGCCCATATTTGGTCTGTTGTAGGGGTTTCCTTGAGCTTTCTTGCCTGTTTATTTGGTTGTTTTAACCGTACCAGAAGGTTGCTCAACTTCTTTGCCCTTGGAGGAGGTAGGTTGCTGAACAGGGGTGTTCTGTTGCTGTCGTATTTCTCTTAAATCACCCACTAGAATTTTCCCAAGAAGGTCTTCTTGTTGACTTTCTTGTTTGTTCTTCATTCATCTCTTCAACTGTTTGTGCCAAAGATATTGCATCAGATAAAAAAGTAAGGGGGTGAGTCTTTACTTTTTCCTTGATATCTGAACGTAGACCTCCCACAAATCGAGCTATTAAGTGATTCTCACTTTCAGCCAAATTTGTTCGAGCTCCCAAACAGTGAAATTCTTCTGTGTATTCAGCCACATTTCTTGAACATTGTCTGCAATTTTGATGCTGGTTATAGAGGACTTGTTCATATTGGGCTAGTAGGAATCGTTCCCTCATCATCCTCTTCATTCTTTCCCAAGTCTTGATGGGTTCTTTTCCACATCTTAATCGATTCTCTTCAATTTGTTCCCACCAAGCAGCAACTCCTCCCTTCAACTTAAAAGCCACCAAACTTACCTTTTTTCTGTTAGGAATGTTGGTGTATTTGAAAAAATTCTCTACACTCTCAATCCATTGGAGAAAAGCTTCGATATCACGTTCGCCATAAAAAATTGGCAAGTCTAGCTTTACTTTGTAATCATTGCTGTCTTCCCTTTGAAATTGTGGCCTTTGGTTTCTTCTTTCTCCTTCCCATTCTCTAAACTCTTCTTCCTCTTCACTGGAAAATTCCTCAAAGTGCTGTTGCCTTCTCTGAAAGTTTCTCATTCTTGGATGATCTTGGATATGTTGGAGGGGTTCTTGAACATGCCTGAGAGGTTCTTGATTATATCTAAGGGGTTCTTGGATGCGTCTAAGGGGTTCTCGGAGGTTCCTTGGAAGTAATTGAGGTTGGTGAATGTTCTGTAGTTGTTCGTGATCCCTGACATTCCTTTCGATTTCAATTTTTTGAGTAGGCTTTACCAAGTCTTGAAGCTGTCTTTGTCCTTCGATTCGACTCTCAAAGTTTACTTACCATGTGTGTTTTTCTAAACTTTAGTGCATACCCAAAGCCCAACTCAACAACTCTGCAACCCACTCCTAGTCATTCTATCAATTAGGCTTTGACCCAACATGCGCCTATACACTTGCCCGCATTTGAACTGCATGAGCTAATAGTCGACGATCCTCCCACCGAACTAAACTAGATTGTCGGTCCAAGCGGGTGGGTGGCTCGGTTTTCACATAAAATTGGTTCGGCATTGGTTTTCATGTTTCCTTTACCATAATGAGTGGCTTGGCTTTGGCTTAGTGCAGTGACCAAATCGAACCGAGTCGTTTGCACCCCTATCTAGCATCAATAACTTGTCTCCAAAAGGCATTTTCCTCATGGATGTATTTCCATATCCACTTTGATAGAAGTGCATGATTCTTATCAACCACACCTTAAATACTGAGGCCTTCAACAAACTGAGGCTTGATAATTTGGTCCCATTTGACTAGATGATTATTTCTGTTGAGTAGGGGTGAAACGGGGCCAGTTTTGGGTCAGATTTTCTTTAAGACTGACCCAACATGACCTGTATCGGGGTTGTATGGAAAAAACCCGACCCGACCCAGATTTATTTTGGTTTTGAGGCAGGTCGGGTGAATCTTAGTTTTTTCCTTCCAAAATAGATGGGCCCGATTCTTCTTATTTTGAGTGAGAGAGAGAGAAAAAGGAAAAGGGTTTCATGTTTCACCATTGTTCTTCTTCTCAGCACTGTTTTGTTTTTCTTCTTCTTCAACACCCAATCTAGACTGAGAAAACTTGACGAGGACAATAGATTTGATGACAATTGAACCCTATGAAGCTTAAAACTTTGGCGAGACAGTATTGGAACTAGGGGCAGAAACCAATCCAACCTTGAAGTTGGAAAAGCAAAATCAATTGGAACCAAATGAAAGTGTAAGATGGAAATTAGAGGAAAGGAAAATGGAAGAAAAGAAGAGAGGAAAGTTTACTAGAGGCATAATGGCAAAAGAAGCTACCATGGATGGAGATTTGTGCTGGAAAGTGAAAATGGGAGAGAGAGAGGGGGTGTTAAACAAAAAAAAAAGGTTAGAGAAAGAGAGAGTAAAGGTTGTGAAAACTTCCCCTTGGTGACGCCTGAAAAAGAGACATTAACACGTCAAAAATTAAAGGAGAGGCTGACAAAAAGAAAGATTGAAAGGATGTGACGGCAAAAGATAAACCCTAATTCAGATTAAAGTACAATTAGTTCAGCCAACTGGGGAACCAAATCGAACCGAACCAAAATTGGTTCGGTTTGGTTCAGTTCGATGCTAGATCTTATAAGCACTAGTCCCAATCAAATCGAACTGGCTCGGTCTGGTTTGATTCACTAGATCGGTTCAGTTTTTTACACTCCTTTTCGGAGGAAATTTCTGATAAGCTTTTCAATGATTAAAGCAACCTTTGTTGGGATGTTGAAAAGGGGCAAGTACTAGGTGGGGGAGGTCAAATAGGTAGGCCGTAGGAGGTAAGATGACTACCTTTATAGATGTGTTTTATGAAGCACAAATACTTCAAATTGTGTAGGGAATCATTATCACTTATTAGATACGTATCTGATACTAATATGTCCAGATACGTGATTTGAAGTGTTTGGTTTTTGTTTTTATTTTTTAGATACATGCAATTATTATTCCATTCTATTTTTTTTTTTTTAATTGAGCCTAGCATTCAATGCCTGACCCTAAGTCCATAAGCTCAATGTAATATGGCAGCCCAAAACTTTAAAGGAAAACGTCAAATAATGGAAACCCTAAAAAATCAGAATCTTCTTTCTTCGATCTCCACAATCTAACTCACCCTCAGCTCTTTTCATCCTGAATGCTGGGTCTTCCCTTTGCTTGTCGCAAACCATCCACCATGACTTAGGCTGCCGTTGCCGGCACTCAGTTTCACATGCTGCCTTCCATCCTTAGTTCCCCCCCCCCCCCCCCTTTTCCCTCTCTTTTCAAATCTCCTTTAATTGAATTTAAAATTAATATTACAATTAATTGTTGGGCATTATCATCACGTATTAATTTGGTATCTTTATGCTAAATTTACATATATCAAGAATATATATAATAAAATATTAAAAAGTAACATATTCTCAACGTGTCTGCATCTCAATTTTTTTTAGAAATTGGCAGTATCATCGTATCCTTGCATATTCGTAATTCGAATTTGTATATGTATATGTGCTTCATAGGATGTGTTGGCTTCAAGACTTGAGTCTTCTTTCGATTTTCTCAATGATAGGATTCCAAAAAGATAAAATCCTTGGCTTGTCAAAAAGAGGCAAACTGAGATAAGTGCACAACCAATGGTCCATTTTGCAACCATATTTGCAAGCAATTGATTCAATAACTTCTTGTGTAGAGTTAATGCCCAAAATCTCTAATTTGTCGTGGTTGACATTCAAGCCTGAAGCCTTCTCAAAATCATTAACAACAAACAAAATTTTAATAGCAAATACATCCAACTCTGAAAAGAGGATGGTATCATCGAAAAAAAGGAGGTGGTGGACTCGAAAAGAGCTTCTCCCAACATCCATTGTCACTGGCCTCAATCATCATTCTACTGAAACAATCCATGATAATTACGAAAAGGAAGGGAGATAATGAATCACCTTGTCTAAGGCTCCTTGTGGCATGAATTTTTTCCCTAGGATGGCCATTAATGACGGTAGAGAAGTTTGATGAGGACACAACCGTTTATCCCTTGCCATTTTGCACCTAGCCTTGAGGACGAGATCAAGGAATTCCCAGTCCATCTTATCAAATGCTCTCTCAATGTCTGGTTTAACCACCACATTGTGTTTCTTCTGGAAAAATCTTCAATGATTTCATTGGCAATTAATGATGCATCAAGGATTTGTCTACCTTCCACAAATGCTGACTGGAATTTAGTAATGGTGGAGGGTAGAGTCTTTTTGAGACGCTCTGAGAGAACTATGGCAATGATATTGTATAGACAAGAGATGAGGCTAATGGGTTTGTAGTCGCCAACCATATAAGCATTGACCTTTTTAGGAACGAGACAAATATATGTTTTGTTCAAATACGCATTAATGATTCTGGTCTTAAAAAAATCTTGGAACACACTCTTAATGTGTCTCTTGAGGATGCTTCAATCTTTTTTAATAAAACTCTGCTGTCAAACCATTCGGGCCTGTAAATTTACTAGATCCGAGGTCCTTAATATCTGATTCAGTAAATGGGGATGGAGGATTCTAGGTCAGATGCCTGTTGGGGGGAATGGAATCCCAATGATTGAAGGTAGAAATCTGTCATCACTATCTTTTGTGTAGAGCGCTTTATATAATGATACAAACTCTGATTCAATTTCACCCTCTGTCAGCAAGCTAATTCATCTGGACAGCACCTCGAGAATAGTGTTTTTCCGTTTTTCAAGATGATGGACGTAACTAGGGTTCATATCCCCATCTTTCAGCCACCTGTTTTACATTTTTGCCTCCACAAAATCTCATGAGCATAAGATTCAGATGTTAAATTCAGGAAGGAAATGTTTTAAGTAATATGCTACAAGATTAGTTAGTTTTATCCTTCTGCCAGGACAGTTGTGTTGCCGTCATTTCTGTGTATATCATTTCATGTGCTCTCTCTCTTATCTGTATTTTTAGGAATTTGTACCATTTGTTCTTGGTGTGTATGTATTCTCATATTGTTTTTACACTCTTTCATCTGCTGACAAATGCGTGATGATATATTGAAAATGGGGTTCTCGTGTATTTTTTTTGTCAGGATGTTCTGCTTTATCTGGAAAAAGCTTTTGGGGTTACCAGTACAAGCCAAAGTGAAAATGTTGGTACAGGGGTACAATCCACAAACGTGGTTGCAAAATCTTCGTCTGTTCCTACCAATGCTTCTGCCTTCGAATCTTCCAATTCAGATTTAGCTTCAAGTGTCAATGCCTCGGAAAATGCTCTATCGAGAACTTTGTCAGAAGAGACATTTGAGTATGAGTCTATGTTATCAACGCTGGATATTGGTGGACAGAATCCAGCAACACAGACTGGTTTTTCATCTTCAAATGTTCTTTTAAGGATCCCAATGGATCGGTCTTTATCTACAGTCGATCTCAAGCTTAAATTGCAACTATATAAGGTTCGCTTTCTTCTTCTTACTAGAAATTTAAAGCAAGCAAAGCGTGAAGCAAAGCATGCCATGAACATTGCTCGTGGGATAGATTCATCCATGGCTCTTCTCTTGAAGGCTGAACTTGAATATGCCCGTGGCAACCATCGTAAGGCCATGAAGCTACTACTTGCATCAAGTAACCGAACAGACATGGGGATTTCAAGCATGTTAAACAACAACCTTGGCTGCATATATAACCAACTTGGGAAGTATCATTCATCAACCGTGTTCTTTTCCAAAGCTGTTTCTAATAGTACAGCTCTCTGGAAGGATAGAAAACCAACGACTGTTTCACAAGACAACTCTCTTCTTATTGTCTATAATTGTGGTGTTCAGTACTTGGCTTGTGGAAAACCACTTCTTGCTGCTCGATGTTTTCAAAAAGCCAGTTTGATTTTCTATAACCGCCCTCTATTGTGGCTCCGACTTGCTGAATGCTGCTTAATGGCTTCAGAGAAGGGGCTTCTAAAAGACAACCTTGCGGATTCCGATAGATCAGATATCAAGGTTCATGTTGTTGGAACGGGAAAATGGAGGCAGCTTGTATTGGAAGATGGAATTTCAAAGAATGGATGTGCATATTCCTCTGGAAGAGAAGATGGGCATTTAAGCAGCGAAGGACAACCTAAGCTTTCAATTTCTCTTGCTCGTCAATGTCTCTCTAATGCCCTGTACTTGTTAAACCATTCTGAGACAAGTTTTTTGCATTCTGTCTTGTCCTCTAATTCTTCCGTGGAGGAGAGAGATTCAAGTGAAGTAGCAGCTTCAAGGAGAAATTATAAGAACTTACATTCTATTGATTCCAAGGCCTCCGCCTCAACTCTAGGCTCAAGTCAGGTAACTGCAAACGGTGATGCAAAAGAACAAAAAGGTGCCACAATTCTGGAACTTGTGCAAAACTCCCTCTCCTATTATGATGATATTTCTCGGAGAGAAAACCTGTTGATTAAACAAGCACTTCTTGCTAACCTGGCTTATGTGGAGTTGAAACTTGCAAACCCCTTGAGAGCCCTGACAATTGCAAGGTCACTTGTAGAGCTTCAAGAAAGTTCTAAAGTTTATACATTCTTAGGCCACATTTATGCTGCAGAGGCCCTTTGCTTGCTAAATAGAACAAAAGAAGCTGCCGACCATTTATTATACTATTTATTCGGAGGGATCGATTTCAAATTGCCATTCAGTCAGGAGGACTGTGAACTATGGCGAATTGATGGGACTGCTGATCTTGAAGGGGCAAACGGAGGAGGATCGACGACTGCTAATAATTCATCTCAGGAGGACCCTCATCACATAAACTTTCTAAGACCAGAGGAAGCACGAGCAGTCCTCCTCGCAAATTTTGCCGCTGTTTCGGCTTTACAAGGAAATTTTGAAGAGGCCCAACAGTTTGTATCGGAAGCATTATCGGTTATACCGAACAGTCCAGAAGCCACTTTGACTGCAGTTTATGTTGATCTCGCTCTTGGTAAGTCGCAGGAAGCTGTTGCCAGATTAAAACAGTGTAGTTGTGTAAGGTTCCTCCCCAGTGGATTAACAATGAAAAGATCTTCATGATTGTTACAAGTAATTACTAGTGGCTTTGTATTAATGTCCTGCCCTCATGTTAGTACTAGTCAATGGGCTAGTCGGCTAGATAGTAATCTTTAGGAGGAACATATAATATAGCTCACGTCAGAGAATAAAAATTAATGTTCAATTTTTTTCTTTTTAATTTTGATCCTTAGGGTTCATTTGTAGTTTGTGTATCTGTTTTTTTGGTTAGTGGAGATGCTATCCTATTGTTACCATGAACGTTAATAGAGATTTTCTTGACGAAGAAATTGAAAAAGAAAAAGGTATTTTTCTCTTTCTCTTGCCTTTGTACCCTCCCCCCACACCCCCCCCCCCCAAAAAAAAAAAAAAAAAAAAAAAGACCATAGAGGAATCAAACAAGAAGCTGATGTTGCTTCCTCTTTTTATTCATTGAGCTAAAGTCGCTGTCCGTTGTGTTCAGTGGACTCCTCTCAGTTGTTAAAATATGCTGATTTAACAAACAATAAGTGTAGTGTGGAGAATTTTCTATATTACAGTAGTAGTGAAAATCTTTCCCTTGTAATGATCATGTTAGAAGTTTGCTATTGGACCATCGATAACGTTTTTATGGATGTTAGATAATAATTTCAGATGGCTTTTTGTAGAGGCTTGAATGTGAGTTCTCAATATATATATATTATGATGAAGTATAAAATGCCTAAAGCGCTACAATCCGGATATTCCTTGTTAATAATGGGAGAAAGCCAACAAGGAGAATCAATATCCCACATACCCCTCCCAGCATGAGACATAGCCCATCTCGCTAATGTATGGGCTGCCATATTGGCGGACCTTGGTATAAAATCAAAAGGAAACAACTCTAGCGGTTAGTGATATAGGACAATGTCCAATGGGGAAGTCGACGTGGGTAATCGTGGCCTTTGTTCATCATTATACTGTTTCCCCGATCGTTTTCAAGAGCATGGGGGAGTATGAGTGGTTTGGGTTTGGTAGGGTCAAGGAAAAGTTAAAAAGTACACCGTGATTATTGAGTATTTTTGTCTGTGGACAAATTGAGGGGTTGTTGGACAAATTTGAGGGCCCGAAAGCTCTCATAATCTCATAGAATATATATAGACACCTTTGAAGCCCTAGCCAAAAGAACTAATGATGGAAGGTGTCATTTCTCTCTCTAGAAATAAAATGTGTTATTGATAGAAGATTTTGTCATCAGAATGTTGTAAATACTAGGTATTTGCATGTTTTTCTACAACTTTAACTATTTTTTACATTCTTCTCCTGCTTTTTGTTATTCTAACCATCAAAATTTTGATGAGTTGCAAATATCATGCATTTGCATGCACTAAATGTTTTTGCTTTTTTTTCACTACAAGAATTTTAACTTGTTCCGATATTTTTTTTCCTGACGCATACGTTTTTGTCGGCCAAAATGGTCTTTTTCTCGACGCATACGTTTTTGTCGGCCAAAATGGTCTTTTTCTCGACGCAATGTAAATTCGTCGGCTAAAACAGGCAAATGAAGATGATTTTTTTCTGTATAACTGCCGACGCAAGATGGATTTTCTGCTGAAGCAAGAATGCGTCGAGAAAAATCAATATAAAACAAAAGAAGACCTTTTATTTTCCTAAGTCTACACCGACGCAATGTGTATCCTATGCCGATGCAACGATGCGTCGGCCAAGTTGATATTAAAAAATGATTTACGCCGCCGAAAAGATGCTATAAGGCGACCAAACGAGCATCGGGGAAAGGTTCCGAAAAAATCCCTTTCCCCCCTTTTTTCCGTATACTTGCTGAAGCAAGGACGCGTTGGGTAAAATCATATATAGAACAAAAAAAGACCTTTTATTTTCTCAGGTCTACGCCGACGCAATGTGTATCCTATGCCGACACAACGATGCGTCGACCTAAGTTGATATTAAAAAATGATTTATGTCGACGAAAAGATGGTATAAGGCAACGAAACGAGGCGTAGACGAAAAGTGGTGTCGCCTTATACCATCTTTTCGTCAGGGAAAGGTTTCAAAAAAATCCCCCCCTTTTTTTTTTCCGTATAACGGCCGACGCAAGATGGATCTTTGCCGCGTCCGGGAAAAATCATATATAGAACAAAAGAAAACCTTTTATTTTTCCAAGTCTACACCGACGCAATGTGTATCCTACCCCCCCTCCCCCCCGGATTTTTGCTTAAGTCCGACTTCCCCCCTCCATTATTTATTGGCCGATTCTTTTCTTCACCCAAGAGGTAGTCGGCTTCTCTGCCTGTTCGCCGCACGCGTCTGCCTCTTTTCTCCAGGCGCGTCTCCTCCAACTTTCTGACCTTTTTTTCGCTCACATCCAGCTTCGAAGACAGGGTCTTCCCATTTTCCATTGTTGCCGGCTTCTCCCACATATTCTCCACATATTGTCGGCGTCTCCCCTATACCCGTCGTCGCCGGCGTCGTTGACTCGGTCTCCACTCAAACGTCTCATCTGGCTCGTTTTCCGCGCCACGTCTCCCCAACAGCGATCGTCGCTGACTCATTGTAGGTACCCTTTAACGTATTATTTGGTAATCAATCAAGTTGTGTGTGAGCCGTCAGTCGCCCAAATTGAACCGAGTGCGTGTGTCTGTGGTTTTTTTCACATGTATGTGAGCGTGGACTGCATATTTTTGTTGATATTTGATGTTTTTCCATCCTAGTACTTGTATATGTGAATATCGTTGGTTTTATTTTCCATTTCCTTTTAGTCTTTCGGTTGTATTGGGTTTGTTATGCTTTGCATTTGTTGTTTGATATGTTGTCTGTAATGGCTTTTGCCCCCCATCAATCATTATATGCATTATGTATGGGAGTGTGGATTGTTGAATATATATATGTAGCATCATTGTTAAAATATATATGTAGCATCACTTTCATTGTTGAATATATGGTTAGCATCACTATTATTGTTAAATTGATAGCCTTTCGTTTGAGTTTGAGAGTCAAATTGGCATAAGAACACTTTTTAAGAACTTTTTACTTGGAGTCAAATACTCAAATTGGCATTTTTTAGGTTGAATTGGAGAGTGAAAGTGACCCTTGTTAAAGTATCCGTAGGTTTAAACTTTTTGTCCTTGTTCCTACAGGATTAAAATTTGTCCATTTTATCAAATATGAATAAGGATTGGATTAAACTTAGAGATAGATTCTCAGGAGCGTATATTGATGGCGTTGCACAATTTATGGAAGTGGCAAAGTGTCATGTAAATGGAGAAGAAAAAACGAGATGTCCATGTAAAAATTGTCAAAATTCGATGTTTCAGACATTAAACGGAGAAGAATGACATTTATTTGCTAATGGAATATCTCCTTCATATAGTCAATGGATTTATCATGGAGAACCGACAAATCTATCTCGATTTCAAAGAGTCGTGACTCCTTTAGCTCCTTTAGTAGATGATGGATTAAGGGAAGAACCTACTGCTCGTAATCATGACAATGAGTTGTTAGATTTTTTAAATGATTTGCAAGGACCGATGAGAGAAATGGAATATGATGAAGATAGAGAAGAATTTGGGGATGAAATGCCTGATAACATTTGAACAAAGTGATACTTCAAACATTTTTGAGGAGTTGATGGATGAAGCATGTAACTTGTTATACCCTGGTTGTACAAAATTTTCCTCATTGAACTTCTTGGTGAGATTGATGCATATTAAGGTTCTCAATAATTGGAGTAACAAATCCTTTGATATGGTACTAGACCTGTTGAAAGATGCCTTTCCAGTTGGTTCCTATATACCTAGTTCTTTTTATGAAGCCAAAAGAAAATTATGTGACTTATGACTAGGATACGAGTCTATCCATGCTTGCAAGTACGGCTGTGTTTTATTTTGGAAAAGATATTCTAATTGTCAAAGTTGTCCAGTGTGTGGCGAGTCTCGATGCAAAATAAAGGATGGAACAAGTAAGAAGATTCCAAACAAAATTTTATGTCATTTTCCATTAATACCGAGGTTGAAGCGATTGTTTTCATCAAAACACATTGCTTCTAAGATGCGATGACATAAGGATAAGCTGGTTGAAACTGATGGTGTGTTGAGACATCCAGCTAATGCTGAAGGGTGGAAATGTTTTGATAGAGAGTTTCCTCAATTTGCTTCAGACCCAAGCAATGTTCGGTTAGCCTTAGCTTTAGATGACTTTAGTCCATTTGGGAATATGAGTACTGCGTACAACATGTGGTCTGTGGTTTTTGTTCCTTACAATTTGCCATCATGGAAGTGCATGAAGGAATCTAATTTTTTCATGTCTTTACTTATACCAGGACCAAAGTCTCCTGGAAAAGAAATTGATGTGTATTTACAACCATTGATTGAAGACTTGAAAGAGTTATGGAATCATGGTGTGCGTACTTATGACTGCATGAGTGGGGAGTATTTTCAATTACATGCATGTTTGTTGTGGACCATTAATGACTTTCCTGCATACAGAGACTTGTCAGGATGGAGTACCAAAGGTTATCAAGCATGTTCCACTTGTAGAGAAGATAAATCTTCATTTAAGATCAGAGGAAAAATCTCTTTTATGGGACATCAACGTTATCTTCCAAGTAACCACAGTTGGCACAGGAGTAAGCAACATGATGGTAAATTGGAACGTAGACCTCCACTTGTTGTAATGAATGGAGATGAGATTCTAGAACAAGTTAATGCACTAGATTTTCTAGTATTAAGTAAGCATTCATCCAAACGAGATAAGAAAAGAAAGCGGACCATTAATTGGACAAAAAAATATATATTTTTTGAGCTGCCATATTGGTCTAAGCTAATGTTATGACATAAGTTAGATGTCATGCATATTGGAAAAAATATATGCGATAGCTTGCTTGGGACTTTGATGAATATTGAAGAAAAAACAAAAGACACGACAAAATGCTCATTTGGACCTTGAAGATTTGAATATACAAAAGGACTTACACCTAAAAAAAGAAGGATCTAGATTTGTAAAGAAGGACTCGGGACACAATTTCAGTGCGCTGTTCTAAGTGAAAAGATGTACCTAGTGATACCATCACCACTATAAAGGATCGTTTGTTGGTAAGTTTTATGTTGTTGTTGTCGTCTTAATCTCATATGTGTACTTACCATAACTTTTATTGAATATGTAGACACATTTTGATGTGGACCTATCAAAGAGGGTTGTCAATAAGTTCATAAATCGACAAATACAAAATTCATTTAAAGAATATAGATCAGAATTGCATAAACACTATTGTAAGTTTGAGAATCCTCTTATTGTTCGTGAAAACCCACCAAAGAGAGTAGCTAATAAAGAAGATTGAGAAATTCTTTGTGATTGATGGGAGACTCCTGAATGGCAGGTATGTTATATTTATGGTTTACACAAATTTATTGTACTAATAAATTATAAATTTATGTAGAAAAGAGGGAGAAGAACAAGAAGAGTAGAGAATGTCTCAGCTTTAACCATTGTTGTGGGTCAAAATCATTTCTTCAAGTGCAAAATGAATTGGTATGGTTCAAATTGATTACTATTTTATTACTTTTCTAGTAAATCTAAATTCTAGGTTTTTTTTTAAATTTTTTTTAATTGAATTATAGACAACCAGTAAAGGTGAAAAAGTTGGTTGAATGGAATTATTTAACAAGAGTCATTTCTCAGAGAAGGATGAGTGGGTAAACGATGTCGCCAAAGAAGCGTATGTAAGTTATATTATATTATATACATGCGTAATTTTATATTAACTCTTATATATTTATAATATATATGTATATAACTTCCAATACCATTATAAATATAGTTGGCAATGCAAGAGCAAATCAGACTATCATTACAACATGGACTTGAACCAACATCAGAGGTTGTTATTTGTGAACGAGTTTTGGGGAAACGATCAGGCCACATTAAAGGTCTTGGATGGAACCCAAAACCTAATTTAGCTAGAGGTGGTGTATCTTCCTTTCAGTTTGAGGAAGATATTGGGAATAAGTATGAAAAGCTTGAGGCGGTGGTGACGACCTTACAGGAGGAAAATGATATGTTAAGGTCACAATTTTCGAGTTTTGAAGATCAATTGGTTGAAATGGCAAGACAATTAGCTGCGCAACAAAGGCAAGGAGATGGACCCTCAAACAACTAGGTACGTTATGACAACTTTCTAGCTTCAAGTATGTGTGCTTTAGTGGATTTAGTAAGTATGACTTTGGTTGTGTAGTTATCCTGAAGTTATGGTAGCCACATTCAAATATGTGTGTTTTAGTGGATTTAGGATGTATGACTTTGGTTGTGTGGCTATCCTGCAGTTATGGTAGCCATTCAAATATGTGTGTTTTAGTGGATGTAGGAACTTAACTTTGATTGTGTGGCTATCCTGCAGTTATGGTAGCCATTCAAATATGTGTGTTTTAGTGGATGTAGGAACTTAACTTTGGTTGTGTGGCTATCCTGTAGTTATGGTAGGCACTTCAAATATGTGTGTTTTGGTGGATTTCATAATATGTGTGTTTTGGTGAATTTCATAATATGTGTGTTCTGTGGTTTATGAACTTACTTGGAGTTATAGTTAGTAATTTCCTATATTCTATGTGTGTAGACACTTTTGTAGTTTTTTAAGAACGTTTTGTTGTTGTCTTGAAGGTTTAAAGGGTATTAAGGTGGGATTAGGACACACTTGTAGCTTGAGGGGGAGAGGGGTTCATGTGCAGACGGAGAGGGAGAGCGAGAGAGAGATACCGAGATGGAGATCGGATAGAGAGACCAATAGGGAGAGAGAGAGAGATAGACTGAGAGGGAGAGAGCGAGAGTTTCATGTTTTATGTCGCATTCGTAGTGTGTGTGGGAGGGGGGAGGGGGGATCACGTCATTTTAATCACTTTTAAGATAATAAAATGGTTGTTTTTGGTATTCATGTTTTAACACATTCCTAGCTTGCATGTTTAGTCATGTCTTATAGCCATTTAAATTCATTTTTATTTATATATTTCTTCCTAATATTTGCTTATCCTATTTCAGGTGAATTCTAAAATATTGGTTTTTTGGAGACTGCAATAAGATTTTGAGATGAATAATTTTTTTGGTTTAGCATCTCAAGTATATATTTTGGCTTAGGATTGTCAAATTTTTATATTTTTTTTATTATTTTATTTTATTTTTTTTGCATAGGGGATTGCTAAGAAATTATTTTGCTTTAACATCCCAGGTATATTTTGTTGTAGGGAATGATTTTTTTTTTTTTTTTTGTACAGGGGATTTTTAAGAAATTTTTTTGGTTTAGAATCCCAATATTTTGGATTAGGGAATGTTTTAAAAGAAATGTATTGAACATTAATATTATTTTTAATATATAAGTTTACTTTTGTTATATTTGTTTGTACAAGATTATTAAATAATAGAAAAAAAATTGGTTATTTAATTATTACAATTTAAAATTTATTAAAATTGTAAAAAACTTATATCGACGCATAATAAAACGTCGACAAAATTGAAGAAATCCCCCGAAATGTCCATTTTCTCCACATTACGTTTTTGCCGACGGAACTCTAATTTGTCGGCATAAGTATATGTCGACGCATCATGATGCATCAAGATAAGGATATTACTGCCGACGCAAAACATTGCGTTGGCACAAAAGCTTTCGCCGACGCAATATGTTGTGTCTGCATAAATGTACTTTCGCCGACGCAACATAAGTTTCATCGAGAGCGACTTCTCCCGACGTTGATATGGCGACGTTTTTACCGACGCAAAATATTTCGTCGTCATAAGTTTTGCCAACGAAAATTGGACCTTCGTAGACATTTTATTGCGTCGGCAAAGGGGAAAATTGATGTAGTGTTTTTTTTTTTTTTTTTTAAAAAGATTTTAAGTGATTTTTAAATGTGCAAATATGAGGTGTTTACATTTTTTTTTTCAAATCTATTGAAGTCTTCTTTACACTATTTATTTACTTTTGTTATTGACATATTAGATTTTCAATATCTTACAAATACGATGCACTTTTTTATCCCATAGAAAATCTTTTTGTCCAGTATTTCCATCCAAAGATTTAGTTTGTTATTACAAAGTATTTGGATAAGGATTGATTTTATTTTTATTGTATTTGCAAGACTCAACCTACAAAATTTTAGTTGCTACAAAGTATCTGTGTGGCCTAATTTTAAGCAAGTATTCTTTTTCTGAAAATATATATTTTTTAGTTTTTTATCTTAAAATTAGAAATTTTAGAGGATTTTGGTAGAAGATTTAGTTGTTTGACCATTTTTCTAAATTGAAACCGTTTTGGCCATTTTTTAAAAATATCATCCTATTTTGGCCGTTTTTGCCATTTTTCCAAATGACACGATGACCTTCACTAGAACTTGTGAATCAGATTCCTGAGAAGAGAGAGAGACAAGCTACTTTTAGGCCAAAAAGAAGAGTCAATGCTTTGGTCAATACTAGGAACCAATCTGCTCTAATACCATATTAGATAACGTTAGGTTCCATCTCAAAACCAATTGGCAGAGAGATGAGTAACTCATCTATCTTATTAAGTGTATGAGGTCCCTTTTTTTCCAATATGAGATCCTCAACATGCCCCCTCAAGATGGTGCCTCTTCTTGGTTCATCATTCTTGATCGGATCTCAATTTCTTTTTTTATTAGACCAAAAATTCGTTTGGGATTTGTGAGCTATTGAATTGCCAATTGACCAAAAAGCTTCATGAGCGACTTGAAGGACTTGGGTTTTGACAATGGATACAAGCTGACAGAAATGTCCTTGGTGATCATGACATTGGATTTTTAGCAAAGCCTAGAGATCCGCAACATCTTAAGACTTTTTTTCTCTTTTTTGGAGTACAACAAACATAAACAAAAACAACAAAACTAACCGAACTAAAAAAAGTAAGAAGGAAGAATAGGATTCACCCCTAGGGTGGTTTTCAAGCCACACAGTAGAAAAGAAAACTTCAAGCGTGGGTAGCTAACACATGTGCAATAGAGTTACACCTACGATTGGCCCAAGTGAAACCAAAGACGACACCACAGAGCTGGAAATCACGAATGACATCAACAAAAGCTTGAGTGTCATTAGCATACAGACAATTTCCGACCAAATATTTGTATAAGACTACAAATAGTAAAGATGACAATCATCTCTTCACGAGCTTTCTCGGATGTCTAACACCACCAATCAAACAACTTCTAGGGCATGTGTAATATACTCCCTTCAAAAATAAACAAGAAGGGTAAATATATCCATTCCTTTTAACCCAGGGTTGAATCGAGTTGGGATAATATCACGTACCTATTTTGACCTTCCCAATAGCCTTCATCTTCTAAAAATTGCTTCCACCGCATAACCAAATGGTCCATGTATGAAGATGGTAAGCACTTTCTTTTTTTTACTGTCGAGACTCCATATGATCTCATTTTTTATCCTACTATACCCTAACTGTATTCTTAGAATGTCTTCCACATCAAAGGGGCATACAAATATCTTTAAGTCACTATTAATTCTCAAACTTTCATAATTTGGTTCTTAGACTTTAAAAAATAATGATTTAATCCCTAAACATTGAAAATGGTAACAATTTAGTCCTCCACTTAAATATTCCATCTTCCTCCCCACACTTATATTATCTTTCTTTTCCCTCGTAACATTTGCTTCTCCCTATTCTTTCTAATTTCTTCGACTCTCGGTTTGATTTCTCCTATGTTTTAAAGCAATGGTATTTTTGTTTCTAGAATAGAGCACAATTAATGTCCAACCACGAAGATGAAAGTTGGTCAAAAACTTTGAAAACTTAAGAAAATTATAGAGCCCCTCCTGAGAGAAGGGGATTTGTAAAATATGGAAAATTGATTTCTCGTTAACAATATAATGGATTGGGGTGTGATGAGAGCACTATGGATGTATCAATCTAGTTGAGATAGTTGATATATTTTTGTGCACCTATTAAGTTTATGGGATTTCTAGCATCTTTTTTAATTTTATCACAACTCACGACTTCCAAATTGTTTGTTTTGCAAGGTTTTCACACAAAATTCTTCATTTTTCCCCACAAAAATAAAACTTCAAATGCATAGTCAATACCTTCTGTCTAGTTGAAAAGTTAAAAAGGGGCCCCTGTAAACACGACCAAACAAAATATATTAATTAGGTTCATAGTTCACATATAAAAGATGTAAAATATTGCAAATGCTCTCACTACTAATATACCATTTGATACACCTGATACACTTGATACATTATTGATACACATTTGATACATTACTGATATACACTTGATACACTTGACTGATATACTTAATATACTTGATAATGATGCACTTAATTGATATACTTGTCAATCACACACTCGTTTATATTGCTGATAAACTTGATACACTTGACTGATATACTTGATATACTTGATATACTTGATTTTGATGTACTTGACTAATAAACTGCTAATAAATTTTTCAATCATTCAGTCGTTTATACTACTGATAAACTTGATACAGTTGACTAATATATTTGATAAAGATACATTGATATATTGTTGTAAACTTGATAATGATGCACTCGTTTATAATGCTGATACACTTGACAGTTATACTGTTGATACACTTGATTGATATACTGTTGATAAACTTGATAATGATGTGCTTGATTGAGTTGATAAATACTTTATAATGATACACTTAGATTAAAAGAAAATGGAACTTCTTCTTCTTTGTAGCAACAGACCCCCCTTCTACATCTCTCTTTCACCAACCAACACTCTTCCACACCATCTGCACTCGGCCACCAGTCACCGCTTTCCTCTCCCTATCAATTGATTGCTTAGAGCAAATATGAAATAAAGAAATAATTAGAAATCCAAATTTAAAGTTTTTTTTTCCAAATTTGCAAAATATCAAATATATATGGGTGACATACCTACAAAATAACATATTTAAATTGCAATCCATATTGCAATTTTCAAGAGTTAAATCCACAACCCAAAAAAATCTTATACATGCATCATCACCTCATCGATTCTCACATCATACCCATTGTAGAATTTAAGAAATCTGAAAGAGTGAAAGCAAATGATGAAAAGGGAAGGGAACGTTAATGGAAGTGTAGGAAGAAGATGGAATTTTTAACTAAGGACAAAACCTGTTATATTTTAGAAGTATAAGCACCTAATTGTTACTTTTTAAAAATTTTAAGGATTCAATTGTTACTTTAATGAAAGTTTAGCCACCCATAGTTATTTTTAACGAATACTATTAAGATAAAAAATATATTCTTCTCCTTTCAAAAGTGCTAAAAGAAGATCTGGACGCATAACAGGAAGAGGTAGGGAACATGGGTCGCTTGTTCATACATTTTAGTTATAATTAGCATCCTTTATTGAAATTAAAAATCTATTTGGACTTATTTAATAACTATCTTATTTTGTTAATGGTTAGTCTTTCAAAATTATATTTAATAGGGATGTTTTCAAATATAGAAAATATGAACTAAAATATTTATAAATATAGTAAAATTTTAACAACAGTATATCAATCAAGATAGTAGTCTATCATGATTTGTCGATAGACTGCGATAAACTACTATTTGTATTTATCTATGATAGACACAAATAGTAGTCTATCGTGATTTATCGCGGTCTATCGCAGATAGACTGTGATATTTTGCTATTATTTGTAAATATTTTCAACAGTTTTGTTAGTTAAAATAATCTCTATTTAATATCCATTTAGTTTTTGGTTGTTAGCCTTATAAAATTATGTTGACTTTCTCACATTGAATTCTCAGCTGTTCAAAAATAAATAAATAAATAAATAAATAAATTTTTTTTTTTGAAAAAATGTATAGTCAAAGTAGTCAATAGCATACAAGAAAATCAATATGTGAAAATAGAATTTATAAACTAAATGAAGTGTTAGTTGTCAAACAATATATTGATGATCCCTTGATTTTACTAATGCTCAAAAGGTGTAGATTGTTAATAAGAGAGCGGGACCAACATACGGTAGATTCAATTTGGCTTAGTCACACACACTCTTGTACTTTTCTAAGCATTTAGTCATCAACCAACCTAGCTTCATATGTCCGTTGTAGTAGTCTTTGAACTTTTAAATTTACTCAATTTTGGTATCTAAACTTTTAAAATGTCTGTTTTAGTCCTAAATTAACTCTCTTAAACTAAACTTTCAAAACGTAAATTTTAACATTCATTCCCCGCCACCAAACTTATCCCACCAAACTTACCTTATCCAACAACGCTCAATTGTTATACAACTTGGTAATATCTCTTCAAAAAAAAAAATGAAAAAAAAATCTAATTAATTGGTAGCTAATAATCCTTTTTGTTAAAATATCTCATGAGGCCCCCCTTGTTATGTGTGTTGTGATGTACACACTCAAAGCATCTCTATAATAAATCCTTCACAAAGTAATGGACAAGCAACCATACATTATTTCTAATCAACTAACTGACAAACCATCTCCATGTGCCTTCTTTCTCATTGGTTTCTCTAACTCCTTCCCTTATCACTTAGTTTCCTTCTTCTTCTTCTTCTTCTTTTTTGATTTTTCTTTTCTCTTCCTACTCTCCATGTCCAACCCTAAGGAGATTATTATGTATAATTTGGTGATTTTTAATAAAATTTGTGATAAAAATTGCCTATATTTGTTGGTAGGTATGCTCAACTTGAGTTGTAGATGTGTAATGTTGGAACAAATCTTTTACGTATTTCTATTTTAACATGATATCATCGACTTTGAACATAAGTTTTCATGACTTTATTTTTTGTTTTATGTAAAAGTCTTTCATGCTAATGAAGATGATTGTCCTCACTTATATTTCACAGATCTCTCTTCTCTACTTTGTTGGGAAAATCCATCCACTACTACTATAGAAAAAAGCAGAAAATAATTGAGAAATTAAAAAAAAAAAAAAAACTAGGAAACACAAAAGTTTACGTGAAGAACTCAAAACCTGAAGAAAAACTCCAGTCTACCAGAAAAAAATCTATTATGCGAAAAATTGTTACAATTACATATAATATTTCTCTCTCCGATATCAATTAAAAAACACTCTCTCAAAACTTTTGTACTAGTTGCACCTCTTTAATCTCACACTCTCAAACTAGAGAATATGAAAGGAAAATTAACTAGAGTTAGGACACTCAAATTTAAAGTGTTTCTAATTGAGACGAGTTAACACCAAAGTCATGGGCTTCTTTTATAGTGCTTAAACCTACTGTTTTGAACCTTTTTAATTGGAACAAACCACTCATCTAATATTTCGCCAAAATCCAACATAACCTACATGTGACCTTTTTCACGTGCAAATCCTTCGTTTTTATGTGAAGAAGAGGATGATTGTTGTTTATTGGATCTTTAATTAAGATCTAAATTCTTGTTACTCTTCTTCTTCTGTACTCATTATTACTTTGCTTGTTCATTTTTAACTCTGCAAGTTTAATACATTTGGCCAATAAGTTCCAAATTTTATCTCTGAAGTAGTTGCAAATTTTCCAATATACTTTGCTTTCATTGGTACTAATATTGGGATTGGGAGTTAGAGATTATTTTGGTCAAATTTAGGAAAAAAAAAGTTGCCACATGAAGTAAAACAATTATTATTTAAGAAAAATTGATCAAAAAAAGATACAAAGAACAGGATAAATAATCATAAAGAAATAGAGGTCCAAACAGTATAAGCTAAAGTTTCTAGTTCCAAATTTATAGCCTCTTTAGGATGGCAGGAGTTCTGATTTAGTACACAAAAATAATTTTAAGATGAAATATTACATGTCCATTCGTTTCATAATATTTTGTTTTTTATTTTTATTATTTTTGAAAACTAAATTTGCAAACACTACTTTTCTTATTTCGTTATGTAATTTTTGGTTGTGTTTTCATAAACAAAGTGATGTTTTTTAAAGGGTTGCTTTCAAATATATAAAATAAACCAAAATATTTATAAAATATAGCAAAATTTTACTGTATATTTACGATAAACGCAGTTAGTAGTTCATTACAGTCTATTGTAGATGGATTCTGATATTTTGCTATTATTTGTAAATATTTTCAACAATTTTGTCATTTAAAATAAGTTTTTTAAAATTTAAAAATAGTAGTTTTATTTTTTTAAAAAAATTGTTTTATAATTGTATTAATAACTCAAAAAAATCGTGAAAATCAGAATATAAAAATTAAGAAAAAAATGTAAAAAATGAAAAGTAGAAAGAGTTGTTTTGAAGAAAAAAAAAAAAGAGTCAAAATATTTATAAATATAACAAAATATTATTAGTCTATCAAGGTCTATCGTTATCTATGATTGATAGACATTAATACTTTGCTATATTTAAAAATATTTGCAATAATTTTGTGATTTAAAACAATTATTCAAATAGAAAATTACTATTCTTTTTCTTCATCTCTTGTTTAAAAGAAAAAAGAAAGTAAAAAATTAAAAACGAAATTATTATCTAAGTAGACCTTTTTTTTTTTTTTTTTTTTTTTCTTTTCTTTTCTTCTTTTATGGAAGAAAGCTCAAAACGTGTTTAAAGAAATAAAGACAAATGGATTTGAAGGACAATGGGTCCTCCAATATTTTGAGGTCTCAATCAGTACTTTTTGGAATAGCATCAGTGTGTAGCTATGAATTACTGGATTCCACATGGTAGTATTGTATTATTATATAGCCCACTGGAAAACTCAAAACCTCTTTTCTTTTCTTCCCCAGACAGAGAGGCAAAGACCAAATTGCAAAAAATCACCCCCAACTAAATATAGTGGTAATTGCATCCTTAAAATTAAAATTATATAAATATTAAAATTAGACTCTCGAACTTACTTTTGAACGACCACCATATTTTAGGAGCCCAATTTTAAAATTTATATAACATTGAGAACTCAACTTTTACAAAGAAAAGTTTGAAGATATAATTGTAACCACCACCACATTTTAGGAGGGGTTTTTGCAATTTGCCCAAAATTAAGTTAAAAATACGTTTGCTCCCTAAACTTTCATGAAAGTAACAATTTAGTTCATGAATTATAGTTTGTAACAATTTAATCCATAAACTTTAATAAGTAACAATTTTGTCTTTGTACTTTGAAATTTACAATTATTTAAAGTCTCCATCATGAAAAACCTCATCAAAATTAAGAGTTAATTTTTATTAACTAATAACTTATTATTTATAGTTTATAAAAAAAAAATTATATCGACATGTATAATTAATTTTTATTAAATCCTAAAAAAAGAACTTTTTTACAATAGAGATTAGATCACAAAAAATAGTGACTAACTTGCTATTTATTAAAATTTAAAGACTAAATTATTATAAATTTGAAAGTATAGAAACTAAATAATTGCCAACTAAAGTTGAACAGACAATATTATTACTACCATAAAAGTTTAAGAACCAAAAATAATTATTAACTTTAAAATTATTTTTAAAAAAATTCATTTTCATTAAATTAAATATGACAATCGAAGTGACAGAAGAATATGTGTAAAAATTTGAAGGCAGGGTGATATTATTTATAATTATATAGAAAATTAAGATATGTTGATTACTATTTATTCTGTCTAAAAGAATATTGTTTAAATTATTCATACATCGGTTGTCACATCCATTTATGTAAATTATGTTAGGGAAAAACTTGGTGGAGCCCAAACGGGATGAATAAAAATTTGGTATGTGATAATTTTGGTATTTTAAAATTTTTTATTTTTATTTTTATTTGTATGGTAAAAAGGAGGGAAGGTTCAGCTAATGATTAGTGATTATGTTAGGAAAGAGATCCCCTACGTATGATTTATTATTATTATTATTATTATTATTATTTAATGAAAGTGGTCTAAAATGAGAAAAGAAATGGAAATGGAGAGTAAGTTTGTGTTTTAGGGTCTTCATTCTTAAACTAAACAAACTCTCATCTCATACTCTCTCTCTCTCTCTCTCAGAAATACATCATTTTCTCCGACAGTGTTTGCTTCTTTAAATTAAGACATTCTAATTCAAGCTCCTTAAATGTCCAAGATTTTGTTAAAAAAAAATCCCCACTTTAAAGTAGAATCATTTTCCATTGTGTTATTATTATTTTGAGTTCAATATTATTCTGAGAGAATATTTATGAATCTCATACATATATTAATTAAGAGTATATGTTTTAATTAGTTTTTTTTTTATTAATTATTTGAACTATATTTGGATTCACTATTGTTGTTATTTTATTAAAAAAAAAAAACCCACCCTTTGATTTATTTATGTTTGGGATGGTAGATCTGCTTAGATGATTTTAAAACTTTACAATAAAAGGCAGTTTGGAATTACTTTTATAAAAACAAAACATTATTTAATTATAATTTCTTTTACAAAATCTTTTTATTGGTTAAATACACAAATCAAAAAGTGACTATAAAACTCATTTCATAATTATTTGATTTTTGAGAATGAAATCTATAAAAACACTAGTGGCACCTTTCTTTATTTTCTTGTCTTTATTTTAGAGTATTTTCAAAATAATGAGTGGTTTTTAATTATTAATTTTATTTATTTAGAATTTAGCAAAAATTTTAATTTGCTTGGAAAGGATAAAAATGAACCTGATAAAAATGAAGGGAAAACAAGCTTAATTTTTTAAAAAAATAATAAGTAAAAAACTAAATGGTTATCTAACCGTATTAAAACTTTACAATTTTGTAATTTATGACATGACTTGTTGTATTGGAATGAAAACAAAATCTGTAATGTCTCGCTTGAAACTCAATCTCTATAGGTCGATATGATATTGTGTCTTGTGTTTATCAAAACTTTTTAATTCTTTATTTTACTAAAAAAATATACTACTTTTATAAGTGACATTATTTTGATTATTTAACTATGATATTGTTGAAAAATATACTAAAACTTGTGTGTAAAGAACATTTAAAATTTAAGTTGGGAAAATGAACAAATCTTATTTGAAAAACTTTTAGTATATTAACCATAGTGAAATAAGTTAGGGAAACCCCACACCCTATTGTACCGAAGAGAAAAGATATTAAGTTAGGGAAAAAAAATTAATTGAAATATTATAAAATAGTTCTTAGTGCTAAAATTAAAATGGATAAGTAAAGGAGAGTGACATATAAATAAGGAAACACAAAGGCAACTGAGATTTTTCTTTTCTTGCCTAATCCATAACACAACATAATAACAACAATAATTATCACAATTTAAAAATAAATGGTTTACAACATCAGCAATTCCATACAAGAAAAATAAAAAAAATCGAAAAAAAAAAGAGAGAGAGAGAGACAAAGATTTGACTCGACATCCTCTCATGTCGACTCCATTTCCATACCATCAATCAAACCTGAAGAAAAAATGGAAAAAAGAAACATCCAATAAGCCAATTATTTCCAAATCTATTACACATTATATCAATTAATCAAAATAATGTAACATACTTCTACTTTTCAAAAATTAAAAAAATAATAATAATAATAATAATAAATAATAAATAATAATGTCCAACATAATTACGTTAGATTTTTTAATTAGTTGAAATGAAATTTGAAATTGGAAACTAAAAATGAAAAAAAATTTAAATGAAGAAAAAAGAAATCACGTACACATAGATTTATAAAGTCAGGTGTAGTTAATAATAATAGAAAATAAAGAGGGAAGATTGAGATAATTAACCTGTTTTATCTTACTTTTGTTTTTTTGTTGTGGTTGTTTTTTTTGTTTGTTTCTCTAAAGGGAGCAAGTGTAGCCAGGAGGAGGAGTTTTCCCACAAGTGATAAGGAGCTGAAGGGCAATAGGAACATAAATGTTAAGATTAAGAGCCTTAATCTTAAGGGTTGTACATAGACAAACAGCCGCTTCCAATTCAGCCAGCCCTGAAATTATAGGGCAGCACGCATTTGCTGCAGGGTCCCCTACCCCAATGTGCACAAGCCCACCCAATAAATCCACACACGCACCCAGTTTCAAAGTGTCAATCGGGCAGGTCTCTTTCCCCGACGGCGGGCAGGGCTTTTTCGTCCCTGGAGATGGGTTCGTGATGACCGGAGGTACCGTCACTGGCGGAATGGGAACCGCAGGGATTGGAACCGAAGGGATTGGAACTGCCGGGATTGGAACGGACGGCGGAATGGGGACCGACGGGATGGGGACTACTGGAGGGAGTTTGATTGGCGGTTTGACGACGGGTGGGAGGGTGATGGGCGGTTTTCCGATGATAGGTGGGAGGGTGATGGGGCCTTTAGGGGATTTGGAACCGGAACCGGGTTTGACCTTTTTAGGCGGTTTGCTGCCGCAGGAGCCGCAGGCGAGAATGGGGGAGGCGGAGGAGATGAAGAGCATGCAAATGAGAAAGAGGGAATAAATTTTGGAAGGCTCCATTTTTTGGAGAGCCTATGAATATCTTTTTTATTTATTTTATTTTTTCTTTGGTGGTAAAATGTGAGAGTGTGGGAGTGGAAGTAGGAAATGGGGGAATTATATAGGCATACTGAGCAAAACAAGAAAACAAAATAAGTTAAAAAAACAAATCACGTGAACATGGGGCTAAGGCCAACCATGATCTAAAGGACATCTTCCTAGTTGGCATTTGCAATTTCACCAATATTTATTATTATTATTATTATTATTATTATTTTTAAAATTATATTTATTTATTCAAATCCTTCATGATGTTTTATTTGGTATAAAGGTTTTTTTTTTTTTTTAGGTTAGCGTATATATGATATACCGCTCAATCTCAATGGTTAAAACTACTAGTGGCAGAATGGAGGAGTCACAAAATTTCATACCATGTGGAACAAATAAAATTGTACTTTGAGGTAGAGAAAATTTTAAAATTTTCCGGATGTTTAATTATTATTTTTAAATATTGTATGTGTTTTCTACCATTTACTTTTACACTGGGTTTCATCTTAAAGTTTTTAGCGTAAAACTAAGTTTTTTTTTTAATCCTTATTTTTCTAAGCATTTCGTTTTTTTTCCTTAGAGAAAGATACGATAATATAAGTTAGTAGGTGTTTGGTCGATACTTTTAAAAATATTAGACACTAAACTCTAACTTTTCTAAAAAAAAAATATAGAAAATTGTAATTTAACCAAAAGAAAATCTCAAATAAAAGAATATGCTAATTAATATACATTATCACACACAATCCCTCGCAAAATGATTACAAACATGGAGTAGAAATTATTTATGTTGATACTGAAAGGTGAGTCGGCCTGAAACATAAGGGTGGCGATAATTAATCAATATATGTAAATACATGTGCAATTATTTTACCCAGCTACAAACATTAACCTTTTTATATATACTTTTTGGTTAATCATTTTCTTGTTGGTTCATCCTCATCATGTGTCGTCACCTAAATTACACAAAATACTCTTTAAGTTTTTAAAAGTTTCATTTTTTTCTTTTAAATTAAAATTTTAAGTTATTTTAAAACAATCTTTTAAAATTAAAATGGAATAGTGATACGAAGATATTACTTATAAGATAGTGATACACATGACATAATTGATAAGTTGTTTTATAATTGTCTCCTTAAACTTTAGGATAAGTTTCAATTATTCCTTCGTCATTTTAAAAGTGTTATTTTTAATTATTAACCCTAAAATGTTTTGAAACAATTAATATTTCATCAACACTTTTCTTTTAAACGAAGACAGAAACAATGTGGTGATTAATTGAAAAATAAAGATTCTGGTTGAGATCTATTGAGAAAATTAGAAGGTAATTAACTCTAGTTATCTTTAATTGTTTCTTTTCTTTTCTCTTTCGTTTCTCTCTATTTATGAACTCTTAACACTCATTTTCTTCATGTGTAATTTTTTACCCTTAAAAAAGATTGTTTCCCTGCAATAACTCCTTTAATCGCAAGAGGAAAGAGGAGGAAACATTTATTTTACCAACCAAAATTTAAAATTATATTACATCATTTTCTTTTTCCATGTTAGATGTGGTAAGGGGAGTATAGTGCAATTGACTTACAATATGTGTTAGTAATAAAGAAGTTAGTGTAGTTTGAATCTCCTAACTTCCATTGTTAAAAAAAATAGTTAAAAGTTACTTTTGGTCTCTAAACTTTTATTTTATATAAGTAACAATTTAGTTCCTGAAATTTACTTTGTAACAATTTAGTCCATGTACTTTCAATTTTGTATCAATTTAATCTCTAAACTTTGGTGTGTAACAATTTAGTCCTTTACTTTCAAATTTGTAACAATCTAGTCCCCAACCAAAAAAAAAAAAAAAAAAAGATTCATCAAAATTTTATGACAATTTTATTATTTTATGATGTTGGCTTTGTATGTTATAAAACTATAGTCCCTAATTAGTTTTCCAAGTTTACTTATGCAAAAAAACCTGATTAAATTTTCATACTAATTTTTTATGATAGGGACTAAATTGTTACAAATTTTAAAGTATAAAGATTAAATTGTTACTAAATTGTTACAAATTTTAAAGTATAAAGATTAAATTGTTACTAAATTGTTACAAAATTAAAAGTTTAGAGAGTAAAACATTACAAAGCAAATTTCAGAGATAAAATCGTTATTTTTATAAAAGTTTAGAGACTAAAATTGATTAAAATATATATATATATATATAGAAGTTATTTTTCTTGACATTCAATTTAATGAATCAAATATGTTTTTTTTTTTTCAAGATGTTTTATTGTATACCATACTTAATAAAAGAATTCTGAATATTATAACAGTTTTAAAGAAATTTTGACTTAATTTGAAAATATGGTATAATTGAGAGAATTAAATATATAATGAGCTTAGCTAGAAAATTGTATTTTATAGAAGAAATTAAGAAGAGGCAGGGAACTTAAATAAATATGGAGTTTCCTTTTAAAACTAATCGAAACTTAGAAGAGTAATCATGCATCTTATGAAAAATGTGAGAGGTCATTTCATTTTTTTAATGTAAGATTCTTGACACAAGTACGTAAAAGAATTTAGTACGATGACGATATAAATTAAAAAGACAATAATTCTATATACCAAAAAGAGAAAAAAAATGATTGAAGCCGTAAAAATATCATAAATTATTTTAAATGACAAAACTATTGAAAATATTTACAAATAATAGTAAAATATCACAATCTATCTGCGATAGACTACTATCTGTGTCTATATCTATCGCGATCTATTGTAGTAGATAGCAAAATTTTGCTATATTCGTAAATATTTTGATTTATTTTTCTATATTTGAAAACAATCCTAAAAACATTCTATACTCATGTAAAAAAAATGAGATTAGTGTCAAATAATTCGTGTATGGAGAAAATTTAAATTTTTTGGTTATTTATAATTTTTTAGAAATGATATATGTATAAATGAAATAAGATTAGGGAAATTAGATTCAATTTTTGTGTCTAAGGTGTTTGACTCACAAATATGAGTTGGTAAAAATTACCAACTTTCCACCAACTCTAAATATTGGTGAAGTTGAGCTAATTATTTTTACCAACTCACCCCAACTTAACAAAACTCTTTCTCTCTCTAATGGTTTCAATGATTCCACTCGTCAGCCATCACCAATAACTACCATTACAACATTCCGACGACCAACTTGGATGACCACCTTTGCGCGACCAATTGATAGCAATCAACTCCGAGCATCGACAATCACCTCTAATGACAAATCTAGTGAAAATCGCCTTCAATGATCAACTTTGCTGATAGTCACTACCTCTAATGACCTACACTGACGTTCACCTCATGCGACCAACTCCGACGATGACCACATCTCTGGTGGTCAACTTCGACAACGTCCTTCTCTGGTGGTCAACTTCAACGACGACCACCTTTAGTAGCCAACTTTGATGATCACCCTGGGCGACCAGCTCCAACCACTAACTTCGCCATTCATCTCCAGCGACTAACTCTAGCGACCAACTCAACCTTATAGACGTACTTGTGACAAACATCCAAAAAATTGACTGCTTCTTAACAGTCTCACCATGGTCTAGGAAGAACTATCGCTTGCGTCTACTTGGTAGTACAAATTAGCTTGACTATCTTAATGAACAATATTTCTTTGTATGCATGAAATCGACACATTGTTGGCCATATTTATATTTCTTTTGTGAACATGTAAATAGATCCCTAATGACAACTCTATTTTTTGTGATTGACAACTCTATTTTTTGTGATGTTCAACTCATATGTTCCATCCATGACTGCTAAAGTATGTTTAGGGTTATTGATTACATAAAATAATAGTATTTTGTCTACATTAAGTCTAATAGTTACATATAAAAATTTGTAAAATATATTCTATTTATTGAGTTCGCATCTCAAATGAGTATTAAAAACTTTGAAAAGCATGTGTGGTTGAATGGTGGAACAAAAAATTATGAAAAAAGGCTCATAAAAAATATGTATACTTGTTAGGTTACAAAAAATTACACCAGATGCCAGTAACTCAACCTAACTCAATTTTTACTCTAAACGTAGACAATTATTATCAATTCAACTTAACTCTGCATCTTAAATAATTATTATTAATACCGACTATTATTATCAACTCAACTCAATTTTGCGCATCAAATTCATCCTAAATTATATGACACCTAATGCGCTATCCCTTGAATGATTAGCTATGGGGTCCTGTGTATATCTGTCGAGATAATACAATAAAATGTACACTACTCATTTTTAATAAAATTATGAAAAATGAAACAAAATGATATGAAAAAGTTGTGAACAATTCAGACCGAATAATAAATACACTATGGATTTTTCCCAAATAATAAAATAAAGTTGCAATTAATGTCAACCAGCTCATCCATGCTGATTCCTTCATAATTTTGCATGGGAATTTCTTCATTTCTCAATATATAGGAGAGAACAATAATTCTCTGAGTTCAACTCAAAAGTCTAATTAGAATTTCTTAGCCACTCTCAACATGTTGCTAAATTATTTGAGATATGTGTACTAACTGTGGGATAAGCGTTTGATTTTTTAAAATTAAGTTTATAAATACTTTTTCTATCTATAATTTTTTATTTTGCTATGTATTTTTTAAGAATGTTTTTAAAAAATCAAGCCACTTCTTTAAAACTAAAACAAAAAAAGATAGCTTCTGAAAATTTGATTTTCATTCAAATGTTTAGTTAGTAAAAATGAAAAATCATAATAAATAAATTTTAAGAAAACAAACATAATTTTCAAAAATTAAAGATAAAATACTAAATAGTTATTAGAAGGAATCAAAACATATTTGGGAATGATTCTAAAATGCTTAAAAATCACTATTGTCATTTCTAAAAACACTCTGAAACATGCTTTAGTTTTAATCCTTCGAAATCAATTTTGATAATATGAAAGTTGCATGTAAAAGTTTAAAATTGAACAATATGATTTTGCATGATTAAGGAGTGTTTCGAAGTGATTTTTCAACGTTACAAAAACGATTTTAACAATTTCAAAATTATTCTCAAACATGTATTTAGTTTTCAAAATTTGGCTTTGATTTTAAAAACACTCCTAAAATATAGACAAATTAAACAAACATCAAGATCAATATACTAAACAATTTTTATAAATTTAATTTAAAAAATCTAAATAATTATGAAACATTATTAAAAATGACTTTTTACCATTTTCTATTACTTAAAAAAAAAAGAAAAGAAAAAAAAAAGCTTAATTAACCAAAATGTTGCAATAAACGTCTCATCCAAACATCGAAAAATGCACCAAAATTGGTGAAAATTTGGAGTGATTAATAAACTTCTAGCTCTTTTTGCACAAACCTATTAATCGCTATGTTTAAAAAACAAACTGCATTTTAATTCTCTTAGTTTCTAACATAATTTTCCTCTGTGTTGTTTATTCTAGATGTAGCTAGCTTTTCTTGTTCCAATACTCCATTTTACCTTATAAGAACACAAAAACAAACTAGAAGAGAGAGAGATATGAATCGGATGTGTGTGTGAGATACAATACAGCAAACAAAGCCATGTGGGGGTGCCAATATTGCATATGTAGCTACAACAATAGGACACACACAAAGTCGTACATTACAACAACCAACGACTCAAATTCTTACAACAAAAATGCTTAGGTGTTAGTTGGGTTACATCTATCTCTGTGGAGTTCACCGGTTATCTAATTAAAATTTGTCACGTAGAAAGTAATTTTATTTTATTCTATTTTAAAAAATTGAACTATTTGTTTTTTTGCTATATAATAAATGAGAGTTGCATGGACATAGGTGCAACAACCCTTTTTACAATATTCTTCATTTTCATCCCAAATCGGCAATCTTATATAAACGTTGTTCCATTATTACATTAACTTGGTTCCTATAGCTTGTGTAATTTCGATTCAATTCAACACTGAACAAGCGTTCAAAGTGAGAAAGAATTTTCTAGTCATGGAATCCACAATATAAAAAAGATATTAATAACTCATAGAATTGATATTAATTAATCGTAGAGTTCACGTTATGTTTAAAGACTTTTTGGGTTGAACAAACTTAGCTTCAACTTTACCTTGTGATGGTTATAAAAGTTTCAATTCCATTTTTAAGGTTGAGTCAAGCCTCACAAATCCTTTTGTGGTTGTTATTATATTGGATAATGTACATATCATCATAGATTATTTTTCATTCATCTCAAGCAATGAATTTTTATTTTATATTTGCCTCTAGCTACCTATGCTAGTGGATTGTATTAAAGTTTTTAGAAATTTAAATTGTTCTCGAAGCTAAATCATTAACATCACAAAAATGGCGGAAGATCATTTTTATATAAGAACTCTACGTATTTTAAAAGATAGAATTGTTGAAAATATTTTTATATATAGCAAAAATGTCATTGTTTATCGAAAATAGACACGGATAGACTACAATGATAGATGATAGTGTCTAGTAGTGTTTATCTCAATTAGACAGTGACGTTTTGCTATATATTATTTTGATTTTTAAGGGAGGAGAGAATATATTTAGGTTGGCATATAAAGTGAAAAATGTTATGTGAAGGAAGAGAGGAGAGAGAGAGGCATGTGGGTGGATGTGGTGAAGGAAAGGTGTGTGTGTCTAATGGGTGAATAAGGTTAAAAGAGATGAAGCTGTATGGTTTTTTGTAATGTTGTGGGATCCGTGATTTTGCTTTCCTCATCCTTCATGTCATTGCTCCTTTCTTTCCTCTTCACTATCTTCTCCTTCCCATTCTGTCTAAATCATTGCTTTAATTCCTACAACTTTCTTTTTTTATTATTTTACTCTCTTTCTTTCTTCTTTTGCTCATTTGGATTTGCTTCTCTACACGCATTCACATTCATAACATTCCTCTTCATCTTTTCTCTCTATCATTCGAAAAAACTTCATTACAATTTAATTTTTCTATACCTTATAATTAGTAATTTAAAGTTTAGTTTTTATACTTTCGTAAATTCTTCTTTCTACGGAAATAACTATTTAATTTTGAGAAGTTTATCATACCATATCAACTATTTATGAAGTCTTATCAAAATATCGTAAAACTACATGGACTAAATTCTAACTTCCTCCAAATCATAGAGCCAAAATGCATAATTTAACCTTTTTTTTTTTTTCATCTCTAGCTTTCGCATAATGCTTGTAAAACTAGTTCTTTCAAAGTGTTTTTTTCCTTTTTTTTTCTTAATTCCAATTTCTATCCTGACCTAACTATGATTTAATATTATTATCATTATTATTTTGATATTTAAGACAAACATATATAATACATTAGTTAGTTGAGTTATATTTAGGTGGTCCATAAAACTTTGTTTAATAGATTGAGAAAAATAACATATCAAATGACTCTAAACCGATTTCAGGTTTGTTACTTAAGATAGGAAAAAATTTGTTTTTAAAAAGAATAGAAACATGTTTGAAAAGTATTTTATTTTATTTTATTGTTCTTTATTATTTTAAAATCATTTTTTTAAGAATGATTAGGTCCCTTTAATATTTGTATTTGTTTCGTATTTTTTAAGAAAGGTTTATAATTGGATACATTTATTTAGGTTCCAAAAAAGAAAAGAAGAAACGAAGGGCCAAAACATTTATTTAGTTCTTTCTTTTTAATTTCCAAAATGTATATTCAACATTCAAGTTTGGGTTAAAAAGAGAAATGAAAAACATGTGTTAAAAAAAAAGGGCAAAAACAATAAACAAAAGATTTACCAAACAACTCTATACATTGAACTAAAATTATCACAAGAAAAGAAAAAATCCCTTCAACCAAAAAACTGTATTTTCTATATGAAAATTGAAAATTAGGTAACGTGACTAGTAACCTATCAAGTGATATGCAATGTGCATTAATAGTCACATTATGAACTAAAAATACAGTATTTAAATCGTTTTATATCTTTATCACCATATTTTACCGATATATATATATATATATATATATTTGTAAACTTTTAACTGTTTTTAAAACTGTGATAAGAAAAAACATATTTTCCCTTTTCTTGAAAAAGAGAAGAAAAGTAGAAACCTGTATTTTTCTAAACATAATTTAATTTACGGCTATAGTTTTTTTTTTTTTTTTTTTTTTTAATTTAACCATTGTGATTAGATTTGTTTGTTCTCTCTACTCAATAATAGATTAAATGTATTTTAACTTAATTATTAATTTAAACTTTTAGGCATCATTGATTTAACCTGATATAAGTATAGAAAATCTTGAGTTCGTACTTTATAAAACTATTTTATCTCTAATTAATATTGAATTTCACTTGTTGATCTTTTAATAAATTTTTCAAGTTACAAGTAAAGGGTAGTATTAAAATGGGGTATTGATATAATATTAAATATTTTAGAAATACTATTTTGGTTCCCATATTTTGAAAATTATTTAATTTTCAGTTACTATACCTTTAATTGTCAAATTTTAGTTTATGTAATTTAAATAAACCTTAAATTAGTGCCCAATTCTAGCTTACGGTTGATTTTTTTTTTAAAAAAATGTTGTTAATAGCATTTTTACTACAAATTTTAAAAATATATTCACATTCATTGCATAAAAATTATTATTATTATTATATCAATTTCAGTAGTGAGTAACTTTGGGGACTAAATTTGAGATTTATTGAAAGTACGATGGCTAAAAATTAAAGTAAATAAACTAAATGCTAACGAACTTCAAAGTATAGAAACTAAAATGATATTTTAACCAACTAAATAATTCATCAACTAAAGATTTTGGCTTAACTGAAGATTTAAATCTGTATATCACATAACATGATGTTCTATGTTTGAATTTCTATAATATCAAATTCTGTCTCAGTTAATAACAGTATTGATTTAGTTAATAAGCTTTTGGTTGTTGATGTATTTTTTGTTATTTATTTATTTATTTATTATTATTATTATTTTGACGTGTACTTTTATAATATAGAATTGGTATAGCATCTCAAGTTGCTTTTTAGAAAGCCAAAAAATAAGGGAACCTTTTTTTATTTTTATTTTTATTATTATTATTTTTAAGGGAGATATTGATACTTTAAGAGGTTGGTAAATAAAAAAGAGCTATATTGGCTAATTATTCACAAAAATGACACGACACAAAAATCAGAGATGCTTTCGACTTTGCATGGGAAGGGATGACAGAGTAATTAATGGGTTTTTGTCGTGTGTGGTGTCGCGTAGAATAACATTTACCCAACACACAGTGTTCCCTGTAAAATCAAATGGCTGAGATTTCTTCATCCAAACTGATGGCTGTGGATGCACAATGGACATCTAACTTGGGTTATGATCTAGTGGCTGCTGTTCGTCTCTCAACTCTCACTTGGATAAACTACATGACTTGATTTCTTCCACACATTTCTGTGGACCCCACCACTTTCCTTTTAACTTCGTTTTTTTTTTTTTTTTTTTTTTCCTTTTAATTTTATAATTCTACATTTTCTGAAATATGAAGAATATATTTTATTCTGGTTCAAAAGTTAGATTTTAAAATCAAAATACTTGAGCCCTTTCTTATAATCAATTTTAGTTTTTAAAATTAAGACTATAATCATTAGGAGTGCAATCAAAAACTAAAAATTTGAAAATTCAAATTGATCCCAAGTTGATTTTTTAATATAAAATTAGATCTATTGGTTTGCATTGGAATAAAATAAAAAAGTATTAGTTTTGATCGATTTTTTATTAAAAAAATCAATCAAAATTGAACCAAACTAATGATATATATAGCCTTAAAAACAAACTCTTTATTAGGTGTTTTAAAGTATTTTAATTATTATGGTGCATGTATATTTGATGTTTAGATAAAATAACAAAATTATTATGGAGCGTGTGTGTTTTTTTATTTAGAAAAGTGGCAAGGAAAAATGTCAAATAACAAAAACGTCAAATTTCAATTTATAAAATAAGGAAATAGACCGAATTTTAATTCAAAATTAGCAAAAAAGACCGATTCAAAACAAAGTGAAAATAAAAAAAAAAATTGAAAGAAAAAGAGAAATGTAAAAAACAAAAAACCAAACCGATAATAAATCGATCCAAATAAAATCAATCCACTAGTTTTGTTCTTTTATGGGCACTGGCTTAAATCCCTTCTTTATAAAATTGATTGGTTTGGCTTGGTTCTTGGTTGACCAAAAACCTACAAAACTGAATCGACTATCACCCGCAATAGATACTGCTTTGATCTTCAAACTTTTTTTATTTTGTTGTCTACTTTTTACCAATGATTTAAAAAACCAAGCCAAAACTAAAAAAAGTAGCTTTTAAATTTTGCTTTTATTTTTTAAATTTGGCTAATAATTCAAATATTGTACTTAAAAGATACAAATTATTATAAGAAATGTAGAGAAAATATACTTAATTTTAAAAAAATTGAACAAAAATTGAACTGATAACCAAACAAAATCTTAGGTGTTAGAAAATAGTTATAACTTACCTAAAGTTTATAATAATAATAAAATATTACCTAAATTCAATTTTAGTTGACTTTGTATTCTTGATTTTAAAGTTAAAAGTTGAATTATTTCGGATAATCAACTAAATAAAATTTTCAAAATAGTTAAAATGTATACTTTATGAGTAGTCATGATATGTTTGTTAGAGTACTATTTAACTAAAAAATAGGTTAAATTATAAACGTTATCTTTAGATTTGATTCAGGTTGTATAAATCATTCAAGTCAGACTATATAAATTTCAATTCAACTGTTACTCGATCTTTAATTTAATATTGTAAATTTTAATTCTATGGTAGTTGAATTATACTTATATTAATGTATATATTTATTTTTTTTAAAAAAAAAAAGATTAATACCATATAAAATGACATCCGTCAGGAACACAATAAATTTAATATTATATTTGATACTCAAACAGGTCCGGGACAAATGAAACGCATAGGACAATGACGAATATAAATATCTCAAGACAATTAGCACTTGAGGATCGGTATAGTCTTACGAAATTCACTACATAAACTTATACACAAATAAATAAGAAAGATAATAATTATATTTATAACAGTAACAGAGTCAAGATTACTTTTTAGTTCTTAAATTTAAGTTTTTTTTTTTTAAAAGAAAATTAATTGAGCTTATAAATGTAACTATCTACTTTTAGGATTGTATTAAACACTCCAATCAAATTTTGAAAACCAAAAGTAAAAAAAAAAAAAAATTATTATTAGAAACTTGATTTTGTTTTAGCAATTTAGATCAAAATTTGAATGATTAGATTAGAAAAGATTAAAATCATAGTAAAAAATTAAAGTCTTATTTTGATAACCATTTGATTTTTTATTTTTATTTAAAACTTTTTAAAAAGTAAGTGTATTTCCTTTCAATTGCTTACCCAATGATTTTCGTTCTTTTTTTGAGTAAACGGAGTTCAATTAATTCTTAGTATGTATGTATGTATATATATATAAAAGTTTTCAAAACTTGGCTTGTATATTGAAAATCTTAGTAAAAAGTATATAACTAAGAAAAGAATTTTGGAGGTGGGAAAAGTGTTTGCAGGCATAATTTTCAAGAAGAGAAAAACCAAAGACCAAATGGCTCTCGTTTGATAACTATTTGGTTTTAGTTTTTGACTTTTGAAAATTAAACTCAGAAACATTACTTTGATCACCTATGGGTTTCTTTGCTTTGTTATCCACTATATCAATGTTTTAAAAAACCAAGCCAACTTTTGAAACAAAAAAAAAACTAGTTCAAAAAAGTAGTTTTTTGTTTTTAGAATTTGACTAAGAATTGTTTCTTTAACAAATGTGAAAATCATATTATGAAATTTAGGAGAAACAAAAAACTAAAAATAAAACGGTTATTAAACGGAGTCTAAATAGATATTATACTAGCCTTATACATTTTACAAATTTTTTTAAGTGAACAAATTTATATGGTCAAATTCCATACTAATAATGCAACCATAGCTTTCTTTTCTCTCTTTCTGTTTTGCTTGGTTCCTTTTGAACTAAAAGAAAATGCTACCATAGCTTTATATGTTTTTTTTTTAATTATTACAATCAACAAAGTTTTTCAAAATGGTACAGTTGTGTCTAGATGTTCAACTGTTATAGAGAAAATGTTAGGTGTGGTTTTGAACTGGAATATTGTCAAATATGAACAAAGAACTTTATGGGGGAAAGATGGAAGCAATAGAATGGAATGGATGAAATACACTTATTTTTGGATTAAAATGTGTGGGATTGGAGAGGCTATGGTACTTGCCATGTTGGGAGGGTGTAGATAGAGAACCTATGGTAATGGTAGTACCTTGTTGAAAGAGTGTACAACAAGCTAACCCATGATGAAATAGTGTGTGAAAATTATGTGGAGTTTAGAGCTTAGGAAGTGTTTTGGACCTTTCAAACATTATTAAATTTATGATGAATATATAAAGCATGTAGAAGTAAAGAGATTTGAACCTCTAATCTTGGACGATAGCATATTATACCTCAAGGCTCTTAACTAAGTTGACATGTGTTGAGGCTCGTTATATGATATGTTTTTACTTTTAGATCTCTTGATCGATGATAGTACGTACTTATATTAAACATGTTGGCTATTATATGAATATTTTATTGTTAAGAATTTTTAGAAATGCTTTTAAGGGGTCAAAACCAGGATTTTTCACTCTCTCTTCTTTTCTTTTTTTTTTTTTTTTAATAAAAATGTTAAATTAGAAATTGTGTTTGAACTACAAAGTTGTTTAATTCGGAGTTATGAAGTCTGTGTTTAGGGTGCAAAGTTGAATTATTAAGTCAAGAGTATCTAGTGCAGTTTTTTTTGTAATATAAAAAAAATATGTTTTTCTAGTGCTTATTTTTGTTTGTTTGACATTTTGTTTAGCCCTTCAATTGCACACATATTTTTTATATATATGTAAAAAAAAAATTAACTCTCAATTGAGATGTCAACTTAAAACTTCACATATATCTACAATTTATTGTACTTGAGGTAGACAAAATACTCTTAATTCATACAAACAACAAAATTCTGATATACTTTTCACATTACTGTAAGGTATGAGTATAATATGAACAAAAAATAGTAGGTCATCAATGGGTTTAAGACCTTTTATGATATCTTATGTCGAATTGTAAGTACGTGAGGGTTTATTTTGCATGTTGTTAGTGTTGGCAATGCAATCTAAGTCACAAATTGGCTAGATAATTAGGTGATGACCACGAGTATATAAGGGAGGACACCAATAGTATGAGTTTTTTTTTTTTATTTATTTTTGGTGAAACCAAAGTAAAATCCATTTGGGTGGTTATCAAAGCTTGGTCGCTAGAGTGAGTCAGCAGTAGTTGCCAATGGTGGTTGTTGTCAGAGTTGGGTGCTGAAGGTGGTTGCTAGAGCATGTCACCGAAGTTATTGGTCGTCAACGGTGGTCGGTGGGTGGAGTTATTGGAAACATTGGAGGGAGGGAGAGAGAAAAAGGGAAAGATGGAGTTCAATTGAGCCAGAAAATGAGTTTACTGTGGCCAAAAGCCAACCACCAAGCCCAAAATTCAAAATTCAATTAATTGGACCTAAAGGCCAAGTCTATGGATCAACTAAGCCCAGGCCCATAGGTCCTCATGATAACCTTTGTAAATAGAGAAGTTCTTCTTTGTTCGGTAGATCTAAAAATTGAAGATTCCGCATGGCCTAGAGAAAATTCTTTCAACTATAGATCAAAAGACTCCTTAAGCTCTTAAAGACTAAACATTCCAGTGCTACATTTTTCAAATCAAGCGTATGAATTCAACAAAAACAATTAGAGAGTTAAGTATTAGATATCAATTCACGTTCGTATAAATTTATATAAACTCAAGTTCAACTCTATGAAACACGTTTCTCTCGAAATTTTATGTGAACAATCATGTCTCTCATGAATCTAAAAAAAAGACAATAATTATGCCACATAGGTAAGAAATTGAGAAATTAATACATAGATTCTTTATTGGACACAAATTATTAGTTGTTCCGTTTATTAGTTTGAAAAGTTAGTTAAGTATAGATATTAAACTTATAATATATATGTTTTCTTAAAAGGAAATCATACCTATAAGTTTTAATAAGTTTAGCTTTTCAGTTTAATTTAGTTAGTTATTGACTTTGTTTTTCTTAATTAGGTGACTTGGTTCAATGTTATTTTCAAATACTACTTTTCAAGATGGTGATAATATGATCATAACCCCAACGAAAATGAAGCTCAAATTTTCTACAAGAGAATTGTAATAATAAATTTGATTAATCTTTTTAAAAAAGTTTATATCATTATTACGTACATAATCATTTATAGGCTAAAAAAACCTTTATATAAAGAAAACAATTGAGATTTTAATTTCTTTTTAAAAAAAATATGAAAATATAGAAACGGTTAATGCTAAGATATGAAACAACAACTCAACCTTTGTCCGTGCATGATGTTTCGATGTCAACAAAGATTTTATATATATTATATATATATTTTATAATTACACTAGATAATACTTTTTAGGTATAATAATTAAACGTATAACAATATTTTAAAAAAGCTGCAAATATAGCAAAATATATCAATGATAGCTATCAATTATATGGTTTATCATTGATAGACTCCACTATTAATATAGTCCAACACTAATAGTTTTTGAAACAAAATTTAAATTTTACTATATTTACTAATTTTTTTGTATTGTGCTATATCTGCAAATATCTGTAAATATTTTAAACTTGATTGCTATATTTATAACTATCCATTTTTTTAACGATGTTTTGCCAACAGAACTCCTATTGATTTTTTTTTTTCATCTAGAGAACTTTTATGGACAGATTTTTAACTTTTAACACCTAATTTGATTACATTGTTACACTATAATATACTATTTTGTTTTGAAATTAGGTGAATTCCAAGACATTGCATTGGATTACGAATATAAGATATTTGTTGTTACACCAGTCATATAAAAATATCCCACATCTAAATACGTTTTAAAAAAACTAGTTAATAATATTCTAAAATTCATCATGATTGTAACAATTTTGGATATAGAACAGTAAAATTTAATTTTACTTATTTTCTCTAGAGCACTGTTAATGTTGATTTCATTACCTAAGCTCCTTATTAAATTTGTTAGATTTTACCTTACAATTCCAAATTTAAATTAATTAATATTATGAAAAATTATTATAAATACAAAAATATCAAACTATTTACAAATCTAGCAAAATTTTACTTTCTATATGTGATAGACCACGATAGACCCAGATAGACATTTATTCTTGTACTATCAACTTTGAAGTATGAAATTCGATTTTAATCCACTCCACATATTATAAAAAAAAAAAAAAAAAACAAAAAACAAAAACGTTGTACGTTTAATTAATTGAATTGAAATCTCTCTACCACAAATTGAGACAAAGAAAAGTAATTTGACGATATTTATCATAGACCAATTTATGATCCTCTTAAGAGGTATGGTATAAAATACTTGAATTTAGAAATCAAATAAATTATATTGACAACTAAGTTCTGATTATACAAGAAGTAACGTTGAGTATTATTCATAAATTCATACTATTTACAATTTACTTCCCAAATATAAATAGGGGAGGAAAATGACAGAGCATAATAGAATACAAACAATAGTTAACAATCTATTAAACTAAATTTACCAACTTGGTGTAATAGAGTGTATTTTTAACCAAAAACATATATATATATATATATATATAGACACCACATGAATATAATGCATTTATATAGTATATTTAGATTACACACCTTCTAAGCAGAGGAAATAATTCCATTATCAAACATTTGTGGAAGAAAAACATGATTCTCAAAGGCCTTTTCTTTTGGTATGGTCCAAAGCTAGCCTTTGCTTATGAGATTGAGAGGGTACTTTTACATCAGTAGCCAATCCAATGGCTTGAAGAAACAAAATAACATACCAACCAAAGTCAATCTGCCACCATTCAAGTCCATGCCTGGCTGAATACTCAAAAGCATGATGGTTATTGTGCCAACCTTCTCCAAATGTAAACAAACTCAACCACCTATAAAAAGAAACCCCCAAATATTTGTTATCAATTGCAAAATACAGATGCTTTTTAGTAATAAGATCAAGTTTTGGCTTGATTACTTTACACACACAACATTTCATAATCTCGAATTTTTAAAAACCAAATGTCAATTGTTATGGATAGTTAAAGATTCAATTCTTTAAAAGAAAAATTTAACGCAACCACGATGCTAAATTGCTATTGATGGTTGCTCTATAAGATTCCAATCTCAAGCATGCATTCGTCGGAGAAAAGAATGGAATCATCAGAAATATTCTCAGAACAGTATAGAAGAAGAAGAAGAGAAGAAAAATCATATCTGTATTCTTTCTTAAAATGGCTCACTGTATATCAAGAAGATGTAGAGCGGCTAAGGCAACAAGAAGATTCCCAACGGATAAAAATGGGCAAAAAATGGACAAAAAAATTAATTAGGTCCAATAATTATGGATATGAATTTAATAGACGGTAAAATTTAAATGGAGGGGTAATAAAAATTTACTTCTTTTTTCACATGATTACCCAAACCTGCAAACATGTGGGAAAATATCATAGTATCAACATAACCACAATTTAAATTCACCAAATGCATGCTTTGATATTTATACCATTGTAGCAATACTTAATTTTCCAATGTGGGACCAAACTCCCTCCTTTCCTACTTTACTTTTGTCATCAGCCTTGGCCCAAAGTCATTTCCAACAAAATTCAATTTGTTAAGGTCTCTTTGATAACCATTTAGGCTCCATTTAGTATTTATTTTGTTTTTTTTTTTTTATTTTTCAAATTTTTTTCTCAATTTCTTACAATGGTTTGCATTTTTTTCTTAAACAAGAGAGTTGAATTCTTAATCAAATTTAAAAAATGTAATATAATATTTTAAAACTAGAGATTAAAATAAAGAGTTTTTGAAATCTATCAACATTAGATTCTAATCCTAACGTCAAAAAAAAAAAAAAAAAAAAAAAAAAAAAAAAAAAAAAAACATTTTTCCCAAAATAAAAAGAATGTGAAAGCACTTACCAAATATTTCTAGACATATCTCCAGTGTTCCATGTTTGATTTCCCAATAAATGACATAACGTATTCCCTAGAAGGCTTAGGTGTAGTAATGCTATGGTCCTCACAAACTGAAAAACCAAAGAGATTAATTAATATAGCATATCATACCCTCTTTTTTATGACATTCTCCATTAATTATATATCTAAATTATAACAAATATCTTAAACTTTCTTATCTATTTAAAAAAATATTCATATAATTTCAAAAGTTTGCAATATCATCTCTTTAACTTTTATAAACATTTTAAAACTACTATTTGAATATAAATTCTTTATAATTTCAAATAAAAACCAAGACTTGTTACTACGTGGCGATGACTTAAAATGATAAGTTGATTCAAATTTTTGTTCTATAACACCTCCAACACGATTTCATATCTCAATTTTAGTCAAAATTCTATAGAATACTTCAAAAGTATTAGTGTAATTTTTAAAAATATAAGGATATTTTGAAAACAAAACGGGAGTTATTTTTTTTTTTTTTTTATAATTAGAGATTTAAAATTTATGGATCATGATTTATATATTTCACCACTGAAACGAAACAAATTGGAGAGAGAATTTTATTATTTTACCATTCCCCAGATAAGAAAAGGTGTCCCTCCAACCACATAAAGAAGGGCTGCAAGAGCAATTGGATGAAGAAAATATGTTTTTCGAAGAAATCTATAGAAGCTTTGTTTCTCCAAGTCACCAACGTTATTTGGTCTTCCATACTTCAAAACCAATGTGAAGATGGTTCTTTCTGTATCCTTAAAATCACTAAAATACTCTGGACAAACTTTTTTAGTCAAAGCATTAGAATCCAAAAGCCATACAAAATAACCAAACCAAAATCCTTCAATAGGACTGTGCGGGTCTTTCTCTGTATCAACAAATTGATGATGATGTCTATGCGTACTTACCCAGTCGATTGGATCCCCCTAAAATCCACAAAACTATAAATTTTCATACAACAGTAAGTATCTTTCGTTTTCGATTGAATTACAAATTCAGTTCCTATGATTTGAACAAATTTAATTACAATTTAGTCTCTATGGTTTGATAAAAATCTTATAAATAGTCCCTGCATTATGGATTATGTATGGGAGTTTTATCAGACCATAAGGACTATTCACAGGGCTTTATCAAACCATATAGACTAGATTCTAACTCTTAAAACCATGGGGACTAAATTCTGATTTTCTCAAAACTATAGGAACCAAATTTACTATTTTAACATTTTCTTATCAAGAATATTACATCTAAACTTATATGCATGGAAGTACAAAGATTAAAGCACACACAATCATTCCTTAGCTAGAGATAGTTGAGACATCTTTTCGTATTTATCTTAATGCTAGATGTATGAACATTTGTCCTATTTTTTAAAAACCAATTTTAACTTTCTAAAAGAGAAAAAAGGAGAAAGTTTTAAGAATGTCAAACCTGAAATGCTAGAGTTCCACAGTATGCAAATAAGTATTCAAGCCATTTGGGAAGTCTAAAACTTCTATGCGAAAGATTTCTATGGTACGAAATATTGATTCCAATGCAACCTGTGATGATGTGTAATACAACAGCGACCCAAAATGCATTCAAGTTGAATTGGAAGGGTGCAATGATACAAATCGTGTGCATAATAAAGAAAAACCCTGCCATATATTTGTCTCTGTTGGTCCATTTTCTCCCCCAAGATGGCATTAGATCAGCCTTCACCAATTCCTTTTCCTTTTCTTTTGATGTATCCATTAGGAGGGCCTTTCTCTAGTTGAGGCTAATTTTAACCAACCTCGCCTGAAATTAATAATACATTTGTAGTCTTAATGTAATAATTTAAATGTTCTTCCAACTAATAATCTATCATACACGTTTGGATCATTATCCATATTTAAGAAAAATAATATCACAAAATATCTTTCATATATATATATAGAGAGAGAGAGAGAGGTTAATTAAATTATATTTTGGGTATGTTTTATTATTTCCCTACACTTTGAAAAGTTAAATTTTGATTTTTAAACCTCAAAACTGTTTCAAAAAATATTTTTTCATTAAAATAAATGATGAAATTTGATGTAGGAATTGATATGTAAAAATTTAAAACAGTGGGGGATAATATTTATAATTATATAGACGATTAAAGTTGTTATTATCGAGATAGTTAAAATATACATATAATCGATTTTTACATATTAATTATTACGTCGTGAATAATATTATATTGCGTTTGTCTTCCAATTTCAACATATTAATATTTGAGTCAATTTCAATCTTAATTTTATGGGAAAAAATCCCGTTGAGTATTTATTTTTTCATTATTAATAACCTACCCAAAGTTAAAAGATATGTTTGTATTTCTATATTGTAAAGTTTGTTAGAATTTTTTTATATACTCTCAAATGTTCAAGTTTACTACTTATACTTTCAATCGATCTTAAATTTAGTTTCTATTCGATTTTTTTTATTATTTTTAAATTTTTATTAGCATTTTCACTAAAAAAAATTTTAAAATGTATTTCTTTACATAAAAGTTATTATTATTATTTAATGAATTTCGATAAAAATTGGACTAGATTATTTAAGATTTACTTAGGAGGTGTTTGGAATACATTTTTAAGTGTTTAATTTAAAAAATAAATAATTATGAAAAAAATTGGAGTATTTCGCAACTACTCAAATTAAATTTTGAGGTGTATTTTAAATAAATTTTATCAAAAGAGTTTAAATAAAAATGAGTTTTTTTAAAAACACTCTTTTCTCTAGTCTATTCAAACGGGCCCTTAAATTATTATATAGATTAAAATTGGACATTTGAAAAATGTCATAACTAAAATCAAACACATCTTGAATCAAAATGGTATTTTAATCTTTATATAATTTAACTATATATATATATATATAAAAGAAAACCATTCCTTTTCCACGTTGAGGAGTAAACAAACGAATTAATTCATTATTACTTCTAGGCATGGCCAACTCATTATATCCTCCATTTCATATCTAAATATAATGGGCAGAATATATATATATAAAAAGAAAGTTAATCAAACCAACTAATCATCCATATATATTATATGGAGATTGATTTCAATAAACAACTCGTAGAGAAACAATAGAAAAAAGAGTACTTGTTTTTAAAAGTTAAAATGTTTCAATGTTAGGATATAGTTTGTTTCTCCTCCACTCGTTCTCATTCTACTTTTGTCTATATAATTTTTAATTTCTATTTTTTTTATATATATAAGTAAGTTTAGGTAAACTTGTGCCTATCTAACCATAAATTAAACTCATTTTCTTTAAATCCTTTATCAAATTCATAATCCTAGATTAATAATCTAATACGTATATTAATCCTTACTTTTTATTTAAATTAATTAATACAATAAATTTCCATGCAAGAAAACAAATGAATGAAATTGAATAACATGTGGGGATGTGGTATTTAAAGGATGTTTGTTAATTATTTGCTATGAGGTAGCATTAAAAAAGTAGACTTAGTTATTTGATTTTTGTTCTTTTTTATTATTTATTTATTTTTAATTACTCCATAATTTTAGGGGTTCATTTGAGGTATTTTGGTCCTTTTATTATATTTCAGATTGTCAAGTCTCAACTAACCTGCCAAACAATTTTTCTTTTTTCTCATATAATTTTGGAAATAAAAATCTTTTTTTTTTTTAATTTTATTTTTAGTTTTGTGCAAAGCACGTTAAGTTTCTTTATTATTATAATCCTCTGTTTCTTAATATCCAAGAGTCAACTCAAACAAATGAACGTGTCATCTTCCTTTCCTTTCTTTTACCAACTGATACATTCAATAATGAGAGGGCAAATTGAGTATAAATCATATTATTCTATTTATGATTTAATGCTTTCAAAATGAAGAAAAAAGAGTTTATTTCTTTTGTTTTATTTTAAGCAGAACTCAAAGGAGAAGCCCCATATTAAATACGTTCGAATTTTATGATGACAAACTCAAGTTACAGAAAGTGATTTAAAATTATATTAAAGTGAAAATTGTAAATCAAATCATTAATTAATGCAACTATACTCCACGATATTTCAAAAATTCAAGCTTACTTCAAACAAAACTTCATTTACACTCTTGAAAGATTACAGAAACTTAAACGTTGGTTGATGGAGATTTCAATTCTTTGATACATTGTGTATTGTCTTGTGTATTTTCAATCTTAAACCTTCTTTATTTTTTTTTAAAAGCACAATCTTAAACCTTTTATTAATCTCTTTGAAGTTACTTTTGAGCTATTGGCTAGTATGGTATTGATGTAATTGGGAGTTACAACCATATTCAATGGATTATAAGTTATATTTAAGCAAATTGGCTCAAAAGCTTAAGTTCATAAATTATGATAATTTTCACGAATTTTTTTTAATGATTTGCAGTTTTTAAAAAATCATTCCAAGTCAGCTTCAACCAGTTGTCCCTTCTTACTTTTGTTGATGCTAATAAATTTTGGACAAGTAAAATACGCTTTACCTTTCATGCAATGGATTTGTTGGAAGGAGAGAAGAGCGTGGCCCACAAAAGTGAAAACCTACACATTAGTGTGGTGTTTGCCACACACACTTTGATACTTAAGCTACACAGTGAAAACATGTGGGAATTAGAGAGTTTGAGAATAAGATTCGAGTTACCTCATATGAATTTATAATAATGTATTTATAGAAGAAGTTAGCCTAGGTTGTTCCCAGAGTTTCGGAGTCACTTCAAAATTATTAGATAACCTACCGAAGCAAGGGCCATACTTAGTTTCATGTTTTGTTAGGGTCGGCTTTGGTCAGGCGAGGTCAAGGCCCAAAGCATCGCCCTAGGACCAAAAGAGGTCAAGGTCGAGGTTGAACATCTCCCCCTATGCCTATTTTGGTCCTAGGGTGATGCTTTGGGCCAAGACATACGTGAGGTTTGCCCCATTAGCTATTTTGTTAGGGTTAGCCTCAACCGGCCGAGCACGTAAATTTGGGCTTTAACATGAACTAACCCTCTCCTTTAGGACCATTTTGGGCTTAGGGTGCTTTTTTTTTTCCTCAACTTTGTTATTTTCTCGACCTTGTTGTTTTTATTTTTATTTTATGTCAATTATACCGTTCGATCCAAAATCACCCATAACAACTTCCATTGTTGTTTTGCAAGTCCACTCTAAGTCCCGTTTCTTCTCCATAGATTTGGCCAAGGTCATTATTGTTTCAACTTTGTTGTTTTCACACTTTTTGTTTTTGACAAGTTTGCCTGAATCACTTGTGATGCACAAATAAACCCCAAAGGAGTTGATTGCAACCATTAAAAAAGTATAGGGGGTAATTGATCAAGTTAAAAGTACATGGGTATATGATTGCAACAAACCGCATAATTTAGGGATGGTTTGTACAATTTTTCCTAAATTTAATTATATCAACACTTTAACACTCCACCTTAGTTGTTTGCTTGAAAATGAGTAGAATTACTAATAAGTGGAAATCAATATTTATTAGGGAGGAAATGACATTACAGGTTTGGATTCCGTCTAAAAATTAATTGGAAGAGTAGTAGTCCATCATCTTGTAAAGATTGTGAGATCTCAAAACTAATTGAAGGAGTACTCCATCTATTTTATAAATATTGTGAAATTCCTTGGTCTTTTCAACATGAGATCCTCATCATGCTCCTAATTATCAATGTGTCTCTTTGAGTTCATCTATTTTTGGATCAGATCTCAATTTTTTTGGTTTTTGAACAGAATGTTCGTTTGTGCTTCATGGACTTGTGTTACCATATTAAATCATAGATTAACTCAAAAACTTAAGTAAACGAATTATGGTAAATTTAATTATATCAATAATCTAACCAATATTACCCATTTTTATATGAGCACTTCTAATCATTCACAAGCATTTGTAACTTGGAGGAGTGTGTCAAACAAATATAATAATGAGGCTAAATCAATTCTATTTGAACAACATTTTTTTTTTTTTTTAATTCAAAGTGGCCATACTTTAAGTTACTTGATACTGAGATGAGTGTCCCTTAAGAAAATTTCACTTTAATTTGAATCATCTGATTTATCAATATATTCTTTCCTAGCTAAGATTCTTTGTTCATAGTCTCAATTATTAATTAGATATGTTCTTCATAGACAAACTTAGAATTTGTCATCACATGTAAGATCGATTCAGATCCTTTTCTATCAAATAAGAAGAGTTGTTGCATAAAATGTATTTCTAAGTAATTGCTCAATGTATTCTATATCTATCTATATGAAGAAGAAATCATGTAACGAAAGGGGTTCCTTTGTATAAATGGTACTTCAAACTTGGAACAAGCATGAAAAAATTAACGATACTTCTTTATCTTTTGAGTTGTTTTGTTGGATCGGTCGTTCAAGACCTTTGGTCAATACCCGGACCTGATGAAAAAAATGCATGGGATCACTTCTTATGGACTCGTTGAGAATGATTCTGATCTAGTAGAAGTAGAAGGCGCTCTGTTGAAATCTTGGAGACAAAAAAAAATTGCAGTCAATTTGATAATAATCAAATGACATTGCTTTCTCAGCCCAAACCCATGAATCCCTTATAGATATAATATTTATTAATGACTAATCCTTCCTTTAATTTTCATCTGAATAATCATTATTACTCTATTAAATAACTTACTCTGTTCATCTAAAACTATATACTATATATTACTTTATAAAAGGAAAAGTGCATATCTAACTCTTCTAATCAATGAGCCCATAGGTTCCACAATTCTATAGAACTTCTAGAATTCTTTTAGCAACCTATCTTATATATGTTTGAATATGTTTAAATTCTCGCTCTAGTGTAATAATCTAAAGGAAAAGCAACGTTGACTTAATTTCTTTTATACAAACTTTCTATTGTGTAGGTTTAAACATGAAACTAAATTGTACTAAAACAATGTAGGAAATTTTTTTAGTATAATAGAAGATTGGGGGAATTTCAATCATAGAACTCATGATCATTAATACATACATTGTAAGCTAATTTGAATTATGTACGCTTTGATAGAGTTAATATACAAATAATACTATTAAAATGATCGATGAATATAAATTAACATGATAATTGATGGATAAAGTTTAAAACGTTGATTTAAAACATCATTATTGTAATTGAAAAAATAATTTTGATGTAAAACATCGTCATATTCTCAAAGGCCTTTTCTTTTGGTATGGTCCAAAGCTAGCCTTTGCTTATGAGATTGAGAGGGTACTTTTACATCAGTGGCCAATCCAATGGCTTGAAGAAACAAAATAACATACCAACCAAAGTCAATCTGCCACCATTCAAGTCCATGCCTGGCTGAATACTCAAAAGCATGATGGTTATTGTGCCAACCTTCTCCAAATGTAAACAAACTCAACCACCTATAAAAAGAAACCCCCAAATATTTGTTATCAATTGCAAAATACAGATGCTTTTTAGTAATAAGATCAAGTTTTGGCTTGATTACTTTACACACACAACATTTCAATCATCGAATTCAATTCATTAAGTTTTTGAAATAATAATACTATAATGTGGGGTTGAGAGATTCTTATATCTTACTTCTTAGTTGATGATATATATCTAAACTAGTTAAACATGTCTTTTTTTTATTAGTACAGTAAATAAGTGTCTGAAAATTTGAATATCTTACCTCAACTTAAGACAAGGATGAACAGATGTTTAATTATTACTAAGTTATACTTATGACGTCAGCAAGCTAATCACATATTGACATCATGATATATGTTTTCAAAAGATTAATAATTGATCGCATACCTGGTAACATGTTTTAGTCTAACCTCATCATTGAACTATCGTGAATTTGCCTAGTGGTAAATAGAGGACATAGCCTTCATAAAAGATTAAGAGGTCATGAATTGTTAATTTCTCTAGCTAGATAGGTGATGTTATTAATGACCATCTTTTTTTTTTTATTTTGATTGGGAGATTGTCCCATTGAATTTAGGTGTTTATGGAGTTATCTTTCAATAAAAAAAAAGGAAAAATAAAGATCTAAACTATTTGAATCAAACTTCCACTTGGCGATGGAGATAAATGAAAACAACATACAAAGCACTTACCAAGTATTTCTAGACAAATCCCCAGTGTTCCATGGTTGGTTTCCCCATGTATGACATATTGAATTCACCATAAAAGTTAAGTGTAGGAGTACTATGGTCCTCACAATCTGCAAAATATAATTAAAGAGATTAATGATATCATATACTGTATTCTCTTTGTTCATATTCTTTTAGTTTAAAGTTCAAATTGTTAAATCATATTTCAGATGTTACAAACAAGCAAGTCTATGTATATATATATATATGATAAAGAGATTTAAAATTTATGCATGATTTATATATATTGATGTATAATTGAAAAGAAACAAATTGGAGAGAGTAATTTGATTTTACCATTCCCCATATAAGAAAAGGTATTCCTCCAACCACATAAAGAAGGACTGCAAGAGCAATTTGATGAAGAAAATATGTTTTGCCAAGAAATCTATAGAAGGTTTGGTTCTCCAAGTCACCAACATTCTTTGGTCTTCCATACTTCAAAACCAATGAGAAAATGCTTCTTTCCGTATCTCTAAGATCGATGAAGTACTCTGGACAAACTTTTTTAGTCAACGCATTCGAATCCAAAAGCCACGTCATATGACTAAACCAAAATCCTTGAATAGGACTATGGGGATCTTTTTCTGTATCAACAAATTGATGATGATGTCTATGTGTACTCACCCAGTCGATTGGATCACCCTAAAAAAATCCACAAAAACCAATAAATTTTTCAAAGAAACAATAGATATCTTTCATTTCCTTCAAGAATGCTACATGGAAGCCGAGATTCGAGCCTATAATTATTTCCTAGCTAGAGTAGTTGAGGCATACTTTAACCATATTAGGTAAAAACAATTTAAACTTTCTAAAATAGGAAAAGGAGAGAAGGTGTAAGAATATCAAACCTGAAATGCAAGAACTCCACAGTATGCAAACAAGTATTCGAGCCATTTGGGAAGTCTGAAACTTCTATGTGAAAGATTTCTATGATACGAAATATTGATTCCAAAGCAACCTATAATGTGTAATGCAAGAGCGACCCAAAATGCATTCCAATTGAAGTGAAAGGGTGCGATAATGCAAAGCATATGGAGAATGAAAAGAAGACCTGCCATATATTTGTCTCTGTTGGTCCATTTCCTCCCCAAAAATGGCATTAGATCAGCCTTCACCATTTGCTTTTCCTTTTCTTTTAATGTGTCCATTAGCAGGGCCTTGCTCTAGTCCAGGCTAATTTTTAACCAACTTACCCTGAAATTTATAGTGCATTTGTAGTCTTTAATGTAGTAAATTAAAGTTCTTCCAACAACTAATAATCTATCATACACGTTTAAATCATTACTCATATTTTTTTTTAGAACAACTATATCACAGATGTTCTTGTTTTAATATATATTGTGGGGAGTTTTGAGAAGTTTACGCTTTAACCTTTTAATTTTGTCTAAAATAATATACTTTGTTTGTAAAATAAATGATAAAATTTGATGTAGGAATTAATTAAGATTTTTGTTTTGTAAAATATTATTTACGATTGTATAGAAAATTAAGATTCTTGTTACTATTTATTTTCTCTAAAAAAAAAAATAACACTAAAATAACTTACCTAAGTAATTTCTACAAATTAATTGTGACGTTAGTTTATGTAAATAATGTTGTAGATGATATTAGGTATGTATTTGAATTGCCACACATCCGAATTCGAGCGAATTTAAATTTTATTTCAATGAAATAGAAACTTTTCAAAGGTATTTTTATTGGAACAAATTTTTTTTTGAGAAAATTTATTGGAACAAATTTTAAAACCTACTCAAAGTTAAGGAATATTGTATAATTAACCTATATACATACACATATATAAAGAAAACCGTCCTTTACCACGTTGAGGAGTAAACTAATGGAAAATTTCATTATTACTTTCTAGTCAACATCTCATATTTAATTAACATGCATGGTAGAATATATGTATGTATGTATATATATATAAGGAATCTTAACCAAACAAACTAATCATCCATAATATTATGTGAGGATTGATTCATAAACAACTTGGAGAAATAATAGTAATAAAAAAAAGATGCTTGTCTTCATAATGAAGTTTTTTCAAGCTATATATATATATATATATATATATATATATATATATATATATATATATATTGATTATTGTACCTGAGTTTATTTACTTTAGCCTTTAATCTTTGTAATTTAAATGCCACTTTTAATCCATATTAAAAATAGTATTAACGTTTTTTTGAAATTGATTTTATATATAATAGAATAATTTTTAAGCAGGAAAAAACAAAATGTATATATTTTAAAAAATTTTAGAAATGCATGCCAATTCTCAATTTCTTTGGTAAAGAATGCTAAACAATATAATACTTTGCTAAATAAGGTACATGCCACTCCAGATCAATTTGTTTATTGATACTTAAGGTTTCAATTTTACTTCTAAGATATCAAAAATTTTCCATCAAGTCCTAACTCCTATTCTGTCATTAATGATTTGTTTTCAAAGGTTAATATGTTGAATAACGTGTGGGGATGTGGTATTTTAAGGGATGTTTGTTTATTTGTTATGAGGTAGCATTATCAAAAAAAAAAAAAGGAAAAAAGTATTAAATGTCAACCCCATCTTAATCTATTATAATAAATATGATACGGTATCAAACTTCAAAATAAAATAAATTCAAATGATTCCCTGCAAATTCAAATAAGATATTGAATTCAGTTCCAATCATATATATATATATATATATCCAAGGTTGGAAATATTGATGTCAATAAAAATATCAAGGTCTCGAGTTTATAGAAATATCGATGAAAATTTTGAGAAAAAATATTGAAATTGTTATAATTAGTTAATAAAACTTTGATTTTGACAATGACCATTTTTAATCATAATTTCTATAAACATAAGACAATATTTAGATGTTTATTAGAAATGTTTATGTAGCTGTAAATGTTGATGTGAGAATAGAAATTTGAAGAATAAATGAAAAATAATTACAAAATAATATAAAGTTTAGAAATATTTTGAGGTGAAATTATGTGAAAATTTAATTAAAAAAGTTTGAATGAGGTTAAAAATAAATATATGTTGTTTTTTGTGGTTTTTTTTCAAATTCAATTTCTTTAAAAACGGAAGTCTTAGGTCGGAAATAAAGCTAAAAATTGAGAAAACTTGGAAATTAGGAAAAGTGGGGCATAAAAAAGGCTCAATTCTTTGTCAAAAACGACATTTGCGTGTGAAACTATAGAGTTATGTGTAATCAAACCATAAAACTGAGAAACTTGAACTAAATTAATGTAGTTCATTAAAAAAAATCAAAATTTTCTCGAAATTTTTTTCAAAGTGTCGAAATTGGGGGACTACAAAATTCTTCCCCATCAAAATTTGAGGCTATCAAAATTTCAAACTTTCGAAATTTTCCACCATGTATATAACGTATTTCTTCTAATCTTACATCTTTTTAATTATAACATCAATTTTCGTTATTCATTTTAATTAATTAAAAAAAACTCTTTAAAAGGTTTCTTTTTTAGAATAATTTAGATTTTTAAAGATTACCAATTGAAAGTTTGTAAAGTTTACATGATTAAAACCTAACATGAAGATCATTGATATCATATATGCCATTTTAATCAAAATAAAAAGTACACATAAATGATTAAATTGGAGGTAAAGATTAGTTAATAAAGTTGTATCAATTAAAAACGAAAACTAATAACTATGTCAATTAGAACAATAAATTTTCGTAATTAAATCAATTTAAATGTTAAGATTTCGTTCTAAATTTACTACTACATCATTTTTACATGTGTAAAAGATTTCTTTAAACTATCTTCAAACTAAACTTTAAAGTCTGTTGGGATCTCTATAGATGTTAGAACCAACCTACAGAACACCACAAGGAATATATGGACCCGTTCGATAATATTTCTGTTTTTCATTTCTTGTTTCCCGTTTCTTATTTTTTAAGAATTAGAAACAATAATATATTTGGTAACTATTTTTGTTTCTTGTTTTTTTTTTAAAAACGAAACATAAACAAAAACCTATTTGATAACTATTTTTCATTTCTTATATTTTTCCTCTTACTTTTTTTCCTTATTTTATGTTTAAATATAATTTAATTATGTAAAAATAAAACATATATAACATGTATTAAAATATAAAAAATAATTATGAAACATTTACAATATCAAATACAAATAAGTCAAGAAGCAAAAATAACAAAATAATAATAATAATACAAATTATTTATATCCTTCATATGTTGCTAGTTCAAATTTGATTTGCAATCATATTACTTCTCACTGAAATCATTTGTCTTTAATGGCGTTTGACTCAAATTTATCTCAATTATTTTATCATGTGAATGCTGTGGGTTTAAAATATTAAAGTGAAACTAAATAGATATTTTCGTGAAAAAATATATATTTTTAAAAATAAAAGAAATAATAAAAATAATAATAATTAATTAATTAAAAAATAAAAATAAAAAACCTAGGATAAAACCCACAACCTCTAAAGGAGAAGATCTGGGCATTGCACAACCAACCTAGCCAAACACATTTGTTTGTTAAAATTATGTAACGGTAATATATAAACTAGAAATAAAATTGGAGAAACTTTAAGTCATATTTGGAATATATTTTCAAATATTTAATTTAAAAAATAATCATTTTAGAAAAATTTAAAGTGTTTTACAACCCTTCAAAATACATTTTAAAGTGTATTTTAAACAATTTTTATCAAAAGAGTTTAAATAAAAATGAGTTTTTTGAAAAACAATTTTTTCTCAAGTCAATCCAAACATATCCTTATAGTTTCTCAAATTTGATTGAATTTTATGAAATGTTTCTTAAAACTTAGAAAGAAAAACTGGGAATAGTTATGAAACAAGTCTTTAAAAAAAAAGGGAAATAGAAATAGGAAATAAGAAACTAGAATGTTATCAAATAGGTCCAATATTGCCTGAAGTTGGATTCCAGAAAAAACAACATCATCTTCAACTCAACGATGTTGTGTTATGGACCATTTGAATTGAAAAAAAATAAACATACGTTCAATGACAACTTCAATAGTAATCAAAGCTTTGGGAAGATATTTGCTCCTTGACAAGATGCTAGTCATATAGATCTAAGCTATTTATAAATTACAACCCTTCCTCCATAGCTCTCAATATTGCTGCTTTTATGTAATTCATTTTTACTCTTGTTGAGCTTCTTATTGAATATTAATAAAGAAACGTGAGATATGAATAAGGTGCAAAGTATGTGTCAACCTAGTTGAGGTATTCTAATATACACCCACACTATGTATCTTTTTAAAAAAATCGTAAAATTAGAGGGAAATATTGGAATATAATGAACAACAACTATTCTATTAATATGAGTGACTTTTCACCTTGGTCATCATCCTATATTTTTCTCAACTTAATTACGAAGAATTATGTCATACATTTTATCTATATCACTAAAAAAATTTGAGAGAAGAAAATTTTCATTAGGAAATTTTGAATTAATGTTAAATGAAATAATGGGAGAATAATTATAATCCCTTACGGAAAATTTACTCTAAATTTTACCATTATTCATTTGTAGTTTTAATTAATTGATACAAACTTCAAATGTAAGAATATAAATTGATTTTTCACAAAAAAAAAAATAATAATAATAAAATAAAATAAATACATATTTCGGGAGTAATTTTGAAATAACTAAAATCATATATGTCATAATAAAAATTACTTGGAAACACATTTTTAATCACTCAAAATCAATTCAATCCCATTACTCATATTATTAAATATTTTTCTAGAAAAAATACATTTGCCACATTTTTTTTTACTAACTATTAGCCAAAGTTCTTCGCATTTTGAAAATGACATAATTTTTATAATTTTAATAATTTTAAAATCACCAAAAAAAATTTGTTTAAATTATTTGAAGAATGAAACATAGCAACTGTCAACACAAATTTAATTCAACAATAATTGACATGAAGTCCAATTCTATAAGGATAGGAATCAAACAAAACAAACACTTAGCTACCAAGTACCAACCAAACCACAACAAGCGATTTTGGCCGCTGAATAATTAGAAACTCAAGTATAAAGGCTTTTTTTTCCCGCGAAATTCGGGCAAAATCCCCGACGGCATCGCGTAACGCCAATGGCTTTGCACTACGACGCTACATTTCCAACTCACCGCTTCCCCAATTGGTTCTTCTCCGATCTGTCCTCCAAAATTAAGACACTTAAATCTCGGCCTCTTCAAACAACATATATCTTTAATCTTCTCTTTCGGCTGAAACAATCTCTGCCAAATTATCTCCGGTTTCCGATCCCTGAGGCCTCTGGCCTCCGACCTCCGACCTCCTACCTCCTCTTCTTTTGCTCCTTTCGAGGTCTCGATATAGAACTTTTGGCGGTATAGAGGAGCGATGGGGATTCTTTATGGAATGGTCGCCAGAGGTCACGTTGTTTTGGCAGAGTCCAGCGCTACACAGACGAATGCGAGCGCGATTGCGAGGCAGATCATGGAGAAGATGAAGCAGGAAGACGATGATAGCAATGCTTCCTATTCTCATGATCGCTATATCTTTCATATCAAGAAGACTGATGGCCTTACCGTTCTTTGCATGGCCGACGAAGCCTCCGGAAGTAAGCCTTTTCTATGATTTTATCTCTCGAGTTTTTCTGCAAATCAAATCCAGCTAGCCGTCGAGGTACGGTTCTTAATAGAGATAATAATAGGTTTTCTTAGTGAGACTTGAGGACCGAAAATGCGTTATGACTTATGAAATCTTTTTATGGTATTTTTTACCATGTTATGCTTTTGATAAGCGATTCTGAGTTCTATGAATCGATTTCTGTCCCTTAAAATTGCGAATGAGCTTTTGTAGCTTGGAGATTAGGTGAAAAATTATGATGATTTCGTTATTTTTCCTCTTTCTGTTTGTCCAAACCATGTGGACGTGTAAGAACGATGGTGCTATTATCACGAGCGCAGTACGTTATTCTATCAGATTTTTAACCGAAATTTCGGACGTTCTCTGTTTGTGTTGTCATTTTCGGTTGACTGAATTTCAATGTTCTTGAGGACAGAAGAAACTGTTTGCTCGGACGGATTTGTTTTAAATCATTTATTGATTAACGGACTGTATAACCAATGGCTTCCACTTCACTCATTAGGCCATATAAATGTTGAGAAAGTAAAGAATTGTTCCGGTAATATGAATCTTTTTTCTCGCCCAGAATTTGATGGAGAATTGCAAGAAAAAAGTTAATTGACAAGATTTCGTAGGCTGCTTCTGCAAATTCTATTGAAAGCTTCTACGAGAAAGGGCATTTTCTGTTTGGTTTCTGTTTGATAGTTTAGTTCAATTTTACCAAATCATTATTCGTTCCAAACTTCAAACACTAAGCTTAACAACATTGAACAACTTTCTTGTAAACAGTATATGATGTATTACAATAACGTTGCTTTAGTTCTTGTTGGACTCTTGGAAAGTTTTTAGATCAAGGTTGATTGCTCTTAATTTGAGTCTATTTGTGTTGATTGGAAATTTTCTTTATCTGTTGCTACTGAAGCAGTCATTTTATACAGATAAGCTCTTCTCCAAGATTGTAGTTTCACTGCCAACTTGATCAGAGGGCTCCGTTCTCATTAACCGATGATAATGATGCTTTCTTCATTATTTGTGCAGGGAGAATTCCTTTTGCATTTCTTGAAGACATTCATCAAAGATTTGTGAAGACCTATGCTCGTACAATTCTCTCAGCTCCTGCATATGCCATGAACGATGAATTTTCAAGGGTTCTAAGCCAACAGATGGACCATTTTTCAAATGATCCAAATGCAGATAGGCTAAACCGTTTAAAAGGTGAAATGAGTCAGGCAAGTTCAGAAAATTATCTAATAAACACTGTTTGTTCTAAGTAAATTGTTCATCCTATCGATCATTTGAAATAACGGTTGCTAGTGCTTTCCAAAATTTAGCCAATACTAGTAGTTGCTCTTTACTGCTACCGGTTCTTAACAATAGATTTAATCAGCTATATCATAGTACATAGAAGAAAGATTTCATGATAGATAAGAATATTCCTAATGATTCAAATGAGAATAGACTAAACTGTTGGGTAACTGAGTCTGACAAGTTCAGGAAATTTTTATTGAACTCAATGTGATCTAAGTTGTTCGTCTCATTGTCTTTTGAAACAATGGTTCTCTGTGCTTTCCAAACTCCAGCTAGTAACACTTACTGTTTGTTAACTTTGACTCTTAGCAATGAATTTAATTAGCATCAGAGCACATTAAAGAAATATTATGTTGTGGGCGGTTTTGATATATATTCTTCTCTTACAACTACTGTTAATCTATGCGAGATTGAAACAGAATATTATATATTCAACCTTTCAGTTTCACCCCTCAGTATAGAATAAAAAGAGGCATATTATGGTTAAAACAACCGTCTTCAAAGAAAACTTGTTCACATTGAGTCAGTATTTGGTTTTACAATACTTCAATTATGCTGGAATAGAAATTCATCAAACATTGATATTTGACGCAGGTGAGGACTGTGATGATAGATAATATTGAGAAAGTGTTGGAGAGAGGTGACCGTTTGACTTTGCTGGTCGAGAAAACCACAAACATTCAAGGAAATGCAGTTCGATTTAGAAGGCAATCACGTCGTTACAGAAACACCTTGTGGTGGAGAAACTTTAAACTCACGTCAGTATCTTTGACAATATTCGTATATACATGGCTATTTCGGTTCACTCCATGCCACAAACCATGGTGTCTGCTTTCATGTTTTGCATTCAAACTGAAAAACTTATACAGAATCATGATACTAAGCTTTTTTAAGTTCGGTAATGTACCTCAAAATAGGTATGACCATTGTCAAACCATCCTAGAATTCAAAAACTTAAACTGATGATTGGTTAGCATAAATTTAATCTTCTTAGTATGTTCTCTAATCAACTATTGAAAAAGATTTGGTCATCGATTTAACTCAACTTGTAAACCAAAACTCATGTAATAAGAAGTAACAGTATTTTGAGATTTTTATATCTATCCTTCCGGCCTACTATGATCCTCTGTTTTTATTGCTTATGGCCCCGAATGATTTATGTCTGTTACCACATCGTAGAAGCCAATCGTAGCTTTAATATTATTTTGAACGTATTATAAAACAAGAAAAGAATCAGTGTGCGTTTTATCCTGCCTGCAGATGTTCGTTGTTGCTCGTTTTCACAATCGTCCTCTATATTGTGCTAGCATTTTTCTGCAAAGGACCGCTGCTGCCATCCTGCTTGAATTGAGTGCGAATGCAGAAGATGCAGCTAAGTGATATTTATCACTTTGTTCAAGAACATGTGCTTTATTTTTTACCAAATTTGTACACTGAAATATATGTGCAGTTTAAAGTCTTATTCTGCAAAATATACCGTACAGACTTCAGTCAATTTTCAATGCACTGCCGCTGGAAGCATGAATTCCTCCTAGGCTAGCAGAAGTTAATGGCATATGCTGGTAAGCCACACAAATCTATGTCCACCATACACACATCTTTTTCTGGATTGTGTTCACCGTTTACACTTGAGATGAAATTCCTAGAAGCCATTTCTAAATATGGTTTTGTCTTTACTTTATATTTCCAAAATTCCTCTTTATTTAGTAGTCACGTTTAGAGACATTTTATTTATCACCAAAACTTTGAAATGAAAAACTAATCAGGACTAAAGCCTGATTGATAATTCTTTAGTTTTTGGTTTTTTGTCTTTGAAAATTAAACCTATAAAAACTATTTCCACCTCCAAATTTCTTCATTTATGATATACTATACCAATGGTTTAAAAAACCAGCCAAAGTTTGAAAATCTAAAAAAAAAAATAGCTTATAAAAAGTTGTTTTTGTTTTTGAAATTTGGCTAAGAATTTAACCATTGTACTATAGGGAGGAAATAGTTTTAATTTTCAAAAGTCAAAAACAAAAAGTAAAATGGTTACCAAACGAAACCTAGACAATGAAAAATGTAATAGTAAGAGCATGATTCTAAAGTAGAAAAACGGTCATTTTCAAAATACTCAAAAACATTCTTTTGATCATAAAACCAATTTTGATGATATAAAAATTACATTTCAACGTGTAAAATGAAGTGATTTTGAACACGGAAAAGTAGTCAAATCAAAACGTAATGGATCGATCCCACTTAGAGAAACCAAAATGGACGTTCAATTGAGTGAATAACAATGTGTTAAATTCTACCAGAAGCCCAATACCTTAACATATGCACAAAATTCATCCTATAAAAGTAACCAAAGGGAAGATAAACTAAGACCTAAAAGCCTTGTGGCCTCTACCAAAAAGAAAATAACATTTTAGGGAAAAAAAAGAACGAAAAAATGGGTTGAGGTTGGGGAAATACGAAGGTGCTTTCTAATCAAACTCATCCACATCAAACCAATCGCTTGAATCCTCACCTTCTGAATCTCTGTCCTGCTTCCATGTCTTGTGCTGATCCAACTTTGAGATTAGATTCTCATTCAACTGGACCCAATCACTAGACTCCGTTGATGAAGAAATCCTTGGTGGGTTTGTTACTGAGAATCTTCCAAACAAATCGCTCCCATCATCCTCTATATCACTGAATGAGACATCTTCAAGCCCAACCCTTTTTTTGTCATCTGTATAAGTTTCTGAATGTGCCTTTTCCAACCGTTGATTGGTATTCTCTCCATCTCCATCCTGAGTTTCCAATCCTTCACCTCCTTCAATGATTTGAGTGCAGTTTGGCTTTTCCTCAGATGCCAAATTGTTTTCACAAGTGTCCTCAGAATTCACCTGTGGTTTCTCTTTTCTTTGGAGTTTGTCCAGAAGTATGTTTCTTGCTTCAACAATCTACCGAAAAAGAATCAAACACATTACATTAATAATCTGAAAATTGAAGTAAAATGCATCTGAATAAAGATGTGAATAGTGGGAATTTGAGTTTGATTGAAAGCCTCAAATAATGCTCCAAAAGAAATTACTTGAACGGTAGAGACAGAGGGGCATGTTTGGAAGTGATTTTGAGAAAGTTGAAATCTCTTTGTCATGTTCAAAATCAATCCAACCTATAATCCTTCATTTAATTTTATTCTTGCATTTAAGAGTGCAAAACCTAACATTTCTTTTTATTTTGAATGATTCAAGATAATTTCAAAATCACTCTCATACATGCTCAAAAATATATGGCATAAGATCCTAATAGGAGAGAATCAGAACTAATGTAATTAAAGATTGTTCCCTCTAATTTAATTTAAAGGCCATGGATGTAAGAGATCTCTAAAGATCTCTAAATCCAACTTAATCATTCTATGTAATCAATTAGTCACGCCATAGATCGCAGAAACAACTACAGGAGCATCAAAAAGTATAATTTGGTTTGAAACGAACTGGATAGTGTTTTTCAGTTCAATTATGTCGTTCTTTAAGCAAACTGAAATTTTAATGACTTTAATCTTTAAATTTTGTAATCTTTGTTATTTAGTTTTTTCATTTTTATAGATAGATTTAAATATAAACCTAAATAAATGGCTGGGTTTCATTTTTCTTAACGACCATACTGAAAGCTGAACGTAACTGTTAGTTTTTTGATTATTCGAAGTAAATCAGACCAACAGAGCAGAAAGATCAAGTAAACCAGTAAGTTTGGATCACTCCATTTTGCTAATCATTATGCTTTCTCTCTCAAATGTGGTGGATTTTGATTCTGGTTACCTCACCATCATATAAATGTTGACATACATACTAATATTCAATTCAAATCTGACGATAACAGGCAAGTGCAATGTATCAAAGTTATATTAAATATTTAGCATTTATCTAGCATGGGAAAAAATATTGTACCATTCTAGCATGATACTAAAGGAAAGAAAAGGAGTTATATTAAATATTTGACATTTATCTAGCATGGGAAAAAATACTGTACATATCTAACATGATATTAAAGGAAAGAAAAGGAAGACAAAAGTTTTTACATTTTAATAGTAAGCAGCACAGCAGAAGAGAAACTTGAAATACAGTAAATTAAACCTACAGAACGCAATGTAATCATGTAAACCCGTTCAGTACTTATTTCTTTTTTCCTTTTTAGTTTTTCAAGCCTATAAACACTTATTCCACCTGTAAATTTCTTGATTTATTATCTACTTTTTATCAATGTTTTCAAAAACCAAGTTTAGTTTTGAAAATTAAAAAATATATATAATTTTTAAAAACTTGTTTTTGTTTTTAGAATTTGGTTTAAAACTCCATTTTTACCTCCAAATAGTTACTAAACAGAACTAATTCCAAACAAGAATTTATGATTGAAAACAATCCTCAAGCAATTCCAGGTTAGGATTTAGTGCAACAGCAAACATTAATCATAATAAACTTTAACTCCAAACAACCTAAAAAAGCAGAGTATGGATTTAAAAAGGGAAATAAGTCTTACTTCAGAGGTTGCTAGAAGCTCAAAATCAGGTTGATCCAATCTTGGAAGCAACAGTATAAAATAAATCATCCAGAATATTTCATTGCTCATGAAACTCTGAAGCTTTATTTTAAGAGTTGATATACTTGGAACCAATTGCTCAACAGTTGAAATGTGCATTCTTTGAACGTCAGACATTTCAAAATCTGCAATAAAGCTAATGAAAGTATTATACTAACGGTGAATGATAATCGAAGACCGATCAACATAATAGAGGCACATACAAAGTGCCCAAATGTGAAATATAACTTCTCAATAACTACCATTACCAAAAGAAAGCTTGCAGAAATATTCAATGGATTTTGATGCTAACACAATTAGCAGTTCCAATTAACATAAGGGTTGAGTTGAGAGTCGATGTATTTATAATCAATTGAAAGCTCAACCACATGGGAGGTATCAGACTTACATCCTCGGCCTATATGAAAACATTAAATGAGAATGAAAAAGCAACTTGATGGAAACAAGTACATGTGCTTCCTGGAAAAGCTCCAAAGGTCATGAGGTAGACGAAATCAGTTATTGATAATTGTTAAGTTCTTGATCTAGATTTATAGTTAAAGGCAGTATGTCTAGTCTCTACTCTACTTGCAAGATATATGGATTTCAAATTAGGCTTCATAATATTATGAATTAGACACTGAAATATATTTTACAAGAGATTTTGAATTTACCTGTTTCATCGAGCGCCAAAGGAAAATCCGTCCAGTACTCTGGCCGCGAAGAAATATCGTTCACAAAATTTAGAACCTCATTCGTAATTCCCGGCGTATCATCAATAACCTCGTCTTCGAATTCGTCTTCTTCTCCATCATCATCGGCAGAACGTCTCCGAAACGGCAGCAAGTTAGAAGCAAACCTGGAAATCTCTCCAACAGCCTTGTTGCTATTAACAGAGAGCATCGAGAAGCCGTTTCTCAAGCCACCGCCAATCTCTGCAAGATCATTGCGAATTCCTTGAAGCGTTTGAGACGGCGACGAAAAATTCGAACTCGAATTGGAAGAATCGGCGGCAGAAACGACCGCCGAGGACGGTTGTGGAGCAAGAAAGTTGGCGAAGCCGCGTAGCTGGCGGCTCAGCGTCTTACCGAGTGCGGAGAAATCGTGTTTAAGAGAAGGATCAGCGGTGGTGGTGAAAGTAACGCATTCCGACGGGGAAGATGAACCGTTAAAGTGCGATTGGGCTGAGATATCATCATGGGTGGCTTGGAGAGACTTGAACAACCAAGACATGGTTATTCACAAATTGTGATCGTCAGAATTGTTAGCGAAGGAAATTGAAAAAGAAACGGAGGGAGAGCATTAAGGAAGATGTTTGGAAATGGCGAAGAAACTCGTCTGTTTCTTTGATTCTCCTCTTTTCGGCTCCGTTTATCTCTGCCAAAAGTCACTTTCAAAGTTCTACAGTTCTATTCTTCAACTTCTGTTTTGATCTCTCTCTTTGCCAAAGTCCCTATTTCATCCGGCTGCAGATTCTAATTATCCTCTGTGGAATGTTACACAATAACCAAAATCTGCACGGGCCCACACCGCTCAATTACCGATATACCCTCCAGTGAATCTTCTCCATTGATGGAAAAGTATCTTTTAATTCTTGCCTTCTACATCTTCTCTAGCTTTAAAAATATAACATTTATACTTTCCAATTTTAAGTTTTTAGTTTAATATTTATTCCGATTTAATCCTAAATTTTTAAATATTACGATTTTATATTTATCATTTAGGTTTTTTTTTTTTTTCTAGATTTCACTATTTTATATATTTACTCTCCAATTTTTCCTAATAATCACTTTCGTTTTTTTTTTTTACTTTCAATTAATTAATTTAAAATAATTTTGAAATGATATTTTAAAATTTATTTTAATAGTAAAATTAATTAATTATAATTCTCTAAATTAATATATAGATATTAATTTTAAAAGCCAAAAGTAACTTTTAATAAAAAAAAATCAAAACAAAACTCAAAAATAGAAATGTAAAAACTTAGACACGGGATAGAATTTAACTTAAATTGTAACGATAAATGGAAACTAGACTCTAAATCTAGTGACCAACAAAATATTTTTTTTAAATTAAATTACTAAATTTTTTTGAATTTTGATATTTATGTCTTTTATGTCCATGAAATTTGTAAAAATCTCTAATAAAGTTTTAGAATTACAGTTAGTTCAAAATTTCAATTTTGTGTCTAATACTTTTAAAAAAATTAATATTTTGAAATTTTAATTTATGTATGTAAATCTAAATTTTATGTTTAATAGAATCATAAATTTTTAATTGGCTTGATTTAATGATTTTAAAATTTTCAAAAGTTTTTTTTAGTTCCATACCTCATCTCATAATATAATAGAGTAGAAGAGAAAAATCTTGTAAAATAAATTGGAGAGAACTTTTTAAATAAGAAAAAAATATCTCAATCCATTTAACAACAGAAATCTTGAAAAATTAGGACAAGTAATAAAAGGGAAAAAATTATAAATTATAAAAAAAGAAATAAGCAAGGAAGAAAAATAACCTATGCCTTTGTTGTGTTTTAGGTAATAAGAAAGAAAAAACAATAAAAACGCTCCAAATTTCTACATTTGATATGTCAACTAATTTCATATTCTTGACATTTTTAACCTAGTAAAGTATATAGCTTGAGGAATAGATGTACTTGAAATGTTACTATTTATGGATCTAACATGTATATTATAAGGAGACTTAATTATTTGCATGCTTGTTTTGAGTTTCCTACTATTTTGGTCTGGTCACTATTTAGTCCAGTCTTTTTTGTTTGTAGATAAAATTATTAATTTGATTTGAAAACGTATTTTTTTAAAAAAAAAAAAATTCAAAACTAACGAGAATCAAAAAATTTATTATTTCAATATCTATGTTAAAGAAAAAGATATATAAAATCAAAATTTGAAATCTAAGAGATCGTTTGATATCCAATTAAATTTTCTGTTTTCTTAATTTTAAAAACATTTTTTTTAAAAATGAGTTTCCGTCTTTGAAGATGTGTGTTTTCTATTTAATATAAAATGGAGATTTAATTATTAAAATTGTTGTGTGGCCAGCGATAAAGTATTTGATGTATTTTTCTTCCACCTCTCCTTTAGTCTTTCGCTTTCTGCTTGGCTTGCTCTTTGAAGCAAAAAGACGAAGAAGAGCAGCACCCTAATTCCTATGTTAGGGTCTTCGTTCCCTGGTCATATCTCTTTCTTTTTGTGAAATAATAACGTATAACCATCTACTCCCAACGCACATACCCTAGTCTGGTGACTTGTAAAGTCAGTCCCCCAAGTTTTAAAAAAAAAAAATTTAAAAGTTACTATTTTTAGTTTTCAAATTTAGTTTTTAGAAACTAGTTTTCAAATTTTGGCTTAGTTTTTAAATTATTGGTAAAAAATAATAATAAAGGAAGAAATTTGAAGGTGGACGTAGTTTCTATTAGGTTTAATTAAAAACCAAATAATTACCAAACGGGGCCTAAATAGTTATTAACGGTTTTATTAAACAAAAAACCAAATAGTTACTCAACGAGGCCTAAATATTAATTGCTCTAGAGGGCTGTTTGGATCAACCGACAGAAAAAATGTTTTTTAAAAAAATTATTTTTATTTAAATTATTTTATAAAAATGTTTTCTATAAGTGATTTTGAGATTTGAAATTTATAAGGATATATTTTTTTAGTTTTATTTCATAAATTATTTTTCAAAAAGTTTGTAGCATGATTAAATACCTACAAAAAGTTATTGTTTCTCTTGGCTAAAATTTTAATATCATAAATATATACACAACATGATGAGGTCAGAAATAATAATGTGTTAAATTACATTATTAGATTTATGTCTTTCTTTGTATACTTTATTATTATTATTTTATTTTATTATATTTTTTTTTTTAAGTTTACATTTGTTTTTATCTAAAAAATCTTTACTCCCTAGTCAAGAAAATGTGAAAATGCCTCTTTCAATTTTCAACATCTCAATCAATAAATCAGAATCGAAGAAAAGTTATTTTCTTTTCCTTTATTCCCTCATAATTCACATGTGAGAATATAGATAAAGTGTTTTAAACAATTAATGCAATATAAGAAACAGGTTTGAAAAATGAGAGATTATATCGAAAATTTATAATTAAAATATATAAGAATAAAATAAATGCAACAGTTAATTTAAATATTTGATTACTGTAGTTTTTAAATTCACCCACTAGTAATGAATCATTAAATTTGGTTGGTAACCATTTAATAGTTGTGATTTTATTTTGTGAGTGATGTAAAATTGAGGAGTAAAATGACGGAAAAATTGAGTACAAGAATCTAAAAATTATAATTTTAAAATAATAAATAATAAAATAATATCAAAGTAATTAAAATAACCAAATTAAATAAAGTAAACTCAAAATAAACTAAACTCAAAATAAACTAAAATAAAAAAGTGAGATTTTATGGAAAATGAAATTTCTCAAAATTCACCCATCTTTTCTCTTCTTTTCTCTCAGGGTGTGTTACAATATCCATCAGAGACTTTATTTATAAGCAATTTGGCAAATAGATGGTAGAGCTTTATGGCCACACATGCCTTTAGCCACTAAGGTACATCTATTTACAAATATAATATTTATAATAGTCCCCCTTGGATATGGTATATAATACTCCCATTAGATATTCATTATATATTATATGAAATATGCCTCGTTAAAACCCTACTAAGAAAAATCAATGGAAAAAAAATCATAGTGAAGGAAAAGTAGTACATATTAGATATAATCTAATGATTTTAAAAGAATACAACACATTTGCTCTCCTCGTAGGAACATTGAGATCTCTGAGTCCCCGCATTCCAATGTTCTGCAATGTTCTGCACCAATTTTTCAAAGTTTGCGGTTGGTAATGATTTTGTATATAAGTCTACCAAGTTATCCTTCGAAACAAATTTGTTGTACATTGATGTCGCCATTTTCTTCAAGATCATGAGTGTATAAAAGCTTTGGTAAAATATGTTTTGTTTTATTTCCTTTAATAAATCCTCCTTTGATTTTGGCTATACATGTTTTGTTGTCTTCGTATAATGTTGTTGGATGATTTTTACTGGAAAAAGCCACATGTTTCACGAATGTGTTGAGTCATTGATCTTAGCCATACACATTCTCTACTATCTTCATGGATTCAAGAATTTCAGCATGATTTGAAGAAGTTACTGTTATCTGTTTCACTGATTGCTAGAATAGATAACATGTTTGAGATCTAACTTTGTGTGAATCAGATAAATATCTAGAATATGCATAACCAACCAAGTCAAAATTTGATTTATTTGAATAAAACAAACCCATATCGATCGTTCTTCAGAGATAACGGAGTATATGCTTAATTCCATTCTGATGTCTTTTTGTTGCAGAAGAATTGTATGTAGCTAATAAATTTAATGAAAATGCAATATCTAGTCTTGTATTATTAGCAAGATACATAAATACACCAATTGCACTAAGATATGGTACTTCATGACCAAAAAGTTCTTCATTATTATCTCGAGGTTGAAATATATCTTTCTTCACATTTAGTGAACAAACTTCCATTAGAATGTTTAATGGATGTGTTTTGCCCATATATAATCTTTTTAAAAATTTTCTTGACTGATTAACAAATATCCCATCAGCTAAATGCTAAATTTGCAATCCAAGGCAAAATTTTGTTTTTTTGAGATCTTTCATCTCAAATTCAAGATATTCTATTGCATTTGAAAGCTCTTCAGGAGATCCAATTATATTTAGGTCATCAACATATACAGATATAATAGCAAATCCTGATTGTGATTTCTTTATAAAAACATATGGACATATGGATTATTTTGATATTCTTCTTTCAACAAATATCCACTCAGGCAATTGTACCACATTCGTACTGATTGTTTTAATCTAGTGATCCCTATAACTTTATTGAATATAGTTCTCGAGAATTTGATTTATGTATTTCAGGTATTTTAAATCATTCTAGGATTCTCATATAAATGTTATTATCAAGAGATTCATCATATAAATATGCTGTGACAACATCCATAAGATGCATGTCCAAATTTTCATACCAATTAAATATCTTAATGTAATTGCATCCATCACTGAAAAATATGTCTCCTCATAATTAATACTAGATCTTTGTGAAAAACCTTATGCAACTAGTCTTGTATTATATCTTGTGATCTCATTATTTTTATTTATTTTTCTCACAAATACACATTTGTATCCCATAGATTTGGCATTTTCTGGTGTCTGGATGAGTTTAATTCTGGCTCAATTGGTTCTTTCCACCGAAGCCAATCTTTTCTATGTCGACATTTTTCAATAGATTTTGGTTCAGGATCCTCATTTTCAGATATAATATCAAGTGCAACATTATATGCAAAAATGTTATCAATAATTACATGAATTTGGTTCTATCTTTTCCCTGTCATGACATAATTTATTGAAATTTCATTATTATCTTCATGTATTTCACATTCTTCACTAATTAGATTATCAGTCATGTCCAGAGTTTCTTCGTGGATATTTACATCCTCAACCAAGTTTTTTTTACTATCGTTTATTTTTCTTTTCCAAGGATTTTTATCTTTGGAACCCACTAGTCTACCAGGCTTCTGGCGTGTTCCAAATTAATTAGTGACAATTTGTTGTGTTAGGATATCAATTTTCGATGGAACATTTGCAACGGGTATATGTGATTTAGTTACTTTATTTGCATTTATAAATGCATATGCTAATTGATTTGCTATATTTTGCAAATGAATTATTTTCTGAACTTCAAGTTTACATTGATTTGTACGGGATCTAAATGAGACAATAATGATGCATTCCATGCAATTTACTTTTCCAACTTCTTAATTCCTCCCTCTAATGTTGGAAAATTTGTTTCATTAAAATGACAATCAGCAAATCATGCAGTAAATACATCAGCCGTCAGGGGTTCAAGATATTTAATAATTGATGGGGAATCATATCCAACGTATATTCCTAGCCTCCTTTGAGGACCCATCTTAGTACATTGTGGTGGAGCAATTGGAACATATACTGCACATCCAAAAATTCTTAGACGAGAAATATTTGGCTCCTGGTCGTAAACTAATTGTAATAGTGAGTATTTATGATAAGCTACTGGCCTAATGCGTGCAAGTGATGCAGCATGCAAAATAGCATGTCCCCATAGAGATGTAGGAAGCTTAGCTCTCATAAATAATGGTCTAGCAATTAATTGCAAACGTTTTATAAATGATTCTGCTAAACTATTTTGTATATGAACATGAGCTATAGGACAACATTTATCCCAATTGACATACAATAATTATTGAAAGTTTGGGATGTAAATTCACTAGCATTATCAAGACGAATGATCTTAATTGTATAATCAGGAAATTGTGATCTAACTTAATTATTTCAGAAAGTAATCTTGCAAATGCAAAGTTTCGACTTAATAATAAGCACACGTGCGACTATCTACTAGATGCGTCTATTAATACCATAAAGTATTTAAATAGTTCACTTGATGAGTTAATAGGTCCACATATATCACCATGAATTCGTTCCAAAAAATGCAGTGATTCAGTTCTCACTTTAGCTAGTGATGGTCTAATTATTAATTTGTCTTGAGAGCAAGCATCACATAATAATTCACTAGATTGAAGAATCTTCTAGTTCTTTAATGGGTGCTCATTTGAATTTTCAATGATTCTTCTTATCATTTTAGATTCTGTATGACCAAACCGGTCATGCCAAATTATAAATATATCTGGATTAATGAACTTCAGGTTCATTGTGGCATATATTTCAATGACTCGTATATGAGTATAATATAATTCAGAAGATAAAGCAAACAACTTTTCCAATATACGTTTTTCACGTGAGACAGGAGATATGATATAAAGATATTCTATATCATTTTTCCTATTAGTCTCAATATGATAACCATTGCAATGTATATCTTTAAAACTTAATAGATTTTTCTTTGATTGACTAGAGAACAATGCACTGTTAATTGTAAATTTTGTTCCTCTAAGCAAAATAATATTTGCTTTTCCAAATCCTTCAATAAGGTTCATTGTCAATTTGGAAAAATATTTTTTATTTGTAAGTATTGTATGTGTAGTTGCACAGTTTGCCAAACATAGATCTTCATTCCTCATGTTTTAGTCACTCAATATATGAAAATTGTCCATGATTCTTCATTTAAACAAGATAATTACAATAAGAAAAACAAAACTTGAAATACAAGGTTTAACTTAAAAAAACATGAAAGATAGATAGATAAAACAATTCTACAAAAAAAACATGAAAGATAGATAGATAAAACAATTCTACATATTCTCAATCAAAAGAAACACTTGATATGCCATCATTTGTGCTGATTTTCTCTTTAGGAGATTCAAATAAGTTCGCCACATCCAAATTTTTCATATTGGATGGGTCAAATATATCATTATCCTAGTATGCAAAATTTGCTTCCACATTTTTCCCTTTTTACTTCGGGGAAGCTTGATAGAGATGAACTAGGTGTTTTGATGTACGACAAACACGAGACTAGTGCCAGTCATCCCGCATTGGAAGCATTTATGCTCATCATTTTTGAATTTTTATCTTGTGGAGCTTTTCCTTTATGATAATCATTTCGGGTGGTTCTTTTGAAATTTGGATGATTAGAATGACCACCACGAAAAAAAATAATTATTTCTTTCTCTGCCACGGTCATGACCATGACCACGATCTCGACCACGATTATTAAAATTTACAGCATTCACCTCAGGGAATGGTGTTGTTCCAGTTGGTCGAGATTCATGGTTCTTCATCAATAACTCATTATTTTGTTCAGCCACAAGAAGACATAAAATTAATTCAAAATATTGTTTAAAACCTTTCTCTCGATATTGTTGCTGTAGGAGCATATTCGAGGAATGAAATGTAGAAAATGTCTTCTCTAACATATCCGCATCAGTAATTTTCTCTCTGCATAACAGCAATTTTGAACTAATTTTAAATAATGCGGAGTTGTAGTCACTTACTGTTTTAAAATCTTTGAGCCTCAAATGCATCCATTCATAACGAGCTTTAGGACGAATGACTATTTTCTGATGATCATATCTCTGTTTTAAATTCTTCCACAAGATACATGGATCTTTTAATGTTAAATATTCCATCTTCAATCACTCGTGGAGATAATGGCGAAAGAAAATCATAGCTTTTGTTTTTTCCTGAAGGGATGTTGCATTTCCCTCTTTAATTGTTTATCTCAGGTTCATAGATGTATTTCAGCATCAAGCACCATGACAAATAATTATTTCCATTGGTGGCAAGGGTTGCAAATTCTATTTTTGTAAGATTTGCCATGATAACACTATTACAAAGAATTATATTTATATTAGTAATTTAATATATACTAAACATGCAAAACAACGTTTAATTTACTAATTATAATAAAGAGAAAATGGCATACCTTCAGAACCTACCTTCAACTGGAAAACGGCAAGAGCTCGTGCTGATAACATGTTGTAAAATTGAGGTGCAAAATGACAGAAAAACGAGAGCACGAAATCGAGAAATTATAATATTAAAATAATAAATAATAAAATAATATCAAAGTAATTAAAATAACCAAATTAAATAAAGTAAACTTAAAATAAACTAAAATAAAGAAAGTGTGATTTTGTGGAAAATGAAATTTCTCAAAATTCACCGATCTTTTCTCTTCTTTTCTCTCCAATGTATGTGTTACAAAATCCAACGAAAGCCTCTATTTATAGGCAATTTGGCAAATAGGTTGTGGAGCTTCATGGCCACTAAGAATGTATTTGTGTCTTTAGGAGACACATAAACTTTAACCACTAAGCTTGGTTACCTAATGAACATCTATTTACAAATATAATATTTATAATAGTGTCATATTTATAATAAAATTAGACGATTAATCTGCAAGTTTGAAAAATGAGAAATTATAGCGAGAAAGCAATCCTTTATGCAAAAATTTAAAATTAAAATAGAGTATCTAAAATATATAAGAACAAAATAAATTCGACCTTCAATTTAAATATTTGATTAACTGAATTTTTTTAATTCATTAAATAACAATTTAATAGTTCTACTTTTAACAATTTTAAAAATTTGCGTGAGTATATATATATATATATTTGGTTTCCAGTAATTTATAGTAGTTTTTCTTGTTTTAAATTTAGAAAACAAAACAAAAAGGTTGAGGAGAGTAATAGAACTTTTTAAAGTTTCCTTTGTAAATATGGTAAAATAGTTTTAGATTTGGTAAAATAGCAAATTGATTTAGTTTTATGTTTTTCTAATTTTAAAAACGGTTTTTAAAATCGTTAAGAAATTTAAAAGTGGAAAAAATCGTTTTAAAAAACAAGTTTCTATTTGTCAATTGCGCGTGTGTTTTCTACATAATATAAAATGGAGATCCAATTTTTAAAATTACTCCCTGGTCAATGCCAAAACATTTGGATTTCTAACTTGCCTAATCAAGCTTTTGAAATTACGTGGATACAAACATGTTTTTGGTTATTTAAAAAAAAGAACAGAAAAAAAATTAGAAATCAAACATATATGGATTTTTAGTTTTTAAAAACCGAAAGCAGAAAACGATTTTTCAAAAACTAAACACTAAGTGGTTACAACAAGAAAAATTATTTTGAATTTTACTTATTTTTAAATTATTTTTAAAAAAAAAAGTTCGTGGTTGTTTCTGTTGGCTAAGATTTTAATATTGTAAACACACTGTTTTCTTTATTAAAAAAATGTTTTGGAAATCATATATATGAGATAGCATGATGAGGTCAGAAAATAATAATGAATTAAATTACTTTATTAGACTTATTTCTTTCTTTGTATCTCTTTTATTACTTTTTCCTTGAAGTTTAGGATTTGTCTTATCTGACAAATCTTTATTCTCTAGTCAAGAAAATGTAAAAATGTGTATTTCAATTTTCAACTTCATAAGATGATCCTACATCTTAAATCATAATGGAAGGAAAGTCTTTTTCTTTCTTTCTTTTTTCTCTCCCGAGTCATAAGTGAGAATATAAATAATGTTTTCGAGTACGTATCCTCCTCAAATAATCGCTTTTTGTATTTTTCATATATATTGTTAGTGTAAATTTTTGTACATATTATTGAATAATAACTTAATTAGAATACTCTCGCTTTCTTTACTCACTCACAATCACTCTCACTTTTGCTTCCTCACTCTCGTTCTCACTCGCTCTTTTCCTCACTCTTGCTCTCATTGTCTATCAGGGATAGACAATGATAGAAGCCTATCACTGTCTCCTGATAGACATAGACAGTGATAGAAGTCTATCACTCTCTAACTCAATAATGAAAACTCTGTTGTTTATCACTCCCTAACCCAGTAAAGAAAACTCTATTGTAGTCTTTGATAGAAGTCTATCACTCTCTAACCTAGTAAAGAAAACTTTGGTGTAGTCTTTCTTATTTTAAGTTTCTTAATGTTATATCTTAGATGTTAGATGTGTTGGACCGGTATGGCAACCCTAGAGGAGCGGTGAATAAGGTTTAATTAAACTTATTACTAAATATGCTCAAATTAAACTAATTAAATTAATAAGAACCTTAATTGATGCTAAATATCAAGATTGATAAAAATCTATGAAACACAAGATTCAATCAATCTCAACCTAGAAGAATAGTAATATATAACATGCTATTAAAAATTAAATGTAAAATTAATTGAGAAAGAGTTGGAGAAGAAGACATTATGATTTTTATAGTGGTTCGGTCAAACTCGACCTACATCCACTTTCCCAAGCGCCTCTTGGGATTTCGATTAAAAATCTCCTTTGACTCTTTCCACGGATGAGAGTCGAACCACTACCTTACTCCTTTTTCGGGTTCAAGAGCAAACCCGATCCTTTCCAAAGGTTAGGATCCAACCGTTACAATATTCTTGAAGCTTTAAATCACACACTAAAACTCTCTAAAAAGAGTAGATGTACAAATTTGAACTCACAATACTTAATCCTCACAATACAATAAAAATATCTCTAGAATAAGATGAAAAGAAAGAAATTTGAGAGCTTGGAGAGAGCAACAATGGTGGCTTTTTCAATTTTTAAGAATGGTAAAGTTGTAAAAGTTGGAAAATTTTTTTGGAAAAGATGAAGTTTAAAAAGAGAGAGAAGTGAGGTAAAAAGTGGCTTTTAATTTAGGTCATTCGATTGATCAAAAAGTAAAACTAAAGGTGGAGATTAAAAGTAAAAAATATTTTTTTATTATTATTTTAAAGACAACTAGCCGTTAGACAGAAATATATATAATATTAAATTATTTTTCTTTTCAAACCAACTAGCTGTTAGATACAAACATAAAATAATATTTCATTTTTTTAAAAAAAAATATTTATTTTTAAATTCATTTTCTTTTTAAAATCATTTTCTTTTTAAAACCAATTCAAAAATCAAGAATCAACCATGTGTCACTCACTCCATAGCTCCAAGTGGGACTCTCCAAAATGTTTCAATTGGATGATTTGGCCACCACGTCACCAACTTGGGTAATTTTCCGTTAGCCTTATTTCCACCATAACTTCTTCGTTTGAACTCCGATTTGGATGATTCAAGAGTTTTGAACTCTACACTATTCAAAATAATAAAATTGTTAATAAACAAAATCAGGTTTGTTATCATCAAAACATTAATCAATTAATTAAAATTAATTAATTTGAGACTAAGGGCTAAAAAGCCGAAAAGATGTTCTTGCTTACTTGTTATATTATTAATGATAAATCGTAGGATAGACAGTGATAGATAGTACTTTATCGTGTCTATCACAGTGATAGTATTTGTTGATAATTTGTTTTGCTCTTATCACTCACTTGCTTTTGCTCTCGCTTTCCTTTCATCACTCACAATCACTTTTATCTCTCTCGCTCTCGAATAATTTTGGTCGACGATGGAGAAGAAGAAGAAAAAAGAAGAACTGAAGAAAAACAAAGAATTGGCCGGCAATAGAGAAGAAGAAAAAGAAGAATCGGTTGGCGATGGAGAAGAATAAGAAGAAGAAGAAAAACAAGAAGAAGAAGAAGAAGCGGCCGACGATGAGGAAGAAAAGAAGAAGCGGACCTAAAACACCGATCGATGAAGACAAATAAGCCAATGAAGAAGAGGATGCCGATTAAACGAGGAAGTAATTGTAGGACATGAAGTTCAAATGACGAAGGTAGATTGATAATTTTTTTAAAAAATGAAGCAGCGTGTGCCCTATTCTCATTTTTTTTTTATTTCTTTAAACAGTTTCATTTTTTTTAATATTTGAAAAGGCCCTTTAATTGTTCGTAGTTTTTATAGTTTGAATTACAAATTCGATTATATTTCTTTAAATTATATGATACAAGTATAGAAAAAAAATCATTGATATACAAAATTAGAATGAAAATATATTTTTAGAAAACCAATTGTTATAAAAATATGGAATTATTCAAATTGTTATTGATTAAAACAATTAGTTAGAGATGGTGACATATTTATAGGAAAGCTAGAAGGCCGTATGTAGGTACTTTTAAACAAAAAGATTGAAAATGATTTTTAAAAAAATTAAAGAATAATTTATTTAATCAAATATATAAAAACAGGTAAGATTCTCTTAGAATTAATTTTGTACCATTAAAAAGGAGACTAAAAAAGGAAAGAAATTTTGAAGGGCGGTGGGAAGAGTGTTCCACCCAACAGGGTTTAAACTTTGATAGATATATAGAAGCACAAAATAAGATAGAGTGATATAAATTATTAAAATTATATTTAAAAAAAAGAAAAAAAAAAGCAATAATAATAATAATAATAATAAACGGTTAAAACAAAAATAATTTAAGAAATTGAGGTTATGCTTTCGCAGAAAAATAAGATAGAATGATCTAAAGTATTAAAATTATAAATTTAAAAAGAAAAAAAAGGGAAAATACGTTAAAAGAAGGAAAATGGAAAATAACAACCCTTAAAATAATCCATTTTAAAAAACACTAAGGCACTATTTGATAATCATTTCGCTTTTTGTTTTTGTTTTTTTTTAAGTTAAGCTTATAGGAACTATTTTTACCTCCAAATTTCTTTCTTTGTTGTTTAGTTTTTAGAGATGGTTTACAAGCTAACTTTTGAAACTTGTTTAAGAATTTTAAATTTGGTTAAAAATTCAACCATTGTATTTAAGAAAGATGTAAGTGAAAATATGGAAATATGGAAATATGCTTAATTTTCAAAAACCAAAAACAGAAAATGAAATGGTTACTAAACTGAGTCTAAATGGTCGTTTCTTTAGTTTAAAAAATTATGAACACGGGATACTCTTTGAAAAACATGTTTATATCACATAACACAAATTACAAATTGAATGTTGCAGTTTTTTTCCCCAAAGCCAAGAAATTGGATTACTTCTATCTACAAATTGTATCTCTTATCAATTTTTAAATAAAATTTTATATTATAAAATATATAAAAAAAAATTGAATATACCACTAATTTAACTAGTGCTATATCGTATAAACATCAATCCTACAAATTTGTCATATCCTTTTCTATAAGAATTTCTTTTATCTTTATCTTGTTGGAAATTATTTATTTTCTTTTCTCTCCTCAAAAAGAATTTATTTATTTTCTGGTACATTTTATCACTTGTATTTCAACCAAAAAAAAATAAAATAAAAAACTATATTAAATTAGTTTTTTTCTATCTAAAACAATGAATTTTACCAAATACAAATCAATTTAAAATCGAATACTAATTTCAAGCTTGTAAATTGAAACCAAACGTATTTTTAGATATAGTGGAAAAAAGAATTCATTTTTTTTTTTATTGAATTCTTTGGTTTTGAAACCAAATTCTAACCTTCGGTCTGAATTCTCCTCCTATATGCCATTATATATATATATATATATATATATTTTAATTCTCCTCCCATATACCATTTTATATATATTTTATCTTTTTCTAAAACAATGTTTATTACTTTATATTAAAACTTAGTTTGATATACCTTTTCAAATATTTAATTCAAAAAACTAAGTCATGTTAAAAAAATATAAGTGTTGACCATCACTTAAAATAAATTTAAAAGTTATTAATGTCTTTATTTTAAAAAAATATTGTTATAAAAAATATTTAAATAATAATTATTTTTTTAAAAACACCATGAAGTTTCCGAAAACAGACCCAGTGAATGGTAGAAGTAAAATCGGAGACAAAAACGACAGTTCCGAGACTAATATGAACTATTTGATACAAGTAAAATCAGGTGGTTCTTTTTTCTTTTTCTTTTTCTTTTTTTTTTCTTTATAAAGTAAATATCAGAAGTCGATTAAAAAAAATAAGAACATTTTTTTCTTTTGTCTTATACATTCAACTTCGTACTTCGTACCCTAATCTAATGATTTTCTCCAAATTCTGTCCGCAAAACAAAAAACGTTATCAACTCTGTTCCCTTGTCCCTTGCCATGTATATATTATATTAAAAAAGGGAAACCCCCCACTACTAAATATATTAAATTGTATTTTTTTTCTTTTGATTTTTTAAGTTTGGTAATAAGTTAGTCTCATAATTTTCTTTTTAAAAAAATTAAATTATAATATTAATCCAGATCTAAAAAAAATTCAAACTATAAAGAAAAAGACCATATTTGTTAATTAACTAAAAAAATACTGTAAATTTAATAAAATTTCTTAAATATATAGATTGATAAAATTAAACCAAACTATAAGTTACTAAATTGTCCATATTAAAGTACAATATCATCAAAACCTAAATTAAATTGTTAACTTTATAAAAGGTATTCGGTGAATTAATTTCCAATTCAATAGTGTAACCATACGGGCAAATATAACAAATTCTAACGAGTGTTTAAGATAGGACATAATTAAAATACTATTCTTTTATTTATTTTATTATTATTATGGGGGGGGGGGGGGGTGAATGTGAATATTCTGGGGCAAAAGATAACAATCCAAAATAATTCCTCGACGATAAATATCTAAATATCAAAAGTGGGTTCCAAATAAATTTGCTACATATTTGATTTTACAGAGACCTACATGAATAAGAAAAAAGGGGACAGCCTGTTTAAAAAGGAAGGAAAACAAAAGAAAAAAAAAAAAAAACTTAAAATTTCCTGCTTAATCCTTCACAATAGTGAAGCAGGTTGCCAGCAATTTTGCCAAGTATCTAAAACATTATTACCATCTTTCATGACACAAATAATCAATCGAAAGCCTGTCTCACTAATTATTATCAAAAGAATCTCATCCTAACTAAACTTAACTACTGCACATACACAACATATTGTACATCTGTATACTCCCATATTTAGCAGTCCCCAATCTCCAAGAATGATTGATCATTAACATTCCTATCAGAGTAAATTCTTTGAACGATGTTAAATGAGACCATATGGATTCGAAGCATGAACAGGCATACCCGGACCGTAGTTGTAGACGTTAGTTCCATGAGGATTTCCGAAAGGATTTGACTGTTGTGGTTGGGGGGCCATCATCATCATCTGCTGCTGCTGCAACATGTAAGCTTGCTGCTGGTTGGCCATAGCTGCCATTTGTACTGAATGAGGTGCAGCTACCGCAGTCGAGGCAAAAAAGGGATCATGGATTGGCTGTTGTTGCATCATGGAACCATGCACTGGAACTGGCTCCCATGGATTGTAACTCACGTTCTGATTGTTTCTTCTGATTGCATCATCATATAAGCTGTCTAAAGTAAGCAAGTCCAACCCTCCGGCCTTTGGCAATGAATTCAAAGCAAATATTAGAACATCATAAAATTTGGGCGAAGAGAGAATTGAAACGTTGTTTAGAAGTCCAAGCAGTAGAAAACTAATGGCTTGACGGACAAAGTTAGATGTAATGATGGAGTACAAGTGAGAAATATTACTGATTACATTACTAGTGTATATATTCAATATGAATTCAAAATTGTATGTTTAATGGATAAGATAAGTACCAATTTGCTAGTAGCAGCTACACTTTCGTTTGAGCTTGGTGCTGTAACGAGTGCCAATTCCCAGCCTGTAGTTGCAGTACCATTAACTTGGCTTGGAGCAGAACTGGTTTGTTGATCGGCTGTGATCACAAGCAGAAATATTACACTGAGCTGACTCCACGTGTATACGAATTCCAATAACCACACAAGTTTTAAAGTTCAATATTTGTTTACTGACTTCTAAATGCAACTTCACATAAAAGATTGATTACGTCAAATTTAGCTTCTCCTGAACAAATATTGAATTGTTTTCTATTGCTACAAAACTTTGAAGAAAATGCGTAAAATGAGAAGAGAACTACCAACTGGGACAATAGCCAACGCCAGAGAGTTCTTCTCATCCAAATTGGAAGTAGCCTCAGGTACAGGATCATTCAAACCCTAACCAGAAACAGATAATTATCTCAGACAATGTATTTCTAGAAAAATTATCTCGCTACAAATAAATTCTTACAAATATATTTGTAATATTTATAGTCTACTTTTATTTACTTTAGTGTTTGTTTATTTGAAATGTTCAAAATACCTACGTCATAATATACTAATATTAGGGATCGATTAGCTAAGAAAGAAGCTTACCAACAAGTCAGGTTGTTCATTTACGACTGGTTCTACTTTAACTGGTTCAGGTGGTGGGGGAGACGGGGCTGGTGGAGGTGCCACCGTTTGTTCCACTTGCGCTGCTGGTTCCTTCTTGTACTCGATAGCCAAAACTTCTTTAGGGGCAGCCAGTTTATTATCAGCAGCCTGCTTTTGTTTATTACGATGTAAGAAAAAGAGTTCAGGTGGATATTACATATTGGAATTAACCGACTATACGAAGGCGCAGAGAACAAACAAATTGGGAGAGAAAAAAACAAACAAACAAACACCAAACTGACCTGTTCCTTACGAACTGTTGAAACCCGTGGAGCTTCTTTTACATATTCTTCCATGGCTTGTAAAAATGATGCAGGAGGCTTCAAAGTGGCACAGAAGACACAGAACTTAGTACTTTTTTAGGGGAAATGTAAGACAGATAGCAAAGGGAGGACAATGTACCTGTTCAATCTTTATAAACTTCTCACCACGCCCAATATCAAGATTTTTACAAACTTCATAGAATTCAGAAAGCCTCTCCGCCTGCAAAAATGGAGAAAGTTATGCACCATGTCTACAAACTCTTATCTTGTGCACTACTATGATTGATGAAAACAGCAACCACACTGCCAGTACCTGCTGGCCAGCCCTCCTATAAATATCCAGGGCTTTCATTGCATCTTGGCGTTGCATCTCAAAAAACTGAATATTTTGGCCATGTTAGTTTCAGTTTTTGCATGTCAATCAAGCTTATCAGATAATCAGAACAATTCTTACCTTGTCAACTAAATTGACTGTTCCATCACTGATGGCTTGATAAATTTTTATGCTCTCAGAAGCAACCTACAAAAAGATAGAAGATATGAGAATCAGAAGGATCATCCATGCAACCGAGTAAAGCTTTTTCAATGGGCCTGCAAGATCATAAGAGGTTCCTACCAATGAAAGGGCCATCTGAATTACAAAGTTATGAACTGCGGCTCCTTGTGGCTGCAGCAAAATAAAAAATTGTTCCACAATAAATAAAAAGAAATCCTGGAAATTTTTCTATTTAAAAATAGAACCATACAACATATTATTTTCAGTAGTAAAAACCTAGTCACCAGGAGATAATGACGTCTATCCGAATATAAAGTCATGAATTACCTGACAACCAAGTACCCGATACAGAAGCTCTTGTAATGCTGGCAACTGCTCAAGCAACTCGGCAGTGTCTAGATCTTTGGTTCTCTGCATCATTATCCATAAAATTATTAACTCAATGTAGCTGAAACAGCATTCTCAATTATGAAACCCAAACAGCAATTAGATGTAGTGTATTGGTGACAGGCCTCTCAAGGAAACTTCTGATGCTTTATACTCTCTGAACACAAGATGAGGTTCAAGCAAGCTTGGTCTCATTATTAATCTTCTAGGAACTTAGGCTTTAAAAGGAATCATAAAGGAAAGACACAGGCATGATACTTCCAGTGCCTTTTCTTCTCTTTGTCCTCTTTGGTCAATCATATCATTAGACAAATCCAAAGCATCCAAAGGATATTGCAAGATTTATTTGGAAATGAAGGTTTCAAAGGAAGTTAATTCCTTTCTTGGACTCTTTTCCATCAGAAATCAATATCTTAGAAAGTATCTCTTATAAAAAGAAAGAAAAGGAAACGGAAAATTTTCCTTACTCCCCTCTTTGTGCTTTCTATCTCCCAAGGAACATGAAACCCTGGACCAACTTTCTTCCTTGTGCCTTTTTCTATTACTTTATTCACCTTCGCTTTCAAACAATAAAAGTTTGTTGGTGCCACCCTTGCAGTACTGGTGCTTTTTTTATGCAAAGTGTCCTTTTTTCATCGGAAATAGGAAGACCTTAAGGAGACTTGTGGTGGTAGTAGTTTTTCGGGCAAATTGAGGGGAGAGGAACAGAGGCACTTTTGAAGCAACATTTTCCACACCACAAGAGACTTTTAAGAAAATCATTTTCTGGTCTGAGGTCTCCCTATGATGTACTATTTCTAAGGCTTTTTGTGATTGTTCCTCACTTAACAAGCAAGTACACTTGGGGAGTGTTTTGTAACTCCTTATTAATTACATAGGAGGTTCCCTCTTCCGCCTTTTTATTATTCTTGAATTATTAATATTTGTTTCCTATTAAAGAAAATATAAATTAAAAAATTTTTAAAATAAAATTAAAAAAAAAAAAAAAAAAAAAAAAAAAAAAAAAAAAAAGGAAGAAAGAACCCTTAATATGTTTTTGGTAAACACAAGTTGGTGCATGTACCAACTGGGAAAGGAAGTAGTAGTTTAATCTCCTAGAAAGCAAATTAAAAGATCAAATGAAAATAAAAAGGATAGTTAACCAACTAAACAAAGTATTTCCTTACCGCACGATCTGTCTCAACATCATACTTCAGCACACGGAAACATTCCAACCTCTCCTCCAAAAATAAGGCATATGATCGTACCCAAGCAGAATAATCCCATGCTACATGTAGCACACGAAATGTTTCAGATTGAGATTTTCATTATTTTTAAATTATCTTTTTCAACTCTAGTGCCTTAGAGGAGGTACCATTAGCACTGGAATCATCTTTAAAATGAGATAAATTAAGCATGTGGTTTCTTCTCCTGCCATAGTTAATCAGTTCTTCATGAAATGTGGGGTCCACTTCCCGCAGAGCACGATGGATAACAACCAAAGTTTTTAATGCAACCTACGCAGTGAAAGCATAATCAATTAAACAAATTACTAAGCACTACAAGTCTTAATTGGAGATGAAATCTAAACCCAAGCCATCTAAATTTGGAATATACAATGAGTCACTTTCAGATGAACGAACTGTGGTCTGCAAATGTTACTTGTCTATCGTACATAAAGCAGTCGGGTTAACACTATTCTTAATAACAGTTCCTATACTAATGTTACAGGTTTGTTGAAGTTGCAAGATAAATGCTTATCAGCCCTAATCAGATGAACACTTTCTTGGTATTAACCAACAACACCATCAATTTCACGCCCATGACAGATAGAGGTACTTTTATTTATCTTACTTTCCCTAAGACTTTGCAAACAGTGACAGAATTGAAGTAATAGACTGCAATGTCAACTGTCACACTTATCAGCACTATTAGCATGCACAATAATACAGATGATGTAAGCTCAAAAAGCTATAAAAGATTAAATGTGCACTTTGAAACGGGAAGGTATATAATTCTTTTGATAGCGGTTGATTTGAAAAGAATGCAGATTTGTAATGCTTATGATGGCAAAACATAAAGACTTACTGCCCAATTATGTGTCTTAGATAATCTTCTTGCCAAAGCATGGATGCAATATGCAACATCAGCTCTGGGCCTGGTAGCTGAAATAGCTGCAAATATAGCTGCAAAGAAGTCCAAAACCATCTTATTATAATATTATGGTTTCTATTTTCGAATAACACCAAATAGAAGGGCGTCAATGAACACACCTCGTATATGTTTTTCCTTTGCAGGACGTTCAACATGATTTGTTGACTTAACTATAGCAATGTCTAACTCCTGAATTCAACAGCGTGCCAAGAACGTAAGATAGATCCAGGCTATTGAGATGAAATGAGAGTAGGACTTACAGTACCTTATAATCACTGTTAACTTTAGCTAATGAAACTGTGGTAGTATCCTTCAGGGCTCCCAGTGCTTTTCTAAAGCTGTTCTGTGTACCCCCACCCGACATTCTCTCTCCCTCGCTGTTAATAAACCTACAGCAAACTCAGCAATTTGATATGGTTGGCCTTGCACAAACAAAAACTATACATAAAAATGTATTATAATACATTGCATTATGCATAAATCTTAATAAATAATTAACAGCACGATTCTTCAATTGATCTGCCCATTCAAAGACACCATTGAAGCAAACAGAAATCCGTCAGGGAATAAAAAATCATAATAAATGCCATAACCATCAGCAATATTTTCGCCGACACACAAAAAGTTAGAATTCCGGCAGGGAAAACAAAATTTCAAAAAACCGAATTAAAAAAGTAGAAACTCAAATCTCAAAACAATTATTTCTAGAGTTACGCCATGAATTCATCAATAAATATACATTTACTGTGATTGAAAACACAGATAGAAACGTCAATAAGCTCAAAAGGGAAAGGTTGGAATAGAACTGAACGACCTAGATTGCACTAAACCTAAGCCAAAAGTGTGCCGTTACAAGTATATATTAGGAAAATCAAACAAAAACTAGATTGAATATAAAGATCTAATCAAGTAGAGCAAGATTCAACGCAACACAAAACCGCATCCACAGTTGAAGCTGAGTTGAGAAACACAAAATCAGAAACAAATAAAAGATCATAGAACTCGATATACCTCAAACTGAATCGAGAAAGAGAGAAGAAAAGGCGATCGGAGGTTAGTCTGCAACCAAAGAAAAGTCGAAAATGTGAAGCTCTCTATATGGTGGTCGTCGGCGTCTTACAGAGCTTTAATCATTATTTTTTTTAAATATTATTAATTTTTTTTAAAATTTTCTTTTTCTTTTTCTATTTTTTTTTCTTTTTTAAATTATAATTATTTTATATTTTTCTCTAAATCTGTCTCTTATAATCTTTGCTGTCAGAAAAATACGGAATTGTAAGAATTTGTACTGCGCCGAAGTTAAAATGGGAACTATTCTTCTATTACGCGTTTTCATTTGGTTCTTGCATCCCGTCTTGAGATCTTGCCACGTGTTGAGAAAGATGATGACCTGTCATCCACGACTTTGGAATAAAGATTATTGTAATATTTGACAATGACTAGTTGGAATTTTCTGAAGCTAATATGCTTATTAATATATATGATGTTTGATTTTAAATCCTGGATGACTATACTAATGGTCTCCAAAAAGGGTTTTAATATTTTCTTTACAAAATAAAAATTGGTTTTAATTAATTGTCCATCAACCGTGATAATACTCTATGGATAAAACATTCATTGTGTTTTTTAAAATTGAAAGTTATTTATTAAATCAATTGAATCTATTTTTTTTTTTTTTTAGGAAAAGTAAATTGAATAGTGATTAGTAATAACTCCTTATTAATATTAAATAGTCCGTTAAATTTAAATAATATATTACTATATATATCTAGGTTCAAGTTCAAAAGTATTCTTAGAATTTGCTTGAAATATAAAGTCAATTGAATAGTTGAGTTCGTTTCAAATCACCAAAGAGGGAACAATCGAATTGATCTTACTAGCTAAAACCTTGCAATTTTGGAGATTACATCCATGCTGAGTGGATATTGTACAAATCTCAAGTAAATGTAAGACAACAAGCTCTATAAAGAGTTTTATTTCTCCACTTCAAGAGTATGCAAACTAAACACTTCTTGTACTTAGATATCATAATGCATTAGTTCGATGCAACACCAATGATGTGAATTCTTTTACTCGTTGAACAAGATGTTGGGGAACATAATAAAGGGTAATGAATAACATAAACCATGTTACTACAATAAAAATACTTAATAGGTACGTAGGGGAAGAATAGTTGTTTAGAAATATTTAACACAAGATCCCAATTGTTAAACCAACATAAATATGTTAAATGACATGGGGAATCGAATCCCAATGCGTGGGGCTATATAGAAAATGCTTAAAATTTACATAGTACATACAAATCTTGCATCTATGGAACTTGTTTGAAAGGAAAGTTTGCTTAGAAATTAGAGAAAACCAAGGAAAATAAAAACTAAAAAAAAAAAAAAAAAAGAAAGGGACATCCAAGTTAGCTAAAGACAGCCCAGCCTTGAATTTGACCCATCACTCAACATTCTCACAACCCCTTCTGCTTTCCACCAGATTTTCCCTTAATTTAGGGATCTTAAACCCTTAACAAATTATATCAATACATGCCACCATAATATGACACTATTTTATAGTTACATCTATATGTAACCAAAATTACAAACATATTTCTATTTTATATCTAATTCTTTTTCTTTTTCTTTTCTTTTTTTTTTTTTTTTTTTTTTTATGGAAAACATCAATTTATATCACTTAATTTTAAGGGTTGTATCAATTTAAACATGAGTTTTTGTAAGTGTATCAAGTTACATCCTTGTTAGAAAAAATCTCGATTGAAACTTATAATTATATCAATCAAACTCCTTTACATTAATAATTCATAAATGAATCAATTTGAACTTCCTTTGAGAAATTGTCTATTCTGTAAAACTGACGTTGAAGGAGTATATGCGTGTTTGAGAATTAGTGCATAGATGATTTTTAATGAAGTGTCTAAATTAATTGGCTTATGAAAGTTTTGGAGTTTAATTAACTCGAATTATAAGTTCACATGATATTGGTCAAATGAAATCTGGAGAAGGGGATAAATTGATACACTTTTAAAAGTTTAAGATTTAAATTAATACAATTATTAGTTCAAGGTTTTAATTGATACAACTCCCAAAGTTTGGAGTATAAATTGGTACTTGTTCTTTCTTATTGTTATTAAATTAGGATTTGTTTGATAGACAACTTAGATTTTTATTTTATGTTTCAAGTGTATTCATATTTTAAATTCTAAAATGCATAATTATATTAAAAAATAAAACACATTTAGAAATATATTTATTTTTTTAATTTTAATAGGTATTATGTAATGTATTATAAATTATGCGGTATTACAAAATAATAATTATACAAATCTTTTAACCTAAAACATGTTCATAAATTTATGGTTATCAATATGTTACCAAACACATTTTTTTAAAAAAAAGTATTAAATTAGATTCTGAATATGTTATCGAACACATGCCTAAAAACATGAAATACAACATTGTTTTCGTTGAATCTTTTGTTTTCAATTTTTTGTTATCAAATTACCTACCAAACATGCACCTACAAATTTAACTTCTATGACTTGAAGAAAATTAGAATTTTTTCTCTGTAATTCTAAAAATTAGACTTTTGCTTCTATGATTTAATAAAATTGCATGAACAATCATTAAGAAAAATACTAATAGATTGAGATGCGTTAGAGTTAGCTATCAATTTGTTAATGAGCTACTATTTTGTATTGAAACTTTAATGCAGTTTCTTTACAAATTCTCAACTCCTTTTTCATCGAGAAATTTTACATACTAACTCTATTTATTGATTGTTACAAAAGTATCATTTAAAAATTATACATAACTCATAAAATAAATAAATTATTGAATGATGTGTCAAATAATCAATGAAACTATAGACTACATTAGTATTAAAAATTCCTTCCTTTTCCATCCTATTGTTACTTAACCCACCAACACTATAGCTAAATACAGAAAATCCACCAATGTCATAAATAGCTAACCAACTGATACTTAATAATGACAGAGACTATTTATGAATTCTCAATTAAACTATAAACATAAAAGGGCTAATCTTTAAAATCATATAAACTAAATCATTCAAATGACTAAATTTGTAACCTAACCTAATTACTTTCTTAGAACAGAATGTAACTTGGGTGGGTCGGTGGGGTCCTTTTAGTTCATAATCAAATGGGCTGTAATTTATTAATATTTTCTTTTGGCAATACAATTATTGCCATCTTTTTTCTGGTCATCATCCAGATGCTTTGGACCAACAAGCAAGAAAGAGTTGGGTTTTTTCCTTTTTTTTTTTTTTTTTGTGTATTTTAATAATAATAATAAATAATAAGAAGGAGTACTTTTGAATTATGTATAAATAAAACAATGTATTATGGTTGGCCTCCAGTTTGTCTTGTGTTTTTATTTAGAATTTAAAAGAGGAAAGGCTTTGGTGTAGGAATAAGATGGTCCTTTAAAAGACAGCTCATCCACCTCACAAATCCAAACGTCGGTTCGAATATTATGTCATTTCCTAAAGTTGACAATCCCAACAACACTTCAATTACAAACCCCACCGACAAATTGCCAAACATTATACATAATTTCATTACTCATGTTTTTAACAATATTCATATTTTAACTTTTATTTTGCTGGGTCAATTTCAACGTTCAAATTTTGTTTACTTCAAACCTCTTTTAACTTTTTAATACTTTCATTTTTATATTTCAATTTTGGTTCATCTTAATTATATTTTTAAAATAATTTATTTTGATCATTGTAATTTTAAATATTTATTTTGATCTACTTTTAATATGCTTCATTTTAGTTCTTGAAGGACTAAAATAGTCGTTCTTTAGAATTACAAAAACCAATATAGACATTTTGAAAGTGTTAGACCAAAATGAATATCTTAGAAGTATAAAAATCAAAATGAAGCAAATCCAATAATGGTGAGATGACAAATTCAATGGAGGGATGATAGACAAATATATATATAGTAAAGTTAATAATCTTGTAATAACGTGAGATTCTTTTTAATGATTTGGGACCTACTAAATTATATTCCGGAATTTTTTTTAACCAGAAATCGATATGTATTGTTAAAAAAGTTGAACTTTTTAGCCTTTTTTTCAAAAGGAAATATGACATAAATATGACATTGTCTTATTGTTTTCTATATTGTATGTGGATTTGAATTGAATTTTGACTATGTTACTTTTGTAAAAGCATTCAAATTTCTTGGCACATTTGAAAATGCATGTTTATAATATGCTATACATGTAAATATCTGTTTGATTTCCTAGATTTTATTGCTAAGCTTTAGACCTTCTTATTGTACTTCACTTAATAATTAATTTTACTTCTTTATGGCTGGGTTGAAAATTTTGAATGGATTGCTACTTTTGGTTACATTTGGTGGGATTCATTGATTTAGTTGTTGAGCTTTTCTAAGTTGTGTTGTTCTAGTTTTACCAATTGGTTTGCTAACCAAGTATAGAGGTAAATATGATTTTCTTTTCCCCTTAAATTATCCTAAGGCATGAACCATTCTAAGTTAATCTAATTGTAAATAGAGGGCATAACTTTGACAAAGGATTAAGAAGTTATAGATTCAATACATGGTGGTCACCTATCTAGGATTTAATATCCTACGTGTTTCTTTTGACACTCAAATATTGTAAGGTCGAACAGGTTGTCTCGTGAGATTAGCAAGATATACGTAAGCTGACTCAGACACTCAACAATATTAAAAAAAAAAAAAAAAATGTCTAGGGCATGATCCATCTATTTTTAAATGATATAAATGCTAACTTAAAAATTAAAATCCTTATAACTAATTCTACCAAAGATCCTACAAATTTCACTCCTACCTTTTTTTATCTTGACTTTCTTTATATTTAAGAGTGATTTTAAAATTGTTAAAATCACTTTTGTCATGTTTAAAATCATTCTAAAACATGCTTTAATCATTCGAAATCGACTCAATATTTAATGTTACTATTAAACACATTTTCATACGATTAAATTAATTTTGAAAACAATTTTTCAAGTTATTTTAAAAATGATAAAAATGATTTTATCAATTTTATAATACTCTAAAACATGTCCATTATTATTAAAAAAAAAATGAAAGAAAGATTGAAATCAAAACTGAAACTATATGTTTTATTAACTTATAAGAGTAAAAATTACAAATGATAAAGAAAATGGGATGATTAAAGAATACATAAATTTCGCTCAAGGTGCCAAGGGAGGATGGCTTCATTACCTTTATAACATTCTGTGCTGCAAAACCTCCGACTAAGTAACCTTTTATGTGCGAAAAACGGGACAGACTAATAGAGAAAAAGCTTCAAGATCTTTTAACTAGAGCAGTACCAAAATATGGGTGGTGATTGAACTCGAACGAAATCTTTAATGAGGGGTCAAGGCCCCCTACCTTGTGGATCAGGTTCAACGCGACACTGTTGTGCTCTGCAACTTGCTCGATCCTTCGGAGTTCGACAAGTCTTTCAGGGTCGTTTGAAAAGCTACTCCTCAATTCCTTTGCAATCTTCTGGGCATCCTTAAAGCAATTATATGTAACCAGGTTCTGTAGAACACAAAAGGGAGAGTTGAGTTTCTAACACATTAATGTACATTTTTGCATTACTTTCATAAAATCTAAATACCCACAGAAATGCGAGCCAAGCGAGTCGATTGCTCGTATGAATCGAATGTAATGTTGTCAGGAATGCAAGCCTTTTGTAGAAGCTCAAAATGTTGAAAGAATCTCTGCAGAAGAATATGTAATTTGTAACTTAGGACTAAATTTAATATAATGTTCAATCAGACCTTTGATTGAAAAGAACAGCAAAAATTTAGTTCTGATTTACGCTTTTAGTTAATGGCTTTGATTAAATATTTTATTAAATCAAGTGCAAACCATTGTTACTATTACTGGTGAAATGGTACTCACTCGTCATTCAATCTTGAAAATGAAGATTAATATAAGAACAAACGTTTGAAATTGAAGCTGAAGCCCGCAAACAGTTAGAGGCTTTACAGTAAAGTTAAGACAAAAACCTTACCTCATACTCGCTATTGAAGGGGCTTGGACTCTGTGCGATCATATGTTCATTCCTCAAAGCAGCAAGCATCTGAAAGATTTGATTAAACTGATTTATTGCAGCACATTGAGAAACATTCCAATTTCCCATTTCTTGCTTTCATTTCTTACTATTTTCCTATAGTCATTTATTACTTTTTCTTTCTCTTTTATACTAAGGAGAAGTTTACTCAATGACTATTTACAGTTCTCTAAAATATTTCTTTTTAAAATGAAGACTTTACTTGAAAATTCAATACATAAATTTTTCTCATTTTGAATTTGAAAAATGGCTACCAAATATATTTTTGCTCCTGAAAAATAAGAGTCAAGAAACAAAACAAAGAAAATTTGATGTGACAAACAGGCCTAGGAGTCTAACACGGCATTGCCAATTAAATTAGCAATTCTAAGAATATATGTATCATAACCATAATAAAATTATTCTATTTTTGACAGACAAACTTGTTTAAAAACATTTTGTGATGTTAAAGTAAAAAACAAACACAAATCATTATCAAATAGCCCTAATTAAAACCTACGAAATTTTATAGCTACCTAGATAAGAACACTTACAGATGGAGACTAGCCTCCAAGCCAAACCTACTTCGCAGTCAACAACTTTTTAAATAAAACTTAATAGTACGAAAGTACAAGTTACGTGGCTCCAAAGAATTTGGGATACATAACTTGTGGATTGTTCTCAAGAGTCTTGACAAACTAGACCTTGACCCAGCCGATAGGTTTACCTCTAGACATCTTCATTATATTGAAATATAGACTTAACCTAAGAATCTTCATTAGTTCTTTAGACCCACTCTATAATCAAAGTAATCTCGAGCACCAGCAAGAACTTGGAAGGACATTTTCCATGCTCACTGATGAAGAAAATGGACCATCCCGAGATTGGTCAGAGTAAAAATGAGCAAAGTATTATTACCATTACTAGCCCTTCCGCGAGACATATTTGGCACTGAAGAAATGACACTGCTGGTGGAATTCGGAAATCTTTCCCAATATCTTTTGAGGCTCCTTTTTTCTTTCCTTTTCGTTTACCTGATTGACATAAGAGATCCAATAAGAGCCATAATGTCTGTAAATGAGATGCCTCAATGGCCCTATAAGGCTATAACAGTACACAGGAAAAATCAACAAATGGCAGATATATATCCACATAATTCTCTAACCTACATCAAATCTGTATTAGACACCATCCAATTGTGTTTATTTTTTCCAAACATGTGTTCCCTTAAAAATTAGAAAAATTATGATAAATATCGTGCCTATCATGGCAGCCAAGTTTGCACACTCACCAGTTTCATTGCTCATCAATGCTCTCAGATGTATTTTCTCCACGAGCTTGATTAAAACAACAGAAAGGTACCAGTATACCATGCAATACTCGCTGGGGGAGTACAGCTCTAATTCAAAACCTAAGAAAAGGAACCGTGAAGAAATCCAATAAGTTTGCTCCTCTACCCAAATGAGGATGTGTTGGAAAATCTTCATCCATGCATTCTGCAATACCAAATATTTATGCTTCAACATGGTGTCCTTAAGTTGAAAGTTCGAAGAAAACAGTGACAAAGGGTCATTTGATTACTTGCACGTACAATAAAATTGTGAAAAGTGAACAGCAGAAAATACAGGCTAGGCTAGAAAAAAAAAATTAAATCTACCAGAGTTCAAAAACAGAATGCATTTGAGAGCTAGAGAGGTTTTCATTGGGATATGGTAAATATCAAGCTTTCAGTTCAATAAATAGACTAACGGATCTGTTGCAACATCAATTATAGTACGTCTGTTTAGAGAATGCTGTGAGCAGCAAATGGCAAAATTCCTCACTGATGCTACCCGCATCCTAAACCTTGGTAAGGATTATTAGTAGGCAGACGTTACATATTATTAGAATACTAGGAGGGAATATTCGTCATTAAGGAGTTAGCTGGTGACAAGAAATTATAAATAATGTATAGTGAAGGGGTTGAAGGTGACAGAAATTGGAAAATATTTTTTGGGGGTCCAACCCCTCAGAACTCGGAAGTGCTAGGGTATTGTATTTTCTTTTATCATTTCAATGTTATCTTTCTATCAGCTTCCACTACAAAATCAGGTTCCGATCAAACTTCCGGTATTGGTCTTTTGATGGAGCTAAAAACTGAAGAGTTATAGCTAACTCACACATAAATAATTGAAAGTAGAAACACACCTCTCCATTTGATATGCTCAAGTTTTCAGCAAAATCCTTTTTGAAAGCCATCTCCATCTGCCCAAACAACATTTATAGAACATCAGCATTCTTGACGTCATTGTTAAATATTAAGATACATTATGGGTGCTTTCAAGTCCTCGAGGAGCAGGGTTTATCAGATAAAAGCACTTCCGAATTTTTCATTTTATATGGCGTATCAATTTTTCTTTTGAAATTGAAAGAAACTGCTCCCCTGTAAAAAGCATATTGTGAGTATCTCTAAGAAATTATTGGAAAAGAAAGTGTTCTCATTATATAACACTGATTCCAAATGCATTACTGAACTTATTCTTGGCTAAGAAATGAATTTGAAAATTTATCAGCCTAATAAAGTACTATTTTCAACTTTTATAAATTACAACATTATTCAAACATAAATCTGTAAGTATCCCACAATCCTTTCCCAATAAAAAGGGTACGATAAATTATGAATCCCTTAGAGCTGTTATAATTATAAATGATTAACACTATTAAGAAACTCCAAGTATCAAGGGAAGCAAAACCAACAGGAGAAGTTTCAAAACTTAAAAGGAGAAACGAACAGACCTGCATGTAGATAACACGCCAGTCCTGTAATATCTTACCAAGCTTGCGTCTTTGCCATGCAGAATTTGTGCAAAGTACCTTGAGCAGATTTATCACTAACTGCATTTGCAGTCGAAATACGACACTTTAGAAAAGCATTATCCAATAAATTAGTACAGTCGCTGAAGCTGCAATTCTCACTATAAGATAAACATCCATTCACGAGTTGCATCTTAAAAACCATTAGTTATGACAATGGAGAAAAATATATGATGGAGCTATAACATTTAGTCACTCAAAAATGTTGGAACTGTCCTAGTAAAAAACATAGTAACGAAAAAAAATAGTAATTGACAAATTGTCATCCAAACCTGTCCTAGTTGTACAATGTATTGGTTCTTCTGATTTTCATGGTTTTTGGCAGATTCTGGCAATCCTGCAGCTTTGGTGATCACTGCATATAGAGGATCCTTCCCATATAGCTTTCCATCTTGAACCAGAAGGAACTGATCAAGAACTTTTGTAGTTGAGAATTTAGAAATAATACACGTATTAGCAAGAAACCTTAAATTAGTCTAGTTATTTCTTTGAAACTTAGAACACTTCTTAAGTAACTCGAGAAATTTCATTAACAAAAATTGAAAGCTCTGAAAGTCATGGACAGGTCTTTCGCATGCCCCAGCCCCACAAAGTTTAATTATTTTTCTCCAACTAAATTGAGCTGCAAGATTATGCACAGGGTTCAAAAGGAGGATCTAACGGGAAACACCAAAGTCAATTAAAATTTGGAAAAAAGGCTACAAAAATGCAACGAGCTCATAATTATGAAGTGGAAATATTTTCCACTGGCGGTTCTCTGAGATGGCTCAGGTAAGTTAAAAGACTGGACAATTTCAGTTCATCCAACAGCGCACAATTGATAGTCATTCATATGCATAGCTTTCTGATTAACACTGCTTGACTTCAAGCTAAAAAGTCAAATTTAATTATGTCAAAATTAAAACCATCCTGGTCCATTACAAGACCTTGTGTGTTTGTCAGAAGAACAAAAAAGGTCATATTTCAATAATTTCAAATCAATGTTAGAACTTTTTGCAGTAAAAAATCTTTGATTGTCTTTCAAACAATATAGTTTTTTCCAACAACTCACTGAATCATAAAAGGAAAATTACCAAAGAAACAAGATACATAATCATCATTCATCAACCATAGTTATTCCTAAATCCCTCTTGAATTCTTTGAGGGAAAAAAATACATAATCATCAATTATGAACTATGCAATAGAGGAATAGAGAGAAACCAAATGTAACAAACCTGAAGGAGAGATCTAGCAACCAAATCAGGCTGAGTTTTCTGGAACTGAACCACAAAGCGGAAAACACCTTCCAGAAATGGGTCCAGTGAATACGAACATAATTTATCTAGGTCATGAAGCAGTTTCACAAAATAATCTAATGCCTGCTAGGAAATTACACCATGTCATATGATAAACGGTTATGGTTAAGTCTACAATATAGGTCCAATTTTCTTACCTTTTTCCAACTTAGTAGTTTGATTGCACGTGGTGGAGTAGGGGCAGACAATCTACAATTCAAACTAGAATCAAATCCTAGAGGTTGACGACCTGAAGCGGTTGTCATATCCTCCAAATCATCTTTGCTAATTCCAAAACTATTATTGCTAAGAAAAGTGGATGAATTGCGGATCAAGTCTAGCTCCAACAAACAGGAAGCTATATGTTTTCTTGCCAACTCTAAGCCTCTGCCCTGAGGCCGCCTCATACACGCAAGGACATGGTAGAAATGCTGAAAGAAAAGCAAAGAGGTTAAAATAGAGCAGATTATACAATATAAATAGTACAACAAAATGCAGACATCTGGAGCTAAAGTGATGACTTAAGATAAAAGGAGATAAATTTCAGTAATAATACAAGATTAAGAAATGTCTTCTATCTCAATAGTTTTTTGGTGGAAACAAGACCATACAAAGTAGGAGAAAAGGACAACAGATGAGCAACATCATGTCAATAATAAGGCAGGAACTGAGCATATTTAAAAGCTTGCACATATTCTTCTGCAACAGTGTACTGGTGTATACGAAATTTCATGATAAAAAATTCCTACTTCAGATGGACTGTTTATCCCCAACCCCTTCCCAGACAACCGGAACTGGACCATGAAGACATTGCAACAAAGGCAAGTAAACGAGGTGAAAATGGATGGGGAGAAGACCATTACAAGTAGAGAAGAGCTAATACAAATGACTTCTTTCAAAGCATTCAGTGACCAGAATTAGTGCATCATAGATAAGATACCCAATAGGTTCTTGTGGCTGCCTGGGGTGCTTCTTGTGGATCACTGGGTGGGCACTCTGTTATATGATATTTGGGAGGACAGAAATAACAGTGTGTTTTGGTATGAAAAGGGATCCTAGTGATCTCGTCTCTGGTGAAGTTTCGTGTCTCTTTGGATTTTGTTTTCAAAGACTTTTTGTAATTATTCGTTGGATAACATTATTCTTAATTGGAGTCCCTTTCTCTAAAAATAATAGTGACGATGATGATTTGCAGTCCTATATCCTTGCTTGATGTTCTTTCTTTCTTTCTTTTACAGGAAACATGAGTTCCTGTTATCCTTCTTCATCTTTCTATATTCCTTTTGTAAAGGTCTTAGTTTTAGAAGTTCATTGACTTTCCTACTCTCTCAGATTTACATGCATTAGATACCACATTAGCCTATGAAATGGATAACATTAACTTTTGAAATAAAAATCACCAACTTGACAAGATACAGAAGGGTTTGATTCAATTATGATTCATGATAGATGGTCAATATGCTTGCTAATAAAGAAATCTTGAAAGAACATCACATGTTAACATCTCAAAAGTAAACCTGATACTTAAGCATCCATCAAATTAAGGTTACACGCTAGATAGCAATCCAAAGAAAAATTAACCAATAGAAAACACTGGTTAAGACCTTACGGAAGCGCAGGCGACATAACAGAACCCTACAGTAGTGCTCTTCCAGATCAAAAGTACTTTGCAATGGCTCTACATCTGTAAAAAAGAGCAAGTACAAAAGGAATATTTGAGATCCCTAAATAAACAAGCAGATGCAGTTCCATAGAAATGGGAATAATAGAAATAATGAAGACATGAAGCTTGAAATGATAGGGGAGATTTAACCACCATGGATTTGCAAGGACATTGGTCAATTGAAAAAGTGAAAGCACTTTGGAGAAATGTGATCAAACCCATAGTGGCTAGTGGCCACCTATTTGGCTATACTACGAGTTCCCAACGACCAAATGCAGTAAGGTCAATTGAAGTTCTATGACCAGCAGTCCAACCAGTGATTACAAATAAATTGCATAATTTGTAAGCTCCATCTCTCTTGTAATCTTCTAGGTTTCCACAACCTACTTGCTTCTTGTTGAAAAGTTAAATAAATGAACAGCTAAATATATATACACACATACATATAGACACACACACAAGCAAGCATCAGACAGAAAAAAGGGAAAATGATTCACAATCATCAACCTCGTTATTAATAATACTACATAAAATAGTGTTAAAAAGTCACCAAACATCAAAATTAAAAATCTTGATGGAGCTAATTCTCATTTTTCTATCATTCCCACCTCCATTTTATATATACAAGTCTACTAGTAAACTTTAGCTAGTTGACGTTCAGGGGAAAATATGATTAACTTTCTAGAAAGATATTTCTGTTGGCACATAAACACGTAGATGTAGATCAGGTGTATATAACAAAATATACCACTTTGACTTTTAAATAAACGAAACTGTTAAGCACGGAATGAGGGAATGAGTAAATTGCCTTCTGGTGCTCTATTTTTCAATAATGGGGATTTACAAGCCCGCAATTGGCGGCAAATTGTTTCTTCAACAGCATTTAGCATTGATAAGCATTTGTCATCTCCATCCCCACTCAAAGGAAGACCATATGCCATTATGAAAAGATCCTCTTCCTGAAAGAAAAAAGGGTAAGATGGTGATTATGGGTAATTTGGGGAGAATAGTAAGGGATGATACTTCACACTTAGAAAGATAGGGACATTCCATAAAATATCTTCAATTCACTGCACTAATTTCTCAATTCTTCTTTATTTAGTAAACCCACCTACGTATTATTACGTCATAAAATAATTATTAAATGAAAATACAAATCCTATAAGAACAGTCCATCGAGACCTCAAACTGAAAGGAAGAAAAGTGGAGTCGAAGAGCTGTTTGAATACTTTACTTCATGTGTTCGTGCATCTGAGACAACTGCAATAACTGCCTTGCAAGTTGCACGTATGACACTGCAATAGGAATGCAATAATGCATGTGAACTTGTTCTATCCGGCCTCAGAAGATAAATGCACGAGAAGACAGTCTGTGCCAATGAGTGACCCTTGTGCCATGTTGCCTGTTGTGCAAGGTCACAGCTTAATCAATGGAGGGACCAAAAAAGTACAAAATTAAACAGCAGGTGCAACTAAATGTCATATGGGTATAAGACCCAATAAGAAGCAAGCATATAAGTTGGGTCTTATGCGCATCAATCATGCAAATAATTTGTGCCTTACATCTTGGATGTACTTCACTTCTACTGGTTGGTAGAAATGTATACTTGGAACATGACCACACTCCTCAACCACGAAATATAGCCTCAATAGAAGCGAGGGGCCTTGGGGAGTGTATCCAATATAGCATCATATAGTCTCCATTAAACATAGCATCAACAGGCGAAGTGCCTTATATTTACTTGCCATCTAATATCTTATTTCCATTATCTATATTCAAGAAAAAGTTCACTTCAAACACAGAGACACAGTACTTGCATATATCACCCAAAAAATGCGTTATACACAAAAAAATTGGGGGAAAAAAAGAAAAAAGGTAAAAAAAATAATAATGTTAAATATAGTTTTGTTGGAAAAAAAATGTGGTTCTCTCTCTAGCCTCCCCTTCTTCTTTCAGGCGTCGAGGGGTGGTCAAAAGGGGTAGTCATTTCATTAGATGGAAAGTGGTCCTTCTCCCTCATATGAATGAACGTTTACACATTGGGAATATGGAAATATCAAACAGAAGAACATTGTTCTTCATTGCATATGGTAAAGGATGTTTCCTTGGAAACCTAATTCTCTTTGGTATGAGGTGATTGCTAGCAAAAAATGGAACAGACTTCACTGGGAAATCCACACAAGGACATTCACATTGTTATTCTTCCAATAAAAGTCCATGGTCTCACATTGCTAAGCTTGTTCCAGCGTTTGATCCTCTCTAAGTTCCCAAAGGGGTAGCGTTAGTGGTGCTTCAACCAAAGTTTAGAGTAAGGGGCTGACTTGAGGAGCTCCAGCCCAAGACTTTTGGCCTGCAGGATGAGGGTTATCTTTGTTGGAAGTCACATTTGAGAGGAATATTGAAAGATGGAGAGGTTTCTTTTTTTTCTTTTTGGTAAACAGAAATACTTTTCATTTTTTTTTTTTTTTGATATCCGTGAGTGTCCGGGCCAGCTTACGCGCACCTTGACTAATCTCACGGGACAACCCGCCTGACCCTACAACATTTGGTGTCAAGGAAACTCATAGGAAATTAATTCCTAGGTAGGTGGCCACCATGGATTGAATCCTTGACCTCTTAGTCATTTATTAAGACTATGTCTCATTTTTTACCACTAGGCCAACCCATGATGGTTACTTTTCATTTCTTTAATGAGAAGTACATCAAAATGATAACCCAACTGGCATTGCTTTTCTAAATGGCTCAATAGAAATGATGCTGTTTAAAAAAGTTAATGTCGCTTGTATACTTTTCCCAAATGGTGTGTTTTATGTAGAAAGAATAAAATAACCTGTCAAATACAAATTAGAACAGTTCTCGCAACTGAATGCACAATTCTCAAAACAACCAAGGCAATGTCATGCGATAAATTGTAAAATAATATCTCTATTTCGAATTAAAAATAAGAGTTATAATAAGCATAATGGAAAAGGGAGTACCTCGCAAGATAGAAGATGGTCCATGATATCAATAGTGCTCTGAACATCAACCGTTCTATCAAAGCTCAGAGGAATTGGAGCGGCACCATTCTCAATAGCTTCGTCAACAGAATAGTACTTACATATCATACCGGAATCCATTTTTGGATCCATTATCTACTAAAAAGGCAAATTCAAAACAATCAGCAATATGTGGATATAATGGGAGAAAACGTAAAGCAAGAGAAATAGTATAAACGGCAACTTGTTGGAAGTAGGGGACTCCAAGCATGCACCACCAATACAAGGGTCTTGAGATTGAGGATTTTCTAATTTCTAGGAGAGGTAACAATAAGAAAATTCAAATATAACTAGTTGAAAATTTATGCCACCTTCCATATAACAGTCTGATAGGCTGTAATCAGACAACGTCCACCCATAGTTTGCAGTATCTCATACACATATATAAACCACAGGAAGGCTGATGAATAAAACATCAAAAAGTGAGGAAATCCTCCAAGAAATACAGTGCAAGTTCACTTCTAAGCACATTACTGAACATGGAAAAAGCAAATAAATCTATGTATAGAAGTCAAAACAAAGAAACTAGGCAGCATCAGCCCATAACGAGTAGGGTCTCATACATATAAAAAATACCATATAACGGCTGACAAATAAAACACAAAAAAGGTTATGGAAACCTCAAACCAGTTTATGCTGTCAACCATTATGAGTAGACAATGAATGTAAAGAAAACACTAAATATTGTTTTCTGCTGTAGCATATAAGTTTTCTTATATAATAAACTATGAAGTTGTACCTCTAAAGCAGACATTGCAGAAAAAAGATTGAAATTATCCCCATGAACAAGTTCCCCATCTTGAAGATCTGAAACAAGATATATTTTAAATAGATGGTTGTAAGACAAATGGAATCCAAAAATGATTGATTAAGAGAGGAACAAAAATTGAGTATCAATGGGTTACAATCAATCAAAGTCTATTAGTAGAAAAACTAACAGGATAAATTAACAAAATAATGAGTTTGATACTCATACATAAAACTAGATCAACACGCCACTCTTTTAAATGAATCTACTAAAAGTGTTCCAACTCAATTCTTTTATGCAGGTAATGAATAAATGCCTCTACAATGTTGAGAGAGTGGCAAAAGTTACGAGATGAAATTCAACAGCAAAAATGAATAGCAACAGAGAGAGCAAATTTGTGCACATTACTGAACAACATTGTTTGTAAGAAAGGTAAACACAAAAATCATAATGTATTCCTGCTTTGTGAAAGCATGAACTATAAAAATCAATAAACTAACTCCACGATCAATTGCTCAACAAAAAAAAAATCATTGTGGAAGTTATAACCTTATCAATCATTTACCTCCTTATACAGCTACATTATCAGAAATCCAACGCAATTAGAAGCCTCCATTTAAGTGAAGACCATCACACAGCTAAACTGAATAAAACTAATTTCATTTTCGCACTTAAACATTCTCTCTTTTCTTGTAAAGCCAAATAGCAATGTTTATAGTCTCAAAACTAATAAGCGATCAAACAATGCTATACGATTAATATGTCCACCACAAAGATTTAAGAAACAAAGACAGTTCCAACACACCATAAGTTAATCATAGCACTAAACGCTGTATATCACAACAACAACAACAACAACAACAACAACAACAAAAAAAAAAAAAAAAAAAAAAAAAAAAACATTCACACAAAACATAATAACAAAACAATCAATATCTCACTTCTCAAACGGAGCCATCACAATGTCTGATGAAATAACAAAAGACAAATAAGTAAATAAAAAAACAAGAACCTCCGCAGGCAGCTTCGAGAAGAGGCGACACATCGGCCCAAACAGTATGCTCGCCGGAAGGAATCGGAGAGGCAATTTGAGGTGCAGGAGTGGCCATAGTTCCTTCTCCAGGTTCTTTATCGGCCATGGAGGGGCAGCTGGAGTTCAGAAGCTTTGATGTATCGGTCTTCGACAAGTCGTCGTGGAGAAATGGGAAGAGGAAGAGAGAGTAGGGACGACGTTGTCGGTTCTTCAGGTCGAGATTTTTTTCAATTAATTTGGTTTCTTATAAGTTCTATGACCAACTTTCGCAGCGGTTTAACAGTTCTGTGTCGACGGAGTAAACTGAATTAGGCTTAGGGCTTGACTAAGTTTGTATCTTGCCTACAGCCCAAAGTTATCCTTTTGCAATTTTAATTTAGAACAACATGTGAGAGGAGGTGATTAATAATAATTATCGTTGAGTTAAACTCATTTTTATATTATTTTTAGTTCGATCATGAGATTTTTTTTTATTTTAATTTTAAATGACAGCTTTTCTAAAAGATATGGGGTAGAGAATCGAACTAATAATGCAAGCATTATGCCAATTGAGCTAGGCTCATTTTGGCACAATTTTTTTCCATGTATATTTATATAACTATCGTTTGATAAATAATAATGATGTGTAAGCTTTATATTGAACCATCTAAGCTAAACAGAGTGAAACATCATATGAAACACATCAAATGGCTTAGTCAGTCGGTGAACCTCAAAATACATCTGCACTTTCATCACTCGCTACAATTTCAAGTACTTCTTTGTCGAAACTCCTTTCAAGATCTTTTTTAGCTTTGGAATGCTCTCTGACGAAATTCGCAGTGAGAGTTTGCTCCAATTGAGCACATCATTGAACGGCAAGGAGTAATAATTAGAGATTACCACCTGTATACAACCACTGTGGATCGCTTCCACTAAGCTAGGTCTTGCAACTTCATACCCGCTAGAGCACTAACAAAATTCACTTCGATCGATCAATTAGTCGTAGTTCTAGCCTCAAGGAAGGTACTCATGAAGCTAGAGTTCATCATCTTTGTCTTTCCAATGCTCAACTAAAATTTGGCACATAGAGTCATGCACTCCGCCAGAACAGAATGCCAAAATTAAATGTTTCTCTAATGGTTGGCCCAATCGAGGAAGATTGTGCTAGAAACTTGGAGGCAAGTTAATCTCAACGACACATCTCTCATTTGATTGAAGAGGTTAGGATCCTCTTATATGATTTCAGGCGCCTGAAAGCTTTCCAAAATGTTATTTTTTATTTATGATGTTATTATTAATACTTTTTATTTTTTTTAAAAAAAAAAGTATTATTAAGTACTACGAGACGAAACGCTTTTTAAAAGAAAAGTACCACGAAATGATGTTGGTGTTGGTGGGGAGAATGGCATGTGTGCTTGACTACATTTGCAACCACCTCCTATTTCCAATTCCGAGCATCATAAATGTGTATCTTCACTTTGTCGCGACAATAGTTGTGGCTACAAGAATATAGTGGCACCATGTAGCCAAAAATGTGCTTGCAACGGGGAATTGTGCTGTAAATCTCAACATACAATTTTTGTTAAGCGATTTTCATCCCGCCACAAAATATTGCGGATACAAAATCATGAGACAACTTTGTAACCATCATTGTACATGTAATTTGGTATTATTACTATTCCCCCTACAAGTGGCGATAGGAAGAAAGAGAAAGAAAGAAATACTATAATGACATTATTCATTGTGTCTTACTTTTGTTGGTATGTACATTCTTTGAAAACTTATTAATTGAAATAAAGATCACACCAATTTGACAATGTAGATAAATGAAAAGAATATACACCATGCATGATAGATACAAAAAGTGCATGTTTTTTACTATCTATTTTATTATTTTTTTTTTATAGTAAAACGATTTATATTTTGACCACATGATACCTTAAATTAGATAAAATGAACAAGTACATGTCTTTTAATTGTAGTGTGTTTTTAGTGATTTGGGCTGATTATATGAGCTTTTATGTTGATTTTTTACTTTGATGCGATTGCATCACCCATGTGATGTGACTGCATCAAAAAGCCTAATTTATCAGATTCGCGTCTAGTCAATTATGGCTGCTATTTTCTCGATCAAAGCTATTATTCAACACCTAAAATGCTGAAAAAATGTTTAGAACATGATTATTTTAGGTCATTTCTCAACCAACTTGCCCTATATAAAGGAGTAGAACCTTTCCATTTCAAGCAACAACTCTCCTTGGGCATTTCTGCTATTTAGTCAGTCCCTCATTAGATCCATCCCATGAAAGCCTGTGGTGACACTTCATACACTTTGTTTTGTGCATTCCCTTTGTTGATTTCTGTTCATGTGTAGCTCGTATGATGTGGCTGCATCACAAGCACATCACCAGAAGGTTGAATCCTTGTTTATCCCGATTTATCCATCATCGTTTACTGCTTTTACTTGCATTCCCAATACTTTTATTAGTTACCTTAGATTCATTGGTCTTTTAAGTCATAATCATCTTATGCTTGCACTCAGCCCTTATCTACCTATATTTTTATCACTCATACATTTTATCAAAAGCTAGTTAGATTTTATTTAGATTTAATATTATCATTAATGTGTCTCATCTACGTTATATACTATTTTATTTTTTAGCCAAGTAAGCAAAAGATAAAATAGAAAACAAATTGTGGTATGGGAGATGTCTATATAAAGATAAGACCCTAGGCATTGGTCCTTAACCTCACTAAGTAGTTTTTTTATCCTTATAAAGAAACCTAATTAAGTTCTTAAGGAAGGTCAATAGAAAGTACGGACAAGGATAGGGTGTGGAACTAAAAAGAAAATAATCCCATAAAGTGAATAGAAAGTCGGATTTACATTGGATCTCTCATCTATTCTCCTGAGAGAAGTTTGGTTTTTGTGATACAAAAAATTACTTATATGTGATGTAAGAAGGTTTTTTTTTTTTTTTTTTTTTTTTTTTAATTTTAGAGCAATACTTCTTTTATCTTTTCAGTTGTTATGTGATTCATGCACTTATTTATCTTTTGAGTTGTTATGTGATACACTGCATGAAATGCATGTTTTAGCTTATTATTTTCATAATTTTTACTTAGAAAATAAGCATTTGCATATATTTTGCCCCATCATAAGGTTGTAAGTGTACAAAATGAATTTAGAAAGGTATTTTTTTACTGATTTGGGATGAATTTGTAGACTTTCACAGGTAAAATCAACCGTTTTGGAGAAAATGTTGTGTCGTGTCTACATCACTTGCAATCAATGTGACCATATCAAAACCTTAAAATTTAGAAGTCAGCCCAATCAATTTTAGCTGTGATTCCTTTGGTTATGACTTGCTTTTCAATGTCGAAATCAACTATCAAACCTCGAAATTTCAGTTTCAGCCAGCCTACAACCATTTAGAGGCCTATAAAAGGATGACGAAGTGTTCATGATCAAAGATCATACAATCCTAAAGAGGAGTCACACCTTCCTTCAGGAAATACCTCAATTCTCTACTTTTCCTCTAAAGTACCTTAGCTCTAGGTCATCCATACCTTGTGAGAATAAAGAGTAGAGACGAAATTTGACCTTGACATAAGAGAATTAAGTTTAGGGATCGATTTAAGAGATGGAGTGTTCCAAATGAATTGTTCTTATCAACTTCCAGCACCATCTACTTTTATTTCTTTTTTCTTACTTGCTTTCATTTTCTCCTTAGTGACTATTATTGTAATCATGGTTTATGTGTCAATGAAAACCATTCATTTAGTATTAATCATGAGCTAAAAACCTCGGAGGGATTCAGTTGTATAAATACTAGGGTAGTATGGTTTAATCATTGTTTATGCTTCATCCCTTTTTAACTTGCATACTAGTGGTGTCTTACTTCTTAGAAGGTTAAGCATAAACAGATGTATGAGACCAAGAGTCTCGAAATAAAACAGTTTTGTAGCCTTAAAAATAAGGTGCACCATAGGGTAAAGGAATTGCATTTAATCAATCCAGGGACCAGTTAACCATCGAAATATAGGATTAGTTGCTTAGAGCTTTTACAAGAATTTGATACAATACCGAATGGAAGAAGTTTCTTGCTTATGTTAAGTTAATATTTTGGTATGATGCGACCGCATTGCTCAAGACACATTGCTTGAATGGTTGGAGGATAGTTATATCTCTGTTCACTTGTCATTGTTTATTGTTTTTATATCTTTTTTAACTAAAAACATTCAACTCAAAAATAAATTTGAACTAGTCTTATGAGATTCATTCTTGGGATACTCCAAGATTATTACTTCACCAATAGTGTATGCTCGCACTTGGACCATATTTACCTATATTTTTATCACTCATATATCTATTATTCTACCTAATTGATTGTTCAAGACCTTTGGTATTTACTCGGACTCGATGAAAAAAATAGAATTACTTTTTTCTAACTTGAAGATTGATAGCACAAACATTATGCCTATTAAGCTATTCTCATTTTGGCAGATAAAAGTTTTTAAGTTGGACCATTGGATTTTAACCTTTAAATTTTGATTGCGTTGGAATCAAAGGTTAACTCAAAATTTTGGACTTATAATATACCAAAAAAATGAATCTGAATATGTTACATTATTATGTTTGGATGATATTATGTTAAATTAATAATTAACTAAAAGATAGATTAGGTAAAATTTAATACTATCTTAACACGGTAACAATAACGTTATGAGTTTTTTTCTTTTTTTTTCTTATTTTTTTCACCGATTGAACTTATTATATTGGAGCACACTATTATTCTTAATGCTTTTGTTGACCATCGGTGAACCCAATTTAATAACTTACGTTCATATTAATGATTAATTAATAATTTTTATGATATATGAATATTACAAAGATATCAAAAATATCAATTGATCTTTGTTATCAATATTTAATCTTACAAATATATTTATGCATATAATTTAATTACTATATTATAGAAGGTCGTGATTTTTTCTTTTTTTTTTTTTAACTCACACAGTAGTAAACTTCAAATATTCTTCGCTCAAAATACAATTAAATAATTAAGACACAAAACAAATAGTTTTAAGTAGTTTGATATATATATATATATATATATATAAAAGCATTGGAGAGAGAGAGATTAGTTACCCCTAGGTCAAAGATAAATAAATGGAAAAAAGTCTTAACAGTTTTCGGAAAAATTATAGTACTATTATAGTAAGATAATTGGTTTGAATGACAAAACTGGTTTAAATATTTTTAAATAACAAAAAGAATAATTAAATTAAATAAATACATAATTAATAAATTTTAATTCACCATCTCATATTTAATTAAATGAATATTTGAATCATATTCAAATATATAAATTTCTCATAGCCTATTGTTTTTATATGGATCTCATTCATATTAACTTTTAATCTTCTGTATCACATAGTTTAGTTCAAAATGAACAATATATTATGATATATCTATACACATTATATACCATTAACATATTATTCCCTAAATTGATTTGAACGTTTCAAATTATTTCTTTTAAAACATTGGTCTGTAATCTGTTATGAGCTAGTAAGGGAACCTAATAGACTTGCAAATTCTAATGATTTGAGATTGATTAATTAAACTGTTTAATTATACCCATAATTGGTTTGCTCCATAGTGCCCATAATTGCACACTTATCCACAATAAAACACGTCGTCCATGAATATAATCATTAATTAACCCAAAAGCTTAAGCTAATAGGTTATGGAAGGAGTTCAAACTAGTTGTCATCTATTAGTTGATTTTTCCCAATTCGTGGAAGCTAAATATTGATGCGGTTTGGAGTCTGGTTAGTCATGAAGGCAGCCTAGGTTGGGTTTTAAGGAACCATTTGAGTCGTGTTTGGCCAACTAATTTCAAGTACATCCATAGAGGTTGTGCAGGTGGGTTACGAAGAATTTAGTATTATACTAGTACTCAATATATCTTAGAACTTATATTATTAAATTTTTTTTCACCACTTATCATAGATTGAACCTCTCCCATCCAAGTAATATTATTCTCAATTCTTTTGTTGATGATTAAGTCAACTGATTATGGTTTACAAACTTATTTCATACGGATGATTATTATTTTCTTTTATTATATATGAATATTGTATGAGATATGAAAAATATCGATGGATGCTTGTCATCTATACTAAACCTTTCATTTGACAAATATATTGATGAATATTTTAATTACTTTAAATAGGTAAAGACACAACCAAAAAAATATAATTCTAGATAGCTTAATTTTGAGAAAGAAAAAAATAGTGGTGAGGGCAGGATGTCCACAAGTCAAGATGACTTTTTTGTCTCTGCTCATCATTTTATTCTCCATTCGTATGAAATTCACCACAATCCACTGTAGTCAGGATGGAGAATCACCACGAGAAATTTGTGGGAATCTATATTAGAAAAATAATAATTACCGATCAAATTATTCATATATATAATTTAAAATAAACATAAATATAATAGTTACACATAATAATAATAATAATAATAATAATAATAATAATATATCACTCCAGGTCAAAACTCTGACTATAATGAGAATATACAATATAAATATTTTCCAAATTATTCATTAATATTCTAAAGCCACCACCATGTCATTTTGCTTTTGAATGGGCATTATCATAATTCCCCTTTTTCTCGTTTCCTTTTTAATCCTTTAATGACAAATTTTCTGCATGTATTCTATGTATATCTATCAGTATCACGGCATAAAATAGCATCAATGTGTAACCTTTATATTGAGCCGTCTAAGCCAAACAGAGTGGAGCACCATATGAAACACATCAAATGACTTTGCCGGCCGATGAACTTCAAAATGTCTTTGCACTTTCATCACTCCTCGCTGCAATTTTAAATACTTCTTCGTTGAAACTTCTTTCAAGATCTTCTTGATCTCCGGAATTCTCTCTGGCGGAATTCGTAGAGAGAATTTGCTCCAATCGAGCACATCATCAAATGGCAACGAGTAATAATCGGAGATTATCACCGGTACACAACCACCATGGATTGCTTCCACTAACCTAGGGCTTGCAACTTCGTATCCGCTAGGGCACAAACAAAATTTGCTTCGCCCAATCAATTCGCTGTAGTTTTGTCCTCGAGGAAGGTACTCATGGACCTGGACTTCATCATCTTTGTCTTTCCAATGCTCGATTAAAATCTGGCGAATGAATCCATGCGCTCCACCAGCAAAGAATGCTAGAATTGAACGCTTCTCTGGCGGTTGGCCTAATTGAGGAAGATCGAGTTGGAAACTTGGAGGCAAGTTAATCTCTGGCAACGATGCATCTCGCATGGGACTGAAGCCTTCAGATGTGTTCGCATTGCAAAGAACTCTGATGAAATATTTGAAGCGATTAGGATCTTCACGTGTGATTTCAGGTGCCTGAAAGCTTTCCAAAATATTAATTTTGTTAACCTCAATTCTTCATCCACAAATTATAAATAAAATATATTACAAAATTTCTAATCAAATTTAGATATTAATATGGTTTAAATAAATCATAGGCATTTAAACTATCATATTTTAACCGTTTCTAGTTTTAAGAAAATTATCTAATAAATCATTCACACAAAATGGAAGCTAGACATAAATTAAAAAAAAAAAATCAAAATTTTATAAACCTATCATTATTTAATATTAGTTTGGAGTTATAAAGATAATATTTGCAGAAGCAAAATCCTTTTGAGCATGTTTAGATGAACTTTTAAGTGTTTAATTTAGAAAATAAGTAATTTTAAAAAAAATTTAAATTATTTGAACATCATTGAAAGTAAATTCTGAAACATTTACTGTTATAATATTTGATGATATTTGCGAAAGCAAAATCCTATTGATATTGTTGAATGAACATGTTTGTTTACTAATTCATAGATGGATGGATAGAATATATGTGTAATTTAAAAGATAAATCACACATTTCAATATAACAATGATTTATTAACACATTATTGAAAATTGAAAAACATATTACACTTTTATTTATTTATTTACTTTTTTAACTTAAGAAACCGTATGACACAAAAGCTTGATGACCTTTAAAGTTGAAGGTCTAATTCAACCTAATTAAAACATATGATAAATTACAACTTCAATAAATCAAATTCTAAATATGTTTTAGGGTTTTTATGAATTTTAATATTGAATTTTGTACCCAAAAGAGTTCTAATCTTACAATTTTATAAACAAAAGTCTCGTGAATTAAAAGAAGGATTTACTAGATACTAAATTGAAAATTGAAAAACCTAGCTATTAGCCTATGAGCAGTCAAAGAAAAATTAAAAACTTTTTAAATTTTGGAGAAAACATAAATATGAAATTCATGAGCTTAAATTTAAAAGTCTAAATTAAATTTTGTTTCATGCTTAAGAAAAATCAAACATATTTTTAAAAGTTAAAATATTACCAAAAATATTTTAAAACTAACCGTGAATTAGAATTCTGTTATAATCTTAGACTCTAAATAGTGCGACAGTGGTCTAAAATGAGATTTGAGAGTAAAAACATGGTTACATCTAATTTAAACCTCAATTTTCATTCAAAATTCTAACACTTTTCTATCTCATATATAAATGAAAATATTTAAGAGTAGAAAATTAGGAATAATTTTTTAAAAATAAATGAGCAGACAAATAATTTTTTTAGATTGTTTTTAAATATAATAAAATGAGTCAAAAAAATTTACAAATATAGAAAAATTTTAGCGATAAACCATGATAGATTCTATTGCCCAGTGATATAGAGAGCAATAGAAATTTATACCAGTTCATCGATGAAATTTGCTATTTGTAAATAGTTTATTATTTTTTCATTTATAATAATTTGCTTAATTTATTCTTTTAATAGCCAAATTAAAAAGCAATAGATAGAGTGTTATAATGAGTTACCCAATCATGGCAGGAGGCCATGAAATGATCGGCTCCCCCGGTTCGGTTCCAGTAGGGATATTTATTGGCTACAACGCTCACGTAATCCGTGAAAATACGAACGAGACGGTCACGTGCGTAAGTGGTGATGGGCTTGTATATGTAATCCACAATGTAAACGATGCTTATGGGCAAGAAAAAGACATGGGCCTCCTCAGGATTATGGGCCGAAAATGGGCTTTTTCCACCGTCCATCTCGTCAATGAAATGGCCCTCAATTGAGTATATGTGTTTCATCGGCCCATCATGTACCAATGGCTGCTCTCCTTCTTTGTAAGTCCATACTTTGAACCTCTTCACCATCTCAATATGACTCCTGCGCTTATGTACAAATAAATAAATACATACAAATTATTAGTTAAAAAATCATTAGTAAATGTTGATTATTATATAAATATTCTTTATCATTCTTGTTTCAAAAGGTACATTTTGGTTCCTATATACATTAATGAATATTTTTAGACTATTTATTTTCATATTTATCCAAAGAATGTTAGTCCGACGATTATTTATTAAACTTCTTAAAATGTAACCATAAAATTATATAAAAGAGTTTTTATGATGAATAACATATATATTGAAATTTTCTAAATTATCATAGAATGTGGAACAACATAGTCACTTTTGGATTTACATAAAATAAAATGAACATTTTCATAGGACAAACTAAACGAATTAAAGTTAAAAGTACGTAGGTTAGAATAGTACTTAAATCTACAATTTTATACCAAACATCCAACTCTTATAAATCATCAACTCACAAACCAATTGAAAAAATTGTCACATCATCCAATTCTAACCTTCAGTCACTACAAATCAAATTAAAAAATAAAATAAAATACAAACTTCAGAGAATAAGGATAGACCCTAAAATGAAGTTGTTAGTAAAAGTCAAGTTTAGGGTTTAAGATTTAGGAATAAAAATACAAAACAAAATAAAGATGTAAATTTAGGGACTTAGAGAAGAACTAAAAGCACAATTGTAGCAGTGTTAATAAAGTGTAAATAAATAAATAAAAATAAATAATTAAATTAAAGATGAATGGACAACTGTTTGGCTAAAAACAACACAAAGGAACAATGTCAATAGAGACGATGTTCGACTATTTAGGGCAGCCTAGATTTAGTCCGTGGCAAGCGGCTGGGCAGGCTGCCCCTGCCCTTTCATTCCTAATTATTATACTATTTTAAAATAGCTTTTTATTTTAGTTTATTTTATTTATTATTATTATTTTTACAGAACTCTTGAAAATAGCTTAAGCACGCTAAATGAGTTTAATTCAAAAATAATAATTGATAAAACATTTATCCTGAAAATTGAAAGTTTCCATCTTGCATTTGTAAAAATTTTCACCAAATTTTGTTAGAGAAGTATTCAACACATTTACTCCTTTTTTGTTTACTGTACATTTAATTAATTTGGCTTAATTGAAAAACAAAATTACCAAGAATGACATCAAAATTTTTATTTGATTTTGAAAAAATAGATTAAAATATCATATTAATCCCTAAATTTTGAAATTTGTTCAATTAAGTCTTTGTATTTTTTATAGATCTTAAATTCACTCCTATTGTTAGTTTATTATTGAAAGTAGATAAGCTAAAATAAAATCAAAATGGTATTTAAAAAATTTAAAAAAAAATAAAAAATAAAAACTTATCATAAAATCATAAAATTAGGTTTTTAAATTAAAAGATCATTTATTCACCAAATTGAAATGAAGATAAAAAATTATAGAGGGAAAACTTACGAGTCTTGATTTGGGGTGTGAAACGTTTAATGCAATACTAAGAATGTGATCCGTTTTTCTTTTTCCCTAATATGTTATCATCATTATTTATTTCCTTATAAATATAATAATTATCTTTCAAGAAACAAACAAAGCATTTGGAAACTTTATAGAGCCGGAGATGGAAAGGAAATTAAATACGACAGTAGGAATCTTAACTGATGGAAAGCGTATGCGTTTCTGTAAACCCTTCCTCTAGGTATGAAACTCTCCTCCTTTTCCGATGAGTAGTTTCGGGTTACAATGGCTTTTCGGATCGCCGCCCGAGCTTCGACCAAATCCTCTTCGATCATCTCATATTTCTGCACTAAACAAATCCAACTATGTAATATGAAATATTAAATTAAATCTATCTTAATCCATCAACTTAAGCTTACTTCATAACTAAAAAAAAAGAAAACTCATCCATTGAAATAAGAAACTCATTCGATAAACATGGTTTTTGAAAATTAAGATACATTTATGTTTCTTGATCATTTTTCACTCGTATTAAAAAAATTGACTAGAAACTTAAATCTTTTGTTTAATAGATAAAAACTATAATAAAGAAATGGGAGGAAGTATACATAAAAACAAAATTAAATAATCCAAACAAAGTTATCTTTAAACCTTAAAAAACCAGGTTAATACTTCAAATATGTTTTTGTTATCAATTTTCTACTCACTTATTACAAATTTAAAAAGTAAGTGTTTTTAAGAAAATTATCGTAATAAGAAAACTGGAAGGAACAAACACATACTTTCAAAATGGATCCAAATAAAATTATTATCAAACACGCCAGAAACAATCCAAACAGACCTTGTGGGTAGAGGAGTAAGGCCGTGGTGGCGGCGGTAAGACGGCGGAGGGCGGAGCGGCGGGAGGAAATTGAAGGGTGGATTGAGGTGGCTGCGGTGGCCGAGGTTGTTTGGATGAATGAAAAAAGGGAAGATTTTGGGATATTATGGAAGGGAAAGGGTTTTGATAATTTGGTGGGAAGAAGCAAAGAAGAAGAAGGAGAAGGAGGAAGAAAGGTAGAAGTAAAAAGAAAGGGAATTTATGAGAAAACTCTAAGGAAGCCATTAAAATGGAAGCTAAAATTAAGTAAATTAAAGGACTGATTATTTGAAAATTAAGCCTTGAAGAAGAAGAAGAAGAAGAAGAAGAAGAAGAAGAAGAAATTAAAAGAAAGATGTAAGATTAGTGAAGAATGTGCATGGTGTTTTTGGGTTGATGAACAAAGTTCTGCCCACTTTCAATCTAAAATATGGAAGGAAAAAGAAAATAGAGAAAATTGAAGAAGGAGAGAGGTATTTGTGTGTGTTTAGACCAATGGAGCTTTAAATTTTTTTGGTAATATGTATAGGATAGCATTAGTTAGGGAGTAATTAAAAGAGAGAGAGAGGAAGGGTGAAATGGTGAGGAATATTTATTGGCTTTTTTGGACTTGTAATTTTGTATAAATAAGTTGAAATATATTACCATAAATGACTTGTGATATACTTTTATGTTTTAATGTCTTGATTATTACTTTCATTGGAAATTAAACAAAAATTTGGAAACTCCATAAATATTTTGCCATTCTTAAGGACTAGAGCTTCAATCTCTTGATACCAAAAATATATTATTGACTAACACTAGAGTCATTCTAAAAAAGTTAAATGTATTTTTTTTTTTAGATATGTATGATGACGGTTTGCATGTTTATGATTGAGTTATACTTACTTTGACTATTATTGTTTTAATTTTACGAAAAATATTATAAATATATTATTGACTATACGAATATAAATATTGAATTATTCATGACCTACTTAAAATTACTACTACGAATTCTTTTAATTATTTCAAGTACTTTTTCTTATGGAATGAGATTTTTTTTTTCTAAACAACAAATATGTTATCAAACATTTTCGGAATAACTTCTTTCATCAATAATATTTGGGAGCTCTACATTTTGTTTCAAATTAAGTTTCTTTTTTCTTTTGAGCTAAAAAAAAAACCTTTTTTTTCATAAGAGTGAAAAAAAAATCATACAAAGGTAATCTATATTTTGAACGTGAAGCTCTAAACATTGGATGCTAAATTAAGGAGGTATGGTTAGACCATAATTGTTAGTTTAATTAAAATATTGATGTTAATTTTGATATTGAAATTTCAATTTTATGGACAAATCTTTGGATATTTTATACATACAAAATTTTATAAAAATTATTTAGATTAATAATTAATTTGTTTTTACTTTCCAACATAATTATCAATATTGTTATTAGTATTTTTATGAGAAATTATTTCAAATGATAAAATTGTTGAAAATATTTACAAATAATTGCAAAATATCACAGCCTATCTGCAATGATTGCGATAGATTGTGATAAGCTACTATCTGTGTCTATCGTGACACAGATAGTAGTCTATCACGGTTTATCGCATATAGACAATGAAATTTTGCTATATTTGTAAATATTTTGGTTCATTTTCCTATATTTGAAAACCACCCTCTTTTTATTCATATTGAACTAAATAAATGACATGTTTTTTTTTCTTTTTAAATGTTTTTGTAAGTATTTATAAAAGATATGGAAAATATCAATGGATCTTAATATCGAACGTCGAACCCATTTGATCGATTGATATATTGACAAATATATTGATATGTTGATCAATATTTAAACTTTTGGGTGTACTAGTCAATTTAAACTATATACTATTAAATTTTCGTTGACAATATTGATATTTCCAACAATATTTACACGTTTTTAGGGTTCCTCGTCAATATGAAGGGTAAATCAATATTTCCATTAAATTGTAAAAAAATTCACAAAACATAAAAATTTAATAACAAAATATCACTAATATAAATATAATATAAATAATAGGCATGTTGATTTGTTTAAAAAATCATAAAATGTTTATTTACTAATTTAATATTTTAGTTTTTATAATCTTTTTTCATCATCATTTTCGTAAAATTAAGACCTCAATATTTTCAAGACAACTACATTTTAATCCTCGATTTGGGCACAACTAATTAAGATACTAAATGTCCATTATATTTCTATCTCCTACTTTGCAATTATTGAACTTAAAAGAGAAAAAAAAAAAAAAATGTTAGCGGTATTAAAATTATTAGTCACATTATTCCAGTTAATTTCAGTAGTAACGTGCCACATGGGTTGAATGTAACATATGTGATGTTGACCAAGGAGTAATAGGAAGAGGAAGTACGTAAGGAAGAAATGGAGTTCGCAATTGCAAAATAAGATAGAAACGAAGCACGTGCGAATACTTCCTTATTTATTTAAATTTATTTTGTTTTTGGAAATCAAAAAATGAGTTATGGAGTTAAGCAGAGATCTCACTATCCCAACAATTCACACTACACAACCTAAAATGTAAGGGTTGGGTTAAGTTGGTTTTGTTCTTGAATTAAAATCTTTCTTTTTCTTTTTTAAGATTGTGTTGGGTCTTGAGTTAGCAAAAAAAAGAATTTGGGTTGACCCAATTTAACTTAAATTACATATATATTAATAAAGAAAATATATGTATATATATTTTTCTTTGTTTAAAGTTTGGTAATGAATTTGTGAATTTTTAATATTTTTCTTTTAAAAATATTATGATGTTTGTCTTTATTTAAAGTTTGTAATAAATATCATAGATATTTTGTATTTAACATTTTAATTTTATGAATATTTAGTATTAATATTTAGTTATTAATCATAGATAAATTTACATTATAAATTAAAAAGAAAAAAAAGTAATCCGACAACCGAATTCAACTCGTTAGATACTTTATTTAATTCTTTTGAGTTGTAAATCTAAACTAACCGAATTTTTTAGTAAATCTAAAAAATATACTCAACCTAACCCATACATACACCCTCGGGTTAAGTATTCAAAAAAGGACTGAATTTTGTGGAATGATAAAGAGAGACTCATCTCATCATTCAAACGACTTGTCGTTGTCATTGGAAATATGGAACTGAGACCATACGACGAGTCGGCCATTTCTTAGAGTACATAGGGACTAGGGTTTAGTACCAAAGGAGATGGACAACCTTGAGGTTTTATTTATATATTTTTTTTCCAATATAATTGTTGAATATAAATTCTGCACATTTCAAATTATTACATCATTATTTTTTTTTTTGATGAAAAAGTGACATATTATTAATTTTGGTTTCAATCACCAATTATGTCTAAAAATGAAGGAAAGTTTGTTTGTATTATAATAATATATACTTTCTCCTATTTATTATTTGATATATCATTAAATGTTATATTATTTTGTATGAGCTCTACGCCATTCTTAAATACTTCTTTTATGTAAAAAAAAAAAAAAAAAATTGAATAGAAGTGGTTTGGAAATCTTTTTATATAACTAGAATACTAGGAATTTGTCTTCATATAAAAATTGAGCTTAGTATAAAAAATAAGTCCAAAGATCATTAAGTCACAGTTTAGCCTAAACAAAAAAAAGAGTTGAATATAAAACCAATAAAGTTCAAGCTCAATCACATAATATCTATAAAATTAAAGCTCCATAGATAGAAGAAAAATCCCTATGCATTTAGAAAGTGAGAGAGGCCAGAAAGTTTATGATAAAAAAAAGCTTACAAAATTAAATCTATTTGAAGATATGAAAAACCTTTAAAGATAAGTTGATCAAGACATATAATGTATGAAGCGTAAAAAACTTTAAGAAATCGACTGATTTTTATGAAATTCAAAGAAAATCAATAGGTCATAGGTCGATCCAAAAAAGTTAACTAAGTTTGTGGAGATTTAAAAGATAAATAATTGAAAACATGTGAAGTGTAGAAATATATATGTACGCAAGACTCCAAATGATTATTCAATAAGTCAATAATCAATTTAAGAAAATCAGGATACGAAGTAGATACAAGAAGGCCAAAGAAACAAATGAAGGAGAAGATCAACAAGTCAAACACCATCCCAAAAGAACTCAAACATGTGAAGCTGAAAATCCATCATCCAAAACAAAAAAAAATTTCCTAAATAATCTCTACCATATTACAAGTGGTTAAGATGGAGAATATTTTATAGATTATTTTACCCAATCTCATGTAATATGGACTCTTTTTCAGACTAGTGTATTACCACGTATAATGCACTTGATATGTTTTCTTAAAAAGAAAAAAAAATAGTAACTTAATTATAAAATAATTTAGACAAAATGTTAGTTATTATTTGACTAGTCTTAAATTAACTTAATTAAAGATTTAAGAATAGATACACTAATTTATTAATTGAAATTTATTTTTGTCGATTTTATAATTAATATTCAAGATAACTAAGTATTTTTCTTTTAAAGAAAAAAGTTGAATTTATGCATGCGAAAACAATATTAAGAAAATGATAGCATTTTGTTCAAATATACACTATTTCAATAAAATGAATGAATACTTTCTAAGAGGTGGGATCCAAAGGATTATGATGGAGGTATTATAATCTTGAAGATTTGGATTAAATTAATGAGTTTAGATTTTCTTTTTGTAAAAATGTTTCAAGTTAGTGGCACTTTGCATTTTTTTTTTTTAATTCTCTCATAATATATCTCTTTACGACATTGCTATCATCGGTTCTCAATTCATCTTTTTAGTGAATTTTTGACACTTTATTTTTTTATTTATTATTATCATTATCTAGGAAAGTATCCAATTTTGTTGGCTTTCATTGCCACAATTATATACCTAGTAAGAACTTCTCATTACTAACTAATTAAATTTGAGAGAGATGATGAAAGGGCTTAATAGAGAAGTGATTGTTGATTTCAAATTCAACGCATGAAATTACAATCACAATTTAATCATTCAAACCAAACCAAATGTCACTCTTTATCCATTTACAAATCTTTCAATTCCCTACAAACTAAAAATTTCACCCTCATTAATCGGAATAACTCCCAATAATCTAGGTGTAGGATTGGCATAACAACCTCATAGGAGTGAATAGAGTTTAATGTGGACCCAATTAAATAAATTAACTAAGTTTTTGCTAACAAGTAATTTAAACAATAGTTTCACATCATTTATGCATTCAACTCAAAGTAATTAACAAGTTAATAATAAAATTTTAAAATAACCTATTTGATTCTAATAACAATGGTAAGTGATAGAAATTTAAGAGCTAACAATCTAAATAAACCAATACGAGTAATTAATTTTAAGAAATAAAATATTATAACAAATTAATTGCAAAAGTAAATAGGAGAGGGATAAAGAAATTGACACCGAAAATTTTATACATGGTTTAACACAATCCAACCTACATCCACTTCCCAAGCTCTTTTGGGGTATGCAAATATAAATCTCACTGGCTCTTTTCATAAATTAGAGCTTAACTGCTACACGCTCTTTTTGTGAGTTCAAGAGTAAACCCAATCATGGCCACGAATAATGATCAAACCATCATACTCTTTTTTGAGATCAGGAGCAACCATGTGATAATGATTTGAATGAATTAAGAATGCATTTGACAAACTCTCTAAAAGAGTGGATATACAAGTTTTGAGCTCACAATGAATCAATCATCACAATATATAAATCTCTCTCAATAATAGAATGAAAAAGAAGAAAATTAAATTTTGGAGAGAACAATAATAAAGGCTTAATGAATTATGGAGGATTGTAAAAAAATGTGAAATTAAAAAATTGGAGTTTAAAAGGAGGGAAAAGTTGTTGGAAACCACATTAAATTTGGAACTTTAGATAAAATTAAAATTAAAGGTGGAGATTGAAAATACCAAAAATACATATATATATATTATAAAAACTCTCAACGTGTAACCTGTATAAGGCACACTTAATTTTTTTTTCTTTTTAAACCCATCCACCAATGTTTATATAACAACAACAATTATTATTATTAGAAAATAGATGTCCAAATTGTTTAGATTCTTAAAGACCAATGTCATTCTTTCATCAAGCTAAGTGTCAATTTTTAATTATCCCATGTGTCTAGTGTCTAGTGCTAAAACATGGCCCATTTGATAACGTTCTCGTTTCATGTTTCCTATTTCTCATTCCATGTTTTTTGTTTCACGTTTATTCTTTTTTTAGAACAAGAAACAAGACTATGTTTTGTAACTATTCATGTTTCTTCCTGTTTCTTGAAAAAAAATAAACAGAAAAAGAAATTTATTTGATAACTATTTTTTTTTTTTTGTAACAATATAATATAAAAAAGGAAGATATGTCATACATTAAACATCGAAAAAAATATTATAAAAAATTTATGCCATCTCATAGAAGTAAGTCTTGATAACAACTAAATATAATAACAAAGTTGTATCATATCATTCATATGTTGCCCAAATTTGATCAACATTGTCATCTCTAACTCAAGTCATTTGTCTTAAATGATGTCAAGTGAACCCAACTTAATTATATATAATTATGTACATGTCGTGGTTGTAAAGTATTAAAGTTAAGCTAAATCATTGTCTTAGTCAGCAAAATTTATATAATATAAAATTCTACTTAGTTTCAGATATATTAAAAATATTAAAATTAAAATAATATATAAACATGCATATTGCAAAATTTAATACTCAAAAGTTGAAATATAAAAAAATTATACATATTGAAAATTAAATAATATATAAATCTAAATACTGGAAAATTTTAAAATTTAAAATTAAAATAAAATATAAATATAGGATAATTATTTTTAGAATAAGTGGATAAATCATCCGTGAATTTGACTATATTAGAATTTAGGAAAATTCTTTACCTCAAAATTTGAGAAAATATTACAATTTCTCAAATAATTCGTCACAAGATAGCCTTATTAATAAAAGATTTTTTAAAAAAAAATTAATTTAATTAAATTCATTTTATCTTGGGTTCAAAATGTCAGACTCCCAAAAATTATGAATCTTCCCTTTAAAAATCTAGAAGATTGGACTCCCAAATACTTCTAGACTCCATTGTAGGAAATTTTAGAAGTACGTCTTTGAAACAAATATTTAAGAAAGGAGATTAAAACTCTTTTAACAAAATTCAAAATGAGTTAATTTCAAAGATTTGAAAACAAACCAAAAGTTTTAAAAATGCCTGAGAAATTTTACTTAAGAAAAACAACATTAACTTAAATATGTAAAACTACATTGACAAAATATACAACTTAACAATGCATTTAAAGCAAAAAACGAACTAGCAATAATATTTATAAAGATATTAAAAATTTAATAAAACAAATTAGAGATCAATCTCGAACTCCCAAAGAATCAACTTCCCCAACTTAGGATTCTAGAAAATCGGACTCCAAATATTTTTAGAATCCATCGTCCGGATAGATTTTTAAAAATGAAAATTAATTTTAAATTTAAACAACTATTAGCAAAATTGTATTAAATTGACCAAAAAAAAAAAGAAAAAATAATAATATTTAAATATACATATACAAAAATGAAAAAGTGCTAAAGAAACAATAATCAACGCTGTAATAATAATAAATTAAATCAAAATTCTAATTATAAATCGAAAATAGATATAAATATATAAAGAATAAAATTTAAGATTAAACTAACAAAGGAAAGAAATAATAAAGAAACAAAAACAATAATATTAGCCAAACTGAATTTTTTTTTTAACTAAGTTATCTTTTCTTTTTTTAATATGTTTTACTCCCTTCTCCTCTTCCTCTATATATATATTTTTTTATTTTTTATTTTTTTATTTCACTTATATAGTTACTAAAAAAGAAATTCACAAATAAAATGAAAAGAGAAGTAAAAACAAGGATTGAGTAAAAAATAAATAAATAAACAACAAGATGTGAATCAATAAATAAGAGAGAAACTCACAAGACAATAAATAAATAATTGTAAGAGAAATAAAAATGGAAAAATAAGAACAAAAACAATAACCAGATATCTTAACCCTTTAGTTTTTTTTACCGAACATAGTTTAAGCTAAAAAAGGAAGGACAATTTTTAGGTAACTAAAACCAAATTAAAAATTTCTCCTAAGTTTTATTTTTACCCTAACTAAATTTGTTACTTTAACCAAACTAAAACAAAAGTTAAAAAGATGTAAAAATCAGCATAAAAAGGTGAATATCAATCAAAATTAGATTAGAAAAATTAAGATAAAAATCTAAAGATAAATTAATTCAAATGAAGCCGCATAAAAATAGGCGGCTACACCAATGGTAGTAAAGTAGGTACGTCACAGAAAATGGGGCATAAGCCTGTTGAAGTGCGATAAAGATCGAGGTCATACTCCTAAGAATAGAATACCAGGTTCGACATGTAGACAACCAAACCATGATCCCTTACTTGGGAGTGGGGGCTAATATTATGGGTGATTTTGGAATACTCATAAATGGCATTTGACAAGAACATAGGCACCAAAGGTGAGAAGATAGCATGATTCGGGTCAAGGGTAACAACCTATGAACAAAATAGGCCTAGGAGAAAGAGGCTGACTTAGGCCTTAACCCAAGCTAGTATGCTCAACCCCGGCCTTGGCCAAGGTCGACCCTCATCAAATACCTAACGGGGCATGCCTCATACATGCCCCAGCCCAAGTGACTATTGTAGGCCCAAATTATAGCTAAAGTGAGGTGCTGACTTGGACCCAAGCTAGTATGCTCAACCTCGACCTTGGCCAAGGTTGACCTTCATTAAATACCTAACGGGACATGCCTCACGCATTGTTGGGATTAGTGCCCTAAAGCCTAGTAATTGACTATTTAATAATTTGATTATTAATTATGCAGTATTAATTTATTCATTAACAGAAAAATCCAAGGTTATTACAATGAAGTCTTGAACATGTATATAGTTGACATACAAGTGGATCATGTTCAAGAAATAACCTAAAGGTCTATAGTATAGGAATAAGGTTGGGTGCATCTTGTGACACTATGGATACAACATATTTTATAATACTTACAAATGGTTTGATTTGAGTTGTTCATGTAGAGATATATGAGTGGGGGTATCCTACACAAAGAGTTTGTATAAGACCAAACTACGAAATATTTAATATCTCTTTGTAAATCCGTTAACTGATGAGATTAAGATTTCATAGGATGGTCATGTGCAACTCGATCTTAATCCTACGTGACTTATGAACTCCTTTCTGTGAGGTAGATCCTTTGATTTGCATGGGTAAGAGTGGCCCGAGTTGCCGACTCATAAGTCTACCATTTTGGGGATTTGACTAAATGGGGAGCTGAGAATATAACTTCACAAAATGGAATCCACTCATTCCCGGATAGAGTAAGTAGACGAGTAGTTTCCTTAAGTGTTGATTTCAAGTCTTGAACAAAGACTCTACCCTTTCACTGGCCCGAGAAGAACTTAGTTTATGGTTGGACCATAAACAAATTGTTCGTTAGAGAAATCAATGGTACTTAAAGAAAATATGTAATTACAAGGGTAGAACGGACATTTGACCCCGCTGTAATTATGAATAATACGTGAATGATCAACTTGCTTATACTATTATATCCATGGACACAACTTGTCTTATAGTGTATAAGAGTTCAAGTACGAGTCTATAGTAGTTTGCCATGTAGTTAATGAATGAAAATTAGTTTAATTAAAAAGTTTAATAAATTAATCTTGGATCATTGAAGTTTATAATCTGTAGGTCCATAAGGTCCCCTTGCTAGCTTACCACGGACCAACAAAGATCAAATATGTTGAAAGAAAATTTTGAAATGTTCAAATTTTGAGGATAAATATTAATTGTATTTGATATAGTTAATTACATGATTTGTTATAAAGTTTATTTGAATAAGATTTAAATTATAACTTTATAATATGGAGAATTAATTTATTTAAATATGATTCAAATAATTAATTAAGTATTTGGATGAAATCTATATAAATAAATAGAAGGATAATTAATTAATTAATTTGAATTAGATTCAAATAATTAATTATTTAATTTGGATGTGATTCAAATTAAAGATTTTGTATAAGATAAAATATTTAAATATGATTTAAACATTTTAAATCATTTAATGTGAGATATTATTTGGGTAAATATTTATTAAATTAAATATTATTTTAAAATCTTATAGGGGTTACTCATAATCTTATTAGGATAATAAAATTCTCTCAATTATGAGTAACCCATAGACTTCTATAAATAGGGCCCTTGGGAGCCCTTATAGAACACACTCTTTAAATAATCTTTACGATTACTCTATAAATTCTGTCAATTTTCTTAGAAAAGGTATAAGAAAATTCTTCTTCTTCCAATTCTCTCTATTCTTTCAAGAAGTGGTTCTCACAAATCGGATTCTTGCTAGAGTCATAGCAAGCCAGATCTCTCGGAAAAGGAAGACTACAAGGAAAAGATTTTGCTGAAATTATAGACCAGCAAAGGTAGGTTGCTTAACCTTTTCTTAATTATTTGTATTTTTAATTTTTTCAAGAAATCAAATAATACGATTACACGCTTCCAATGAGATTAATTCACTTCGATGCCCTAACAAAGTATAGCTAAAAGTGAGGTGCTCAACCTCAACCTAGACTGAGGTCGACTTTAACAAAATGCCAGACACGCCTCTCACACAACCAAGAAAAATAAATCAAGGAATAACCCTAAAGCAACTTGGAAATCCTAAAGAGATAGTTTTCAAGTCAACTACAACTATAAATACACCATTATGACTACATGTGAGATATTTAAAAAAACTTAGGCACTAGTCTTTTTTCTTTGTTTTACAGATTTTTTCCACCTAAATCACAATTTTATTATTATTGTCACGTAAAGGTCGATATCAACAAACTGTATATTTAAGGGTTAAAAATGAAGGATTGTAAATATTAGTTCTTTTCTTTAAGATTTAAGTATTAATAATTGTAATTAGAGCTAGTAACTATATAAATAAATAGCAACTTTTCATATTCTATTCTAATTCTAACCTTTTAAAAGTTATTTTTAATATTAGTAATTTATATTTATTAGTGAGATGCTTTGTAAATTTAAGTTCTCTTAGAGTAATAAGATGGTCTAACATTTTTTTTTTACTTTTTTTAATAGATTATAGACTATAATAAAGAGGTCTCTTTAATATATATTAATTATTTTGCTCCTACTTCTCTTGGTCTTCTATAAGTTTTTTAATTAAACGTATGAAAGTTAATTAATGCAATAAATATCGATAATTAATGATATATGTTAATCATTTAGCTCCAAATCATTGGTTTTCTTTAATATTTTCTATTAAATATATGAAAATAATTGTTGCAACAAATATCAATTCCACATTGAAAAATAAATGATTATTAGATTTTTGCACATTTGATATTTATATTAATTATTATATTGATAGGGCATGGAACATTAGTTTTTGTGTGATGGTTGCAAAAATTTAAAAAAAAAAAAAATCTAAAAATGATAAATTTAATAATTTTTTTTAAAATTTACAAATGTAGCAAAAAAAAATCATATTTGATTTTCGTTTTTATTATTTTAATTTTAGTCTTTTTCAGTGTATTATCATGTATATCAATAATATATCTCATATATTTATGTTTTATTTTGTGTATCAGTTAATCGATATATTCTATATTTATAATAGTTAAGTGATATATTTTATATTTAATAGATCAATCAATTATTAATATAATTGATAAACTAATGTTGCTATTCATTATATCAAACTTATTAAATCAACTATTGCTCATGCATTTGTTATTATTCGTGAACTTAATTTGAACCCTTATTTCATATATATCAAAGTATTATTTTTCTAGTAAATCATTATAAACTTATAATGATTCAATTCATCTTGTTGGTAATCATTCTAAATGTATGTCAATAAACTATTAATATACCAATGTTATACTTGAAATTAAAATTTGAAATGGTGGTTATCTACTACTGATGCACTGAAACAAATGTATTTTTAATAAGTCAATACACAAATGATACATCAATGTGATACTTAAAATGAATTTTGAATTAACATGGATATATCTATTAATACACCGATGTTATAATTGAAATTTAATTAGGAATAAATGTAATTGATATACTATTGATACACCAATATTCTATTTGAAATGAATTTATAATGAGTTTTGAGATACTATTGATATACCAATAGTATATTTGAAATTGTTCTTTTTTTTTTTTTAGAATTACTTGAAATGAATTTTTAAATGACTACTAATATACTAATGGTACACCATTGTAGGGGTGTTCAAATGACCTGACAACTTAAACAACCTGGACTACCCAACTCAAAATATAAAGGTTGGGTTGGGGCGCAGGTTAGAAAAAAAAAATTGGATTTACCTAGCCCAACCCAAATTTTAGATATATATATATAACTCAAGGTTCATATTAGGGAAAGGAGAGTGAGGGGAAGAAGGGGTTGCCATCAGCTCGATCATCCTATTCGCTCCAACAGACAGGCATGGTTCTGTAGTCAAAGAAACTTTGTCACTTTCGTGTACCCATCAGACGGCAGCCCTTTCAGGGATTCCTTAGGGACTGATTCACTCTGCGTAGATCACTGGCAGGTGATCGTTACTCATGTCAGCATTCTCACTTCTAATATCTCCAGGTGTTGTCACCAAAAACCTTCCCCGATTGACGTTTATATATATATATATATATATATATATATATATATATATATATATATATATATATATATATATATATATATATATATATATATATATATATATATATATATATATATTTCTCTTTGTTTAAAGTTTGATCACTTTATATTGATTAATTTGTGATTTTTTAATATTTTTCTTTTAAAATTGCTATGATATTTGTATTTGTTTAAAGTTTGTAATAAATATCATAGATATTTGGTATTTAACATTTCAATTTTATGAGATTTTAATTATTAGTCATATGCTGTAGATAAATTTACATAGTTTGAATTAAAAAGGAAAAAAAAGTTATAACCCGACAACCTAAACCAACCCAACCCAGATTTTAAGGGTTGGGTTGGAGATTTTGTTTGGGTTTTTTGGGTTGCTAACACAACCAACCCGAGTTTTCGGGTTGGTCCAAAAAGTACCATCAACCCAACTCAACTCAATCCATATACACCCCTACACACCATTGTTAAATTTTAAATGAATATTGATAAACTAGTGCTACACAAATATAATACTTTGTATTGTGTTTTGAATGTATGATGATATATTATTAATACACCAACAATATATTTGAAATGCGTTTTGAATTAGTACTAATATAAAATTGATATATCAATGTTATACTTTATGTATATATTGTTTTGAATGATATACTTCATATTTGTTATATCCATAGTATCATTGATATACTTCTTTTTCTCTTTAAATGTGGTATATTAGTCTACTCATATAAGAAATATAAAAGATATACATTCTACCATTGATAAGCTAAATTAAATATAACTTGCATGTCATCAAAATCATATCAAAATTTTGAAAATATAACAAATCAATTGATGCTTTATATTAATTATATAATTGACACAATTAATGCAACTAATATATACCATACCAACAACTATAAGAAAACTAAAGGCGAAATCTAAATTAAACAAATGAAATTGAACGAATCAAATTAAAACAATTTCATAATAAAAAAAATAACAAAACAAAAACAAAAACACAAACTTCTTTCACCATAACACAATTAAAATCATGGTATATCAGTTGCATAAATAATATATTTTATAAAGTATATCAATTAATTAATATATAAAAAATAAAGTATATCAATAGATTAATATACTAAAAATAAAGTATGTCATAAAATTAGAATAATAGAAGAAATAAAAATCAAATTTAAAATTTTTGCTATATTGCAAATTTTAAAAAACCATAGCTAGATTTATAAATACCCAATATTTCTTTATGCTATCCATTACAATTTCTTTCTCTCTTTCCTAACTATCATTTTTTTTCCTTTTTTGTGCAATTATAAAATTTCTGTTGAATTTGAGTATATATTTTATTATTTATTTTGTTCTCTTTAAGTATTTACGTAAATGCCAAAACTGCGGTTAAGGCAATATCTAAATATCTATATTTATACATATCTGTATGATATTAAAAGGTTAAAATCTATGAAAAATATTTTTGGATAATTGTACCTTTTATAATTTATATATTTACAAAATATATGATTGACAATTCATTTTAAAAAATAAAATAAAATTAATTAGCTAAATCTATTTATAAATAAATAATTAATAAGCAATGTAGAGCATATATTCTAAAAATCCAATATATCAAATTAATATTGTTGAGATGAATCAACGTATAGAATTTGTATGGTTGTATATATAACTAACTTATCTTTATAAATAAATAATTAATAACGAGTAATTAAATTAATTTCAAATATGTACCTTTAGTATCAAACAAAAATTCAAAATGTTCAATAAAATAAAATAATAGTATTTGCATGAAGTTTCCGGAGAAACGTGTTTTGTGGAGTTGAACTTGTGTTTATATTGATTTATGCGGATGTGGTTCGATCTTTAATACTTAATCCTCTAATTCTCTCTCGGTCGGTTGAATGATATACACTTGAATTTGAGAAAACAGAAGTAGAAGTCTCGGAAGAGAGTTTGAATCTTTAAGGAATGTTCAGCTTTAGGAGTTCAAGAGTTTTTTTTACTAAACCACTAAGCTCAAATCTTTTTTTTTTCTTTTTCAAGATTAAACCATCAGTTTCAAAGTGATTCCACACCTTATTACAAAATCGAATAAAAAAATTACAATTAGAAATATCACCTTTAAATAGGTAAAATTCACAAGTCTATAACAACACTCCAACAATTTTTCTCACAAAATAAAATAATCAAGATCGAGAAATTTGAGATTTTTTTAGCACATTTTTGGGGCAAAAGAGATGAAAACAATTTGCCCAATTTGAAATTGAGGAAAGAGAAATAAATTTCTTCAAAAATTTCATCCATGAATACTTCAAAACATTAAAAAAAAAAAAAAAAAAAAAAAAAAAAAAAAAAAAAAAAAAGTTCAAATTGACCGTTTGTCAGAATAATTATTGTAAGCAATATTTTAAAGGCAACATGTATCTTAACCGGAGCCGTTCAATTGATTTGATTATTTCTTTATGTGTATATTATCTCTTCAACCCATGATTCATCTATGTGTACCATATCATCATCACACAATATTTTCTTAAAAATACTTGCAAATATTCTTCCGACTACATCTTTTTCGTTTGACATTTGATTTGAGTGATTCAAATTGTGTTGGAATCGTCTATTTAAGCTCTATGAATACTTTAAAACACTAAAATCACTGCTTTATAGTTCTTGAAGTGTTAATTATTGAAAATTGAAAGAACTAATCAATGAATGTGATTGAGGAGATCCAATTGAAAGTAAGCGATTATTCAACTACTCAATTATAGTTTAATTTGGATGAGTAAAAAACAAAACTCATAATCAAATAAGACTTTGGTAATCTACCAAATATTTGTTATTTATTTTTGAGTCGAGGTTTTTTTAAATTATCAAGTTGTTTTTATATTAAAAGGTGACAACATACACTAACATAATAAAAATAACAACAAACGAGGCTAGTATAAATGTAGCTCAACTGTTTTAAAGTGTGAGCAAATGTTTGATTCTTCTGCTCCATATTATAAAAAAAAAAAAAAGAAAATACAAACGAATGATAGTGCAACGTGCGTCTAGTAGCGTTATGATGGAGGAATGAAGATGAAAGTTCTTTTTTTTTTTTTTTTTTTTCCTTTTTTAAGTTCAGACAATAAATCTGTAAGATGGATAAATGAAGATGGAATTCTTGCAAATTCCTTACGTAATATGCATTCTTCTCAATATAAAGACGTTTATACCTTTAATTTCTTATTACCAAACAAACATGTCATGATAATTTTTTCATTCTTCTTCAAGCTAACTCCCAATATTTTTCATTACAATCCAAGTAAAATCATTTTTTTATACAATAAGCACTTGTAATTTCAAAGAAAAACAGAAATCGACAACCCCTCTTGTTGAGCAAATTAAAGAAAATAGCTGATGAATAAATAAATTAAGAAAAAATATATATATATTCTTTTTAAAATTAAGCCCTTAATTCCCAAATTACAAATAGACTAAACAATTGAGTTTTTATGTATGCTTTCACAACGTCAAATTTTCGCACCCAAAATTCTGACGCCACTCCAACAAAACAAGAGTGGCACAATAATGAGCCAAAGCACCAAAAACTACCAATACATGAAACAACTGATGGCTATGTCCGGCCAGATCGAACCGGCCCGGCAGCCACCGCTCTGGAACCCGGCTCACATAAAACCCGGTTCCGGTTAGATAAAACAGAGCCATCGCCGCCTCATAAGCCAGGGTAATATTCCGGCGAGGATTACCCCAATTGACGACGGCGGAGTGAATTGCTGGAACGATGCCGAAGAGGCCCATGGAGACGAAGAGAAGAGCTCTGAATGACCGGAATTTTCCGGTGGAGAGGGAAGGGGAGAGCAGAGTGACGACGGTGAAGATACCCATGATAGTAATTCCGGCGAGATAGACGATTTGCCAGAGGGGATTGCATTGAAAGATGTAGTAAATTGGAGGGAAAAAGGAGGTGATGATCATGACGGTGATTCCGATGTAATCGATTCTGAGTAAGAGGAGATTTAGAGGGTGAGAATGGCAAGAAAAGAGATGGCAAATGCTGCTTGAGAGAAGGCAGAACATTGAGCCGCTTAAGAACACGAAGAACGGCCACCGTTCTGTGCTTGATCCATTGGTTATTAAATTTATGCGGCTGGCAGCAGCGCCGGCGCCACCTTCGTATGGGAGGATGCTTCCGGCCAATTCCATTAGTTCTGGTGCTGTGCTCTGCATGCCACACAATTATAATTAATGTTCTTAGTTTCTAGAATGGTGTTCCATTGATCTATTCAGTCTTGGAAAAAGGTTGACTATGCGAGAGATTAATTGACGCAGGATTAGAAATTTAAAATTAGTTAAACACAAAATTCAAAAGCTTAAGACCGTGATTGTTTTCCACAGGTACCAAACCGAACCCGACTAAAAACACAGTGAAACCGAAAAATGAGATTAAGTCCGATTTGAAGAAATATTGAAATTGAATTGAATTGTTTTTAACTAATATATAGTTATATATTCTTAAAAAAGGGCAAAATCGAATCAAATCAAGTTTAAAATCGAACCAAACCGGTTTAAAATTGAAATAATGTATATGTATATATATTTTAAAAATAGCAAAACCAAATGGACCAAATATATGCAGTTCAATTCAGTTGGTTTAAACCAATAAATCAATTCGATTTAATTTGACCACCAAGTTGAATCTAACCAAAACGTTTCCACCATACAACCTTTATTAAAAAACGGTCTTCATTTGTTTGGGGTAACATTTGAATTCTAAACCAACATTAAATGATAAAAGTTATTTAAAACTATATTTTTTAGTTTCAAGTTTAAAATATATTATTTGAAAGTAGACAATAAAATAAAAAAATCATAATTTAAAGTGACGTCTATAAGATTAATTTAATAACCGTTTGGTTTTTGAAAATTATATTTTATTTTATCTCAATCTTTAAATCATGTTCTCATCTTTCTAGAAAAAACAATTGAATCCTTAAATTCTAAAAACAAAAATTAAGTTTTGAAACTACAGTTTTGAAAAGTTGGCTTTGTTTTTTAAAACACTAGTAGCCAATTTGTAGACAATATAACAAAAAAATAACCAATTTTTTTGGACAATATGTGAGGTGAGAGAATTGAATCTCTAACTTTAAAATTGACGGTAGAAGCACTATCCCAATTGAGTTATATTCATTTTGGCAAAAAAAAAAAAAAAAAATGAATTTAGTGTTTCTAGACTTAATTTCTAGATAACTAAAAACTAAAAATAAAGTCTCCGTTTAGTGACCATTTCGTTTTTTGTTTTTGTTTTTTAAAATTAAGCCTATAATGACACAACTTCCACCTCCAAATTTCTTCATTTGTTGTCTAATTTTTACTAATGATTCAAGCCAAAATTTGAAAACTAAAAGGAGTATCTTTTAAAATTTTGTTTTTGTTTTTGGAATTTGATTAAGAATTCAACCATTGTACTTAAAGAAAGATGCAAATCATGCTAAGAAATTACATGGAGAAAATAGGCTTAATTTTTTTTAAAAGTAAACAAAAAACTAAATAGTTACCAAATAGAGTCAAAACGATTATCACACGAAGTCTAAGTAGTTATCAACTATGGATTTATGAATCAATTAAACTTTGTAAAAAAGTTCAAACATCTTTCGGACATATTTAAAATGTACCAACTACATTTGTGATTATTTAACTTTAATTATTTTTTAAAGTTCAACCAATGGAGTTGATATTATATTTCAGTATCTAACGTTTTTTTGAAGACTAGGTTTTACGAAAATTACCAATGCATTTACAAGTTATGCTATTAATGTAACATTCAAAATGAATTTCCTACGTCCATATAAATTAGTTTACATTTTTTTTTTCCCTTTCAGTTGAAAGATGAGAAACTTACTCCATTGAAATCTTTAGAAGCAAAGGAAATGTTTGTATAAAGAGATGTGAGCATGGACCTGCATGAAATGGGGAATTCATTTGATAAAATTAATATAAGCTAAATTTAATTTAAAAAGAGATGCAAGTTTTATAGTGTATTATAGAATTGAACTAACAGAAGTTAATATTATTATATTATACGTTGTAAAACGTCAAAAGGAACTAATTTATCATAGTGCTTGAATAGTGTGTATATATATATATATATATATATATTTTTTTTTTTTTTTGCAAGAAAAAGAAAATTATCCACCTTCTGTAGTAATACGCTAATGGTTCACAATAGTTTATACACCAAAACTCACCTGAACTAATTTGATCATTGAATTAAACAATTAGACATCACTGTCTCGTTATTATAAGTCAATTCACATTTCTAATCATCAACCTAACAAAGTTGACCTCTATTAGTAATAATAGATCTACAAATGATAAAAATAAGTGTTAGTATTGCACTTTAAAATTTATAATAATTGTAGAAAATTCGACTCACAAATGATAAAAATTAAATCCTCAAATTTATACAAATGTTACAATTTATATAATTATATAAGTTTAAAGGTTTAATTTGACCTAATTTTAACACATTTAAATTTGAGAGCTTAATTTTTAAAATTAAAAATTTAAAAGTATAATTGTAAATACCACCATACTTTAGGGATAGTTTTTGCAATTTATCCAAATTATAAGGAATACCTCTAAACTCTCGTTAAAAAAATACTCGTTGCTATCTATTCTCTTAACTTTCATAAACATTTTAAAAGTATTCTTAGAATAGAATTTTAAACAGAGATCGGGACTTAGAAATGTGTGGTGATCTATATATTCGCTTTCTTATCTCAAATTTTGTCCAAAATTATGATGGTATTTCTAAAATATCTATGAAAGTTAAGGGTAATGTTGCAATTTTTAAAAAGTAAAGTAGTATTTTATTAAACACATGACAAACTACCAAAAGGTGATTTTGTTCTTTTTGACGTCAATACAATATGAAAATTAACCACTAATTTAAACTACTTGAACTCTGCTGTTGCGTCCGACGAACTACCAAGAATCAGAGACATGGAAGAAAATGATCAAATGGATACTTCACTTCATTCTCTTTCCTCCATAACCGAAATTACTTCTTGTTCGTATTCTTCTTAAACTTAATCACTATCAATTCGAAGAAACAACGAATCCACCAATCAAACTAAATTAGCGAGAGAAAACAGTCCGAAGCGAAAATTTCTCCAAATCAAGGTCGGATTTTCTAAATACGAACGAAATCAATTAGAAGAAAGTTTCAAGTAATGGAAGAGAACCTGGAAAAAAACCCCAACAGATCCGCTACTTGAGGCACTTCTTCCATCAGATTCGCCAAACACAATCCCAAGAACAAAACAAATCCAATCAAATGCCTGAAAATCGAAGAAATTCCATCAATCCGAAACAAAAACATCACCAAAATCGAAGAAATGAAATGAAAAAGAAACGATATAAAGAGCTAGTTAACTTACGTCCAAACATTTAGGGTTTCGTTATGCCATTGAAAGACGCTGAGAAGAGCTCGCTTAAGAGGCCATTCGGCTCTGTAATAATGGAGAATGAACTCATTGTCTTTCATATACTCCGGCAACTCCTTAAACGAAACCAATCGAAGCTCCTCTTTGATTTCCTCGCTTCTCTGTTTTTTCTCCATTTCTGCTCTTCTCTGCTCTCTAAAATTTCTTCTTCCGTACGGATCCTTTTTTTTCTTTTTTTTTTTTTTTCTTTTGTCTTACAAAGTAATTTTGATTTTTTGAAGAAGCTCTTCCAAAATTTCCAATACTTATAGAGAAATAGAAAAAGGGTTTTTACTTTACTTATGGTTATAGCCTTACTTATACACATGTTTATTTGTCTTTAAGCATCATTAAATTATTATTATTAACTTTTAAAAATGTCTTTAATAAGAATAAAATGAAAAATATTGTCCTAATAACTTGCTTTGTAGATGGGGTTATTTAATGAAGTTTGTGTGATACACAACTACACCAACTACTTCATTTAATTTCTCTCTATCTCTCTCCATGCAGGTGCAGCTAACTTTAAACTCTTCAAAATTTTTCTCTCACCAATTTTTTTTTATAATAATAATAATAATAATAATAATAATAATAATAATTATTATTATTATTATTATTATTATTATTATTATTATTATGGTTGATGCTGTTGTTATTATTGGTATGGAAGAGGGGAGTTGGCTGCTACCATATTTGGGCCACCTAGCTTTCCCATATTACAAATTTCTAATTTGGTTTGGCCACTGACCTTAAAAAACACAGTTAATAAAAAGTCATGTTTTTTTGCAATCTTTTTTGTTCTGAGAGTAATTGTTTCAGTTAAATAAAAAAAATTCATCTATACATACATATAGGGTAAATCGTACGGTTGAATATCGATATTATCTTTTATAAATGTCCATAAGATATATTATCTACTCGTTATAATATAAAGATATACGCTAATAATTATAAAATAAATAATTTGGTTTTGAAATAAAAATAATTTAATTATTAACTTAAATAAATTTTATTGTTTTTTTATTTATAAAAATATTCATTAGTATCGATATTTTATCGATATATTTATAAAAGCAAAATCATGATAGTGGACTAAGGGTATCAAATTGATAATTGATATTTTCATTGTTGCAGTTAATTCACATATATTTCAAATAGTGATAAAAGTGGAACAAGCAATAGGAAAATTGAATAATTGATTAATTAAATGAAGCTTCAGGGAGCTAATTGAGCCCAATTACCTTGACTTGTCAAAGCTTCAATTGAATACAATATTATTACAAATGTAGAGGGGAAATTAAGAAAAAAAAAATTCTAATTTTGAGGTTCGCTTAAAATAAGTAAATATTAATTTTAGTAGATACGTATATTTTAGTTTGAAAATTAAAAAAAAAATGATATGAAATGTAGCTTAGTTTTTTTAAGAAGATTTAAAATAAAATAACTAAGAACGAATGCAGGATTATTTGAAAATAAAACAAACCTTATCTCTCATACTTTCTAAATATATAGGGTTAGATGCCAAAATCTAAACATTAAAAAATGTATTTGATCTTCACTTGACCACAAAAGTAAATTTATAATTCAAAAAAAGAATGACCTACAAAACAAGAAGAATTTAGACACCGGTGTGATACTTGACACAACACCTTCGATGTCTAAGACATAAGAGGGTTTTGGTTATAGCAAAAGTTTTAGGGATGAGAATGAGTTAGTTGATTTTTATCTTTGATTGTCACTTCCTGGCCATACCACTCTTAAAAAATCGATATTCATCTTTCTCGAGAAGGTGCTTATAATTTTAAATAAATCAATTTTCATCTTTCTAGCAAGATTACTACTTGTTAACACAACACCTCTTAGAAATCGATATTCATCTTTCTCAAGGTGCTTACAATCTTAAAGAAATCGATTTTCATCTTTCTAACAAGATATAGTAACCCAAAAAATATCATTTGCAGGCCACATCACCCCTAAAAAATTGATATTTATCTTTCTCGAGAAGGATCTTATAATCTTAAAGAAATTGATTTTCACCTTTCTGAACATATTTAGTAACCCAAAGAATGTCATTTGCCACATCACCTCTCAAAAATCGACATTCATCTTTCTCGAGAAAATATTTATAATTTTAAAGAAATCAATTTTCATGTTTCTTACAAGATTCCCCAACACAAGGAATTGGCTTCAAAATAATTGAACTTGGAGGAACTTGAAACTAGACCCTATTGACCGGATGTCATGGGGTCATTCGATCCCTAAGAAAATCTAGCAACCACCCTGGAAAGCTGTCAAGGTAACTTTAGGGCCTAGAGCAACCCGTCCGAAGAAATACCCAAACATCAACCTTAAATGTTTGACAGGTCAATTTGTGGGCACCTTATATGGACATCGGTGATAAGCTCAATTTTGCTAACAAAGTCAATCAACAGGGTCATTGAAGTAGCACAAAAGTTATAGGAAATTATACTCCCAACTCGGCCCTAAAATGTTTAGCTCATAACTATGAGTAATCAAACCTCGAGACTTAATATGGGAGTGGGGGCTAATGTTATGGTTGATTTTGGATGGAGAGTATAATTGACATAAAATAAGAATAGAAGCAACAAGGTCATGAAAATAATAAACTTTGGGCCAAAAGTAACACCATAGGTTAGTTTGTGTCAAAGCTCAAATTTATGTACTTGACCTCGACCAAGGTCGATACTGACTCCTACAAAATATAGCTAATGGGGCATCATGTACCACTCATGCCCCGACCCAAAGCATCACCCCAATACCAAAATGGGCTTGGGGGAGATGTTGGGCCTCGATCGAGGCTTTCACCAAGCCCAAGGCTAACCTTAGCCAACATATAAAATTGGGCATGCTCCTTGGTTCGGTAGGCTATATAGTTATACTAAATTGACTCTATAACCCTAACAGAATGACTAGGTCAATTACCTCTATGAATACATCATTATGGTTTCATATGAGGTAACCAGAATCCTACTCTCAAACTCTCACAGCTTCTACATTCTTTCACTGTTTGTGGCAAGCACAACATTGGTATATCGATTTTCTCTTTTGCAGGCTGCGTTCTTCTCTCCTTCAAACAAATTCAAGATGATATCATATGGTGAGTTTCTCTTGTTCAAATTTTAGCATCAACAATATGATTTCAACGAAAGATTCCTACTTTTTAATGGTCATAATTTCTTCTTCTTCTTTTTAATAAGTTAGCTCTTTCTTTTTATGGAAAATCTTACCTTAATATTTTCCATTAATAATAATGAAAAAAATTGGACTCCATGGAGTAAATTTTCAATATTTTATAGCTGTATATATGCTAAAAACAAAGGAACCCCATTTATAATTTATCGTTAGAAGTTTATATTTACCAATGTAGGCCAATAAAGCTTTTACACGTGTGTCTAGAGTGTCACTCTTTCCATGGACCACTGTAAACGGAGTGGGGAACCTTCAAAATCAAGGGTAGGGCTGGAGGAAGACTATCAAACTCCCTTTTATATATCTCGCAAATTTGTCTCCATAAATATAAGTTAATCTTATACTAATGTCAGCGAATATCATTTTATTTTTAAAAATATATTGATATAGCATACAATAAATTAAGCATGAAAACATTTTCATACCTCCTTAGTACAAGAAATTTTTTGATGTATTAGTGGTGATTGGGCAGGATTTCCCCTTACATATTCTTGGACTAAGGTTTAGAATGTCCATAATTATAGAAATGTCGAAAGATATTTGTGAAAAAATTATGAAAAAGAAATTGAAAAAAATTTAAATTTTAAATAAACATTTTACAAGCATGTTTAGTATTCCTATTATATTTATATTGACATTTTTAAGGAAATATTAGTAACATTTTGTCACTTAGTTTCTTATATTGAATAAATTTTGTACAATATAATGAAAATGTTCAATTTCTAATTTATGAAAATGTGAAAATTCAACCAGAATTTTACCATGGGACCAATGAAAATTATGGCTTCCATCTTCACCCTATTCTCTGCCACAATTTTCTTTTTCGAAATAATTCTCTGCCACACTTTGTTCCTTGCCTCTATATTATTATTCTTATTATTAAAGTAGCATTATTTTATAAATATTTAAAGATGGAAGAACCTAAACATTGAAGAGCTATCCAATTGGGTGAAGATATTAAAAAATAGGAAATAATTCTTCGGGAGAGTGCACAAAATCCCTACAAAATTTAAAGGAAAATCCCACTATATTTAGAGATACATATCTCTTAATCATTAACACATACTATTAACTGAGTTAAACTCACTAAAGTACACTCTTACACTTGTTTGTTCGTGATGGGTGGACTAATATTTTTTCAAAAAGAAACTTTAAAGATATATTTCAATGATCTCACTAATCTCTTCAAAATCTCTTTAACATACAACCATGAAATACCATCAATTTTCAACCAACCAATTAACACTAGAAAGTTTAAATTACAATATAAGAAAACATCATGTACTCGATAATTTTCTTTTACAGTTTAACACGTGGGATGGAGATTTAGATCTTTTAACTTTTTAATCAATAATATATGCTCAACAAATTGAATTATGCCTAAGTGTTGTAATCTAAAAACCTCAACTCATTAATTAGGGTGTATGCGTTTAATACAAATTTTACATTTGCCAAGGAAAAAAATCAACTTATTATAAAATTCACTACAACTTCAAACTTCAAAGTGAACATAATTCGATAGAAATTTTCAATACCTCATTTATTGCATTAAAAAAAGAAACTACAACTTCCAAGTGAAAAAGATAGAAGATCATAGTGTGAGTTGACCATGGTTCTGGGTTTCCAATATATATATATAGTTGTTATTTCCCTTTTTTGACTTTTTTATTTTTATTTATTTTGAGTTCAGTCTTTGACCTTTGCCTTGGATTCTCTTAAAGTAAATCGAAGTAATTAGTAATTATTTATTGAAAGAAAAGATAAACTGAAAGCAATGAAATTGAAGGGAATTCAATGTGTAATAAATGGTAGCTGAACGTTGAGGGGAAAAGAGAGACGTATTTAGGTAGGGAAACTCAGCGATTTGATTTTCCCATCTTTCTTTATGGTAGTGCTTAGGAAACACAAATTTCAACAATTCCAACTCTCATTTTCTTTTCTTTTCTTTTTTCTTTTTTCTTTTTGAATTAAAAATAAAAAATAAAAAAATAACTCGAAGGTCTAGAGGACAGGTGGCCGACCACTAGAGGACAATCAATTATCCAGTTATTTTAAGTCTTTGTTTTTTCCTCAAGACACTTCATAACCTAACCTCAATCTTTTCATATTTTCCCCTCAAATAAGGAGAACCGTCAAATGGTTAATTGACCAACTTCTTCTTTTCCACAACTCTTTTCTTTTTTTCCTTTTCTCCCAACAAAACCGCATTTCCCTTTCCCCTTTTTACAAGTTACTTTATTTTTTTTACTTTTGCTTCCAAATGTGAGAAATCTAGAAAGCCTAGAGTTCAATTTAAATTCATGTTGAGTACAAGATAGAGGAAACATATAAAACCCGTTTTCTTTTCTTTTCTTTTCTTTTTTTTAAACTTTGTAAACTTAATTTTAAAAAATCAAATAATTAACAAAAGAGACCTAAAATATTAGTTACATATAACAAAACATATTATTCAATTTTGTATATGGTAACATTATTCATCGGAAATAAACGACAATGGCACAAAAGAATCTACATAACCTTACCCCAATAAAGAGAATTTCAGTCATTTTTTTACAGCATCAAGTTGGAGAATATTCTCTGAGGTCTTGGCGAGCGCTACCATGAAAGCAGAAAGCCAGAAGGCGCTGAAATGACAAAAATACTCAAAAAAAAAAAAAAAAAAAAAAACTGCACACAACTGAGATTCAGCTTCCCTTTTTTATCCCAAGGAAAAAAGGTGGCCAAGTGTTATTTCACCATTTTCTTTTTTTACTTTTTCTTCTCCTTTCATTTTTATAGTGACCATTGGCCAAAAATGCCATGAAGACAATTAGAAACACGTACCAGGAAGTGCTTAGTTGCAATGCATTAGAAAATTTTCTACCCCTTAAGAAGTCCAATGGTTTCCAAGGAAGCTCGGATATCGGCACTGGTAGCCTCTTCAGAAGTTTGTGCAATATTTGCGGAATCGACTGGAACAACGTCTGAAAGAGGGTAGCTTCTGTTAGCATGGAGCTGGTTGACAGCACCGTTACAAACGCCCTTCAAAACAACACTTTTGTGTAATCCACCAAGTAATCCTTCATAATCTGTGTCCCCACTTTCTCCGACAAACACAACCATTTTTGAAAGCTCAGTGCCCCATCGAACATAAAGATACCTGACACCAGTATTTGATAGGGCCGTCAAAACTTCATGTAGAGAAAAAGGGCATTGTTGTTTCATAGTTATTAAGATCTTTAGACATTTGAATTACTCTTTTCCAATCAGCTTTCTCATTGGCTATATGGTTCAAGTTTAAGATATAAAGGTTAAGATGTCGAGGGAAATTTCACAAACGCACTCCCTAGTCAAATAATATGTTAGTTCTAAAAGTTAAAAAGTAGAAAATTTAGAGGAAAAGCTCTTACAACTTTTTTATATATATATATTAGTTACAAATATAAAAATCATGCCCAAAGTATTACCAAATATAACACAGTGCAAAAGAATTTGCAGATATAACAAAATTTAGAGCTAACTTTCAGTGTCTATCAGTAATAAATTATACCGCCGGTAGGAGGGTGTCAGTGTCTCAGACTATCACTAGTAGGAGTTTGTTAACGATAGAGTCTATTATTGATATATTTTGCTATATTCACAATTCTTTAAAAAATGTTATTATACACTTAATTATTAATCCTAGAGTACTCATAGCAATTGCCCATGTATATTATATATGCCCTGCACCTTGCCAAATTGGTGGAGAAGATCTTACCGAGACAACTCAGCATACACTGTCATCTTGTGAATCAGTCAATTATGTCTTTCATAAATTAAACTACCTCCTCTAAACCTAGTTGGTTAGAATTCGGGAGTCCTCATTTATCGATGATAGTTAAAATCTCAAATCGTATTTCGAAGAAACAGAGATTTTTGTTTATTTATTTTGGAAGGAAAGAAATAGACAACTAAAAGCAGGCCATCCGACAGCTTGTTTATTATTTCAGAACTGTGATTATGTGGCAGATAAAATGTTAAGTTATTGTACACCGTTAACATACACATGATATATATAGTAAGTTAAGTTATTGTACACTGTTAACATACACATCATATATATATATATATATTAAAACAGAGAGACCATTTCTACTTTATTTCAAATAAATCGATAACTTGTGAGAGTTTTAGTTTTTTATTTTTTTAATTTTTTTAAATTACTATTTCTTTTTTTACAAAAAGGTTTCTTACTATCCAAATATACTTTCATTATGCTGTCCTTGTCTAAAAAATCATACTTAAGAATAACTTCCAAACAGCTACTTAATGCCCAAGGGTTGAAGTTTCTCACGGGATTACTACGTGCCATGATCTACCAATATCCATGGTTATGCAATTCGAGAGGAAAACCAGAATACAGATAAAGAGATCGAGTAAGAAAATGTAGAAGAACATGCACCACAAGTAATCGTACCTGAGGGCCTGGGAACGAGATGCCAGTACAGGAATTATATTTAGTCTGGTTCCATTCTGACAATAAACAACATGACAACGCAGAGCTTGAATTCTCAGCGATTTTCTGAGTTCCTTAACTGCTGGAATCTGCAAAATGGCAAAAGAATTTCATGACTTATCAACTCCTGAGGCATGCAATCAACAAACAATGCCTTTACGGTGATCATACTTCAATAATAATAAAAATTCACCAACAAGATAACCTTTTCCACGAGAAAAAAGACATTGACGTCATCATTAAAAGTTAAAAATTACCACTTCAGGCTTCCGAACATTGAAAGTGTAACAATAATTTGTTGAAAGCTGTTCAGCTGCAGATACAATTTTTTCCTCAGTATCACTGTTCTTATCAGAAACTGAAGCAGCCCATTTAACTAGAGTTTTCCTTAACCCTTCTCCACCCCATCGATATTCAATGTGTGAATGGTAATAGAAGTCAACCACAAAGGGATCATCTTCTAAATTTGTGGATGAATAGTAAAGATCACTGCCACTATTGCAAATGAATGCATCAAAATCATTAGCACGGTAGCCGCCTGAGACCAGAAATGAATTTACTTCAGATATGGACAATGATGTAGAGAGAATAAACCCAATAGTGCCTTCACTCCTTTCCTTCTCCACTGCCCCAAACAACTTTCTTGTGGTATCAACTAGACCTGTAATGCTATCGCTATCCACAGCAATCACAAAGAGATGTTTTCTCCTCCTCAATGCTGGAAACTTGCCAACATTTGCATTTTGATCAGCTTTTTCGGCAACTGATTTTCGTGTATCCCTTGAAACACCCTTTGACCAACTTAATACAGCATTCTCTAGTTTACTTGTTCTATCAGCGGCGTTTCCTTCAGACTCAAGAGATCTATCAGTTCCACCGCTCTTCTCTCCATCTAATGAAAACTTTAGGTTTAGAGAAATGTCTTGTATATCTCTCCACGAATCACCCGGTGAGCCTGATTCTGAGTTATCATCTTCATCTTCATTTCTTTGCCAATGTGGATACCTCGGTTTGCAACTAGCAATTTTTGATAAATACGTCTTACAATGCTCTGGCCATGAAAATAGGTGAATATTCTTCAAACCATTCTGCCGACATCTAGCCCAAAGGTGTTTGTCTGCAACAAGCTTCAGAAGAGCATCAGCAATAGACTGCTGATCATGTGGATCAACAAGAAGACCGTTGTCAAGCACCTGCACAAACATTTATGAAGCTTAAAATATGTCAAGCATCTTAAAGTATACAAGCATGGGCACCAACAGTTCTAAGCAAAATTTTATGGCTAAAAGCAGGCATACCCGATGTATATCAACAGGACCTCCATTTTTTGTAGCAACAATAGGTAAACCATGAGCTGCTGCCTATTAAACAGAAGTATAACTAGTAAACAAAAGAAATACTTCCGTGAAAATTAAAAGTGAGCAAAAAAAAAAAAAAAAAGAAAAATCCACCTCAATTAGAGTAAGTCCAAATGGCTCAATGAATGCTGGATTTATAAAAACGCCCTGCAAATCATAATTAAGGATCACAACTTATAGCATCAGTGTTGAAAGAAAAAGCAGCCACAAGAATGTCCCAGGCATGGAGAGAACAAAGAAAGCCAATAACGTAGAAGAGAACTATAACCCAATGGTACTTGAGAGGATGATGATGCAAATTACAAAATATTAGCCACTGGCATCCAAAAAGCTTAATAAAGTGCATATCATATTTCCCAGAGAAAGATGGTCATTGTCTAGCGTGCAAAATATCTTATTCTAAAACCATGCTTCAAAATTCAAAGGAATTTGTAAAATATCTAATTGGAAAATGGTCTTGAGGACCTCAAAATGCAACCATGTGCATGAAAGAAACTAGTTTGAAAGCAAACTAAGCACCTATGAATTACTATGGCTAGAAAAATTTATGAATTAGTTGTCATGGTTCCCAAGCTAAACAAAGATACATGGAAAAATATAACTTAAGAATTAGCTAGGTGCAATGAATGTAGGGTTTTCTGGAGTGTGTACACGAAGGAAAATACATAACTCACTAACCAGCTAGCTGTATTGAGAATCAATCAATATTGTGAACAGGTCAAGAGAAAATATGTACTCAACATTTAATCTTCATGAACACGAGTACCTTGGTCTTTGCTGCCAGACGATATATGTCAGGAACGTCAGCTTGCTTGTGGTGTTTAGGGTATGCCACTTGTCCATACAAATCATATTTGTCAATAAGCTTAAGCACTGAGAGAAGGACAGATGAGTTTGTACTTGACATTTCATCAATTCCTTCTCTATTACCCATAATTAGTGTCTGCAATGTATGAAGAAAAGTCACAGATAATTATCATGGCGCAAACAGCGTCAAGAAGATTGCCTGATCAATTATAGTCCTTAAAGGATTCCACGTACAAGGTTTGCAAGCTCCCTAAGTGGCCGACATTCTCCAAATGCTTTAACCAAAGTTGTGATATTCTTCTTCGGATCTGGTCTAGCAAGGGCAAGTATCATAGGCTTACGAGGATTAGTGAAGAAACGCATTATCTGCAAATGCCATAAGATAGGATTGATACTATTAAAAAACCAGTGTTCATTTTGTGGAAGACGAAATCTTCACACAGCCAACAGTCCACATCCACAATAACTTATTGCAGATGCATAATAATAATAATAATAAAATAAATAAAAAATAAAAATAAGAAATTAAAAAAAAAACATAACCTCAAACCAGATAGGTGGATCTGGCTGAGCAGGATGATCCTCATTTCCTTCTGTCTCAGCGTCCATATCACCTTCATGAGGAATAATATGATGAAACTCCATTCCAGGGGGGATTATCTGCAGAGGGTAAAGTAAAATTTTGATGTATTATATGAAATAAATGTAGTTAATGGCCAAGCAAACACAACAGCTGATTAAACTATGTCAGACAGTTACCAATCAAAGTTAGCCTGCATCAGGCACACAGTCAGAAAACACTACATCAGATCAGACCAGCCAATGAAATTAGCGCACAATTGGATGGAAAAATTTGCAATGTGTGCACCTCCAAGGTAAGAACTCAGAAATTTGTTGGTGAGAAAGGACTACAACTAACCAAAATGACTCAGACCCAAATTCAATCAATATCAAATAAGGAACGGTAAACACTCTTTATTCATGAATGCACCATCCAATTTGTTGATCTCATCAAACATTAAACATGTCTGAAGGTCACATCCATTACTTGGACACAGAAAATTCAACATAGAAGCATGAAACATTTTGATAACTTACCGCCATACGGGGCATGAACCTGCCATAGCAACTCACATTACGCTTTATCCTAGCACGTAACTTACGTTCCAGGATAGGATCAAACCCATCATATAATTTCCATTGCTCTTCAATTTCCTGTCTTGTGCTCGTTATAATTATTTCAGAGGCATCAAGAGCTAATTCTTCTGCCTCTATACGGCGCATTATTTTGTATGTTGAATTTATCTCATCCCTTGACAACCGACCCTGTTTTAATAATTGCTCCAGTTTATCCCGACCTAATGAGTGGCCAGTAAAAAGCATTGGGACATTTAAAGCACCAGAGAGCAGTGCAGCAGAATCCCCTGCATCAGCATAATGCCCGTGGATTGCAACTGGCCAGACTGGATGTCCCCCACCAATCTGCTCCCCAAGAACTTTAGACATCTGGATGACATGGCTAAGTGCACCATCAACAAATTCAGGGATGTGGGGCCACAAAAGTTCTTTAGGAATATATTTATCTCTTGGACCAAATGGTATACGAATAATATAGGCACCACTGCTCTCGCCCATCTCACCTACCAAGCCTTCCGTATTACTTGGACTCAGCATTTCTGTAGGTTCTGCATAGCTCCAATCTACCTCTGGAGATGCTACTTGTCTTGTGAGCAAATCTACCCGATACACTCCAGGCATCGATCCCAATGCCCTAGCAAGTTCTACCACGTATTTAACCTAACAATATGGAGAAGTAAAGATCAATCAGTTATGCAATTCTTCGCGTTAACTTCAAAATTAAGTGTTATAAAAGTCAAGTTTATAGAGACAGAATGAAACAAATATTACCTGACCGCCAGTATCAGAATCACGGCCAAGCTCCATGTTATCCCCCCTTATCAGACCATGAATGCTGCAAAACATTGATCGCCATAGTTAATGAAAAGAGCAATAAATGTCTGAGTTTACAATATATATAAAATCATAGCATACTGGAGATCCAATCAATAACAAGAAGGATGGCTTTTAACGGTCTTGCAAATTTTAAAGAAATTAAATGAATAGAAAATGAATTTGTTTTGAAAGTTTAGAAATAGCCATAACAAATCTCTACGAGGTGAACTTTAAAGGTAGTAGTGGTTCTTAGAAAAAGGGGACTACTTTTACTTTTGCTTCACTACAATTACATTTGCTAGATAAGATAATAGACTTGACAATTCAAGTTTGCAAATAATAAAAAAATCATGACAGAAATCAATTGTATCGAAAAGAAAGAAAGCTAAATTATGTACGTGCCTCACTAAAACAATGTACAGCTTCTTCCCCTTTTGCTGACTTGCCCACACCTCCATTGCATCAACAGAGTTGATTCTTGGCAAACGCATCTTGGCATTATCTCCATGAACCGATATATTATCATTGACTATATCTCCTTTCTCTCCCTCTGATAAATCTTCAGACATATCAGCTGTTGCTTCTCTTCTACCTCTTTCCCGTTCAAGACGACGTTTAGCCATCCTCTGGGCTTCCTCTCCTTCAAGCTATAAAACCATAGATTTCATAACTACTAATGTTGAGCGTATTATGTTTTCCAATTTAACCATCACCTTTACAAAAAAGTTCGCATTCATATAATTCAGATTCTAATTAACAGACATGCATTGTTTCTTGATCCAAGAAAAATTAATAGTATTAATAACAGTCTTAATGAACATCAACCGCTTATTCTTAATATGTAAATAGCTGCAAGTTCTATCAGTTTTGTATAACCCTGCTAATTTTCACAAAATATAAGCTAACACTTGCATGATGGTGGACAGTACATAATCACAATCTTCATATAGAATAACTAGAGAATGCTGCCAAAAGACAGGCCACAAATCTCAGAGAGAGACCGAAGAGATGGCGAGATTCATAAATAATTTTTTTCTATCAAACAATCCAGTACTTCCTCAGGTAGCCTATGTCGCATGCGAATTATCAACATAATCTGCGTATATACACTTTAAAAAAAAAAAAAGAAAGAAAGAAAAAGAAAAAGAAAAACCTGTTTCTTCTGACGAGCTAAGTTCCAAATCCTCCAGCACATATTCTCCAATCTAGTATTCCTCTCCTGCGGGCTTCGGGTGGCTGCCGCCTTGAACACACAAACACGACAAGCAACTCAAGATCAGAGAAAGCAACACCATAGTTTGATAAATCAGACTAGAAATGAGTAAAATGATCGGTTACCTTAACCCAGGAGCGATACAGATCGCTCTCATCGAACCCGGTGATGACCTCCTCCACGAAATACCGAGTAGGACTGAAGTGTCCTCTCTCACGGAGAAGCAACGACGACGATTGCTTCGCAGATTTAGCTTCATCAATACCAGGTCCAACGTCCAGAATTGCCTCCAAATAGCTATTAATCCAATCATTTCCAGCCATTATGCTCCTCGATTCGTATCTCCGGTTCCTCCCTCAAAGAAAAAAAAAAACTGAAAAATACGAGAAGAAAGGAAGATGAAGACGATTTATATGTGTGGAAGTGTGCAAAATCTGCGCCTTAGAAGTTGAAAAATGGTAAAATTTTGACAATCGAGAACTGAAAAAGATGATGAGATTCGGAATTGGATGTCGTTTTCTTCCCCAGTGAGCGCGCTAAAAGCTCCACCGCTGTAATCTCTCGGCGTTTCACCATTAATACTCCTAGTTTCCGTGAATTTCTACATGAATCTCAATTTTTTTTATTTTATTTTTCTTTCATTACGAGAAATTTCGGTAACTGTACATCAATTGCCTGATATAGAATAATCCACATTAATCCAATGGACACGAATTTTGAACCCATTTTTGCAATTTGAAAAAGGGATTTCAATTAAATTTGTTGTAATAGATGTCAGCGGTGTAAATATCATTTTAGTTACTTTATTCTTAAAATATTTATTTTAGTTACTATATTTTTAACTTTAATTTATTTTAATTTTTATACTTTAAAAATGTTCATTTAAGTCATTAAATTTTCAAAAAGTGACCATTTTTCCTCTTTGAAAATGAAATAAAAATATAAATGAAGATGTCAAAATGGTCACCCCTTTTAAAGTATAAAGATCAAAATTAATCAAAGTTAAAAGTACAAGAACCAAAATAAACATTTTTCAAATATAGAGACTAAAATGAACAAAAATTGAAAGTATAAAGACCAAAATGAACCCTTTGAAAGTAAAAAAACCAAAAGGAACCAAAATCAAAAGTATAGAGTCAAAAGTAACAATTAAATAAAAAATTAAAGTAAAATTTACCATAAACAACAAGTTTTTTAAGGGTAAAATAAATAATAGAGACTAAATTTAACCTTTTGGACATTTTAAAGTATATTAACTAAAATTGAACAACTTTAATTTATATTAAATTATATGATAATATAGTATTTTAATCTAATTCTTTTAATTTTAATAATGCTGTCTAGGTTCTCAAATATAGTTTTTTTTATGACTACATTTTTCAAATTAATTTTGTTTTAAAAGGAACGTCAATATCAAATATATTACTGAAATAATGTCGTGGGTGTCATACTCTCATTCGTATTTTTTAATTAATAATTATAATGAACGGTGAATCATACTCTTTATAAAAAAAACAATATTATTATAATGAGTCATGATTTTTTCAAAATATCTTAATCCTCCTATCATTATATTTTGGGCTCTTTTTAAATATAACAAAATGAACTAAAATATTTATAAATATAGCAAAATTTTACTGTCTATCGCAGATAGACGGTGTATTTTGCTATTAGTTGTAAATATTTTCAGCAACTTTGCCATTTAAGATATTTTTTCTTATATTAACATTTTAATTTAAATCATATTTTAATCTCTCTTCTTGTCTTTTTATTTTTACTTTTTCTAAATCTTCAAATATTTTATTCGAATTTCTGCCCCCTTCTAACTTTCAAATTTTTATCTTAATACGTGTTGTTGTCGAATTTTAGATGAGGTAAATACACACCTAATTTTGTAGATGTTGAATTTTGGATGAGGTTAATACATACCTACCTTTCACGTGGCAACAATCGTGATTTTGTAATTCGAGTGTGGAGTTAGCATGTAATTATATGTAGCAAATATGGAATTTTAGTAGGTGAGTGGACTTACTTCCCTTGATAAATATTTTTCCTATTTATAGAATTTTCTCGACCTCCCAGTCTCCTTTAGAATTTTAGAGTTATTCCTATGACTCTAATATCTTCTTTGAGTTTGCTTTCCCAAACAACCCCCACTTGGGAGTGTGCTCATATAGTCAATCTCGATGTGGGCTGAGGTCGAGCCTCATGGTGTGAACTGTTGGCCCATGATACGTTTCTCCTATGCCTCTCTTTTGACTTTGTTGTTTGGCTCATTTCTCTACTGCAACTCTTGTTCCTTATGTTTATGCTCTTAGGTCTAAAATAGCTCATACCAATACCTAATATATAATTCTTAAAATTAAATTACATAAACATAATAGACATTTTTTTCAAACATAATAGACTAATAGAATAGTATAGAGAGTCAGAGACCACACTATGTTTAAAAGCTGAAAAGTTATTAAGATGAGAATAAGAACAATAAATGAGTGGTTAAGCCCCATTTGACAATCTATGCTGTTTGCCAACTATTTAATTTTTTCTGTTTTTTTCTTGGAAAAAAAAATTGTATTTGTTCCTTTTATTTTTTATTTTAGCTTATTTAGATTTTTTAAAAACATTTTTACCTACATTTCAAGAACAAAAAAAAAAAAGTTACTTTTTCTAGCTCAGTTTAATTGCGATTTAATTTTTAATTTTTAACTTTTAAAACTTCTTCTTATTTTCTTTCGATTTTTGTGATTTTCTGGTCATCTTCTAAAATAATTATAATAAACAATAAATAAGAAGTTTTTTTTTTTTTTTCAGTTTTCAATTTTTGGTTTTAATTTTAAAAGCGTTTGTAACATAATAAACTCATAGATAGAAACTAAAAGAGATGTTTATAAAATTAATTTGTAAAAATCGATTAAAAAAAAAACCAAATGAATATTTAACAAGATTTTAGTTTTTAGTTTTAGAATATTGTCACTTTTTTTCTTTTTTTATAATGGTTTCTATATTTTATGAGTAAACATTTTAATTCTTATCTAAGTTTTAAAAATGAAATAAATAATTTTTTTCCTTCAAAATTTGGGAGCATCTCTAAATAATAATAATTCATATCCAAAGGTAGAGTTTAAAGTTTTAATTTTAAAAAATAAAAGAATCAAGTTATTATCTAGTGGGGTTTAAGTGTAAAAAAATGAAATTATTAAAAAAATAAGATAAATTATTTTAAATGACAAAACTCCTAAAAATATTTATAAATAATAGTAAAATATTACAATCTATTTGCTATAAACCATGATAGATTACTATCTATGTCTATTACATATAGACAAGTGAAATTTTGCTAATATTTATAAATAATTTGATTCATTTTCTTATATCTGAAAAAAGTCCAAAAACCTCAAACATTTTTTTTTTTAATTGCAGTGTTAAATTATTATTATTTATTATTATTATTATTTTAATTTTAAATTGGGTACATATCTAGTGATGTAAAATTATTATAAAATGGGACTTAAGTGTTAAAAAAATAAAATTATAAGAATATACCCCTCACTATGTAACTCAAACATTTTTTTAATTACTCTGTTACATTACAGTTACTTTAAAAAATAAAAAAATAAAAAAATAAATAAAAATTGCTTTGCTCTAGCAGTACATATCTAGTGATGTAAAATTATTAGTTGCATTATTTAATTATACTATATAATATCTCTCGTATTTGAGTGGATTGAGAAATCATGGTTGAGTCTTGTGAATGGGATCTCATTCCTCTCGTGATGGGAATAACATAATATGAAGTACTTTAAAAGCATTTCTCTTTTATTTCTTTATTTTATTCTCTCTCTCAACAAATGGCCTAAGGATTTCAAAAGGTCGAATAAAATAACATGTTACTAAAACATATATATACTACTTTATTTTATAGGTAATTATCTCATGAAAGATAGCAAAGCGACTAATAAACAGTAATATGATAGTAGTCTATCGCAAATAGACGGTAAAATTTTGCTATATTTGTAAATATTTTTGTTTATTTTTTTATATTTGAAAAAATCCTTTTAATAAATCTAAAATTTAGTTTTTTAAGTTAATTTTTTTTTATCAAAACTCGTTCAATTGTAATAATAATTTTTATGCAAGATAAAATAAAAAGTTATATTATAAATTTAGTCATGTGAATTGGAGAAAATTATAATTTAGTCCTTGTTGGTTTAAAAATTAGAACTTAGTCCTTAGACAAATTTACAATTTAACCAAAATATAATGTGTGAATATGTTTCCTAAATTTATAATAAAAGTGCTAATAGACAATAAAAAGTTTTTGAAAAAGCCAACAATAAACTTATAGTTGAGATTAAATTTAAGATTTATTGAAAGTAGAGGGACTCAAAGAGGATATTTGAAAGTACAGAGACTAAAATTGAACAAACTCTAAAGTATAAAGTATAGTGATCAAAATGATATTATACCATAATTTAGACTATAAGATGTTAGTTTCTCCATCTGCATTTTAGACTATACTTTTAATTAATTTGTCCAATTAAGTATGGGATTATGATAATTAATTTGTATCCACTGTTTACCCATTTATATATTAGACAAAACATTCTCCAAAATTTTTAAATACATGTGCTAAATTTAAACTTTCATAAAACAAATGAAAAAAAATGTTGATCTATAATGGCTTTGATTTGATCTAGAAATATGATATAAACCAAACTCACTTGTACTTGGAAAAAAAAATACCTAACTTACAAATTTTTTGTACTAAAAAAAAAAAACCTAAACCATTGTTTTCAAAATAAAATAACATGCAAGGCAGGGGCCATATAAATCCAAAAAACCATACCTCAGTTGCCCTAGTTTTGAGAATGATGGATCAATCAGATTGATGCCAAACCACTTTGTTTGTTTGGTTAGCTTCTTTCAAATTTATGAGTGTGACAATTTTTAATTGATGTGAAGCTTTTCTTTTCGTATTGACATGAGTGAAGTACTATATTAACTATGTTCTTCTTCCTTTTTCTTTTAAGTAATTAAACATATAGTATATGTTCAACAACTTTTTTCTTCAAACTTCTGATTTGTTGGTCGAAAATTTATTACTTAAACAATTAATTTATTATTTAGTTAGTAATGGAAATAAATTATTTATAAAATAATTAAATGTAACTATTGTAACTTATTTTCAAAAAACAAATTTAAATTTAAAAGATACAAAATTAAAAGAAATACTGCCGTCATGAATTTAATTTTTAAATACAACTCATCTCATATATATATATATATCAAAAAAAAATTATTTTTTTTTCAATAATTATTTTTAAAACATAAAACTATTTTTAAAAAAAAATATAGACAATTTTTTAAAATATATATCTTATTTGAACTATGCATAACAAAAAATAACGAGGTGCCAAGTTGAGTTTAATTCAATTAGTTAAATCGTTCAAAGTATATATTTTCATCTAAAATGTCTGAAAATTTGAATCATGACATTTGTATGGTGAATTTAAAAAAGAATGAGGAGAGAAGGTCCACATATTTTGAGTTTTATTTCATTTTAGTTAATTTACCTATGATTGTCAGTTCATGCAAAGTACTAATTACTAATGTTTCCAAAAAAATATTAAATTTAGTTCCCATGTTTTTAATAAATCTTAAATGTACTAATTCAAAGCTAATTCTTATCGAAATTGATTTTTTTGAGTACAACAATGTGCCAAGTGGTGTTGGAGATACTCTTTATGTAAGTTCATTAAGTTCATAAGTTATGCTTATGCTAGCTTTTTATCAAAATTGGTTAAACAACAAAAACAATTTTCATGCAAAAGAATTATTAGGCAAGATTTATGATTAATTGTTGAAATAAATAGTACGTGACTCTTTATTTAGGGTTACCTCCTTTCAATTGTATGAATTACATTTTTGATGAATGAATACATATTTTCAATTGAGACATATATTGGAACGACTATATCTTTTTTCTAAATTGGATTAAATGTTGTAGAGAAGGTGGTAGTTGTATAAGAATAGAAAGAGGTTACACTGGATTATTTTAATTGTATTTTTGTTATGGGACTTGCGTGTGTGTAGTGCTGGGGAGTCACGCTTTATTTGTGTGGCTTTTGATGGTTTGGTTGGGATATTCCATAGGATTATTCTACAATTATTCCTTTTACCAGTTTTTTTTTTCTTCTTTTTGAAATACTTTCTTTTTCTCTAGATTTGTCACTCATGAGTTGACATATCATGCCCGACCCCACTTTCCCAAATATGCAAATTTCCTCTTTTTATTCAACAATTAACAACGACACGTACTCAAAAGGAAAAAATATATATATATATATATATATATATATTTTGCCAACGACACTCTTAAAAAAAAACGCCAAATACAATTATTAATTAACCTAAATTATGAAAATAGTCTTCCAACTTTGTATTTTAAGCCAACAATATCTTTCCACCTTCCAAAGTTTTTAAAATATTCATAAATTTTTAAAAAGAGTTAAAAATATAACTTTACTATTAATTTTGGATGGAATATATTAAAATTTTGTTTACAAAAATCCTTCAAATTTCAAAAATACCTTTACTTAAAAAAAAAGTTTTATAAAATATTTTGAATGTTAATATATCCTCATTGGACAAATAAATCTAAAATTTTGAGAAAATAAAAAAAAAAGTTTAAAAATACTCCTACCATTAGTATATATGGTGATCAATTTGTTTATTCATGTTTGAAAAATAATTTTAAAACAAATTATGTAGATATTCTTTTCTTTCTTTCTTTCTTTTATTATTTTTTTTTTTTACATAAATGCTTTCATTTTTTTCATATTTCCAAGTTTAGCACCAATCTTCTCGGCAAGTAACATGAAAACCAAAATTTTAAGTTAAAACATAAAATTCCACAAAATCTCACAAAATTTTAAAATCAAAATCTCACTTTAAAACATACCAAAACAATAAATAATCAGATAAAAAATGTAATTGGTTGTTAATAGACACTTAATTATTAACTACAACTTTGTTAAAACATCTAAATCCTAAAATCCTTTGATGCTTTCATTATTCTTTTTCTCCTTATTATAGTCCATATAGATACACCATAATTGAAGTGGGCGGTTTTATTTATTTATTTATTTATTATTATTATTATTATTTTTTTAGATAAACAAATGTCAAACAATGAACAAATTAAAAAGGGACTAAGAGAGTATTGAAAAAGAGATGGGAGAAAAAGAGGGAAAATAGAGAAGTATAACGACATTTAACAGTTTCTATTCATATAACAATGAGAGTATTTTTGAACTTTTATTTAAGTTTAAGGGTATTTTTTAAACTTTTAAAAGTTCAAGGTGACACAAAGTACAAGCGGTTTCCATTCAAAACTAACAATAAGGGTATTCTTTAACTTATTTTGTAAGGTTAAGAATATTTTTAAATTTTTTGAAAATTTAAAAGTATTTTTGACACACAAAATTTAGGGTATTTTCTATAATTTAGCCTATTAATCATTTTAAATAGTTTGTTAAATTAAGTATTTAAATAAATAAATAAACATTTTGTTGCTTACATGATATAATTGAATTGTTGATTCATCTCCTATGTCGATGTCAAACTTTATGAAAGTGCAGAAATATTAATGACAATGTTGACATGTTGACGAAAATTTAATACCATGGCTACGAGTTTATACAAAAAACTTAATGAATTTTGTTAATTGAACTATATTGGGTGAGAGATTGAACCATTTACATTTAAGAAAAAAATTATAATACTAAAATAGTATGAAATTTTTTCTATACCATTTAAATTTATTATTTACCATGAAAGAAAGGGAAACATTTAGGTCCGTTTGGTAACCATTTGGTTTTTTTTTTTTTTATTTTATTTTTATTTTTTAAAATGAAGCCTATAGAGACTACCTCAACATCCAAATTTTTTCCCTTTGTTATTCACTTTTTACCAATGGCTTAAAAAATCAAGTCAAAATTTGAAAACTAATTTTTTTTTTAAATGTTGTTTTTGTTTTTGGAATTCGGCTAAGAATTCAACCATTGTAGTTAAGAAAGATATAAATCATTATAAGAAATAAGGAAGAAATATATTTAATTTTCAAAAACCAAAACAAAAAACAACATGGTTATCAAATGGAGCCTTAATAATAATGTGGATGGTATGAATTAAAATAATATATCGCCTAATTACGTGTTAAATGTTCAATAAAAGGAGCATATACTATCCTAATATTATAAAAAAAAAATTCAACATTTAGAATACTAAAATGTGTCTCTTAACTATGCTAAAATATTCACATGGACTTTAATGATTGCACTAAAAAAATATATCAATTGCATTAATTATACAATGGGTTAACAAATATTCATGTTAGATACAAAATTGACAGATAATTTTTGTTTTTATAACTTCTAATTTATAAAAAAGATGAGATGCCTTAACCATTATTTTATGTTATTAGACACAAAATTCAATTCTATCCCTAATAAGACTACGCATTCTAAAAAAAACATCGAATACATTAAAATATTATATCGATATAAATTGAAAGTTCACTTATCGGACAATTCCAAATTTCACGAACTTATTACACAAAAATAAAAACTTTGACGACATAATATACAAATTTTAAAGCAACCTTATGAGATATATATATTTTTTTAAAAAGTAATATGACTAAAAGTTGTAATTTAAGTAAAATAGTTTTATGTGATAAATAAGTATATGGTCACTTACTATGTAGGCTTCTCGTAATTTTCAATTATAAATTCAACTAAAAGAATGTCTTCTTGCTTTTCTTTTGAGGCATTTCGATATCCTCCATCGTGATTGAAGCCAATCATTCGTTCATACATTATACATATACACAACGAAACCTTTTATCTCACTTGTGATTGGTAAGCACTCTCTTTTTTTAGAATTGGAGATTCATATTCCATTCCTCCCATGGTTGTATTTAAAAATACTTTTCATTTATATTACTTTTTTATTTTAAAAAATTGTTAGACTAGAGAGATTAGTGTAAAAACTGAAATAACAAAAGTTATCTAGTACATAGATACGCTTGTTAAGAACAATGCTAAAACACTTTGCAAAACAACACAAATAAAAGCAGAGAACTAAATCACAAATGAAACACGGAGATTGGCAACCCAATTCGGTGATGTATCAGCTACTTCTGGGAGGTCAAGTGCCCCGTGAAAGATAAATCCACTAATGTAAAGTTAAGAAATTACAACGTTGTATTTACCTAAAGACACGACAATAACATTGACACACGTAAAGCTTAATTTCTTGAATTGACGGTTAGATTCTCCCTAAATGTGAGACTCTCTCTCAAAGTAACTTAGGATCCTCCTAAGTATGAGTTCATTAGTAGATGAATACTAGGGTTCCCCCTAAGTGTGAGACTTCCTCTCAATTGTGCCCTCACGCCCCCCCTAAGTGTGATACTTTTACTCACTAAGACTTTTATCTTTCTTCCTTCACGTGGAGGTCACTCCAGTCTAATAACTTAGGCTCCCCTTAAATTTGAGAATCCCTTTCTACATTGATACATATCAAACTAGTAGAACTGACGAGATCTAGAGTACACACCTTTACCTAGAAGGTTACATAGTTGTCATTCCACATGAACCCAAAATAGTGGCTATGATAATTGTTCTTACGAAAACAACCAGCCCTAATATGAGAACCACGTTCTCTTAAATATCCATGACAAAACACGAACAAGGAAACCCTTACGAGATATCCTAGCATAAAATCTTCCTGATAAAGAAACAATTAAAAATGGCAGAAACAACATCTTGAAAAGAGTAATCGAGGACATTCATAAAGGCATGTCAACACAACACATAACAAACAAGGGCCAACTTGAAACAAAAATTGCTAACTTCAAATCCCTAACAAAAAACATTTTAAAAAGAATTAAAACGCAAACATTAACATCTTGATATATATATTTTTAATGTTATTATGGATGTATTTCATATGTCTTCCTCTCAATAAACTATATACATTGGAACCACTTAAGCAGTCCAATGAAAGGTATTTAATAAGAGCCGAGAACCCCATTTCTAGTACGACACACAATTGAGCACCTAAAGGAATCGATCTACATGTTTGACTTTTGTAAGATTCACACTTCGATGTTCAGATACTGACTAATGATATGATAGAGTGGTCCTCTTGAACTCTATATATAAAGATTGGAACCCTCGCTTATACATAGGTACATGACTTTGTTTTTACTCATCTATATATATCACCTCGATCTAAAGCACTAACTTAACTGATAGACATTTATCTTTCTTCTTCTTCTAATCTATCTTTGACCTTCCTCTCTCTTTTTCACCCTGTTCTCTCTGCGTAAACAAACTCATTGGCGACCTCACCGCCGTGATCTGTTCACTACCAGCGAGTTCTATTTCTGTATGTGTTTCTCTCAACTTGATGTGTTTGCTGGCACTTTGATTTTAACTATTTATGAGCCATAGTCGGTAACCTTTTTTTTCGTCCCCCCTCCAAGTGTGAGACTTCTACTCACTAAGACTTTTATCTTTCTTCCTTCACGTGAAGGTCACTCCACTCTAATAACTTAGGGATTTGTAATAATTCAACGTTGAGAACATTCTTTGGTTTAATGTGTTGATCTATGCAAAAATTACCAATATGTGCATAGTTGAATTCTTTTTACAACGACTAAAAATAACTTTATACGTAAAGAATTGATGGATAAACATTTGGAGTGATGATGCGGGATGGAAGATGGATGAAAGTGTCAAGTACAAAATATTTTCAGACAGCATTCGTGGAGGTGGTGGATCCATGAGAAAAATAGGGTTAAGATAACTTAGTTAGCTAGCATATTCCTAAGTGTCATTTAAGTAAGCTTTCATGTTAACAAATTCAAGATTGAGAACGCATCTCTTGATGCTTCAAAGCAACATTAATCTTATCTCTAAGACACATGGTGTTCTTCATGCAAAAGTTGAACTTTGTCTCTAAAGCCAGTTTTGTTTTTTGTTAAATGACTAAGATTAACCACATACTCTCTCAAGTAGTTGATTATACTTACTTAAACCTATTTGTTTGACAGATTTAGGTAAGTCTGAAGCACCCATTTAATCAAGATAAAAGATACACATAAGTAAAATTTGGAAATGCTAACTTCATGCACTTAACCTTTTAAACATTCAAACATTCATGGTGCAAGGTGTTAAAGATGAGTAGAGATGGAGGATTAACGTCAATCAAACTTATATTAAGAACATAAACAATTTTTTCGATTTCCATTAACAAAATACAAGAACGAAAGATGAACATAATGAAGAAATGGAAATGAAAGTAGTCAAGCCGCCAATGACAATGTCTTGCTTCTTTGAGGCTTGAGATGATGGCTGTTTGATACATAATTTGTACAGGGGATGGATTCTCACTCTCTTTGAGTGACTCTGAAAACTCTCAAAATCTTCTCATGGAAGAGCTCGAAGTGGAGGGTGGCTATGGAGATTGAGGGAGAATTTGAGTGGAGCTTTCACCACTGTATTTCTTTCTGTCTTTAACATGAAATGCATTGGGCTATTTATAGGCGTCCAAAAGGTAGTCTCATGATTACTTGACACCTTTGCATTTAATTTCATGCCCCGTTGTGCAGACTTCTTCACGTCTTCAGCTCATTGAATCTGTTATGGTTTGGTAAAGCCAGTTCCCACTTGCATATAATTGACATGACAGTTGCCACCCAGGCATCTGGAGTTACTTTTTCTTCTCGACGTCGGGTGTTCAACGCATCGATCTTTAGACATTGTGGTTTCGATGATTCTGACAACATCTTTTCTTTTTATACTGGAATATTTTTTGTTTCTTTTCAGCTCTATCCTACGTTCAAAAAGATATAAACTCATAATTTCCAAAATAGTTGCTTTTGTAAACATAGTATACGCAAAGTTATTCATATTACATAATTCAACTACCAAAATCATGTGTTTATCATCAATATTAGTCAAATTACTCCAAATAAAGAATACAATAACTTGTATTTCTACAAATTATCATTAACCTTTAAACTTTAAAATATAAACAACATAATGTTACACAAAACATAATATTATGAACAACACAAATAAGCATAGCTTAGCTCCTAGTCTCAATTTCTCTGTATCGTCTGTATTTTCCTCTGGCTTAACCTTGCACATTTTGCCTCCTCTTATTCAACGACAACATATTTTACTCTTAATGACATAACCACCTGTTGGCAACACATGACTCAGCAACATGACTTACCTCTTAAGTTCTATTCTTAACTTGTTGGCAACACACGACTCAACAAATACTCATTTCCTCCATGTTGTACCAATTTTCTTTAAACCTTAGCCTTTACATCGTAACCCTGTCTACCTAGCTGGCACACACAGCTCAGCAAAATTCAGATTATACCCTATGTTCACATAGGCCTACCTCTGAGGGATCAGAAACTAGACCCGTCGGTCCTCTGACCATCCCATAAAAGATACTTCCACCTGCTAGCAACACACGACTCAACAACATGACTTAACGACCTGCTGGCAACACACGACTCAGCAACATGACTTGCCTCTTAAGTTTTGTTCTTAACTTGCTGGCAACACACGACTCAACAAATACTCATTTCCTCCATGTTGTACCCATTTTTTTTAAACCTTAGCCTTTACATCGTAACCCTGTCTACCTACCTGGCATAATTAGCTAAGCAAAATTCAAATTATACCCTATGTGTACATAGGTTTACCTCTGAGGGATCAGAAACTAGACCCCTCTGTCCTCTAACCATCCCACAAGAGATACTTCCACAAGCTTAGGAATTAGGTTTCCCATAACCCCTTGACCATCTTGTAGGTTGCGTTGCGGGACTGCCCATATGCCTTCTCAATGTACTTCAGGATTGGGTTTTTGGAAACTATCAATGCTTTCTCATGGTCCTTCAGCATTGAGTTTGTCATTCACATCTTGAGGGTACAAGCATGATTTAACACATATATTCAATCATAACCCCAAGTAATACTTTGCTCAAGTACTAATTATTTTGAGTATCAATTATCTTTGAGACCAAACGGACATACTTATCAAATTCCCAACATACAATGAAGCATACTCAATGATACTAATAAAGTCATGTGTCTTATAACTAACCTTAGCATGAAGAACATATGGGTTAGTCACTCACCTTTTACTTAGAACTATAGTACTCAAGTCCCTTAATCCTTGCTCTGCTACGCTCTTTTAACTCCTAGTTTGCTCCTTACTTCCTGAGCATACGACTAGGATTCTGGCTTCTGAAACTTGCCCAAAAATAGCCTTGTGGACAGCCAAACAACTCAATAGACACCATAGTTGCTAGTTGGATTGCTCCTCATGAATGCAGAGATCACTACCTTGGATGCATAGTAGCTTTCTAGACGCAAGACAACTCTTTGGACAATAAGACAACTTTCCTTGGACGCCCAACTCACCTCATGGACGCATGGTCCTCCCTTGGACGCAGGGCAGTTGCTCTTTTGCTCCCCAAATAGTTTGAAAAATGCATGGTGATTCCTTCTTCCATGCCGACGAAGTTCCTTTCCTTTGTCGACGAAGTTTCTTCACTCTCTCTTCTCTCTCTTATCTCAAACTCAAGGTGATGACCTTTCCTCAAGAACTCAAGCCCTATTTATAGGATTTGCATGACAAGCCTTGTCATCCAATCATTTCCTCCAAGCTTGACACATAACCTTATCACATATCTATATCATGCCTTACCTTTACATGCAAGATGACACCTCCTATTTGTGATGTATTCAACTAAAAAACTGGCACCTCCTACTTCCTCTCAGACCCTTGGACGCATCATCTAGCTACCCTCTGAGCTTTACCATGCATCCAGTATTGCTTAAAATGACCACCATGCATTTCACTTTGCTTGATCTACACACATCATGCGTTCCACATGTGATTCCTCTTCAACCATGTATTTTAGCCTTCTTGTTTCTTACCATCATACGTCCAAGCCTCCTTGTCCTTAGCCAATTCTTCACATGAATTCATCATGGATTCCTTTTACTTCATCCATGTGTCTATGATGTCCTTCCCCGGTTTATGCATCCAACTTTCATCTCCTATGCGTTCTACTCTTATTTCCTTAAGTACACTTCTTTTGCTTCCTACATGAATCATCCAACACTTAGCCATTTTTCCTCCAAGGCTTAGGGTATGCATCCAACACACCCAAACTACTTTGCACTTAGCCAAAATCCCCACTTTGCTAGCTTCCTATGCGTTTCACCCTTGGTTGATGCAACTTAACGTAATAATTTTTTCCTCCCACTACAAGAATTTTAACTTGTTCCGACATTTTTTTTTCCGACGCATGTATTTTCTTCGGCAAACATGACCTTTTTCACAACGGAATATCATTGCGTCGGCTAAAATATAAAATTGAATACGTTTTTTTTTTCTTATATCTACCGATGCAATATGGGTCATATGTCGACGCATCGTGGCGTCGGTTCAATATGGAACAAAAGACCACTTTTTTTTTGCCAAATATATGCCGACGCAATATTAGATGATTGCCGACAGAGTGAGGCGTCGACAAAAGCTGACCGAAAATAAGGTTATTTTAGTGTTTTATGTCGATGCATCGTTGCGGCGGGAAAGGTCAATATAGAACAAAAGACCACCTTTTTTTTTCAAATATATGCCGATGCATTGTGGGATACTTGCCGACGAAAGGAGGCATTGGCAAAAGCTGACCGAAAATAGAGTTATTTTTAGTGTTTTATGTCGACGCATTGGGGGTCATATGCCGACGCATCGTTTCAGCGGGAAAGGTCAATATAGAACAAAAAACCACCTTTTTTTTTTCCAAATATATGCCGACGCATTGTGGGATGCTTGCTGACGAAAGGAGGCGTTGACAAAAGCTGACCGAAAATAGGGTTATTCTTAGTGTTTTATGTCGACGCATTGGGGGTCATATGTCGAAGCATTGTTGCGGCGGGAAAGGTCAATATAGAACAAAACATCGCCTTTTTTTTTCCAAATATATGCCGATGCAAAGTGGGATGATTTCCGACGGAAGGAGGCATCGGCAAAAGCTGACCGAAAAATAGGGTTATTTGTAGGGTTTTAGGCCGACGCATTGGGGGTCATATGCCGACGCATCGTTGCGGCGGGAAAGGTCATTATAGAACAAAAGACCGCTTTTTTTTTTTTCAAATATATGCCGACGCAATGTCGGATGATTGCCGACGAAAGGAGGCGTTGGCAAAAACTGACCGAAAATAGGGTTATTTTAGTGTTTTATGCCGACGCATTGGGGGTCATATGTCGACGCATCATTGCGGCGGGAAATATTAATATAAAACAAAATATCGCCTTTTTTTTTTCCAAATATATGCGACGCAATGTTGGATGATTGCCAATTGAAAAAGGCATCAACAAAAGCTGATCGAAAATAGGGTTATTTTTGTGTTTTATGCCGACTCATCGTTTCATCAAGAAAAGTTGAATTAAAAAAACCCTTTCCCCCCTTGTTTTCCCTCTTCTTTCCTTTCTCTTTTCGCAAAAACGGTGCCCCCTCCCTCTTCCCCTTCTCTTTTCGCGACCAGCACATTCCCTCTTCCCCTTCTTTTTTTGCGAACAATGCCCCACAGCAACTCTCCGATTTCGCAAGCCACCGGCAAATTTAGTTGATTTTCTTTCTCCCTAGCAGCTCTTTGCCCGCCGTCGACTTCTCTCCGCCCGTCATCGAATGTTCTCTGCCCTTCGTCGACTTCTCTCCACCCTTCTTCTTTCCTATTTCGCAAGTCGCCGGCATAATCGATCAATTTTCTTTCTCACCAACAGCTCTCCGCCCGCCGTCTACTGCTCCCAACAGCTATTGCCAGCGAATCTGTTCTCTGCCCGCGCCGTTGAGCTCTCTACCCTCCTCCTTTCTGATTTCGCAAGCCGCCGTCTTCTCCCTAGTAGCCATTGTCGTCGACTTCTCTGACCTATCATCCCAGGTAAATTTATTGCTCCTAATCTTGATATTCAACAATGGAAACTCTTGGTGTTCTGTTTAGTATGTGTGCTGATTGTTGGATTTTTATCTGTTTATTTTTCTGTCTATTTTTCTTGTTTTGAAATGAAATTGTCATTGGAAGGTTGTTTTTTATGATTCTATTCCATATTTTTGATGTTCAACAATGAAATTGTCATTTTCTGTTGGGAGCTAGGACATATGTGTAGATTGTTCATTTTATTTTCCATTTCTTTTTAGTCTTTCAATTGTATTGGGTTTGTTATGCTAGGATCATATTTGTAGATCATTGCATTATGTATGGGAGTGTAGAGGGGTGTGGATTGAATATATGTGTAGCATCAATCACTTTCATTGTTGAATATATGTGTAGCATCACTTTCATTGTTGAATATATGTGTAGCATCACTATTATTTGGAGTCAAATACTCAAACTGGAACTTTAACACATTCTAGGAAGAACTTTGTGGCTGTTTTAGGAGTCAAAGTTATCACTTGGACACTTTTTAAGAGTCTTTTAGTTTGAATTGGAGTGTGAAAATGACCCTTGTTAAAGTATATATCCTTAGGTCACAATTTGCAAGTTTTCAAGATCAATTGGCTAAAATGACAAGACAATTAGGTGAGCAACAAAGGCAAGGAGATAGATCCTCAAACAACTAGGTACGTTATGACAACTTTCTAGCTTCAAATATGTGTGTTTTAGTAGATTTAGGATTGAACTTTGGTTGTGTGGCTATCCTGCAGTTACGGTAGCCACATTCAAATATGTATGTTTTAGTGGATTTAGGATTGTACTTTGGTTGTGTGGCTATCCTGCAGTTATGGTAGCCACATTCAAATGTGTGTTTTAGTGGATTTTAGGATTGTACTTTGGTTGTGTGGCTATCCTGCAGTTATGATAGCCACATTCAAATATATGTGTTTTAGTGGATTTAAGAATTTACTTTGATTGTGTGGATCCTGCAGTTATGGTAGTCACTTCGAATATGTGTGTTTTGGTGGATTTCATAATATGTGTTCTGTGATTTATAAACTTACTTTGGAGTTATGGTTAGTCGTTTCCTATCTTCTAGGTGTGTTTAAGACAATTTTGTAGTTTTTTAAAAATGTTTTGTTGTTCTCTTGAAGGTTTAAAGGGTATTAAGGTGGAACTAGGACACACTCGTAGCTTGAGGGGGAGAGGGGTTCATGTGTAGACGGAGAGGGAGAGCGAGAGAGAGATATCGAGATGGAGATCGAGATAAAGAGACAAATAGGGAGAGAGAAAGAGAGATAGACTAAGAGGGAGAGAGCGAGAGTTTCATGTTTTATGTCACCCTCGAAGTATGTATGTGTGTAACAAAGGGGGGGAGGGGGGTCACGCCATTTTAATTACTTTTTAGATAGTAAAATGGTTGTTCGTGGTGTTCATGTTTTAACATGTTCCTAGCTTGCATGTTTGGTCATGTCTTATACCCATTTAAATTCATTTTTCTTTATATATTTCTTCATAATATTTATTTTTTTTGCTATTTCAGGCTGTACGGGTGAATTCTCAAATATTGTTTTTTTGGAGACTGCAAGAAGATTTTGAGTTGATTAATTTTTTGGTCTAACATCTCAAGTATATATTTTGGCTTAGGATTGTCAAAACTTTTTTTTTTTTTTTTTTTTTGTAGGGGATTGTCAAAACATATATAATGTTCTTATTTTTAGAAGTTTAGTAACTGTATTGAACCTTAATGTTCTTTTTTAATATATAAGTTTATTTTTATTATATTTGTTTGACTATTAAATTTTGTTTGTACAGAGTTATTAAATAATAAAAAATAAAATTTTAATTATTTAATTATTAAAATTTAAAATTTATAAAATTGTAAAAAACTTATGCTGACACATAATAAAACGTCGGCAAAAATCGAACAAAATCGTGAAATTTTCATTTTCTCAAAATTAGTTTTTTTGCCGACGCAACTCTATTTCGTCGGGATAAAGTATATGCCGACGCATCGAATTGCGTCGAGATAAGGGTATTTATGGCGACGCTTCTACTTTCGTTGGGACAAAGTTTCTGCCGACGCAACATAATGCGTCGTAAAAGTAGACTTATGCCGCATCAAGATAAAGGTATTTACGCCGACGCTTCTGCTTTCGTCGGGACAAAGTTTCTGCCGACGCAACATAATGCGTTGCAGAAGTAGACTTATGCTACGTCGAGATAAGAGTATTTATGCCGACGCTTCTACTTTCGTCAGGACAAAGTATCTGCCAATGCAACATAATGCGTCGGTATAAGTAGACTTATGCCGACGCAATTGATTTTACATCGGGAGCGACTTCTCTTGACGTGGATATGCCGACTTTTTTACCGATGCAAAATTTTTCGTCGGCATAAGTTTTGCCCACGAAATTGGGACTTACGCCGACGTTTGCTTGCGTCATCAAAAGACAAAATTCTTGTAGTGTTCAACCAAGACAAGTTGGTCCAAACCTAGTCAAAACCCTACTCCATGTGTCCAACACCTTCTTCTTGTTCTAGGATTTGCTTTTCAACTGTCTAAAGTCATCCAATACTTGGTTAAAGTCTCCTCGAGACATGGACTATGCGCCCATCAAGACTCTTTTAGCTTTGGTGTCTCTTTCAACTACCATAAGCTCCTTAATACTTCGTTCATGCGTCCATAGTCACTTCTTTCCAAGCATAGTTGTGACACTTAGAAAATTTTACAATACACTTGCCTCCTTGTCATCCAACACTTGAAAAATTACCTACTGTGATTTTCTCCCAAACTCTTCTATAACTCATTATCTTCTCAAGACTCAAGCTTGCAGATACACTTTTCCTCATACCCTTTGTGTCAACACTTAGATCCCCTTAAAGCAGTCAAAAATTCTGTTTCAAAATTTTTGTAAAGTCCACAGGCTTGGGTTACACTTTTCCTTCAAAGTCTACTATTTTTCTTCTTTTCTTAGCATATATGATCTAGGTCAAAATTCTGGATTCCACATCTCCCATAACGAAATGCAGCCATTTCTAGGAGATTCCTCACTCAAAATCTTAAGACTCTCCAGAAAATGGGAGTTCCTTTGGAGAAGTTAGAGCTATGAACTCCTACCCCTAGGTAAAGAGTAAGGATTGATCGTTGGGAAAGGATAATACATTCCTATGGAGTTAAAGAGAGTGGGAGACTCATTCCAGGAGAGTGTTTATTATATTTTTAGCATCTACTTTCATTTATTCTTTTGTTATAACTATTTCATTCATATTCATCTTGTAAGTATGACTTTGGAAGATATAAAAATATTTCTTTCATTCTTTAATATAAGCTAAATTCAGGGAGGGGTTCAACTATGTGGATGTCTGAGGGGTTTATGGCTTGATCATATGCTTAAGTGTCATACCATGTTTGCTTGCTTTTTTCTCTTGTTGATTTTAAAGCTAAATAATGTTAAGTTAAACCGGCCACTTAATTTAGCATTCTAACGAAGTACTAAGGCTGAGAAGGTTAGGATATTGATAGCATCGTAAATGTGCTATCCTGCTCCGTTTAATTCAACATTGTTCCTTGATTTTACTTGTTTATTTAGGTGTTTTACAGATATTGAGCACTTCCAAGGTAGAATCGAACGTTAGAGTCGAAATGGCGCCAAATTGAGTCATACGAAGCTAAATTATATCAACCAGGGAGAGAGAGCCAAAATGACAATTTTGCCCTTGAAGCTATGGTGCAGCAACACTTTTTCCCACGAGGATGAAGTTGCAGAAACGCCGAAGAGATTGCAACAGTGTCGCGACGCTGTCCCAAGCACTGCGATACTCCGACCAATTCATAAAAAAAGGGAACCTTCGATTTTTATATTATAATACAGGTCCCAACCAACTCAACCTTGAATTCTCTCCACTTTTCCTCTCTTTTTTGTCTGTTTTTGCTCCAATACTTATCCCCGTCTATCAGCATGTTGATGATGGGCTAAGGTAACATTTTCTAGCTTGAGTTTTAGGATCTTTTACCTATTTCGATGTATTTGAGAGATTTCGAACTGATTTTGTAATTGTGGGATTCAATTTTGATTCAATTAGATCTAAATCATATTATCTGACGTATGAGGATGTATGATTACTATTTTGAGTTAATATGCAATTCGTGACACTTAATCGTATGTTAATCTACAAAAAGCAATAGGTTAGATTGGCTTACAATTCAAATTAGATTAGTATTGATTCAATCAACTTAGAATTGAACCAAAAAAAATGTTTAATTATGGCTTTTCCGGTTGAATGTTCACCCTAAAGTTCCCTAGAATTTAATGCAATTAGAACAACTTGATTTGCATGCTTTTCATCCTATCAATTTGGAATAACTTGTTGATTAGGACAATTTAATTAGTATTTCTAATTAAATTATTCTAATTAAATTGGTTAGGTGCAAGCATTTATTAGATTTTGATAATGAAAATTCAATGATCGAATGCCTTGAATAGGAAAATTTATTGCAACCCAAGCTAGGTGTTTCTCATATAAGTTTTCCTCTACTATTTTGTCAAATTTATTTTATGCCATTTAAATTACAAGCAACCTCGAAACCCCCTTGTGGTTACATTCAGACTGTTAATTGTTTAATAGAGAAATTATAAGTGTTCCATATATTCGACCAGCTTTACCACTATTACAGTCTTGGTAAGTGAAGAAATTTTATTTGGAGCGGGATCGGGCGACAAATCTACTTGACAAATCCAAATATAAGCGGAATTCACAAGGGAATATGTGGTAATAGCCTAGGTATAAGAATACCATGTCACCTTAGGTATAAGGCACACCATAGGATATAAGAATAAAAGCAAGAATTAGTCTAAGTAGCAACTAACCATAGGCATATAGGCTTAGCTTCTTAGGCACCTAAAGAAACTTGATACAAGATCGAGTAGGAGAAGATTTTGTCTATGAGTTAGGAAATGCGCTAGTATGATGCGGCTGCATCACTTGAGTCATAATGAACTTAGGCAAAACATAGTTGTAACCCTTCTTCCATCATGATTGTCTTTATCTTTTTTAAGTTTTATTCACATTAACTCACAACAATTTCACCTTAGTTACATTAGGTCACTTGATTACATTGCTTTAAAACAAAACTAATCAGATAGCTAGTCTTGTGGGATTCGACTCTTGGAGTACTCCGAGATTATTACTTCATCAAGAGTGCATGCTTGCACTAGACTATATTTACTTTCATTTTCAACACTCATACACAGTTCATCAATCATTAACCATTAGATATGGTTGGGTAAAACACCAGACTAGTATGAGTTCTTTGTGCAAGTCATTGTATCACAACCTGACTCATCTCCACATTAGATCCAACGATAGTGAAAGTCCCCTTTATTATAATAGGATCAAGATGACACCTCAACATATATACATCACCACACTGTTATGAGTTCTTAAGTTATTGTTCGATTGACTCATTTCCAAGCTGAATCTGACGATGATGGTCCCCTTGTGTGTGCCATGATCACACAACAAATATATATACAACACCACCCTAGTGTGAGTTTTCAAGTCATAATCTCAATTAAGTCATCTCAACATTGGATCCAACTCTAGTGAAAGGCCCCCTCTTGTGCGCTAGAATCACACATTAACTAATACTATTTTTGGATTTATACTAATGGACAGACCATTGTCCCCTCCTTTACTCTACCCCTAGGTGGACCTTTAGACCTTCTTCTTTTCTTTTATTTCTTTTTTCTTTTTCTTTTTTAAAAAATTTTCTTAAATTACCCAATATATTTATTATTTTAACCTTTTCTTTCCTATACATTTTGTACTAAGCCTAATCTTTAATACAATGGGTTAACATAGTCAACCAATACCAATAGTTTGTCGCATAAATATTACACAGTATATCTTAACAAACATAAAATTTATACTATCAACCAAAAGATTTTATAATACTTACTTACTACTTGCAATTTTCCTTATGAATCTTCCTGACTCCCGTATGAAATATTAATTTATTCCTTTAAATATTGAAAATTGTATCAACTAAACTATAAACTAATAGTTGTATTAATTTAAACCTTAAACTTTTATAAGCGTATCAATTTATACTTTTTCATTACATTATGTTTTAATAAACTTATAAATCGAAACATAGTTTTATCAATTAAACTTCTAAATTTTCCTAAACAAATCAATTTAGTTTCTTATCAAGTTCTCCTTTGAAAAGTGTCTATTTTGTTAATCCGACAGTTGAATCAAGTAAGAATTGATGCATTAACGATTTTCAAAAATAATTTTAATAAAAGACTTATATTGTTCACTTATGACAATTGAAGAGTTTAATTGATACAATTATTATAAGTCTAACATTTTATTCTTAATTCAAACAAAATTTAAAAGTAGATGTAAATATAGACAATAATACGGAAGTTTAACATTTAAATTGACACAATTATTTAGTTTATAGTTTATTTTAAAAAAAAAAAAATATTTGAGTTGTAATTGATATATAAATGGATTTCTTTATTTTTTTTATTTTTAAGAATGTTGGTTGGCGAAAATAAATAAGAGCAATATATCCCTGCGAATTTGTATTATAAAATAAAATTTCGTGGATCCAAACATACATTGTGGGGGAAAGAACTACTTTATAATAGAAAAGAAAAGTAAAGTAGAGTTGGGGCTCAGCCGTTGAAAAACCATCCTACTAAAGTTGGCCGCATATTAGTCAACAATCTTATCAAACTCTCTCTTTGATAATTTAGACAGGTCCCAGATTCGTTTAATTTTCAAACTTTTTTTTTTTCTCTTAGTTTCCTATATATAGCTGACATATTAAATATTTTCATGAAGTTGGATAATGTTGATGTCAAATTTTGGATTGAGAAAACTTATTTGATGTTGATGTGACAATAACGGTAAATTTATAATTTGGAGAAGAGTGTGACCTGCAAAATAGAAATATATACACACAGATTAGTACTCGCCACACAGACTCTAATGCTTAAGTCAAAAAGTGTAACTTTGTAGTAAGTAGAGAGTTTGAGTGTTATAATAAACTCATTTCCTCTGAAGTCATCATATTGTATATTTATAGTGAAATTTTGACATAGGGCATCCATCTTAGAGTTTCCAGGTCATATTAGGTTAACTCCTAAGCCAAATGGACCAGGGCATGCATTTTGTATGTCTTGTTTATCAAATTTGGAGGCTCGGCCTCAACCTCATCCTTGGCACAAGAGGTTAGTTGGGTTTTCGGCTCATCCTACCCTTTTCTCAATGCTCAAATAACCGATTGTACTACTCTCCATTCCACAAACGGAGAGGGTCAGCCTCAACCTTATCCTTGTTCGAGACCAAGGCCGATTGAGCTACTTTGGCTCAAAACCAAATTAGTTGTTTTCCTTAAGAGGCCATCTCATCCTCTTGGCCTACGTTTTTTTGTATGTTTACTATATTTTCCTTCACCTGGTAGCTTCCTCCTTTTAGCTATGTTGTCTCTATTCTTTAGCCAAGAAATCACTCATAACGTATTATCAATATGAGAAGTGAATCAACATTTTTATTATATAGTAGAAAAATTCATAAACCATGCAAAATAAGCAAACTAATGTTAATCCAATATATTGAATAGACATTTCAACTTGTTTACATAGAGTAAAATGTTTATTTATTAATCTAAGGCCAAGTTATATACAAAATAATATCCCTAAACTTTGTACTTTGTGTCAAAAATACTCTGAACCTTCAAAAGTTTCAAAAATACCTTTGAACTTTAAAAAAACAATTCAATTATACTTTTGTCGTTAGTTTTGGATGAAAATTGTTTGATGTTTTGTTTCAAAAATACATTTAAACTTTCAAAAGTTTCAAAAACACCTTTAAAATTAAAAAAAAAAAAAAAAAAAAAAAAGAAAAATCACCTTACTTTTAGTATATAAACACAAACCATTAATACTTGTTACAAAAATATCCTTGAACTTTCAAAAGTTGTATTAATACTTTTAACTGTAAAAAAAAAAAAAAAAGTTGCTTTTACCATTAATATAGTTATTAATTTATTTGAAGTTTTCTTAAATTAAAAAAAAACTTATTTTAAAACAAATTTTATATATATATATATATATATATATATATATATATATATATATATATATATTTCATTTAGATGCCTTCTATTTTCTCTCATTCATTCCATTCATTCACCAATTTCACAACAAAATATAAACCAAAACTTTAAATTAAAGCATAAAATTTCACAAAATTTCAAAATAAAAATCTCTACTTAAAACCTACCAAGACGATAAATAGTTAGATAACAATGAACATATTTGGCCATTAACATACACTCAACTACTAATGTATAACCTATTAGAACATACAAGTCTCAAGGTCTCCTTGGTGTTTCCATTTTTTTTTTTTTTAAATGAGATAGACAAAAAGGTCAGACATCTAACAAGGAGAGTAAGAGAGAAAAATAAATAAAGAAAATAGAGAAGTAGTAAGTCATAGATTGAAGTAGGAGAGAGATAGGAAATAGAAAAGGGAAGTGATGATGTGTAGATAAATGATAAGTGTTTTTTTTTCTTTTTAAGGTAAGGGTACTCATGTAATTTTTGAAAGTTTAGATTTATTTTTTCAACAAGATATTAACGATTTATGTTCATATATTATTAGTTATTGTATTTTTTTTTTTTTTAACTTTTCTTTAAGTTTAAGGGTATTTTAAAACTTTTAAAAGTTCATTGGTAATGTTTGAAACAAAACACTAACAGTTTCTATCCAAAACTAACTGTCATACTATTTTTGAACTCGGTATTTTGAAAAACTTTTGAAACTTTAGGGGTATTTTGACACAAATTATAAAGTTTAAGGGTATTTTGTATAATTTAGACTTTTACATATATATATACACACACACCTTTCCAACCATTTTCATTCATTGATACTTTATCGATATTTATGATAAATTGAGATCCAATATTTTCGTCAACATCAACATTTTAGGGTGTGTTTGGAATATTTTTTCAAATGTTTAATTTTTTTTTTTTTTAAAAAAGTCATTTTGAAAAAAAAGTATTTGACAACCACTTAAAATAGATTTCGAAAAAATGAGTTTATAAAATAAGTTGGTTTAGGATAAACACTTGAAACCAACTTTTAGAAAAATAAATTTGGAGTACTTACTAGTTAATATCTTCCTAATTCCTCACTTCTACTATGTGGTCGTGGCTACCACCTCTTCTCTCGGCCACCTCCAGTGATCACCACTGACAACCTATTATGGTGACGATCATTGGGCGGCCAACTCCGGCAACCACGAGTATCCATTGGTGACCATTTTTCAGCAATCGCCACTGGTCAACTCTGGCTACCACTGCCAAAAGCCACTCCGGCCACAACCTCCGGTGATCGTAGCCAGCCAACTTTGGTCACCACTTCCAGCGGCTGCCGCTGGCCACCATTTCTGGCGACCACTGGTGACCACTATCGACCAACTCTAGCAAACTCCAGCGACCACGCCATACGACCAAATCTGATGACTATTTTTTAAAATTATTAGTACATAATATTTTACAGTCATTCCTTATCGTAATTTGGCATTAATATAAATACTTTTAAATTATAACAAACTAAACAAACTTCTGTATAAAAATACTTTTGAAAAATAGTTACCAAACACATGTATGTTTTTATTTTAAGAAGTTTTTATTAAAAGTGTTTAAAAGAGAACGGTAAATATCAATTTATATCCCTAAACTTTTGGGGTTGTATCAATTTAAATCATAAACTAATAATTATATAAATTTAAACCCTGGATTTTCATAAATGTGTCAATTTAAACCTCAAACTAATAATTGTATTAATTAAAACCCTAAACTTTTATAAGTGTATTAATTCAAACATTAAACTTTCATAAGTGTATCAATTTAAACTCTCGATTATGTTTTATTTGAATATACTTATGAAAGTTTCAGATTTAAATTGATATATTTTATTAAAGTTTAAAGTTTAAATTAATATACTTATTAAAATTCAAGATTTTTGTTGATACAATTATTACTCTAAAGTTTAAGATTTAAATTGATACAATTAATAGTTTAGGGTTTAAATTGATACAATCTAAAATTTAAGATAAAAATGATATTTGACGGAAGAAAATAAATTTTTGAAAAATATTTTTTTCTATGCCATTTCAAACTTTAAGACTAATCCATCGAATTTTTTTTTCTCCTTTGATATTTTATTGAGTTGGTTATTGAATGGGCATCACTCATCTCGTTGCGACACGTGTGTGCCCACTATTCGTGATATTATTTGAACAAATATATATATTATTTATTAAGCTTAACATTATTCAACTTAGCTTGCCTTAAGCTTATGTTTTTAATATGACAACGAATGTTTGGTTGGATAGAGGCCACGTCATATTGAAGTCGTGTCACTTATGGCTCAATCTTTTTTTTTTTGTTCTTTTAATTTTTTTATTATTATTTTTAATTTTTTAAATCTTTTAAGGAAACATATGCATCAACTTAAAGATTCTATTATAAATTATAAAACTGAGGTTATAAGTTGACTTTTGAAGTTTGCAATTTGTATTTATTTTAATAGGTTGTCTAAAATTTTAAATTTTGTTTTTAATAAGCCTTCGAAAAATTTAAATTTTTCAAAGTTAATTGATACGTGTCATATTGAAATTTAGATTTTATTTGATGAAATTTTCCATTTTCAATTTTAATACATCTATAGAATATTTAAATAAATAAATAGTCACAATTTTTAAAATTTATAAACTAAATATATAATTTTAGCCAAAATTTAAATGTTATGCTAACTTACCACAACTTATCATCTAAAAAGAGAAATTGAAAAAGAATAAAATAAAATAATTTGAAACACAACTTATTGATATACAAATTTAGAAGACGCTATACAAATATACCCTTGACTTGTATGTATATGGGGACTTTTAAATGAACCATGTTTTAGTGACTTATGATATAATTTTTATGAGATTTACTAAAATTAAATTTAATAACAAAAGTATTTATCAATTTTCTTTTTACAATATGTAAGGTGGGAAGAATTGAACTCACAACACTTATTTAATTATTCTCATGTGAACAGAATATTAATCACTCTAATTTATAAAGCATTTATTATTTAAAATCATTAAGAAATTAAGAAAAATGGAAAGAGTAGCAAATGCTTAAAGTTCTTTTGCGAGGTTTTTTCAGTTGGCTCAAAGAAGTATTCACCAAAAGCAAACTTAAAATTAATTTCATAATTTGAAAACTTTTAGTTTAATTACAAATTTAGTTTATAAGATTATCGAAACAAGTCTTTAAAAACTTAAAAACAGTGTATTAAATTCTTAAAGCTTCAATGGACTCTTCTTTAAGAATATCTAATATGTTAATGAATTTTCAATTTTAGATATATATAACAAGTTCCTAACTTTTTCGCCAATTTAAAAGTGTCACATACATACCTAATTTAAAATTTTTGCATTGTTTAATAAAGAAAACATATAGTTTTAGTTTTGTGTCTGACAGGTTTATGGTTTTTTTAGAAAAAAAACATAAATGATCTTTTTAAACATAAATTAAAATGGAAGGCTAAAAAATTAATTAAAAACATCAAGTTTTAAATTTTAGAATCAATTAAACAATCCACATTTTTTTCCCTTTTCATTTTTCTCCGGTCCAATTAAATTATGTGAGAAGTGTGAATTCCAAGTTCTAATATTTATTTGGGTTGACCTAGTGGTAGTGAGAATATCTTAAAAAGGTCAAAGAGCCAAATATTGGAGAGTCAGACAAGTTGTCCCGTGGGACTAGTCGAGTTATGCATAAATTGGTTTGGACACTCACAGATATTAAGAAAATTCAATAATCTCTATTGAATCATGCTAAAGTAGATGGACGGTAGATAAAATTGAAAAAATCAAAGACTATATATATTTAAGCACTTTCTGAAAAACATTATTTTGTGGGTATAAGATGGGAAAAACTAAAATTTATTTGGCAGGAAGTGAAAATAAAATAAAATAAAATAAAAAGGTTGGAGAATAGACATGAACACCTGGAAAAAAGGTGATTGCATGTGAGAAAGAAAATAAAGTGCATTTGTTTTCTTTTGTAAGGGTATCTTAGAAAATGATAGAGTGTAAGTGAAGTAGTAGTCCCCTTTTTTATTTATTTATTTATTTATTATTATTTTTTAAAATATACAAAAACTGAAAATGAAATTTAAAAAGAGACAAAAGTGAAAATTTAATTTTATTGGAGTGGGGGAAATTAAACCCTATTCTCCTATTCTGGATAGGCCTCACTTGGTGGTGATGTTTGTAAAAGAATGTGTGAATGTGATATATCACAGAATCCCTTTCCTGAATTTCTTCTTCTGTCCATATTCACTAATATATATATATATATTTTTTATCAAAAATATCAATTTTGGATATTAACTCAATCCTCTCTTGCATGTCTAAATTACTATATCATCTTCATATTTATCCACAAAATAAAAATATTAATAAATATATTATATATGTTTCAAGATTTTTGTAAGAAACAGTTGAGATCTGAACATTATTCCACTGATCAAGGATTAAGTTAAATACCAATTTAGTCTAGTTGTAGTGACTCATTTTGACATTTAATTTGAACAAGTGATCATCTCAAAATGAAAAATATAAAAAAGTATAAAGATCAAAATAAAGGTTTTGAAAGTATATAGACTAAAATGAATGTACAAAAAGTGGAAATTAGTACAATAATTAAAATGTATGTTTGTTACCAAAATGAGCTAAAAACAAATGTATAGAAATTAAAATAATATTTAAAATTACAATAAACTATTCAATATTCAATAGTATACATAGTTCTAATTCTTATTCTCAAATTGATAATATGAGATTCTAAGAAAATGATGTCCCTTGGATGCCATGGGGTACATATTCTCTATGTTTTGAACTGTAATAATACTTTGGAAAAAGAGGCTTGAAATCATGTATTGATTTGATTGTATAATATTTGATTAAGTGTGCTATTTATTTGTTTTCAAAAAAAAAAAAAATAAACTGCTATTTATTATTATTATTTTTTATAGTATGGATAATATTCAAGTTGTTTTCAAATTTAAAGACATTGTTTAATTAAAACCTAGACAAACTCTGAAAAGGTTTGAAAAGTACTTCTAATTTAGAAAAAAAAAAAAGTATTTTAAACTAGATTCTGATTTTTATTATCAAATTAAAAATATTCTGAATTTAGTATATATATAGAGAGATTTCAACTATTTATTAATGCTAAAGTGAGTATAAAACATGGTTGCATCTATTACCTCTCCTCAAGTAACCTTATAATTTTATTGTTGTATTTAGGCCACAATGAAACATAATTCATCAATGGTAAAATAAAAAGTGGGCCCAGTTGATGACATTTATTGTTGTTTACCTGTATTCCGTAATCGTGATGAACTGTTCGGGTTTCCCTCCAAATATGTAATAAAAAAGCACAATCAAATTGAGGAATACAGTGTGCTCAATCTAATTGTAGTTGAAAAATACGTGGGATCCACTACTTTTACTGTTTCCGTTATTGTTACTGTATTAGTATAAAAATTATGAATTTGTCACATTGATTGTTATCTTTACCTTTTCCGTTACTGTTACCGTTAGGGTCAAACAGTAACAATAATGGTAACAAAAAAATTGTGACATATTCTAAGTAAACGCGATCAAAAGTAATTGAATAACATTTGCGATTCAGATTTACTACGATTGATCCATCAATAAAGTTTCATTATGATTACACAAATTTTCACTACAGTTTGGTAGCGTTATTGAGAAAAAATGGACTATTATGACTACACTTTCTCCCTTGAAAAAATTTCTAGCCCTAAGATAATATGTTAGAAACCATACTAATTCTATTCATTTACTTGAAACAAAAGAAGCATTTAAGAATTGTTGGTTGACTCATGAAATAAAATAATGTATCATTTAATGACATGTCAAATGCTAAATGAAAGGAGTACATGCTATTGTAGTACTAGAAATTTTCCATCTTTACTAGCTCATAAATTCTAATGACTTTAGCCAATTCTATAACTAGCTCACTATATAAAATACTAAGCTATATAAAATACTAATAGTTATCATCTCAATATCAAATGGTTTAAAAGATTAGATGACTTGAATATCCCTTTTTTTAAATTAAAAAAAAAAAAAAAAAGAAAAAAAACTGTTTTAGAGTCACCACGTTTGTTGGGCTTTTGCAGGGAAATTAATATGGGCCCATTGAAATAAGAGAGACCTGGCCTGTAAACTAGTTTGTTGGGATTTTGCAGGGACATTAATATGGGCCTATTGAAATAAGAGAGGCCTGGCCTGTAAACTAGTTTGTTGGGCTTTTCAGTGGACGAGTTTCTCATCATTTTTCTAAATTAAAATTAAAATTTAATAATAGGGTTAGTGTATCTAATTAGTTTTTAAACTTCTTATTTTTAATATAATAAAAAAGGGAGAATTCTCACTACAAACTTCGTGGTCACTAACATATATAGACATTAATTGAGCTATGCTCTCTTTGATATTCGTGCTTAAAACTTTTGAATGATGTGTAAACCTTAATAAGTGACTTTTTTTTATTTTTTTTAAGTTAACTACCATGCATGTTCTTGTGAGAATCCTGAGTATAGGAAACGAATGCAAGACTATATTTGTCTTGTGTTTTATATGGCTAAGTGATTAAGTTATCTTTATTTTTATAGAATTATTTTAGGTTTGAATTTTCACCTCGTTTTTTGATGGTATAATTTTTTTTAAGAAATGAGGTAAAATACATTTTTTGTCCTTGAATTTTGTTGATGGAAAAATTTGGAAAGAAAGACTCACCTAACCCTTCACGTGTCCTTAACTGTAAATTTGTAATTAGGAAAAGAAAAACAAATTGCAAAAAAAAAAAAAAAAAGAGAACACCGGTGTGGTGCCTACCACAGAACTTTCAATACTTAAGTTAGTAATCAACAAAGGGTTAGAGATGCAAGAAGTCTGGAATAGGAACTTCCCTTGCCTGATACCTATGACTCCTTATCTATAGTGGGGTGAACCTAGGGTTCCAAATTTAAGATGGATTAGAAAATGGAAATTTGGGTAGACAAATGAGGCTTGGATCACGACCCACGAGAAGTAGGCCTTTAGGGATGAACAAAGGCTTGCCTCAGAGGCCCATTAGCTTGTTTCTTACACTTCTCTAGCCCTCATGTGACTATCATTATTTCAATTTTACTCGTAAGAGTCCGCTCTCTCTTGTTTGTGATTCTTAATCCAAAAATGACCCATAACACGTTCGAAAGATAAATTTTTATTTGGTTCCTAAATTTTAGAAAATAACACATTAATTCCTAAAATTTAGAAATACTTCTAAATTGTCATAGAGTGAAGTTGACGGTGAATTCACTTTGCAAAAAGATTTTTATATGATGTAGCATATTTTATTATTCCAACAAATATAATATTAATAAATAGTCAACAGTCAACAGTCAAGGTCCCCATCCCTACTAAAAAAAGTCAACAGTCAACGGTCGTCAAATGTCGGTAAGGGTCACCAAGCTATTTTGAAGGCATAATTCTCATGGGCCATTTAACCTTCATTTTCTGCCATCGATCCATCGGCCACTGCGCACATTGAAGGGTCGAGATTCTCTTGGTCTATGGCGAATATCAATTTTTTTTTTTTTTTTTGGTAATTTTTTAAATCTTATTTCTCTGTTTTTGTTTGTGTGTTTTTCTTGGTCTTCTAAAAAAAAGTAATTGAAGGAGATAAATGGGTCAAAGCTGAAGAGTATGAAGGCAGAAATGGAGAGGAAAGATAATCTTTGTTTGGAAGGAAATGGAGGAGAAAGAATATGGTGTTCAATAGGTAGAGGGAAAGAAGCCATATATAACCAAACACAAACAACTTTTTTCCCTCAATTAATAAAATAATGTGTTTGACCAGTGACTTATGCACGTGTTTATATTGAAACTCGAACATTTATTGAGTAATTCTATCTTTCCTTTTTTCTCTCTTTTGTACAGTTATCACAATTCTACACCCTAAATACATATTTCCTAACTTCAATATATTAACTTCATACTTCTTAACTCAACTTAGTGCCCCAAATATCCTTAGAGATCAAATATAAAATTTTTCCCAACTCATGACAATAAAATATACTTTACCTAAAATTATATAGATACACACATCTCAATTATTAAATTTTAATGAATAACATTCTTGGGTAAATGGCATAAATGACCTAAAATAAGAGGCCCAAATGAAAAATGGGTACCTTTTCTAAAACTAATGAATTTTGACCTTCTGCTTATATCATTACTGTGTAAATTTACCACTTTAACCCTAAATGCATTCTTTTTCTATTTTCTTTGTTTTGCAGTGTTTTTCTTTTTTCTTTTCTGGATTTCTTCTTCTTCTTTTTTCTTTTCTTTTTCTTCGATTCTTTTTTCTATGTTTTTTTTATGCATTTCTTTTTCCGTTTTTTTTTCTATATTACTTTTGTTCTTTTATTTTATTTTAATATGTCTTCTTCTTCTTTTTTACATTTTTTCTGCGTTTCTCCTTCATCATTTTTTTTTTGTGTTCCTTTGCATCGAGCATCAAACATAGAATATAGAGCATTAGAGCATCGAGTGAACTTACAAAACAGAGCATCCAACATCAAGTATCGAGTATCGAGTATCTAGGAGCGAGGAGCGAGTATCAAGTATATAGCATAGAGCATATAATATAAGAGCATAGAACGTAGAGTATCAAACATCCAACATCGAGTATCAGGTATCGAGGAGTGAGGAGCGAGTACCAAAATGAGAGGAAGAAAAAGACTTTGATAAGAAATTGCGAGAGCGAGATCAACGAGAGGGAGAGCGAGATATTTAAGAGTGATTGTGAGATCATCAGTCTCGTTTCTCATTCTTGTGCTTAATAAATATGTCTCGCTCATCATTCTCGTTCTTGCATCCAATCCCTTAAACCACAATCACTCTTATATCTCTCGCTCTCTCTCAATCTCACTCTCGTTGTTCTCGCTCTCGATGTTTTTGACCAGCGTCATTTTCTTCCTCTCATTTAAGATTCCTCTTGACTACGAAAGTCTCGTTGGAAGAAGAAAATGAAAAGAAAAGGGCGACATAGATTGAAATCTCCAAAAAATAACGTCTTGTTAGGAATGAAAAAACACAGGAAAAAAAAAAGAAGAAAAGCAGAAAAAACGAAAAAGAAAAAATGTTACGAGAACGAAATGACGAAAGAAGAAAGAAGGAAAAATAGTTAAAGTGGTAAATTCACGCAATGATGACATCAGCAGAAGCCATAGTTTGAGTGTTTTTTAAAATGAGGCTAAATTTCGAGTTGGCCTCTCAAAATGGACATCCGTACAAATATCGCAAAATCTACCTCAAACTTTCCTCCCAGGTACTTCATCCAACCAAATATACGCTTTCCCCCTTCTTTCCTTTCATTCTAACCTCCCTTCTTCCCCTTCATTTTAATTTGTTCGACTAAGGAGCTTCTCCCTTTCGCTGTGAACTATACAACCGCAAGCCTTCTGTCCATCTATCAATCGACGTGGTCCCACGCCTTGACTGATGCTCGACGGTATGATAGTCGGCGGTGGCGGATGGTCAGACGCACTGGAGGTGCCCGACGACCAGTTATCTTCTTCCTCCTCCTTCACATATGGGAACTCAAGGGAAAGAGGGGAACTCACCTTAGGCTACATGCAGTTGAAGTACATAAATTGATTTTGATTTGTTCTCTCATATATATATATATAAGCGAAAGTTCAAATAAATTCGTATACGAAGACATGCTAAGATGTGTAAAGGAGACAACATATGCAAAGATCACATTTTTTTAATATTTAAATCTGATCATATAAAATATAGTAATCTAAACATGTAAAATATAATTACGGCTGTATTAGGAAATTTGTATAAAATTGATGAGGAGAATTATAGGATTATTAGTATGCTTTAGTAAATATTTAATTTAGTTGTTCATTTAGATTAATTAGGGTTTAATTTGTATTCTAAAATTAATTAATTGTTTGAATTTCGTGGAAGGTTATACACAATCACTTTAGGGTATTTTAAGATTTCTAATAGGAAGCTTTTCAATATCCTTTAAATATAGAATATTGTTCTCCCTGAAGAGGCTTCTTTGAATTTCCCTAACATCTGTTGCAAGGCCACTGGGCCCACATGTACTCATACTTCGTTATCTTTTTCAATTAAATCGGAATAATAAATCCTCGTATGATCTTTATTGTTTCAATTTTTTTTTTTTTTTTGGTTTAAAAAACATTGTGTATTCAAATCAAATTAATAATTTTATCTACAATTCATTAGAGAAAGAGGAAAAAAAGAAAAAAAAAAACACTCTGGATGAAATAAAAAAATGACTTTTCGGATGAAATAAGTACTTTATTTTTATTTATTTATAAAATAATGTTTCTATATCACGATTTCCCTAGTTTTTATATGAAAATACTAAAATTTGAAGCCTGTCTTCAATTGTAGATAATGAAAGTAAGACCACAATCTTATACACCATCAAATCGGGAATGAAACTTCTTTCTATACAAATAGTGAAAAGGGGATGTTGATAGGGTTGAATCCTACACAAAAATTATATATTTAAACAAAAGTTGAGCGAACTCTATTGAAGGTGTAAATCTAATGACAACAAACGTGGAACAGAGCTGGGATGTGGGTGAACCCCAAATGACATCGTAAATTAATGAAAATCACACTATTGCTTGATCACCTATGGAGTTTCAAATACAACACACCTGTTTTTAAGGTAATCTTGTCTTTTCCTTCTTCTGTGATATATAATCTGCTCTTATTGCCCACAGCTGCTCCCCAACTAACTTCATGTCCGGACGGTCCGCTCGAACTGGAGCTGCACATTGGATTGCCAATTGGAACATTTTGACGACAATCTCTGCGTCCACAGTTTCCTCCATTAAAGGATCTAAGGTTTCCAGAATTTTGTCTTCACTATACTTGTTGAAAGCCTGCAAAATACCAAAGTATGAGGGGTTGAGCCCTTAAATTCACTAATGAAATAAAATCAAGTGAACAGGCAGATAAATGAAAGCTTGCTCTTTCTAAAACAATGAATATCGTTCAAACTTTCAGAAATAATTCAAATGATAATTTGTGGTACGCTTCAACCCCAACACACAGAAAACTAGTTTGTAATTGTATGCTATCTGGTAAATTTATTGAACTTCTTATGCCGAATCTGATCAAATGTGAAATTTGAGTCCTAAAACATAATGAACACTCTAAACTTGTAAGTAGTTCCGATCCTCTCTCTCCTCCACGCTGGGAAAAGTTATAATGCTACCATAGTACATACTACCTCCATTGATTGTTTAACACGTCATTAAATAATTTATTAATTTATTAAATATTTATTTTGTCGACCCACAAAATTCTTAAAAACTCCTTATGTAGCAAGCACTAAAGGAAGGTAATATGAAAATTTCCATACTACTGTAGTACTAGAAATTTCCTCCCTCCACCCCTCAAAGTAAAAATGATAAAACAAAAATCCTAAATGGAGAACATGATAACAGATTTCAGTCAAAAGAGATACAAATCAGTAACCCAGGTCTATAGATATAGATAGAGCTTGATGCAGCATTAGATTCGGGATGAAAAGGCTCTATTTTTTAGATCCATCTATTAGGGGAATAGCAAACACAGCAATTGGTCCATCTTCTTTAGGAAAAATTATCTGAACTAGACAAGTTTCTTACAATTCTAAACAGAAGTGTCCAAGAAAATGATTAGAATGTTTAACTCACCCATCTTATTGTGACCCGCTCGTCTGGAGGCTTCTTCACTTCCAATGGACGGCGTCCTGTTAGAATTTCTATGAGTAAAATTCCAAATGAGTAGACGTCACTCTTAGTGGTAAGTTGGTAGGTCTTCATATACTCCGGATCAAGGTAACCGACTGTTCCTTTCACTTGGGTTGAAATGTGCGTTTGTTCAGTACTCAATGTGCCAAGCCTTGCAAATCCAAAATCCGCCACCTTTGCTCTCATGCTTTCGGTGAGAAGAATGTTGGTAGATTTCACATCTCTATGAATAATTTGCTTCTCTATCGTAAACAAGAAATAAAGGTTAACTGGCTGAAAAGCACAAAAAGATCCAATACCATCATTGATCATCCCAAACAACACTTCAAGAAATTTAAGCAGGGAGATTTGGTTCCGAGTAAATCAATTTATTGATTCAATAATTATAAACAACTCCTCTAGTTGAACAGTTGCTTGTGAGCTACAAAAAAGAATTATTGAATCATATTTCATAGTTATTCAATCATATCTAATAATTTACTAATTAAAAAAAAAAAAAAAATCAAAAGGTTGTTTAGAAACTGCTTTTCAGAAGCAATACTTCATTCATAGAAGTTCAATAAACACAAATTTGAACAATGGTTTTTTATAGAAGTTATTTTCTATGTTGTTCATTACCGTAAAATCACCCTTGGTTGATCTGGTGGTCAATAAGGCAATAAAAAAGGTTTAGAGAACATGAGTTCAAATCATAATGACCACCTACCTAAGATTTAAATTTAATATCCTATAAGTGATTGTCAACCAAATCTTCAAGAAGGTCAAGTAGTTGTCTCATGAAATAGTTGAGTTGTGCACAAATTGGCTCAAATACATTGGGATATAAAAGAAAAATGTTCTTAACAAGGAATTTTGAATAGTAATTGCACGTCAACAAATAATTTAACTTAGATGGTCATCTCTTAGAATCAATTCTAGAAAAATAAATACTATTTTGGATAGTGTCGCAAATAAGCCCCAAATATCTAGTTTAATGAAGTAAAAAAATTTAATAAATAAACAAACACTTTTACTGTATTAGAAAATACACACACAATCAAATTAATATGCTGCGTTAGTAATTTTGTCCACTTTCAAAGTTGGTCCTCCCTGTTATAAAAAAATGACTGACATTTCCAGATTAAGCCGACTAACAAAAGAGTTTCTAACCTGCATATAGATGAAGATAAGTGAGTCCATGAGCAATGTCAATGGCAATTTCAAGTCTCTGATTAAAATCCAATACTTTCCCATGCACACCTACAAGGACAAAAGCGCAGTCAATGAGCCTTGATAGAACCATCATCATCGAACAGTTTAATTTCTAGTTTTCCATAGGTAGAAACATTACCATCCAAATGTTCTCTAAGAGTACCGTTTCCTACATATTCCGTAATTATAATGCGCTCATTTGCATGGTCAACATAACCTAGCAGCTTAACCAGACTCCGATGATCAATTTTGGACAGTAATTCTACTTCACTGCCAAAGTCAGTTCGTGAGCTCTCAAATTGTTCCTGCAAAATAATTCTGTTAGAATATACAATATTAATCCCCAAAGAACTATTGTAGAGGTAAAAAATAAAATGGACAAAGCAGATCCTAGACGTATACAGAGCATAAATTTTCTTCGTAGTAACCCTTTTAATACGAGCAGCCACTTAAACTAGAAGCCAGACTGAAAGAAACTTTTCCTCCGCATTTTTGTTACTAATCGCATCAAACATGTTATATATAAAAATCAAACTTTTCCTCAAATTTTATTTAAAATGTTATTTTGAATAAGAAACATTTAATTGATGAATGAAATATCTAAAGAGTACAGTATGGAGGGTACACCAAATAACAAAAAATGCCCAAACAACAAACAGATACCATCGATAAAGATAAGAAGCAAATGAGATGAACAAAGATGTACAACCAAATTGGAGAAAAAAATATAAAAATACAGGGCCCCCCGAAACAAAGCTATAAGGAAGCACATGATGGAGCACAACAAACAATAGAAAGCCCAAAAATCAGGTCCCCAACACCCCGATTCAAAAAACAAACAAGGTGGAAGTTAATAGCAGACTCAAGTTCAAGTTTAGCTTTTTTTGTCATATGATATAGAGCATTCAAAGTTTCGAAGCTATTGCAGGCGCCCCCCCTCCCCCCCCCCCCCCCCCCTCTTGGTTGATAGACGGTTGGATCGTTTGCAGGCAAGGTGTTGGGAAAAACCTCCCACTTCCACCGCAGGATAAGCAAAAAAAAATAACAGAAAAAATTAAAGAGAAAGCAATAAAACTGGAAACACAAGAATTTACGTGGAAAACTCCAAACTCGGAGAAAAACCACAACTCACTAGAAAGAAATCCACTATGTGAAAAACTGTTACAGTCACACAGAATAATTCTCTCTCCCGATACTAATACAAGAGCACTCTCTCAAAACTTTTGATTACTCACACTTTTTTCCCACTCTCAAACTAGAGAATACAAAAGGAATTTAATTAGAGTCAGCACACCAAGCTTAAAGTGTTTCTACCTGGGACAACTTGAAACCAAAGATATAGGCTCCTTTTATAGTGCTTAGAGCCCATGACTTTCCTACACCTTTTCAATGTAGAACAAGCTCATGACTTTTCTAAATATTTTCAATGTAGGACAAGCCCATGACTTTCCTAAATCTTTTTGACGTGGGAGAACTGCACTTCTAATATTTTGCAAAAAAATCCAACAAATTCCACCTTGCTAAGATATTTGAAGAATCCACTAGCAACATCCATTGTCTTCACCAACAATCATAATTCTCAAGTTTGAGAACTATAACCTACTCCACCATAAAGAGTAGACCACTTGGAATACCACCTTCCAAGATTTTCTTTTTTTGTCACATGCCGATAGACCTTGCCAATATTTATGGTGCAACTTCCACCTACTTGGCTCACCTGAAAGTTCTTCAACCATCGACATAACTTCCACCACACACCTTGCATGACTGCCAAGTCAATGCCCATGTGCAAACTTGTGGAACTACTAACATCACATCCTCTATCATGGTAAAGCGAACATACCACGAGGATGGATATTGCCTTGCTTCAATGGGAGAGATTGTCATCTTTCGTGACGATGGAGACAACGTTAGCATCTGACCCAGAGCTTTTCAACGAACCTGCTCTGTTAGGACAATCCATTTTCATTTGTCCAGGCTGTCCACATTCCTAGCAAACCTTTTTCTGTACGAACTCTTTCTTCTTATTCCACTTGCTAGTTACCATTACTAAATCCTCTTGTGAAGTATGCCCTTCACTATTCAGTCTTCTTTCCTCTGACAAAAGTTTACTAGTAGCCTCAGCAAAATCTAAAGTTTCCTTCCCGTACATCAAGATTGGTTTCATGTATTCATAAGAAAGGGGAAGTGACAAGATAAGTCTGAGTGCCTTATCTTCATCGCCCATCTTTTCTCCGATCACCTCCAGCTCAGAAACGATGCCATTGAGAATACCCAAATGATCTGAGATTTTTGTACCTTCCACCATTCGCAATGTGTGAAACTGCTCCTTCAAGTACAACCGATTTGAGATGCTCTTTGCTTGATACATTGCTTCAAGCTTCTCCAAAAGCTCTTTGGCTATCGAAATTCTATGCACATTTGCAAGAACATTTTTAGCCAAATTTAGCCTGATTGCACTTGCAACTCTCAAATCCATTTCCTCCCAATCTTCATCGTGCATGCTGGACTTCTTAGAACCTTTACTAGAACCACCGCTAGACTTTCCTGGACTACCATGACCGCTTAACTCTTTAGAAGCACCATTGTCTAGTCTTCCCTTCAAGACCTTGTGTAACCCACCTTGTATCAACACATCCTTGACTTGCATTTAGCATAAGCCGAAATCGATTCTTCCATCAAATTTCTGCACATCAAGCTTTACTGAACTCATAAAGCTTGACATATCTTCTTCTTTGGTTCTGATACCACTTGTTGGGGAAAACCTCCCACTTCTACCGCAAGATAAGCAGAAAAATAACAGAAAAAATTAAATAGAAAACAATAAAACTGGAAACACAAGAATTTACGTGGAAAACCCAAAACTCAGAGAAAAACCATGGCCCACCAGAAAGAAATCCACTATGTGAAAAATTGTTACAATCACACAAAATAATTTTCTCTCCCGATCCAAATTACAAGAGCACTCTCTCAAAGCTTTTAACTATTCATACCTTTTTCCCACTCTCAAACTAGAGAATACAAAAGGAATTTAATTAGAGTTAGCACACCAAGTTTAAAATGTTTCTAACTGGGACAACCTGAAACTAAAGACAGACTCCTTTTAGTGCTTAGAACCCATGACTTTCCTAAACCTTTCCAATGTAGGACAAGCCCATGACTTTTCTAAACCTTTTCAATGTAGGACAAGTCCATGACTTTCCTAAATCCTTTTTATGTGGGACAATTGCACATTTAATATTTTGCCAAAAGATCCAACACAGTGATCACCTTAATGCATAGCCCAAGTTCTCTTAACCAAGGAGCCCATGCCATTAGATGTGGTGCAGGATTGAAAGAGTCGAGAAAAGCTAAAACAAAATTGTTCCATTTGTCAACTTTTTAAGGAAAAAAGAAATAATTTATACCCAAAATTTTGGGGGTTGCATCAATTAAAACTCCAATCCAATTATTGGATCAATTAAACCCTAAACTTTTATTAGTGAATCAATTTAGACCCTTTGTTAGGATTTTGTTTTAAAAGCGTTAATACATAATTCTCACGTGTATAAGACTACTTCAAATGCAAGGACTAACAAAAAAAAGTTAAAAAGGAATGTTTGAATCAAATGGATAGCAACAACTTTCATTTATATGAGTGAATTTTCATCTTTCCTTCTCCCTCTTTTTCTCTACATACTTAGGAAAATTTGCATGATAAATTTTCTTTCTAATTTGGTAGGACTTTAGGCGAAGAATAATTTTATTTATGTGACTTTGAGCTAATTTTAAGTAGAATCAAATTAAAATAGTTATAAACCACCAAACGAGGGTCTAAACTCATTCACTTATCAAAGTATAGAGTTTAAGTCAATATAATTATTTGTTTGAAATTTTAGTTGGTATAACCCCAAAGTTTAAGGGTAAGGGTATGAATATATTTTTTCCCTATTAAAACATTGAGGACAATTTATTTTTTATTTGCTAGTTTTGGTTTGGAAAAAAATCACCCAAACAGATGAACACGTCCATTATTGCAAGTGACCATGTGATACAAAACGGATATGACTATATAACTTCATGACTTTGCTCAAACACTTTTCACCTCTACAATAATGAAGACAGGCAAGCTTCATGTTCAAAGACAGTAAGGTCCCTAAGAAGTGTAAAAACTTTATAAGGACTCTTACCCTTGCCCTTGGAGGACTTAACACTATAGACAGAGTTCAGAAAGTGAATCCCTCCATTGCCCTAACCCCGCATTGGTGCTCCTTATGTAAGAAGGAAGGGACCTCAGAGGATAATTTGTTAACTCAAGAGTAAAGAGCAGCAATAGTTTGTTAACTATGTCCTCGTGTGTACAAAATCTTGATAACCATTTCCTTGCCCTTGGAGGACTCAACACCATGGATAGAGGTCATAAATTATCTGAGACTCAACAATGTGTATCACTATTTCCTTATGTTTTAAAGTTCATGATTAGCGAGATGCTGTTTTACGGAAAAGTTTCAATTTTGAACTCCATAATCAAAGAAGACTGGAAGAATTTTGCTAGAAAAGATTAAATATGTATACAGATTTGAAATATAATTTCCTCTACATACATAGTCCTTTCAACCATTCAAGAAGCATCCATACTAAATAGGAAGTTATCATGATTCCTTCCAATCGAATCTAGATTCAAACATCCTGCAACTGTTAGGCTCTAACTTTTTTCCCTTCATAATTTATCCACATAGTCAGTGGACCGAAGAGAGAAAAGGGGAAAAGCCAGATATGGATCTAAAATTAATCTGTTCAAGTAAAGGAATGAGAAGTCTAACATGGTCCTTATTACTCGATCCTGAGAACCATGTGAAGCACATGATTTTAACAATTAACATAGTGACAAGAATAGGATGAGTAGCATCAACATTAATCTTTCATGCTATTCTAAGCCTTCCCTATCAGAGGGTGCATCCCCAAGATGCCTTAGATTAGACCCACATTTCACTCTAAATTATATCATGCTTTACTGGCTATTGAGGCCTATTGACCACTTAACTGGATAGCTCTAGGAAATATATAATATTGTCCTCGTAGTGATTTTGTTTTGAAACCCAAGGTGAACAGATTAGATGTGCAACATGTACCCCACTTACTGCTGCTGTATGAGGAATTGGGTCCATGCATGAACACTAAATACATAGAATTTGAGATCTTACGATATACTATCATCACCGTAAGATAGAAGCAAAGTACATAAAAACATCATAAAGAGTTGGTACTTGCCTTTTTTGCACGTTTTATGGCAACTATCTGCCCATCTTCCAGCTGTGCTTTGTAGACAGTTCCAAAACCTCCTTCGCCTATGCGTAGAGCTGGTGAAAAGTCCTGAGTTGCTCTAGCTACTTGGCTCATGTTAAGATGAACAGATCCAAGCCGTTTCAATTTTGGAGATGGAGAATATCTAGGACTAGGTGGTACCCGAAGTGGACTGGCTAGAATCTTCTCAGGAGCAGAGTTCGTCGCTTCAATGGTGGAGGCTAAATGCACTGCAAGAAAGGATTAATAACTCACATTTCAAGTACATTTGATCCTCGCCAGGTCATGTCAAAGAAGAGCAATGCCTTCGTGAAAGAAAGCCACCAAATACAAAATTTGAACATACTGAATGTATTGACATATAGAGAAGAATGAGTGGTTGAAGATTGAGTAAAAAGGCACAAATGAAAAATAAAAAAAACAACCCTACTATGGACATTCTTAGTGGAAAACAAAAATTCTAAATTGAGTTGCCACTCTCAATTTAGCCTTTAATAGGACATGGGTGACATAGAATCCATAAGTAACAATACTCCTAATTATCACGAAATGCAAAAGAATTCAGGTAGGACCAATGACCCACCTGATTGTTGTTCTATTTCTGAAAGTTTTTGAACAGAGCGTCTCCTCTTTCGATAGAAACAAGGACAGAGGACACCACAACATAAAACGAAGGTTCCAGTAACTGCAATTCCAATGGCTTTGGGGGTTGCAAAAGATTTCGGATCCTCTTCTGCTCTCTGATGAAGATCCTGTCCATCTTTAAGATTAATGTACTCCTCCTTCAGTTCTTTTAACAGTTTCCTTGATGCTTTGACTCTCATACCAGCTGCAAAAGAAGTTACACTCCTATTACATATATACCCATGTAAAGTCAGCTAGAACACATCTTAAGTTGACAAATAGGAATTATGAACTAAAAATTCCATGATTGAAGTTTCAAAATGAAAACCAAAATATAGAGTGCTTACAGAATGAATTATCCCAACGGCGTCCATCACTTCCACCGGAATTCTCAAATATGCAAGGATATCCATGCAAGAACTGCAGCAGCTTACAGAACACAGTTCTGTCCACAGGAATCCCATTCATGAAATAAAGTTCACAACCTTTGGAAACTGAACAGGGAATCTGATTACCACTTGTAATCTCTGATTCCATCATAATCTCAGAAGCAAATACTCCTGGCGATTGCACCAACAACGCGACCGTAATGGAAGCTATTATCGATGACATAACAAGAAGAAAAGCCATCTTTGAAACCAAACACTAAGAAAGCTATTAAGACTACTTAATCAATTCATTCTATCCCGATCATCAAGCTGAGTAGAATCCGGTGCCAGTGTGTATCAAAATTTCAACAAGCGAGTACGGTCATTCGCCGGCGCGGTAAGCGCAAAGCCAAATTCTATGATGTCCAGTTCATCAAATGACTAACAAGACGCAACAGAATCGTAAGGTAAACAAGAGGCCAAAAAATCAAATGATATAGCAACTATGACTTCAAACAGCAACCAATGAGAAAATTACACGAACTCTATACAGTGAAGCATTTATTTCTCTTACTGCCAGCAAAATCCCATCAAAATTCTCCTTTCAAAATCAGTCCATTTACATCAGAGGGGGGAAAATCCGATATCAAAAATAGCAACAAATTTCCAATGTAACTCTCAAAATTGCGCAAGATTCCACGAAGTCGGAGACGATCGAAACTCGCTTTCACGAATCGCCCAAAACTGAGAACCCAACCAATTGAAGTTCCGATCAGAAGAACAGCAGCAAGAGAGGCATCGCCGGGGAAGCAGACAAAAATGTGGATAAGAACGAATTGGAAGGCAGTAGCCGACAGAAATAAGAAAGAATCATCGAGAGAAATCCGGTTGGAAGGGATGAAGAGAGTTGAATTTGGTTGAAGAAGGGGAAGTCAGAGTCAACTTTTTGCAAAAGAATGGGGTTGGACAAAGTTGACTGCTCGGAAAACACCATTTCCCCAAGAACCCTCTTCTTTAGTAGTTCTGTGTATACAACTCCTATAATTTTTTTAATTAATTAATTAATTAATTAATTAATTAATTTATTTATTTACAACTTAAACTCCTATGTATATTCAATATAGAAAAATTATTAAATTATTCATAAATATAGTAAAATTTCAATCTCAATTTGTGATAAATGTCTATTTGAGTTTCTTACGGTATATTACAGATAGAAAGTTTGTTATATTTATAATTATTTTTAACTATTTTTTTAGTTTTAAAAACATCCTTTATATATATTTTTTGAGTAAATACTAAATTTCATTCATTCTATGATTCAGGTTTTGAAAAATAAAACATAACTTTATGTCGCAAACTAAGTGAGCCAAAATGAAAGAGGAAGAGTTTTAGTAAGTGCGGAAGTACTATTACTGCATTGGATCAATAGAGAAGTACGAGAGTGAGGGAGTATAAACAAAATATTATACATCATTATTTCAAATTTTAGGTCACGAAATTAGACTACTAAATTTGGGTCATTGGTATTAAAAAAAAGGGTAAACTTTTGAAATATGGTAGTAGTTGCATTTACACCCTTAAACTTTCAATGGTAACCATTTGATTTATGAAAATTAATTATATTTCCTCTCAATTTCTTATCATGATTTTCATCTTTCTTTAAGTAAAAAAATTTAATCCTTAGTCAAATTTTAAAAGTAGTAACAATGTTTCAAAATTATTTTTTTTACTTTCAAGAGTTTGGCTTAGTTTTTAAAAATATTGAAATGAAGTAAATACCAAAGCAAGATATTTAAATGTGAAAATGGTGTTTATATACTTAATTTTTAAAAGAAAAAAAACCAAATGGTAACTAAATGAGCATTAAAACTCTAATTTGAATTTAAACCAATTTTTAAAATAAAATTGGAAAAGAGAATTAGAGATTGAGGGGCAGTTGGGATGCTAAGTTGGGGTGGGCTCTCATATTGGAGGCTTCAATTGTAATAGTTGATATTTTCAAGTATTATAATCTACAATTAACTACGATATTACTATTTTAGATCTTCTAACATTTAGTATTTGCTATAGTATTTATTATATCTTACTCATCCACTTTTTCCATCATTATTACCGTGTTTACTATTTCTTATCAAAACTAAAATACTAAAATATTATGCACACTAAATAGAGACTATTACAACTCAAACTAGTACTCAAACACAAATTATGATAATTATTATAACCCACAAACTATAAAAACTATAAAAACCAACTCAGCACCTCAAACATCATCTTAATTATAATAGTCAATGTTTGGGGTGCAAACTATTTTAATTTGGGTTATAATAGTCTATGTTTAGGTACAGCCTATTTTAATCTTGATAGTAAATAGAAAATTCGGTTATAGAGATAGATTAAAAAAAAAAAAAAAAAAAAAATAGTAAACACAATAACAAATATAGATTTCAATTATTAATTATAAATTATAAATAATCCTGATGTATACTATAATATAGTCTTCTGTTAAGTTAAAGTTTTAGAGGCTGAAACAATCCATATTTATCTTAAAATTGTCTTGCGACATTGATTTGAAGTTTGAACACCGGTTTGGTTAGTCCACCGTTTTTAATTAAAAATATTATTAATCATATTCCTACTTCACTTCCAATTGTTTTCCAGGAGAGTTTTTAGTTATTTATTTTAAAGGACCTTGAGGGTATTTTTTAAATATGCGCCACCTAAGCTCTTTTTTTTTTTTTTTTTTTTTCTCTAAAAACTGATGCGCCACCTAAGCTAGTGCTCAATGATGTTGATAAATAATTGCAGTAGTACCATGGTTTTTGTCTCATATGCATCACCTTTAGACTTTGAATGAACATTAAAGTAAACAATAGTGACATGATATGATTGTAGTTTCTATCTTTAAACTTTAAAAAGTAATACTTACTAGAAAATGGTAATCGTTTGTGTATCTTGTGATCCATATTATTCGTTTAATGTTCATTGCACATTATTTGTTTAATGTTCTTGATAAAAGAAGAATGCATGATGTTAACTATAATTGTACTTTAAAGATACGTTTTCTAAATTTAATTGATAACTATGGTTAATTTTAAAATAGTATGAACACGACTTTTTAAAACAACAACAATAATCGTTGCAAGTTGCTTCAGGAAAAACTCAAAATCTATGGGCAAACCCAAGCAAAAAAAAAAAAAAAAAAAAAAAAAGTGGCACGGAAAATATTTGTTCCAAAAAGGATAAGTCAAAGTCTTGAATTTTTTGTTGACTAACCAAGCTGGAGAATATATACAATTTGGGAAATAACTGAGTTGATCTAAAATGCATTGCAACCTTGAGGACCACAACCACCCTGATATTATTGATGTTACACATATCGAAGAGTGAGTGTCAGAAAAAAGGCACTATATATAGCCTTATTCAACAATCTTTAAAATGGTAGAAGGAAGTGATATCCAAAAGAAAGTTTTGACCTTACTCTCTCTAGTTAACTGAATTATATACTTAGGCATTATATATTTTGACATTAGAGTGTGGTAGACTTAACATCACATCAATGCAACAAACAAGTCCACAAAGGACCTGTAGTGATGAAGGAGAGCGTGCAGGTTTCCTATCCAACAATAATAAAATAAAATATGAGTGCTAAGTAGTTTTTATTTCAACTAAAATTATGTGTCCAAAATCCAAGTCAATTTATTTATTTATTTTTTTTATACATTGTAATTTGTCACATCAAAATTAATACAATAAATTATCACTTTCAACATATATAAGTAACTTAATAAAATTAAATTTCTATAATTTTGTTAAATGTCGAATAATTATAAATAGAGTTGTTTTCGAATATAGAAAAATGAACTAAAATATTTATAAATATAGTAAAATTTTACTATCTATCTGCGATAAATTACTATCTATGTCTATCTATGTCATCATAGATACATACTGTCTACCAATCTATCTATGTCTATCTATGTTGTCATCGATACATATAGTAGTCTATCACAGATAGACTGTAATATTTTGCTATTATTCGTAAATATTTTTAGTCATTTTGTCACTTAAAATAATTTATCTGGTAAATATGATTAAAAAAAAATGATTTAAAGAGATGGGTGACAAATTTGGTTTCCATAAATATAAGTATGTCACATAGAAAAATTGCAAATACGATAACTTCTTTTAAAATTCTTTGCGTGTGGATCTAGACAAATTTAATGTAATTAATGTAATGAACTTTTTTCATGTGTGCCACTTTTTATAATGTATCGCTAATGTCAAAGAATTTTTTTATTAATAAATATTTTTAAAATTTTTTTTATTGTAATTATATTAGTAGATTTGAAAGTTATTACAAAAATTATCTCTTAATCACTATATTAGGATATAATATAGTGATTAAGATATGTGGTAGGGAACTTCTTGATGTTCTGCCAGGGCTCAAACTCACATCTAGGGAACTTCTTAAGACTCAAATTTTTTTGTTGGAAAATTTGAGAATATAATCGTAACTACCATTATATTTTGGGTGGTTTTTACAATTTGTCCATAATTATATAGTGTAAAGAGAGAAATGTAATATATATATATATATATATATGAAAAAGAATGAAGGGTAAAAAAATAAAATGAAGATGCTCTCAACATGCTCATGCATGTTTGAGGAGAGCATCTGAAACTCTTACCCTACGACTCTATAAGGGTATCCTAGGATGTCGAAAATCTCTAAATGTGTCAGTATCTTACAATACCGCAAAACAAATGTGGTAATCCAGATAGTCACTCCATAGAATTATAGGATGTTCGCAAAACAAGCGGCCCATAAAAGCTATTTTAGTAATTTTGAATAGATGGACTTGTCTAAGTTGTCAATAATAATAATATCATCATCTCTTAATCACCATGTTATATCCTAATTGTGTTAAGTTGGTTTTAGTTGTTATTATTATTGTGTTATATTTACCAATTAATTTACTGAATTTGCTATTACATACTTTCAACTTTTCTATATGTTTTCAAGTATAATTTGCTGAGCTTCTTATACATTGAAATATCATACGGTATCCTACAAGTTTGATCCACCTATTAATAATTTAAATACTACTCATGTTCTTTAACTACATTATTGTTAATAGCATGATTTTACGATGTGGTATTAGCAAAAGATTAAAATATCGATATTGATATTAATATCAAGGTTTTGATTTTATGAAGATATTGGTAGATACATTAACAAAATTTGATGTAAATTGAATATATATATATATATATATATATATATATATATATATATATATATATATATATATAAAATAATTACATTAATAGTTAAATTGTTTTTACTTCAAACTAAGGTATTTATCTTATTATTAGTGTTTATCTTCGTATTCAAATTAATAGATGGCATTTTATATATATATATATATAAATTAATAGGTGACATGGTTTTTATATTTTATGAATATTTTAAAATATATGGAAGATATCAATGTCAACCTCTTTAATTTAGAGATATATTAGATCTTTTGATCTAAGCCTTTTAAGCAAAAATAGATCTTATTAGTTATGATGAAAAATCTAATCATACAATCAATTTTATAATAACAAGAAGAATAACACAATCAATTAATTACAACACTATATAATGAAATCTTGGTTACCTCCCATGATTCTACGGCTAATGATGTTGATTTAAAATTAGAAAATAAAACATTTAAAAAATTCTTCGAATTACATTCAAATTTTAAAGAATTAAGAATGTCGTTAAAAATTTTTTTAAAAATATTTATTGGATCATATAATATATCTACGAGATGAAATTGAAAACAATTACATAAAAGTATCAATCATTGAAAGTTATGTATTTTGGCAAAATTATTTAATGATTAATTTGTATATCAGTCAAACTTATTTTTTATCAAATTTTATTTAATTTAAATTAATCAGATTTATACATTGAATTGTTTAAATTAGTAGAAAAATTAGTAAAAAATGAAAAGGAAGGGTAAAAGTTATAACACACATTTGAGTTTAGAGTTTTAATAAAATCGAAAGATTTTGTTTACAGCCAAAATTGTTTTTTTACCATAGAAATTTGATAATATAGAAAACTAATTTGAACATTTGAAAAGAGAAATCATAACAATTTTGTTATTTAATTTAGAAAAAACTTAATAATATTATTAATAGAAAAAAACAAATCCAGTTTTTCTTTCAAGATAATGCAACAGTTGGAAGGTAGTTTTGTTTATATATATTCACGCGGGAAAATGCAATCCACAAGGCAACGAAACAAAAAAAGAAAAAGAAAAATTCTGACGTGGCGAATCAAATGTGGGCCCATCCGTACAAATATCCCTTCATATTTTTACAAGCTCGCCTTGGCCAATTTCTCTCTCTTCTCTCTCTCTCCTCATTGGTGGAGCCTCCATTCCCTTCATCTTCCTTCTCTTTCTCTGAATGCCCATGAAATTTCTTTTCCTCTGCATCGAAATCTTAATAAAATTCTTCTCACAATGGTGACTTTGTAGGGTTGGCTTTCCTTAAATTTCACCCATGGGGTTTGGGATCAGACCAGGTATTCTTGTTTCTAATCTATTCCATTTCCTCTTACTCCTTTTTTTTTTTCTCCTTTTCTCCTTTATGTTGATGCTGAAAATGTTTGTAATCCGCCGATTCTTCATCGAGACAGTGAAGGGAAATGGGTTCGTTAGGGTTTCGTTATGGAATGTGGGTCTTATGGGATTGAATTGTAACTCATTGGATTATCGATATCCGCCTCGGTTGGAAGAACGATTGAGATAGGGATTTAATTTTTTTTTTTCTTTTCTTTTCTTTTGCTTTATGGTTTAATGGTATTGATGAATTATAAGAAACTGCATTCATTTTGATGGTAGGGTTACTGCATTGCCCATTGGGGACTTTTGTGATTTCTTAGGATATATGAAATGATTTTGATTGGATTTTTGTTGGGTTTTATTGAGTACTAGGCATGAGGGACCTAGAGACAGGGTTGCGGCTTTCGTCCAGCACCAGCTGTCTGTATGAGCTGCAGCCTCCGCCTTCTCCGACGACGCCAACTTTGGTGCTGTCCAATTCAAGCAAGACCTTGCTTGTATCAAATTCCAGTAAGTCTCTAGTTTTATCCAATTCTGGCAAGAGGTTCGATAAGAAGAAGTATGTGAAGCAAGTAACGGGCCGACACAATGACACTGAGCTGCACTTGGCGGCGCAGCGGGGTGATTTGACTGCTGTGAGACAGATTTTGGGTGAAATTGATGCTCAGATGGTTGGTACTCTGAGTGGAGCAGATTTTGATGCAGAGGTTGCAGAGATAAGATCTGCTATTGTGAATGAGGTGAATGAGTTGGGAGAGACGGCGTTGTTTACTGCAGCCGAGAAGGGGCATTTGGACATTGTGAAGGAGCTGTTGCAGTATTCCACCAAGGAAGGCATGACTATGAAGAATAGGTCTGGTTTTGATCCTTTCCATATCGCTGCAAGTCAAGGTCACGAAGGTATTTTACTGGTCCAATATAAGCTTCTTTTCTTTTATTTGTCATTTTTGTTACTCCAAGTTTGTCCTTCATTATAGGTTTTGCTGCGGGTATTTATTGTTGAATTGAGTTTTCATGACCTAGTCTTATTGGGAAAACCCTAATCCATGAACTTGTACCATTCCAATAGTCCTGATCGACCAATTTTCGTAGTGGGGGCCAGACATTGAATCCACCCATCTATTGCTTCATTCATGTGTTGAAATTCATGTCAAGTTGATTTGTCTATAAATGGACTGAAGCATAGTATAGGCCTTCAATCAAGAAATATGGATTTAGCTATTACTTACCGCACAGAGTTACACGCTATAACTAATGTATCCCACTATTCTTACCTTAAATCGTGCCACATTTTCAATTTAGTCCTGCCTAGTCAATAATTGACACATTTTAGTAGAAATGAGACCTCCTTCAAGAAACAAGGGACCCCAATAAATTTTGAACAAGCAAGCATGATTTGGATGGTAGTTTCTAATAACATAGAATGACGTGTTTCTTCTATAGTATGTGGTTGTCCCTAGATGAGCATCTGCATGATGTAGCTTCAATTCAACTCAGTTAGTAATTATCTTTCGCAGCTATCGTCCAGGTATTGCTAAAGCACGATCCAGGATTGAGTAAAACAGTTGGCCAATCAAATGCAACTCCTATTATTTCCGCTGCTACAAGAGGTCATATTGGAGTAGTCAATGTGTTGCTTTCAACAGATTCTAGCTCGCTAGAGATATCTAGGTCCAATGGGAAGAATGCATTACATTTAGCTGCTCGACAAGGGCATGTTGAAATTGTGAAAGCTTTGCTTCACAAAGATCCACAATTGGCCCGGAGGAATGATAAGAAAGGGCAAACAGCATTGCATATGGCTGTAAAAGGAACTAGCTGTGAAGTGGTGAAGTTGCTTCTCAATGCAGATCCAGCTCTTGTTATGCTTCCTGACAGGTTCGGCAATACTGCATTACATATTGCAACCAGGAAAAGGAGGGCAGAGGTATCAATTGGTATTGCAAAAAGTAATTACGTACAGTCATGTATTTACCGTATTTGACCATGGTTATGAGTTGAATAATTTTATTGTTTGACTTTCTTGTTTTGATTTTTAGTTTTTCAATTGAGTTTGATCACACGGTTGGGCATAAGAAAATGTATATATATGATTGATCATGTCAGAGACCAAGTTCAACTCAGGTCAACAGGAACTCAATATTACAAGATTTGGTATCTAGATGCGGGGGATTTTGGATGTTTTGTAGTTTATTGAATTGAAATGGAAAGAAGAGATACAGAGGTTTCTAAGCTTCTGGGATGCTTCGATCTCTCCCACGTGATTTTCCAAATTGTAGTAGAAGACTTATGTTTTAACTTCCCTCCATAACTGAGTCATATCAGGTAGTTTAAGGTACTTGGTCTATTTAACCAATTCTCAGGCAGCTGAAGTCATATTAGCCTAAGCCTGCTTGACAAAATTACAAACTTTTAGCAATTGATTCTACTAGTTTCCTTGACACCCAAATATTGGATGGTTAAGCGGGTTGTCCCATGAGATTAGTCAAGGTGCATGTAAGCTGGCCCAAACATTTACAAATATAAAAAAAGCAATTGATTTTGACAGAATTTGTGGTAGAAATACATGGATACTAATAACTTGAGGGGTGCTACTATGATAAAAGCTTTATACATGATATAGGATAGAAAAACACTGCCTTAGGTAGAGCCTCCTAACTAGAACGTAGAATATTCCTGTTCACCAAATGTTTCAAGGTTAGGCCAAGCTCCAAAGTCTCTAAACATGATGATTGGATGGTGATTTCTAGATATAAGAAAGGTCTTTTCTGCTAGGTTCTTGTTTGAAATTGTATGACCATAACTTTCTTTTTCTAAGAAATTTGATGGTTTGTGTTGTTTACTAGTTGTTATCGTTTTTTATTTATTTATTTATTTTTTTTTTTATTTTTTTTTTTTTTTGTAAATGTGGAAGAATTATACTAACGCCAGCTACAATGGGCAGAAAGCGCAACGTCCAAAGGCATAGACTTAAAATTTTTCAGTAGAACCATGAATGATCTTAGATGAATAATATTATTGCAAAAGTTTTATGAGCTCTCATGAATACTTATAACTCTTGCAGATTGTCAATGAATTAGTCCTACTTCGGGACACAAATGTGAATGCATTGTCTAGAGATCTTAAAACAGCCTACGACATAGCCGAAGGACTTCCACTATCGGAAGAAACCTCAGAGATAAAAGAATGCTTGGCACGCTGTGGGGCAGTAAGCGCAAATGATCTCAACCAACCCCGAGATGAGCTTAGAAAAACGGTGACAGAGATAAAAAAGGATGTACATACTCAACTTGAACAAGCTCGCAAGACAAACAGAAACATGAATGGGATCGCAAAGGAGCTTAGGAAGCTCCATAGGGCTGGAATAAATAATGCAACCAACTCGATCACAGTCGTTGCTGTGCTCTTTGCAACAGTTGCATTTGCAGCAATTTTCACAGTTCCAGGTGGCGATGATGATACTGGGATGGCTGTGATGGTTGGCAGTCCATCATTCCAAGTGTTCTTCATATTCAATGCCATCGCCCTGTTCACATCCTTGGCAGTCGTTGTGGTACAAATAACAGTCGTGAGAGGAGAGATGAAATCAGAGAGACGAGTTGTAGAAGTGATTAATAAATTGATGTGGTTGGCATCTGTTTGCACTACAATAGCATTTGTTTCTTCATCTTACATCGTCGTTGGTCGTCGTAACAGATGGGCAGCTATTCTCATTTCCATCATCGGTGGTGTAACAATGGCTGGAATTCTAGGTGCCATGACATACTATGTGATCAAGTCCAAACGTGTTCGAAGGGTGAGGAAAAAAATGAAGCTGATGAGGAATGGAAACAATTCATGGCGTCATTCGGAGTCTGATTCGGAAGTAAATCCAATTTATGCCATATGATACTCAATATTTTCGAACATGGTTATGTTGCGAAATCACCTGCCCCCTTGCAGTTCAACACTGAGGGAACTTGTGTTGTGCCAAAGGATGTAATACTACTACTCGTGGTTCCCATTTTCGGACCATCATTCTTCATCGATGCAGAAGTTTTTTGAACAGATGATGAAACATATCTGATCTTAAAGCTCAATGGGTTAAGATAAGATTTATTGGATGTCTTTGGCGTGTGAAACATACGACTTTGGAGGCTGAGTAGTATTGAATCATCCAAGCCAACTCGAAATATCATTCATAATGGTTAATGCATATATTTATGCTAATGTAATTAATACATAGAGAATATATTATTCATGACTAAAAGAAAACCAAAAAAAAAAAAAAAAAAGAAAAGACAAAAAAAAAAAAGAAAAAAAAAAAAAAGAAAAGAAAAAGAAAAGAAAATAGTTGACAGGACTGCTTGCTTGTAAAGTGAAATTTTGTACCTTTGTTTTGTTCTTACTTTTCGTGAAGAAACTCATTGTCAGTGATGACTGAGGATTCAATTTTGGCAATATTAACTTCATTTAAAATATTTTTAAATGTCTTCAATGCCTTCTCAGTTATATCATTTTTATGTAATTTTAAATGTGAGATAATTTAGGTGCAAATTCATTTTTATTCATTCTTCTTATTAACTTAACATGTTTTTTTTTTGTACAATAAAGATGAGAGATTTGAACTACAAACCCCATGGTCATTAATACATATTATATGCAAGTTGCGTTATGCTCGTTTTGGCATTTTTCTTGACATGATGATGACAAGTTATTATAATACATTATACCGCTTCTATATGGATATATATGCAAAAATAAACACTATGATTTATTGCCATGTTTACATGAAGGGTTTGTTTGGGTGAGGTTGGCCACATGGCATTGAGTTTCGACTTTGGGGTCATGCATGTACAACACCTTATCTAAGACAGTTGGATATCAAGATACTAGAGAATTTGGTGATCGATTCCAACTCCCTATCAATATTGAGACTTTAGCTCATACACATGCACATGAGAATATTCTACTCACCTTGAGAATACTTAGAAATCATTGATTTAAGCATTGGAGCATGTTTGATAATTGCTAGAACATTGCACTTAAATACCTTTGACAGCTATTAATTTCAAATTACTTTGTGTTTTTTTACAACCCTATGGATTGCGACAATTGTATTTTTTTTTTCTTAGTACAATAAATGTGGGACATGAATTCAAGTCTTTAAAGAAAAAGATTAAATTCCTTGACCAAATCTATAAGCACATGACACTACAAAATTCAAATCAAATTTCATTGTAATCTAAAATAGTCAATCTCTTGAGAACATTTTACACTTTTTAAAATGAATGTATCTTTATATCTTACCATGAAATTAAAATAGAAGTATTTAAAATGAGTAATGATTAGGTGAAGTCTACCCATTTTTATATACATAAAAGGAAAAAAAAAAAAATACAAAACTATCGTGTGGCAATTTCTTATTGGTCATCTTCCTTGGATGCACAAAAATAGGTGCAGCTAGAGAGCACCCAAGTATTTTACTTTAAAAATACTTCATAAAGTAACCCCACACACCAAATTCCTATCCATCCAAAGTGTGTGAGACAGATTCTTAGAGCTAAGCAATGGGGATGGAACATACTTGGGAAACAAAGGGTAATTAAATACATGTGTATGCTTTCATTCTAGTGAGCAAGTTCGTCTCTATTTTTATTGTAGGGGCATTTGAGACACTAAATTGGTTAGTTAGTAAGTTATAATAGTTTATAGGATATAATAATTTGTGTTTGGGGTGCAAAACTATTTAATTATGGATAGAAAATAGTAAAAATACAATAATAAAAAGGGAAAGATTGAGATGATGAGTAGGAAAATAGTAACCACGATCACAAATAGTAAACATTGAAACAGAGAAATTTGATTATTGTAATTTTGTAGTTAATTTTAGGTTATAATAGTTGGAAACATAAACTATTATAATTAAAGTTCCAAACATGGAGTGAGGTAGCCCACTCTACTTACTTAAAGTTAGAGGCCCAAACAACTCCTAAGAAATAAGTGGCTTCTGCTAAAATTAATCGGTAGCTAGAAAGTACTCTTATTGATTGGTATATATTGATGTGTAAGTAAATATGTCTTAACCATAAAGTTATCTTTTAATCACTTACAATTAAAACATCACAAATGAAAAAAAGAAATTAAACAAATAAAGTGTTTATTATCACATATTTGCATTCTAATTATCTTCCAATAAATTCGATGCGAATCGAGACGGTGACCAACGCCCAAGTCTTTGTTTTGCTTGTGGAGATGCAATCTATTGGGTTTTAATGCCCTAAGCTCCTGGTTTGTAAATAAATAAATAATTTATTGATTATTGATAAAAATAGTTTGTTATTTTATTTTGCATTTTAAATTTGCATAACTAAATTCAATAAAGAAAAATCCAAGGTTATTTACGTACATGTGGATCAGTTCAAGTAATAATGTAAAGAGTTTATAGTATATGGATAAGTATGCATATGTATCCTGGTGACACTATGGATACTGTTACTTTGAATGTAAATCATGCATGATGCATTGACTTGGCCTTATGTCGCGTTGAAGTTACTTATGATTGATTCATTTAAACGCAAGTTTTCCTATTAAAAACCCAAATACAAGTTTAAAATAAGTTTCTTGAAGAGTCCAGGGTCGAACGCAGGGATTTGCTATAATTTAATGTTAATGAATTTCTTTGATTCAGTGCGGGATACTATACAAATAATTACATGTAAAAAAAATGCGTTGAGGTGTCTTTATAGTAACTAAAAATGAATTTACAAGTATAAAAGTGGTGGATGAACATATGGAATGATGATGTGAGAAGGAGATGGTTGAATTTGTCAACTACAAATATGATCAAAACAGCATACGTTGTGGTTGATAAATCCATGGAAAAAGTAGGGTTGAGACAACTTCGCTAGTATATTTCTAAGTACTACTTAAGTATGCGTTCATGTTACAAACTTGAAATTGGGATCGCATCTCTCGATGCTTCGATGCCACATTTATCTTATCTCTAAGACGCATGATGAGTTCTTCTTATAAAAGATCAACTTCATCTCTAAAGCCAATTCTTTTCTTGTTTAAATGACAACAATTAATCACTTACTCTCTCAAGCAATTGATCATACTTACTTAAATCTATTTGTTCGATAGATTTCTGCAAGGTTTTTAGCATACATTTAGACAAGATGATAGCAACTTAAGTAAAACTTAGAAAATACTAGCTTCATTCACTCAACCCATTGAGAAATTAATCATCTATGGTATAAAATATTGAAGATGACAAGAAATGGAAGTATGGAATCAATCAAACTTATATTGAAGAAATATGCAGGTCTTTCGGTTGACATAATCGTAATACAAGCAAGAAAGGTGAAAATGGTAGTAAAATAGAAATAAAGGACGTCAAGTCGCCATGACAATATCTTACTTCTTGGAGGCTTGAGATGGTGGCTGTTTGATACAATTTGCATAGGGGAATGGATGGATTTTCACTCTTTGAGAGACAACTCTCAACTTTCACTCAGAATCTTCTCATAGGAGAGCTCGAGGTAGAAGGTGGCAATGGTGGTGAGGATATTTGAGTAGAGTTTTCGCCCACTTATTTCTCTCTATCCTCAACATGAACTTCTTCAGGCTATTTATAGGCGTCCAACAAGGTGGTCTCATGCTTATCTTACACTTTTGCATTTAATTCCATGTCTTGCTGTGCAAACTTAATTGCGTCATTGGTTCATGGGTTCTGTCGTGGCGCGGTCAAATCGATCATCAACTTACTTGTAGACATGATAGCTGTAAACCCAACTTTCAATCTCCTAGTACTAAGCTAAGTAAGTTGTTAGAAGTTGTGGACTTAGAAAAATTTTCAATGTTCATGCTTGAAGAGGCATAGAAAAGGATGGTTCAAGAAAGGCTTTGTTGTAGACTTGAAAAAAATTTCATTGTTTAGACTTGATGATGCATGGAACAAGGTACTTTATGAAAATCCTAAGAGATGGGCTTTGTCGTGGAGATGAGGTGTTCAAAGGGACAAGGTGTTAGCTAAATGGGAGAGTAGCCAAGTCCCATAGAAAAGAGCTTGGAGAATGGAGAAGTGACACTTGGTGGGTTCTTTTTATTTTTGGATTAGTGTTAAAAATAAAATGATTTTAAAAAGAAGATGAATTTAATATTATATGTTTGTGTCTAACAACCAGTTGCTTTTTTAAAAATGAATTTAATATTATTTTCTGTTTGTGTCTAACAACTAGTTGGGTTTAAATCCCCACCATTCAATTTTATTTTACCAACATCCAATGGTCCCAATTAATTGTGTTTTTCACATACTTTCGTCTCTTTTTAAACACTTCATCTTCTCCAAAATTACACAACAACTTTTATTATTTTCAATACTCCATAATTCACCAAACCACCATTGTTGCTCTCTCTCCAAGCTTCAATTTTTCTTCTTTTCATCTAATTCTTGAAAGAGATTTATGTATGGTGAGGATTGATTTGTTGTGAGATCAAAACTTGTAAATCTACTTTTTGAGAGAGTTTTCTCATCTTGTTCTTAATTTCCAGAATTTTTTGTGAGGGTTGCTTTTGATCCCGAAAAAGAGTGATTGTAATGGTTTGATTGTTATCTATGGAAACAATTGAGTTTGCTCTTAAACTCGTAAAAAGAGCAGTGTAGCGGTTGGGCTCTAATCCGTGGAAAGAGTTGGCAAAATTTCTAGTGACATACCCAAGAGGAGCTTGGAAAGTGGATGTAGGCCGATTGTGCCGAACCATATCATTTTCTCTGTCCCTCTCCTAATCTATTTTTGCAATTAATTTTTGTTTTTATATTATATTGCATGAAATTAGTTCCAATTTTTAATTCTTGAGATTAATTGCTCATATTTGTATATTTTGATTGGTCGTTATTAATTTTCTATATTCATTACCAATCTTTTTATAAGAATTAAATAAGGTGCTTTAAAGTGTGATTGTTAATTTCTTGTTTAATTCAAAGTGAATTTATTTGCATAAAATTATTGTTTAAACTACTTATTTGCAAAGAGTTTGTTAATTTGCTTAATTGGGCTTACATTAGTAAAAAGTTTTAATTAGTTTTAATAAACCCTATTCACCCCCCTCTAGGGTTGCCACACCGATCCTACAATACTAAAGATCTATCAGGGATTGAACTTTGAGTTGAGACTAGATTAGTGCATTGTGAAACACAGTATAATATATGTACTAAAGGACTTAGAAGTTAAACGGGCTATTGTAGAAGAAGCACATAGTTCGACTTATGCTATTCATCCTGGTAGTACTAAGATGTATCGTACATGCAAGATTTTTATAAGTAACCAGGTATGGGGCAAGAGATAGCCAAGTTTGTTGCAAGGTGTTTGTTTTGTTATCAGGTTAAGTTTGCGTGCTAGAGATCAGCAAGATTGCTAAATCCACTCTCTATCCTTGAGTAAAAGTGGGAGTGGGGGAGGATGGATTCCTTATTTGGATTGTCTAGAACTTCAAGTGGTATTGATGAAGTTTGGGTGATAGTTGACAGAATTACAAAGACAACACGTATTCCACTAGTAAAGGCAACATATACATTGGATAAGTTGGCACCAATGTATGTAGATGGGATTGTGAGTGAGTCCGAAATTCAAGTATCGATTGTATCTAACAGAGATCATAGGATTATTTCTAAGTTCTGGGCGAGTTGCAACAAACTTTAGGTATTAAGTTGTAGTTAATATGGATTTTAGAAGACATGCTTCGAGTTTGTGTTTTACAGTTTAAAGGTAACTGGAATGAACAATTGTTGCGGATGGGATTTGCTTATAAGTACAGCTATCAGGCAAGTATAGGTATAGTTCCATACGAGGCACTGTACGGTAGATTGTGCAGGACTCCAGTGTGTAGAAATGAAGTAGGAAAAAGAAAGTTGATAGGATCATGATAGTGCAGATCACAACAGAGGAAGTGGAGATGATAAACAGAAAAGTTATGCAAATGACAAAAGAAGAGATTTTGAGTTCGAGGTTGGTGAGCAAGTTTTCCTTAAGTTATCACCATGGAAAGGAGTCTTAAGGTTTGACAGGAAGGGAAAAGTAAGTCCGAGGTATATTGGATCCTAGGAGATCTTAGAAAGAGTTAGACCAATAACTTATAGGTTAGTTTTGCTTATGGAGATCCAAGATCCATAGCGATTCCATATTTCAGTGCTAAGAAAGCATATTCCTGATCTTACCCGTGTACTTGAAGTATAACTAGTTGAGTTAAAGGAGGACTAAGAAATGATGAAGAGTTGGTTCGAGTATTGGATGAAAAAGAACAAGTTTTGAGAGGCAAAGTGATTCTTTTAGTGAAGATGCTTTGAAGGAAGCATGACATGGAGGAAATTATTTGGGAGTCCAAGGAACAAATAATTAAGAAGTATTCATACTTGTTTTCATGAGCTAGAACCTACTGAATTTTGAGGACGAAATTCTTTTAAAGAGGTGGTAAATTGTAAACCCTACATTCATTCTCCTAGTACTAAGCTAAGTAAGTTGTTAAAAGTTGTGGACTTAGAAAATTTTTCAATGTTCTTGCTTGAAGAGGTGTAGAAAAGGAATGGTTCAAGGAAGGCTTCGTTGTGGACTTGGGAAGAATTTCATTGTTTAGGCTTGAAGATGCTTGGAAGAAGGTATTTTATGAAAAGCCTAAGAGATGAGCTTAGCTGTGGAGATGAGGTGTTCAAAGGGACAAGGTGTTAGCTAAATGGAAGAGTACCCGAGTGTCATAGAAAAGAGTAACTAGGTTGTGTGTGCTTATGGGAAGTATGGATGCATTGAGGGAGGAAGCATGTGAAAATTTGGCTAAGTGTTTTTTTGGGGCGTGAAAAATCAATTGAGTAGCCGAGCCCAAAGGTGATGGTTGATACAGGCATAAAGGTGTTGTGCAAATGATGAAGGATGTGCCTTAATGTGGCTTGGAGTTGTGGATGTGAGGTCATGGACAAAGGAAGAATGATGCGTCCTTGAAGGTTAGACAAGTTGCTCAAAGTGGGTGAACATGTGTAGGATGATGCGTCTTTGTTGAGGTTAATGGAGGGAATGATGCGTCTTTGATGTGTAGACAAGAGGTTGATGCGTGCTAGTTAGTAGCTTGAAGTGTAAGATGGTGCATTTTGGTGTGATTGGTATAAGGTAGTCGGCAAGAAGGATGATGCATCCTAGTGGGTGTCCATCAACCAAGACGAGGTTGTGTACAAGGCTTATAGCCCAGAGAAGGGGAAGAACCTCAAGAAGAGGATGCCAATCATGTGTAGAAGAGAAAACTTCGGGAGATGCGTTCATGACTTTTCCCTAATTGGATAAGTATGAAATTTTAATATTAATTAAGTCTGATGAGGTGTCAAATTAAGGTTAAGTGTGGTGTTTGTAAACAAGAGGTGTCAAGCTGTGGTTTTGCATTAAGTTCTAGTGAAAGCTATAAATAGAAGGTCGAACGTTGAGCTGAGGTTTGCACAACTCGTGTTATCTGAGAAATTCTTCAACAAAAATTCTCCAAAATGAGTCTAGTTTCAGAGAGAGGGCTGCCAAAAAGAAATTCGTTTCGGAAGGAGTTGAAATTCGCTAGAGATTCGAGGTTGTGCAGGCTGTTGAGTAATCTGGAGCAGAGTGAAAAAATTGAGTGCTATCTAAAGAAAGAAAAGAAATTAGAAGCTAAAATTTTGAGGTAAGCTAGATAAGAGGTCTATCTACAAGTTTGTAAGAGAAAGCAAAGTCGAATTTTTGCAGCTTGAAGTGAAGGAAGTGATTTGAAGGTTGTCGGGTGCATTTCAGCCAAGGTTGAAAAGGAAGGCGTGCAGGAGAGCCCTGCCAGTGGTCGAAGGTGAGTTTTCATTTGAGGTTATATTGGGTGTTTTGGACGTCTAAGGGGCGGCTAACATGTCACTGACGATGGGGACGTGTAGGCCGTTAGACAAGGGTGTTTTGAAGGCTGTCGGGTGCATTTCAACCAAGGTTGAAGAAGGAAGGCGTGCATGAGAGCCCTACCAGTGGTCGAAGGTGAGTTTTCATTTGAGGTTATATTGGGCGTTTTGGACGCCCAAGGGGCAGCTAACATGCCACCGACTATAGGGACGTGTAGGCCGTTAGGCGAGGCGTGCTGGTGTACAGAATAGGTGTATGAATTGGGATAAGAAAATACTAATTGATTTTATTACACCCTTTCAGGCTCGAATTCATGCATTCAACTCCTAAATTACTTTAATTATTCCAAATAAAGAATACAATAATTTGTATTTGTACAAGTTATCAGATACAACCCACTTGTAATTGTTACAAACGATGTGATCCAAATCATCCATGTGTGGAGACATGCCAGTAAGAGTGAGTTGATATAAGATTGGACCCGAAATCATTAGTCTCTCTTTGTGACACCGTTAACTAAAGAGATTATATTGCACATAATGATCATATATGTAACTCGGTCTTAGTCCTAAGTGAGTTATTGAACTCCTGCCTATGAGAGCTCGACCTTTGATTTGCATGGGTGAGAGTGTGGCTCGAGTCATTGACTTAAAAAGCCTACCATTTTGGGACTTGACAAAGTGGAAATTTGAAAACATAACTTCACAAAATGGAATTTACTCTGATAAGTGGACGAGTAATTCCCTTTAAGTGCTGACTCCGAGATTTGAACAATGGGGTCACATCCTCTCATTAGTCCGAGAGAGACTTGGTTTAATGAAAGGATTGAATCCCAATGCGGAAGCATGAAATCGCTCTTGTCTATGAATTGAGATAAGAAAATACTAATTGATTTTATAGAGAACTAGATTAAGCAAAGTATGATAAAGGATTTTAGAAAAAATACCTTTGGAACGAAGAACAATACTTTTGTATTTCTTGAAAAAGACACTGATACAAAGCTCCAAGAACACGAATTGAAGAACTTCTTAGGGAACTAAAACACCATCAAAAGATTACCCGGCTATTCCCAGGGAAGGATCAAATAAATTGCGGTATTTATCTTTTATTATTATTATTATTTTCAGAAAATTGAAAAAAAAAAACCTCTTTTGTTGAGAGAAGTTTTCAAAGAGAATTTTTTTAGAGAGAAAGTCGTTCTGCACTTTGTCTATTCAACCTTATGTATCAATATAATGAATAAAAAAATAACCAACACAGTATGTGATGGGAGTTATTCCCCTCACTGCACATACTACTCCCATCCCCATTTTTTTTATATTTTTAAATAATATCATTATTCATTTAAATTATATATATTATTAAATAAATAATAAAAATTAACTAATTAACTATTAATATCACATATTTATTTAACAATGCATTTCAATCATATAAAAATGCATATCTTTCTAACCTATAGTATTAATATAAATCTCATTCACATTAATTTTACTCTATAATTTTAATATGAATCCAATTAATATTAATATTCGAATCTTATATTATATTGTATCATTATACATTATACTCTATAGTTTTATATTGTATCATTAAATTAATAAGAATGAGATTCATATTAAAGTGATAGGTTATGAGATAATTATATATTTGAATATGATTCAAATATTTGTTTGATTAACTATAAGATATTTAATTAACTATTTAATTAACATATATTTATATTAATTAAATAAATATCACTTCCCTGTAATTGACTGTTTTATACTTTTCTGAAATTTATCTCTAAACAAAACTCAAAGCAAAAGACAATCAAACGCTTCTATTGGGAATTCGATTTCTTCACTATCATCATGGTTGCCAATGCTCACCTTTGAGCGAGTTTCATCATCTATATGTTATTGGCATCGTTATGTGCATTCCTATTTTAAACTGTCTTGAAACATGAACACAAGTTAATAACATTTCAAATCAATAAACACAACTAAGATGAGTAGAACAAGTAGAAGGATCAAATGTAAAAATAGAAATGATTTTTTTTTCTTAAGGAAAATTGGATTCAAAGGAAAAGGAAAGAAGATGACAAGTTTAGTTGCATAGAGAAATTTAAACAAAAACAAAAACATATATGAAAGAAAATAACATTGAGTTGCTTTGAACCTTTTAATTTATTTTCTGATCCTCTTCTTCCTTAGCAACTCCCAATAATGCCATCCACTAGCACACATCTCTTCTTCTCTTTCTCTCCTCAAAGATATCACCAAACTTCTTTCTTTGCTTCTTTTCTACATATTATTATGCCTCAAATTCCAACCAATTCAAATATCCTAAACATTATATTTATTACATTTTTCTCTTTCCCAAAACTACTCAGGATCTATAATGTATCACCAACTTGGTAACTGAATGGTTTATCATTTAGGTTTCGTCTCCACGATCACAATTTCGTTTTCGATTTTTGAGGAGGTGATATTATAAAAATACATGTCTGAATTTTAACCAATGTATGATACTTAAAATAGGGTTTTCTTTTCCAATCTCTAGATATCATAAGCTTTTAAATGTTGATTACAATATACATAACAACATTTTGTTTTAGTTAAATTGTAAATTTGGTTCATATAGTTTGGAAAAAGTTAGAATTTCACACGCATTGGTGATCATATCCTATGACTCAAAGTAAGGTTTTTTTTTCTTTGTCCTTTTGTTTTTTTCGTTATGTCAACCCTGTATTGTGTAATCTTTTTGTTATGAAAATGAAGTTTTCTCTCTCATACAATATCTACAAATTTTATAGTCACAAGATATATTAACAAACTAAAACTATACAAATAGCCAAACTATAAAATAGAAAATGAGGGATTTTTTTTATTGCAGTTATGGTTATCGATGTCAGGCAACGGTAGATCGGTAAACGTATACAAATAGCCAAACGATAAAATAGCATTTGTATGCTCATCGTTATCAATCAAACTCACCAGTAGAACGATAATTGATGATGTGTGAGGGCAGAAATTGGAAAGTCTTCAAAATTATCTTTAAAAAGTTAGTGGGTCCAACTTCATTTTCAAATACAATCAAATTAAGCACCTTCCCACCTCAATTAATTTGCATGATTTGATTACAAATGAGAGGACATACCCCACCATTCATTACCATTACAAATGGACCCATAAACAACAACAAACGTATTCACAAAGGGCTAACTTTTCAAACTACCATTAATTTATTACATTTCACCTGGGGTAAACACGGTCTAATTGTATAAAAACATTATGATACAAAATATGGGTTGGCTTGTTTGTGTGTATATATATAGGTAGATTTAGAAATGTATGATGGGTTCTATCTAAGGTTTGAAATATTGATGTCGATGAAAATATTGAGGTCCCAATTTTATAGAAATATTGATATAGATGGAAATTTCAAAAAACTTTATGAATATTGTTATAATTAATTAATGAAACTTTGAAACTAGTACAAATATGAGGTTTAATGTCAGTTGAAAACCGACATTATAGGGGTACAATGTTTGTTGACAACCTATATTGAAGATGGTGTTATTAAAGGTCTTCAATGTCGGTTTTCAACTGACATTGTAAATGTCAACGTGAGAGCAAAAATTAAGAAAAAAGAAAAAAAAAATTACAAAATAATATAAAATATTTACAACTAATTACAAAATTAAAGGACATTACATATTTGCATACAAAATAATTTTTAAATTGTTCATCATAAAATGAAGTTGATGCAAAAATCAAAGCATTAAGCTTACATTACATAACATAATAAGGATATAAAAATCATAACACAACCTAATGGAAATGAAAGAAGAAAAAGAAAGCTCTACAAGTAGATCATAGCATGAGAGAAAATGAGAGAAATATTTGAGAACTTGAGATTTAAGAGTGGTGTGGAAGAAATGATTTGGTAATGGTAGGATAAATTATGGGTTTTTTATTTTATTGTTTTAAAGTCTTTTCTTATAAATAAAAATTGTGGATGGTAAAAGAATAAAAACTCACATCAATTCAAGTTTTAGGTGAAATGACCTAAAAAATCAATGGAAAGAAAGGTTTGAATAAAGTTAAAAATAAATATGTGATTTCTTGAAAACAAAAAAATTGGGTGGTAAAAGAAATAAAAATCAGACTAATTCAACTTTAAGGTAAAATTATACAATAACGTGTGGAACTATACAATTCGTGTAATGAAGATAAGACAATAAAACTAAAAATTTTCCATTGTGCTAGCATAGTTAATTGGTGTAAAAAAAAAAAAATGTAAATTTTCATTAAAATTTCAAGATTTCTTGATATTTCGATGGAGATGTTGAACTTTCGAGAAATGAGAGAAATGAGAGAAAAGTCGAAATTTCGAGATTTCAACCAAAAATTTCCACTATGGTTCTATCCCCAATTACAATGTTTTTTTTTTTTTAAATTTATTTTTATTTTAGAATAATTTTTTTCTTTTTTTCTTTTTTCTTTAAATAAATGATGAATAATGTCAAAAATATTTTCTTGTCTTGCTCTTAACACTTTATTTTCACATAAATTTTCATTTTTCGTTTCAACAAGTATATCTTAAAGTTTTTTTTTGAAAATTATTATAAATAAAAAAAATATCGAATTGTTTATAAATATAGCAAAATTTTATTTTTTATAATAGCGATAAACCTAGATAGACATCTATCTGCGTCTATCGCTAAAGTGATAAATATCTATTTGGGTCTATCGTAGTCTATCACATATAGAAAATAAAATTTTGCTATATTTTTAATTATTTCAATAATTTTTCTATTTTTAAAACATCTTTTTTTTATTAAAAAATTTCAATATTCAACATTAAAATAGTTGAATAAAATACGAGTAGGTTAAAATGTATTATTATTGTTATTTGAGTTAGAAAACTACAACTCTTCACGAGAGGATGTGTTTTTTGGAAAATTGACTCCATTATTGTATCATTTTTGTTTTTTAAAACTAAAAAACTAAAAACAAATTTTCAAAAACTAAAAACCAAATGATTATGAAATGTGCCTTAGTTTTCTGATTTTGGTTTGTATTTTAAAAACACTTCTAAAATATAAACAACAAAAGATGAAGAATTATTGATGAAAGTAGCATTTTTAAGGCTTAATTTTGAAAAATAAAAAGCTAAATATCAATTTGGTAATCAAACAATGCCTAACATTTCAATTTTGTGTTCAATAAATCCTTGACTGATTCAATATTTTTTTTAAAAAAAAAATCATATCAAATTGATCAATTAATTTTAAATATTTTGAACACATCATGAACTAAATACACAAAAAGTCTTAACAAGCAACGAATATCAAACATTTTTTAAATCTATGAACATATTAGACACAAAATTAGAAGTTCAAGGACCTAAATATGTAGATTTTAACTTTATGATTATACAACAAAATTCTAACATTGTATAAAATAATAAATGTCAAAATCTTTGAATTTGATGATTTTCACAAGAATATAAGTTAGAACAACATACCTTGATTCATAATGTTGAGATTGAAGCTTCTCTCTCTTGGCATTCCTTTAGAACTTAATTAGGTTTCTTAACGAGGAAAAAATACTACTTAATGTGACAGAGAGAACCAATTCCTAGATTTTTAGCTTTTATCTATTTTGACAAATTATCTTGTACTTAATTGATCTAATAAAATAATAGGCCTACAAGATAAAGTAGTAATAATGCACATAAATCACATTAATGGTAATATTTCTAACAAAATACTATTTACATAATTTAGGGATCAAATAAACATAAATATCAATACTAAAGTAATTCTTTAAATAAATAAAATTCACTCCATCAACTGTTTGTATTATAATGCGTGACAAGTACGCAGTTGTATGTTCCCGTACCGTCAACAAATGCATAAGAATCAAATATTAAATAAACTATGCCCTAGCTCTAAATGCAAGGTGGATAATTAACGTAGCGTTTTGGAATTTGTTAGTTGAAATGCAACTTCAATTAATTCATTGACCAATTCTACCTAGACTCAGACAAATGGTATAATCTAATATGCTACGTAACTTATTAAATATTTGCGTTATAGTATATTAAAATAATAATAATAATAATAATAATGTTGCTTTATCCTTGTAAGCAACTAAATAAATAATTAAAAAAAAATAATTTGTCGCATATCAGTTAAAATTTTAAACTAATAATTGTATCAATTTAAATTGTGAACTTTTGTATATGTATAATAATGTTGAATTTTGGCTAAATATTAGAAGTGCAATATATAAAAAAATTCATGGAAGTGATGAATTTCAAAAAGAGTATGCCTTTGGTTTCAAATTATCCTAGTTAAAAGCACTTTAAACTTAGGTGTGTTAACTCTAGTTAAATTCTCTTTTGTATCCTCTAGTTTGATAGTGAGATTAAAGGGTGAATAGTATAAAAGTTTTGAGAGAGTTTTATTGTTACTAGGATAAGGAGAGAGTGATTGCAATCATTTTTTACATAGTAGAATGTTTTTGGTTCATGGTTTTTTCTTCAGTTTGGAGTTTTTCCACGTTAATTCTAGTATTCCTAATTTTATTGATATTTTTTAATTTCTTTGTTATTTTTATGCTTATTCCTACGATAGTAGTGGGAGGTTATTTTCAACAAGGTAATTTAGACCCATTTAGATTTCATTTGAAAAACATCATGGGCTTGTTGTATCTATTAAACATCTAAATTATCCTAAAATGAATTAATTTTGATCATTTATTAAGATTACATTTGAAAATCATGTAGGTATTTATTCTTAAACATGTGTAGACTTTTCAAATATTGGATTAATAAAATAGGTAATTAGCGTTGATGCATGAATGATTTTCAAAAAAAAATCTTATTTGATAGTCTAAATTAATTTAATTTTGAAAGTGTGGAGTTTCAATGGATAAAATTATAAATCATACATAATGTTCGAAACAAATGACAGTGGAGTGTATAAATGGATACACTTGCAATAATTAATGTATTAGTATAGAATTTTAATTCAGACGGCAAAGTTTAACTTAACATTTAAATAATATTTCAACGATGATTCTTTATCTCAAAATGGTGCAACGATAATGGAATCTTCTTTAATAAATACGAATTACAACAATAACCAATAAGGTATTATATTTGATTAATCAAATAGAAAAAAATTTAGATAAATAAATATTTTAGAGAAATACCGGGGTACTCCTGGGTTGGGTGCAATCCAAAGAGTTGACGGTCATATGTTGTGTTTTGTAAAAATGAGTTTTAAATTTTATTTTTCTTTTTGGGTTAAAAAAGAGGAGTATAGAAATTAGATGCAACCTAGGTTGTACCTAATTATTGTCTAATATTTTATAGATAAGGTATTCCATCAACGGTCAATGCAATGTGATGTTTTGGTAATCAATTCTGACCTATAGCGGCAAAATGAGCTTAGTTTTAAACTAACATAAGTATGTGCTAATGACAAAGAGGTTTGTGGTTCCCTTTTTTTTTTTTTAACACGTAGCATTTATTATATAGCTCAAATAATTAGAAAGAATGTGTGATATTTGTATGGATGATTCAAAAACACTCGCTTGGAATGAAAAAAACAAAAAGAAGAAGAAAAGCAGAAAAAACAAAAAAAAAAAAAAAGAAAAAACAAAAAAGTTGCGGGAATGAAATGGCGGAAGAAGAAAGGTTAAGGTGGTAAATTCACGCAATGATGACATCAGTAAAGGTCATCGCTCCTCACTCCTTGATACTCAATGTTGGATGCTCTGTGTTGTAAGTTCACTCGATGCTCTAATGCTCTAATGCTCTATATTCTATGTTTGATGCTCGATGCAAAGAAACAAAAAAAAATGATGAAGGAGAAACGCAGAAAAAACGAAGAAAAAAAAAAGAAAAAAAGATGACATATAAAAAAAAATTAAAAAAAAGGATAAAAAAAATGGAAGAAGAAATGCATAAAAAAGACAGAAAAAAGAATCGAATAAAAAAAAAAGAAAAAGGAAGAAGAAATTCAGAAAACAAAAAATGAAAACAAAAAAGAAAAACACTGCAAAACAAAGAAAATAGAAGAATAATGCATTTATGGTTAAAGTGGTAAATTTACACAGTAATAACATAAGCAGAAGGCCAAAATTTATTGGTTTTAGAAAATGCACCCATTTTTTATTTGGACTCCTATTTTAGGTCATCTATGTCATTTACCCGTAAATTTTTTTCTTTTCTTCTTTTGATTGTCTATTCATTTGGGATTTTTTTGTGTGGTTTAGTGCATTTGGTTGGGTAGTGTGTGAATGATTACCATCTAATCTAACCAGGTACTTTTGTGTGTTGGATAGGTTTAATAAGTATAGGTTTGTAGATGATTAATATTTTAGAAGATATATTGTATTTGCATTGGAGCATTTAGATTTTAGGAGAACAAATATAGAGTAAATATTTTTTATTCTTTTGAAGGTTGGGTTATGAGGAAACATGTTTTCTGTCTTTCAATAATTACTAATCATTAATTAAAAGCTCGATTTTTTCATTTTTCAGTTTTTTCTATTTTTACAAATAAAAATTTAAAATTTGCTATTCCTCAAGTCGATTCTAAAAACCATTAAGTGAGTTTAGGAGTAGATTGAATTAATTAAGGGATAATTTGATTCAAACTAAATTTTTGAATGTTACAACACCATCAGAGTCAACATCTTATACTTAGCATATCTCCTCAAATCTATTCATATCTTCCTTTTTATGTATTTGGTAAAAGTGGTTCCACCACCTCTGTTCTATCTTGTCGAGAGTCTTTCCCTCAGCTTTTGTATAAAGTCTCTTGCTCTCCTTGTATCAAACAATCATCGCAGTTATTAAGAAATACAGAACTCCGTTACTCTTCTCTTCTCTGTTTTTGTATTTTTTTGGTATCAAAGCCACAATGGCTAATCCCGTGAAGGATCCTTTGAACGTTTCTGCTACCAATTCTGAAACAACCAATCTGATCCTTCTGCTACCAAGAACCCCACTGATTCCGTTTATGTGAAGAAAAACCCTGATGCGTATGAAGTTAGATTTGGAATCTGTCCAATCGGCTCCCCACCATTCGCCAACCTACTGAATCAAGTGACTTTGATCAAGATGGATCACAACAATTTTCTACTATGGCAGAATATTGCTCTTCCTATTCTCTGCAACTATAAACTTGAAGGTCACCTCACAGGTAAGGATGAATGCCCTGAATATTCTATTATCCTTAAAGAACGAACCCAAAGGCCTTATTCTCCCAAATCCAGAGCATGACATCTGGTTAGCAGTTGATCAACTCTTAGTTGGCTAGTTATACAACTCTATGACAGTGGAAGTGGCTTCTCAAGTCACTGGGTATGACACGACCAAAGACCTGTAGGAAGCTCTACAAGAATATTATGGTCTACAAGCTGCATCTCAACAAGACTACATCAAAAGAATGCTTCGGCAAACCAAGAAAAGGAATACCAAGATGACTAACTATTTAGCTTTAATGAAAGGATATGTTAACAATTTATACTTAGCAGGTTCCCCAGTTAGTACACAAGATCTAATTTCATACATGATTGCAGGATTTAATGAGGAGTACACTCCCATCGTAGTTGTCTTACAAAATCAAGACTTGAGTTGGACTGCTATCCAACACAGACTTCTTACCTATGAGAATCATCAAGAACAGCTTCAATCTCAAAGGGTTTGGTATCTATTAATCAACCCTCAACTCATGTAGCCACTTCCAACCCAAATCCGAGCAGCTCCTCTAGTCAACATAATCAAAACAACAAAAACAAGAACTATAAAGGCAGAGGAAAGGGTCGTGGAGGTAATTCTCCTCGTTTAATCTGTCATGTTTGTGGGAAACCTGGACACTCAGCAGTTGTTTATTACTATAGTACCCAAAATACTGGTAACTCTTCTTCTCCCAATTAGAACAAGAACTCTACTCCAACAGCCTTAATAACCACTCCAGAACATCTACATGATTCAGCTTGGTATCGACCAATCATCTGACCTCAGACTCGGAAAATCTCATAGTGAAATCCAAGTATATAGCAATGAGATGATTACTTTTGGTAATGGGCAACAACTTTCTATTCGTTATATTGATAACACTAATATTAGAGGAAATGTTAGAAACCTTGTTCTGAAAAGTCTGATGCATGTTCCTTTAATAAGCAAAACTTGATAAGCATATCTCGTCCTTACTATGGATAATTCAGTGATTGTTGAATTTTATGATTCCTTTTGTGCTATTAAAGACAAGGGAATGGGGACGGTCCTTCTGGAAGGAACAATTAAGGATGGCTTGTACCAAGTTAAGACAGCCTCAACTAAAAATAACCAAGAAGTCACTGGGCAAAAATTTACTTTTTTGACTTTTGTCTCATGTTTGGCTGCTAGTAGAAATAAGATAAAACCATTGCTAGTTACTTTTCCTAGCAACCACTATGTTTTGTATGCTTCTAAAGATGTTTGTGACATAGTAGGTTGGGTCATCCATCTACTCAAATTCTTGATCAAATTCTGACTTCTTGTAATATTAAAACTAAGATGAATGAAAAATTATCCTTTTGTGAGGCTTGTCAGTATGGTAAATCTCATAGACTTCCTTTTTCACTCTCTTCATCTCATGCTACACATCCTTTGAACCTTATTCACACGAATCTTTGGGGACCAGCACCCCTGAAATCAGTTAATGACTGTGTTTATTATATCACTTTTGTGGATGATTTTAGTCGTTATACTTGGATTTTTCCGTTAAAGTTCAAAAGTGATACCATAGTTGTCTTCAAACAATTTAAACAACAAGTTTAGAATCTTTATGACAGAAAGATTAAAGAAGTTTGATGTGATGAAGGAGGTCAGTTTAAACCATTAATTCATTTTCCTTTTGAAAATGGCATTAAAGTTCAACTTGCTTGTCCTTATACTTCAACCCAAAATTGACGTGTTGAAAGGAAACACCGGCATATTGTGGAGACAAGATTATCTCTTCTTGCTCAGGCCAAAATGTCTTTAACTTACTAGTGGGAAGCATTTCATACGGTTGTTTATTTGATTAATCGTATGCCTACTACCACTCTACATGGAAAAATTCATTTCACTACTTTGCACAATAAGGAACCTGAGTACCATTCCCTCATAACATTTGGATTAGCTTGTTTTCCTTGCCTTAGGCCTTACTGGTCTAATAAGTTTGATTTTCATACTCAGAAGTGTGTGTTTCTGGGATACAGTGGTAATCATAAGGGCTATCGGTTTTTGAGTCCTACGGGCAGAATATACACATCTAAACATGTATGTTTCAACGAACAAGACTTCCTTTTCTCTACTAATTTTCTCCATAACCCACCAGTTGCAAATAATGAACCACCTTCCATTCTATCATGGCTACCAATTCCTCAATATGTTACCACTTTATCCAATTCATCTCATACCATTCCCGCCCTTTCTACCACAACAATGATCCTCCCAACCCTTCCCACCCCCCCCCCCCCCCCCCAACCCCATCTTCCAATCACCCCTCTTTTAATCCTGCCAGCCCTTTGTCCATCAACCCAATACCTTCCCCATCGTAGACCCTTTCTAATATTCCTATCACTACTCCTGACCCACCCCAACCTAACACCCACTCTATGCACTCGTGGGAAAGTCAACATCTCCAAACCAAAACACTTCTTTGGCTGTCTATCTCACATCACTCCCAAGATTGCTTGGACTCAAACCAAGCCCCAACGATTTAGTGATGATGTCTCTGTGAATGTATGGCATCGGGCCATGGCGGAAGAGTTTGCTATCCTCACTCGAGACTATACTTGGGAGTTGATTCCTCCTAATCCACATCAACATCTTGTTGGTAATAAATGGGTCTTTAAATTCAAACAAGCTGTTGACAGTTCCATTCTTCGATATAAAGCTCGATTTGTTGCTAAAGGGTTCTCTCAGACCCCTGGCATTGATTTTCATGAAACCTACAGTCTGGTCACTCAAACCTGTCACCATTCAATTAGTTCTTACACTTGTTGTCACCTAGAATTGGCCTGTCCGACAGCTTGATGTCAGTAACGTTTTTCTCAATATTCCTATCCAAAAAGTTGTTTATATGCCTCAACCGCAAGGGTTCGAAAATCCTCAACAACCATATCATGTTTGTAGATTGTGCAAGGCTCTTTATGACCTTAAACAAGCCCCTCGGGCATGGTATGAATGACTTCGCCTTAACTTCTTCAATGGAACTTTAATCAGTCCAAGGTTGATCCCTCACTCTTTTTTTTCCGGGCTAGATCTCAGTTCATTCTACTACTTGTGTATGTGGATGATATATTGTTAACAGGGTCTTCTCCAACTCTTTTTAATCGTCTGGTCTCTCAGTTGCATCAACGATTTGTTATTCGATATCTTGGTGTCATTTACTACTTTTTGGGCATTCAAGTTCATCGAAACTCCAGTGGCTTCCATCTTTCTCAAACCACCTATATTCAAGACCTTCATAAGCGTCTTTCACTCCAACACATCAAACCTGCCCCTACTCCCATGACCTCCTAGGTCCTCACTACCTCTAAAGAAGCCTTCTCTGATCCCCCTCTCTACTGCAGCACCCTTGATTCCTTGCTCTATCTCCTTTTCATTCAGCCTAACATCACATTTGCTATCAACAAACTCAACCAATTTGCTCAGGCTCCCACTGTTACCCATTGGAAAGCCCTCAAATGCATTTTGCATTACATACATGGTACCTCCACCTTAGGCCTTCATCTTCAATCTGTTTCCTCCATTTCTCTCGTTGCCTTCTCTGATGTTGATTGGGCCGCTGCCCCATTGATCGACAGTCTGTGAACGGATTTTGTGCCTACTTTGACTCTTCTCTCATTTCTTGGTCCTTCAAGAAACAACAGGTGGTAGCTCGTTCCAGCACTAAGTCGGAATACCATGCTCTTGCCCATGTTGCTGAACTCGCTTGGATTAAGTCATTACTTGACGAACTCTCCATTCCTCTACCAAATACTCCCATCATTTGGTGTGACAACATTAGTCCCTTAGCCATTACTCGCAATCTTGTGGCTCATGCTCGCACTAAACACATTGAAATCGACATTCACTTCATTCATGATCAGATGTTGGTTCACCAACTAGACATTCGTTACATTCCCTCAATTGATCAACTGGTTGATTGTTTTACCAATCCGCTTCATCTATTGCAATTCAAATATCTTCATGACAAACTTGACCTCTCCTTTTTCAGTGCTCGTTTGAGGGGTGGACATTCGTTACATTCCCTCAATTGATCATCTGGTTAATTGTCTTACCAAACCGCTTCATCTGTTGCAATTCAACTATCTTCGTGACAAACTCGACCTCTCCTTTTTCGGTGCTCGTTTGAGGTGGATGTTACAACACCATCAGAGTCAACATCACTTAACATTATTGTAGTATATCTCCTCAAATCCATCCATATCTTCCTGTTTATGTATTTGGTAAAAGTGGTTTAACCACCTCTATTCTGTCTTGTCGGGAGGCTTTCCCTTGTATCAAACAATCATCGAAGTTATTGAAGAATCCAGAATTCCATTACTCTTCTCTTCTCTATTTTTGTATTTTTTTTCTTCTCTATTTTTGTATTTTTTTTTAATTGTAATTTATCCAATTCTAATTTATAAAATGTTATTTTGTCGGTGTTTTGAAAAGTGAAAATTGTTTGCAAATTACTTGTCTAAAATTTGTTAAAACTAATTTGAGTATAGCAACGAGTTAAATGTATTGCATTATTAGGTTAAAGATTCAAGTCTTTTTTTCCTTTGCTTCACTCATCATGACCTCTAATTGAGGACATAATACTTATTGAGCTATATCCATATCAGTTAAAATGTTGAACTAAAAAGGATTTTACAACTCTAAAATCTGAGTTTATTTTGTGCACCTAAGAAATAATTATATAATTAAATTAAAAAAATGGATCAAAATGTAAGATTTTCAAAAAAAAAAAATAATAATAATAATAAATAAATAAATAAATAAATAAAGTCATATTTTTTTTAATGGAAACTAACCCTTCTCATTGATGAAATGAAAAGAAACTATTGCTCGAATTACAAAGAGATCAAGTACATACGAAGATTAATACTAATACTAGAGATCAACAAGCGTACCCAACTACCTCAATTAGGTTAAATTGAAAGGTCATGTATTCAACCACCTTTTGCATTTCAAGCTTGTGGTAGCATAAAACACATTCGGTTTGCACTTGAAGAAAAAATCACAGAAAATTTCGTGCTAGGCCCTTTTGCTCGTATACTAGTGAATCGAATTGAATTACTTTCATTTTCATCATAATAGTTTTCAATTCATGAACCTAGTTTTCTTTTTAAACAAGAAACAATGATAAAATAAAAAGGACATCCATGAAAAAAAAAAAAAAGAATAATAATAATAACAGGTTTGATTATTACACAGAAGCAAAGGCAAAATATTGGAATGGTAAAGTTGCCTGGGGAGTAGGAGTACTACTAATATGGCCACTGGGCATCAACTGTTCAATTCAAAAGCTGGCCTCCTAAAAGTGAACTATATATAAGGGGCACAGGCAAAGGATCAATAAAAGAGTTTGAGATCCATCCGAAAAATATATATGTTCCCAAGCTTAATGAACCCATTTGAAAACCCAGAGCTAACCATCTCTCTAAAACAGAGGCATATTAAAAGTCTACTTCCTAACACAAGCAGTTTAAAGCTTTTGTATCTTAGGCCCTTGAAGGCTGATATCAAGAGGCCGTGTCCTCATCAATCACCATCTGAATATGTTTCTTCAGTTTTCTCCTTCGACGGTTACGGGCCCTGCACACATGAACATTTGTTAGTAATCAATGGCAAGAAATTTCACAAACTCCATCAAATTTTATGGTTGATGTTATGACAGAAACAAACCGACAAGCAACGAATAAAAAATAAGAAGAAATCAACACACAGATTTACGTGATTCGTTAACAATGTGTTAACTACGTCCATAAATAGATTAACTGAACATAGAATACAAAGATAATATGCAAGAAAAAATATGAATAGAAATCGAAGTCATAGTCCTTTTATACTACTTGGAACTCATGACTTTCCTATTCCTTTCAGATGTGGGGCAACAAATTTAAGGCATCTTAAAAGTTGATATGTGTTTTGTCTAGCCATTTAATTAGATGCAATATGGAATAGGCTTGCCTTAAAATGAATACGTGCTTAAATGCTTGCTCCTAGCAGTGGGCTTATTTCTGGTAAACTAACCTACTTTGGAGTTTACAGCAGAGCGAAGTGCTGATGAGAAAAAGTGAGAGAAAAGACCATAGGATAGAAAATTGTTCTGTAGATGGTATGTTTCTTCCTCTAATTCCGCTCTTCAGAATGAGCAAACAGCTCCGATGATAATTCTATTTCCTTGGATTGTGAAGAGATTTCCCTAGTAAAGTTAGATAAGGGAAAGACAAAATCATCTAATCTCTCCATCTAAACTGAATCAAGACTTGAAATCAAATTTACTTGTAAACTAAAGATATGAAGACATCTCTTCTGATCCCTTTCCTAGAATCACGTCCGCAAGTCACTTGAAGAAGACTTGCTTTCCTATTTCTTTACCATTTAAATTGTAATTCTGATTGATTGGAGCCCTTTCGTAGAATAGGTTTTTGTTTTTTGACTCATTGTGTTGAGATTTCCTTTCTATCTCATCCGTCTCATTTTCTCGATGGAAGCTTGAGTTTTCATTTAAAAAAGAAGAAAAAAGAACAAAGAAATTATAATGCGAGAGGTACAGTAACACAAAAGTACACTAACCAGTATTGATTGCGTAGTACGAATGCATCTGTTGCCACTTTCTTCCCATCATCATTTCGGTTCCAATGGTACAATGCATGAGTCCTATTTTTTATTTCCAAAGTTGAATGGCCATAGCTGGCTTCTCTAAATGCTGAGTACTCTGGTTGTGGATCTTTAAACCTAATACAGACGGACAGACCATAACACACGTTAAACAGATTGAATCTTGTATCTAAACATCAATGAGCAAATTTAGTGAATGCTTATCCAATTTACCTTCCAGCAAGACCTTCTTGGTTACCACCATCTCCAACTGTAATGTATACAGGAGCTGATTTGTCTGGTACGGTGTGATGATCACCACTTACATTGTAGTGTACACTTGAAATTCGATACTAAAATTAAGAAGGAAAAGAGGAGGGAAATTAAACTTGGATCCAAATAAGCCAACAATTGTAATAGGAGAAAACAGTGGATTATTGTTACATGGACTCTGTAGTGCACGCATTTATTTAAGTATACGAGAATGTAGGTGAGGAGGAAAATATAATTAGACCACCCTATCTATCTGACAGAGTAGGAAGCTATATGATGACATCTAAAATATTTGATTTGAACATCACCACTGTGATAGAATGAAGTTTTGAGCGACCTAAAAGAATAAACCAGAATCTATGCTTTTTGTGGAGTAAGAACTCAATAACTTGTCTCAAAACTTTCATCCTGCAGTGGCTAACAATTGAGGTTAGCTGATTATGTTGTCAAAGTATAATAATGTACATGCAGAGTATGATACAACATGCAATGTTCATCAAAACTACACAAATTTACAATGAAGCCATCTTACTCAAAATTTTACCTTCCAGATCCTGGCAACTACTGAACAATCTATTATAGTATTTTTAGTCAAAAGTATGGGAATGAAAACCATGTCTCCCTCTAATGAAGTTCGCTTGTTTATAACTACACCATCTTGCGAATCTCAATTTCCCAGAGCATCATGATATGAGTTATAAACGACTACAAAATTTGAAATACATTCTAACAAAGCAACAAGGTAAACATAAGCATTTACTTAACAAAGTTGCACTCGCAGAAAAATGTCCCAATCTATGCTTAATCACCATACACCATAAAAAGGAAAGCGCAACATACCGATCTTTCATAAGCATGGACGTGGCCAGCAAAGACAACATCAACTCTGTACTTCACGAACAAACTTTCAAATACTGACCGCATACTATCACCCTCTTCGAAATGTGCTTCATTACTATTGTAGATCGGAACATGCATAAGAACAATCAACCATGGCGTCTTCTCCCGGTCAACCCTTTCCATCTCTTCATGAAGCCAGTGCCATTGAGGTGTGTACTTCACTGAAATAAATAATTGTGAAGTTTCTAAAAGGGAAAACACTTGAAAATCGACAGCCTTCATAATTGATTAATGAAAAACATAAGATGTGACGGGATAATGGACATAAGCTCACTAAATTTTATGTGTTCAAATTAGCTAGAAACTAACATGTTAAATTTTCCCAAAGCTAGACTGAACTACGCTAAGCATACCACAGTTACATGGAGGAAAAGAAGTTAATCCTCATGCTGCAATGTTTGAGTTGGTAATCTTTTTGGACACATGGACCTTTCAAAATGCTAGGGTAGAACGGCAAATTTGGCTCCAACAGTCTTAAATAAAACAATTTGTTACATTACATGGAAAATCCTTAAACTCAACAACACAATAGCTTAACCACATGTACTTAGAAATTGGCATAAACCGATTGTCATGTCAGCTATCCAAATTCGGTCTATGCAGTGAACAAGTTTCTAGCACAAATTGAAGTTACAACATCAACAAATTTGATGCTCATTGGGCAAAACCAAAGTCTTTAGATCCATTTTGCAAAGAAGTTGAAGTGATCGAAATCCTCCCTGTGATGTTCTAACTTATCTTTCCAATTTCTCAAATATATGTTTAAAAGCTATAGCTATCTTGTACGGATAAAATTATGGTGACCCAAGCACCCCCACAACCAAAAAGAAAAAGAAGGAAAGGAAGGAAAGGAAAATTTAATTAAGAAAATCTCTTGATCTCCAACCCTGGGAGCAATTAGAAACTATCGTGCAAACCTAATGTTGATGTACAAATAAAAAGGCAATGAAAGGAATGAGAACTTCCTACATGAAGAGCAGCAACAGTTAAAGAGCTTAACTAGTCATGCAAGGAAAAATTAAGTATATTTAGTATTTACCAAATGGAGAGTAGGCAGATAATACTATAATATGAGCAGATGCCCGTCTGATTGCATACCAAAGAGGACTGCTGCTTTTGGATGCTAAATAAGGTGTCAGATATCGATGAATATAGGACTTGAAAGGTTCAACTTCACCCTACAAATTAAAAGTCAATAAATAAATAAATGGAAAGGGAATTCTACCAAAGAAAAAAGCACAGGAAATATTACAACTAGTTGACTCCATATTTAGTGAAGCCATATATATTAAGTTATTCCAACATAAAGCTTAGTGAACTTAGAGCATTTAGGAAATTATATAACATAGGTTTTGATACAGCAGGACAAAATATTTTCCCCATTTTCCATGCCAATAACTCAGAGGCAGATTCAGTATTTTAATTCAGAAGAGAATTTATTTATACAGATAACGTAAATACAATTTACATGTCCACATAGAATAATTATCTAGTTTAAAATATTTAAATGCGAGGAAAATGTGCAAACACATCAAACATGGAAAATACAGTTACAAAATATATTTACTGAGATGTGTTCAAATTATATTATTCAATGATTGAATCTCCAATTGGTTTAACATGTCAGATAGACATATAGAAATATAAGATTTTAAGGAAAAAAAATCAATTTCAAATTTTTTTACCATGTAAGGCATGTACTCTATTTCATGATTTCCCGCAGACCAAATCCAAGGTTGATATGCTGCACTTTGCTCTGCAAATCGACCCCATGTATCCCACCTTAGACCAACATCATTAAATTGATACCTATCAGCATAAGAAAGATCTCCAAGAAACAATACTGTCTGCCCTCCACTCTTCATATAATGCTTAAGAGTAGAAAGAGAATTGAACGTTTGACCCAGATCACCTAGAGCACAGAATAGCTATTTAGTACTGAAGCAAAGAGAACAAAATAAATGACCACAAAAATTTACTAGATGCAAAAGTAGATTGAACAAGATGTGAAACGTATGAGGAAAAGAGAAGCAGCCTACTTGGTAAGTTTAACAAAAGATTTATTTTTCTTTGGGGGAGACTACAGAGGGGGAGGGGGAGGGGGCCAGGCACATACCATATAAAATATAAGTGACTTGAGAGAAGAAGCCACTGATTTTCTAAGGCCCTCATGAGATTGTTTAATACCATGATCACCCCATTTATTAATTTAATTGTAATTTTTTGTTTATGATTTATCAATACGTTATTTCAAATAAAACCATGAGAAAAATTTGCGAATGATAAGCAATCAATTTCGGGAATAAAAAGTCAATATATTAATGCATCCTTATTACACATATTGTTATTAGCACAGTTTCATCAACTCAAATGTTGAAAAGTTCTATCATTTAGTAATAGTTTCTAGAAATAGTTTCTAGAAATAGTTTCTAGAAAACATGATGAATACAATTCTACAATTATATAACTAATGTTCATTTTCATATGGTATGATTTAAAAACATTAAATTATTTAACCCTTCTGTTAGAAATAATGATAGATTAAAAAAAAACATTGCAGAAAACAATAATACAATTTTCAATGTTTTTTGAACAATGAAACAAATAATGTGAACTTTACATGGAAGTTCACCCTTATATAAGAACAACTTATCCTAATGAACCCTATATAAATATATATATATATATATATTGCAACTTAAAACAACATTAAAAATGAAAACTCACAGACTTAAAAAGTACCAAAAAAATTGAAACTTTATATCTAACTTTAGAGCAAGAAATAAAACACTAAAACTGAATTCTCACCAATTATCCCAAATTTGTATGAAGCATCTGGATCAACCTTTGGGGGTGTCTGGAACCAGAATTCTCGAGCAGAATCACCACTCCCAATCTTGTAATAATACTTGGTATCGTACTGGATCAAGGGGACACCATTAAAATCATCAATGGAACATATTTTCAGAGAGACAGCATGTGTCTAGTCAAGAGAGGAAGAGAGTTGCAATAATCTTGGAAGCAAACACATGTACGGCATGTCAAATTAGCTAAGAGTTCATGTCAAAAAAAAAATCATGAGTTTGTGTCAGAATTTAGACGAGAAACCATTCGCATCAGTGAGAGGGAGAGCCTAATGAAAGTCAACATACATTAAAGAAGTTTAGATATGTAGTAATTTTTAATCTCCGAACTCACATATGCAATTACCAGCTTGAAATTATAAGTAAGATTAATATTTCAATCGCTCATAAAACTATATTCAGTTACCTTGAGGTCCGCAATGAGACAGTGATGAATGTAACCAGACTTGTATTTATAAAAGGTGTAGTTTGTCACTGCTCCCTCTGCAGTGAACTCATAACTTCCGTCTGATGTACCATATTGTACACTATTGGGCTCTGGCTCATCCGGTGTTACCCATGAGATAACAACGGCTTTGCCTTCATAGTCACCCTGGGTGATATGCACCTACAAGGAAGTGATGGGAATATCCTTATTATTCTTCGTAAGATAAAAAAAAGGAAAAAGAAAACTTCAAAAAGAAATAAAACACAGAAAGAAAGAATAATGTTTCCCGTTTGTCCAGGTAATGTAAAGGCATTACGCAACAGAGAGTGACAACTCAAAACCCAATTCTGTAAAAGAAATGACAAATGCATCTGCATAAAGTTTTCCCAGTCCAAAGACAAGAGAAGCTCCAAAGCAAACATTAAGTTTATTTTTCAGGCTGTTTGTTCCCTCCCATCCAATATGCAGTTCAGGAAAAAGAAAATCATGACGACAAATTTAAATAAACTTGAAAATCCTTTTTTTTACCTGTAAACCTTATAAAGCCAAAAAACGAACGTGGAAAGGAACCATCCAGACATATGGCAAAGGATCAAAATAACATGCTGCAGAGAAAAGAAGCATTAAAGAAATTGGGGGTAAAAGATTGTTTAAAACCAAGGCCATTACCGACTCGAAAATCAGGTACAAGGAGAGAGAATGCAAATATTCTTGTTTTCTATTTATGGTGTTAACATATTCTGCCATAGAAACTTTAGAAAAAGGAAGGACAACCAAGTCAATAGCTACTATTATATTACACAAAATGGAATTTAGTACCAAAAATATCAAGAGCTTACCTGTTGGGGGGCATTGTAACCTTTTGGAATAGCAAAAACTTCATTATCAAGAGGTATATCAATGGATGGCCACTCTGATCGAATAAATGTACTGGTGATCCCTGCGTCCCCAAAGCTCAGACAGCTAATAAATATGCACAAAGAAAATGCAAGATGAAGAAGCAAGAACTGCAGCTTGGAATTTCCCATCATGATTGGTGAGTCAATCAACTGCATCAATACAAAAAAGAAATGTTTAGTCATGGATGAACTTCAACAGTTAAAAGATGATTGAAAGAGAACACAGAAAAAAACAGAATAGTTCCTAATGAGAGTGATTGAAGAGAAGACAACGTAGGAAAGCAGAAAATTTTCAAAATCAGGCCAACATCAAAATTTTACATCAAACATAGATAGGCAACGAGTTCTACAATCAACCTCAGTCAACCATAAGGAACAAAGCAATGCACCGTTATAAAAATCAATCAAACGGCATAGTGAATTACAAAATTCATATAACGAATGCCAAAATCCGCACGTCTCAAACCTAGCTCCATTTCGCGTCCACCTGTAACACTTCCACGAGAAGTGGCAGCATGTTCTTCATTCTATAGGATGAAATCACATACAAAAACTCGAAACGGACAAAAATCTCACAACATATTCTCACTTAGATGGAAAACCAACAGTAATTAACAATTGAAAACCAATCAGGAAGTGAATTTCAATGAGATTATAGGTAAAGACAATGCAGGCAAGATAGGAAGAATCTGAATCATTTTCCGGTGAACAACGTGGGTGATCAGTGGTGTGCGAGAGAGAGAGAGGAAAGAACCTGAGAGCATTTGCAGGGAAGAGAGTGGAAGAAGATGCAATGAAGACGATGATTAGATCACACCAACAAGAGATAAGGTCCTCCAAAGGGTGGATCGTTGGGTTGAAGATGAAACTTGAAGACTAGACTAGGAAAGTGGAGGCGTAAATTAGCAGCGAAGAAACTATTGACGTGGCGTAGGTTAGAACGGCGTTCTCATCTCGTTCCTCTTTGCGGGAATATTCTGTGAGGTTAGATGGCAAATGAATTCGGACAAAATTGGGCAAAATAGCAAACTTTGGAGTTAATACTTAATAGTATGTTTGAGATTTAGGGTACAAACAATTATAACTGAGTTAGATTGTAAATTAGAAATGTTTGTTAATTGTGCAAACATGATTTTTCATTAGGCTTTTTCTTATCTCATGGACTCTGTTCCAATATCCCCATAGAAATCAAATGTTCAACTTCCACTCATTGCTTCTTTATTTTATTATTTACAAAAAAAGTTTAGTATTGTTTTCAAAATCCAAACTAAATTGAATAGGGAAGAAATAAATTTTTAAAAATTTTATTTTAATTTTTAAATTTGGTTAATAAATTCAAATATTTACGTTTAAAAGAAAAATAAAAAATATAATAAAGAAATTGTGAGAAATCAGTTTAAAAAATGGTTATGAATAGATGTCCACATGGTCAGGGATGGCTTTCCATCTTCATTCCCGCTCCTTATTCCATTTCTCATTCCCATTAAATTCTAAGACTAAAATTTTTTCGTGTTTGGTTTTTTAAAAAAAAAAAAAATCAATCAATCAATTTAAACCACTACTATAGAAAAGTTTTAATTAAATAGTTAAATTTGTCATTACCTTTTTTTTTAGAAAAAATTAGTGCTACTTGGACGGTAATAAAAAATCTAAACAGTTGTCCAATAAAAAATTGTCATATAGGAAAAATATTTTTTTAGAATATATATATATATATGATGATTAGTTCCAATTGACGATTTGAATTTAGAGTGAAGTAATTACCTATCAAATTATTCATATATAAAATCTAAATTTAAATGTTTAATTCAAACATATTCATAATCTTACCACGAAATGATAAAATTTGAAATTTAAATATAATATCTATATAATAATAATAACAACAAATTATTATAATAAATTGAAAAATAAGGTAACCGGGTAGGGGTGAGTGCAAAAATGGGACCCACCGCCATTTAGCTTATGAAAAATTTTTCCTCTTCTCCCTCCCTCGTTCCCAATTCGAATAGGGAATCTCCACTCCTTTCAAGGCAGGTCCTTTGTGGGAAAATGGACATATCTAGGTTATTAAAGGTGACATAAAAGTTTAAATACTTTATATTATTTTAATTTAATTAAAATATTATTTTGTTCCATATATTTTGAAAATACATGTTCAAATTTTGTCCAATTGATTTTAATAGAGCTTAAAATTAGTCAAAACTGATAGCTGTTTATTATATAATTTTTTTAAGAATCATTTTCTCTATTATTTTGTAAACATATTTTACGTTCTACCATTATAACTATTCTTTTAACAATTTTTAATTAAAAAATAACAATAATGACAATTTTTAAGATTAAAGATTAATAAAAAACTAAATTTAAATATTCGAAAATAAATAGACTTAAATGGAATAAAATTCAAATATATGAATCAATATAATATTATAATCTACTTTATTTTAGCTTTTTGTAAGTTTTAAAAAGTTTATTATAATCTCGATATTTTATAAAAATAAATATTTTGGTCTTATATCTTATATAATAACTATATTTTAAGCTCCGTTTAGTAACAATTTTATTTTTTATTTTTTATTTTTAAAAATTAAGACTATAAACTTTCATTCCATTTTTTTTATTACTTTGATTTTCAAAAATCAATTTAAGTTTTGAAAATTAAAGGGTAGTTTGATATTCATTTCGTTTTTTTATTTTTTGTTTTTAACTTTTCAAAAATGGGTTTGTAGATTAAGGAATTTTGAAAACAAAAAAAAAAAAAAGATGTTTTTAAAAAACTGATTTTCATTTTTTGTAATTTGGTGCGCGCTTACCCTAGTGGGTATGGGTCTATCTCCTATAGGTTGTCTGTTCAATCCCTACATCTCACAAAAAGAAATTATATATTTTTTAATAAACACACACAAACTTTAAAAAATAAAATCGTTTAATAAAGCCAATGAGTCGTGTATTTAGAATACATTTTCAAGTGTTCAATTTAAAAAATAAGTCATTTTGTAAGAAATAAAAGTATTTTTTTTAGTACAACAATTGGGAGTTGGAGAATTTAAAAAATAAGTCATTTTGAAAGATAAGTACTTTTTTTTAGTACAACAATTGGGGTTGGAAGATTCAAACATTCCACCTCAAAGATGGAAGGTTATGTCAGTAAGAAATAAAAGTATTTGACAACTATCCAAAATAAATTTTGAAATTTATTAGTGTTTAAGTGAAAATAAATTTTTAAAAACATTTATTTTTTAAGTTAATCCAACTCATCCCAAAATTTGTTTTATTAGTTTAATATTAGGAGTGATGGATTCAAACTCTAAACTCTACCTATAAATTTTAGTTTTATTTTTTTTTCCATCATATAATAAATATTTTCTATTTGTTTTTTTAAAATTGAAGGGTAAATGTTAAATGATTTTTTTACACTTCAATTTGTTTATTTAAATAAAAAAAAAATTACTACAACTCTTGACAAGAGGATGTATCTTTTTTTAAATAACACAATGCCTTAACAGAAGACTACTGTAGTTTCTCAAAAGACACAGTCTCGTACCAATAGATATAACTAAATGAATATTCATAAATTTTCTATAAAAACATAGAGAATAATTTTAATCTATTTTATATGTATTTTATCCACATATTGTAGTGTCCATCAAGTCTTGTGGTTAAAACATTCATGAGTTATTTATTTGTCCTATCTTGAGAGAAATTTTCAAGACACTCTAAGCATATCATAGATGGAATAACATCATAAAAAAATATTGTAAATTTGTTGGGTCAGATTAATTATTTTTGTTGTTTCCTTATTCTTCTAAAATTTTGTTTTACAAAAATGAAATTATTTGCTTGTATTTAGTTAATATATTATTTTTTTTCATTTTATTTGTGATTAATGAATACATTTAAAATATTTATATTATTTTATCAGTATGAAAGTCTAAACAAAAGTTAAAAATAAATATATAATTCTATAATTATATAATATGTACACGAGATGAAAAATATTGCTAGAAAATTTTGATTTTGATTTTATTTTTATAAAAAAATATAAAACTACAAAAGTCATCAAAATTATTTTGAATTTTTGAATAATTTTTAAAAACAAAAAGTAAAAACAAAATTATCAAACATGTTTTTAGTTTTCGATTTCTAGAAAACATAAAGCAAAAAATAATTACCAAACATATTTTTTTTTCATTTTTTAAAACAAAAAACCAAAAGTAGTTATCAAATAAATTGTTTTTAAAACAGAAAACTAAAACAATTACCAAACATATATATGATTTTTGCTTTTTAAGATTGAAAACCAAAAACAGATTTTAGCCAATAAAAAATGAAAGGATTATCAATTGAGGCCAAAAAAGAAATAGTTTTAAAAAAATTTTATTCTTATTTTTGGAATATGTCCAACAATTCAACTATTTTATTTAAAAAAATATGAAAGTTGAAAGGTACTGTGAGAAATTAAAAAGAAGCAAACTCAATTTTGTATTAAAAAAATGAAAATAAGCACAATTTTTTAAAACAAATAACTGAAACAAAATTGTTCACAAAGAAAACTTTAGGTTTTTTACGTTATTTTATCACCTAATATTTTACTTAATATGATATTTGTCAAAGCCAGCCTATGCGACTTCAATCTACAATCATGTTAACACGCTAACAAATATACTTAGAACTTAAGTTTCCCATTTGTTAGAAGAAAAAAGAAATAAGGATTAAAACGATTGGTTTTGTTATTTTCTTTTCTTTTTTTGAAACAAGCTTAAGTTGGCTATAATTGGCGTGATTTTTTATTTTAGAAGTTGGAAATTAGATCCATTTTCCACGATTGTTGTGCTAAAAAATGATTGAATTTTAATTGACATGTATTACTAAAATAAATATTTTAAAAGTATAAATATTAAAAAATATCATAAACTTATAAATTAATGATCAAAATGAATATAGTAATTTTGAAGGGTCAAAATTTAAATTAAAGTTAGAATGGTTCATTTACGAGTATGTTAGTATACGAGCATGTTTGATAATTGTCTTATCAAAATTAATTTGAAATATTTTTCAACCATTTAACTCAAGTAATTCTTTTTTATAAAAATCGTGTATAAAAATGTAAAATCAAACATTAAATTAATTTGGAAGGAATAAAATCATTCAAATTGAGTTTATACTTTGAGAAGAAAAAAAAAAAAAAAAAAACTTCAGGATCACCCTTGAGATCAGTCAACTATCTTTTAGAAGATTAAAAAAATTAATATTTTAATTATTAAGAGAGTAAAAAAAAATCCCTCAATAAGCAGCTGAAGTTTACAATTTTTTTCTCTTCCATTATTTTAATACATCAAAACAACAATATAACAAGCATTATTTTTCTACTAAGCATTTAACTCATACATATATCATATGGTATGAAAAAATATCTAGTACTATCGTGTACGTATTGATATATGTGTTCATACATATATCAATACGTTAAAATCTTTTAAATAAAGAGGACAATTTTTTATTGAATGTTTTGTGATGCGCAAATAGATTTAGAAATTATTTGAACTAAAAAAAATAAATAAATTATGAGAAATAAGATCGACGAAGAAGACTAACGTGAAAGATATATTTTCAATTGTTTTTTAGTCTTTTAATGAAGTTGCAGACAAGAAAAATTAATAATAATCACTTGAGTGACTTAATTTCAATGCTTTTCGCTTTCAATTTGAACGTTTTTCACAATTAACAATGACACAAAAACACAAATCTAGTAAAGATATGAGCAATTTGTGAATAACATTGTTATAGGTTTATTTAACTTGATGTGATCTTGGCCCCAAGCCCATAAAAGCTCATCAGAGTCAGAGAGATTGAAACAATAATTTTGAGATAGTCTCTCCTGACACATGTGATCTCATGTACAAGATCTGACCAGTGTGCCGCTAGAACTAGTACAAGTATAAGAGTCTACTCCCCACCACAACATATAAATCCACCACTTCAATCTCAATACAAGCTCAATCATACAAATAAGAATGTTAGTAAATAATGAAAAATTATTATTTTTAACTCAAAAAGTTTTTCATTGGATAAAATTAACCTTTTTTTTCTAAAGTATTTTTTTTAACCAATTTTTCAACTTTTCATAATTTTAGAGATGGGTCTCATATGGTGAAATAATGTGAATAACCCCAAAAATCTTGTTCCTCAACACTCAAACCACATTTTTCCCAAAACCATCTTCTTCACAAGAGCCCATTTTTTCCAGTACTCTCTAATGTCTGTCATTTGTTGTAAAACTCATCTTGTGTGACCCGATTTTCTGGAAATAAACCCACAAAAAATTTCTTTGAAATGTTGGTTTCTGAAAATTTTGGGTTTTCGAATAGTTCGCGGTAAAAAACGGAAAAGAAAATCCAAAATTTTCATGTAAGGAGGTCTAATATGTGTAGGAATGTCTGAAATCACCAAGAAAAAGAATTCGTAATGTCGTTTTTTATCGTTATCATTTTTCCCGTAAGTTGATGGAGTTGACAGGAAAAGTGACAGAATGCCCAAATACACGCCAACTTTCAGGAAATTTGGGCATTCTGTCACTTTTCCCGTAAGGTTTCTAATATGACCTTACGGGCGTGTATTTTGGCTTTTTGGTGAATATTGTCTCGCTCTCGCTCTCGCTCTCGCTAGTCTCGCTCTCTGCTATTGTTTCCTTTCCCGATAAGCAGTTCATTTTCAAGTTTACTTTCCCGAAACCTGGTTCACGAAACGATAGCAGAGAGAGCAAGACTAGCGAGAGCGAGAGCGAGAGTGAGACTAGCGTGAAGCGACGATGCCATAGAGATGAAATGATAACAGAGAGAGTGAGACTAGCGAGAGCGAGAGCGAGACGATATTCACTAAAAAGCCAAAATACACGCGAAGTTTCGGAAAATTTCGGCATTTTATCACTTTTCCCGCAAGATCATGTTAGAAACCTTACGAGAAAAGTGACCGGATGCCCAAATTTCCCGAAAGTTGGCGTGTATTTGGGCATTCTGTCACTTTTCCCGTCAACTCCATCAACTTATGGGAAACATGAACTAACAAAAAAAATGATAGCGATAAAAAACGGCACTCCGAATTCTTTTTCTTAGTGATTTCAGACATTCCTATACATATTAGACCTCCTTTACATGAAAATTTTGGATTTTCTTTTCCGTTTTTTACCACAAACTATTCGAAAACCCAAAATTTCCAGAAACCAGCGTTTCAAAGAAGTTTTTTGTTGATTTGTTTCCAGAAAATCAGGTCACATATTATGGGTTTTACAACAAATGACAGACATTAGAGAGTACTGAAAAAAAATGGACTCTTTTGAAGAAGATGGTCTCGAGGAAGATGTGGTTTGAGTGTTGAGGAACAAGATTTTTTGGGGTATTCATGTCATTTCACCATGTGGGACCCATATCTGAAATTCTGAAAAGTTAAAAAATGGGTTAGAAAAATAACTTTTAAAAAAGAGGTTAGTTTTGTCTCATCAAAAACTTTTTAGGTTAGAAATAACAATTTTCCATAAAGAACCACACTAATATGAAATGTTTGTTTAGTTGATCAGCTCAATCATTCTAACCAACATGCCTATGTGACTCAAATCATGCATCAAGTAACATAAAAGTTGCATGATATTGTTAATTTTGTTGAGATGTCGTGATTTAATGGTGTGTATATGTGTTTTATTTTATTTATTTATTAAGCAAAATTTAAAATTTAAAAGCGTATTAGTCAAATGACTCGAATCTAACAACTCAATCATCAAGGAAGATTGATATAAGTGAAGTACATATCTCATTCCCTCATTTTTCTCTTAGGCCGCGTCCACCTCAGGTGAAACGTAAAAAATCAATAGTAATCTAAAAAATGGGATTTATTTAATTACGCTTGTTGTTGTTTACTTGTGCTCCGTACTTGTATTGACATGTAGGACCCACCTCCAAATGTGTAACAAATAAACACAAATTGATTAACTAGCGGAAGGTGATCAATCCAATTGCATATGAAAATTACGTGAGTCTCACTAACCACTATGTTTACCTTTACAGATATTGTTACTATTATAGTATGAGAATTATAAATCTGTTACATTTACATTTACTGTTATCATTACCATTTAATATAAAAGGTAATAATAACAACAAAAGTGACAGATTCATAATCCTAAGTAAACGTGATCAAAAGCAATTCAATTACATTTGCAATTGAGACCCGTTATGATTGATCCATCAACGGAATTCAATTCAGATTACACCAATTTTCACGGATTGATAAACGTAGTCTTAATTAAATGTTTCATCATGTGTCTTATCGTCAACAATGATATTTTGATATTTTGTTATTATTTTTAAGTGGTAATTAACATCTTATTAACTAAATTATATTCAAATTCACAATGTATTTCTTAAACGGTATTCCTTAGAAATTTTAAATGCTTATTTTGAGATGTAATTCTAAGAAAAGGAGGATGGTGCTCATTTAAGTTAATCCAGCAACAAAACGTGGTGTGAAAAGCACACAATTGATTCCACATGTAAGAATTTGACAATTTCGCCACAAACTTGTATGCTGACGTGAGACCACACGTCACGTGACCAATTTCAAAAATACAATTGAGTGGACCCAAATTTTGTGCATTAAAGAAACAGTGTACCAATTTTTTGAATGAAAGACGTACGGACAGAAGACATTGACAACCGTGCGCTACGAACCAACTACCTCCTCACGATTAAATCCAAAATATGCTTCTTTTGTTTTCTTTCTTATTTTTTCTTTTTGGCAAATTACAAATTTTTAATTTACAATTATACTCTCCAAATTTTTAATCCTTTACGCCCTTAAATTTTTGTAATTGTTAAAATTTTACTTCAAATTTATAGTGGTAGAAATTAGATTTCCAAAATGAAAAAAAATTAAAATTTTGAACTTGAATAATTGTTACAATTTCTACAATTATGTCAGTTTAATGATTAAATTTTAATGTTGTTATAAGTTTGAGAGTTAAATTTTTACTATTGAAGATTTGATGGTATAATTTCAACTACCACCATTCTTTATGAGTGATTTTTGTAATTTACTTTTTTTTTCTTTACGACAATTTAATTTAGTTGAGGAAAGTGGAATTGTGAGCTTCACTTGTTGTTTGGTTAAGGATTTCATTGGTCTCACGATTTAAAACACATCAATTTTATGTATATTAATTCCTTATCTTGTGAGTTTCAAAAGTTCACAATTTCTCAAACTTCACACGTTCTTGGAGTAACCCTACTATTAGTCTCAAATGCACCTAAAAGGTGTGTTTGGAGTGTTAAGTTGAGTTATGAAGTCTGTGTTTAAGTTGCAAAGTTGTAAGATGAACTTTTTCGATAAATATGCAAATTAGATGAAGAGAAAAAGATACAATTCTCCAATAAATGTGAGGACTTCAATGATAAACACTAACTAGTATGAGATTCTAATTAATATTAGTTAATCTCCCATTACTACTAATAGATTCCACTTTATTTAGTTTTAATAGCATACAATAAATAGTTGTAATATACAAAATTTTCCATGCCCTTGTAGTTGTACAAAATTAATGATTTGTTTACTTTAAGCCACGTGGCAGCCACATTATGGAGCAGGCATATTCGACGGATCTTCTTGCCATAGCCAAATAATAACAACGAATCTTCATACTGAATTTTTTAGAATATAAGGTAGTTGTTTGCCATTTTAACAAATAATTTGTAATTTGATCATTTCTTTTCTAATGAGCATAGTGCTATTTTGGTAAGTCCAAGGACCAAAACCTTAGACCTACAATTGAAGTTATTAATATCGTTATAAAAAAAAAAAAAAGCACTTTTTGATTATTAGATTTTAAATCTATATTTAATTAAAATGTTATGCGTTTAGTTTTTAAGTTTTGAGTTTTATTTTAATTACTATCTAGATTTTACAACGTTACAATAGTTTTGTTTTAATTTAGTCCATAAATTTTTAAATTTACACTTTTAACCTAAATTTTTCACTAAATACTCACCTTCAGTGTCATCATTTTAAAATTATTATGAAGTGAAATTTTAAAATTAATTTTAATAGTGATTGAAAAAAGTGGTGAAACCTAATTAATTAGATTTCCTTAATTCTTTTAAATTAATTAATAGACAATTAACAATAAAAACTAAAATTGAGTATTTTGTTGAAAATTGATGGTAAAAGTGTAAATCTTGAAACTTTGAAACCAAATTGAAAAAAAAACTCAAATTTCAATAGTAAAATTGTAATATTTGAAACTTAGAGACTAAATTGAAATTATACTCAAAATTGAAGAACTAAAATTATAACAATTTAAAATTTATAAATTGTATAAACTAAATTTAAAATCTAGTTACAACAATATTTTTGGGAAATTGCTATTTCTGACCAAAAAAATTTTTGATGGGACAAAACTAACCTATTTTTTAAAAACTTATTTTTCTAACTGCTTTTTCAACTTTTCAGAATTTCAAAGATGGGTCCCCCATGGTGAAATGACGTGAATTGGTGTGTATTTAGGCATTCTGTCACTTTTCTGTCAACTCCTTCAACTTACGAGAACACATGAACCTACGGGAAAAATGACAGCAAGTAAAAAACGCATACAAAATTCTTTTTCTTTCTGATTTCAGACATTTCCTACACATATTAGACCTTATCTAGCTGAAAATTTTGAATTTTCTTTTCCGTTTATTATTGCTAACTATTCGAAAACCTAAATTTCCAGAAATCAACGTTTCAAATAAATTCTTTGTGGGTTTATTTCCATAAAATTAGGTCACATAGGATGAGGACATAAATCAGAGAGTACTGTAAAAAAAGACTCTAGTGAAGTGGTCTCAGGGAAGAAGACAATCTGGTTTGAGTGTTAAGGAAGATTGTTTTTGGGTATTGACGTCGTTTCACCATGTGGGACCTATCTCTGAAATTTTGACAAATTGAAAAAGTGGTTAGAAAAATAAGTTTTTAAAAAAAGGTTATTTTTGTCCCATCAAAATCTTTTTGAGTTAGAAATAGCAATTTTTCATTATTTTTTTCTCCAATCATTTAATAATTATATATCACACTATCCGAAAACGTTTTATATATATAATTAACGTTTAATTTTTGTAGTCCTTTGTTTTTGCAATTTTTATAAAATTCACCCATTTCTCATCCTTATCCTTCTCTCTCTATGTATATATTTTTGAAAAGACATCCTTCTATAGTATTTGTTAGCTTAATACACAAATTAATATTTTGATGTGTCCCACGTGCATAAAATTCAACGTTTATTGTGTTACACTTTTACCATTTAACTTTACCATCATTTTTGGAAATTATTCCTTTCACTGTTGTCTGACTTTTATATAAAAATGAATAATTGGTGAGAGTTCAGTTGTTTATTAGCACTAAATGATAATTATAAAATGATAATAATTATTGATCGTGTTTAAATATAGTCAAATGAAACAATTTATTTATATATATAATAAAATTTTAAAGTTTATTAGTAATAGATACTGATAGATATTTATTATTGTCAATAATTAATGAATGTAGTCTAGCCATCGGTGTCTATCACTGATAGATGATGATATTTTGCTATATTTAAAAGTATTTCTAATTGTTTTATCATTTAAAATAATTACTCTTATATAATTATATATATATATATATATTTTAATAAAATTTCAAAAGAAAATCCACCCTTCATCAATAGATTGAAGTTTGTTAACTTGTTGAGCAATTATACAGAAAAGACATCATGTGTTTGAATTCTTTAACGTAACATCATATTAGAGTCAAAATAAGTATAAATAAAATAAGAGAAGACATTTAGACTTTTAAGAGAAAAGACATTTAGACTTTTATTTTTGGTGTCTAATATTAAAGTATTTAATCAATTATCTTATAATTTTTTAAAATTTACGAACCTATTAAATATAAATTTTAAAAGTTAGATATATATTAAACTTAAAGTTCAATTTTATATCTAATGAATTTATTAAATTTAACATTTTTAAATATATTATGAATTTATTAATCACAAAATTCAAAGTCAATAGACGTATTAGATATATAATCAAAATTCATGAACAAACTTGAAGGTTCAGAAACTAATTTTTTAATTTGGCAGTTTTAAAGTTTAAACGGACTTTTTAATCAATTTTTGTTAGAACATACATGAAAAACTTATAAAAATTAATTAGACTATAATGATTCGCCTTAGCAAGCTGACAGATCCAATCAAGGAAAGCTTCCCATAACACCTAATATTATATCTCGTTAAGTGCCTAAGAAACTAAATGATTTGCTACATGATTTTGGGAACAACTAATATGTTGGAATTGCTCCACCATCCCACCTGCATTCAACTCAAGAATCTTCTCCATAAAGAACCTCACAAACAGTAAAATTGGCCTCCTCCGCCCTCAACAATTGTATTACTGTCAGACTATCAAACTCCACTTTTATCGAATTAAAGCCTCAAGATGCAACATCCTTTATTCATTGGTCATAGCCCACACCTTAACAAGCAAAGGATCATACTCCCCATACATGTGTTTGCACCTCGACCTCTAAACTGACCTTTATGATCACACAAACCCTCCCCCAATAGCTCCCACCTCATCATCTTGGCGCCATAGGATAGAGACAAGACTTGGGGAGGGGACTAAGCCATCTTGGAGGCACCACTTCTTGCCGAGGCCTTATCCCATCTTGCACTGCTCGTACATGCCCCTTGAACTCATAAACAAAACATTAAATGGAATCTACCAACAAAGGAACTGAGACACTACATCTACGCAACACCACTTGGTTATGTAAGGTTCAGATCTGCCACAATGTCACGAGCAACAAATTAAGATCTCTCCAACTATCGTGCTCACACACCCAATCTAGCTGATTAATTGATGTCCTAGAGTCTCTGTTGCATAAAACATATTTAAACATTCAATACAATTTTTTAATCATGGTTAAATGTCATAATAAGTTAAATTATGATCACCTTGAGAATTTTGATGTGTATGATTAATTTCTCCATTTCTCATTTGGTGGCTGGAATATTTTACATCTGAGTTCTTTTCTTTTCTTTTTTTTTTTTTCGTTATAAATTTATTCAACGTTTTTTTTCTTCTTTTGGTGCGTTCAATAAATTTCTTTTTAGTGAATAAGGTTGGCTAGATCTCATTTTTTATTTCTTAGACTAGATCGTCTTTTATTTTTTTTTTTGTTTTTTTTTTTTTTTAATTAAAACTAAATCATATTGATTAATGATTAAACCTCTTATTTATGTGATATTCCCCATATCTTTAATTAATATTTTAAATCATCATCATGAGTTGGTCCTACCTTAATGGTCAATAAAGACGAATAGTTTAATAAAAAAATTTGAGAAATATGTTTAATCTATAATTGACACTTTCTTAAAATTTAATACCCTAGGGTCGCCTAAGTTGTTAGTTAAAATTAGTTAAGGTGCATGTAAATTGGTTTAACTACTCAAATATTAAAATTTAAGAAAAATTATCTTTTTTTTTAGAAAATAGGAATGTTTAAATTATAAGTTTTCAAAATGTATCTTTTTAGTCCCAAGGTTTTAAGAATAGATATGTTTGGTCCATGTCTCTAAATTTTCAAAATGTATATTTTTAGTCTCCAAATTTTGAAAAATAGACTTAAAAGATACTTCAAATAATTTATTATTATTATTGTTTTAAATAATTATATGGCATTTTATATTAGAAGAAAATTACTCTTCCCTCTAAAATTATTTTTAAAAATTAAAAATAATTCAAAATCCTTTTAAACTCATTTTAAAAAAATGAAAGAGCTAGAAAAGTACATTTTTGTTTGAGAAGTCATATACCAAAATTTGAGGACTAAGAAAAATGAAAAATTTGGGAAAATTTGCAATAGATCGCAGTAGACTACTATATGTGTCTATCATCACACAAATAGATATAGATAGATATAGATAGTAGTTTATCCTGATTTATCATAGATAGACAATAAATTTTGCTATATTTATAAATATTTGGGTTAATTTTGTATATTTGAAAAAAAAAATCTTAAAATCTTAAAAGTTGAACTTAAAATAATAAAAATTAATAATAATGAGGTGTATAAAAAAAACGAAAATTTCCAAGGCGACTACTCCTGCGCCAAAATGTTTATGTTATCTGAATAAATTTGAAAATATATCAGGAATATTAGAAACAAAAAGAAAAAGAAAAGTCCAACTCCTCGGCTTTCTAAATATAACTGTTGTTTTGCTTGTTTTGTTGGCATGTAGAGCCTAGAGCGCGAGATCGTTCTCTCTCGAAGAATCTGTGTCCAAAATTGCAACTCGCTCCGTCTTTCCCTTTCTGTGAATCAATTCATTCGTGTTCTTCAAGGAGCAGTGCCATGGATGATTCTTCGAAGAACGACGATAGTCCCCGAGTTCTTAAAGTTCTCGAAGCTCTCAAACAAGCTTCTCATGAATTGCAATCACATCCAAGTCCTCGTTCCGACGAGTTCAATTCTCCCGCCATTAAAGCTCTGCTCGAACTCGAGGTTGAATCCGACAAAATCCTTTCCAGTGATCCAAATCTCTCTACTCTCTCTCAGCACCTCGCGGATCTCAAATCCTTGGTGGATACGCTTCAGAAGTCCAGAGGTTACAGTCTCAGGTCGTTCCTCACCCGCCGTTTCGCGACGAATTCCGTATCTCAAGTTGCTGGTTCAATCGAATCGGAGATTCAAGCTTGGATTGACCGTAAAAGTTTGGAGACTCTGGTTCGAGCTCTTAAAGAGCCTTCAATCGATGAGAACGAATCGATTAAATTACTGACTCAGTTTGAGAATCGACTCGCTCAAGGTTTCAACCGTGAGTTACAGGATCTCATGCTTAAATCGAAGGTCTTTTCGTTACTTGAATCGATTGTTTGTAACCCTAATTTCTCGAAAACGGTTCGGGAGCATTCGGCGTACGTGATTGGGGCTATGGTCCGTTTCAATAAAGACGTATTCGTCGGTCAAGTACTAATGGGACCGACAATTCATGCGCTAGTTCAAATGGCTTCTTCTCACTCATTAAAAGTCCTCTGTTCTCTGATCAGATTGATTAGGTCTCCGCTGGTGGAGGAAATCGAATCAAACGGCGATATACCTAAAGTAATAAGCTTATTGAATTGTCAAGACCTGCAAATTAGGGTTTTAGCGATGGATTGCATTGTTGAAATTGGCTATTTTGGCCGCAAAGATACTGTAGATGCTATGCTGGAAGAGGACTTGATAGACAGGCTTGTGGAGTTGCAGAGGTCGGAATTGGGCGGCGATTTGATCGGTTTGGGGAAACACACGGCGGAGGAGAGTAGAGAGGTGGCCGCCGGCGGGGTAGAGGGAGGAAGAGAAAGCAGAGAGAAGAAGTTCTTGGAGAGCCATCCATTTGCGAGCTGTGTGGCGAAGTTTGCTGTGCAATTGGAGGTTGGAGAAGGGTTGAGGAAGAGGGAAAAGAGAGCAATTAAGCCTGAAATTTTGAAGAGAGTTCGAAAAGCTTGTGTCTCTGATGCTGAGGCAGCCACCATAATTGCTGAGGTTTTGTGGGGTTCTAGTCCTTGATCTGAAACTATGACAAGATTGGATTGTGTTCTTGAATGGTGGATTGAAGAATCAGGTGCGTAAGTTCAAATTTTGTTTTGGGGATGCACATTCATCAATCCCTTTTCTATGTGAATATATAAATGTCATAGTTTCATGTTAGAATCAAATGTAAATCAAAGTAGTGTAATTAAAAATATCTTTTAGAGTTAAAAAAATTAGTTTTGTTTAGTGTAGCTTGTTGGAGCGAAGATTTGAACTTCTGAAAAGGGTTGAAATGGGTTCAAATGATGTGTATTTAAAATAATTTATTTAAAATAAATGGCATAAAAATGATAAAATTTTTAAAATGTGTGATCCATTTTTAATTAGTTAGCCTATACAGATTGTATTTAATTTTTGGATTTAGGATTTGTAATGATTACTTTATAGTTTGAAAGGGTCTTTAAAGTGAATGTAATTCTATCGTTTCAAAATTGACATCATGAAATCAATTAGTATATAACTTAATCAATTAAACTTATTCAATTTTAATTGTGGATTACTCGATTGAATCAATCAAGTGCATAATGTTTTTGCTTAATAGTATTTTTACTTTTGTCACTTTAATTGATTTGTTAAAGATTCTCGTGAAGAAATCTCAACTTTACAAGCATCTATTTTGCTACAAACTTTGTAAACAAAGGTCTCCCTAGAGTATTTTAGTTTAAATAATAAAAAAACTTATTAAATATTTGAGATGTGACTATCTTATCATGTCATGAAGAGAACATTTTCGGGCTATGAAGTTTTGGCCAGGTTTCATTTGAATCAGCGAGTTTTCAAATTCAACCATTGCATTTATGGGGTTACATTTAGTAGCATTTTTTGATTTTTGATTTTTGATTTTTTCTTTTTGTTAGGGAGACACTTTCACTAGTAATTTTATGATTGATGACCTGTCCTCCACAAATGTATAAAGTTTAACATTTTGCTTACATTAGAGTGTATTACTCTCTTTCTATAACATATCACGTTAGGGATGACTATTTCTATCGTCGCCTTAATGCGATGACTAACCGTATCACGATCTCTTCTTTTTTTCATTCAGACATAACAAATTGTGAGAAAAATGGAAAAACACAACAAATTGTATGCATTTTATAATGTATCGTATTAGAGATAGCTATGCGTAGTCCTAACGGGATGATTATCTTTATTACAATCTTATTTTTCTCACCTTAAAAACACAATTGTGAGAAAAATGAGGAAAACACAATAGAGAAATGAAATAGGTCATAGATATGACCATTTCTTAAGCAAAATGTTAGATTTCATACATTTGAGAGTGGTGGGTCATCAATTATAAACACGCTCGTGAATGGATCATCTGCACAAAAGCTCAGCATTTTGGTCCCTTCATTAGTTTGTTCATGGCTAAATTATACAAAATACCCATAAACTTTGTATTAAAAAATACCTTTAAACTTTCAATGGTTTCAAAAATACCCTTAAAGTCTAAAAAGCAATTCAAAATATCATTGCCGTTAGTTTTGGATAGAAACCACTTGTGTTTTGTTTAAAAAATACCCTCAAACTTTAAAAAGTGTAAAAAATACCCTCGAACTTTGAAAAGTGTAAAAAATACCCTTACTCTTACTATATGAACACAAACCGTTAATACTCATTTCAAATATCTTTGAACTTTTAAAAGTTGCACAATACTCTTAGCCTTGCCAAAATAACAAAAGTTAAAAAATGCTCTTACTGTTAATATAGTAATAAATTTGTTTGAAATTTTCTTAAGTTTGAAAAGAATGAAGTTTAAAATAAATTATATAGATATTCTTTTTTTTCTTATAGAAACTATAATTTATCCAATTATTACACCAATTTTGCAACAACAAAATATAAACCATAACTTCAAGTTATAGCATAAAAATCCCACAAATACAAGTTATAGCATAAACCATAACTTCAAGTTATAACATAAAATCTCATAAAACGCCAAAAATATAAATCTCCCCTTAAATTTATTGATAACTTGTAGAAATACAAATTATTGTGCTTTTTATTTGGAATAATTAGAGTAATTTAAAAGATGACGCATGAGTTTGAGAAGGAAATAATGTAAAATGAGTAACTTTATGTTCATAAATGTTACAAAAACTTTTATCCTGAAAATTTATGAGAGTTGTAAATTTTTTAATGTAGGATTCAATGAAAAGAAACAAAAAATGACTAAGGACAAGAAAAGATGCTGTACAGATCGAGGCCAAGCCAATATTATTGATCAACACGTCGAGGAACTCAGCGTCGCGAAGAAAAGAACAGATAGACGCAAGGGGGTTGTGACTATCGTGTCAACATACAAGTGGATGACTGATTTGACTAAGCCACGACAGAGCCAATGAATTTGTGACATGAAGGACTCTGCGCCAGCAGAGCATGGAATTAAATGCAAAAGTGTCAGCTGAAAGTTATGAGGATCACTTTTTGAATGCTTATAAATAGCCCACAAAAGCTCAACACGAAAGTTACACTAAAATAGTTGGTGAAAGCTCTGCTCAATCTCCCTCACTTCCACCTCCATCTTCAACCTCGAGCTTTTCTTTGAGAAAATTTTGAGTGAGAGCTTAGTTTTGCCTCTCGAAAAGTGAGAATCCATTTCCTCATCTTGTACAAATATATCAAGTAGCATCCATCTCAAACCTCCAAGAAGCAAGACGTTGCCATTGGTGGCTTGACATTATTCATTTCATATTTCGCTTTCATTCCCAAACTTTCATATTTGTATTGAGATCGTGATATCGAAAGATCCACATTTATCTTTAATATAAATTTGATCATTCCATAATTCTATACATTTTTATCACGCTCATTTTCTATTATGGGTAACTAAATTTCTCAATGGGTTGAGTGGATGAAACTAACATTTTTCAAAGTTTTGCTTAAGTTGCATTCATCTTGTTTAAATGCTCAAAACCTTGCATGAATCTATCAAACAAATAGGTTTAAGTAAGTATAATCAACTGCTTGAGAGAGTAAGTGATTAATAATTTCATTTGAACAAGAAGAGAGTTAGCTTTAGAGATAAAGTTAACCTTTTGTCTAGAAGAAACTCTGCATGCGTCTTAGAGATAAGATAAATGTGACGTCGAAGCATCGAAAGATGAATTCTCAAATCTTAAGAGTTAAGACATGAACAGCCACTCAAACAACACTTAGGAAAATGTTAGTGAATTTTTCTCAACCCTACTTTCTCCATTGAATTTTCTACATCAACATCTGTTGTTTGGTTGTATTTGTACTTGACATTTTTCCATTCACCATTCTCCACGCATCATCATCTTCTATGTCCATCCATTCATTCACATATTTGTATATTCATTTGTAAGTAATTATTGTAGAGAGATTCTTCAACACATTCAATTAAAACGCATTCTTTTGTATAGCAACCCACATCAAATCAACAAAAAGTTCTTAACATAAAATTTTCTCAAATCCCTGAGTTTGACCCTGGATCCCCAAGAAACCTGTTATAAATTTGCACTTGGATTTTTAACGGAAAAACTTGTATTTCATTGAACAAGAACTCTCTACATTTTCAACGCGACATAAGACCAACTTAACACTTCATTCCTTAATCCTTAGGACTCACCTTCTTATGTATATTTTACCACATATGCCCTTTCTCTAGCTTCCCCAAACTTTTATTTAATTATTTTTCATTTTTGTATTTCTCTCATTTCTCCATATTTTCAACTTCCATTATTTCGAATCTAAAAAGCTGTCTCTATTGCTTAGGATCCATTAGGTTTACGCATATTAGTGGTCTAAATGTTTTTAGTTTTAGAAAATTATTATAAATAGAAAAAATATCAAACTATTTATAAATATAGAAAATTTACTATCTATCACCGATAGACCGTAATAAACAACAACGATAGACGTCTATTGTTGTCTATCGCTGATAGAAACGTCTATCGCTGATAGACAATGAAATTTTTCAATGTTTGTAAATAGTTTGACTCATTTTGCTATATTTGAAAACAACCCTTAAGTTTTTGGCATTCTTAAATAACATAATAATAATAATTCTTTTGGTTTACGCATGCTTTATCTCATAAAGAATGAGAAAAAAAACAAGGATAAATGGAAATGAACCAATAATTAGTTGACACAAATGAGACCATCATATTAAGGACTCCATTCTTTTGAATCATTTGGGTCATCAACTTCTGTGACTAATTGGTAATAGTGTTTAGGGTTGGCAAAAAAAACCCGTGGCGCCCCGCCTCGATTGGGTTGGGGAATCCTCGATTTGACTGGGGATAGGGGTTAAACTGGAGACATTCTTTAGATACCCGCTTGTGGAAGGGGGCAGGGACGGGGATGGTATCACAGCCTCGGCCCCAACCCCGCTCTCGTCCCCGATTTATCCCTGAACACCCATTTATATATATATATATGTCTCGCTCTTGCTCTTGCTACCTCGCTCTCTCTCAGTCTTGCTCTCGCTCTCGCTCTCACTCTTTCATAGTCTCTCTCTCTTTCAGTCTCTCTCGCTCTCGTAATCTTGCTCTCACTCTATCTCTGGGAATGGGTCTCCGCGGGGACCTGTTTCCCCGACAAGGAATCCTCGCCCCCGTCCCCACCTATAAATGGCGGGGACGGGGATGGGGCTGAGGGTAAATTCCCCCCACGGGGAGGGGACGGGGAACCCCTACCCGCCCTGCCCCCATTGCCAACCCTAATAGTGTTTACTCATTGTGTGTTCTATTTTTTTTATCTTATATCATTTTTGTGAAATTAAATTTGAAAAAAAAAAAATTAAACCCAAAACTACGAACATGGTGGTGTGAGGGGGGGGGGCATGCCAGGGCCAAGGGTGGAGCAACCATGCCACCATTGTCATCTATGGCAGATGCACCGTAAGTTTGATTGAAGCAATATAAAAAATACACCAAACCACGGTGGTTGCGAGACTTCAAAGCAGAAAAGAGGAACTGTAATTTTCATCCATTGCATTCTCATTGCCATTAAAATTTATGATATATGTATTTTATTGATTGATTAGTTGATTTACAAGGTATAATACACAGCTAAATATACATAAATTGTATGCTAAGTAAGCAAAGTCTAAATCTAGCCTAAATTAATGATAAATTACAACTTCAGGATATTCATATATGGTAACGCTCTCCCTCAAACTCAAGGTGGTAAAATGGAGACCCAATTTGTGAAATAACTGAATGAAACGACTAGGTGACAAAGCCTTCGTGAAAATATCAACAGGTTGTTTTGTAGTAGAGATTGGTTGTTAGATGAGAGTGTTGCTTTGAAGATGATGACATATGAACTGACAGTCGTTTTCAATATGTTGAAAGACATCATTGTGAGCAATATGGATAACACTATATCACAATGGAGTGAGCATTGAAAATGTGTTATCTTGCTTAATTTGAGGTTCTTCATGTATTTTATATGTTTATTTGGTTATTTTGTTCGTTTCGAGCACCTAATGGGTAGAACATGACATTAACAATGAAATGGAGCTAACATAGGCTGAAACAGATTGCATCAATCAAAAAATAAAAGGCCAAAATTACCAAAATGCCCTGCAGGCATAACATTGCGGTGCTAATCATAGAATGGAAGAATTCTACGCAAAACGCACAGCGGTGCGATGCTCCAAAGAAATTTTGTGTTTGATTTCGCGATATGAAGAAGACCCAACAAGTGAAAATCAAGATTGATTGGAAAGGAAATAACAATATAGGAGTTTGAACATAGAACCTCTTGAACCAACCTCCTTTGATACCATAAAATCTTTCACATAAAAAGTGTGAAATGATATTTTCTCATTACATTATTTTTAGGCAATTTGGCAAGTAGGTGGTGGAACTTCATGACCACTAAGAATGCGTCATTAGGGGACATATGACTTTTAGACACTAAGCTTGGCTACATAATAAGCATCTATTTTCTCTTAATATTTATAATATTTTCCCTTAGATATCTATTATATATATGAAATATGCCTCTAGGAAAAAACCAAATGGGAAAAAAAATCCTAGCGAAGGAAAAAAAGTACATATTTTATATAATCTAATACTTTTAAAAGAATACAATTACTTGAGATCTCTGAGTCGCCGCATTCCAATGTTCTGCACCAATTGTTCAAAGATTGCGGTAATGCTTTTGTAAATATGTTTGCCATGTTATCCTTCGAACAAATTTGGTGAAATATGCTTTGTTCTATCTTCTTTAATATATTCTCCTTTGATTTGGGCTATACATGTTGTGTTGTCTTCATATAATGTTGTTGGAGGATTTTTACTAGAAGACAAGCCACATGTTTCACTAATGTGTTGAGTTATTGATCTTAGCTATACACATCCTCTACTAGCTTCATGGATTGCAAAAATTTCAGCATGATTTGAGAAAGTAGCTGTTGTGGTCTGTTTCACTGATCGCCAAGATATAGTTTCTCCACATGTGAACAGATAACCTGTTTGAGATCTAGCTTTGTGTGGATCAGATAAATATCTAGAATCTGCATAACCAACTAAATCAAAATTTGATTTATTTGAATAAAACAAACTCATATCGATCGTCCCTCGGAGATAATAGAGTATATGCTTAATTCCAGTCCAATTTCTTTTTGTTGGAGAAGAACTGTATCTAACTAATAAATTTATTGAAAATGCAATATTTGATCTTGTATTATTAGCAAGATACATAAGTGCACCAATTGCACTAAGATATGGCTTCAGGACCAAAAAGTTCTTTATTATTATCTTGAGATTGAAATATATCTTTCTTCACATCTACTGAATGAACTTCCATTGGAATATTTAATGGATGTGCTTTGTCCATATAAAATATTTTAAAAATTTTTCCTGTATAAGTTGACTGATGAACAAATATCCCATTGGCTAAATGCTCAATCTGCAATCCAAGGCAAAATTTTGTGTTTCCGAGATCTTTCATCTTAAATTCTTTCTTAAGATATTCTATTGCCTTTGAAAGCTGTTCAGGAGTTCCAATTATATTTAGGTCATCAACATATACTGTTATAATAGCAAATCATGACTGTGATTTTTTTATAAAAACACATGGACATATTGGATTATTTTGATATGGTTCTTTCAATAAATATCCACTCAGGCGTTTATACTACATTCCTCTTGATTGTTTCAATCCATATAGTGATCTTTGTAATTTTATTGAATATAGTTCTCGAGAACTTGATTTATGTATTTCAGGTATCTTAAATCCTTATGGGATTCTCATATAAATGTCATTATTAAGAGATCCATATAAATATGTTGTGACTAAATCAAGAGATCCATAGGATGCATGTCCAAATTTTCATACACAATTACACCAATTAAATATCTTAATGTAATTGCATCCACCACTAGAGAATATGTCTCTTCATAATCAATACCAGGTATTTGTGAAAAACCTTGTGTAACTAGTCTTGCTTTTTATCTTGTAACCTCATTATTTTCATTTCTTTTTCTCACAAATACCCATTTGTATCCTACAGGTTTGACATCTTTTAGTGTCCGGGCTACTGGACCAAAAACTTGACATTTTGAAAGTGAGTTTAATTCTGCCTCGATTGCTTCTTTCCGTTGAAGCCAATCTTTTCTATGTCGATATTCCTGAACATATTTTGGCTCATGATCCTCATTTTCAGATATAATATCAAGTGCAACATTATATGCAAATATGTTATCAATAACTATATTAGTTCGATTCCATCTTTTCCCTGTCATGACTAATTTATTGAAATCTCATTATTATCTTTAGGTATTTCACATTCTTCATTAATTGTATTATTAGTCATGTCCTGAGTTTCTTCATCGATATTTACATCCTCAACCAAGTCTTTTTTACTACGTTATTTTTCTTTTCCGAGGATTTTTATCTTTGGAACTTATTGGTCTACCATGCTTATGGCGTGTTCCAGACTCATTAATGATAACTTGTTGTGTTGGGATATCAATTTTTGATGGAACATTTGCAACGGGTATGTGATTTTGTTGCTTTCTTTGCATCTATAAATGCATCTGGTAATTGATTTGCTATATTTTGCAAATGAATTATTTTCTGAAGTTCAAGTTCACATTGATTTGTACGGGGATCTAAATGAGACAATAATGATGCATTCCATACAATTTTCTTTTCCAACTTCTTAATTCCCCCCTTAATGTTGAAAAATTTGTCTCATTAAAATGATAATCAGCAAATTGTGCAGTAAATACATCACCCGTTAGGGGTTCAAGATATTTAATGATTGATGGAGAATCATATCTAACGTATATTCCTAACCTTCTTTGAGGACCCATCTTAGTACGTTGTGGTGGAGCAATTGGAACATATACTGCACATCCAAAAATTCGCAGATGGGAAATATTAGGCTCCTAACCATAAGCTAATTGTAATGATGAGTAATTATGATAAGCTACTGACAATTAGCTTATGGTTAATGAGTGCAAGTGACACAACATGCAAAATACCATGTCCCCATATAGATGTAGAAAGCTTAGCTCTCATAAGTAATGGTCCAACAATTAATTGTAGACGTTTTATAAATGATTCTGCTAAACCATTTTGTGTATGAACACGAGCTACATGATGTTCAACATTTATCTCAATTGACATACAATAATTATCAAAAGTTTGGGATGCATATTCACCAGCATTATCAAAACGAATGGTCCTAATTGTATAATCAGGAAATTGTACTCTTAACTTAATTATTTGAGCAAGTAATCTTGCAAATGCAAGAGTTCGACTTGATAATAAGTACACATGTGACCATCTACTAAATACGTTTATTAATAGCATACAGTATTTAAATGGTCCACTTGGTGGGTTAATAGGTCCACATATATCACCATGAATTCATTCTAAAAAATGCAGGTGATTCAGTCCCCACTTTAGCTGGTGATGGTCTAATTATTAATTTGCCTTAAGAGCAAGTATCACATAATAATTCACTAGATTAAAGAATCTTCTGGTTCTTCAATGAGTGTCATAGATGACCTAATCGGTCATGCCAAATTGTAAATATATCTGGATTCATGAACTTCAGGTTCATTGTTGTATATGTTTCAATGACTCATGTATGAGTATAATATAATCTAGAAGATAAAGCAGACAATTTTTCCAATATATGTTTCTCATGTGAGACAGTAGATATGATATAAAGATATTCTATCTGATTTTTTCTATCAGTCTCAATATGATAAACATTGCAACGTATATCTTTAAAACTTAATAAATTTATCTTTGATTGACTAGAGAACAATGCGTTGTTAATTGTAAATGTTGTTACTCTAGGCAAAATAATATTTGCTTTTTCAAATCCTTCAATCAAGTTTGCAGAACCTGATATTGTATTGACTTTTGCTTCTAGCATTGTCAATTTGGAAAAATATTTTCTATTTGTAAGTATTGTATGTGTAGTTGCACAGTTTGCCAGACATAGATCTTCATTCTTCATTTTTGAGTTACTCAACATATGAAATTGTCTATGATTCTTCATTTAAACAAGATAATTACAATAAGAAAAACAAAACTTGAATTATAAAAGTTTTAAAAAAACATGAAAGATAGATAGACAAAACAAACAACACTAATTCTAAATATTCTCAAAATCAAAGGAAACACTTGCTATGTCATCATTTGTGCTGATTTTCTCTTCAGAAGATTTAAAGAAGTCAGCCACATCTACATTTGTCATACTTGATGGGTCAAATATATCATTATCCTGATATGCAAAATTTGCTTCCATATTTTTCCCTTTTTTAAAAATCAACTAGGTGTTTTGATGTACGGTAAACACGAGACCAATGCCTAGTCATCCCGCATCAGAAACATTTATGCTCATCATCTTTTAAATTTTTGTCTTGTGGAGCTTTTCCTTTATGATTATCATTTCGAGTGGTTCTTTTGAAATTTAGATAATTAGAACGACCACCACGAAAATAATAATTATTTCTTCCTCTGCCACAGTCACGGCCTCGACCATACCACGACCACGACCTCGATCACGATTATTAAAATTTACAGCATTCACTTCAAGGAATGGTGTTGTTCTAGTTGGTCGATATTCATGGTTCTTCATTAATGGCTCATTATTTTGTTCAGCCACGAGAAGACATGAAATTAATTCAGAATATTGTTTAAAACTTTTCTTTCGATATTGCTGCTGCAGAAGCATATTCGAGGCATGAAATGTAGAAAATGTTTTCTCCAACTTATCCGCATCAGTAATTTTCTCTCCGCATAACAACAATGTTGAACTGATTTTAAATAATGCGGAGTTGTAGTCACTTATTGATTTGAAATCTTGAAACCTCAAATGCATCAATTTCATAACGAGTTTTAGTAAGAATGACTGTCTTTTTATGATCATATCTCTCTTTTAAATTCTTCCACAAGATATAAAGATTTTTTATTGTTAAATATAAATCATAGCTTTTGCTTTTTTCTGAATGGATGTTATATTTTTCTCTTTAATTGTTTCTCCCAAGTTCATAGCATCTAGATGTATTTCAGCATCAAGCACCCACGACAAATAATTATTTTCATTGATGTCAAGGGCTGTGAATTCTATTTTTGTAGATTTGCCATGATAACACTATCACATAAAATTGTAGTTATATTAGTAATTTAATATATATTATATATGCAAAACAACATTTAATTTACTAATTATAATAAAGGAAAAATGACAAACCTTAAGAACCTACCTTCAACGGGAAAACAACAAGAGCTCGTGCTGATAACGTGTTGTAAAATTGAGGAGCACAAAAACCGAGTGATTATAATATTAAAATAATAAAATACATATAATAATCAAAGGAAATAAAATAACCAAATAAACTAAAATAAATAAATTAAAGTGGAATTTTATGACAAGTAAAAATCTTTCTAATCCTTTCTCTCCAATGTGTGTTTTTCCAACATCCACCAAATGCCACCATTTATAGACAATTTGGCAAACAGGTGGTGAAACTTCATGGCCACTAAGAATGTGTCATTAAGAGACACATGACCTTTAGACACTAAACAACTTGGCTACATAATGTACATCTATTTTCTCCTAATATTTATAATAACTATAATATATTTTTAGATTATTTTTAAATATAACAAAATAAATAATTTATTTCTAAATAAAGCAAAATATCACTATCTAAGATATCTAATCTATATAGTAATAAATGATAGTAGCTATAGTTATATTTAAATATTTATTAATTTTACTATTTAAAACAATTATCCAAAATGTCGGGCCTCGCTAACTGCCGAAGCCGTTCGAAATCAAAACTCACAGTCGGAATATTGCCGACTTCGATCGCCGCCCGGATACACTCAAGTTCTCCGGTTACCTTTCTGGAATGAGTGAGAAGCTACGATGGAGGCCGGAATCGTTCGGGTTCAAGGATCGGAGCGAAGCCTGAAATGGTGGGAAGACAATGATTAAGAAGTAAATGAGTCGAAGAACTAAGCAATTTCACCAGTTTAGTGCTTCGAACATGCAAATACGATGAAGCCTCATGATCGGACCAAATGCCTGAGTTGTAGTCCGACAATCCGGGCTGTCGCACCTGAATCCGGATGGCGCGCTCTCCACTGCCATATTCCAACGACATCGTTGTTGTCTTGTCTTGTCGTGTTCCTAGTCTCTTAATCTTCTTCTTTGTCCCTTTTCCTTTTTTGATTCTTCTTTTTCTTTTCTATTACTTTTCTATTCATCTCTTTATCATTAGTTTTACTTAAATCTCTCCTACGATTGCTATGATTGAGCTGGAATTCCCTGAATTTGAATTCTTGCATCGTGCAAATGAGTGAGGTTTTAGCTTTTGGTTCACTTTTCAGACAGACACACTGATAAGATTTCCATTATAATCGTTTTTTATAGTGCTTATGCTTTATCAGTTGTATTGACCCAATTATTGAAATTCCTTCCTTTTCCTGGTCCCACAAAAGGAACATGAACGCTTGGTTGGAGATTTGTCACTTTAATTTGTTGGCCTCTACTTTACTTTACGTTTCCTCTTTGAATTACAACATGGCACTCTTTTTCTGTTTAGTTTTACCTGTCGTGCAAGCTATTGAATGATGCCATGGTGGTATGCCCGGATTAGATGTAATATTCATTTGCTTTACGGATCATTAGTGTGGTTCTTTTCCAGCAATCTAGAACATACACATTTATCTGCTACTGTTACTCTAAAATTTTGTTCCGAGTCTATGCCTAGCTGCTTAGTGTTCTATGTTGAAGTTTTTGGCATTTTTGGGTTTAATAATATTCCAAAAGATCGCTATGTTGTGGTGAACCTAGCTGGTGCACTAGATCAAAAGTAGAGAAAGAGTTTCTCCATTTAGAAGTGCACTAATGGTTTATGTAGAAGTATGAGCCCCACAAATCATTTATTTAATCTGCCATCATCTTTCCAATTTGCTGATTGCATGATGAATCGACTGATGTTTACGTAGTTAGAAGTCCATGTTCTCCATAAATGGAGAATCTGGCATGAACATGAGTTATTGGAGGAAAAAGGGAAAGAGGATTGAAGGCATTTAGCGGCAAAAATAGCTCTGTGGGCACAAGTTTTTCATTAATCAATTGTGATGAAAATGTGTTGGAGATACAAGCTTGGGTTGCTTCTCATTCTCAGTGTCGTGATCATGTGGGTTTCCTCTGCTGAAGTTACCCAGGTAAGTTTCTCCCCTTGCCTTTACATGAACTGGCATTCGTTACCCTGATTTCAAGGTAGTGGGGGAACGATGTAGATAGTGTTCAATTTTTCACTAATGTTATTTCAACTTAAGTTTCTGAGCAGTTCTGTTTATATCACATCTGAATTCTGTACATTGATCAATCATAATGATACTTGAAAAGTATATAATAATATGGGTGACAGATTCTTTCAGCTTCTATTACAGCGATAATTGCTAAAAGTTTATTTCTAAGTTGGCTGACTCGAGGCCAAACCATTTTTCTCAGCTGCTAGTGGCATCTGGGAAGGTGGATTTCTGTAAATGGTAAAAGTATATTGTTAAGCTACAAAGACTGGCCTCAAGTATCTGTCTCAGTCATAACCATTGTATTGGTACTATATTTAAAAAGATTAGACATGCCCTCCGACATACTTTTGATTAGATTGCATTTATTTGTTTGCAATTGCTATATGAACATTTTTTTGGATTTTTGTTGCAATTTGTTCAATGTTCAATGCATTTTTTTAAATACCTTTTCATCATGGAGCTTCTGTTAAAGAAATTGGTGTTCTTGATAGCATTGAGACGAGCTTCTTCTATTTGATTAAAACTGAAAGTTGGTACGTAGTGAAGATGGCTAGTATCAACTATCGATTTACACTGGTAGAGTTTGTTTAGACAATGAGATTCATGTTCCCTCTTTATTATGTTTGCCTCAAGTTTACAATCATTCCTGACTTGTGAGCCCCTGGTATATAATTTATTGCAGTTGATTATACTCTTTTTTCAATGTACAGTTGAATTGTTATCTACGGCATGTTCAGTATATTACTTGAATTCTCAATCCGACTCATGCAGCAACTGACCAGTATGTTTTGACAGAGTATTTTTGCAGATTATGAGCAACCATTTGCAATATCATATGTTACAACATCACTTTTGATAGTTTATCTTCCAATAGCATTGCTTAAGGACTGGTTACTAAGTTTTTTGTACCGCTACAATTCTAAACAAGGTGCTGATCTCAGTGTGGTTGACCAATCCTCCGTAGAATTGCAGAAAAATGAAGTGAATCTTGCTTCTGAATTAGAACATCAAGGTCAGTTGAGTTGTAAAAACTGTACCATAGACGTATATAATAAGGATGAGGGAACACCATTGGTGGCTGTACATATAGGTAAAGAAAACACATTGAAAACTGACCGAAGGTTCACTGCAAAGGAAGTTGCTGCTTTTGGCTTTTGTGTTGCTCCAATCTGGTTTTTAACAGAGGTGAGAAGCTGATTTCATGATTTCTAGTTCTCATGGGCTTACACGTTTCCTTGGAGGGTCAGGTCTGACGTGTATGATATTTTTTATTCATGATCTATATAAGATACTAGTTTCAATGTCTTCAAAGTCTATCTTTCTTATCAAATTATGGTTTCAAACTCTATCTGAGATATTACTGCAGTATCTCCAAGCCATTGTTGTCATACTGTAAAACTAAAAATAAGATTATTTAGTGGTTCTAATTATGTTATACATAGGCACTTGTTGATAAAGTAAACTCACAAGCAGTGTGATGAGAAGATATTGCAATATTAAGGATATTTTACTATATTAAAAGATAAAGTGCATTGTCACGTGTCATTTTAGCTCTTTGGGATTTTTCTTCTTATGTTTTATTTTTGTTAAAAAATATATAATCAATTGCTAGGAAGAGGAAAGAAAGAGGACATTGAGAGAGGAAGAGAAGATCTTGGAAACGCACTCAATGTCAGTTATAAAATTTTCAAATCACTGAAAGGTCCCAAACGTGTTACAATGAACCGTTATTTATTGATAAAGATTTTGATTATAGGAATACTAATAGAGCTTGATGAAGTACCAAGTAAATTAGAGTCATGAATATTTTAGAGTAACATTATTTTATGTTATTGTCTTATTTTATTGCTTTTTTAAAGTCGGTATAAGAAAGGAAGCGTACATGGAAAACAAGGCATTTGTTCAATATAAGGCCAGGCCAGACTATGACTTAAAGCCATTGAAAATTTATTGTGATATATGCAGTACTTAACAAATGCTGCACTTGCACGAACAAGCGTTGCGAGTACCACATTGCTATCCTCCACTTCAGGGTTGTTCACTCTTTTGATTGGTGCATTGCTGGGTGAAGACACAATAAATATAATTAAAGTTGTCTCTGTTGTTGTTAGCATGGCTGGTGTTGCGATGACAACATTTGGGGAGACTTCAGCTGCAGATGAATTACAGAAAAATGCGAATGGGTATGCCAGTTCTCTACTCTGGCAAAAATTTAGACCATTCTCTCAGGACACGTTCTGAAATAAATGGTGGCATCCTAATTTTTGTTTATTCAAATTTTGGTTTTAATCTTGATAAAGTAAATGGGTACAACTGTCTTCAGAAATGAGAACCATGCACTTCTGGGGAATGTCTTTTCAGTCCTCTCATCAGTGACCTATGGCCTTTTCACTGGTTAGATATCTCAACTTCTCTTGTGATGAGCCGTTGACATCTACTAATCTTCAGCAAAGACATATTTGCCATATTCTGATTCATTTATACATCTTGTCTTGGATGCTGCAGTGCTTCTCAAGAAGTTTGCTGGAGGAGGACAAAATTTAGATATGCAAAAGCTATTTGGATGTATTGGACTTTTCACCTTTGTTGCTCTTTGGTGGCTCGGTAAGGGTAAAATTTTCTCTAGTTTAATGATCAAATGCCTCATTTATTTGGGTTGTTTTCAAATATAGAATAATGAGTCAAACTATTCACAAATATAGAAAAATTTTATTGTCTATCAGCGATAGACAACGATAAACGTGTATCGCTTGAGCAATAGAAGTCTATCGCGACCTCGCTGATAAACAGTAAAATTTTTCTATATTTTTAAATAGTTTAATATTTTTTCCTATTTATTTATTATTTTATCCAGTTTACTTTCTTTTTATCTCTGACTCTTAGTTTTATTTACTATTATTTTCCGGAAAGAGGGGGAAGAGGTATTATTGAAGGTAATTTCCGATCACAGTTACGGACAGTTGCTCTGTCCAAGAGGAAGAAAGATTTGTTTCAATATGTATATTATCAGGAATGATTTCATTATAGAATACAAAGGGGAGGACTATATTCTCCATAAGGCAAGGATTTTTCCCAAAAAAAAAAAGGTTGTTATTGGGTCCAGTAGTATAGCATGTTCCAGCATTCAGGTGCAACTTCAGGAAAGATAGAAAAACCCATAAACTTGGTCCAAATATATCTGACACTAATCTTGTATCTTTAGAAGAACCCAACTACATATTTCCTAATTCTATAGGAGAAAAAGAACTGCTTACATCGTATGCTAAAAAATACTTCCAAAATTTTCTCTTCAGTGTGGCCTCTGACTGCCATGGGCGTCGAACCCAGATTCACGTTCCCCCAGTCTGCTAATGTGGAAGAAGTTATACTTGTCAATGCTTTTGTTGGAAGTTTTTTGTCCGATTATTTCTGGTAATTATAGAAAAAAGCTTTTCAGTATAGATCTTTATTTTTATTTATTTATTTATTTTTGATGTGTGTGCGTTTGTGTGTGTTCTGCATTTTATTTAATTATATCTATTTTTGTGTCTCCTGATTTATAATTTTATGGTGCACACAGGGCTTTGGCTGTTGTTTGGACTTCCCCTCTGGTAGCTGCTCTTGGTGTTTCCCTTACTATACCTGTTGCAATGTTGGAGGATATGGTCATCCATGGCCGGAAATATTCTGTAGTTTATATCATTGGGTCAGCTCAGGTATGTAATTTGATTCCATCAAATGAGCTATCACTAAGATTCCGTTTGGTAACTGTTTCATTTTTGGTTTTCTGTTTTTGAAAGTTGTACTTGTTTACTCTCAATTTCTTACGACAGTTTTCATGTTTCCTAAGTAAAATAGTTCTTTAAAAATAAATAAATAAATAGAAGAGTTAGTCTTAGCCAAATTCCAAAAACAACAAAATTTTAAAAACTGTTTAATCTAGTTTTCAAAACTTGGTTTGGTTTTTAAAAATATTGGTAGAAAATAGATAAAAAGCAAAGAAACATATAGGTGGATGAGATGAGTGTTTATATGCATAATTTTCAAAAACTAAAAACAAAAAATCAAAGGGTTTCAAATGGTGCATAAATGGGTGAATTATCTTTTTTTAGTTCACAATTACTAGTTTTCTCAATAGGATTTAAAGTTTGAACCATTGGATGGATACTAAATATAATTTTTATTGTTGATAATGACAGTATAGTCCTGATATATTCTTTGCCCTGTTTTATATGGTATCCTTGGGATTCTTACCGACCACTAGTTCAAGTTCTTTGCAATCAAATACTTCAATCAACTTCCTAAAAAAAATAAAAGTAAAAATAAAAATAAAAATAAATAGAAAAAACTTCAATCAACTTTTTAATAGTTAACTATATTCAGAATGTTTAAGCATTTGGAACCTCCACTTTGTTTATCATCATTACTTGTCTAAATGAAATAGTTTAGGACCACCCTTCGTTTTCTTGTTCTTTCCTTCTCTTCTCTTTTGAGAAAATTAGTAATCCAATATTGAGAACACTAGACTATAAAGAAAGAGCGGGAAGACAATAACTTATTGACTTCATTAATTATAATATATAACTACACCCGATTGAGTAGATCTTCGCCACTAGGGTTGGTAGCAAAAATTCTTTAAAAATAATAATGGAAGAGAGAGAGAGAGAGAGAGAGAGAGAGAGAGGTTGGTAGAAAAAATTAGATCACTTTGAGAATAAAGGTTTTGTTTTGAAAAAGAGAGAAATGATGGAAGTAAAGAACGGTGATTAATTGAGAAGCTTAAACAGACAGGGAGAATTTTGAAACGTCCATTCAAATGGGATTAGAGAAATCCAATTATTATAATTATTATTATTCTTTTGATCAATTGTTCTTATTGTTCTTTTATCTTTTACTAATTGAGAAGAATTAGAAAAAGAAAATGTAACAGTTCCAAAATTCGATCCCCCCCACAGTTATTGTAATGAAAGACAAAAAAAACACAGTAACAATCTGCACTTTTAAGAGAAATTATTTGTTAAGATTGGAATAACTAGACTAGCCGAGCTTATAATGATGAAATAGGAGAAACAAATAATTATCACTTAAGTATATATCTGAAGGTTTAGTAGACTGTCACATCAAATAATTTTTTGATGCACCTTTAGGATGTTTCTTTTAACCCCCAAAAAAAAAAAATTTAGATGCAATTCAACATTTTGTTTGTTCAGTGTTTGCATCTCAAATTATTCATTACTTCCAAGTGTTCCCTATATTCTCATTCATATGATGTCAACTTGGTTTGTTGATATAGGTATTCTTGGGATTTGTAATAGCAAATCTTTCAGATTGGTTCTCTCAAAACTTTGCATCCAAGGTGTCAAGAACAACTTCTCAACTGCAATCACTTTCTTTCGAACCTCTATGATGTATGTTTCGCACACTTTCTTTCAAAAGTGATTTTTTCCCCGACTGCTCCGTGAGAATGCAATATATCAATATCCCATAATCCTAATTTCTAGAAAGAAGTGGCGATGGATTCATAATCGTTTCCGCCCGCTTTGGTTGACAGTGTTGCAAGATAATGTGTGTTGTTTTTAACGCCACATCTCATTTTAATTGGTCAAAAGCTTTGGCGTAGAAGGTCAATTAATTTCTCTGTTGGATCAAAAGTTGATGGATTTGCAATGGAATTGTGATATTTAACTTGTTTAGCTTCTGGTGTTCCTTGTTGATTGGTCTGATGGTGAAACAGGTCTTGTTTTGATGCAGTTTCTTTGGACTGATACCATGAGACAAAATGCTTTTTGGCAACTTATAGTCAAGGTTGGAAAGCCATCTGACAAGACCTTAATCAATATAATGGGTTCTTCTCTCTAAGTCCTCATCAGGCATCCACGTGGAGGTATTCGATAATTAAATTTATCGAAATCTATCGACTTAAACTTTAGAGTTGAAGTTGATTAGTGATTAAGCATAGTATGAAAACAAAAGATCAATTCTCAAATTTCTGTAATGTCAATTCATTTCCAATAAATATTGTTTTTCACTGTTGGACCTTTTAACATATTTAACATAGTGAAGTGCTTAACTATATATATATATATATATTTTTTTTACAAGTATTAGTATAATTAAATTTACTATAACCACCAACCTGAACTTTTTAGGTTGATTATTAAAGAGAGAATTGTTACTGATGTTGTATAATATATATGGACCTATTTGGTAGGTAAAGTTTGGTAGCAGATTTAGAATTAAATAAGTTCAAATTTTCGTATTCTTATTATTATTTGTAACATACTATACAATACATATTCTTACTTAACAAAAACAATTGATTTATAACATGAAATCATAGTATTAAATTTTTATCGACATGTCGATATTTTCATGTTTCCATGGGTTCGACATCGACATGAAAGATGAATCGATATTTCCATTGTATCGTAGAAAAATTCACAAATATAAAAATAAATAACAAAATGTCACTAATATAATTTTTTTTTATTCATGAGTGTCCGGGCTAGCTTTCTCACGTGACAACCCGCTTGACCCTACAACATTTGAGATATTTAATCTTAGACTTCTAAACATATAAATTTATTCTTTGAATTATTTATTTATTATTTTTTTAATTTTTTCAGAAATATCCATCAAAATTGTATTTTATCGATATTTTCGACATTAATATTGGTTAATGTTTTTCTTTTTTAAAATTATAAATCTATATTTTAAAATTTAAAATTCAAAATCTAATTTTGCACTTTTTGGATTACAAAATTCAAAAATAATTTTCAAAATACTATCTACCAAACATATGTTAGCTTAACTCAGTTTGAATGAACTAAATAAACATAATTCTTTGTCGAAGATTTGAAAATCTTTCACACTTTTTCACTCATTTTTTTGATATTTGGCATATCAATAGATTAAATTTATTGATAAAGATGAACAACTAATTTTAAATCTTTAGTTAAAAGGTTTTTATTTTTGAACTATTGGCACATTAGTACAGAATACTCCTAATGATGTAGTTCATTCTCGAGCCTACAAATGAGATTGTTTAACTTCTTTTATTTCTTTGTCGATGAAAAATTATCCAATGAAACTATCTTAATGTGACTCTTTTTATAGTCATTGCATGTGAACTCGAAAATTTGCATGTCTTTTAATAACCACTAGATACAAATTCAGAGTATTTTTATAATTTTTCTCTCTTGCGTCTACACGGTAAAATTGTCAATCAATAATTTCTTTTTCGTTTTTTTTTCCCTCCATGCACCAATAGTTGCCAAAGAGGATTTTTTTGCCCTCAAGTATTTATATATTTTGGTTTGAGTCTGAATGGTCAATTAGTTACCAATATTTAATCAAATCTTATCTTTCTACAGATTTGTGTAATCGAGTTTTTCATAAGGTTAATAATTTTTTTTTTTCTATCAATTCCGATTTGGTAGAAGAACACATAGTTAAATCAGAGAATTCTGTTCATGTTTGATATTTGGTTTTTAGAATTTGCATGAATTTTAAAATGCATAAAAACAAAAGAATGATAATAATAGAATTGACTGAACAAAATGATGGGTCCAAACATAAATGACTTGGGAGAGACTAACTTAAGGAGGCCATAAGAAAATTGTGGGGAAAGACATTGTAACATTGGAGATTAGGCACAAAATTCTTTGCTTTGTCTTTGTGTGTGCAAAAGCAAGTAGGAAGGTTCCTTTAAAATCAAATAAAGAAGTGCCTGTTTTTGCTTTTTGTTTTTTCTTTTTTTGGAAAATTATTTTAAATGACAAGAGTGTTAAAAATATTTATAATTAATAGCAAAATATCACAGTTTGTCGCGATTTATTGCAGATAGACAATAAAATTTTACTATATTTGTAAATATTTTGGTTCATTTTGCTATATTTGAAAAGAACTTTTTTTTTTTTTTATCATATTATTTATTATTATTATTATTATTTTTATGGTTGATAATCAAGATATGGGTATGAAATCTAAACTTCAAAAATTAGATAATTAGCAAGATTTTAAATTACTTATGATAATAAAAGTACAGAAACAATTTTTTTTTTTAATTTTTAATTTTGATAATCCCTGTTAGTTAAAAAAAACAAAAATTCTTATTTTGATTTAGATTATTTGGTTATGTCTCAATTTCAAATTTTAATTTAAACAAAAAAATATGTATATTTTTATTTCGTCATAATCTCCTTTTAATTTCAAAATTTAACACTTTAACGTAAATTAAAAATACCTAGAATTCAAAGTCAACAATGACAACCAACTTGAAATTAGCAATGTCGGCTTGTGAGACACATTGAGTTTTTTTTTTAATCTTTAAATGAATGGAAAACATTAAATTATTGTATTGATATTGACATTTTAATCTACATTTTCTTATTTTCTAATTATGAACAATAGTTTTATCGACGTTTTATGTTATTCATTGGACATTGGTTTGGGTGAAACCATTGATTTGATTTGATTTTTTATTTCAAAATCGATAAAATCGAACCGACTACCACCCATATCTTATTATTAATAAAATAATTTTTTATTATTTAAAAATAGAATTGATAATTTTTATTGAGTTACATTTTTTTTTCTATTAAAAAAAAGGAAAATGTTATGATATAAAAAAGAAAAAAATAAAGTATAATTTTTTCTTAAAGAAAAAAAGAATTAGAAAATGAGTTATTAAGAAAAAAAGAAATTGGTCAGGTGTTGAACACTCGACCACACACCCAATAATTTCAAAACTTGTCTAAATATTTTCTAACTCTACCATTTTTTTCCAATTTATCCAAAATGATGTGTTTGGTTGGGACACGTGCAGGCATGGGTTATCCTTTTTGCAGCTTTTCTTGATATAAAGGCACCACCTTTTTAATTCTCTACTTTTTCACTTTGACCCAACTCTTACTCGTTGCATGATTTTTATTTATTTATTTATTTATTTATATAATAATGGTAGATTTGAAAAGAAATTCTTTTTGGCACAGTCTTAACAATTTTCTTGACCATAAATATGTCAATTAAGTTATACTCGATTTGTCATCTAACTAAAATGTGAGATTATAATTTTTAATAAATTTTTTTATTATTTAAATCGAGTGTGTTGAAAAAAATTGGATACAAGTCAAGATGTACTTAACTATTTCCTCTTCCTCTCTTTATTTTAATTTATTTTTATTTTTATTTTTTACAACAATTTTTTTTCTTCTATAATTGTTAAATGCTCAATAATAGACAAAATATGGACTAATATGGTTTTTTTTTGTTGTTTTTTTTTTTAAAATTTTTTTTGAATATTTCTTTAAAACTTTTGAAATCCTGTCAAATGGACTCAAATTAAAGTATATTTTCAAAAAGTAGTTTTCTCATAAATGGATCAAAATGAAACCCAATATTACATCAATGTTAAAAGTTGCCAATATTTCACGAAATAATTAGAAGCTTTATATAATATGTCAATTACTATAATAATATCATCCTAGATTAAGTTTATATAATATATCGCACCCACCGTATATATATTTTAATTCAATCCTATTATTTCTGTATGATGTAGACTTTTTTTTTTTCTTCTCATTCGATAAACTCTAATCTATAGAACGATATATTCAATTATTCTCATGCACCACCTTTAAAAATGGCAGTTTTTTTGAAAACCAGACATACAATCATACCAAAAAAGCTTTAAGAGACCGATACGGTTTAAGATTTTATAGATGCCCGAGAATAAAATGTTTAAAAATAAAAAATGACTATGTTTGACTATGCATGAAAAATGCTATAAAAAACTTATGAACGTAAATTATGTTTGTATTTAATTTATGAAATTAAGCATGATAATTTTATATAAGATTATTTTGAAATATAGGAAAATGAATTAAAATATTTACAAATATAGCAAAATTCTACTGTCTATCTGCGATAGACTACTATTTGTGTTTATATATGTCACAGTAGACACATATAGTAGTCTATCGCAATAGACTGTGATATTTTACTATTATGTGTAAATATTTTTCTTTTATATAATTTTAATATATTAATTAATTAATTAAACAATAAATATCATGCAATATATCGATAAAATTAATTAATTAAGAATCGAATAATTTTTTTACAATAAATATCATGCAATTTTTTTTCTTCTATATTTGAAAATCAAATAATTTATAATTAAAATCAATCCATTAAATATCTGAATGAATGTCATATTAATTATATAGCTAATACTTAATTATTTTTAATTAATTAAGTTTAACATTAATAATTTTAATTTTAATTAAACAATATAAAAAAATATACTATATAAAAAGTGAAAAAATGAGATAAAAATATAATATGTTAAAAAAGAATACTAAAAAATTTTTTATGAATATAATATGTTAATGATGAATGGAGTAATAAAAATTAATCACAATAAATAATTAATTAACTATAAATAATCAATAATTCATAATGAAAGATCAAACTAAATTAATCTCAATAAATATTTGTTTGATTATAAAAAAATAATAAGTAATCAATTATTACATTAATTTTTGTACCGACTAAATTTAACAAACCGTAGTTTACTGATTAAATATATCTAAGATATTGTTAACTAATTAATTAATAATTTGTATAAATAAGTAATTAAATTCATTTAATAGATTTTTATTTGTAAAAATAAATTAAGTGGATATTTTAATAGATTATTATTGATTTATTAAAACAAAAGATATTAAATTAATATCTTTTAAAAAAGAATTATGACTATTTTTAAATATAGTAAAATGAATTAAAATATTTATAAATATCATAAAATTTTATTGTCTATTTGCGATAGACTGTGATAGATTATTATCTGTTTCATGATAGACACATATAGTAGTCTATCTTTTGTATTGACTATCTGTGTTTATTGTGAAACATATAGTAGCCTATCACAGATAGATTGCGTATTTTGCTAGTAGTTATAAATATTTTCAATAGTTTTACCATTTAAGATAATTTCTCAAAGAATTATATTAATATTAATTAGTTAATTATATTCAAAATAAAATAATATATATACCAAAAAACAGAAGAAAATGAGAAAAAAGAGAAAACTCATCATTTTGGATGGGAAAAGAAAATCCTTGTTAATGAGAATATTCCCCGAAGTGTTAAAAAATGTGTAACAAATATGTGTTTTGAATGGCTGTGTATGGGTTCTAAAAAAAGAGTCAAATTGGACACAATATTAGACAAATATTGAAAGATCCCAATGTTTATTATTTACAGATATGTCTGACAAATATAGAGATATTTATATAACATGTAAAGTACAATAATAACCTTCAAATGTTGTCATATGTAATCTTGAAAATAAACCATAATAAAAAACTTAAAAAATCGACAACTTTTATTATAAGATGAAAAATTAATGGAAAAAATCGGCAACTTAATTTGTATACAAAATTCTTTTAAAATGGTTAAAGGAAAAAATCAATATTAAAATTTCCCACGTAAAAAAAAAAAAAACATTTCCTAAGGGGTGCATTTTCAAAACTGCTGAATTAATAATAATAATAATAACAAAATCAAATTGCAAAAATTACACCTAAAGTATGGTGATAGTTACAATTACAACCTTTAAACTTCAATCGTAAAAATTAGTCCCCTAAATTTCTAAGTGTTTAAATTAGACCCTCAAGTTTACAATAGTTGTAAACATTGGACCCACAAATAATAAAAATTGAACCCCCAAACTTATACAAATGTTACAATTTATACAATTATATAAGTTTGAATGTCTAATTTGACCCAATTTTAACATTAATATAAGTTTGAAAGCTTAATTTTTCAAATTAAAAGTTTAAGAGTATAATTGCAACTACCACCCTAATTTAAGGTTGTAGAGGTGGTTTTTGTAATTTGTAAAAGAAAAAAAAATTAAATTAAAACTTCCAAATCTAACTATTCAAAACATATTAATTGTGATAAGGGTATTTTGGTAAGTTCAAATTATGAACATATGCATGGAATTTCATGAATAAAAATTAAACTTATTTGAGACATTGAGAAATTGTATCCCATAGACTGAACTTTAAGGTATATTTTAAATGATATCTCCAATTACTTTCTTTTTGTTTGAGTCTTCCCCGTTTCTTCCTTATGTGTTTATCTTATCACTCCTATAATAATTGGTTACTATTATTATTTATTATTAATTTTGAATTTCAAAATTTTTTTAATGTAATTTATTTTGAATTTAGCAGGTTTGAGAAGCAACCTACAAGAAATTTTTATTATCATTTTCTTATTTTTAGTTAGAAAATTTCGAACATATTATCTCCTTTGCAGATTATTTTATTTTATTGTTTTTTTAAAAGAAATTACAAAACTATCAATTTTTTTTGGTAAAATATTTATTTATTGTTTGTAAATAAATAAAATCAATAAAATAAGTTTTTCGTCGTACACGAATTTCTTTTTTAAATTTTTTCGTTTGGCATAATTTTTCTTTTGAGATTTATTGTTTTCATAGATTATTTCCTTTTTAGATTTTGTTTTTAAACCAAAACTTAAACCTATGGTTTTTTTTTTCTGTCATTTTCATATATAAGAAAAGTGATCCAAAATATTTACAAATATAACAAAATTTTATTGTCTATTTGCGATAGACTACTATCTGTGTCATAAAATATTTATAAATATAACAAATTTTCCTGTCTATTTGTGATATACTACACATAGATAGACAGAGATAGTAAGCTATCGCAATCTATTATAAACTATGATATTTTGTTATTATTTATAAATATTTTCAATAATTTTATTATTTAAAATAATTTCTGGATAATAACGGAGTTTGTATATTTAGACAAGTAAATAGCTTCGACATTTCGTGAACAATGTTTTTTTTTCATTTTGTAGAATTGCAGAATTAATTAAGATAAAAAAAAAATTGATACTCCAAAGGGAATCTAACTTAGTATACTTTTAAGTTTTATGTCTGCATGACATATGAGAAAATTTCACATGGAATATTAAATATATAAGCCAAATTTCTCCCAAAGACAGCAAAATGGAGACCAACTGATCTAATGGGACAAACCATTTTTGTTTTTAAAATCACATGCCATATACACATTGGATATGGATGAGAGATATTTTTTTTTATATGTGTAATTGAAAAAAAGGAACATAGAAAAGAAATTATCTTAAATGATAAAACTACTGAAAATATTTACAATTAATAGAAAAAAACACAGTTTATCTGTGATAGATCGCGATAGACTACTATCTATCGATAGACACATATAGTAGTTTATCACGATCTGTCGCGGTCTATCGTAGATAGACAGTAAAATTTTATTATATTTATAAATATTTTAGTTCTTTTTACTATATTTAAAAAAAGTCTAACATAAAATGTATTTCTTACTTCCATCCGTCTACTTCTCAAAACATTATTTGAAATATCATTTTGAATGTAATTATTAATTGTTATAAATTCTTTTACTAATTTTCTTTTATAAAATAAATTGTTCAAACTAATAAATGGTAGAGAATGTTAATCTAATCAAAATTTCTCTAAAGTATCTTGGAAATTAGTTTCCTTTTACCATGTGTCATTGTCAGCCCATGACTTTGTTGGAACACTATCTTTTAAAGAGATGCTTTCATTTTCTAAATTAGGTGTTATACTTTTAAAATATATTTTACTAATAACTATATTTTAAGTTCTAAAATATTCTAGAATAGCCTATATATCCTAAAGAAATGTTATTTATAAAATTGAGAATGAGTTTAACATCCCCTTCTGATTTAAACACATTTTTCCCAAGAATTTTTTTTTTAAAACTTATTTTATAAACATGATTTAAATTAAAATTTTAATGTGATTGGTTAACCTTTTTTTTATTAAGTGAATTTAATCTCAAATTTATTTAATTGTCCTACATCTAAAAATTATACATCAAGAAATGTGTCAAATAGCCCATATAAAGTGATTTTTAGTCCATCATTCTCGAATAATTCTTTTTTTTTTTTTTAAGTTATTATTAAAAAAAAGACTTTAAATTAATTGGATTATTTGAAAAGTGATTTTTACTCGTGACGAGAGTATGACTTGTCAGGGAAAATTAGTTTTTTCTTTGTTTTGAGTTCAACTAATGGTGTGAAATGAGAACAAACTACTAGGCTACTTCTCTTTTGTAATGCCCTGAGTGTAGGAGAGAAACATGAATGAATCGAGATCACATTCAAATGAGAGAGATTCTGAAGACATGAAAGTATGGTGAAGAAAGACTTAAAAGAATTGAAAGTTACTACCTATACCAAAATGTGCACCTTTCTTTTCGATGACACAATCATAATTACTCAAAAGTTAAGTGTACTTAGATTGGAATGCAATCCTATGTTGGTGACCTCCTGAAAGTTTTTCTAAGAAACATGTGAGTGAGGATGAAACATGTTGAAAAGACTTGTGTTGGTTTGTGGGGATAGTCTTCACTCTTAGAAGTCGAATTCGAATTTCGAATCTTGAACCTAGAGTATTATATATATATTTTTTAATTTTTATTTTGAAGGAGCCATCCATATAGTAATAAATATCTTATTAATTAGATTGTTTTGTTTTGCTTTTATCCTTTTTTAAGAAAATGAGCTTTGTTTGAATTTTGAAAGTAACATAAATTATTAGGTTAGGTAGAGACTGTAAAGAAAACTTAAGTTATTAAGTTGGGTAAAGATAAATAGAATTACATTTCTATACAAAGAGAGAGGTCATGAGATGAATGGACCGCAATTGAAAAATATAGGGCTAGCTGACGTCATAATTGTCTAAGGTTGGTCTGGTCCCACAGTCTCTCCTTTTATGTTAGGTTAAAAAAAAAGCAAAAAAAGAGACTGAATTTGTCTTTCAGTATTTTTTTCTTATGGATCAACCACATATTATGAGGTTTGATTTTGGACTCTTCCACTCAGATAATTGTTCTAACAAAAAAATAAAGTTTTGATACATCTAAATTATTCGATATGTATTTCACAGCTATATACTAATTAAACTATGTTTGTTTTATGATAAAAAATATTTGGAGTTGATATCTAAAGTGACATGCAACTTATATAAGTATCTAATTTGTAATCATAACAGGTAGTTTTCTAAGACAACCACTTAATTGCCAAAGTGAGAATAACTCAATTAACATGCAGATGTGTTAGTGATCAACAGGTTTATCGTTCAAAACCCCTACCCTATTGTACTAAAAGAAAAAAAAAAACATCCACCTAATTGCATTTGTCCACTTTTCGACTCAAGATTAATTGCATCACATGTGCAAGAAAAGTTAATATATATTACCTTATTAAAATAAAAGTTCAAATTTTGACATATTTCTCGGTAGCGTATATAATTTGAATTGTAATACCAATTACTATTTCAATGTCGATAGTTTTATCTTTCACTCCCACAACTTTTAAACTCGAAAAAAAGAAAAAACCAAAGTAAATATAGGTCTACCAATTACAACTAGAAAAGATTTTGAACTAGAGGTGGAGACAACATCTCAATTGCTAACATTTCAAAGATGTAATTACGGGAACTTAGATATCAATGTTAATGAAAAGCTATATGAATACAAGTATATCAATATAAAGATATATGAATGGATAAGTGCTTTTTTAAAATATTATTAAAAAAACATAAAATAAAAAAAGAAGAAAGACACTCAATTAATTAAAATAAATAAATAAAAATAGAAAGTGAGAGATGCACTCTGCCTCACAATTAATTAAAAAATTTAGAATGAGATGCATTTCCACAATTGCAATTTTTTTAGTTATTTTTAAATATAATAAAATGAGTCAAATTATTTATAAATACAGACACCATTTTACTATTTATCAGTGATAGATCGCGATAAGATATCTATCACTTGAGCAATAGATTGCGATAGACTTCTATTGCTTAAGTGATAAAAGTCTTTCGTTATCTATCGTTGATAGACAAATAAATTTTTCTATATTTGTAAATAGTTTGGTATTTTTTTAATTTATAATATATATACATATATATTTTTTTAAAAAATACTTTTGGTCTCAAAGTTCAAAGTTTGGTGCTGTCTATTAGTCTCTAAAATTTTAATATGACACTTTTAGTCCTTAAAATTTGTAAAAATATTTTAAATGATAAAAGAAACTTTACCATTTTTATTTTTTTCTTTGAAATAAAATTGCTAACTAATTATAAACTAATTACACTAAAATCATCTGAATATGAATATGAAGGACAAAAGCATGTTAATGAAGTTTTTTATAGCAAAAAATAATATTTAAAATAAAATTTGTTAATAATTTTTTTAAAAATAAATAACATTATAAAATTATTTATGAATTTTTTTTTTTTTGAAAAAACTAACATTAAAAACAAGAGAGAAGAATAGAAGAAGAACATCCTGAGAATTAATTAAAAAAATAGTAAAGAGGGATCCGTTTCCAACATTTCTTTTTTTTTTTTTTCAAAAAAAGGAAATACAGTCTCTCATTAGAAAATTAATAAAAAGAAAAATTGGTCCAACTTTAAGTTGAATAGAAAAGTATTCCAATAAAGATAACGAAAACAACTCATTTTCTCTAATTTTAAGCTTTTTTTTTTTTTTTTTTTTTTTTTTTTTTTTTTTTTTTGTTGTTGTTGTGAAAATTATAATATTTCATCCACTTCCCCAATCCTTAAACTCAACAAAGAAAAAGAATGTGAATGTAAATCTACCAATTAGAATATTTACGAAAGATTTCGAACTAGGAGTGAAGACAACGTTTCAATTATTAACATTTTGAAAGATATAATTACGTGAGGTTAGATTTCCACATCAATTTAAAAAGATATATGAATCAATCAACGCAAGCATGTATATATTATTGTGAAGTTGGAGAAGAGATAATTTAGTCAATAATTTGAGGTAGAAAATTGATAGTAAATAGAAATACGTGAAAATAGAGAAAAAGAACATATTGGCTTCAAGTACGACTAGCCACAGAGAAACAAACAAACAGAGTAAAAATTAAGGAAAAAAAAATCCACTGAACCATTTTAGACTTTTGGCAGCTCCACCTTCACCACAACATGACAAATCTTCCCTTTGAACCCAAAATAATAATAGTAATAATAATAAGCTAATTCCCAGCATGCAAGAAAATGGTTATATAAAGAGACTGATTTTGGAGGAAGGCTCTTAAGCAAAAGACCATTCAATTTATTTCTCTCACAATGCTATTATAGGGCTCATCACTTAAACTCCAACTATATATATATATATATATTTTGTATATTTGGGTTGGCTTCATAAAACAAAAAAGAATATTTTCTTCTTCTTCTTGAATATATATATATTTCTTTTTTTTTTTTTTTTGTGTAATATCATCTTGATTTCATGGCGTGGAAGTACAAAGTAGGGCTAATTCTTCTTGTTGCTGTTGTGGTCATATGGGTTGCTTCTGCCGAGATCACACAAGTATATATAATACTTACATTTCTTAATTATTATTATTATGATATCATGTTAAATAGACCTATAATTTAGAAGTTTTAAATTCAGTCATTTATTCATATTTGTAATGGTTACAATGTTTCCATGTTTGATAGAGTATTTTTACGGACTACGAGCATCCGTTTGTGGTGACGTATGTTGGGACCTCCATGTTGGTGGCTTATCTTGCAATTGCATTCATCAAGGAATGCATAGTGAAGATGGTTAGAAGCCATTTTCGAAATGGAAATTCTAGAAAAGTTGCAGAAGTTCAGCCGCCATTACCAGCTTTAGAAGAAAGAAGAGACGAATCTAATTCGATAAATAATAATAATAATAATAATAATAATAATAATAATAATAATAGTATAATTTCAGAAGTGGGAAATAGTGATGTTCAATGTGTGGTGAACATTATTCAATCTGAAGGTTTGAGAGTTAATAATAATAATGGTGGGTGTGAATGTGAAGCTGAAAATTTGGAGATGACAATATTGAAAACAGAGGAGCCAAAGTTCAGTACAAAGCAAATTGCTGTTTTGGCTCTCGCCATTGGTCCCATTTGGTTTGTCTCTGAGGTTAGTAAATAGATTTTTGTTTTTGTTTTGTTCCATTTCTTTCCAGGAAAGTTGATTTTTTCTCCCTCCTTTTTTTTTTTTGTATTTCAACAAAATTACTTGAAATTAAAGGAATTTTTGTAACTGACCAAATTATGAACAAAACTCTGTAATTTTTGCAGTATTTTACAAATGCAGCATTGGCAAGAACAAGCGTAGCAACCACAACCATATTGTTCTCAACCTCAGGGCTATTCACACTCATACTCGACGCATGTTTGGAAAGACAATCTTTAACCATTGTCAATGTTGTTGCCGTCCTCGTTAGCATGGCCGGCGTGGCTATGACTACTGTTGGCAAGACTTGGGCTCGAGACGAACCCCAATCCTCCTCTTCTGGGTACGTTAGTTTAGATTTATAAGTAAGAAAAACATTTTCATTGATACAATTAATGGAATCGACTCAAGGATTGTATATGCTCCATTTTTAGGCATGGAAAGCACTCATTTGTTGGAGATGTTTTTGCTCTACTCTCTGCTCTAACCGATGGACTCTACTATGGTTAGTTTTTCATCCTAACTTTTCACTTTACTCTAAATCTTCTATTTAGAAGTAATGATTTAGTTTGTACATTTTACTTATAATTATTTAGTCTTTCTATTTTTAAATGTGTAATAATTTAATAGATATACTTACAAAATTTTAACAATTTAATTCCTACTATGAAAAATCTCATAAAACTTTGTTGATAATTTTGATTAATGTAATGAATTAGTGTTCATAATATATAAACAAATTTGACTTTTAATTCATGGTTTAATTTACATGTGTAAGAATTTTCATTCAATATTAATAATATTTTTCACGATAAAGAAGATAAATTGATATTTATTAAAATTTAAGAATTGAATTGCTATAAAATTGAAAGTATAGAGATGAAATTGTTACAAGCAAATATACAAGAACTAAATTGTCATTTCTATCCATAAAAGTTTAGAGACCAAAAATGATTTTTAACTTATTTTTATTTTGCTTTCTAATACTTGTTTCATAGGTTTGTTTAAAGCAAAATATTACCGCTAAAGACCAAAGTAGTTATTATTCTAAATAATAATAATAAAAAAAAATTGTTGTACAAAAAGGGATTTAAATAAAACTTGTCCTAATTTTATGCTTTTAGTAGAATTTGAAATAATAATAATATCGAACATTTCATGCAGTGCTTTTGAAGAAGTATGCAGGGGAAGAAGGAGAAAAAGTTGACATGCAGAAATTTTTGGGATATGTTGGATTATTCACTCTCACTACTCTCTGGTGGCTAAGTAAGAATAATTAATTAATAATCACCAATAATAAAATTCTCTTTTCTGTCTTTAAATTTGTTTTTAATTTATTTTGTATGTTTTTCAGTATGGCCATTGAGAGCCATTGGAATAGAGCCCAAATTTTTGATACCTCAATCCACCAAAGTGGCAGAAGTTGTTCTTGCCAATTGCTTTGTGGCAAATTTTGTCTCAGATTACTTTTGGTAACTATAAATTTGAGTTCTTAAGTACAATTCTTCAAACTAAAGTTAAATCAATTTTTGAGATGTAAATTGTTTAATTAAGTTTAATGGTTAATTAATTTCAGGGCAATGGGTGTTGTTTGGACAAGTCCACTTGTAGCTGCTTTAGGTGCCTCTCTAACTATACCACTTGCCATGTTAGGAGACATGGTTCTCCATGGTCGCCATTATTCTTTGGTTTACATATTTGGATCCGTTCAAGTGAGTAATAGTATATATATATATATTTTTATATCAGATTGATGTTGTCTCTGCTTATAAACTACCTTTATCAATTTATTAAGTGAAATAATACGAAAATTTGTTTTTAGGTATTTTTGGGATTTATGATTGCTAACCTTTCGGATTGGATATCGCCAAAGTTGAAGTTGAGAAAGAAGTTCTTCAATGGAGCGAAGTAAATACATGATGGAGCTGACTTTATTAATTAATTATATGACTATATTATATGTATTGGAGGGATCAATCTCTCTCCCAAATAAGGTTGAGGATTGTATCACCAAAATGGTTAAAACTTCAAGCACATAAATCTTCACTAAGGAAAGAGATTGTGCGATGATTTTGAGTTCTAAAAAGGCCAAATAAATATGCAACAAGTTGTTTTCTTCTGCGAATATAATATTATTATGTGTACTATGAATTTCTTTTATCCTTCACACAAAAGACAATTAGTTTTCTTTTATTTTCTCTCTTTCTTTTATTATTATTTTCTTTTTCTGTTCACTCCCTGAAATGTTATTTTCTTTTGGTAATTTTTTGAACAGATATTTCTTTACTTACCTAAAAACAAAAGGCTGGGTGGGAAGGTCAAAGTTTGTAAGGAAATGGGATGACTAAGAATAATGAAAAATGTTTGTATTGGACATTTTATTCACCAACTTGAAATACTTTAATTTATCATATTTGGGATAAGGAATTTGTACGTATGTTTGAGGATAAGTATTTAGAATAAAAGATATATTTCAAGTTGTTTATGGTGTGTATTTTTTGGTTTTTGTATAAAAATTTAGGGGAAAAAAATACTTTTTTGTTCTCTAGGTCTCGAGTTTAGTTTTCATTCGCTCCATATGTTTCAAAATATTATAATTTTCCTTAAGTTTTGAGTTTGGTTTCAATTTAATCATTAAGTTTCAAAATGTTACAATTTTACTCTTGAGATTTGAGTCTTGTTTCAATTTGGTTCTTAAATTTTAAGATTTACACTTTTAACCTTGACTTTTCACTAAATACTCACTTTTAGTCTTTGACATTAATGTTAATTAATTAATTAATTAAAATAATTATAAAGTAAAAATTTAAAATTAATTTAAGGGCTATTTTCAAATATAGGAAAATGAACAAAAATATTTACAAATATAACAAACTTTTACTATATATCTGCGATAGATTACTATCTGTGTCTATATGTGTCATGATAGACACAAATATTTTCAACAGTTTACTATCACGGTCTATCGCAGATAGACTGTGATATTTTACTATTATTTGTAAATATTTTCAACAGTTTTGTCATTTAAAATAGTTTTCCTTCATTTAAATAGTGAGGAAGAAATAGTTAAACTCAATTAATTATAGTTCTTTTAATTTTTTAAAATTAACTAAGAGACGTGAAGATTAAAAATTGAAAGTTAGTATTTAGTGAAAATGGAGATTAAAAGTGTAAAATCTTGAAATTTAGAGACCAAATCGAAACAAAACTCAAATCTCAAGAGTAAAATTGTAACATTTTGAAACCCATGCACTATAAATTGAAATCAAACTTAAAACTTAAGGATCAAAAGTGTACATTTTAAAACCTAAGAACAACCAAATAGAAACTAAATCCACTAAGAGACTAAAAACGCATTTTCCCCAAAACTTTATTTGTTTTTGAAAATCTCTCCATTTATTTATGACTTATTAGACTCTCATGCATAACTCACCCCTTGTGTGTTCTTGAAAATAATTGAAGATTTTGAAGGTATTTTTTTTTAGAGCAATTCAACATAAATAACTTTAAATTTTAGGTTTGACTATAAACTTCATCTCTAATGTTTGCGTTGGTGTGGTTTTATAAGTTTGAATTTAGTTTTAATAAATGTTGATAAATGCTTATTACAAGTTGATAAGTCATGAGACATACAATATGACATATTTTAAATGTGTCATTAATGCCATTTCTTTCACGGTCGATTCAAGGACTGAGAAAGAGAGTAAAAAAAATGTGTTTATAATAATTTTTTTTAGAGCCATGTAAACCAATTTTGTTGTAGTGAAGTAATAATGTTACAAGTAGTCCAAGTATCATTTTTAAGAAACCATTTCTATATAATTAAGGTTTAGAAGAAAAATTTTCTTAAGTTGAAACCAAAGGTAACCAATACAATTGAAAGTTGGTTTTGTAATTGAGAGAGTAAATAGCGATGATGTTGGTTTTGCAATTGAAAATGTAAATAGCAATGAAAAATATAGGAATTGGTCAAGTTACAGCCCTATATAAACTACTTAATCTGTTGCGACCACACTACACTTTATGTTATGAACTAAATTAATCTACCATGCATTCAAGCACGCCTAGAAGCCTAAATAATCAGTCTTATATTTCTATGGCCCTAATTCTAACTTAGATAATTATCATGTAGTCTTTTAGTCATGTGTCCTATTTCTAGGTCATGTGACATTGTATTTCTAGCCCTAATAGCATGCACTTTAAATGTGCTATTTAATATTCTAGATTTAGATTAGTTTTATTACTCTTACGTGTTTTGTTTTTCATTCTTTAGAGATTGAATGATTGAGGTCATTTTAGAGCACTTTGGAAGAATCAGCATCACATTGGAGTTAATCGGGATTAATCAGGAGCAACTGAGTCATGAAAATTAAAGTTCAAACCAAAATACTATAGGGGACAACATTTAGAAGTTGTATATAGCATCTAGACACTAAGATTCGGCCAATTATGCACACTAGGCCAATTTTATCACTTTTGGAAAGCAATATAGCGTTGCAATGGTGTCGATAGAGTTGCGACACTATACGTTTTTTATAAATACATAGTTCTAGTTTTTAGGCCATAACTTTTTATGTAGGTAGTCATTCTGGACAAATGACCATTTGTTTTCTTAATTTTTTTTCACCATCTATTCATTTGCAGCATTAGGTTTTATGGACTGTAACTTTAATTTTATCTTGAAGGAGTAAGCAACATAATAACGAAAACAATTAGGATCTAAAGCACTCTAATTACATCAATTTTGAAGATTAAACATACTTGTTCTAAAACCAAAAAATAGTGGAAGAACACTTACTTGTAGCTTAAAATTGAATCAAATTCCATTGAGTTTCTGATCACGAACACTTCGTGGACTACCACAAGAGTCTTCTTTGTTATCCTCAAGCCTTAAAAGGACCGTGGGATCCAAATTGAGTGGAATTTGGAGCAAAAATACGAAGAATACACTATTTTGGAGAGTATATAGTAGTTGGGAATTTCAGCAGAAATTAGCTTGATAGCCCAACCCTTTTCTTCAATTCCTCTCTTCTATTTAAAGAAGAGAACATGCAAATTTCATGAGCATGCAAGAAGCCAACAAATTGGCTAAATAAGTTTCTGATTATGCAAGGAGAAGATGAGGTTGAAGATGTTTACACCACCTTCTTCAACATGCAATTAGTGGGAAAAACCCAAAAATCCAATTTCTTCATTGCAATTTGAAATTCAATTCCCTAACTTGATCTTGAAAAATTAATTTTAAATAAAATTAATTTAATAATTAATTAATTAATTAATTATATTAAATTAATTATTTCTCAATTTTCTGGCAAATTCTAATTCAATGAATCTCTATTTATCGTAAAAATATTTATATCACATTTAAATATTTCTAATTCTCCAAATTCGTCTAATTCATAATTAAACGAACAAACCATAAATTTTGCTCCTCAACTGAATTCGAACATTTCAAATGCACTCAATATATTGTTCTAAGGTTTAGTCCATGAGCTAACAAGGGGATCTAATAAACCTACAGATTATGAGCTCCAACGATTTGAAATTAACCGACTAAACTTTTTAACCTAGCTAATTAACATTCGTTTATTAGATTTACTATATAGCCAAGGGTTCTTAGTTTATTGGATTTAATAAATGCAACTCATATATTCAATAACAACTTTACTAAATAAATCTCGATAACAACTTTATTGAGAATAAGTTCCAAAAATTTTAGGATATAAAACCCAACATATTTATATCATAATGTTTGACTAGAGTTCGTGTTCCTGATATAAGGGTCAGTTTAAGTCCAATTGTAAGACCATAAGACTTTGTTCTTAATAATAAATTTAAGTATTTAACCAAATATTCTTTTGTTCTCATTCTTATTCTTTATGAGCTTTCATTGGCTTAATTGATGCCTCAACTGTATTGATTACTTGTATGACCACTATGCATAATTTTGGGATTCTTAATTATCTTGAATGATTGTTTAATTTTAGTAGCATAATAGTTGGTTCATGTGTGTGTTTCCTATAGTTTTTCCATGATTACACAACTTACATGATAGACACTAGGATAAAGAATAAACAAAATTGTTTAGGTGTAGTAGTTATCTCAAGTAATTGATTTTGTCTTAGTCTTCCTGTTGTGTTTATGCTTATTGTCCAATTTATATAGAACGCTATCGTACCTAGTTAATTAAAAAATGATAGATAATTGTAATGCTTTGTTATAATCAATAGATTTAAGAGAATTAAACTTATACCAACTTTTTTGAATAAGCAAACTAAGTACTTGGGTGCTTGCTTGATTTGATTTGGTAACCCTAGAATTGGAATTACAATTGAATGGGCTATGTTGAATTGAAAACTTTGATTAGATTTTGTTTCCTTCTTTATATGTCTTTATCTTTCATTTACTGTCTTTATTTAATCAATTCAAACCCCCTTATTTTATTTTATTTTATTTTGTAAATTTAACCTAGAAAAATTGAGTTCAGATATGATTCAACTAGGTCCACTAACAAGTATTACAAGTATTTAGCTATAGATTGATTTTATAAATTTCATTTGATTAAGGGCATCAATAACCCTACCATCAAATTGGCACCAGGGAGCCAATTGATTTCTTTATGTTTGATTTGTCTTAAAAAACACAAAAAACTTTTATTTTCACTTATTGTAAAATGGTAGATAACTTTTAACAATATTACGCGTTGTGTACAGAGAGAGTTGCTCATTGAGATGAGAAGGTTAATGAACCTGGTGAGCTTAAGAGTCAAATTTCTAAGCTAACCTCTATTGTTAGTCAATTGGTTGCTAGGAAATTATAGACAATGGAGGCATGTAGAATATGCTCGTTCCAAGGACACTCCACTGAAGGCTGTCCTAATATGCAACATATCTTTGTGAGTAAAGACTGCACTACGAGAGAGTTTCCTACCTCGTATCACATGTTTGAAGTGGCGGTAGTCGAAATAGAGTCAAGTTTTTTTCCTTTCTTTAACTATATTATTTTGGCTAAATTACCAAGAATAAAAATTAAAATTTGATTTTAAGTGAGTTTGGTTTAACTCTTCCAGTGTTTAATTTTGAAAAAAGTTGGAGTATTTGACAATAATTCAAAATAGTTATTAAAAATGAGTTAATAAAACAAGTTGGTTTGAGAGAAATGCTTGGAGTGTTTGGCCACCTCCAAAAACCAACTTGGGTGATCGCCACCGATGAGCACCTCCGACGATCACATCCAACAACCACCACCATCAACTCCGCTCAACAACTACAAGTGACGACTAATTCAAGCGACTATATCCGATGACCAACTTTAACAACCATATCCAATGACCACCTTTGGGAGCCACCATCAGGGACCAACTCTAGGGACCACCTCCAACGATCAACTCTGAAAACCAACTTCGTTGGCCCCCTCTAGCAACGACCTCCTCCGATACCTAGCTATAGTGACCAACTCCATCCATCGACTGCATCGATTATCTCCAACAACCAACTCTTAGTGATTAACTCTAATGATCAAGTAGATTGAAATTCACTCAAATTGTGCATTATTTGCCTTAGATAATTTAGAATGGTTTTTAATGGGATTTTATAAGATTTGATGGTGTTTGCTAGTGATTTCAAGGTTATGTTCGAGATTGAGATTCAATGTCAAAATGAGCTAAAAAGGACCTAAATATGCCCAAATATGTCAAAACTGAGCAAATGATCAAAAGATGGGAAGAAAAGAGGAGAAAAACATCAAAGTTCCAAAAACAGGGTAGCAACACAACACTAACAACTTAAGAGTTTCTTTTTGGTGAGCGCTGAGGCACTACACCCGACGTTGCCTCGACACTTCGATTAAAGGGGAGAGCGCTGTGACATTAAGGGAGCGCCGAAAAGCCGGTTTAGTTTAGGAAAAAACATAACATGGTTTTGGAAAAGTTTTTCTATATCCTAAGGTGTTGGTTGCCAAATGAACACACTACACCACAAGATTCCAGAGCTCTAGAGAGTGTTTTTAGTCTAGTTTTAAAGGGAGAAAATTAGAGGTTCATTTGGAAACTTTAGAATAGCTAAGTATTTCCTGGGCAGTTGATCTCTAGAGGACGATGTTAAAGGGATTGAATCCCCAGCAGAAGCGATTGATATCCTTTGCCATTAATTGTGATTAAAAAAAATCGAAAATATGTTAAATTCATGAAAGATATTTTGTCTAAAAAGAAGAAATTTGGACAATATGAGGTGGTTAGCTTGACAGAAGAGTGAAGTACTTTGCTGCAAAAGAAGCTACCACAAAAATTGAAGGATCTAGGGAGTTTCACTATCCCTTGCACAATTGGTTCTTTAAATGTTACTAAAGCTTTATGTGATCTTCGTGCTTCCATTAACTTAATGCCTTTAGTTGTTTACAGAAAGCTAGACATTGGAGAAGTATAACTCGCTACGATCTCATTGCAATTAGCTAATAGATCTCTTGCTCATCCTATATGTATTGTTGAAGATGAATTAGTTAAAGTCGATAAATTTATCTTCCTTGCAACTTTTGTAGTCTTGGACATAGAGGAGTGATTGACCAATAGTGTTTAAGTGTTGAAAATGAAAATAAGTATGGTCTATTGCAAGCATATACTGTCGATGAAGTAATAATCTCGGAGAATTCCAAGAGTTGAATCCCACGAGACTAGCTATCTAATTAAGTTTGTTTTGAAGCAATGCAATCAAGTGACCAAAGTAGATGAAGTTGTTGTGAGTTGATGTGAATAAATCTTAAAAAGACAAAGACAATCAATGATGGAAGCAGGGTTTTGACAATGTTTTGCTTAAGTTCATCATGACTCAAGTGATGCGGCCGCATCATTCCAGTGCATTGGCTAACTCATGGACAAAATCTTCATCTATTTGGTCTTGTATCAAGTTCCTTTAGATGCCTAAGGAACTAAGCATATATGCCTATGGTTAGTTGCTATTTAGATTGATATTTGCTCCTATTATTTATCCTATGGTGTTCTTTATATCTAAGATGACGTGGTATTCCTATACCGAGGCTATTACCCCATATTCCCTTGTGAACTTTGCTTATATCCTATCCTTCCCAGCGTTAGGACTCCACTAGAATGCTAAATCAAGTGACCAGTTTAACTTAACACTATTTAGCTTTAAAATGAACAAGAGAAAAGAGCAAGTGAGCATAGTATAACACTTAAGCAATGATCAAGTTATCAGTCCCAAGGGCATCCACATAGTTGAACCCCTTAGTGAATTTAGCTCATATTAAAGAATGAATGAAATAATTTCATTACTTCTAAAGTCCTAATTACAAGATGAATATGAATGGAATAGTTCTAACAAAAGAATAAATGAAAGTAGATGTTGAAGATACAGTAGACAGTCTCTTGGAATGAGTCTCTCACAACTCCCTGGGAATGGATTGTCCTTTCCCAAGGATCAATCCTTACTCTCTACACACACTTTTATGGGGTAGGGGGTCCTAGCTAGCTCTAACTTCTCTAAAGGAACTGTAGTTTCTTGGAGCGGTTATAAGATTTTGAGTGAGGAATCTTCTAGGGATGGTTGTATTTCGTGATGGTAGAGCTAGCTACTTGAGGAGAAGGCTTCCTTCCTTTATATAGGCTTCAAGGATGCTAAAGAGGGTAGAAATCCACAAATCCATAGCTTTCCAGTCAATTTCGGCATTGGAAGATGACTAAAGATCAGGTAATTCGTGTCTGCCAACGATTGGTCAACATTTCTAGAAATTAGGGTTTTGATGTAGGCACATCATATTTTGGGCGATGCAGGCCCATCGAAGACAGTTTCTTCAAAACAACAAAAAATCAATGTAAAATCTCCCAAAACAGACCTAAAATGATAGAATTACAATTTTAGCAACCAAAGAACCTTATATTAATTCATTTTATCCATTTGGAACACAATTTGGGGGTTTCAACATGCAAAAGATTACTCTTGATGAGAAAAGATACTAAAATGAGTCTTAAAAACATGCATTTCATGGCATGTATCAAGGAGGATTAAAAAATTCCTATCATCGTGGGATGCACATTCCTAGCCAATGGGAGGGCCCTTATTGATGTCCAAGAAGGGAAGTTGACTCTAAAGGTAAATGATGAAAATGTTGTTTTTAATATCTACGAGTCTTTGAGTCATCATGATGAAGTTAGTACTTCCAACGTAATTGATGTCATAGATAAAACTGTTTCTGAATATGCTAAGATTGTTTCTGAATATGCTAAGATTGTGCTTGCTACTAATTATTTAGAACCGAATATATTAGACTTTGATTTTGATGATGTTGATACTATTTCTGATGATACTGCATTGTACCCTAAGTGGTTAGATAGCATGCGAATGTACTAAGATGTATAAACCTATGCCTCATGTTTCTGTGCATACTGTGGATGATGTTAATATGGAGAAACTTGGTTTAGAATAAAAATTATTGCTTGCTCATTTGAAATATGCTTTCTTAAGTGAATCTTCTTCTTCACCTGTTATTATATCTTCTTATTTGAATTCTGCTGAGGGGGAGAAGTTGTTGAGAGTCTTGAGGGAGTACAAGTCTACCATAGGTTGGTCTATCGAGAATCTTAAAAGTATTAGTCCCTCTACTGCATGCCCAGTTTTTTTATGGAAGATACCTTTACTTCTTTAGTGGAACACCGAAGGAGACTTAATAGAGAGTTGTGCATGAACTAAGTTTTCATGCTATTCATATTCTTGGGAAAAAAACAATCAAAACCCCTTCTTGGTTACTTTAAGAACTTTGAATTTTGATTGGAAGAAAACACGTAGCTCCTTGTAAATTGACTAAGTTTTTCTACTAATACTACTCAATAGAGAGTTGTGCATGAACTAAGTTAACTACTGAAGTGTTGCTTGTTCTTGAGATTGATCAAAACTTGTTGAGTGTTGGTTAACTAATAGAGAAGGGATGTAAATGTTATTTTGAAGATGGAACATGACTCTTTTTTTTTACTCCAGTGGGAATGAGTTGCTCAAAATAAAGATCTACAAGAAGGATATTTTCATCAAAATGGATTGCACTATCTACAAAAGAATGAAATGACAATTGTAAAACCAGTTTTGGAAGAGCTAAAGACAAACATCATAGCCTGTTTGATAAGAAAGCAAACAAGGTTGCCACCAAGAAGCCAATTTGGAAAAGCAATTGAGACGCTGCAACTCATCCACATTGACTTGTGTAGACCTCAACCAACTCTCTTATTGAACGGTAGTAGGTATTTTATTACCTTTAATGATGATTATATCAGAATGTGTTGGATTTACTTCATGAAATAGAAATATGAAGTAGCTCAAGTGTTTCTGAAGTTTAAAAGATTGGTTAAGAATCATAGTGGCTATAAGATTCAGGTGGTGAGGTGATCTGATAATGGGATTGGATACACATCATAAAAGATCAATTCCTTATGTGAAGAAGTTTGGATAGAGCATTAACTCATTGCTTCATATAACTCCAAAGCAAAACGGAGAAGTGAAGAGGAAGAAGAGGAGTGTTCTAGAGAGTATTATAGTTAACTAATTAAAGTTGTGAGTCTGTTTTCAGTTGTTTTGAATTAATTCAAAGTCTCAGGGATGTTAATAGATAGTTAGTTTAAGCATCTATATTTGATTTTAATGGAGTTTGTTGCTAGTTTTATGTTACCATCTAATCTATTTTTGGCAAGTGGAATTGGTATTTATAGTGAGAAGTGGTTGAATAAAATACACACTTTGACCAATTCTTCTCTCTCTCTAATAAGAACAACAACATTTCACATACATTTTTTGCAACTATCTTTAGAATAAAAGATCTTTAGAACCTTGGATGGAATTAGAACCTAAAACAATGTCTGTTTTAGAAATGATCATAAAAAATAAAAAAGTAATGGGACTTGAACATTGCCCACCTCAGATTAGGTCATCATTGTACTCAATCTAATCGAAAAATCTAACAAATTTCTATCTCGAAGATAGTTCTGAAATATTTAAAAATTTTCATGACTAATATTTTGGGAAGAAGTGATAAAAGTTGGAGTATTTCTTTATAATTTAGCTGATTTTTGTAATAAAAGATTTAGTGAGGTTGATTAGCAAAAATGGAAAGAATGAAAAATTATGTATTTACTTGAGACACGTACACACACAAATTATTCTCTATACAACTTTTCTTGATACTAAGAACAAGCGCATGCGATGCATGTGAAAATGTCAATTTTAATTTAAAGTTTAAAATAGTATTTAATTGTATAAAAAATTTCAATTAAAATATATGATGTAATATATATAACTTATCTATTTCCTAAAATGACAATATAATAATCAAAACGGAATAGAATCATAAAATAAATGATTTATACTATACCTATTAGTTTCCTAAATTTCAAATGTAATCAAAATTGATGTGAATATAAATAAGGTCTGATGTAAAAAAAAAAAAAAAATCACTTTATTCGTTCCTCCAAATCAACTTTTTTTTTTTAATATCTCTTACTCTCTTCTAGTTTGCTCCCTTAGCCTTTTCTAGTCTTTATATAAAATGTTTTTTCTTTAATTATTTGTATTTTTTTTTTCTCTCTAAAACCCTTCTTCTTCTTCCTCTTTTTAACTTTATTTCCATGTTGAAAAATTTCTTTCAAATTTTGCTCCCTCTATATTTAAAAAGTTCAATAACTTTTTTGTCTCAGATTTTTTTTTAATAATTATTTCTTTTTTAAACTATATTTTATAAATTTACTCACAATTTTAAAAAGGAATATGAAAACTCAATTCTTATCCATTCTACTAATTTTTTTTAAAAAAATTATTTTACCTTCAAAAGGGTTCTCCCTCTAAACAACATTTTGCTCTTTTCTCTAAACTTGGATGGTATGAGATCAACTTTTAAGATTATAAACAAATGCATGTATCTTTTATACAAGGTTTGTATTTTTAAATTTATTTCTAAACTTGGATGGAAAAAGTTGGAGTGTTTGACAACCACTCAAAATAGCTTTTGAAAAAAAATGAGTTTATGAAATAAGTTTGTTTGAGAGAAAAACTTGAAATACAATTTTAGAAACATATGTTTTGGGGTTAATCTCTCCCTAATTTGTATAATTCTTAAAATTAACAAAATGCCAGTCATCAATCTCACTTCTAACTATGTTGTCGTTGCTATCACTACTCTTCGTCAGCCACTCTTGGTGACCACCACCGACAACCTAGTTCGTTGAAACTTCTCACAACTATCTCTAACGACTTCCAACGGCGACAAACCCTAACAACTACCACCGATGGCCAGCTTCAACAACCATTCCTGGGACCACCACCAACGGCCACATTCGGCCACAAAATGACAATTTCCAATAACCAACTCTAGCGACCGCCACAGGCCATTGCTTGAGACTACCACCAGCAACCAACTCCGTCAACCACCATCATCAACCACCATCATCAACCACCATCACTGCCCAGTGTTTTAAAAGGCATCGTTAGGTGGGCACTTAGGCACAAGGCGCATGTGTGGTGCTTAGGCGAGTCACAATGAAGAAGGCGTGGGCCAGTTACACACTTTCCGTGAAGCGCGCCTGGGGGGGAAGCCCATGCTTCAAGTTTCATTAAAAAAAAAAAAAAAAAAAAAAGCAGCTTGCGTTTTAGGGTTATTATTAAAATAAATAATATATATTTTATTTTAAAACCTAGTAAGTAGCGTAAATGTAAAGAAAACCACATTTGGCATTCGACATTCCTGTCGATGAGTCACGACCATCGCCTGCCTCTTCATCTTCTCTGTTTCTTCTTTAAAAACCAGACTACACGTCACCCACATGGGCCACACCGCACCATCCTTCTTCTTCTAATTTATTTATTCTCGTTCTTTTCTTCTATAGCTCCAATTCTCAAAGAACCACAATTCAACTCTGATTTTTGAAGGAATAACGCCAACGACACTACTCTATTTCTTGAAGAAAAAATAGAGAAGAAGACAACTTCAACTTGAGTGATCTTCAAATCATCTCCTTCTTCTTCTTCTTCAACGTCAATCTTAAAGAAAAAGAAAAGAAAAGCACAGCTTCTAGCCTACTACAACCCTTCTTCACAATCTCCTTTTTTTTACCCAAAAAAAAAAAAAAAAAAAAAAAAAAAAAAGAAAATTAGAATGGTTTGTTAATAATACTATCATCTGGTAGCTAACTTCTAGACAGCAAGAGCTTCTTATTTGGTCTTATTTTTAAAATTTTTATCCCAATTCACATGCCTCTTTTCAATGTTTTGGTATAGTTGCAACGTGATAGCTTCAAAAGTGCTGGTTCAGATTTTTTATTAAAAACAATAGAGATGAATCTTTAAAACTAGCACGTGTTATCCATATTTGGCCGCCAACACTCCAGTAACTTGCCCCCCTTCCACAATTTCTTATTTTATTAGTCTACATTTAACATTTCTAATGATTGTTTTGTTACTTGAGTTGCAATTTTTATAACATAAATGGATGAGGATAGTTTATGAAAAGATCCAACATGGAAATATGCTTGATTGCATAATGACCGAGATATAAATACATTTGTGTGTGAGTTTTGTTAAAAAATAACCAACAACTTGTTGGTAGTTATAGAAATGTAACGACCTGTAGAAAATATCCGGCTTAAAGGAAGAAACTAAAGTGTATATGTCCAATAAAAAAGAGATTAAAAAACAAAGGAATTTGATTGTGGACATTGATGCGAAAGATTACGATATCGAGGACGAGGATGAAAGGTGAGGGTAAGCAATTTGAATAAAAGAGCAGCACCAAGTGGTTCAAGTTCAAAGAAGCCAATACAAAAGGGTCCAATTGGATACATAATTTACACCGAACTCAAAAATTGTGGATCAAAAGAGAAAGAATGACCAAGGAAAGAGAAAACAAACTACAATTAATATGACCTACAAAAAAGAAGTGAGGGAGCATACCATCCAAAGAATTGCTTGATGGTTTGATGATGTCGGAATACCTCTCAATGCCTGCAATTATGAAAGTTTGGCCCAATGAATGAATCAATAGGGTAGTTTGGTCCTGGATTGAAATCATCATCTTATCATGAATTGAGGGTGTCGTGTTTAAAAACGAAGTTAGAAGCCACTCTATGTTCATGAAGATTCATAAGGCGAAGTAGGTCAAAGTTGGATGCATTTTTATGGTTGATGGATGGATGGATAGAAGAAATAGGCATTAATCAACATTTCAGTTAATAATCCAAAAAGGCACAGTGTTTGTTGAGTCCATTGATACCTCATCTTATGTAAAGGATGGGAAGAAAATGTTTTAATTGCTCGCTAGTTTTGTACAGCGCATTGGAGAAGTTAATGTTGTACAAGTCGTTACTAATAATGCCTCTACAAATGTGATGGTAGGTAAAAATGCGAGGTATTAGTTACTTCTTTTGAAAATAGCTAGTACCATGTTAAGAGGCTAATATATTCTTATTTTACTTTGTTAATACGGAGATGGTTAGAAACAAAATGACCACAATTAGTTTGGTCGTAAGTGTCACTCATTGCATAGACTTGACGTTGGAGGATATATACAAGATTCCCAATATTTGCAAGACATTAAAAAGAGGCATGAGGATTAGCAATTTTATTTATGTTTCTCTAGGACTGTTAACGATTCAATAATCAAAAGAAGCTGATTTGACCAGCTAAGACTCGTTTTTCTATTGCCTACATCATCTTATCAAGTATAAATCGTCAAAAGAACAATTTGAGGAAGATGCTTACTTTAGATGAATGGAAAAATAGCAAATGGAGCAAAGAGTAAAAAGGAAGACGAGTTGTTCAAACAATTTTGTTCACAACGTTTTGGAATACAATCATGCTTGCTGTTGGCTCATAACTTGTTGCGCATAAATTGGATTAGATGTTATAATTTCAGTACAAAGTTTGCGTTGATAATTACTCAAGTATGATCATTAATAAGCAAGTTTTCCTATAGGTTTCCTGGTGAGTCCAGGGTCGAACGCAGGGATTTGTAATAAATTAGGCATTGAGACTAGATACAAAGACTATGCGGTGACTATACATGTAGTATGTTCAACCTACCTATACATAAAGAATAAATAAAATTTCCTACAATTAACAATGTGAGGTGGAAGCGGAGAATGTTAGTCAAATGTCATTTAGAGTCAGATAGCATGCATTGAGAATGACGGTGGAACCATGCGATAATAATAGAGTTAACGCAGGAGCTAGTTGTTACTTAAGCATATCTAAGTATATTTACATATCTACAAACTTTGGGTTTGAGAATCCATCTCTCGATGTTTCAACGCCACATTAATCTTATCTCTAAAACACATGGTAAGTTTGCGTTGGCAAAAAATGAATTACATCTCTGAACCTCATCTAATCTTGATAAATGCTAAAGATTAACCATCTACTCTCTTAAGCTAGACAGTCGTGCTTGTTAAATTTGTTTTTCAGACAAAGCTATGCAAGCTAATAATATGCATTAATCAAGATGTAACATACTTAGTATTGCTTAAGAAAAACTAGCTTCTAATATCTAACTCATTCAACATTCAAGCAACATGGTGTAAAGTGTTTAAAATGGAAATGAATGGAAGATAATCGTCAATCGAACTTATATTAAGAAAATAAACCATTCTCTCGAATGTTATTAACAAAACATAAGTAAGGAAGGAAATGAAGATAGAACAGAAATGGAAGACGTCAAGCCGCCATTGGCAATGTCTTGCTTCATGGAGGCTTGAGATGGTTGCTATTTGATACATGAATGGCATAGGGTGAAGGTTCTCACTCACTGGGAGATGATTCTGAAAATTCTCAGAATCCTTCTCATAGAAGAGCTTGAAATGGAGGCTGGTTATGGTGAGGGAGAATTTGTGCAGAGCTTTTGCCTCTTGAACTTGTTTCTCTTCTCTTTTGAATGGAGAAACTTTGGGCTATTTATAGGCGTCGAAAAGGTGAACTCATGATGACCTGACACCTTTGCATTAAATTCCATGCCCTGCTGCACAGACTTTTCACATCGTCAACCCATTGGTTTTGCCATGATCTGATAACGTGTAATTCTTTTGCACATTGACATGAAAGCTATTGCCCAGGCGTTTGTATCTGCTTTTTCTTCTCAACGCATGGTCTTGACATATGAGTTTCCACTTCTTTTGTTCTCGCAGCAGCTTCCTCTCTGGTACTTGGGTTATTTGTGCTTCTTTTCTACTTAAACCTGCGTTAAGAACAGAAAGGCTTATATTTTTCAGGTATATTATTTTGTAAATGGTGCCAACGCATGGTAATACATTTTACACAATTCAATTGCCAAAATCATGCGTTTAGCCCTAAAGTTACTCCAATTATTTCAAATAGTGACTATAATAACTATAATAACTTGTATTTCTACAAGTTATCACTTGCCCTTAAAGTTTCGAGCCCTCTATTGCAAGTACTTAGTTGGTGGAAGGCGAGAAGAAGCCTCCTATGAGATATTTTAATGAGGTTATAGATAGAGTTAAGGAGGTGATAATTTGTAAATATACAAGTTATGGTACTCTTTATTTGGAATAATTGTAGTAATTTAAGAGATGAATGCATGGATTTGAGAATTAAATAGTGTAATATGAATAACTTTACGTTCATGATGTTTGCAAAAGCTTCTATCCTAGAAATTATGAGTTTTATACCTTTTTTAACGTAGGATATAGCTAAAAGAAGCCAAAAACACTAAAGGATAAGAGAAAGATGCTCAACGCGTCAAAGAACCAAGGGTTGAGAAGAAAAAGAAGTTTTAGACGCATGGGCGGTGGTCGTCATGTCTACAAGCAAGTTGATGACTGATTTGACCGAGTCGCGACAGAATCAATGGACCAATGACGCGATGAAGTCTGCACAGCATGACATTCAATTAAATGCAAAGGTGTCAGACAATCATCAGACCACCTTTTTGGATGCCTATAAATAGTCTGAAGAAGTTCATGTTGAGGATAGAGAAATCAGCTAGTGAAACTCTGCTCAAATCTCCCTCACCACCTTTTGCCTCAAGCTCTCTCATGAGAAGATTCTGAGTGAAAGTTCAGTGTCGCCTTTTAGAGGGTGAGAATCCATCAGTGCAAATTGTATCAAACAGCTACCATCTCAAACCTGCAAAAAGCAAGACATTGCCATTGGCGGTTTGACGTATTTATTTCCATTCTACTTTCATGTCCACCTTTCTTATTTGTATAAAGATTATGTCAATTGAAAGATGGACATATTTCTTTAATATGAGTTTGATTGATTCCATATTTCCATCTCTTATCATCTTCAACATCTTACATCATGGTTAACTAAATTGCTTAATGAGTTGAGTGAATGAAGCTAACATTTTATGAGTTCTACTTAAGTTGCTTTCATCTTGTTTAAATGTGTGCTAAAAATCCAGCTTGAGAGAGTAAATGATTAACTATCTTCATTTAAACAAGAAAGAATTAGCTTTAGAGATAAAGTTGATCTTTTAATTTGTAAGAAGGAACTCAACATGCATCTTAGAGTTAAGATAAATGTGACGTTGAAGCATCGAGAGATGCGTTCCCAATTTCGAGTTTACAACATGACACATACTTAAATATTGCGTAGAAATATGTTACTGAAGTTATCTTAACCCTACTTTTTCCATGGTTTTCTCCATTCCAACGCATGCTATTTTGATGATATTTGTACTTGATAATTTCAATCATTTCCTCCCCGCATCATCATTCCATATGTTCATCCACCATTTATATACTTGTAAATTTATTTTTAGTTACTATAAAGACATTTCAACACATTCTTTTTACATGTATTTATTTGTATAGTAACCCGCATTAAATGAAAGAAATTCTTTAACATTAAATTGTCAAGGATCCTTGTGTTCAACCCTGGACTCTCCAGGAAACCTATCTTAAACTTAAACTTGAGTTTTTAACAGGAAAACTTATGTTTAAATGAATGAATCTTAAGTAACTTCAACGCGACATAAGGCCAAGTGACACATCGTGCATAATCTATTTTCAACACAACAGGAGGCCATTGCCAAATCCTTCAATGGTAAGGAAGAGAAGTACAAGGATATTTTTACAATCATTTATCGAAGATGGGAGCTTCAGTTGCTTCCTCCTTTGTATGTAGTGGGATATTATTTAAACCCAAGAGTTTTATTATTCAAATCCTAATGCTCAAGTTGATGATGAAATTGTAGGATCTAATGGCAACACTAGAGGAGGGGTGAATAGGGTTGTTTACCAATTTTAATTTTTGAAATTCTAGATGTGACAACCAAACTTGAAATTTAATGTAAGAAAATTAAATAGTATCAAGCAACCAATTCAAGTTAGTAGCATATACCACAATTATACAAATCAACAAAATAATCCTAACATGCAATCCAAAAATTGGAAAATAAACTAAGTGTAAAAGTAAACTGAGTTTAGGAGAAGCGGACACCGTATTTATAGTAGTTCAGCAATGTGTCTACATCCACTCTCCAAGACTCCTTGGTTATTTGTACTAAGAAAAGTTATCTTGCAGGCGAGAACAAAACCTACACAACCCTTTTTTTTTCACCTATGCTAACGAGAAACTCATATCCTTTTCACTAGTTCATGATCTAACCAATTTCTTTTTCTCACAACCCAAGGTGCACCCACACCTTAATACAAAATCCCAATGAAAACTAAAATTAAAAAAAGTCACCTCTAAGTAGGTAAGATTCACAAGTTTTGCTCTATAACACTCCAACAATTTTTCTCTGAACCATTACACTTGTGAAAAATTGAAGAGAATGAGAGAATTATGAGCTTTTTGGGCAAGGATGGACCAATGGATGATTTGAGTGCAAGAAAATTGCTTGATTTTTGAAGAAGGTGGATACAGAGATGGATGATTGATTGATTATAAAAAATGAAATGTTTAACCTCAACCATTGGATCTACGGTAAAAGGATGGATGCTTGAGATTAAATGAGAAGAGAAAATAAAGGAGATAAAATTTACGGAAAAATGTGGGCATTCACGATTTCCACTTCTTTTTTTTTTAATCCCAGATTTTGGGATGCCACATTGAAATTTGTTTCCAATCGTTCTTTACTCGTATATTTTTCGTTTCAACTCCAATTCAAGATGCAATGAAATTGTCTTTTTAAGATATACAAAATAAATGCTTTAAAATACTAAAAAAAATATTAATACCACAATTTGAGTTTGTTATCATCAAAATACTTGATTTGATTGAAGCCTTAAAGCTAACAGAAATTGTTAATGAGTTATATACATGTATAACAAAAATGTTTACTTCTTTAGATGTTCAAGACAAGATACTTGGAGAGCTAATCAAATATATGAAAGTTGAAGGACTATTTGGATAGTCATTAGCAATCCGACAAAATGACAAAAGGTCTCCGGGTAAATTTTCATTTTGAATTGAAAGCTATATTAATATAGTTTTGATCAATAGTGGAATGGTGGGATGATTTTGGACGTCCAAACTTGTAAAAGTTTGCTGTGAGAATTTAGGTCTCACTTGTAGTGCCTTTGGATGTGAATATAATTGGAGTATTTTTTAACAGGTTTAGTTATCATTTGTAACTTGGAGTGCCTTTGAATGGGAACACAATTGGAGTTAAGAATAAAATTTTTGTTATGTATACTTGCAAGAAACGTAATAGATTTGCTCAAAGTCGCCTGAATCATTTAGTGTTTATAAAATATAAAAGAGCACTGAGGTGTCGATATAACATTTGGGACATCGTCGACCTCATCTCTTTAAAAGATATTGATGATAGTAATGATTGGTAGATTGGAAGAATAGATGACTATTCTGAGGAGGATGGTGATCTTGTTTTCAAGAGCTACTGGAGCAAAAGTACCTGCCCAATATTCTAGAGTCGGTACCTCAACAACTAAGTCTTCCACACAACCACTGCCCCAACCACCCCCACACCAGTTAATTTGGATGACTATGAGATTGATGAAGAAGATACAGATTATAAGTTGAATGATGGAGATAATGAAGATGACGACCTATTTAGTGATGATGAGTTTGATCTTTAGGACTATAGAATTGTATTTGGGATCATTTTTGTGTTTCATGTCTTCTTTTGTAAGGTATTCTATTGACTATACTTAACTTGGTGTTGAATGACTAATATTTAAACCTTATATCTATTCTTTTCTTATATATATATATGTGTATGTATGTATGTATTCTTTAAGTCCCATTTCTTTCCATGTGTGTGTATATAGATAGTGCGCTTTAAAAAAAAAAAAAAGGTCTACACCTTTTTGTGCGCCCTGCACCTAGATTCTCTAGAGGGCCATTGTGCCTTAGTGCGCCTTGGGCATTTAAAAAACCCTGCCATCACTAACTTTGAAGTCAACCACCTCCATGTGACCAACTCCAATTATCATTATTTTAAATTATTAATTCATAGTATCTTACAATCGTCCTTTACAATAAATTAACATTAATAAAAAATTTAATTTATAGCAAATCAAACACTTGTATATAAAAACACTTATGAAAAAGAATTGTCAAAATACAAGATTATTTTTATTTTAAGAAACTTGTACAAAAGTGTATAAATGAAAATGACTTTTTTTAAAAAAAAAAAAATTCTAAATCAATCTAGACAGACTCTAATTCTAATATATAGCATAAACAATTTTTATAATATCATGACATATACATATAAAAGGGATGGGGGATGCGAGATACAATTATCGATATATCCTAACAAAATGTTATTTATAATATTTAAGTTAGAGTTTGGCATTTTCTATATATCCTAACACAACTATCTATATATCCTAACTACATGATTTAAATTTAAAATTTAATGTGGTTGGTTAATTTTTTTAAAAAAAATTAAAAGTGAAATTAGTCAGAAGTTTATTTGATGATTGCATTACATCTAGTGCTAATATGCGACAAATGGGTCAAATAATTATATAGTCAATCACTCTCGAGTAATTAAGTTTTCGAAAAAAGAAATTCAAAGCTATTATTCGAAATCTAATTTTATATTAATTAGATTACTTAAAAAGTAATTTTAACTTAGTTTCCAAATCCAATTTTCTTTCTCTAAATACTTTAAGAAACTAGAGCAATATATGTAGAAAAGAGCATAATTTGTAATGGAAAGGCTTTTTTTTTTTTTTTTTTTTTTTTTTTTTTTTTTTTTTTTTTTTTTTTACACTTCTTATGAAGTAGGTGTTGATATTTAAGATAGTAATAAATACCTTATTAATCGAGCTTTATTTGAATTTAAAAAATAACGTTAATTATGAGATTAGGTAGGGAATTAAAACAAAAGTTATTAAGTTCGATAGAGACTAAAAAAAAACCTTAGCTATTAAGTTCTTTAGGGATAAAGATAATTATGTGCCATACAACATGAGGTCAATAGATAAATGGATAGGAATTGAACAATAATAATAGAATATGGGGTTTGGTGACATTCATAGTTTTCAAAGGTTGGTCCCACACTCTTCTCCTTTTATGTTATGGGTTCAAAAATACCACAAAATTTGTCTTTTTTTTTTTTCCTTTTTTTTAACGTGATAAATTAATCACACCACATCAAATTCAAACATAGTTTGGTAAACAAGTTATAAATTACCGTTTGAATTTTTAACTTCACGGTCCTGTGTCTCTTAAACTATGTTTAAGTTGATGTTTGGAGTTGGAGTCGACTACAACATAAATAAATATCTAATTTATAATCATAACGAGCAATTTTCTAAAATGAGAACATCCACTTAATTAACATTTTCTATTTTTCGAGTCAAGATTAATAACATCAACTATGTGCACGTGTTATATTTATAATAATCTTAATAAAATGAAAGTTGAAATTTGGAGAACTAAACATATAAAAGAAATTTGCTTCTTGTTTCTTAAGATGAACGTAGGCAATTCAACTATAGTTTTGTGGATTACATGCATATTACTATCTTCAAGGTGGTCAATGATTTGTTATCTCATTGGATGACAAAAAAGTGTGCACGTATTGATTCAAAAATCGGTTGAAAACCAAGTACTGCTCACTATCAACAAACATCCCAACAAATTGAATTTTTCCTGACACAATAAAACAGCCAAATCACCTTTTTTTTTTTATTTTTTTTTATTTTTCAAAATTCTTTACTGTTTTTCTACCCGTTTATGACGGTAATTATTGGTCATTAAATATAAAACATGAAAAAAGCACGATTTTTGAAGAGAAAAACGAGAAATTTTTTAGACATTTTTACTTTTCCGATAATTTTTTCTTGCCACTAATTTATGACTATAATTAATAGTAGTTAAAAAGTGACATTTTTTTAGGGTCATTATATTGAAAAAAGTTTTGGTGGGAATGAATGGAAAATTTTGGATTTTTTTTTGACTTTTGTGACTACTTTTTAGTGTCATCAATCTATTATTTGTTTTAATTGTTTTTAAAGAGTAGTAAACGAAAAAACTAGTTATGACGTTTGGTAAATTAATTTTTGAAATTTTGGAAGTGGTTCAACGAACTCAATGCAGATGTCACACAAAACGTCATAGCACAATTAGAGACAACAACAAATAACAAACAGTGAATCAAGAATAAACACACGAGAATTGGTAAGCCAATTTAGTGTAGACCACCTACATCAGGGCATAGTGTGCCTAGTAAAAATAATTCACTAAATATAAGCAAACAATTACAACGTCGTACATATCTGTAAATAACAATGATTACAGTGACACACATAGAACCGAACTTAGCTAATTACTTAGGCTCCCCCTAGATATGAGAATCCCTCTCTCTCAACCTTAGGCTCCCCCTAAGTATGAGAATATTAGTAATGCAACATTTAGGCTCCCCCTAAGTGTGTGAGACTCCTTCTCACTTGAAGTTATTTATCTTTCTTCTAGTGAACCCCCTTCACATGAGAACTTAGGCTCCTCTTAAGTTTTGAGAAAAACTTATCGATCAGCCTTGTCTTAGGCTCCCCTAAGACTATATAAACATTGTAGTCTTAAAACGTTCACTGTAAGAACGCTATGAAGTACAAACTGCCACTGACAAGAAATCAAACGATTTGCTTCTGAAGACACTATGATCAGTATACTCTAATAGACTCAATTTACGAACTCACAAAACAATAGATGCAGCAACTTTAGTAAACAAACTTCTTGGGTTTAAATAGCACAACCAAAAGATGGAACATATCCCTATACAAAATCGACAATCCATCAAAAGCAAGATAACCTAGAGAAAGTATTTTGCAAAATAATTTAAATAAGGAAATATTTTGTAGAATCAGCAACTTGAGTAACAACCTCTAAGACAAGTTTCCTTGGATACATATTTTGAGACAACCACAAAACTATCCAAGGAGCAAAAGCCGGGAGTCTTAAACAAATATATATATATAACCAATATCATAGGCTTAACAATTTTAAGTTAGAAAAATATTGATCATGCTTATTAAATTTTAATTTTAAAATAGAAAAACTAGTTACGGTGTTTTGATAAATTTGATATTAAATTTTACTAATTTAATCATATAAAACAAGGTAGATTTAGGCTTAATTTGAGATTGTTAGGATAGTGGCATGTGTAAAAGGTTTTTTTTTTTTTTTTTTGCAACACTTATTCTATTTAGTTCCTTTGTAAATAATTTAACCAAAGTTTGGTTACTAATTTTTTTTTTTTATATATATATGAAAGTTGATATTTATGTTTATACATATTTTGTATCAAAATTGGAGAAACCATATTTATAATGATAAGTATGAAATAACTAATTATCCCTTATTATAAGCAATTCTTCTATTTTGAATTCATTCTAATTAAAGAGCACCCTTACCCTTAGTTTGTTGGTTTGATTTATGTATTATTTTTTCAACATTCTATTTCTTCTATTTTCTGCTTTTTTTTCTTTATTTCTCAACATTCTTGGAATTGGCACTTTGTAAATCATGACATTTGAATTAGTGAATTATTCATTCTCATTTAATTATGAGCTAATTTTTCTAAGGGATTCGGTCATGTAGATATCCTAAAGATGACACGGCTTAAGCCAATGCAATACATGGTATTTGATAGAACCTAAAATGTGCTACCTCCTTAGCTTAACTCAAGATATTGTACTATTTAATGTGTTAAAAATATTATTTTGTAGGTTTCGAGCAGTTAACAGGTAGAGCGGGGTGTTAGCAACAAATTGGAGCTAAAATGGACCAAACCGGTGTTCTATTGCATCCACCGCGAAAGAGAACTCTAAAAAGACCAAACTGTCCCATGGCGCAGTGACATTGCCTAGACACCATTGCAACGTTTTTTTTCCTAGGATATATCACTAGCGAAGAGCAGCAAGTGTCGTGATGCTGCATTGGAGCATTGCAGTGCTCAAAGATTGTCGCACGCGTATGCGCGACAGCGTCGTGGTGTTGTCCTGAGCGTCGCGGTGCTCCGACCATTTTATAAATTAAAAATCTCGTTTTTTAGGTTAGATAACCAACCACCAGTTGACTTCTCTTGCATTTTCTCTCTATTATCTTCTCCCTTTTCATTATTTCTTGTATGAACTTGATCCTTTGATGCTCATAACGATGTACCAAGGCTAAGGTACTCGATTCTAGCTTGGGTTTTTAGGGACTTCTTTGTATTTAATGTTCTTACAAGATTTTGAATTGAATTCTGTTGTATGCTTGATTGATTCTGTATTTTAGAGTATTACAATCATATGGTGGACGTTGGTGTACATTTTGATTATCATTTTAGAATTTGTGATACTTAGTTGTACATTGATCATAGAAGCAATAGTTCATTAGTATTGTTCTAACCAACCTAGGATTAAATCAATAGAACATTTAATTTTGGCCTTTTTAGCTAGTTGAATGTTCCGCCTAATTATCCCTAGAACTTAATGCAGTTAGGGTAAATTCGAATTTTTCATGCTTTTCATCGATTCATTTTATCGTAATTTGTCGTTAAGGACAATTTAATTTTGGCCTTTTCAATTAAACTGATTAGGTGCCAACTACAATGAATTCGGTAATGATGAATCGATGATTAAGAACATTGAATAAAGAAAATTCCATTGTAACCTAAGCCAGGACTTTCTCGTATAAACTTTATCTCTTTTAATCTCTGCATTTATTTATTTATTTATTTTGCAATTTACATTTTCTTGCAAACAATCCTTTCACAAAACCCCCATTCAGTTACCTAGAATTGTAAGTTGCTTAACTGAGAAATTCAAGTGCTCTTTGTGTTCGACCCCCTTGTTACTACTACGGTTAGGTAAGTTCGGAAAATTATTTGGTATGTAATTGGCGACAAACACCGTCTGCCGGCATTGCATCCACCTTTCTATTTCTTTTGTTGAATTAAGAAAATCTTGTTAAGTTAACTTGGTCATTTGAGTTAACATGTTAGTGAAGTCTTAATACTATGAAGATTAGGACATAAGCGAAACTCATAAAAGAATATGGGACAAAAGACCTAGACATAGGTTGTCATGTGATGTGAACTTGTGAAGGAATCGAATCTCGATAGAAGCGTGTGATCTCATTTTTTGATTTCTTGAAAGAATCAAATACAAAAAACTAAAAGAAAATGTTAAGCAACATACCTTTGTTGATTCACAACTGCAGCAAAATCTTTTCCTTGAACTGGTAGTCTTCTCCTTGAAATCTTCATTTTCTACGAGATCTTCCTTATTATGATTCTAGCAAGGATCTGACTTGTAGAAGAATATAGGGAATGCGTAGAACGATTTTCCTAGAAACTTTCTTAGGAAAATTGAGAGAACTTCTAGAGGAAGAGTTTTAGAGTAATCGCTGAGATTATTCTATGAAGGCTCCCTGTTGGATTTTATGTCATAAAACTCGTGATTTGTAAACTTTGGAACATATTCTCAATAAAGTTGTTATCGAGGTTTATTCAATAAAGGTGTTATTGAATATGTTAATTGCATTTATTAAATTCAATAAACTAATAACTCATAGCTATAGTTTGAATACTTAGAATTTATGTGTTGACATAAAAGTGGATCAAGTTTAGGTAACAACCAAAACGGTCTATAGTATAAGGATTAGCCTGGGTACCTTATCCTGGGGACACTATGGATGCGACCCTCTTTGTATTTGATACAAACGATGTTATCCTATATCATTTATGTAGAGATATGAGAGTGAGAGCATCCTATGCAATGACTTTGCATAAGACTGTACCATGAAATAGTCACTTTTAATTTATAATACCGTTTACTATTAAAAATTGATTATTTCAACATGATGATCTAGGTAACACGATCTTAATCCTGAGCTGACTATGAACTCCTATTTATTTGAATTATCCTTTAATCTGCATGAGTGAGAGTGACCCCAGTTCATCGACTCAATAAGCCTTTCATTTTAGGGATAAGACCAAGTAGATAGTTGGGAACATAGTCCTACAAGATGGAATTCACTCATACCTTATTTAAGGTTAGTAGAGAAGTTGTTCCTTTAAGTGCTGACTCCGGGTCATCGGCTCAAGAGAGGCTTGGTTTGATGGTTGGACCACAAACCAATTTTTCATTAGAAGATTAGTGGGACTTAAGAAACAAGACGTAATTACAGGGGTAATACGGTAATTTTGACCTAGATGTAATTACGAAGAACTTGTGAATGATTAACTTACTAATCTTGGTTATATAAAGTGGACATAAATATATCTACAGTGAGGAGAGTGCAGCTATTAGGCTATAGTAGAGTATCCTGGTAGTTAACGAATGTTAATTAACTATGTTAAAGAGTTTAGTGGTTAATTTCAGATTGTTCAAGCTCATGATTTGTAGGTTTATTAGGTCTCTTGTTAGCTCATGGACTAATCCTTAAAACAATGTGATGAAAGAATTTGAAAACTTTCAAATTCATTTGAGGAGTAAGATTTATGGTTTGTTCGTTTTAATTATGAATTAAACGAAATTGGAGAGTTAAAAATATTTAAATGTGATTGAAAATTGACAGGATAAGTAGAAAATTTATTAATTTATTATTAATTTAATATAATTAATTATATATTCAATATTAAATTAATTAATTAGAAAATTGGATTTAATAGAAATTAGATATTTGAATTTTTGAAATTCAATTTTTCAATTTCTTGTAAAATTCCACTAATTGCATGTAAGTAGGAGGTGGGTCTCCCCCATGCTCTCTTCTTCACCATCAAAACACATCCTAATTGAGGATGTTAATTACCTTCCTAGGTGTCAATTTGCATGTAAAATGGTTTTACATGATTTCTTCTTTATTATATAGAAGAAAGAAATATTGAAAATGAGTTGATGGTGTTGGTGAATTTTGCTGAGAAATCCCATACACTCAAAACTCTCAAAAACCTGTTTGTTCTTCACAAATTGCTCCAAATTCATCCCAATTTGGATCTCACAATCCATTCTGAGGCCAAAAGATAACGAGGAAGACTTCTTTGATGATCCACAAAGTGTTCGTGATAAAAAAACTTGAAAGAATTTGATTCAATTTTGAGCTACAACAAGTAAGTTCCATTGTGTCAGTTTTGTAGGTTTTAGAACAAGCATGTTTAATCTTCAAAATTGATGTAATTAGAATGTTTTAGATCCTAATTGCTTCCGCTTTTATGTTTATAACTCCTTCACTCCCAAGGACCTTATTTATAAAACTTTATGGGTTACTCCTTATCTTATTGGAATAAACCTTCTGCATAGTTTTTAAAATTAAATATTTGATAATATTCAATATTAATAAATATGTACCCAAATAATATCTTATATTAAATGGTTATTAAATAGTTAATTATTGGAATCCAATTCAGATTAACCCCCTATTTATTTATATGGATTTCATCTAAATAAATAGTTAATTATTTGAATCATATTCAAATAGATTAATTCTTCATATTTTACTGTTTTTATTTGAGTCTCATTCAAATAAACTTTTTTTTAATAATAAATCATATATTAATCGTATCCAATACAATTAATATTTTCCCTCAAGATTTTAATATTTCAAATTTTCTTTCAATCATAGTTGATCCTTGTTGGTCCATGGTGAGCTAGCTGGGGAACCTTATGGACCTACAGATTAGAAGCTCCAATAATTCGAAATTAAATTAATTAAACTCTTTAATTAACTTAATTAACATTCATTAACTATTAGTCACTCCACTAAAGACCCAAAATTGAATTTTTTCGCATTGTAGATAGATTTTTATGTTCATGGATATAGTCAGTCATCAATAAGTTGACCTTTCACAAATTACTCGTAATTACAGCTAGGTCAAGTTACCGTTTTACCCCTATAATCACTTTTTTCTCCTTAAGTCCCACTAATTCTCTAATGAACAACCTACCATAAACAAATCCCTCTCGGGCTAATGAGAGGGGAGGGGCCCCTTGTTCAAGGCCTGGATTCAGCAGTTAAGAGAGGAATTTATCTTTTTTTTCGAGGACGAGAAAGAGTCAGTGACACAGGTCACTCTCACCTATACAAATCAAAGGATTGTCCTCATAGACAGGAGCCCATAACTCACTCAAGATCGAGATCAAGTTAACTATGGTTATCCTAATGAAAAGTTAATCTCTTCAATCGTCAATAGTGTTATAAAGAAAGATTAATAATTTCTTGGTTCGGTCTTATATAAACTCTTTATACATGATACCCCTACTCACATATCTTCACATAAACGATTTGATTCAAATCGTTTATTACACTTACAACTCTTGTAACAATTACAAAGTGGTTCGTATCCATAGTGTCACTAGGATAAGGCACCTAACCTCATCCATATACTATAGACATTTCGGTTATTCTTAAACATGATCCATCTGTATGTCAATTACATACATATTCAAGATTTTACGCAATAACCTTAGATTTTTTTCAATTAATGGATAAATTAATATTGCATAATTAATAATTAAATTAATCAACTAATAAATTACAATACTTTAGGGCATAAATCCCAACACCTTAGATTTAAGACACACCAGAAGACTAACCGATTACATGGATTCACCTAAGATTCAATTAACTATAGAGATGTAGGAGTTGACCATTGCCACACCAGTTTAGGTCATCATCGTACTCATTTTAAGTCTCAATTTCTATCGAACATTTAACAAATTTCTATTTCGAACATAGTTCTGAAATATATAGGGATAGTCACGAATAATATTTTGAGAAGAAAAAATGAACGTTGGAATGTTTCTTAATAATTTAGCCGATTTTTTAATACAAAAATTCAGTGAGATTGATGCAGAAAAAAGGAAAGAATGAAAAATGACGTGTTTGCTTCAAACATGTGCATGTACAGGTTATGCTCTATACAACTTTTCTTGATATTAGTAATAAGCACGAACAATGCAGGTGAAAATGTAAAAACTTTAATTCAAAGTTTTAACATATTATTTAATCGACTAAAGAAAAAACTCCAACTAAAATATATGATATAACATATATGATTATTTTATTTTCCAAAACTACAATATAATAATCAAAACAAAAACATACAAATTAAATTAATTATGTTATAATTATAAGTCTCCTAAATTTCAAATCTACCTATAATCCTTGTGAGATATAAATAAAGTTTTATGTCACAAGAAAATAAAATATTACATACAAAAAATAGGGTTAATTTCACAAATAATATATCTTTTTGAAAAAAAAAATGAAAAAATAGGATTCTGTGAAAACATTTTCTGAAAATAATTTGGTAGTGGAAAAATATGTTACATTTAGGAGTGAGAGCAAAGTATTGACTAAATTAGGTGAGGAACATCTACGACTTCCTCAAGATAATCGTGGATCGGGTCCACGATTTCTTCAAAATTTAGTTCCAGGCAACTGGGTCAAATGCTTCATCCACATCATGTACCACATGGATTTAATCATGGATGAGGTCCATGAGTAAGGTGAAATTCGTGGACTCAATCCACGAGTAAATTTTTTTTCAACTTACATTTTGCCTATAGAAAGCATGTTTTTTACACCAACAAACAACTTAGTTTTTAAGGCAAATTTCTTTTTTTCAACTCGAACATGAAAAGCATGAAGTTTGACACATAATAAGCGGAATGATGAATCAAATTATATCTAAATATTTCTAAATAAAAATAAATCTAAAGTCAGTATTCTCAATTACAAGTAAATGAATGCTAATATGTCACACGGTGGTAGTCTATCCCTACTACAAATTTGACATTTCTTGATGGGCGGGTTTTTTATTTTCTTGATGGTCATGAAAAGAAACCATCAAGAAAACCATAATTCAGATGTTTTAAAATTATTATTTATTTAAATTTACATTTCTTGATGATCTTAGAACATCAAGAAAGGTTTATATTTTTCTTGATTGAAAAGTACGTAAGAAAAAGCCCAAATAATGAATTACCGGTTTTTGGAATCGTTGATGGTCAAAAACCATAAAAAAATTCTTTCTTGATGGTCATTGCCCATCAAGAAAATGGAGAAGTTTTTGGATTCGTTGATGGGCAAAAACCATTAAGAAAACTCTTTCTTGATGGTCATTGCCCATAAAAAAAAAAAAGAGAGAAGATGGACATTAATTGGCCATCAAGAAAAAGCCCAAATAATGAATTCCAGTTTTTGGATTCGTTAATGGTCAAAAACCATAAAAAAAAAAATTATTTCTTGATGGTCATTGCCCATCAAGAAAATGGAGAAGTTTTTGGCTTCATTGATGGGCAAAAACCATCAGGAAAACTCTTTTTTGATGATCATTGCCCATCAAAAAAAAGGAGAAGATGGACATTAATTGGCCATCAAGAAAAAGTCCAAATAATGAATTCCTAGTTTTTGGATTCATTGATGGTCAAAAACCATAAAAAAAAATTATTTTTTGATGGTCATTGCCCATCAAGAAAATGGAGAAGTTTTTAGATTAGTTGATAGGCAAAAACCATCAAGAAAATTCTTTCTTGATGGTCATTGCCTATCAAAAGAAGGAGAAGATGGACATTAATTGGCCATCAAGAAAAAACTCAAATAATTAATTCCTAGTTTTTGGATTCGTTGATGGTCAAAAACCATCAAGAAAACTATTTCTTAATGGTCATTGCCCATGAAGAAAAGGGAGAAGATGGACATTAATTGGCCATCAAGAAAAAACCCAAAAAACACATTTATAGATATTATGTTTTAGAAATTAAATTTTTTTTTTTCTAGAAACACTGCTAGCAACAAGGTTAGAAAGACAAATAAATTGTAGATTTAATGTTCATAAACCCAATTTTAAAATCCTAAAAATAAAAAATTGAATAGTTATAAATGGGTATAGCATTCCAAACTATATATTTGTTAATAAATTTGAAGACTGAACAAAATTAATTTATCATTTGTGTGTGCTTTTTTTTTTTTTAAAATTCAACAATGAGTATAATTGGTGGAGATGAAATTATAGATAATAAGTATAATAAATTTGAAAACTATTTCTTGATGGTCATTGCCTATCAAGAAAATGGAGAAAATGGACATTAATTAGCCATCAAGAAAACAAAGCATCTCAAAACCAATCATTTAATGATATTTTTAAAAACTCGCACATTTAACAAAAATACAAATGTTGTATTTTACTAAAATTTGATTTAACTTTATATATCAAAGATATATTTTAAAATTCACCGAACCCTTATGTAAAATATATTTTAATCTATATTTATCACTATATTCTCTCTCTAAAATGTGAATATATTTTCACACTTTATTCTATATCTAATAATTTTAAAATATCTCCAATTTTTTATCTTTAAAAATTGTCTGGAGTACCACTACCCACTCAGTTGGGCTGAGATAATATGACATAGATATATTCTCACGACGGCCACGACAAGGTACATGATTCTGAACGTGTTGCTGATGATGAATTACATCATCAATGTCTTATTGAGTGACATGTATCATGTGCATAATGCTCATTTTGATGACCAGAATTCGATGTGATGTCTCCTTGAACTCCTAGGAAGTCTCTAGGAGAAGCTTGAATGTGTTGCTCTAGAATATTCTCGGTGTTGTTGTTCTTGGCAATATTAAGTCTATGTGCCTGTTAACCTAGCTCTGATAAATTATGTTGCACTGAATATTGTTGTACATCTTGAACAAAATTATTATGTATGAAGAAAAAAAAATAAATGTAGAATAATTTGCAAACAACAAAATTGAATAAAATAAACAATAAAATTCTTACCATGCAATAATAATACGTGTCCTTTGATACAGTTGGTCCATCCTATATTTCTTCTTACAAATTGACCACGATGTGCTCGCCACAAGGATAAATAGTTCCCATTCATTTGTGGCCAATCTTGGTCATGGTTATCTCTAAAATCAATTTGGTGCAAGTAACGGTCTACATAACACACTGGTGGCATCGTTTGTCGCATTCCAAATTGTCTTAACACTATAATATATGAAACTAGCATAAAATGTTTGAAAGTTAGGAATATTCAGCTACATATAATATAATATTGTGTTTAGAAAAGGGGGAAAAAAAACTAGATCTAAACTAATGTACCTACAATGTGTCAAAAAAAAAAAAAATACCCGATGGCGGGGAAGGACAACAAGAAAGGCAGGAGTAGATGGCGGGAAGGGTGGAAGGGTAGAATTCGTCGCCCAATTCCGTTCCAAATAATTTACTGTTCTCACCAAAACCGTAGTAGTGGCAGCACGGGCCGACACAAAGAGCCCTTGAATTTCTTAATCGAATGGTTTGCAGCTCAAGGGTAATCGATAGGAGGGACCAATTGCAAAAGAAATAAGTTATTGGGCTTTCGAGCTATTCCCCCATTGTAACTTGATCACCGACCTATCAGATTAATTCCTATATGTTCCACTCTTAGCCGACTCGCCTAGGAATGCTAGGTTAGTGTCCTCAAATTAGTTAAATCAACTAGTTGAAACACATCCTAATTAATCCAACCAATCACATTAAGAAAAAGGAAGTCGCTAAGTCAAATATTTAATGAGAACAATTAATTAAACATTCGAATTGATTCTCCCTTAGGTTGATAGATCAATGTTATTTGTTTTATACAACAAATTACAAGCTTGACTAACCTACTACTACCTTTTAGATTGAATTGAGAGAAAATGCGTGGATGGTCACCTGGAATCGCAAGTGAATTGACTTGGCTGCTGAAAGTCCTTTTATAAAATTGCAATGATGTCGCGGCACTGACGTGAATACGCTCGGCAAACACTTCAGAGCGTCGTGGTCCCAGGGCCTTACTTTAAAATCTCTACTCTCGAGAAAAAGCATCGAGCTGGCACCTAGGATGGACCATTGAGCTGTGGCTTCAAAGGCAAAATGGTCATTTTGCCTCTCTCTTTTTTGGTTAATGCAATTCAGCTCCGTTTTGGTCCATTTTAACTCCACTTTAGCTCTAATGTATGTTTCTACCTCTCAAATGCTTGAAACCTATCAAATATCCAAATAAACACATAAATTCTATGAACAACCTCGAATTAAGTGAAGCGAGATAGCATATTTTCGATGCTATCAAAGGGACGCTGCGACTGTAGCTGTTGAACAGCAAGAATGCAGACGACAGATTGAGAGAGGGATAGCAGATCTGGTGTGAAGGAAGGACGCATGTAGGGTTTTTGGGGACCACGAACATGGACCTGATCCATGTTCTAACTACTGGTGGATGGGGTCTATGATTACCATCTGTAATATGGCAAACATGCCCCAAATTCTTTGGGGCGTCAGGTGGTCTGAAATCGTAGGTTGATAGCACCGAAAATATCAAAATTATCTTTAAGATTGTAAATAAATGCATGTTTCTTTTATACATATATCACACCCTATAGTACAAGAATGTAGTAGTTCAATATGTTTAAATTTATTTTACTTTCAAGGTTTTGTCCCTCTAAAGTTTTTGTGCTTTTCTCTGAACTTATCATATGAAATCATTTTTTTTAAAATTGTAAACAAAAATGTTCTTTTATGACTATTATATATGTAGTGAAAGAATGAACAAGTTCAATCTATTACCACCTCCATATGAACAATGGCAACAAACACATACATTTGACCAATTGTGCCCAAAAAAGCAGGGACATAAAGTGTGGAGACAAAGATTCTTCCAAACTTTTAATTCTAGTTTTTCACTTTGACCAAACACTTAATTGTTGCTTCAGCTCTATGCATCTTCATACAATATGTTATATGATATATTGTTTTTTACCCTTTTTTTTTTCTTTTTTCCTTTTACTATTTACATTTATAGACCAAGTATTGCTTTTTCCCCCTCTTCTTTTATTTAATTTTTTCCCTTCTATTCTTGTTTCAATTTTTAATAATAAATAAAATATACCATATGATTTTCTTATGGAAAATTATTTTAAATGACAAAATTGTTAAAAATATTTATAAATAATAGCAAAATATCACAGTCTATCATAAATACATAGTGAAATTTTACTATATTTGTAAATATTTTTATTAATTTTTCTTTTAAAAATAACTTTTTTTTTTATTCTGAAATATATTATTTAAACACTTTTTATTGTATCATTGTATGCATCTATAATCCATTGGTTTTCAAAAACTGCCATTTTTGAAAGGTGGTGAATGCAATTATTTTCTACGATGCAAAATGTGATTTATAGAATTACAGAATCATTGAATAGATTGTACCAAAAGATTATGATGTATCGAATAATTAAAAAAAAAAAAAAAAAACAAAACAAAATTTGTACTGTCCTATGCTTTAGAAAGCAAATTTCAAAGACTAAGGATTAGTTTGAAATTGTTATAACTTTTAAAATAATTGTTGGCAACAATGATTTTAGAAAAGTCAATTGTCATACGAAGAAAATTAACATTTGATAAATTTTAAGTTTAGATCCAAAAAAAAGTTGGTTATAATATTTGACATATAAATACTATATAAATTGTGCTTTATATATACAATAGCTAAATAAACCTACTATTAAAATTATTGTTTTAAATAATTGATAATATCTAAATAAACATACTACCACAATTTATATCTTTCTTAATATAATATATAATATTTAAATAAATAATTAAAATGTAATGGTTTCTCTAGATTAATTGTTAAGTATTAAGGAGAAAAAACTTTAATTTTCTTTTTAAAAAGTCAATATGTATGATTTAAAAATAATATTGTGTTCCATGAAAAATGGTAGTTATGAGAGAAAGATGCTGAAAAAAAAAAGTTATTAAAAAGTTAAAACCTAATTTTACAAAAAAATCTAAACGCTAGTAGGAAATTGACTATTTAAAAGTTGCTTGAAATGAGGGTGGGTTGTAAAAGTGATTTTAATGAATTTATCAAAATTTGTTTTACCAAACAAAAAATACGATTAAGGTTTTTTTAAAATCACTTATAACCCTTCTAAAAATCAACTTCAAATGCATCATAAGTGTGTGTTTGAACTTTTTAAGTGTGTAATTTTGAAAAAAAAAATCATTTTGAAAAAAGTTGAAGTATTTAACAACCACTCAATATAATTTTTTTTTTTTTTAAAAAAATGAGTTTATGAAATAAATTTGTTTAAGAAAAATACTTGAAATCACCTTTTTAGAGAAATGATTTTTTAGTGTAATTCTTAAAATTGCCAAAATGTCAGATATATACCTCACTTTCACTATGTTGTCATGGCTACCACCACTCTTCGTCAGCCACTTTTGGCGACCACCACTAGCAACCTACTCCAGTGAAACTTCCGACAACCAACTCCAAATACCTCCACGACCAACTCAACAAGGACCACTCCAATGTGCTCAACTACGATGACCATTATTTTAAATTATTAGTTTATAGTATTTTATAGTTGTCATTTATAGTGATTTAACGTTAATAAAAATATTTTTAGTATATAAAAAACCAAACAAACTTATATATAAAAATGCTCTTAAGATAGAGTTATCAAACAAATAAGTGTTTTTATTTTAAGCCGTCTTTATAGAAATCATTTAAATGAAAATGATTCTTTAAAAAATAGTTGTTTCCAGTCAATCCAAGCCTATGTAAGCACAAACAATATTTATAATCACATGGCATCTAGATATAGATGGGTTAGGGATGAGAGATATTCCAGAATTATGTTATTCTTATTATTATTATTATTATTTTCTTTTAGTATTGAAATTAAAATCAAAACAAACAAGTAAACGTTTGAGATCATCCATGATGAGTGATTCATCATCATCCGAATCTACATTATCTATATATCCTAACAAAATGCTAATTATAATTTAAGTCAGAGTTTACGATTTACAAATAAGTTAAAAATTTTGTTATAATTTTTTTTTAAAGTGAATCCAATCAGAAATTTTATTTGATGATTGCATTACATCTTTAAATAATAAGTCAACAAATGGGTCAAACAATTCAAATAAATTAGTGTTTTCTAGTCAATTGCTCTCTAATAACTTTTCGAAAGAATAAATTCAAAGCTATTATTCCTAAACTAATATTATATTAATTGAACCATTTGAAAAGTGATTTGAGTTTGTTTCCCATTCCGATTTTCTTTCACTAAATACTTTAAGAATTTATTGGAGCAATATGAAACGATAAGAAAATTTTGTAATGGTAAGGAATATGTTTTTTTTTTTTTTTTTTTTTTTTTTACTTGGATGAAGGGTTGAGTTTTGGAAAAAAAAAATTAGAAATACAGTTTGTCCCACCTTGGAAAAGTTGAAGAAATTGATGTTCTCCTACGCCTATAAAAAGAGCCTATACTTTTGATTTCAAGTCGTCCCAATTAAAAACACTTTAGTTCAGTGTGCTAACTATAATTAAATTTCTTTTGTATTCTTTAGTTTGAAAGTGAGAAAAATGTGTGAGTAGTCAAAAACTTTGAGAGATTGCTTTTGTAATTCAGATCGGGAATGAAAATTATTCTATGTGATTATAATAATAATAATTTTCACATAGTAAATTTTTTTAATCCGTAGATTTTTTTTCTAGTTTGGAATTTTTCCACGTTAATTTTTATGTTTCCAATTTTACTCTTTTCTTTTCTTTAATTTTATTTAATTTATTATTATTATTATTATTATTATTATTATTATTATTATTATTATTATTTTGGGTTATTTCTGTGTGGAGGGCTTTTTTTTCCAACATGAGGTAGATGTAGATCTTTAATATAGTAATAAGTACCTTTATTAATTGAGATTTGTTTGTATTTAAAAAGTAACATTAATTATTAGCTTAGGTAGGGACCAGAAAGAAAAAATAAGTTATTAAGTTCTTTTGCAATAAAGATAATTAACATGCCCATAAAAAGAGAGAAGTCAAGAAACAATTATTTATAAATGGACAGGAATTGAAAAACAATGTTAATAGGCCATGGGGCTTGTCTGTCATCATTTTCAAAGGTTGGACCTATAGTCTTCCCATTTTATGCTATGTGTCAAAAAAAGAAATAAACCCCACAAAACTTGTCTTCTGACTCTTTTCATATATAATGTGATAAATTAATGACATTGCATTGAATCCAAATATAAATTTAGTTGATATGACTCAAATTACCATTTAAATATTTGATTTCCTAATATCAGTTAAATTATGTTCAAGTTAATATTTAGAGTGGATAATTCAAAGCAACTTTCTAAGACTAAAATATTTGTTTAATTACTTTTCTTTATTTCTCGAGTCAAGATTAATAGAATCACTTCCTAGTGTTATATTTTTTAACTTCAATAAAATGAAAGTTCCAAATTCAAGTATCTCAAGTAACATGTGTCGTACTTTGATTTGGAGAACAAAACATAAACCAAATTTTTGCGTCTTCTTTAATAAGGGTATAAACATAGCTAATTCAAATATAGTATTCGAATAAAGTACATATTACTATCTTAAAAATTAAAATGACAAAACATGTGTAGGTGTTGTATTGATTCAAAACTCGGTCAATAAAATAAAGGACAAGTGCAAGTGTTACCATAAAAAAACACTACAACAAATTTCACTTTTCACCAAATCTAAAGAAGAGAGAAAAAACCATCACAAGAAGCCAAATTCGTGCATTTTTTGTAGAGAAAAAAATGGAGTTTTTCAAAATTTCTTAAAATTTATGACATTTTTTTTAGTGTTACCATTTTATGACTATAAATAACCCTCGTTAAATGTAAGACAACGAAAAAAGTATGGCTTTAGAGAAAAACAATGAGAAATTTTAGAATTTTTTTTTTATAACAATTTTTTAGTGTTACCAATATATAACTATAATTAAAAATAATTAAAAGGTGACAATTCTTCAGAGTCATCACATTTGAAAAAAAAAATGATTTGGCCGGAAACAATCGAAAATTTTGGAATTTGACTTTTATGATTGTCTTTTAATGCCATCAGTCTATTACTTCTATGGATTGTCGGATTAAAGAGAAATTAACTTTTTTTATAAAAAAAATAAATAAATAAAAATAAAAGTAACTAGTCACTTCAAGAGAGTGATTTTTGAGGAAAGCTCTTAAGCAAAAGACCATTATTGAATTTATTTCACAATACCATTAGAGGGCTCATCAATTTAAACTCCAACTATATATGTTGTATATTTGGGTTCCTTCCTAAAACAAAAGAGAGATTTATTTTTTTTTCTCTTCTTTAATCCTTTTTTTATAAACTCTAATTTGTGTGCAACACCATCTTGATTTCATGGCTTGGAAGTACAAAGTAGGGCTTATTCTTCTCGTTGTTGTTGTAGTTATATGGGTTATCTCTGCCGAAATTACACAGGTTAGTTCTTATTCTTAGACTTCATAACTTAAACTTGGACACGTTACGTTAAATTTATAGTTATCATCGAATATATATATATATATATATATATATATATCATTAGTTTATGATATCATGTTACATATACCATTAGTTTACAAATTTTAAATTCAGCCGTTCATTAATATTTGTAACACTTACGATATTTTGGTGTTTAATAGAGTATTTTTGCAGACTACGAGCATCCATTCGTGATGACATATGTTGGGACCTCCATGTTAGTGGCTTATCTTTCAATTGCATTCATCAAGGAATTCATAGAGAAGATGGTTAGAAGCCATTTTCGAAATGGAAACTCTAGAGAAGTTGGAGAGCTGCACCACCCATTCTTGCAAGCTATAGAAGAAAGAACAAATCAATCTTCTATAGATAATAATAGTAGTAATAATATAATTTCAGAGGTGGGAAACAGTGATGCTCAATGTATGGTGAACATTATCCAATCTGAAGATGTGAGAGTTAATAATAATAATGGTGGTTGTGAATGTGAAGCTGAAAATTTGGAGATGACAATATCGAAAACAGAGGAAACAAAGTTTAGTACAAAGCAAATTCTTGTTTTGGCTATTGCCATTGGTCCCATTTGGTTTGTCTCCGAGGTTAGTAAATGGTTTTTTTTTTTTTTTTTTTTTTTTTTTTTTTTTTTTTTTTTTTTACTTTCGTTCCATTTATAAAGAAATGTTTGATTTTGTTTTCAAATTCTTTGTTCTTCTCGATGCATAGCTCAATCAATTTAGACATACATCCATTGATTAAGAAGTCCAAACCTCAAAGGTTACTAAAAATTCCAATTATTTCTTACAACACCTCGCAATGTATACAAAAAGTGAAAAGGATGATTCTTAATTTTGTCTTTTATTTTATTGAAATTCTCAATTTCATCCGCCTTTAGACATATTATTATTTTAATTTTGAGTACAACAAGAAAAAGTAGATGATTTAAATATCGATATTATGTCTTAGTCATATTTATGCTCATGTGTCGGTAACGTATTTAATTTAGTAACATGTCATGACCAAGAAATTAATTTTATTAATAGATAAAATTAGTAACATGTATAACGTGTCACCAGTTCGACTTCACGTGTGAAATGATTGCATCAACTTTTTAAGCTTAATAAAAAGAAAAAAAAAATATTGGAGGGACCCAATTAAGAATTATTAAAAATTAAAGAATGAAATCAAGAATTAATTAAAACATATATTAAGAAACCTTTCGTATAATTAGCAAAGATTTTACCCTAAAAAGTAGGGTATTTCAAGATGAGCATAATTGCTTTAAGACTTTACTTACCTCATTTACAACTTTCTTCATATTTGTGAAGTTGTATTTCGATTAATGTATTTGAAATTAAAGGAGCATTTGTAACTGACCAAATTGTGAACAAAACTTTGTAATTTTTGCAGTATTTTACAAATGCAGCATTGGCAAGAACAAGCGTAGCAACCACAACCATACTGTTCTCAACCTCAGGCCTATTCACACTCATACTCGACACATGCTTGCAAAGACAATCTTTAACTACTGTCAATGTTGTTGCAGTCGTGGTTAGCATGGCTGGAGTCGTCATGACTACCGTGGGCAACACCGGGGCTCGAGACGAACCCCAATCCTCCTCTTCCAGGTACGTTGGTTTAGACTTATAAGTAAGAACAACATTTTCATTGATACAATTAATGGAATCGACTCAAGGATTGTATATGCTCCATTTTTAGGCATGGAAAGCACTCATTTGTTGGAGATGTTTTTGCTCTACTCTCTGCTCTAACCGATGGACTCTACTATGGTTAGTTTTTCATCCTAACTTTTCACTTTATTCTAAATTTTCACAGAACTAAGGATTTAATCCATAAACTTATTATTTAGTTTATGTACTTTAAAATTTGTAATAATTTAGTACATGTTTAAAAGTATTGAAATTAAACTTGGTCCTAATTTTATGCTTTTATAGTTGCAATCTAATAATATCAAAGACTTCATGCAGTGCTTTTGAAGAAGTATGCAGGAGAAGAAGGAGAAAAGGTTGACATGCAGAAATTTTTGGGATTTGTTGGATTATTCACTCTCACTACTCTCTGGTGGCTAAGTAAGAATAATTAATTAATAATCACCAATAATAAAATTCTCTTTTTCTGTCTTTAAATTTGTTTTTAATTTATTTTGTATGTTTTCCAGTATGGCCATTGAGAGCCATTGGAATAGAGCCCAAATTTTTGATACCTCAATCCACCAAAGTGGCAGAAGTTGTTCTTGCCAATTGCTTTGTGGCAAATTTTGTCTCAGATTACTTTTGGTAACTATAAATTTCAGCTCTTAAATACAATTCTTCAAACTAAAGTTAAATCAATCTCTGAAATGGGTTTTTTCAATTGTTAATTAAGTTTAATGATTAATTATTTTCAGGGCAATGGGTGTTGTTTGGACAAGCCCACTTGTAGCTGCCTTAGGTGCCTCTCTAACAATACCACTTGCCATGTTAGGAGACATGGTTCTCCATGGTCGCCATTATTCTTTAGTTTACATTTTTGGATCCGTTCAAGTGAGTAATAGTATATATATATATTTTTTAGAGATTGATGTTGTTTTGTTATTTTATTAAGTGAAATAATTTGTAACTTTGATTTTTAGGTATTCTTGGGATTTATGATGGCTAATCTTTCAGATTGGATATTGTTGAAGTTGAAGTTGAGGAAGAATTACTTCAATGGAGCGAAATAAATACAAGACAAAGTTGATCTTATTAATTAATCACATGACTATATTATATATATATTGAAGGGATCAATTTCTTTCCCAAATAATGCTTGAGGGATGTATCACTAAAATGGTTAGAAAGAGATTGTGCAGGGATGTTTGTCAAGTTCCTATTTTTTGTTTTACTATTTTTTTTTTTCGTTTCTTGTTCTTAAAAATTATAAACAAGAATATGTTTGATAATTATTTCCAAATTTCTTATTTCTCATTTTTTTGTTTCTTGTTTTTTTAATAATATAATATATAACAAAAAAAAATATCATGTATTAAACATTGAAAAATAAATTATCATAAATTTATATTAATTAATAAAAATAAGTCTCGATGTACAACTAAATACAATAACAGAATTGTATCTATCCTTCAAATAGTGTTGCACAAATTTGATCGATAATGTTATCTCTCACTTAAGCTATTGTCTTTAATGATTTTAACTCACATTTAACTAAGCTATACTACCCAACAAAATTTAAAATTTGGAAAAAAAAATTATTTAAATTTAAATATTGAAATTTTGAAATTTGAAAATTAAAATAATATATAAATCTAAATATGGTAAAATTCATACTTCAAAATTAAATTAATATATAAATATAGTAAATTTAAGAAATATTATAAATAAAAACAAAAGAAATACAATATAAAAAAAGGAAAATGTGTTATAAAAATAAATAAATAAATAAATAAAATGTGTTACATTGATTCGAACCCACAATTCTGATTGGTGAAAAAAAGCATGCAAGCGCATTTTTTCGGTGTGCCACATTTAACTAAACTATATTACTTTTTAGTTTCTCAAAATTGAGGCATTTTTAGTAACCTTCTTTGTAATTTAAAAATAAAAAACAAAAATAATTGCCAAACAAATTCATTTCTTAAGAATGTGAATCAGAAACTGGAAATGAAAAACAAAAACAATATCAAACGGATCTTGACTTTCTTTAAATTTTAATAAGCCTAACAAGTATACAAGTTTTTTTTTTTTTTTTTGTGATGTTGTTATTTATTTTAAATTTCACTTTCCTTCACTAAAAAAAATTAGTTTTAGTTTTTTTAAATGTTTTCAAATATAGTAAAATGAATCAAAATATTTATAAATATAGCAAAATTTCATCGTCTATCACGGTATATCGCAGTTTATCACAAATATACTGTAATATTTTACTATTATTTATAATTTTTTAGCAGTTTTGTTACTCAAAATAATTTGCCATTTTGTCTTTTTTTTTTTTTTCTTTTCCCCTTTTTGGTCATTTGGACAGACATTCATTACATTACTCACCTAAAAACAAAGTTTGCAAGGAAAATGGGATGACTATGAATAATGAAAGAAGTTGACGATTTTGTATTATTGAACATTTTATCGACCGACTTCAGATTTGATAATTAAGGAATATGTATGTTTGAGGATAAATATTTAGAATAAAAGATACCATTCAAGTTCCCAAACTGTGTATTGTAGGTTTTATATAAAAATTACACGTATTTGATTAATTTTACGGGATAATCTTAACTCACTCCCTTCTATTCTCGAAAATAATGAAATGTTTTTCTTAAGGTTTTCTTAACTTTAGTAATTCAACATATATAAATAACTTGATATCTAACATTTGGGAATTGATTGGTGTAGTTTTATAAGCTCTAATTTGAGTGATATACTCACCAAAGCTCATGAAGGTGGAATAACTTTAGTTCTAGACTAATACCAATTTCTTGATTATCCAGAACCTCTTAACATAAAAATCTAGATATGGTAACAAGGTTCAAGTTTTTGTTGACTCTCTCCTCCATTTGCATAAAGGACGTTCGATTTGATGCTTCCTTTTTGTCAACCGTCAATGTAACTCAGTTGTGCTCATGCGTTAGCTTCTCATGCTTGTTGTCTCAAATGTTTAGAAATTTGGTTTGAAGATCATCCTTCATAGGTGCATCATGTTTTACTTTTTGATTTGTCTAGTTCTTAAGTTCTTTTTGTGCTCTTTTTACCACTGTACTAAAAAGAAATAGTATGTTTTCGTAAAGTTTAAGTTTTGACCTTATGATTTAATTAAAATTTCAAAAATTACTCCTATATCAAATTAAATTGTGCACCAAACTTCTAAGGTTGACTAAATTATGAACCAAATAGTATTTTTAACACTATAAGACCAAAATGAAATAAATGCAGACCATAGAAACGACTAAAAAGAAGCTTATAAAGTTGTAAGTTATTAAATTAAAACTATGTCATTGTTAAAAAATAAATAAAAGAAATTAATTAATACCTCATCTTTAGTTTTCATAATTAAATCAATTTAATTGAATGTTAAATTATTTTGCGAAGAATTACACATATAAATCGGAATATTTTTTGTAAAAATTCAAAAATAAAATTAAGCGACCACAGTGGGAGTCGAACCCACGACCTTTTGATCCGAAGTCAAACGCGCTAATCCACTGCGCTATGCGGTCCTTTAATGTTGGATACCAAGTTTTATAATTAATTTAGATCTCAAATGCTTTTTCTCTTTTTCTCTTTTTTTTCGGAAATAAAACCACTCCCTCTATTTGTTCAACAACAATGTGGAGATTAACATTCCTTAGTTTTAATTATCAAACGAGAAATAATTTCAATATTCATTTATCGTGTTTATTTATAATATTATAAATCTATCACATTTTACTGTTATGTTACTGTTCGATCCTACTGATAACAATAATAAAGATAAAGGCAACCATAAATGTGGCAAATTCATAATTTTCGTATTGTTACAGTAACAATATCTATAATAATAACGATAGCAATAATGATAAAAGTAGTGGGCATCACGTAAGTTTCAACCACAATCAGATTAGATGGTAGGATTTGATTACAAATTTTGAAACAGACTCAACAATTCATTACAATTATGGAACTTAGGTAAACAACAAAACACTCAACTGGGGCCAATTTTTACATTATGATTGATGGATGGCTTTTCACCTGGAGTAAACATGACATTAGTTTAACAAAAAAGAACATGAAATAAAATGAATGTAGAAAAAAAAACAAAAAAACAAAAGAGAAAAAAAAAATTGCCTGCCTGCTAATATTAATTAGAGTTTATTGATGAGATTAAGATGAAAATTAACTCTGACGAAACATGAATACTCAAAATAAAATCTCCATAGTGAACTTATAATTTACACCAATAAATAAGCTCACGTTAATTATGCATTTCTTGAAACTCTCCCAATTTTCGACCACTACTCACCATAATGTCGTGCCAAATCAAACTAACACAACCTAAGAACCTTTAAAATAGATATATTTATATTTTTGAAAAAGAAAAAAAAAATGATCTCGACGAGTTTCAAATTTAGTATGTTGGCAATATCAATTAGCTGCCTTTGTTGCCTATGCACTTCTTTTCATTTTGGCTTTTCCCTTTTTTGATGTGAAGAAAATTTTGAACACAAATGAACTTAATTGAGTCGTGCTCAACAAAATCATCTACTAAGAGATGTCTTACTCACTACCATCTCTTCTAAAAGGAAAACAAAAATCTACTTTGCGTCATAATTTTGCCAACATCAATACTTTCTAAAATATACTGTTTTAGACATTGCTGTAAAGAAGTACAATGTCTCAACTAAAATCCTCCAATCCTACTACAAGATAAAAGTAATCCAGAAGGAAACAGAGGACTTGGACATGTCAATTTAGCTCTACACAAAAAGAAATCTATGGAGGGCAAATCCTCGTTACCTTTCGACTCGTAATCACTATTTTCTGAACGGTTGTGATTTAAAGCAACTATTTTCTGTTTCTAAATCACAGCCATCCAGAAAAAAACACAGTGATTGATTAGTTCATGGAAAAATAGTCGAGGATGCAAAAACTCCACCTTATAAGCTGCCCATTCAAGTCAGAACCAAGCCTATTTCCTATGTTGGTGCTATGTGATAACATATGTACAAATCAACTCATTCCTGTTCTTCTCCTTTTGAATCGTCGGCTTTGGGAAGCGGTTCCATGCACAATGGACAAGGTGGGTCACTTCTATCTTCCACATTTGACCTGTTCTCCAGACATTCTGCATGATAGACATGGCCACAAACTAAAACCGCAGCAACGGGAAGTTCACTGGAAGAAAGCGTGTTTCCGAGAAAGCAAAGCTTTCGTCTCATCAGCTTCTGACAAATCCCACATACCATTCTCATTCCATGAGATGAAATTGCATCCTTCCCTAAGGAATTGTACCTTATCCTTTCTGGCCCCCAAAAGGTGCTCTCAATGCTCTCTAAAATCAAGACAAAATTCAAGTTAATATAGAAGAACAACATTATCAATTCAGAAGAAGCAATTATCTTCCCCCAATAGAGCGAGAGCATCGAACGGCGTGGGATGAGAGACTAATATAGTTATATACTTCATCTTCATTTAGTCGATGATCGTTAGGATTTATCTTGATGATAATTCCAACTTAGTTCAGGTCTATGATACATTATTAGGACACTTCCCTTTTAAAATAAGTGTTTCATGCCACAAAACTGGCTGTTCTTTATCCAGAATTCAAGTACTAAAACCACCAAAACTGCAAATAAATGAGACAGAAAAAGAGGCCACTGATATTCAATATATTTACATCACATAGAACATGAATGGCCCGTCTAGAATGACTTTCTAAATGCTTAAAAGCACGAATTTTCAAATACAACATTTAAAGATCATACAAGTATTTAACATGCCATCGTGAGAAGTACTCTCATTACTCCCAGAGAAAACATAAACGACCGTGTTTAGGAACTTCAAGAAGGGTACCTATATGGTCTGAAAACTCTGAGTTGCACTGAGCAGCAAGTTTAAAAGCAGGTCGTTCTTCAAGTACGGTTTTAACTCGGTTTTCGTGGGATGTAGATGCATTTGCTTGGCTGGTTGAACCTCGGCGACAATATTGATGGCTATACTGATGACGTGAACGTTTCATGAATACTGGACGAGCAAGACTCCGATCCTGCTGGTTCAATGCAACCCAAGTTTAATAGATTGTGGTCCACTAAATGGAACTTAAATGCTTGGTTAAATTATAAATTTGGTACATATAGTTTATAATTAGAGTTTAGTCCCTATGGTTTGATAAACCTCTCATAAATAGTCCTATCATTGTGAGAGGTTATCAAACCATTGAACTATTTATGAGGCCTTTTCAAACCATAAACACTGACTTTTAAAACCAGGACTAAATTCTAACTTTCTAGTTATCATAGGGACCAAAATTTTAATTTAACTTAAATACTGTCTCTACCAAGGGAAAGGATTAAAGTATTCTTTTTCCTACTCACTTAAACAACAAAAGAGTACAAACCTCTTCTGACCGCACATCCATTTGATTGGAAAAGGGAACTACACCTGCAAAATAAGTACGAAACATGTTCTAGGAAAATCAGAATTCTATCACAGTGTAGAGTTAAACTTAATCATCAGTTCTAAGGCGTAAAATTAACTCAACTCCACCTTGATATCTAGAATAACACATCTCGATCTTCATATAATCAAAAGAAAGAGAATACAAATGCATCCAACCTACAGCTAATTTCCAGAGGTATTGAAGTAAGCCAATTGACTGAGATTGGTCAACAAACTACATCTCTGAAACAGAATGCATCCTTAAAAAGACCCATACCAACCTCCAATATCTTCTAGTAGAATTGAAATACTTAAAAAAGGCAAAGAAAAACTAGCATTCATTCTTTAATTATTTCCCCCAACAGAGAATTCTCATAGACCCAATTGAACTTCTAAAAAAGTATTTTACTCTACAAAACCCATATCCTCCAATGACACCCCATAAATTTCAAAGCTCAAACAAAGACGATCCATCGTCTAGAACGATATCCCACATAAGAAAAAACAAGAAAAACAAGAAAAACTCTGTACGGACGCAAAGGAATCATCCCTTTCAGGCATTTTAACAAACAGAAACAGGGCATGATGATGATCAGAGAAAGAAACGGCATACCGGAGAGATGACGAGGAGGATCGTGGTGGGTCTGATCAGAACCTCGCTTGCGCTTTCCCATAGTGATTAAGATTGTTAATAAAGCGAGGAGAGTGAGGATTAATATAATTTGGAGGTTAAATTTAGGCGATGATGATCATCTTTGAATTGAATTGAATTGAATTGAATGAACGGTTTTGGGCCTTTTTGGAGCAGAAACACAAACCCAGTGGATTTGATATATCGCAGATGCTGAGGATTTACGGTTCAAGGAAATCACTAGAAGAGAGGAACAATTGATTTGTTGTATGATTTATTCGACTTCTATTCTAACCCTTTTCCTTCCTTATTATTCCCTTTTCTTTTTGACACATGCCCTTCGAAAATCCAAATCCTAATGGTTTTTGTTATTTCTATTCCTTGTTGATTTATTTAGAGTTATTTTCAAATAGAGTGAAAATGAACCAAAATATTTATAAATATGGCAAATTTTCATTGTCTATTTGCGATAAACTACTATCTGTGTGTCACGATAGACACAGATATAGTCTATCGCAATCTATCGCAAATAAACAGTGCAATTTACTAAATATTTTCAGCAGTTTTGCCAGAAAATTGCACAAAATGACCCAAAAACCAAATAATTTTCTATGGATGACACACTCCCAAAAATTTATCATAAGTCACCTTTTGGCCACGTGAAATACCAATTTTACCCCAAAAACTAAAACAGCCGAAACCCTCGCGCCTCTTAATTTTTCTTTAAAAAGCCGCCGCCCCTATCGTTGAAACTTTTTCCAACTCTTGCTTTCTCTCTCAATCTTTCACTTTCTCTCAACATTTCACTTTCCCCGAATCATTCGTCTTCTTCTTCCCCGTCGTCATCCTCTACTTCATCTAAAAGGTATGTGACGCTCATTACGTTCAGTATAGGTTATCGCTAAACCCAAGTTAAACGATCGCCCATACTAGGTTTAACGATCACCCATAATAGGTTTAACGATTATGCATACTAGGTTTAACGATCTCATAGCATAGCTTAAGCAATCGCTGAACCTAGGTGAAACGATCGCTTAACCTAGATGAAAAGATCGCTCGACTTAGAATAAACGATCGTCCAGCTTAGGTTAAACGATTAAGTGATCGCTTAGGTTACTAAGCGATTGTTTAGTTCACTAAGCGATCGCTTATTTTACTAAGCTATCGTTTATTATGTACTAAGCGATCGCGTAGTAACCTAGTTGTTTTAAGCGTTCACTTAACATGTTATAAGCGATCGTTTAGTATTTACTAAGCGATCGTTGAGTATTTAATAAGCGATCATTTAGGAGTTTTTAACTTGTTAAACTGATGTTGTACTGCATTTCCTTGTTGTAAGTTGATAATGGTCATATCTGAGGATAAGTATTTCTCTACCACCGTCTCCTGCATGGTCCACAAAACCAGTTCTCTGATCAAGAGCAAGCTGACAACTGATCAAATGGACATGTTTAGGAAGACCTCTTTTGGTCCACTACTTGACGTGGACCTGGTATTCAATGGGCAGCTATTCCACCATTTCTTGCTACAGGAGGTGAGGGAGGAGAGGGCTGACTCAATCAGCTTCAACATACTGGGGAAAAAGGTTACCTTCAACAAGAAGATTTTAATATCATAATCGGACTTTGACCGACTGAAGAAACGATCGAAAGAGATACATGGTGAGAGACTACGGTGTCTCATCCTTGTACCTAAGAACCCAAGCGATAAGAAGGAAAAACTGGTCAAGGATGTTGAGGCTGCTTTCAAGAAGATCCGATTTATGAATGATTAAGACGTCGTGAAGGTAGCCCTCGCGTTGTACATCAAAACGGTTATGATGGGCAAAGACAAAAAGACTCAATTCGACATGAAGACATTTGAGATTGTCGATGACCCTGAAGTATTTGCAAACTACGACTGGTCCTTCAACCGAGTGTTGAATAGCATAAAGACTACCATGCGCGGGAAGAAAGAGGTGCATGATATCAAGAAGGCAGACAATCCCAAGCACACCACATACTACTGCATTAAAGTATATGTGCTTGCATTCCAAGTACGATTTAGCCTAATGTATACTTCAATTGTACTTCTATTTTATACTTCAATTTAGCATAATCCATATCCTAATCCATTTATAACATGTTTGTTATAGGTGTGGGCTTATGAGATACTATCCACTTCTAGCAAGTTTGTGGCCACTAAAGCAAGCAAGAATGCCATACCACTTACTCTAAAGTGGACATATTCTCAACCTCCATCGTACATGTCGTTGGAGAGGAATGTCTTCCAACCCAAAAAGGTAACTGATCGTTGAGTTTTTATAAGCGATCGCTTAGATATTCTAATCAATCGTTGATTTACATCTACACAATCGTAAATGTCTCTCAACAATCGTTTAGAACATTTAAACAATCGTTGAGTTTGTAATAAGTGATCGTATAGACTGTGCGATCGCCTAGTATATAAATGCGATCGCTTATTAATATGTAAGCGATCGCTTATATTAATCTAGGCGATCGTTTACATTAACCTATGCAATCATTTATTGACATGTGAATTATTGAGCGATCGTTTACTAACTTGTTGTTTACATTACATACGATTGTCATGGCAAGACTTGTGTCTTCACTCGATGAACTGAGGTACAAGGAGGATAGAATAAGGGGGGTTGAGTTGATGCCAAGTGTCAACCCCATGTCAAGAGATCAGCCTTCGATTGACACCGAGGCAGACCAACCCGAGTCCTCTCTGCCACAAGAAGAACAAGTAGAGCAGCCGACTAATATTCAAGCTGAACCCCCTCTGCCACAAAAAGAACAAGTCGAGCAATCGACTAGGGAGATAGACACCCCACTCCCGAGTCAGTCTAGTGGTCAGAGGGGGAAGAAAAGGCGTGTTCAAAGTTCGGAGAGGCACATAACGTTCAGAAGGCACAAGCACTCACGGTCATACAAGGTGCTGAGGGAAGAGATTTCTGTTGTTCACAATGACCTGGCGAACTTGACAAGAACGGTTCGTGAGTAGCACGACCATTTAAGCAAGCAGATAGACGATCTGAGGATGTTCATCGAGCGTCTGTGTCAGGTTAGATTTGTATTTCTTCTTCCGCTTGTATTTTTTATTCATAATAATCGATCGCTTAGTATACTAAGCGATCGCCCACGAGTTACAAACGATCGCTTAGAAGTCATACGCTCATGACTGCTAGCGATCGCTTAGAAACTCTTAAACGATCACTTAGTCATGTTAAACGATTGCTTAGCAGTTATTTGCTATCATTTAGCATTTGTATGCGATTGTTTAGTTCTTTTGATGCGATCGCTTAGCAATTATCTAACCTATTGATATATTTTTCTGATTTAGGGTAACGACAACGAAGAAGACAATCAGAGAAGTTACCCCGACGATAATGGAAACATCGACGGGGAGAATGAGGGGGGTGGTGGAGATGGTCAGGCTAAAGAAGGGTGTGGTGGGGGTCATGAAGGGTCGTCTGATTCAACTCAGACAAAAGGAAACGACGACGGCGGGGAGGAAATGGCGATAGTTTACGACCAACCCACTGAGGAAGAAACCACTGTCACCACCATTCAATAAGTCCCCCCAACCGATCCCCCCACGACACATCCACCACCATCTATCGAAGAGATCCCCAATGAAGTGCTCCCCACTCAATACCATGAGTGGTATGACGAGTAAATAGTATAGAGTCATGCGAACTGAAGGTAAACCCAAGTTCAGTGATGGTAGACCTTAAAAGTTGTAAACCAGGCTCATGGAGCTTGTTTCAGTCCGTATAGGGCACGACGAAGAAGACATACTTTTTGAGGAAGAGAAGAGGTGCCAGGAGACGGTATCATATATACCTCTTCAGATAGAGTGCCATTGAGAAATGCATTTTTTACATTCATCTGAAGAATGGGCATATTTGGCAGCTGCTACTACTAACAGACTGCGAACCGATGGCATTCGAGCAACAGGAGCAAATCTCTCCTCATAATCAATCCCAAATTCCTGAGAATAGCCTTTGGCCACTAGTCGGGCTTTATACCGTTCAATAGATCCATCCAAGTGAGTTTTTATTTTATAAATCCACTTACATCCAATGGGTTTCTTGCCAGGAGATAGGTCAACATAGTCCCACGTGTGAGTCTTTTCCAAGGCCTAAAGTTCCCCATTCATTGCTTGCTGTCACAAAGGATTAGTACAAGCTTCCTGATGCGAAGATGGTTCAACTAAAGACATTGTGGTGGAAAAGCAATGATAGTCTTTAAGGTGAAGAGGAGTTTCTCTTACCTGAGTGGATCGACGAACATGTGCTGGTTTAGGTTCAGCACTGAGAGCAGATGACAAACTCGAGGGCGCATCAATGAGAGTAGATTGATTGAGCTCGGAGACGGGTAGTATGTGAGACTCAGGGTCAAGTAAAGGGTCACTAGTGGGGAATAGATCGGTGGAGGGATTGGTGAAGAAGGGTTGAAGCTAGATAGGGAGGTAAGAAAAGAAGAAAAACTAGAAAACATGTGGTACTCCTAAAAGGTGACATGACGAGAGATACGTAAGCGTCAAGAGATGGGATCCCAACAACGATAACCTTTATGTTCAGAACAATAGCCAAGAAAGCAACATAGGCGAGCACGAGGTTCAAGTTTGGTATGCTCATGAGGATGCAATAAACAAAACATGCACATCCAAAGACTTTAAGATGGGAGTAAGAAGGAGAAGTATAGTATAACCATTCAAAAGGAGATAAGTTATTGGTAACGAAGGAGGGAAGACAATTGATAACGTAAACATACGTGAGAGCAGCTTCACCCCAAAATTTTTTAGGACAAGCTGCAGAGAAAAGTTGAGCACGAACAGAATCCAGAATATGGCGATGTTTTCGTTCTGCTCAACCATTCTGCTGGGAGGTGTGAGGATAAGAACGTTGAATAAGGTTGCCCTGTTGGGCAAGAAAGGAGAGGAGGTAGGAGTCCTTATACTCCATTGCATTATCTGTATGGAGAATTTTGATGGTTCTAAAAAATTGAGTGTGAACAATACGAGTAAAGTCAATGTAAATTTGGGATAAATAGAGCAGTTTTTAAGAAAATATGTTCATGTAAAACGTGAGTAGTCATCAATGAATAAAACAAAATATTGGACTGTAGTAGTAGGAGCAAGACCCCAAATATCAGAATGAATTAAACCAAATGGTGTATCACATAATGACGTAGAAATAGGAAATGATAAAGCATGTCGTTTTGCAAGTTTACAATGTGAACAATTAAAGAAGCTAAATTTAGAGACATTATTCAAATTACCAATAGAAACTAAAGTACAAAGTTTTTCAGACGATGCATGACCAAGACAAAGATGCCACTGATATACATCAGTATTAGTGGCAATAGCAGCAATGATGGAAGATGGGGTGGTTAAAAGGAGCTCAAATAATCTTCCCACTTTGCGTTCCGTACCAATCGTTTGTCCCATCTGCGGATCCTGAACCTAACAACCATGGGGAGAAAAAAATAACGATTAGACCAAGGTCACATAGTTGGGTTACTAAGGTTAGGTTAAATGTCAGATTAGGGACAAGATAAGTGTTGGAAAGATTTATGGTGGGTGTATCAATTGTGCCAATATAAGAAATAGACATACAATTACCATCAGCAGAATGAATCGGGGGAAGACAATTGAAAGGATTGTACGAGGATATAATGCTATGTTGGAAGTCATATGATTACAGCAGACTGAATCAACTAGCCAAGAGGTACCTGGTGCAACAGTAAGGGCAATAGAATTGGAAGAGATCACTTGTTTCAGTAACTCTTTGAGGTCACTGATCTGGAGACTTAGGGTAGGAGTGACATCAGAGGAGGTAGCAGCAGCAACGAAAAATGCAAAACCACTTTTAGAAATCCCTTTTGATTTGAAATGATCGGGGGGAGGGGGGGCGAGGTAGTCGAGTAGGACAGTTGTCCAGAATATGACCCCGCTTGTGGCAATACCTACACTCAATGGTAAAACAGTTAGTAAACTTATGCCCATGAAGTTTACAATTTTTGCAGAAGAGTGATTCAGTTGTAGTTCATGAGTGAATGGTTGCAAGAGTTGTGTCAGATGACAGAGAGAAGACTATGCCAAGTCTCTTTTCTTTAAACAGTATTTCCTAGATTGTTGCATCAAGGGATGGTAAAGAACTGCGATGTAATAAGGCAACCCGAACTGATTCATATTCTAGGCGGAGTCCCATGAGAACTTTGATGAGGCGCAAATGGTCAATACTGATCTTAGTTTGGTCTAACTTTGTTCAGATAGGTTGAAGCGTAACAAGAAATTCATTCACATATTGTCCAACTTCCTGCAAAAACTAACAAGGGTGGCATGTAACTGATAGTAATGAGCAAAACCAATAGACTGAAATCGTGTAGCTAAAAAATTCCACAGTTCTTTAGCAGTATCAAAGGCATCAAATTGAGTATGTATGGCAGGGATAAAGGTGTTATCCAACCAAGTTATTATTTGATGATTTTTTCTATCCTAATCCTCTAGTCGTTCAATAAACTTAGCATCGTCCTCCACAGGGTCTTGACCAGCATCATTTTCTACCAGTTTGGAGGTATCACTATTGATGGCATCCTTTTTAGGTGTGTTCTTAATGGGTTTGGTGATATCTCCCGTGACAATTCGCCATACTTTTCGACCAATCAAAAACTCTTCCTTTGATGAACCCACGTGATATAATTTATACCATCAAGTATAGTGGTAATGGAGCGCAAAACGTCATTTTTCTCCATTATCAGTAATACAAGTGGAAATCTAGGTTGCCAATGGAACTGTAGCTAGACAGATCTGTGTTTAGATGGATTTGCGAATCTAGTTGGATCTGGTGAGTCGAACAGATGGATCTGGTTGGGATCTGAGAGGTTAGATCTTGGTGAGTCCACAGTCAGAACTGTGCACGACGAGTCTGATCTGCATATGGGTTGATCTTGTAAGTCCACGGATCAAATCTGCGCACTGATTGATGCGCACGACGGGTCGATTCTGGGTCCTCGGTTCTACGCACAAGACGAAAAACGATGGTCGATCTGAGAACGGGTGAGTCTGTACCTGGGTTGTCGTGACGGATCTGAGAGATTGGTATCACGCATGGGACAAAGAATGATGGTCGATCTGAAAATGGGTAAGTCTGTACCTGGGTTGCCGATGACGGATCTGAGAGATTGTCGACGTAAATGCGACAGAAAATGAGGTTGCCGACGATGGAAAACGCAACTGAGAACATGAGGGATCTGCAATATTAGATCCACGAACAAACGGAATCGACGTAGGATCTGGTCGACGGCAGTGGATCTAGTAGCAGAGATGGCTTTCTTCGAATTTGGTAGCATAGATGGTCGACGGCGTTGGATCTGGTAGACGACGGCGGATGTGGTAGGTGGCGGCAAATTGTTAACCCTAAAATGAGGGCTTTGATACCATGTGAAAGTATATTGTATTTTATTGTATATTTGTATGTAATACATTACAAAGATAATACAAGGGATAAATATACAAAGGTAATACAAAATAAGGAAGTTAGAAGCAAGTATTCCCAAATTAATTTAGAATTATACTCTAATCAATTTGGATTCTATTTAACCTAGAATATCCCTTAAATTACGTTAACAATTGAAACCTCCCAACTTCTTAGGTTCGCGTAAGCTCCCCCAAGGCACCCAATGTATATCCTTCTATTATTTGAGGAAGAACCCCACCAAAATCGAGCCATCATTCACATAATATCGTAGTAAATTGCTTTCAAAATTCGAAAGCATCCCATAGTATAATTTGGAGTGGCTTGGATGACGCTTTTGAGGAGAACTTTTTTCCCACCCACCGAGAACAACCTACACTACCACTCTTGGAGCATTTTCGAGATTCTAGACTTAATCGTTCGAAAATCCAAAACTTTACAACGAGAGAAAGATGAGAGCATACCTAAATCGTTTCCCAAGGACAAAACAGCTTGAACCTAAATAATACTAATCAGATAGTCTCCATAGACGATCAACACATTAAGCTAAAACAGTAATTTCGATTTACCAAAATTAGTATAAAGGTAATTACAACAATAAAACAAATATTTGACCCAACTATAATTACGAACAACTCGTAAAGGATCGACTTACATGTAATGATTATATCCATGAATGCAACATGTTCTCTAGTGCATAAGAGTGAAACTACGGGTCTATAGTTGTTTGTCTCAGTTTATGAATGTTGATTAATTAATTAAAGAGTTTAAATAATTAATCTTGAGTCATTGGAGCTTAAAATATGTAGGTCTATTAAGTCTTCTTGCAAGCTCGCAATGGATTAACAACAACTAAAAGTTTTGAAAGAATAATTTGGAATGTAGAAATTAATTTAGGGAAATCTATGTTAATTCTGTATGATACAATATATATAGATACATTATAATATATAGTTTATTTTGAATAAGTTCAAAATTAAACTATATAAAATGGGAGATTTAATGTGAATATGATTCAAATAATAAAACTATAGGTTTTGAAAGAATTATACGATTCAAATATTCATTTAATTAAATATAGAATATTTAATTAAATTACTTTATTTATTTAATTATGATTTATTTATATTAATTAAATAAATATCACTACCGTTGGTGAATGGGAGTGGGGAGATACACTCCCTTTCTCTCTTTAAATACGGTCTCTCTAGCATTTTGGAGTGGTTGCATGATTGCTGAAAATTTTCTCTCCATTATTCTCTACCTAAAAAAAGATGGATCTCCCTCTCATTTCCCTTACCCTTTCAAAATAGACTCTCACAAGTCCGTACTTTCCAAAATCATAGCGAGGAAGCCCTCTTTGAGGCATTCCCAGACAAGAGGAGTTCAATTTGCTGGAGAAAAGAGTTTCTACAAAAGTAATCTCTTCTCCTTTCCCTTATCATGCTTAACCATTGAAATTGCTTTTTTAAAAAATTTTATTTCTAAACAAAACTCAAAGAAAAAATACGATCAAATGCTTTCGCTGGAAATTTAATTCCTTCAGGTAGATCCACAACTGATAGATCTGCAACAACATGTGGACCCTCGGCAAATAGAACCTTCATAATAAGTGGATCCTCAGCTACTGGGCCGCTGGAATAAACCTTCCCAGTATGAAGGACCTTCCCCATTCACAGAATACTGTTGAGGATCAATTGACTTAACCTATAAGATAACAAAAAAATATAGAACGTAAACCATAAAAATATAAACTAGCACAAAAAAAAAAAGATCGTAACTCACCTTTAAAAGAATCATTAACATCTCCTTGATTGACTTCAGCTTAGCCATGAATGAGAACTCTATGCAATCCCATTGATTCTTGAGGTGCTACACTCACAGGTGGACTGCATGGAGTCCTCAAAAGTGGACCCCTAATTGTTGGACCCATCATATATGGTATACCCTAACTATTGGATCCACACCTCCTGAGCCACCCATCGATGGATCCTCAACCCTCCCGAGTGCATCCACCCATTCGTCACCCTTACCCTTCAATGGAGAACCAATCACCTCCTCTGTAGGAGGAAGTTCCTAGTATCCATCTGCACATGGCAGGTCAAGAAACTGACTTAAGTAAGCCCGCCCCTCTTCTGTCGGAACGAGTCATTCATACAAGCCTGCATGTAACCATTATGAAAATATATTAAAATTAAAAAATAAACCTTTAAAAGCCCTACAATGTAAATTATAGATTGTAAAGCAAAACGACTTACCACTTAAGATCGAAACACTTGGTTCTGAATCACCCTAGCTCCAGGTGAGTATGTGGAACTCCATCGCAGGATGCTCGGTATGGCATCATTGATAGCCTATTCGTGACCAGTCTGTTGAGCAACGAGACCATCTCATACACCCAAACCTATCAATTTAAACAACAAATGAACAGTTGTTATCACATGATAATATAAAGTTACCAATACCAAATATCCTAAGTCATAATTAATGAACCTGGAATGCAAATGAAAAACGGTATAAATTGTATGACTCGGACGATTTACTATTAGCAGGCTTCTCCTTGTAGAGTTTAACTTTTAAGTGCACTCCATAAACTACTCAAGATCTTTTAAAAATCATGTTGCCCCAATTGTAGATGAAGAAGTTCTTACTTTTTAAAGCTTGTTAGGTTTGATAAGAAACGTACAAGTGAAATATAATTTACTTTTTAAAGCTTGTTCTGTTTGATAAGAAAAAGAAATTTGAAAAGAAAATATTTTTTTCCTACTTTTGAAAAGAAAACTTAATAAAAGTAAGGTTATGTTTCACCATGATGCACTCATTAGGTTTTCCTAAAAAGAGTACTGGCAACAGTGAAATATACTCTACTTTTTAAAGTTTGTTAACTTTGATAAGAAAAAGAACTTTTGAAAAGAAAATATTTTGTTTTTCTTGTAGAGAAAACAATTTATAAAGAAAACATTTGAAACAAGTCATGTATTTCATATTTTTATATATGTGTTCGGTAACATATTCATAAATTAGATTTCATTTTAAATATTTGTAAAATATGTTGGATAATATTATAAACCATAACATGATAATATATTTATAAACCATAACACTAATTTGAATTACTCATTACTCATGAAATATTAGGTTGAATATTTAACTATTATTTATTAATTTTTTAGCATATATATCAATTTCTTACCATTATTATTTTGTAATAACATATAATTTATATTACAATTTAAGAAAAATGTATTGAAATTTACAATATACTATATTTATTAACCTTTTTATCTTTTTTAATATAATTATACATTTTGAAATTTCAAATCATGAAAGTTTAAGAAATTTTTTTAAATGAGTTTAATTTTTTTACTTGAAACGGGAAAGATTTAAAATTAACGTATTTAAAATTTGGACGCTTGCAGTAATGGAAATACACAATATGAAAATTAAAAGTTAAGCTGGTAATCCAATAATTCTAAGTTTGCATAAATTACAAAATTAACAAGTCTAACATCCAATTGAAATAACTAAAGCTCCAAATTGCATTGCACGATCAAAAAGTATGATGGTTGATGGAATGTTTATTGTTGTTAGATATACTGATTATGTATTTGAAATATTGATTGATGTTAGATATATAACTCACACACTCATATCTCACTTCAAGTATTTATTGATTGATATTTAATATACTAATGTCTTATATCTGACATACTGTTGATATACATGAAATTTCATGATTATAAAATGAAACACGCAGGTTTTAGTTACTTCAAAATAAGTTACTGATTAGGGGTGTTCATTCAAATCACAGAAACCGAATCGAAATTGAATCGATAATGCATAGAAATCGAATTTTGCAATTCGATTCGGTTTTTTTAAATGTAAAATTGATTTTTTTTTTTTTGCAGTTCGATTCAATTCAAAGCCGGACATGCAGTTCGGTTCGATTCCTGTATAAAAGAATTTCAAAATTTGCGATTTGGTTCGATTTGAGCCCCAAACCGAACCGAACCGAACTGAACTGAACCTTGAACACCATTATTGTACTTCAAATTTTATATTCTTCTTAGTTGATGTGATCTGATAGTTTAATGATGCCTAACATTTTCTAATATGTTTGCTAATTGACGTCTGATAGCTTGTTAATATACTTAAAAAAAAAAAAAAAAAATTAGTATGCTTGTTGAGTGATGCCTAATGAATTATTGATATACTCTACAGTTGTTTTATATTTGTTGATTCACTAAAGAAAACAAAGACTTACTATTTGATAAATTTCTTATATATCCACATCTCATTGCTAATATTTAATATATTAGCTTTACTTATTAAACGTTTCTTGATTAGTATACTTCTTTCGTTTATTATTTGAATGATAGACCTCAAATGAAGCATAACAATAGTATATTACATGTGTAAAATATCCTAATACATATTGGATATATTGCATGTATGTAATTCAACTTATATACTTAAAATTAAGTATATCACTAACATACTAATGATATACCTAAAATTATATATATATATATATATATATATATATATATATAATCTAATTTATCTCAAAAATCTATATATAATCTAACTCATGTAGGCCTTTTGAAACATCTGAAACTTCAACAACAAATTTCTTATATAAATCATATTTTTTGTTTTGTAGAAAACTAACATGTTAACAATTGGGTTGAGACATGGATATCTCGCTCTCTTTAAGGAGGTTCAAACCCTTTTCGGTGTGTATTGAATTTCTTTATATCAACCATCGGCTCAGTAGATATTATGTGGTTTGTTCCCTCTGTGATACAACAACCCAAATGAAATGATGAGTACCTCAAAATCCACAACTAAGACACCTTTCTTTTTGTCAATTAAGAGCTAAATGAGAGAAAATAAGAGAAAAAGATATATTGAGTATTTCTCGGTATATTGTGAGAGAATGGTAAGAGAGTTATTTATAGTCATGAACCTTGGATCTTGAATACTTAATTCAAAAGTTTATCAGTAAATATATAGTTTTCAACATTTCTTGAGATTATGTTTTCTTCCGAGTTAAATTATACAAAATACACCTAAACTTTGTACTTTGTGACAAAAATACCCTTGAATTTTCAAAAGTTTCAAAAATACCCTTAAACTTTCAAAAATAATTCAAAAATACCCTTAGTTTTGGATGAAAACCGTTAGTGCTTTGTTTTAAAAATAACCTTAAACTTTCAAAAAGTTCCAAAAATACTCTTACTTTCAATATATGAACATAAACATTTAATAATCATTTAAAATATCTTTGAACTTTTAAAAGTTGCACTAATACTCTTAGGCTTACAAAAAAAAAAAGTTTAAAAATGCTCCTACCACTAATATAGTAATCAATTTATTTAAAGTTTTCTTGAGTTCGAAAATAACCAAGTTTAAAATAAATTATATAGATATTCTCTTTTTTCATATAAATACTCTCATTTGTCCAATTCTCACACCAATTTTGTCATAAAATCCCACAAAACTCCAAAAATTAAAATCTCCCCTTAAATTTACCAAACCTATGAATAGCTAAGAAAAAAGAACGTATTTGGCTATGAACACACAACTACTGACGTATAATCTTGTCAAAACATACAAGTTCTAAGATCCCTTCGTACTTCCATTATTCTCTTTCTTTTTTATATGATCTATATATCATAACTAAAGGAGATAATTTTTTAATGAGATAAACAAAAGGTCAAACAATTAACAAGATGGAGAGTAAGAGGTCAAGAAAAAAAAATAGAGAAGGGATAGGTCATAGGTTTGAAGTAGGGGAGAAAAAAAATGGAAGAGGTGATGAAGTGCAAATTAATAGTAAGAGCATTTTTAACTTCTTTTTTTTTTTTTTAAGGTACTAATGCAACTTTTGAAAGTTTATATTTATGCAACGAGATATTAACAATTTTAATTCGTATATTAGCAGTAAGGATATTTTTTAACATTTTCTTAATTTTAAGAGTAATTTTGAAACGTTTGAAGGTTAAGGGTATTTTTGAAACAAAACACTAATGGTTTTCATCCGAAACTAACGATAAAGATATTTTTGAACTCTTATTGAAAGTTGAAGGATATTTTGAAACTTTTGGTGTTGTTCAAAAATATTTTTGACCTAAAGTACAAAATTTAAATGCATTTTGTATAACTAAACCTTTCTTGAAAGACTCAAAACTTTAACTCAACATTTAATCTTCAGAAAAGTTATTAAAGATTAAAATTGTGACAACAATAACATTCTTTTAAGATCGTATTTATTTTAACACAAATAAGTTTGAAATATGAAATAGAAAGTGGTGGCATGTTTTCTTTTCCCTTTGAATGTTTTCATATGACCCTGTTTTGTTTTCAAAGTAATATCCATTTTGTATTGCGGCTGGTTGGCGGCGTTGGCGGCGGCGACGACTGTGTCATGTTTTCAAGCGACATTGAAGAAATTAGTAGCTTTTGTGGACAAATCCGTCGCTGCCGCCAGAAGTCGAGCGTGAGGGAGAAGAAATTAGTATTTTTTTTTTTTTTTAATTTGTTTCATTTTTACTTTATTTTCCAATTTTTTCTTCTAAATTTTAGAAGGTGGGGCTATAATCTATATTTATATGTTTTCATATATTTGTTTCCTTTCCTTTTTTTATATTCCATGAATATGATACCTTTAATAATAATAGTATAAGTTGAGTATATATGAGGATGTCATGTACTGTATTATGACAGGCTATGCACGTTATCAAGACCATCAACTTCATTCAATATCATAACTTCTTAGAATCATTTAATTTAAAGCTTCTTAATAAATAGGCTCACCTTGGTGAAATTCAATAACAACAAAAAAAAAAAATTATGTTCTTTTAATGAAAGACTTCTCATAAGGAGTATGTGGAAAACTTTCATCCTCTTCCTACTAAACCAAGTGGCAGCATTTGCTTATTGGCACATTTCTTCTTCAGAGAAGGACTTGAACCTTTTAAAATATTTACAAATATAACAAAATATCATTATCTACCACTGATAGATACCGATATACTATTATCGTCTATCACTGTCTATTAATGATAGACATGAATAGATCAATGTCTACCACTGTCTATCATTGATAGATAGTGACATTTTGCTATATTTATAAACATTTCCAACATTTTTGTCATTTAAAACAATTGCACTAATCTATATGTATATGCATATAAAAAATGAGATGTTTTCAAAAATAGAAAAACAATTGAAAATAATTACAAATATTGCAGAATTTTACTTTCTATCAGTGATGGACCACGATAGACCCAGATAGACATCTATCATTTTATCATATAGACACAAATAGATGTCTATCTGAATCTATCGCGGTCTATCACAGATAGAAAGTAAAATTTTGCTATATTTGTAAATAGTTTGATATTTTTCTATTTATAATAATTTTCCTAAAAAAATAAGTATAATATGTAAAATGAGCACACACTACAAATAAATTCGATACGAAGAGGAGATAGAGAGTTGAATATACCAACCTGAGTAACTCAACCGATTTTGGGTATACTCTCTAATTTCAACCTCACATGTTAAACTTAAAAAAATTTTAAAAAGAAATCAAGTATAGTTCAATACAACACTAAAATATATATATATATATATAATACGATGCCAATAAAGCTCTTGACTTTGGGTTTGTATCAATGCACTTAATTGGAAGACCGAGTAATACGTCATCGCTATCCAGCTTCCTTTTCCATCTTAAAAAATTTGTCATTTATTTAAATACATCGTCAATTTTGATCCCAAGTTTACAAATAAGAATTTTGAAAGTTGATGGCCTAAAGTTTCTTGTTAAAAAACAAGAAACTTGGGGGACTAAAATTAAATATCTCAAAGTTTTACGAACCAAAACCAAAAAAAAATTAAACATACCCTTTTTAAAGCTGAAAAAAAATGGATAATTTATTACCTTGTAACTCTCCAGTGGAAGAGGCAGAAAAAGATTTGAGATTGTACTTCTCCATTCTCCATTATATTATGTAAGGTCACTTAAGGAGGATCTTCTCTGTTGTATAAATGTGAGATGGGAACATAAAATTAACACCAAAAACAATAATAAAAATTAATAATAAATAAAAAGGACAAAACTAAGAAACCAAAAAAAAAAAAAAAAAAAAAGTTTTGCAAGAGTATAAAAAGAATCTAAAGTTAACAGAGGTTCTAAGAAAAGGACAAGGAAAAAGGGAAAAAAAATCACATGGAATGCATATAAATGGAAAGACTGTTCCAAGAGTACCTAAAATTTTCTAGCACATACACAGGTACCAAACTCTCCTTGACCAATCAGAAAGATGACATTGCAGTTAACATATACTAACTCAACTTTGTTGATATGTATTTTTTAGATGAGTTAACTTTTAACTTTTTAAATTTTTATTTCATGGACCAAATAGAAATAAAATTCGAGTCTTGGAGACCAAATATGTCATTTTCGAAACCTCTTGAACAACATAGAATTCCAAGCAAATTTTAAAGACCAAAAATGTTTGTTTTGGATACGTAGAGACCAAATTCCAAGCAACAAAATTATATTTTACCCTCAAATGCAAGCAGAAAATGTTTTAGAGCAAGCAAAACAAGCAATGAAGATTGGAAAGGAACAGCGTATAAGTGAACCTTTCTTTAGCTTCTTGGTACGTACAACTTGAAGCAACAGCCAAAAGTTCCCCTCTTGGAGTTGTAAGATAAAGAAGCCACACTATTTGGAAATCTAGCCAACTAAAACAAAATGAACGAAGATCAGCTCAGCAGCTAAGTTTGCCGTAGCAATTAGCAATGGTCAGGCCAATTGGCACACATAAAAATCAAACAAACTACAAAATACATATGTATTCAATCAACAACAGTCAAAAATTGCACCTCAGATTTTGGTTCAATTTGATGAAAAGGTTGTATCCCACAAACCAACAAGGTCCTTCCAACATACTTTGTATGCTTTCTAAGAAGATTTTCCAAGAGATTACCCATCCTAAATTACCTTAGGATATGCATGCTAAACAAATGGATTGTAGTAGGAAAACCCACAAACCAGAGAAGAAGCCAGCTACCCAAATGTTTCCATATTTATATGAGCAGCCATTCACAAACAATCTGTCATAAGGGTAGAATTAGGAAGAGAATTAGAGTTCACAGGCATATTAGTAATTAGTTAGGGAAATTGTTATGGTAATTTGCTATACATAGAGTGGGTAGGAAAGAATGAAAGTAAACATTGGTTCAGCTGGTTTAAGCTTGAGCGGTATCAAGAAGGAAGAGTCCATCCAAGTCTCGAGTCCTCAAGTTACTTGGGGACTCTTTTAATCACACTGCTCCATACTGAAATGACAGAAAATTTTAAACATACAACTTTGCTACTAACTACGGCCTACGGGTTCTTGAAGTGGAAGAGCTTGCGCGTTGCGTATGTGAACCTTGGTTGGAACTTGGAATTGATGGCTGATGCCGGACGGCCATCATCATACCTAAGGCCTAAGGGCATTTATTGAGGAATCCTCCTTGTTGATTGCTAACATCAGGGAACTTGAGATTAACCCTTTTAAAGATGAATGTTCAATAGGATAGCCAAAGACTTCTAACTACCATACTCACTAAGATGAAGTTTCTACCATTAAAGATCATCAAAACTAAAATTAAAATACTTATTCTCAACCGTGTGTTTCAAGGTCATAAATCTATATGCCATACTGAAGAAGAGCATGCAATATTAGAATAAAAAATACCTTTAACAATGAGTTAAATGCACTAGGTCGGGCAGACGATACCTCAAGTATTCTTCTCTTTCTCTGGAAATCCCATATGCTAACAAAGCCTGCATTATCAACCGCAGCAAAGGCACCATGATGTCTAAATGAAAATATAAATTAGAATAATGTGAAAAAAGACTTCGCCCAGCTGAACGGTAAAGAAATTATAATGCATGGATTAAACACAATATCATTCACCGACTCCAAATGGTTTCTTGAAGCTTTTGACTTTGAGTGACTCTTGAAAATATATCTGCTTCAAAGAATAAAAGGAATCATGTGTAAGAATAATGCACCCAAAAATTATTGCACAAGCCAAATAATGATTGAAGAAAATCCTGAATATCTTTCTTTGCCACTTAAAAAAAAAATGATACAGAAAGAAATAGAAAGAAGAAGACAAAAGAAATGCCAAGTTCATCATGAAAACTTGAAAAGTAAAGGTAAGCTATGGTTCTTGAGAGCTTAAGCATTTTATTTCATCAGGTACAATGTATGAAATTTTATTTTCAATAGGAAGGCACATATAGCATCATGCAAATAAATTTAATTGTTTGTAGTGTAAGCGAGAGATCTCTAAGTACAACTCTCCTGCAACCAAATAAAGAAATTGGATTTCACTAAGGTTAAGCTTAAAACATGAAACAGACACAAACTAAATAACAAATTTGCATAAAAAAATATGCACAAGATGAAACGATCATAGTTGAAATGTGATAGATGCGGGAAAACTTATATTTATGTAATGTAGAGATAAAGTGACGATGTCTCCATACAACCACTAGCCAATTCGAGAGGGTTGTATCTCTCTCCAAAACTGCTCTACAAATTCCAAGATAACTGGTAACCTTTCACCTGCCTACCAACTGCTCTAAATAGGCAAGCACATACCAATTCTAACTCTCATTTTACATGCACAATTGGGGGCCTAACATTACATTACCCTTAACTATGCATAATGATACTTAACTACGCATTTTCACTCCAATTATAGCGTTTGCTAACTCTTAATCGTGCCCAATGAGACTGAAGGTTCAACAAGTTCCAAAGGAAAATATAATCCAGTCATTAAAGTGCATGCTAAAAGCAAAATATAATCTAAAACATTTTTCAATAATTTACCAAAAAGAAACTAATGTTTACAAACCACATAAGTTATATCAAGTGGTAAAGAGCTTACACGTTTGATCAGAATATCATTGTGCTTTCGAACAGTCTCAAATATCCCTGATTCCAATTCGTACCTAGAAAAATTTTACTGAAATCAATTAGCACCTATGCTCAAAGTATCCAACCATCACACAATGCTGCTAACATACAACTTAAGTTTTTCCAGCCAAACAGAAAGGTAAAAAGAAGAACAAGGAAAATTTTCAAGTTAATACTCAGGCAGGTTATGAATAGTTCCTCACTGCCCAACCTCTATCTCTCACTTTTGTCTACTTAGGCTTTGCAGTCACCTACAATAAGTTCCTCCCTCAGTAAGTCATTGTTTGCAAGGACAGACGAGGCACCATTTAGGCTTACTGACACAAAAAATATCGATTACACATATTTGGTGCTAAGGGATTATAAATATAAGCAAGTTAAGAAAATTGTCGCTGAAAACTCGTAACATAAATTTCAAAATCATCTATCGTTGGAAAGCAAGTTGTTTTCCTATTTGGTGTTAAGGGGGTTGAAAGGAATAATGTTCCTCCCAACTTCCTGCAATTCATTTAACCAAAAGAAGAAGAAGAAGAAGAAGAAGAAGAAGAAGAAAAGAACAGCAATGGGATTAATCTATATAATTACTTAAAAATACAACATTCGAATATCATAATCTGCACCATGTTTTCCAGATAAGCAAGCATTGTGATTTCATTTCGTAACTTTGACCCAGTGGAATTTAACATTAAAAAATCTTGATATGCGAGTTCCAAACCTCCTAATGAAGCCATCAGAACCAGCGGTGAAAGCCAGCGACTCATCCAGGAAGCAACAACCCAACAGCGCAGCTTCGGATGGAGCTTCCAGTCTGAGTGTAGAATTATCCACATCGTACAAACGAAAACTCTGTCCCACGAAAAACAAAACAGAAATGACCCAAGTTTTCAACAAACTTCCAACATCAAAACGAACACTAACAGAATCCCAGGAAGAGACAAGGAGATTGTTCGAATGGGAGCCAATTTGAAGTCCGGAAATGGCATCTTGGATTGGAATTCGAAAATCCAGTAAAACCCTGTTCGAATCCAAATCAAAAGAGGCGAAAACTGAAAGGACACAACAAATTTGTGTAGAATGTACAACAATGTGGATCCGTGGCGCAATGGTAGCGCGTCTGACTCCAGATCAGAAGGTTGCGTGTTCGATTCACGTCGGGTTCAATTCCCACTTTTTTTCTTCCCTTCGAATTGAACAGAAACGCTAACTTTTCAGGGGAAAGTACTTTTAATATTTCAGATAAATTTTCTAGTGTTTCTTTTTTATTATTATCATTTTCTAGTGTTTCTTCATTATAGAAGAAAATGTTAAAAAATATATTTTTTTAATAAATATTCTAGATTCACAGTGGCCTATAATACTTCATTTACCTTTCCGTTAAAACACAAACAATAACTAACAAATATAATATCCTATTTCTTTCTTATTTTCTCCTATTAGCCCTTTTCAAAACAATTGATCAAAAGAATAGTATTTTTAGTTCTAAAGTTTTGTGCTCAACTTATTTGGTGTGGAATGGTTTGAGCTACACAATATTTTAATTGAGTTGTTGTATCTTTTAAGGAACAGACCAAAGAATATTTACTACATCGGTGGTTAATTGACATAAAAAGATTCAATACACACTAAAGAGGTTTTGAATCTCCGTAATTGTTTATGTCTTTGCTTCTCAAATATTAACTCAATTTTCCTCAGTTATTTGTAATTTTCCTCACATTTGTTTTTAAATGATTTTAAGTTATTAACTTTTAGTTTCAAAAGTGATTTTAGAAACTAAAAAAATGCATTATATTTGAGAAATTATTTAACAAACACTCTAATTTTATATCTACTATATAAATACTTTAGTTTTGAAAATGATAAATGTGTTAGGAATAGCAAATATAACAAAGGGTTTTTCATATGGAAGATCCATTTTGGAAGTCTCTCAAATGAAACCTGACTTAGTTTTCAACAAATATGTTTTTTTGCCTTATACTTGTGTCATCTTAACGAAAAATTACCAAAAGAAATATTGTGTAGCTATTTACCATCCCTTTCAATGCTCTCGCTTCTTAGGGTTTAGGTTTTTTTTTTTTTTTTCTCCTCACTCTCTATTTTTTCTCTCTCTTGCTCTTTTATTAAGAGGGAAAGAATAGCAAGATTAGTGAGAATCAAGAGTAAGGATTGAAAGCAATGATGTAAAGTAGTGAGAGTGAGAGTCAAAAATAAGGAATGAAAGTGATGATGAATAGTAGCAAGAGCGAGAGTTGAAAGTTCAACATGCATCCACATCATTGAAAGCGATGATGTAAAGTAGTAAGAACCAGAGTGGCCAACGTCCTCGAAAATAATTAATTTAACATTAAAAAGAAATAGGAGTCGCCACCAATTTTTTTACGGTGTGATTGGACATCGAAATAAAGTAAACACTATTTTAATTTTTTAAAAAAAATATACACAATAAAATGGCTTCTAAGAGATCCACATCGAGATCAGTGTTCAGTCTGAATGGAGGAGCAATAGTTTGGAGAAGTATTAAACAAAGTTGTATAGCTGACTCCACCATGGAAGTTGAGTAAGTAGTTGCTTGTGAAGCAGCAAAGGAAGCAATATGGCTTAAAAAGTTCTTAGCAGATTTGGAAGTTGTTCCAAATATGCATCTGCCTATCACTCTCCATTGTGATAACATTGGTGTAATTGCAAACTATAAAAAACCCATAAGCCATAAGTGCAACAAACACATTGAACAAAAATATCATCTCATCATAGAGATTGTGCAAAGAGGAGACGTAATCATCAAGTAGATTGTGTCGGAGCACAACATTGCTGACCTGTTTACAAAGACTCTCACAGCTAAAGTGTTTGAGGGTCAGCAGTATGTTTGTAGCATTATGATATTTTTATTTTTAATTTAATTAATAGCAACATTGTTCCTACATATTGATTTTTTTTTTTTTTAGAAATTTTGTTTGTAGTATTAGGTCTAGGAGGAGATATCACATTTATTTCTTTTTTTTTTTTCTAAAATATAAGTTCTCATCTAAATAATTTTTTTCTATACACGTAGATTCACCTATTAAAGAAGGTGGATATTTAAAGGAGACAAAGAAAAGGGTAATTGACCATTTTATGCTTTATGCTTTTGTAATTTTTTTTTTCCTTTTTAAATTTTAAATGGAAATTTAAATGAACACCAATAAGTTTAAGGGTTTATAATATTTTAGTACTTTTTTTCATGCTTTTTTATTACTTTCTCTTTTCTGTTTTAGTACAAATAAGCTGGAAATTCTAAAAATGAATCATCGGCAATTTTCTCATAATTGAATTTCTTTCCTAGTTTGAATAATTTTAAATTATAAATGAAAAACTATTCGTGTAAATTTCTATTCGAATTAAATTGAGTTTCTTAGCTTGTTGCACAAAAATAGATTTATCATTTCCGTACAAGGATGCGTCGAGAATTACTCTAATTGTGATCATGATTAAGCAAGTTTTCCTATAAAAAGCCCAATTATAAGCATTTATAGGTTTCTTGGTGAGTCTAGGGTCGAACGCAGGGATTTGTAATAACTAGGCGTTGAGATTAGATGCTTGACTATGCGATGAATTATACATGTAATATGTGCATTTGTTGGTTGTATGTGTCTAAAACTATACATAAATAATGAATCAAATTTCCTATAACTAACAATGAGGTGGACACGGCGATGGTTAGTCATATGTCATTTAGTGTCAGATAGCATGCGTTGAGAATGAATGGAACCATGCGATAGAAGTAGAGTTAACGCAAGAGCTAGTTGTTACCTAAGCTTTCTAAGTATAATTACATACCTACAAACTGCGTTTGTAAATCCATCTCTCGATGTTTCGACGCCACATTAATCTTATCTCTAAGACGCATGGTAAGTTTGCATTGGCAAAAAATGAACTACATCTCTACAACTCATCTAGTCTTGATAAATGCTAAAGATTAACCATCCACTCTCTCGAGCTAGACAGTCATGCTTACTACTTTTGTTTGTCAGACAAAGTTATGCAATCTAAAGATATGCATTAATCAAGATGTAACATACTTAATATTGCTCAAGAAAAACTAACTTCTAACATCTAACTCATTTAGCATTCAAACAACATGGTGTAAGGTATTTAATATGGAAATAGATGGAAGATAATCGTCAATCAAACTCATATTAAGAAAATAAATCATTCTCTCGAATGTCATTAACAAAACATAAGTAAGAAGGAGAGAAATGGAGATAAAACAGAAATGAAGAGCGTCAAGCCGCCACTGGCAACGTCTTGCTTCATGGAGGCTTGAGATGGTTGCTATCTGATACATAAATTCCATAAGGTGAAGATTCTCACTCACTGGAAAATGACTATGAAGGTGCTCAAAATTCTTCTCTCAGAAGAGCTCAAAATGGAGGCTGGTTATGGTGAGGGAGAAACTGTGCAGAGCTTTTGCCTTTTGAACTAGTCTCTCTTCCTCCTTTTCTTGGAGAAGCTTTGGGCTATTTATAGGCGTAAAAAAGTTGATACTCATGATGACCTGACACATTTCCATTAAATTTCTTGCCATGCTGCATAGACTTTTCAGATTGTCAGCCTATTTGTTCTGCCATGATCTGATAGCGTGTTGTCCTTTTTCATAATGACATGACAGCTGTTTGCCCATGCGTCTGTGTCTACTTTTTCTCGACGCATGGTCTCAACGCATAGGCTCGACGCATGGGTTTTCACTTGTTCTCACAACAGCTTCGTCTCTTAGTGCTTGGTTGTTTGCGCTTCTTTTCTTCTTAACCTTGCATTAGGAACAGAAAAGCTCATCGTTAGTATTTTCTTTTGTAAATAGTGTCAACGCATGGTGATACATTTTTCATCATTTAACTACCAAAATCATGCGTTTAGCTCCAAAGTTACTCTAATTAAATCAAATAGTGATTATAATAACTTGTATTTCTACAAGTTATCAAAAACTCTCCATCATTTTACCTAATTAGGTAACATCTATAGATTCACAATAAATTCTAACAAAGAAAAATTTATCCATAGATCTCTTGAGCAAACAATTACATATTATTCTTCAAAATATTAGAATATTTTATTTTATTTAACATATAATAATGTACAAATATTTTTCTTCAAACTTTATGAATATATAGATATATGGAGCAGTTTTATTTTCATCGTAGAAATTAAATCATTTGTAACCGCCTTTAGTTTATCTTCGATTTTAAAATCTTATTATTGTTTTTTAATCATTTTAGATCTATTTTTTAATTGTCACGTCAATTTTTTAAAAAGAAAATTATCAACCATCACATTAACCAATTTAAAAGATTTGCCCCTTAATTTTATTTAGGTATAAGGATTAAATCATTAGCATTTATATTTGATTTTAAAATCTTGACTTTCATAGTTTTTATACTTAATTTTAGATTTATTTTTTAATCTTCACATTTCTTTATTTGAGCTTCTAATTTTTTTCAAACTCATTTATTCATAAATGAAAGTTGTATTATTAAATTTTTATAATTTTATTCTCTTTTTAAGTTTCACATAACACGTGCAATCTATGTAGTAAAAAAAATAGTTGTATGCAATGTTTGTACTGCATCTATTTGAGGTGCAATCAATTTACTAGTAATTTTATTCTGATATATCATTTCTGAAAAATATATATATATATATATATATTAAATTGAAAATCTGAATACATTCAAGTTGATGAAATGAGTAATTTGTATAAGTATAATAGTATTTTTTCAATTTAATATGGTAAAAAAGAATACTTTAATTTATATCTAAATTTTAAAAAGTCTTAAAATTGAACTTGAAACTTACTATAAAAAAGTTTGACATTAAAATGTTTAATATGAGAACGTGCTGCTGCCGTTTTAGCACGGATGTCCGCTTTGTGTTATTAACATGGGCCTACTTTTCTGGCCCATTTCACAAAAGCTAAGCCCAACTCTATCGTAGGAAAGTATAACTTTAAATTAAAATTAAAATATCATTTAGGTTATATATTAAAACAAAAATTAAATACCATTTTCATCTCTATACTTTAAAGTTTGTTTAATTTCAATGGTCCAATTTTAAATATCGTACTTTAAATAAATCTTAAATTTAGTTTTCAAAATTAGTTTTACCAAAATGGATTAAATGATAACAATAATTTTCATGAAAAAAATAAAATATGAATTTATAGTAAAAATGCTATATATATAAAAAAAAAAAAAAAAAAAAAATCAGTAATAAACTAGCATTGCAAAATTTAAGATTTATTTACAGTACTAAAACTAAAATTAAACAATTGAAATTACATAAACTAAAATTGAATAAAATTTAAAGTTTAAAGACCATAATGGTATTTTAACCTAATTGGGATTTTATTGGGATTTTATTGGGATTTTAGGTTTGTTAATATTTATTTAAAATTTTAATTTTTAAGTATTATTAGAAAAGAAGAAAAAAATAAAAGACTAACCATGCTTCATTATTCATTAAGCTTTGGATTATGATAAGCCCTATAAAATTAAAAATAAACCTTTGGATTAAGATCATACGTGGACACGTTTGTTCAATTGGCGGCTTCGACCTAGTCAATCCAATTACAATATTTGTGGTTTATTTGACCTATCTCTTTATTTTCCCATTATTTTAATCTTGCACGCAACAAATATAAATTTGTGAAATGTGATTTTTTTTCATGTCAAGATATTTTTATTTTAGTGCAAAATACTATTTTAGTCGCGATATTTTATGACTTGTTTGGTTTTATGTCATATTTTTAGATATGTGTTTAATAGCAAATTTAAAAATTGGATTCTAATTTAAACAATTTGATACTATATTTATAAAGCATAAAACTAATTATAGTTACTCACTAATATTTGGTTGATAATAAACTATTATTTATTTATTTATTAACATGATTTATGTTTAAAACAAATATATAATTATTATTTTCTAATATTATATAATTTATAAAACATTACAAAATACATACTATATTTTTTAAAAAATGAATTAAGTTTATAACATGACATCTTGTATTTCTAAATATTTTTATCTTTATTTAATATATTAAATTTGAATACAATAAAAACATAAAAATATTGTTTTCAGAATTTACGTTGTTTGGATCCTATGATTCGAAAACAGATTTCAAAAATAGAATTCAAGTTGTTAGTCGAACATATATTTAATTAAAATAAAACAAAAATCAAAATTATATTTTGACCTTTGTTGTATTTTATTTTATTTCAGAAGGAAAATCGGTGGGTTGTTGTATTCCACTTACTATTGTTGATTTAATTAAATGAAACAATTTTGTTAATACATCGTTTTCTAGGTGTGAATATCACTTGCTAACCTCCCTGAAATCCCACATAATTTTATGCCAACTTCATGAATTATAATAAATAACAACATTTTAATAGTGTAAACACCAAACTCAAAACTCAAACTCAATTGTTTTAAAATAAAATCGCAATCATATTTTATTTACTTAAAACAACCATTAATAGTATTTTGAATTACAATTAAACATTCAACTTGACACATTTATCCTCTAATTCAAGATTATCAAGAAAAATAGTATTTTGAATTACAATTAAATACTCAACTTGTGCGTGTAAGAGAGAGAATAAGATAAAGATGAAATGTTCTCGAGAATCGAACAAAGAACCACAGCAATGGAAGATCCAAACAAGGACAAATCTATGAAGGGGTCAAGAGAGGTATGTGCCCCTCAAATTGTGACGTTTTATATAGATTTTCATTAAATATTAATTTTTTTAATTAGAATTAATATGTTTGTTTCGTTTGGCATAAAACCTATCAATGGGATTTTGCTTCAGTGATGGAAGCAGCATAGGTTTTTTCTTAGTTAGCAGTTAGGTTGAGGGTTTCAGTCTTTTTAATTTTACTTTTTAGAGAACATAGATAATACTTTAATTTGAATACACCTGAAAATATCCAAAACTTGATTCCATTTTAATTTTCTCACATATACATATATAAATATACAAATATTTTTTAATCTTTGTAAAATTACTTTAAAAAAATTAATTGAATAATTTTTTCTTACATTTACATAAAAGTTAAAATACAAATTTAGTCTCTAAATTTTGAAAATTGTTACTAATAAATTCCCAAACTTTCAATTTGACTCTAGTCTCTTAAGATGTCTTATATGTTTATACACTTCAATTTTATGTCTAATAGATCTCATAAATATTAAAAATTAACTTTTTTGTGTTTTAGTTTTTCTTTAAAAAAATAGTTTGTATCTAATTATATGTTAAGCCTTAAATTTTGTAGTTAACTGATAAATTAGTTTTAATGTCTTATATAACATTTAATTCTTAACATTTTAAAATATGTAAGAGACATATTGAATGCATAATTAATATTTTAGAAATTTACTAAATTCAGAATTTAGGGACCTAATAAACATTTACATTTGTGTCCCATAACGTGAAGTTTTGGATATGCCACTGAATCCAAAAGCAAGAGTAAGGTCAAATTTCTCGAGCTTACCTAGCGAGGATGGAGAAACTAGAAAGCTCTGATTTCTCGAGCTTCACCAAACAATTTCCGTTTTGGTGAAGAGAAGGCAAAGAAGAAAAAATGTTTGGGAAAGAGGAGCAGTAGCCAAACCATGCATGCAAGTTTGGGTACTTTCACATCAACGTCATGTAAGCAGCAATTTTATGTTATGTTTTTGTTTAGACGATGTAAAATTAAATTTGTCTTTATTCATCAGCTAAATATAAATTTTAAAAAAATAGAAAAATACTTAGTGCATCACATCCCACCAAATTGTCCTATCATCATTTACCGCCACAAATTCTTCTTACTTCTTATTTGAAATGTTTTAATTCTTTTTGTTGTTTGTTATTTTTTTGTATGTGTGACGAGAGGGGGTGCATAAAAATAATTGAATTCATATGCATTTTGGGATGCATTAAGGTTACTCTGAAAAATATTTCTAATTTAAATTCGGATATCATTCTAATTTTATATAAATAAATTTATTGCACAATCACAATTAAATATGTTATTAAGATTTTAATACATAGATGATAAATAAGAATGGAAATTAACATGTACTCATTTTCTTGAGATTAGAGATACAAATTTCATACAATATTTAAATTTCTTGTACTAAAAAAAGAATGTCTTCTTTATTGGTATTATTTTTTCTAAAAAAATTGTTGAAGTTGAATGCAAAAGGATAAAGTGAGTTTAGCTTGAATCTCTCACTTCGTTGAATTTTTTTTTAAAAAAAGAATGAATTCAAAAGGTTGGACGACAACTTTATATATACTTTTACAATATAGTATTAAATATATATATATATATATATTTAATGAGTCAATATAAGTATAACTGATCAAACCGACACGAAACATAACTCTTGACTGAGAAGTTAGAGGTTTAATCAGCAATATTCACGAGGTAGGGGGCAGCGGGGTAGGAAGGCTTCTCCATCCCCGTCCCCTATTTCAATTCTCAACCCTGTAAGATTTTTCATGTAGTTTTTTTGTGGTCAGAACCATGATTTTCGCGATGAAATTTTCTCATTTGTTTTCTTTAGTTTATTCATTTTTAAATTTAACATTTTTCAATTTATTGCCAATCAGATAAAAAATTGAAAATTTTCTATATTAAAGGGGTTGTTTCCAATATAATTTTAAATTTTATTTTAAATAAAACATTCTAAAGTGTTTTGATAATACTTTATGTGTGAAGACATAAATAAAATGTTTAATTGTTATAATTTCTAAAAATTACAAATTACAACAATATATTTTAGTTTTCAACTTGATAATTAATTAATTAATTAATTGGAAAGGGAAGGGGATAAGTTGTTTAGAATAAAGTTCTTCTTGCTCCCTCCTTTATTCTCCATCTTGTAAGTTAAACAAACATCTCCATCCACCAATATATATATATATATATATATATATATATATATATATTCACCTTTAAAAAAAATGTGTTTAATGAATTAAGAACATTATAAAACAAACACAAGTTGAATTCAAAAGGTTGGATTACATTGACTTCTATATTTTCTTTTTCTTCTTTTTTCTAGAAATTTGACTTTTGCAATATAGTAATTATAAAACATAAACTCGACATAAAAATGAACTAGAGATCGTCCGTAGACCAATCAATAGTCCCATAAAATTCAATAAAACAAAACATTCTATCTTCCATTTATTATAATATCTGCTAAAACAACGAGCAACAGAAACTTAAAATAAAATAATATTAGTAATAATTGTAATATTCCACTAAAGAATATTATTATAATTGACCGCTTATACAATTTTTTTATTACAAGAAGGAGGTAGAGATTTGAACCACAAATTTCATAGCAGTTAACAATTCGTATGTCAATTGAGTTATATTCGTTTTGGCATGTTGATTACTTATTCGAAACTATTTCATTAAATGATTCACAACACACCTAACATTATATAAAAAAATAAAAATAAATAAAGTTAAATAATATAGTTATCGAACTCTAGTGAATAATGAATAATTTAGTCTTCATACTTTAAAACTTGTAACAATTTGGTGTTTAAGCTTTAATATATATCAATTTTTCTTCAAAATTAAAAAAAAAAAAAAAGGAAATTGAAAGTATTATCTAAGTGTCAATTTTTATTGAGTGTCTAATCAATTTTTTTTAAATCTAAATATATAAGATTTTTTGTTGCATCTTCACAATATTTTTTTTATATATATTAAAGACTAAATTAGTACAAATTTTAATGTGTAAAAACTAAATTTTTATATGCTAAAGTTCAATAATAATCAACCATTGTTAAAAATTCAAAAGTATAAAAACTAAAGTGTTATATATTAAAGTTCATAAATTATATTATTATTTTCATAAAAATTTATAGACTAAAATGTTTGTTTAGTTGTTATATTTAAGGTGACATGTATAACAAATAAATTACTAAAGTAGAGTGTCAATCCTAACATTGTTCAATTACTTAGAGTGAACATAAAATATAGAAGGAAAGTTTATCTCATCTTTTAATAAGATAATTTAATAGTAAAACTAAAACTAAAATTAGGACATGTTTGAAGTACTTAATAGTAAAGAAGCACTTCGCACTTAAATTCAAACAAACTTTTAATTACATAATTAGATTTGTGATGGTTGATAAACAAAACTACAACTTAGAAAATCAAATTACATAAGTCCTAATTATAAGCTTTGACACTAAATATTTAAGTATTAGTTTTTGGTTCTTAAACTTTTAAAAATTTATAATAAGTGTTTAAATTTTTAACTTTTTATCAAATAGATCCCTAAATTTTTAATTAAATGTAACCAATAAATCTTTGACAAATTCAAAATTATTAAAAATTAATTGAACCATTAGGTGTAAATTTCGAATTTTATTTAATTGAACATTTAAGGCCCTGGTTTAATAACTATTTGGTTTTTTAAAAATTATGTTTGTTGTTATGCAAATTCTTTATCATGGTTTTCATCTTTCTTAAATAAACACTTGATTTCTTAGCCAAATTCTAAAAACAAAAACAAGTTTTTTAAAATTTATTTTTTCTAGTTTTCAAAACATGATTTGGTTTTTGAAAACACTCCTATAGATGACGAAGCAAGAAATTGAACATAGTGTTTATAAGCTTAATTTTTGAAAAACAAATGATAACCAAACATGGCTTTGATTTTTTTTTTTTCGTCTAGAAATTTGTATTTATTCCAAATCCTTACAATATTTTTGAATTCATTTACTAAATTTCAAAGAATAAAAATAAATTTTTGGAAACTATTTTTTTTAGTTTTCAAAACCTAACTTGATTTTCTAAAATACTTTAAAATATATATATTACATGACAAAGAAAGTCATAGCAAGAAGTATTTGTAATGTTGCCAAGTGGATCTCGTGCGTCATGTGTTGCAGGTCTCTCATAGGCTTGACATTCGACCTGCTTCTTCTGGTCTAGCTTGGCTCTCTAAGCCAATCTACGTGAGAGTCTAAGAGATCTTCACATCAGTGTGGTATTGAGCCTATCACGCTTCAATACCTAAGTTAATACATTGAACGTATAGTTCAATTAAGCACACAAAAGTAAGGTCATGCCTCTTCTTTGAAGATTATTTGCCCTCCTTTGAGATTACTCCCCTGTTGAGTCATCAGATGGGGCTATCTATAGTGTCCTTCCTCTGACAGTCGTTTGTGGTTACGTATAACTCTGACAATGTCAAGATTGTTGGCAACACTTGAGCTTGCAGAACGTCAGGCCAAGCGTAGGTCGATTATTTCTCGATTAATATGTATTTATCGGCTTGGCTAGTCAACCAAAGACCATATAAGGATTTCTCCATGTTGCCTCCTAATTTTTCTTAGTCCAATTGTAAATTTAATCTCCAAAAATAAAATAAAGAGTCAAATAGTTATTAAAGGGAGCTAAAATATAGGAAATTGCTATTTCTAACCTAAAAATATTATGAGAACTAACATCTTTTTAAAAAATTTCTTTTTCTAACCTCTTTATTATTTTTTCAGATTTTAAATGGAAGACCCCACCTAACGAAAATACCATTTTATCCTTTAATCAAGTGCCTCCAATTTCACCTTTACCAAAACACAACTTTTCATAATTAACTTTAGTTTTAAAATTTAAACTTCAGTAGTCTAATTTGTTTGTCTCAATGTTTTTGCAAAGTTTCAAATGGTAGATTTTGTTGTTATTTTTAAAGGAAAAAAATTAAGAAGAAAGTTTCATTGAAATTTTCCTTAATTGAAAAGTTTTTTATTTTATACGTAAAATTTTTCGAATTGAAAAATGAGAAAATTTATGTATGTTTAAAAAAAAAGCTAAACTAAATTTTATGAAATTGTAATTGGTTAACTTAAACTAAATAACTTAAATAACTTAAATTGAAGTTTAAAAAAATTAGAATTCATTTCAGTTAAAAAAAAAAAAATGAAATTGGCTTAAAAAAATTAAACTAAAATTTAATTTCTAAATTGTGTTTTTTAAACAAATATAAAAACTATATTTAATATATTTCCGTTTGAATATATAGAAATATGATTCACCAAAGTTGTTAGGATAGTTAGGCATTGAAGCATGGATTCTATCCTTATGTCCACACTCAATTTTATTTAATATATTCAGCTTGAATTTTATCTAATAATAAATGCTTTTTTTTTAAAAAAATAATTTTTTAGGTTAAAAATATACCTTAAATATTGAATTATGTGTTTTTAGGATAGAAAATAGAAAGCGGCAGAAATTTGGAGGTGATATTCAGAAGTGGAAGACCGCAAGTTGAAGAAAGGTCTTGGTTCTCGTCTATCCTCGAACCGCATGAAGGGATAGGATCCCTTATCTTTTGGGACAGCTTAACAAACGGAATAGTCCAAAATGCCCTTGTCCCAACAGACAAGGCCCTCGAAATTACTCCCTTGCCCCTTCTACCTACCTCCATTGTTTCTTCTTCACCTACCCTTTTCCGGAATTCAGTGGCCCCACTTTTTCATAAACGTTTTCTTTTTTGTACCAACACATTCTTCACAACTAAAATTACGTAATCACCCTTCTTTCCAAACCGTTTCCGGAATTCTTTTCCTCCCTTCTATATGCCTCTATCATGTATATTCCTTTCGAATCATTTTGATTCTTCCACTTTTTATATTAATTTCATTCTGCTCTTTTTATAAAATATAATTCCTTTTTTTATTATTTTATGCCCGTAACTATATATATTTATATATATATATTAAGAAAAATTAAATTTATAAACATCACTTTCTATCCATTTGATTTTTATGTTTGGTTGTCTATATTTTAAGAGTATTTTCATAATTAAAATTAATCTTTGTAAACTATAGAAAAAATAATTTTAGAAAACTTTTGTTTTGCTCCTTTTAATTTGGCTTAGTATTCAAATGTTTGCCTAGAAAATATGAAAACTATGAGTAAGAAGTTGTGATGAAGAAAAAAACACAAATTTCAAAAACTAAATGGTTATCAAATGGGACATATATTTTTTTTTTTTGTTTTTAGTTTTTAAAAAATAAATTTATGCATATGACTCTCATTCATAAGTTTCTATGTTTTATTATCTACTTTTATTCGTATTTTTCAACAACTAATACAAGTTTTGAAAACTAAAAAATAAAAAAAAAATAAAAAAAAACTTTGTTTGATAACCATTTAGTTTTTATTTTTAGTTTTTGAAAATTAGACCTATAAACACACATTCTATCTCTAAATTTCTTATTTTTAATATTTTGTTGTTGTTTTTGAAATTTCGCTAAAAATTTAACTCTTTTACTTAATAAGGATGAAAACAATAGTAAGAAATTGAAAGAAAATAGACACAATTTTAAAAATCAACGATGGGATCTAGCTTTCAAAAACTTATTATTTTCCATTTTTAAAAATTGACCAGAATGAAAAAAAAAAATGATAACTAAAAACAAAATCATTTATCAAACAATAATATTTAAAAGTGTTGTAACTTTTAGAGGGGTGAGAAATTGGGTAGGTAGATGAATGATTCTCGTGTTTTTAAGTTTAATGTGCTATTCATGGTTTGGTAACACAGGCAAAGGAAAAGTTTGGCAGATCATAGGTGACGTAAAAAAAATGTTAAAATAACTCTTCTCCTTTATACTTTAATGATTTCAAATATCTCTTCAAACTTTATCATAAAAATTGATTCATTCTTTAAACATTAGGCTCTAAAATCATATTGAAAATTTCTTCAAATATTTTAAGGTAAAATGTAACATCTACATATTTGAGGTTTGAGACTAAAATAAAAATAAACATAGAGGTTAGAGATTTGACACAATTTGAAGTTATATTTATAATATTCTACTCATTGTTTAAAATCTTTGATATAAGTCCCATAAAATTTAGACTATATATAATATGGATGACGAAGGAAAATGTTAACATACTCCTTTTGTGTTCTCACATTCTTTTAGTCAATTCTTATGTTGCCTTTTGTTGACGTTGGTGTTTCCAATTTTTAGTTTACAAAACATACTTAGGAGTTGAATAGGTGTAATTAATACAGAAGGAATATGATTATTGGAGATGAGATCAATGTAATTCTTTCATAATATTTTTCTATTGAGCCCAAATAGATGCGATTGATACCAATTGAATGCATATTTGTTTGGGATGGAGGTGATTACACACATCGAATTGATGCATCGACTTTTTCATTGTATGTGTGAGATGCATATATAAAAGAAAAAGAAAAATAATACTCGTGTTTACATTCTTACAATATTGAAGCTATTACAATATATATAGACATAGCATAAATTATCACATAAAATGTAATTCCACTATATTTCAATAGTTCCATTAGAGTTGATTGCGATATCTTATCGTTTAATTATTCTTTTCCAAGCATTCTAACATTGTTGATATGTCTCTTCCATCCTAAATATGGCAATAATTGCTTAGCTTTTCTCTTTTTTCTATGACATGATCAAACGAATTTTGATTATTAATTAATCATGGCATGAGTTCATTGAATGCATTGTGCACAAGAACACTTAATAATAATGACGATCAAACATCTAAAATTAGTAAATTCTATATTAACTCTTTAAAAACATATAATAATACTATGAATCTATTTGGATTTTTTAAAAGAAGAACATTTTCTTCACTTTAAAATACATTTTTAAATACTTAAAAAAGTAATGCCAAATAAATTTTATATTGATAACATAAATAAGTAAAAAACTTAAGGTCGTTTTTAGATAATTATTTGGTTTTCTTAAATTAAATTTATTTTCTATTAATCTCTTACCTTTGTTTGCAAATTTTTTTTAGTAAAAGAGTTAAATTCTTAGCTAAATTTCAAAAAATAAAAAATAAAAGCTACTTTTTTAGTTTTCAAATCTTGATTTTGTTTCTTAAAACATTAATGAAAAGTAGATAACAAATTAAAAATTTAGAGATAAATGAGATGTTTATAAACATAATTTTTAAAAACTAAAAACTAAACCTCAAATGGTTTTCAAGTTTAACATGATTTTACCTAAGCAAATTCTTTTCTTATAGATATACACACACATTCACTTTAATTGAGTGGATTAATTTAATTTATTTTAGACTATATTAAATTCAGCTATAAATTTATTTTGACCTCGAGATAATAATGAAGAACTTTTAGGTCTTGAAGTACCATATCTTAGTGCAATTAGTGCACTTATGTATCTTGCTAATAATACAGGACCAGTTATTGCATTTTCAATAAATTTATTAGCTAGATATAGTTCTTCTCCAACAAAAAGACATTGGAATGGAATTAAGCATATACTCTGTTTCTCCGAGGAACGATTGATATGGGTTTGTTTTATTCAAATAAATCAAATTTTGACTTAGTTGGTTATGTAGATTCTAGATATTTATCTGATCCACACTAAATCTCAAACAGGTCATCTGTTCACATGTGGAGTAACTGCTCTATCCTGGCAATCAGTGAGACGAACCATAGTAGCAACTTCCTCAAATCAGGCTGAAATTACTGCAATCTATGAAGTTAGTAGAGAATGTGTATGGCTAAGATCAATGACTCAACACATTCGTGAAACATGTGGCTTGTCTTCTAGTAAAAATACTCCAACAACATTATATGAAGACAACCCACAACATGTATAGCCCAAATTAAAGGAGGATATATTAAAGGAGATAGAACAAAGCATATTTCACCAAAGCTTTTTTACACTCATGATCTTAAAGAAAATGGCGACATCACTGTACAACAAATATGTTCGAAGGATAACCTTACAGACTTATTTACAAAATCATTACCAACCACAACCTTTGAAAAATTGGTGCAGAACATTGGAACGCGACAACTCAAAAATCTCAAATGATGTTCCTATGAGGGGGAGGAAATGTATTGTATTCTTTTAGAAATATTAGATTATATGAAATATGTACTCTTTTTCCTTCACTAGGATTTTTTTTCCATTAGGGTTTTTCCTAGTAAGGTTTTAACGAGACATATTTTATATATATATATATATAATTGGCATCTAATGGGAGTATTATGAATATTATAACAAATTAGATGTCTATTATATAATTGAGTTTAGTGGCTAAAAGTTATGTGTCTACTAATGATACATCCTTAGTGGTCATGAATGCCACTACCTACTTGTCAAATTGTCTATAAATAGAGGATTTTGGTGGATATTGTAAAAACACACATTGGAGAAGAAAAAAAAGAAAGGATTGGTGAAATTTGAGAAATTTCATTTTCCATAAAATCCCGTTTTCTTTATTTTAGTTTATTTTAAGTTTACTTTATTTGATTTGGTTATTTTAATTATTGTGATATTATTTTATTATTTTATTATTTTAATATTATAATTTTTCGATTTTCGTGCTCCCGTTTTTTCGTTATTTTGTTCCTCAATTTAACAATAAAGATAATTTTTAATTTTTAAAGGTCAAAGCAAGGGAATATGAGTTATGAGTCAATTTCAAATAATCAAGACACAATAATCTCAACTAAAATTTAAAAAATTTGAATCCTCTCGATCGAATTGAAGTAAGAAAAATTAAACCAAATTTATTTGGGTAATGTACTTTTAGTTCTAATATTAGAGTAGTTTTTACTATTGATTAAAAATAAATAAAAAATTGAGAGAAAGAAGAATAACCGTTGTTAAACTTCTCTTTATATAAATGGTGAAAAGAACAATATTTGGTCCATTTGAAATTACACTCATCTCTTTATATCTTTTTTTAATTATAAAAGTAAATGTTATTTTAAACATAGATACCACTCGAAATGTACCCAAATATTTTATAAAAATACATTCACACGATGTGTTTTCGTTGAATAGAAATTATTATTGTCATTTAACTAATTTTGATAAAGTTTAATTTTCAAATACTAAATTTAAGATTTATTGAAAAATATAATGGAAAAATACATTTTTGGTTTAAGTTTTAGAACTGATCACCAGTTGGTTCATAAGTTTCAAAATATTACACATTTAGTTCTTAAGTTTTGTGTTTTGTTTCAATTTAGTCTCTATGTTTCCAAATGTTACAATTTTACTAGTGAGATTTGAATTTTATTTCAACTTAGTCTCTAAAATTTCATCTTTAACCTCAAATTTTCATTAAATATTTATTTTCAAGTCTTCCGTGTTAGTTTCTATTAAAATTAATTTAAAATTTTTATTCAATTACTATTAATTAAATTAAAATAATTATAAAGTAAAATTTTAAAATTAATTTTAATAGAAATGAAAATGTGGCAGAACTTAATTAATTATAATTCATTTAATTCTATTAAATTAATTCATAGACATTGACACCAAACTTTTTTTAAAGATAGTAACAATAAAGATCGAAATTGAGCATGAATAAAATTATCACATTTTGAAACCACCAAATCAAAATTAAACTCAAAATTGAGAGACAAAAATATATTTATCTGAAAATATGATATTATAATAGAAAAAATTGAGTGAATAAATTAATAATTTTGTTTGTAACGAGGGTTTTTAATGTGTGGACCCACACTGCCAGCTGTAGATGGAGGATATAGGGTGAGATCTGGGAGGAGGAGGAGGAGCCACCGTAACCCTCCGCCCTGTGCCACCGACATCACAACTGGACCCCACCACCCCCAAACCAAACCAACCATTAATATTACAGCTCAGCCTTTCACTATATTATCTTACTATAATTTATTATTGTTTCTTTTCTTTTGAGTTCAATTAAGTATTGTTTCTTAGTTTTATTATATAATTAATGGCCGAAATATCTTTCAGATTTGGTGTGGAATTTAATTAATTAAATAATTTTAAAAAATACACCTGGATTCTGGATCGACACGCACGTGGAAGTACAAGTGGGTGTATGGATTTTTGTGGGGATTTAATTTCTGACACGTGTGACTTTTGTTTGAGTTGGAGCTGAGGAGGATTTTAAATATTATTTTTAAAAAAAAAAAAAAAACAAAACAAAACAAAAATGGTCGTTTTCTTTTTTTTCATGGCCTTAATGACAAAATTTTCGAGTTTGAAGCTTTTTATTGGAAACCATAGCTACTATATACAATAATAGTACAATGTTCCAATTTGTGGTCCTACAAATTCATGGATTGAGGGCCAAACTGCAAATTATTAAAAAAAATATATTAATTAATTAATTAATTTAGATTAAGATCCAACACAACACCCTTTATTTTTCTAGAAAAATGCATCAAAATTTGTCACTCACATCAGGATATGGAAAAGGAAAATATGTCCTTTTTGATATCAAATTTTGTCCTCTTAAATTTTCTGATTAAGAAATTATTTACACTATTAAGTTTAAAACAATAATTAAAGGAGGAGAGAGGTAAAATATAATTTTTAAAAATATTATTATAATATAAAATGAGATATTAATTATTTTGTAAAGAGGAGTGAAAATATTCGAAAGGAGAAAGTAGAAGGCAATCCTAAGACTGTATATATATATATATATATATTTTTTTTTATCAATTGTAAAAATTATATTATTATTAGTTGAAAAGATAATTATTATTAATTGATGGATATAGAAGAAAATAGAGAAAAGAAAAGGACAAAAAAAGAGAAAAGAAAGGAAGGCAAAGACAAGGAAAGAATCCCATGATTGTCATGTTTTGTTGTGAAATGGTTGCATAACATTGATATAAATATAAGTAGAAAAAGGCACAAACTCAGAATTCTCTTTTTCAGAAAGTTAGATCCCCTTTTTCAAACCCATTTTCTTTATTCTATTCTTTGGCATCTCATTCTATGAATTCCCCACCTTGCCCTCATTTTTGGAACTCTTCCCTTTTTCCCCCACTTTCCCTCCAATTATATTCATTTTTTTTTTCTCTCTTTTATTTTTCGAACCAAAATACAACAAACTTTAAAAGTTTACACAATTGTTTTTGTAAATTCTATGATGCCACAAAATAAATCTAATTTCTGGTAAAAATAAATAAATAAATAAATAAAAATGTGAGGATAAAATTTAATTGAAATATAAAAATAATTTTCCTAGGGAAGCAAAAAATAAAAATAATATATTAATTGAGTTACGATTATGTAATCTCATGTCCGAAACTGATACCCACTTCAGTGGCACGAAAAAGCAGCCAATTGCTGCGTCCCACAAAACAATTCGCATCTTTTTCTCTCTCTCTTTTTAGGTTTCCATAAATAATATTTTTTAAAAATAAAGAAAAAAATATATATCTACCAAATTTCAACCCTCAAATTCATCGGAATAATTACATTGACTAACGTAAATGTAATCAATCTATACTAATATAGAAAATGGGGTCATTCATATATATATTTTAAGAAAACTAGTTAATAATTATAGGGTGTCAATTCAAACTTTAGATCTCATAATTGATAATACAAGTTCATATCATCAGCTAAACTTTGTTTATATTAGTCTTCAAAACTTATCTCCATTCGTATATATAAAATTTGATTTTTGGTGTTACCCTTCCACATTTCCACTTTATTGTTTATACATTTTTATTAAGCCATGTTTGTTTCAAATGATTTCAAACAGACATTTAATATTTTTGTTTATTTCACAGAATTTCACTTTTTAAAACCAACGATATAATTATATACAAATCTTTAAAACCTACTTGACATGAGTTTTTAAATACCCTCCATACAAGTGTGATTTTTATACTTGGAAAATCATGAACAATAAAAATATAGTCTAATTAATTAATAAATTAATATCAATTAATCATTAGTATTAATTTTAATTAATTATTAAATATAAATATATTATTTGGACTTAAAATATTTCATCTAATACATTATATTTAGGAAAATTATTATAATAGAAAAAGTATCAAATTATTTACAAATATAGCAAAATTTTACTTTGTATCTGTTATAGACCGTAATAGACCTAGATAGACATTTATTCGTGTCTATCTGCTAAAGTGATAGATGTTTATTTGAGTCTATTGTAATTTATCTTAGATAAAAAGTAAAATTTTGTTATATTTGTAATTATTTTCAACAATTTTTCTATTTTTAAAAACATCAATTGGATTTAACCCTTTAATATAAAATTGAATTATAAACTATTAATATTCTAATTAATTTATATATATATATTTAATTTTTTAGTAATTAATTAAGCTGAACTAATTTTTAATATAAAAATATTCAATTTTTGTATTTTAAGTGACCAAATAACTAATTAAAATAATAATACATAGAAGGCTACATTAAATATTCTCTTACATTTAATTAAGTAGTTATTTAATTTTAATTTTCATATATAAAATTGAGTAAATCAAATATATATAACTTTCATCCTGGATATCCAAACACAAACATTTAAAATTTAAAATTTAGACAACTAAATCTTAGAATATTCATATTCATGAAACAATATTTACAATCCAAACGAATGTGTAGTCTAAATTACTTTTTATTGCCACGTAGTTCATTATACGAAATAACTTTTTTCTTTCTTCTAATCTTTTATCCCCAATGTCTCTTGAATTATTCTTAGTTTAAATCTTTAAGTTATATCTTAATTTTATTTGTCACTTTTCTTTAAATTTTGAAAATTTTCAATTATGGAATTAACGATTTTGGTGTTTAATAAGTATATATTCTAACTCTAGTAATTTTGTGTATTTTAATAAATATTTAACCTCATTCATTTAATGCTTACAAATAGTACTTTGTTGACGGGTTGCTGCAATTGAAGGTTTGGTGGAGAATCAAATTTTAATCTCAAAATCGATAATACGTATTTTTATGTCAATTGAACCAGTTCATATTATTGCTATTATAATTATGTTAAAAGAATTTTCGAATTCTCTAATATTTGAGTCTACCTAAGTTGGTCAATGCTCAGAATCAATGTTTCATGTAATTAATGTTAAAGTGAGGGAATTAACAATGAATATCATTTAATCACGCACACAAAAGGATGAAAATATTTAAAAAGTAAAATTAAAAGGTAGGTCTAGAAACTAAATAAATACTGCCTCCAAAAGTATAAATCACATCTTGGAAATGATTTTGTTTTAAATTTTATGTTTTTGAAGTTTATGCTCTTCTTAATTAAAAAATTATATCTTTCTTCATTTTTAAAATCTGACTTTACTTTTTACAAGTATGATTAAAAAAAGTAGGTAAAAAATAGGAAAAAAGTGGGTAACAAAATAAAAAAACTATGCAAGTGCAAGTTGTAGTTTCTTTTTAGGTATAGTAAAAGCAAGTGATTATAAGTTCAATTTTTAATAAACCAAGAAGTAAAAACCAAATCATAATCAAACAAAATTTAAAAGATCTCGTTTGATAATCATTTAGTTTTTAAGAATTAAGATTAAATACACTACTTTTACATTTTGATTGGTTTGTTTTGTTATCTGTTCTTTTACGCAGATACTAAATAATTATGCCATATTTTGAAAACTAAAAAGAAAAGATTTTTTTTTTAATTTGGAAAATAATTCAAACGTTTAATTAGAAAAGATGAAACACCTGGGAAAAAAAAAGTACCATTTTCAACAAAAAAAAAAAAAAAAAAAAAGGTCAAACCACTGTTTAGTAACTATTCTCTTAATTTTTTTTTTTTATAATGATTTGTATGTTTATAAAATAAAAAGTTTAATTCATAGTTAAATTCTAAAAATAAAACCGAGTTCTTAAAAACTACAGCCTTGTTTTGTAACCATTTTGTTTTTTTCTTTTTTAAAAAAAATTAAGCCTATAATACTACTTCCAACTTTAAATTTATTTATTTGTTATATATTTTTTATCAATGGTTTAAAAACCAAGTCAAAATATGAAAACTGAAAAAGTAACTTTTAAAAACTTGTTTTAGTTTTTGGAATTTGGCAAAGAATTCAACTATTATATTTAAGAGAGATGCAAATCAATGTAAGAAAATGGGAGGAAATAGACTTAATTTTCAAAAAGTTTACTTGATTTTGAAGAATATTGATAAAAAGTAAATAACAAAACAAAAAATTTAGAGGTAGAACATACACTTATAGACTTAATTTAAAAAAAATTAAAAGCAAAAATTAAAATAGTTATTAAATACGTCCAAATAATTATTTGGACATGCCAATAAATAATCTATTTTTGTTTAACCTAGATTTTATTAATGTTGTTTTTAATTTTAGTGAATAAATTTAATTTCCACAAAAAAAAAAATGAACATTATTATAAAAAAAATAATAATAATAAAAAATGCATGCAAGTAGGGTTAAGAAGAACATAAAAGTTTGGAATAGAAGGAAAGTGACAAAATAGAGAATAATAAAATAGGTAAGTGAAGATTATAGTTTTAATGGAAACTTGAGCCTTTAGTTTTGGCCCCTAATTTAAGGCCAAGATTGTCTTAATCTTATAATTAGTTATAAATTATGTCTTTATTGGGTCGGGTTGTTCTCGTGTAACCATTATTATCACACTTTCACATTGAGTATGCTCTAAGATAATTTCATTCCACTTTTAATTAATTCATTTTTACGCCTCCTTTAATTTAATTATAAAAAAGAAAAAAACTATAGATGAATATTTTTTCTTATATCACTTTCTTCATTAAAGAAATTATTCACCGACGTTTCCAGTATTAAATTAGTATGAAATAATGGGTTGTTTCTGATTTTGGAGAAAAATAGATGGACACTAAGTAAAAAAAAAAAAATTGATAACTCATGTTTGTTAGTCAGAGTGGAGTCTAGTGGAGATGCACCTATTTACTTTTGAAATTGTAATTAGTATCGAATTTAGTATAATTATGACTTGTCCTATTTTGGAGATAAATTATTATTAAAGTTGGTATTACTAGAATATGATTGACTGATTTTTTATTACAGGCAAAACTTGAGAAACATGTTTTGTAATATGTCTTGTACTATGTCAAGCAATGTGTGCTTTATCTTGCAATTTCTGTCAGAAAATTCTCAATTAGCAGTTAACTGAGTGGTGTAGATTTGTTGATTTGCTTCTCTATTCTTCCAGAGAATATTTTCTTTCTTTAAAGATCTTTTCAAGGTTGTTTCGATGAGTCATACATATTGTACCTTTTGTTTCAGTTTAGGGCGGTTAGCTCTTTTTGTAATAGAAGAGCGTGTATATTAAGGGTTTTTTGAGTTTAGAGATTGTTTAAGTCTCAACCCTTATGCACTGCTATTGAACTCTATGTACTTTGTTGTCGAGGTATTACTAGCAGTTGATTAGATGAGGTTGGTTGTTTATAAGAGTAGTAAATCACTTAGGGAGTAAGAGTGAAAACTCGGGAAGAGTAGTTGACATCGTATTTAAGAGATCTCAATCAAAGTTTAAGAACAGCTTTGCACGTGGAGATTAGGGGAACTAAAACTTAAGGGGAGCCTAAAGTTGAAACTGAATAGTAGGCTTTATGTGAGTTGCTAAAGAGGGAGTCTATCAATTAGATTCATTGTGTTATAATCACTTAAATCTTTATCTAATGAATTATCTTTCTATTGCCATATAATCTCGTATAGAAGGTGATTTTGTACGAAATGGGTTACCAACATTTGTGTCTTTCTATCTCTACTCTCAATGTTTGATATTAAGTTATTTGGTTTATCAGTTATCTTTTTACAACATCGTGCTTGACTTCTCCATACACTGTGTTGTTAGGAAAAACCCCTCACTAATACTGTAGGAATATGTAGAAAAATAACAGAGAGATTAAAAAAAAAAGATAATAAAAACTGTAAACACAAAAATTAACATGTAAAAACTCCAAACTGGAGAAAAAAATCACATACCAAAAAATTTTCTATGTGAAAAGTTATTATTATCACACAAATTCCAACCTCAATTACAAAACCACTCTCTTAAAGTTTTTGACTAATTTCACTATTTTTTTTCACTCTCAAACTAGAGAATGCAAAAAGTAATTTAATAAAAGTTAGCACACATGAGCTTAAAATGTTTTTAACTCGGACAATTTGAAACCAAAGACATAGGCTCTTTTATAGTACTTGGAGCCCATCACTTTCTCCAATCTTTCCTACGTGGGACAACTACACTTGTAATATTTTTCCAAAATCAATATGTGTGTTAGATTTACACATTAAAATTTCAAGTGGCATATACCTTATTGTAAATTAAATTGTGAATGTTATCTGATTTTTAATTGTTAATATTTGATGAGTTAATTAACTTTGAGTACAATTAATCTAGTAAGCTTACCACATCCAAAGCGTTTTTTTAGTGGGTAGTAATTGTAGCGTGTAAATAAAACATAATTATTTTTTTTTTGTTTGGTGTATATAATAGAAAATTTGAATTGGATACCTCTTAGTCATTATACTGTAAATAAAACATAATTACCATACGATTATATATATTGATTGTGTTATACTCGATTTAGGTGTTGTTTTAAATATATAAATTTCATTTTTAGTTCTTTTAAATTATGCTTATTTCATTATAAGTTCATGTTTTTTAATGAAACATTTGAATATTTACCTGCAAATAAAAAAATAAAATAAATAAAAAAACAATATTTTAACAACTACTCCTCCCGTAAACCTGCATTCAATAATCGTATGGTTTTTTTAAAAAAGATTATTCTATTTTTTTTTCTTTTTCAATTTCTTTACCATAATTCATCTTAGTTCTTAAAGAAACATTTAAATTCATAGTCAAATTTTCAAAACAAAAAACTAATTTTAAACACTATGGCCTAAAATTTTAAAAACGAGTTACCAAGAAGCCTAAAATTTTAAATTCTTATTTGTGTTGTAAAATTGAGGAGCAAACTAACGGAAAAACGGAAGCACAAAAATTGAGAAATTATAATATTAAAATAATAAATAATAAAATAATATCAAAGTAATTAAAATAACCAAATTAAATAAACTAAACTTAAAATAAACTAAAATAAAGCAAATGGGATTTTGTGGAAAATGAAATTTCTCAAATTTCACCAATTTTTTCTCTCCAATGTGTGTGTTACAATATCTACCAAAAACCTCTATTTATAGGTAATTTGGCAAGTAGGTAGTGGCATTTCATGGTCACTAAAGATGTGTCATTAGTAGACACATGACCTTTAGCCACTAAGCTCAATTATTAATGAACATCTAATTTGTTATAATATTCATAATACTCCCCCTTAGATATCCATTATATATATATTCGTTAAAACCTTACTAGGAAAAGTCCCAATGGGAAAAAAATCCTAGTGAAGGAAAAAGAGTACATATTTCATATAATCTAATATTTTTAAAAGAATACAATACATTTGCTCCCCTCAAAGGAACATCATTTGAGATCTCTAAGTCGTCGTATTCCAATGTTCTGCACCAATTTTTCAAGAGTTGAGGTTGGTAATGATTTTGTAAATAAGTCTGCAAGGTTATCCTTTTAACATATTTGTTGTACAGTGATGTCGTCATTTTCTTCAAGATCGTGAGTGTAGAAAAGCTTTGGTGAAATATGATTTGTTTTATCTACTTTAATATATCTGCCTTTGATTTGGGCTATACATGGTGTGTTATTTTCGTATAATGTTGTTGAAGTATTTTTACTTGAAGACAAGCCACATGTTTCACGAATGTGTTGAGTCATTGATCTTAGCCATACAAATTCTCTACTAGCTTCATGGATTGCAAGAATTTCAGCATGATTTGAGTAAGTTGTTGTTATGGTCTATTTCACTGATCGCCAGGATATAGCAGTTCCTCCACATGTGAACAGATAACCTATTTGAGATCTAGCTTTGTGTGGATCAGATAAATATCTAGAATCTGCATAACCAACTAAGTCAAAATTTGATTTATTTGAATAAAATAAACCCATATCGATCATTCCTCGGAGATAACGGAGTATATGCTTAATTCCATTCCAATGTCTTTTTGTGGGAGAAGAACTGTATCTAACTAATAAATTTACTGAAAATACAATATCTGGTCTTGTATTATTAACAAGATACATTTGCACTAAGACATGGTACTTCAGGACCAAAAAGTTCTTTATTATTATCTCGAGGTCGAAATATATATTTCTTCACATCTAGCGAACGAACTTCCATTGGAATGTTTAATAGTTGTGCTTTGTCCATATAGAATTTTTTAAAAATTTTTCCTGTATAGGTTGACTGATGAACAAATATCTCATCTGCTAAATGCTTAATTTGCAATCCAAGGCAAAATTTTGTTTTTCCGAGATCTTTCGTCTCAAATTCTTTCTTAAAATATTCTATTGCCTTTGAAATCTCTTCAGGAATTCCAATTATATTTAGGTCATCAACATATATATAGATATAATAGCAAATCTTGACTGTGAATTTTTTATAAAAACACATGGACATATTAGATTATTTTGATATCCTTCTTTCAAGGAATATCCATTCAGGTGATTATACCACATTCGTCCGGATTGTTTTAATCCATATAGTGATCTCTGTAACTTTATTGAACTTGATTTATGTATTTTAGGCTCATGAGATTCTCACATAAATATCATTATCAAGAGATCCATATAAATATTCTGTGACAACATCCATAAGATGCATGTCCAAATTTTCATACACAGTCAGACCAATTAAATATCTTAATGTAATTGCATGCACACTAAAGAATATGTCTCCTCATAATCAATACCAAGTTTTTGTGAAAAACCTTGTGCAACTAGTTTTTCTTTATATCTTGTGATCTTATTATTTTCGTTTCTTTTTCTCACAAATACCCATTTGTATCCCACAGGTTTGACATCTTTTAGTGTCTGAACTACTGGTCCAAAACTTGACGTTTTGAAAGTGAGTTTAATTCTGCCTCGATTGCTTCTTTGCACCGAAGCCAGTCTCTTTTATGTCGACATTCTTCAACTGATTTTGGTTTAGGATCCTCATTTTCAAATATAATATCAAGTGCAACATTATGTGCAAAAATGTTATCAATAACTATATTAGTTCGATTTCATCTTTTCGCTGTCATGACATAATTTATTGAAATCTCATTATTATCTTTAGGTATTTCACATTCTTCACTAATTGGATTATCAGTTATGTCTAAGGTTTCTTCGTGGATATTTACATCCTCAACCAAGTCTTTTTTACTATCGTTTATTTTTCTTTTCCGAGGATTTTTATCTTTGGAACCCACTAGTCTATCACGCTTCTGGCATGTTTCAGATTCATTAGTGATAACTTGTTGTGTTAGGATATCAATTTTCGACGGAACATTTGCAACGAGTATATGTGATTTAGTTACTTTCTTTACATCTATAAATGCATCTGGTAATTGATTTGCTATATCTTGTAAATGAATTATTTTCTGAACTTCAAGTTCACATTGATTTGTATGGGGATCTAAATGAGACAACAATGATGCATTCCATGCAATTTCTTTTTCCAACTTCTTAATTTCTCCCCCTAATGTTAGAAAATTTGTCTCATTAAAATGACAATCAGCAAATCGTGCAGTAAATACATCACCTGTCAGGGATTCAAGATATTTAATAATTGATGGGGAATCATATCCAACGTATATTCCTAACCTCCTTTGAGGACCCATCTTAGTATGTTGTGGTGGAGCAATTGAAACATATAATGCACATCTAAAAATTCTTAGATGGGAAATATTTGGCTCCTATCCATAATGGTGAGTATTTATGATAAGCTACTGGCCTAATACGTGTAAGTGACGCAGCATGCAAAATAGCATGTCCCCATATAATTGTAAAAAGCTTCACTCTCATAAGTAATGATCTAGCAATTAATTGCAAACGTTTTACAAATGATTCTGCTAAACCATTTTGTGTATGAACATGAGCTAGATGTTCAACATTTATCCCAATTGACATATAATAATTATCAAAAGTTTGAGATGTAAATTCACCAGCATTATCAAGACAAATGGTCTTAATTGTATAATCAGAAAATTTGTGCTCTTAACTTAATTATTTGAGCAAGTAATCTTGCAAATGCAAGGTTTTGACTTGATAATAAGCACATGTGCGACCATCTACTGGATGCGTCTATTAATACCATAAAGTATTTAAATGGTCCACTTGGTGGGTTAATAAGTCTACATATATCACCATGAATTCATTAAAAAAATATAGGTGATTTAATTCTCACTTTAGCTGGTGATGGTTTAATTATTAATTTGTCTTGAGAGCAAGCATCACATAATGATTCACTAGATTGAAGAATATTCTGGTTCTTCAATGGGTGTCCATTTGAATTTTCAATAATTCTTCTCATCATTATAGATCCTGGATAACCCAACCGGTCATGCCAAATTGTAAATATATCTGGATTCATGAACTTCAGGTTCATTGTTGAGTTTCAATGACTCATATATGAGTATAATATAATCTAGAAGATAAAGTAGACAACTTTTCCAATATACGTTGTTCATGTGAGACAGAAAATATGATATAAAGATATTCTATCTCATTTTTCTTATCAGTCTGAATATGATAACCATTGCAACTTATAAAACTTAATAGATTTCTCTTTGACTGACTAGAGAACAATGTATTGTTAATTGTAAATTTTGTTCCTCTAGGCAAAATAATATTGTTTTTCCAAATCCTTCAACCTGATATTGTATTGACTTTTGCTTCCAATATTGTCAATTTGAAAAAATATTTTCTATTTGTAAGTATTGTACGTGTAATTGCACAGTCTGCCAAACATAGATCTTCATTCATCATTTTTTAGTCACTCAATATATGAAAATTGTCCATGATTCTTCATTTAAACAAGATAATTAAAATAAGAAAAACAAAACTTGAAATACAAGGTTTAACTTAAAAAACATGAAAGATAGATAGATAAAACAATTTTACATATTTTTAAAATCAAAAGAAACACTTGTTATGCTCATCATCTTTTGAATTTTTATCTTGTGGAGTTTTTCCTTTATGATCATCATTTCAGATGGTTCTTTTGAAATTTGGATGATTAGAATGACCACCACGAAAAAAATAATTATTTCTTCTTCTGCCATGGTCATGACCACGACCACAACCACAAACTCGACCACGATTATTAAAATTTATAGCATTCAATTCAGGGAATGATGTTTTTTCAGTTGGTCAAGATTCATGGTTATTCATCAATAGCTCATTATTTTGTTCAGTCACGAGAAGATATGAAATTAATTCAGAATATTGTTTAAAACCTTTCTCTCGATATTACTGCTGCAGGAGCATATTCGAGGCATGAAATGTAAAAAATGTCTTCTCCAACACATCAGCATCAGTAATTTTCTTTCCGCATAATAACAATTTTGAACTGATTTTAAATAATGCGAAGTTGTAGTCACTTACTGATTTGAAATCCTAGACCCTCAAATGCATCTATTCATAACGAGCTTTAGGAAGAATGATTGTTTTCTGATGATCATATCTCTGTTTTAAATTCTTCCACAAGATACATGGATCTTTTATTGTTAAATATTCCATCTTCAATCCCTCGTAGAGATGACGGTAAAAGAAATTTATAGCTTTTGCTTTTTCCTGAATGGATGTTGCATTTCCCTTTTTAATTGTTTCTCCCAAGTTCATGGCATCTCGATGTATTTCAGCATCAAGTACCTATGACAAATAATTATTTCCATTGATGTCAAGGGCTGTAAATTCTATTTTTGTAAGATTTGCCATGATAATACTATTACAAAGAATTATATTTATATTAGCAATTTAATATATATTAAACATGCAAAACAACGTTTAATTTACTAATTATAATAAAGAGAGAATGACATACCTTCATAGCCTACCTTCAACGGAAAAACGGCAAGAGCTCGTGCTGATAACGTGTTGTAAAATTGAGGACAAAATGACAGAAAAATGGGAATACGAAAATTGAGAAATTATAATATTAAAATAATAAATAACAAAATAATATCAAAGTAATTAAAATAACCAAATTAAATAAAGTAAACTTAAAATAAACTAAAATAAAGAAAATGAGACTTTATGGAAAATGAAATTTCTTAAATTTCACCAATCTTTTTTCTTCTTTTCTATCCAATGAGTGTGTTACAATATCCAACAGTATATTATTTATAGGCAATTTGACAAGTAGGTAATGGCATTTCATGGCCACTAAGTACGTGACATTAGTAGACACATGGCCTTTAGCCACTAAGCTCAATTATATGATAGACATTTAATTTGTTATAATATTCATAACAATTTGGATTTTGAAAAAAAAAAAAAGCGTTTATAGGGTTTTTTTTTTTATCTTTTTAATTTTAATTTCCGTAAAAGTAATCAAATGGATCTAAATAAAACTATTACTCTAATTTAAATAACTACCCAAAAAAGACAAAACACAGCAACTTTTGATGGATGATGGATGCAAGTTACAACCTAGCCACTTAAATGTGACAAAATAATATACTGCAAAAGTGCTTCTGAAATCATTTAAAAACACATATAGAGTAGTGAAATAGACCATCAACAAGTAAAAGTTAAAACAAAAATGATTAGTTATACCTATTACTTACATCTTTTTTTCTTTTTTCGGTTACGTAATTAAAAAAATTTGCCACATAACATATTTTTATTAAGCAACTATTTTAGCTTCATAAAAATAAGTGCAATCTAGATAACATTCAAATTGTTTTTTCAAAAATAAATGATTGTGATAAGAGCATGTTTCTTTTACACACAATTTTTCTTAAAAAAATAATTGGTACGTAACAATTTTTATTAAACAACCAATGAATAAAGATGAGCGTTTGTGTTATGATAAAAGAGCAAAACTAATAATAAAGAGAGAGAAGAAATGAGGTGTTTGGGACAATTATCATTGGAAGGTGTGTATGTGAGCTAATTTGTTGGTGTACCTTCAGCTTGCTTCCAAGAAACTTGTAGGGCATTTGATGATTTGAGTTGTGTTTGTGAGTGTTTCTATATGTATATGTACTTTTGCATTACCAAAGGCAATAATAAATAAAGTTAATCAAAGTGTCCAAACTTTTGGAAAGACTTAAACCTCATTCCTCAAACACCATCATAACTTCAATCAAATTTCCCATACCAAAAATAACTTATATTTTCCATCATCCACTCATTTTCCCTAATCATTCATGCTTTGCATATAATTACCAATCATGCTTACTTTTTTTTTTTCTTTTTTAATAATAATAATAATAATAATAATAATAATAATAATAAGGAATTAAGTCAAAATTTGTGTCATGTTTGGACCCATATGTGCAAATAAATTACACCACACCTTTGAAATGGTAAAAAATAACCATTAGATGATCCATCTTTTAAAATTAGCAATTTTTTAGAAAATTTGTTAAAATAGTTTCTCTTAGTTCATCTAGCTGAGGTCGACCATTAAGATTTGGATAAAAATCTTGACCAGAATTAATGTTGATATTCTATTTTTTTCTCAAATATTATAAAATCTTTCTAAATTTTATATCTGTTTAAATTTTCTCCATTTTTTTTTAAATCTTAAGTAATTTTCAAATATTTCGCTTAATTTTTGTTTCCACAATTATATGAATTTTCAAATGAATTTACCAATTATCCAAAATAAATTTTTTAGATGGATCTCATGTTTTTACACTATGACTTTCAAATTTTGGGAAAGATCAAATTTTGCGAAACATTAAGTAAGTTTTGGAAAATATATAGAATCTTGATCTCAATCTTACGCGAGATTTTAAATATATAGAATCTCGGTGTTAATCATGCCTCAGACTTCACTCCAAAACATTCAAAAAATGAAAAAGTTAATTTTTTTATTCTAAATCTTGGTGGTCCACTTCAACCTAGAAAACTATTTCTACACGTTACGGGTGCTAGTTTTGGGGGCTAAATTTGGCAATTTCCCTAAAACATTTAAAGGAACCATTAAGGACCATTAGTTTGTATTGAAAATATTGTTCCAAGGTCACTTGATTTCTCAAATTAATATTAAATATGATAAATACTCTAAGGAAAATTATTTTAAATGATAAAACGGTTGAAAATGTTTATAAATAATAACAAAATATTACAGTCTATCTGTGATAGACTAAATAGACAATAAAATTTTGCTATATTTGTAAATATTTTGGTTAATTTTACTTTAATGGTAAACCTCTCTAATTGTAAGAGACTTTTTTCTTTCTTAATATTATTATTTTTTTTTAGAAGAGAGTTTTTTCTTTAATTGACTACGAGACATTCTGTGAATTTATTATAATTATAATGCTTGTTATTGACTGTTGTTGTACATTTATTCTTTTGTAATTTAAAGTTGAATGAAACATTATAGCCAAAGTTCCTTATTTTTCTCAACCATCAACTTCAAAGGTTTCTTTTAAAAAACTCATAATTACTTTTAAAGGCTCTCCTCTTGTTTTCTTTCCAAAGATGGTTGAACCACCCTGAGAATTTTCTAAATATTTTTTTATTTTTAATTTTAGGATTGACAATTGATAAAGTTCCATACATTTAGAAAGAAAAAAAAAAAATCACTATTTATATAAATTTGAAGAATTGGAAGTGACAATAATACATAAATAATTCTAATGCAATTTGATAAAATTTATGACATGTTTTTTAGTCTAACAATTAATTGAAAGATGAGATCATATCTATTATATATCGTTCGAATTCTCTCATATTTAATTGTATATATATATATATATATATATATAAAAGCAAATACCTATTATATCTAGTGATGTATTTAATTAACATAAAATATACATCAATAAATTTTAATTTGATTCATAAAATTCATTTTTACCGTAATTGCCTATTTCTATATAGTCAAATTTTAATCCATTTAAATAAAGTAGCAACCCAAATTATTTAGGCATCCAACAATATTAGGGCAAAATGTATATTACATTTTTTCTAAAAAACCAAATGGTTATTACATCCTAAAAAGGGTTCAAACATAAGAAATTATGGAATTTATTACTTAATTATTTTTCTAATTTTATCTTAATTGGTTAGATGCATTGTACAAATTCACAAAAAAAAAAAGACTAAATGGTATTTTTAGTCAAGTCCCTTCTGGTTGGTGCATGAATGATATTAATTTAATTAATGTGGCATTGTACTTAATTATTATTATTATTATTATTATTATTATTATTAATATTAATGTGTCTTACCAAAATTGGGGTATTAATTAATATTTTTGGACTTAGGTAATTAAAGCGATTACATCGAAGAAAATTCAAGACAACATTAAAAAAAATTTAGTTTAATTATAACTATGTTGTTTAAAAAGATTACTTTTGGATTGGGAGAAATATGAAGTTTATATCGGATAAATGAAATACATAAATAAAAGAAAAAAAAAACTATAAAAACATATTTGAACTTTGCAATTTATTAGAAAAAAAAAAGAACAAAAAAAAAAAAAAAAAAAACCCTCTAGTCTTTCGAAAGTGATAATGTTATTGATTTTAACATTTCATAAATGTTTTAAAATAAAGATTTGTTTGAATGTTTGGATAAAATTTGAGATCGAGAATAAAATTGGTATTGTACATTTGTTATATCACTCTAGGTCATCGCATAATCCATTTCAAGCTTGTGTGTGATAAAATATGATGATGCATTTTAAATAACTAAAATTATACTATTTTACCAACTTAAACTTTGGAGTATATTAACAATTTAATCAATCATCAAATCATGAAATTTTGTAAGATTAATGGTTATCTATTTTATATTAAAGAAAAATGTTGAAAATATATAATGTTATAAGAGATGGTGCGTAGTATAAAGGAAAGAGACAATAGTAACATTGAGGCGAGAAGACATGACTCTTTAATCAGGTCATTCCTTAAATCGAGAATAAGGTAATTAATTTCACTCGACAATTCTAAATATTTCGATTTGTTCAAGTACATTATTTTATATATAAAAATACTTTTAAGTATCAATGTTGTGCTTGTCAAGCATTTTCGTGAGGTTTCCTTTAGTTATTATAATCGTTTTTGTGATTTTGTCATCTATTCTCTGGTACGTGTTGTTGTGAACTTCTTTTATCCGGAAGGTACTTCCATTGAGGAGGAAGGTTGTGTTGTCTATTAAAATGACGCTTATCCTAATTAGGTGACCTCTATCTTAAATAAGGCTTTTTTCTTGTGTTTAGTTTCTGATATGATTGAAGCTTATTAAAAAAAGAAAAAAAAAATCAATATCAATCAATTTTTAAAGTAATAAAAACTTTTTAGAAAATAAATGGTAATTAACCATCGTTGAAAAAGAATCTCACTTTTCAAACCAAATTAGTTCTCATTCCTATACTTTTCCCCTACTACATAAACAATAAAGATAACTTAAATAAAGAAAATCGTCATTCAATACATTATCCACACAAATCCACAAAAAGCTCCCATTTTCTTATATATACAAATTGGTAAGTGCTTTATTTTATGCAGTAAAACTTCTCTTATTTTTTTAAACTAAAAGTTATATAATAAGAATTTTTTAATTTTCTCCAAATAACTATTACTATTTAAAAAATTATATACTTTACCCTACTATTAATGAATTTAAAAGAGAAAAAAAAATAGTAATTGTTTTAAATAAAAAACTATTAAGAATATTTTTAAATATAGCACAATATCACTGTTTATTAGTGTTTATTACTAATAGACAACGATAAATGATAGCAGTCTATCAATGTCTATTATACTCTATCACTAACTAATAAATAGTGATATTTTGTTATGTTTGTAAATATTTTGGCTCATTTTTCTATTTTTGAAAACAACCCAAGAAAAAAAGGGACACTTCCAATTTATATCTTTAAATTTTAGGAGTTGTATCATTTGAAATCATAAACTAATAATTGTAATAACTTAAATCCTGAATTTTTCTGAGTGTATCAATTTTACACCTTCATTATGTCCTTTTTAGAAAAACCTCTCGTAAAACTTATAATTGTATCAATTAAACTCCTAAACTTAAATTAATGAATCAATTTAGATTCTTATATAAAATTTGTTTTGAAAATTATCCATGCATTTGCTCTATTCACTCATTTTGTCTGGCTGACATTTGAACAAGTTTACACACGTTTGAGAATTAATGCACGGATGATTTTCAAAGAGGCTAAATTGATTGTCTTATGAAAATTTAGAAGTTTAATTGACTTCAATTATAAGCTTCACACAATATTGGTTAAATGAAATTTGGAGGAAGGTATAAGCTGACAGAATTATTAACCTAAAATTTTAATTAATACAACCCAAAAAGTTGAAAAATATAAATTGATATTTAAAAATAAAACATGAAACCTTTTGAACGTCACTTTATTTATTTATTTATAATGACAATGTCAATATATTAAATATAGAGGAAACAATACTAATAAATATGAGGATGCCAACTGAAATTCTAATATTCTAATTAATTAGTTTTAAGTAATAACAACCGTGTTGATAAGGATGCGAAGGCAAAGGAATCCGAAGGGAAGTCTTATTCTTGGAGAGTGGAAACTTTAATGAATTAGATTCTTCTTCTTTTGTTTACATGTCTATTTATAACACCACCTTATAAATAAAAAGTACGTATATTTTAAGTCATAACCTTAAAATATAAACACCCTTTTTTGCTCTCATATAATTCTAACCCTACTTATCGGATTTCAGCTTCAGCTTCAGCTTCAACTTTTAAGTAATATTTTAACTAATTGATTCACTTCCATATCAAATTGTAGAGAACAAATTTTGAATTTAAGATATGTAATAAATGATTTATTTATTAACATAAATATACTTAAGAATATTACTTTATTAATCTCTATACTTTCAATTTTGATTCATCTTGATCATTGTAGTACTTTTAAAATATTCATTTTAGTCATTACAATTTTAACTTTGGTTCATTATTTTATTCTAAGGGGCTATTTTGGATTTTTTATTTTAATAATTAAGAAATCAAAATGACTACTTTTTAAAAGTTGAAAGAACAAAATGAACAAAAGTTGAAAGTACAAATACAAAATAAACAATTTGAGAATACATAAAGAAAAAATGAACTAAAATCTTGTATATGGATGTTTTTTTTTTATTTAGAAAAAGGACCAAAATAATATTTAAATTATTGGGATGGAATTTAGGAGAGAGGACATTAAATGAATATGAGGAAATTTAGAAATAAAAAAGAGTAATTAATGAATAGATAAAGATGTAATTAGGTGTAAATGAAGGTTAGATTAGGGAGAATATTATTTGAAAAAAAAAAGAAAAAAAAAAGAGAAAGTGAAAGATAAAGAAAAGGTGATTCGGATGTATAGTAGGATGCGTTTAGTTTACGCTCTCTCTCTCTTGGGGTTGGGTTCTATCTTGACAGGAGTTATCCGAATAACCCTTGCCACGTCACCACACAATAATAATAAATAAATAAATAAATAAGTAAAAAAATAAAATAAAATAAAATAAAATAATAATAATAATTAAAGGACGAAAATTAGACCAACGGCGGAGAGAAGGCTTCCAATTTAAGGAAAAAGAGAGCGAAAGAGAGTCAGGTAACAGTTAACATCATTAAAAATGGTTTGTCCCAAAACGCTGTCGTTTTATCCTTGTCTTGTCTGAATCACCTCCACTCCCAATCTCATCTCCATGGCCGTTGGAAAAAGTATTTTTTTTTTTAAATTTTTTAATTTTTTTTTTTTTTTTATAAATAATAATAACATCAATTTAATATTATTATTTTATATACAAGATATCCCTTTATTACTGTTTGATTGATTTTCCATCAAATTTTAATTGTTTTTAATATATTTACCGTTGCCTGCCCCTAGTTTCTAAAATTACGTCACTACCCCTCACCTCAACCAGTGATTATTCTTTTTTATTTTTAACTTAAAAAGATCTTGATTATAATTTTTTTTTTAAAAAAATAATTTTCATTTTGTTTCAGATTCTCCATTTTACTTACTTTTTTTTTTTTTTTAAAAGTTATGTTTTATTTAGTTTGGTAATTTAAAATTATAATAATAATTTATGCAGTTTCAATTTCGTGGGCTAATTAGTTAGTTCTATTAGTTGTAACACTATGCAGCACATTGGATGAATTGTGTTTAATAATATTACAAAGGTTTTTTGGTAATTTAAAATTATAATAATGATTTCTGCACTTTCAATTTCGTAAATCATCATTATTATTATTAATTAATTTTATCACTATGCAGCACATTGGATGAATTGTGTTCAATAATTACATGGTTGGTTGATTTTGGCTAACTTCAAGTGGTTATTAGTGGTGGCACAATTTAGCTAACGATAATTAATATAATTTTTATTATTAGAAATAGAAGGTTCCATCTCCCATTTCTGTATTTATTGTACTGAAAAAAGTGGGAAATGATGTAAAAATCAAATTGACATAATTTAAGACAAAGATTTATTGAATAAGTAATCGAAAGTTAGTTATGCCTATGATGAAATAAAGAGAAAAAAAAAAAATATAAACACAGTTGGTCAAATTTTAAAAATTTACCATGTTTATACTTTATTATTTTTTTTTTAAAGTGCAAGGCTAGTTTTTTCCTTTTTCTTTTAGTACAATAGAATGATTAGATTTGTCCTCTTAGTCATTAAGTGATACTATATGCATGTAGAGTTATACTTACTTTGACAAGTACAAGAGACTAGTTAAATAATTCAACATTCTCAAAGAATGTGGAAAGAAAAAAAAAAAAAAAAAACACAAACGATCCAAAGATTACAAACTTTTTGTTCTAATTATATGTTAAAATTTGAATCTTTAAATCATTAATAGATTATATTAATCTAAACATAACTTTAACTAGTTTCAAACAACTTAAAAAAAAAACTATTTATAAATTATGAAATAGTCACAATTATAACTTGTCGCGTTTATAAATAGCCACAATTATAACTGTCACCAATGGAATTTGTTGGATTTAAATTTGAGTATCCAAAGGTCATGGGTCTAATCACCATCAATTTCATAAGTAACACAAAAAGAAAAAAAAAATTAAAATAAAAACAATTGTTTTAAATGACAAAACTATTGAAAATACTTTTAAATATAGCAAAATGTCAAACAGTAATAGATGATACTAGTCTATCATGTGTATCACTGATAGATAATGATATTTTGTTATATTTGTAAATATTTTGATTAAGTTTTATAAATTTGGAAAATAGTATTTAAAATGAGTGGAAATTGCAATTGGGAATTGAAATTTAAAATAATTATAGAAATTAGAGTGGAAGTAGGAAAGAAGTTAGGGAAGGAATTGTATAAAAATGAAATATGGAAATTTAGAATAGAAAGAAAAGAAGTGGATGGGAAGAAAAAGTAAATAGGAAGAATTGTATGGAGGATGTTTGATGGGGGATGGTTAATTTAAAAAAGAGAGAGGGAAAAAAAAGAAAAGGGAAAGGGTGTGTTTGGTTTGGTTACAATTTGAATTAGAAGGAAAAAACTAAAAATAGAAGAAGAGGATAGAGAAAGGTAAAAAGAAGGGATTTAAGTTTAGTCGGGTTAGGAATAGGGAAGGGAATGTGGAATGGAAAAATAATGTGACCCAAACAAACCCAAATCCAATCTGTAATTAGCCACATTTGTTTGTTCACGCGCGGAACACGCACATCCTATCCCCTTTTCTCTCTCACCATAATATAAATCTGAGTTCTCTATTTTCCCACAACACATCTCAGCCTCAGAAATCCCTTCCATTCCATTCACTCTCACTCTCCCCCTCTCCCCCCCTCCCCCTCCCCCTCCCCCTCCGAGAACACCCAAACCCTCCTCTCTCTTCTTCCTTTCTCTTTCCTTTCCTGGGCTTCGTTCTCTCTCTCTCTCTCTCTCTCTCTCTCTCTTTCCGCTATGGGCGTCACCATTCTTCCAGATCTCGGGGCTCAGATTTTCATTCCCCTTTGTGCTCTAGTCGGTATCCTCTTCTCTTTGGTGCAGTGGTACTACGTTTCACAAGTTAAGCTCTCTTCTTCCCGAGATTCCTCTAATAACAACTCCGCCGCTGCTAAAAATGGCTACTCCGACTACCTTATTGAGGAGGAAGAAGGTGTCAACGACCATAACGTTGTTATTAAATGTGCCGAAATTCAGAACGCCATCTCTGAGGGTATACAACTGCTTATTCTTTCTTCTTCCTTTCCGATTTCTTTTCTCCTCTCTTCTTTTTTCCTTATTTATTGCTAGATCTGATGCTGCATACTTTGATTTATTGATTCTCTGATTTTGTTTTTGTTTTTGTTTTTTCTTTCCTTTTCTGAACTCCTTAGGGTTTGTTCTCTTTTTGTTTTTAGTTTTTTTTTTTTTTTGCCTGCTTCTTGATTTCTTAGATGGTAACGTACACTTTGGATTCTTCTTTAACAAGTTACGTGTTTTGTAGTTTTTACGCTAATATTGTGATTAGTGGACGTTTGGATGTTACATTCGCGGTTTGCTTGTTGTCTTTTAGCTATTACGTTATGATGGAATGGAATCTGCGGCATGGCCATCCTTCCCCTGCTTAACCGCGATAAGCTGGGTCACTGACTGCCCTTTCCGCATTTTCATGTATAGGTTACGGAGCCACTAATTACGAATTAATTATTTGTTCTGATTGGTTTTCGTGTCTGTAACACATGTAGTTCATTGGTTTAGCAATTTTTTTGCTTTTTGTTTTTTTCTCTCTAGGGCTGGGGTTGGTAATAGTTTTTTGACTAGGGTAGATTCTTTCAAGATTCTTCTGTGAAATTATGAAAACGAGAATTTATGAAGAGATCTAGGAAATTGTGATTGATTAGTTTCAATTTATTGAAAGCAGAGCAAGACGTGCTGTCAGATTCTTTGGAACTTATTCTCTTATTGTATGGGTGTCGTTTTTATCCTTTTTGGGTTTGTAGTGTTTCTCATTTGGGTAGAGAATAGATATGTGCATCACTGCATCTAGAGCTGATGAGCATTTCTTCCTAGATCATGAGATTCCTGTTTCTTTGAATCAGATTCCACGTTAGTCTTTTGTTTGTCCCGTGTGAAATTGATGTAATTGTTTTTTATATAAATATATTCGTGCAGAAAATAATTTTAATACATTTTATTTTTTTGGTTAAGAAATTGGAAACGTTTCTATGAGTTTTTTTTTTTTTTTTGGTTGAAGTTTCTACGTTGGTGGCTTCTAAGAACATTTTTAATTGCCCTTTGATATTTATGTATTCCTTTTATCGTAGATGTGATCTTCCAGAAATGAAAACTCTTAAGCTAGTTTTGTTTTCCTTGCAATGAAGAAAAAGTGAGGAGTATTGTAGTCTCGTCTTAGACAAATCTGCAGGAATATAAAAGGTGTAAGATGGCGAAAACGGTTTCTTTTTCTCTAATTGATCAGAAATGTTTGTTCTTTAAAACCGTATAGTTATATACTTTCTCAATCAGTTGATTTTGAGCTGTTTCTAACCTTTTCAATTCTTTGATGTATTAGGGGCAACCTCCTTCCTTTTCACGGAGTACTACTATGTTGGCATATTTATGGTATTGTTTGCAGTCTTGATTTTTGTATTCCTTGGGTCAGTGGAGGGTTTTAGTACCAAGCCCCAAGCGTGCTCATATGACAAAACAAAGACTTGCAAGCCAGCTTTGGCGACGGCTATATTCAGCACTGTATCATTTATACTTGGTGCAGTTACTTCAGTGGTTTCTGGATTCCTTGGAATGAAAATTGCTACATATGCAAATGCCAGAACCACCTTGGAGGCAAGAAAAGGTGTTGGAAAGGCATTTATTACTGCTTTTAGGTCTGGTGCTGTCATGGGCTTCCTCCTAGCAGCCAATGGTCTCTTGGTTTTGTTTATTGCCATTAACCTCTTCAAATTGTACTATGGTGAAGATTGGGGTGGTCTTTTTGAGTCTATCACTGGGTATGGTCTTGGTGGATCTTCCATGGCTCTCTTTGGTAGAGTTGGTGGTGGTATCTACACTAAAGCTGCTGATGTTGGTGCTGACCTTGTGGGTAAGGTGGAAAGGAACATTCCTGAGGATGATCCAAGAAATCCAGCTGTAATGATCGATGCTCTAGATATCTTTTCATATTTCATTTTTGCTGATACTTTTGTCTCTTAATTTAACACTCAATGTTCTGGCAGGTGATTGCTGATAACGTCGGTGACAATGTTGGGGATATTGCTGGTATGGGATCTGATCTTTTTGGTTCATATGCTGAATCATCCTGTGCTGCTCTTGTTGTTGCTTCTATCTCCTCTTTCGGCAACAACCATGAGTTCACACCAATGCTCTATCCTCTCATAGTTAGTTCTATGGGTATCCTTGTTTGCCTGATCACCACTTTATTTGCAACTGATTTCTTTGAGATCAAGGCTGTTAAGGAAATTGAGCCAGCATTGAAGAAGCAACTCATAATTTCCACTGTTCTAATGACCTTTGGAATTGCAATTGTTACTTGGTTGGCTGTTCCATCGAAATTTACCATCTTCAATTTTGGAACTCAAAAAGTTGTACAGAACTGGTTAGTGTTTTTTGAATTATTGTCTTTCAATTTCTTTTATTTATCACTAGTGGTTTGATTCACCAGAAAATGTTTGGCCTTCAGGGAACTTTTCTTGTGCGTTGCTGTTGGTCTTTGGGCTGGGCTTATAATAGGATTTGTGACAGAGTATTACACTAGCAATGCATACAGGTAATTGATAGACTGGCATTTACCGCATTTACCTAGTCAATTCTCAATATTCAATTTATTGTATATAAAAATGAAAATCTGATCATGTGGTTTGGGTTTTCAGCCCCGTGCAAGATGTTGCTGATTCTTGCCGAACTGGAGCTGCTACAAATGTTATTTTTGGCTTGGCCTTGGGATACAAATCTGTCATTATCCCTATTTTTGCAATTGCAGTTAGCATTTTTGTGAGTTTCTCCTTTGCTGCAATGTATGGCATTGCCGTTGCTGCCCTTGGAATGTTGAGTACAATTGCTACTGGTTTGGCCATTGATGCATATGGTCCAATCAGTGACAATGCTGGAGGCATTGCAGAGATGGCTGGCATGAGCCACAGAATTCGGGAGAGAACCGATGCCCTCGATGCTGCTGGAAACACAACTGCAGCCATTGGAAAGGTATTTATTTTTGTTTGTTCTTTTTCGTTTAAATCATACTGCCTGGGTAGTTTCTTTATTGGCATTGGTCTTGGTCTTCTTAGAGTGTCCAGAAGGCAACATTGTCTCAATCTATTCGTTTTGTCGGTCTCTCCTCCAAAGCCTTCATATGATAATTACATTAATATGTGCATGGAAACCATGCTTGCCGTCACTAGTAAAAACAACCCAAGTCAAAACTTGATTCTTTATCTGCATTTTCCAGGGTTTTGCCATTGGCTCAGCTGCTCTTGTGTCCCTTGCCCTCTTCGGTGCCTTTGTCAGCCGTGCTGGTGTCAGTGTTGTTGACGTCTTGACACCCAAAGTTTTCATTGGCTTGATCGTGGGTGCTATGTTGCCCTACTGGTTTTCTGCCATGACAATGAAGAGTGTTGGGAGTGCAGCCCTAAAGATGGTTGAGGAGGTGCGAAGGCAATTTAACACCATCCCAGGTCTCATGGAGGGTACCGCCAAGCCCGACTATGCTACATGTGTCAAGATCTCAACTGATGCTTCTATCAAGGAGATGATCCCACCAGGTGCCCTTGTCATGTTGACACCCCTAATTGTTGGTATCCTATTTGGAGTCGAAACTCTTTCTGGCGTTCTTGCTGGATCCCTTGTTTCTGGTGTGCAGGTATGCGATTGGCTGATTCCTGGGACACTACTAGTTAGAAGTCTAAAACTTTTGCTTCAACCTTATAATACCATCTTACTGATAATTCTTGTTTTGCTCAACTGTAGATTGCTATCTCTGCATCCAACACCGGAGGTGCCTGGGACAATGCTAAGAAGTACATCGAGGTATGTCGAATCCGATACTCATTTTAACAATGTTGTAATGATTTAAGGTATTAGATGTGATGACCAGTTGGTCTCAATTGTCATGGACAGGCTGGTGCCTCTGAGCATGCAAGAACCCTTGGCCCGAAAGGATCAGATCCACACAAAGCCGCTGTTATCGGTGACACAATCGGAGACCCACTCAAGGATACATCGGGACCTTCCCTCAACATTCTTATCAAGTTGATGGCTGTTGAGTCCCTTGTGTTTGCTCCTTTCTTCGCCAGCCACGGTGGTATTCTCTTCAAGATCTTCTAAGAAGCAAGAGGAAATGTTTGTGCCATTACATCTTCTCTCCCTCCATTGACATAACCTCTCCTCTACGAAATTTTCAATGCTTTTTTTTTTTTAGAACTCCATATTATATGTTCCAAGTCTGTAGCTTTGATTCCCTTTGAGAAACTTGGTAGTTTCAAGTGGCAGAGCCTTTTACCCTTTCATCGGTTGTTGATGATGATGATGATGAAGAAGAAGATAAGAAGATAATTGGTCAAATCTTGTGAAATGAGACTGCGATGTTAATTCTCTTTTTCCCAATTGAGAACAGGCCATCATTGTTATTCCCCTCCTTATTTTTCTCTGTTGTTTTGTTGAATGCTGAGTTCCATTTTGAAATTCAAATTTTGAGGATCTGATCCCAAACGTCTTCATGGGTTTTTCTCTTCGTTCAAAATGTTTGCTTTTTCATTCATTTCATAACGCGTTCCACTTCAATTATTTGAAAAACTTGCCCGCCTTTCGTTTTTTTTTTTTTTTTTTCCTTTCCCTAATTCAACTTTAAAGCTTTAATCTTGTTTTGTAGTTTATTTAGAAATTTGTTTTTCAACATTTCCCTACTTTCTTTGTTTTTAAAAGAACAGTTGTCAACTTTTTCAAACAATCATGTTTGGATGATAATTATGTGGAAAGTCTTGTTTGAATTCAGTGTTCCCACGACATTTTAATTGAATATAGCTTCAACTACATGGCCAAACCAAACCTAGTTTTTGGAAACACAGATAGAAATCTATTATTAAAAACGGTATCTGAAACAGAGGGGTGTGTGTTAATGGGAGACAACTTTTTCAGTTTCATACTTTTTATTCGAATGTGACAAAAGCTCAAAAGATCACCAAATTTCTGACTGGTAGAACTTGTCATAACTTCCATCTTACAAACACACAATGAAACAAATCAACTGAAACAAGTTGAAGAGACTCTACTTAATCCTCAATCCATCAACTGTTCTCTGTCCCTTCTGGTAGTTCTGAAAATAAGTTTCCAAATAGTTCTTCACACTTTTGAACAATCTCGGTCTCTTCTCGTTGATCAGCCCCTCGATTGGCTTGATCTCTATATCTTTTTCTGGGCAGCAGAAACATGCCACTGAAATCCTCTGCCTCTCCGAATTCGTCACCGCCCGATGAACAGGGCTCTTGAAGATCCCATTGCTCATAATCTCCAAAACCATAACATAAAACACTAATACTTCAAAAGCCCAAGATTCAAAATCAAAAATCAAAAGTAGTGTGTAATGTTATTACCTCGGCTTGTTCCCCAATGTTGATGAGAAGAGAATCAGCAATGGCAGGAACAGGGACTCTGTACCACTGATCATCTTTTAGCAATTCGAGACCTTCGACTTCTTTGTCGAGTAAAACAATGGTGATGGCTGAGCCATCGGAGTGTTCTTTGAGTCCAAGAACAAGATGGGGCGTCGAACATGGTGGATAGAAATTGAACCTTGTCACTAAAGTTGGTCGGTTCCCCACCTGCTCTGTAAAGCTATTCGGCTCCACGTTTAAGGATCTTGCCATGGCCACTAACACTATTTCGATTATCTCCTTTAATTTTACTGTAAACTCGTGTAGATCTTCCCTGTTCGGATAAGGGCAAGCATTCAATAATTTCCATGTTAAAAGTTTCTTCGTCGTGTATGTGATTTGTTTTTGGGTTCTTAAGAGCATAAAGCTGAGATATATAGACGATTTGAAAATAACGAGGATTAAAATATCTGTAAATTGAAGGTGTCACTGTAGAATGTTTGGCTAATTTTTTTACGGGCAAAATGTCCTGCATATTGTCTTGATGTTTTGTCAAACACCTTGTTCCAAAACTCCGCAAAATCTGTCTGAAAATACTGTCCTTGTTTATTGCTGTTTTGCAGACGCCACTTTCATTGTATCTTGTGATAGTTCCAAAGTTACACCATTATATATATTGATCGGGTGTTTCTCGTTTAGGGTTAACGATTTGAGGGCTTACTATTATTGATATATTTCTGTACGGAGTAGGGTTGCCAAGGTCCACAATATGTATTGCTAGAACATTTGTGATGGCCTTGTTGTTGAGATTGTTTGCCGCCAGTCATCTAGACTAAGGTGAAGTGATTCTACTTGCTGTCATTACATGTAAGTTTGTAAAAGAATCCACATATTATACTTAGGAGGATCTTAAGTTATCATTACATTCTCATCCTTTGTTTTCGAGTTGCTACATCATAAACACAAAGAGTTCATACTTGAGGAAGTCTAAGTAAATCGGTTTGAGATCTCAAACATGACTTGAGGGAAGGGCTTTTGTAGACGTGGAGATCTCAAACTCAAGGGAGTCTGAGTTGAAATTATGGAGTTGGTCGTATGTGAGTTTGTAGGAGTCTAGTATACAAGTACTTTATTGTAATTGCTCAACTCTTGTAGGAGTCTAGTATACAAGTACTTTATTGTAATTGCTCAACTCTCTTATAGTTGTAAAGTTTCTTTCGACTCGGCACACTACCCCTAGAGTAGGTGATCTTGCATTGAACTAGGTTACTAATATCTGTGTGTTTCTCTGTCGTTACTTTTTAATATGCATGTCTCTTGCCACTTGGTGTGTTATAACCCTGTGCTTGTGTGTGGACAGTATTAAATCAACTCTTTTTTAGAAGGGTTTGACATCAATATCCATTATTCAACGATATCTTCATATCTTTTATAAATGTTCGTAAAACATAAAAAAAATGATTAAAAATACACTAATAACAATATTCATAACTTAATTTGAGAGTAAAAAGTAAAACAACTTATTTATTAATCTAAATAATTTTTATAATTTTTTTGACTCACAGAAATATCTGTTGATATTAATATTTTATTGATATATCTGTAAATTTGAAAACTCAAACCAAAATGAATAAAAGGTGAAAAAATACTTTTGAATTTTTATTTAAGTTTCAATCATTTCGTTTTTTGTTTTTTTTTTCTTAAATTAAGCCTATTTTTTTCACATTTCTTACAATGATTTGCATCTTTCTTAAGTGCAATGGTTGAATTCTTAGTCGAATTCCAAAAACAAAAACAAAATTTTAAAAGCTACCTGTTTTAGTTTTCAAAATTTGGCTTGGTTTTTTAAACCACTATAAAAACTAGACAACAAATAAAGAAATTTGGAGGTGGAAGTAGTATATATAGACTTAATTTTAAAAAAAATGGTTACCAAACTGCGCCTAAAATTTTAAGAGTTATAGTTTTTACTCTCAAAGTTTCAACATTATTATGTCAACTTTTATGTTAAAATGAAAATGTAAAAGTGGCATATGATTAAGGATGACTTCTAAAATTGAGGTACAAAAGACAATTGAAGTTAGGTTTTAATTATATCCCTTAAGCATAGATTAATTTTAATTATGTCTTTATTGTTTCAAAAGCTTTATTTTAACCTTTAACCATTAAAATTGTAACAATTATTATATATTCAACTTTTACATTAAAGTGAAGACGAAAATATAATGTGATGCTTTAAGTTGAAAATAAACTTTTCACTTTCACATAGGTGTATATGTTTTGGCTGAAAAAAGAATTGACACATTATTATCACATTTGAAATGATTTTAATTAGAAACAACAACAAATTTATATTCCAAAACAAACAAACAAACAAGGAAAAAAAAAAAAAATGAAGATGAAAATGAAGATGGCATGAAAGGGATTAGATCATTTGGTGGATAAGAGGAAGTAGAGAGAGGTAATAAAAAATTGAGCAAATATCAATTTATACATTTAAATTTGTAGGACCGTGTTAATAAAAATTATAAGGTTAAAATATTATTTTAGTCCCTATATCTTGAAGTTTGTTCAATTTAAGTTCTTGTACTTTTAATTGTCCAATTTCGTACTTTCAATATATCTTAAATTGAGTCTTCACATTGGTAAAAATTTTCTTTATTTGTAAATATTTTGGCTCATTTTGCTATATTTGAAAATAACCCAAAATTATTTTTATTATTATTTAACAAATTTCAGTAAAATTTAACTTTCAGGGACAAAATTTATGATTTATTGAAAAATAGGGGCTAAAATTAGATAATAAAAATATAGGACTAAAATTGAACAAACTTCAAAGTACGAAGACCAAAATAATATTTGAACTAAATTATAAACTAATTAATATTTGTGTTAATTTTGACCCTCAATAGACTTGCATGTTAAAATAGTGAACGCATAGCTTTCACATGCTTGTAAAATTTAAACGATTTTTATCTACTCATCTTCCTCTATTTTTCTCTGCTCATTTATAATAAAATTGTCTGATAATTTTCGTTGCTAAATTAATGAGAATTTTGGAAAAGAATAGTTTTATGTGGATAATTTTGAGCTGATTTAAATCACTAACAAATAATCTAAATTGATATATTTATGAAAATTTAAAGTGACGAAAAAACTGACCTGAAAGACGGAGGATTCAGAGGCCAAAACTTGAGTTGTCTTTCATCTTCAGGATTTACTATAAGATACAACCGATCAGTCCAATCTAAAATTTGTTGGTTTGATAAAATCAAATCATTCCCATATCCTTCCATTCCATCAACTTCTCTTCCATATCTATTCTTCTCTTCAATGGGCAATGAGAAAAATTGCTCGCTAATCTTTCTCATCTTCTCCAAAAATGAACTTGAAATGCTGTGATTAATAGCCTGGAACCTAACTAATTTCATTACTTAATCCAAGTTAATCTACAATAATCTAGCTTTGTTTTGGTTTCGTTTCATAACAATCTAGTGAATAACACTTTTTTGGTAAATTTTCTATTTTTTTTTTTTATTTATTTATTCTTGTTTTTCTCTAGACTTCATACTATGGTTATATAGAAAAAAAAGTTCTTGAAAAAAATTGAATTTTTAGTAATTTTTTTTTTTATATAAAAAAAAGGTTATGAAAACGTTTTCTTGTTATTCTGAAAATTAGGATTGGTTTTTGAAAATATTGGAGTAGTAAGTGGATAACAAAACAAAGAAATTTATAAGTAAAAGTAAAAATCAAGGCTCCATAGTGACCTTTTAGTTTGTGTTTATTTATAAAACTTAATTTTAGAAAATAAAAAATCAAGACTACTTTTGGTAACCATTTAAATTTTTTTTTTTGAAATTAGTCATTTTTTTTTTTAAAAAAGTTTGGCTTGATTTTTTTTTTAAACATTGATAAAAAGTAGATATCAGGAATGAAGTGTTAGTTTTTAAAAACAAAAAACCAAAATCTAAGATTAACTGTTTTGTTTTTTATTTTTAGTTTTTGAAAATTAAGTCTATGCTCCACATTTCTTATAATAATTTGCATTATTAGCCAAATTCCAAAAACAAAAATAAGTTTCTAAAAACTATTTTTTTCTAGTTTTCAAAATTTGGCTTAGTCTTTTAAAACATTACTAAAAAAATAGATAACAAAGGAAGAAATTTGAAGGTGGAAAGTTGTCTCTATGGGCTTAATTTTCAAAAATAGAAAACTAAAAACTAAATGGTTACCGAAGGGGTCCAAATAGTTGTCAAGTTTTTTCTTTTTCTTTTTTGTTTTAAAATTTAGAAAGAGTAAACTTAAGACTAATTCTACCCGATAATAAGTTTGTATGCTTTATTATCCAATCTCTAGCAATATTTTAAGAAACCAAACTAAATTTTGAAAATGGTAATTATAATGAGTAGCAAGAAATGCAAATATAACAAAGTCTATCAATGATAGATTTCTATCTCTGATAGAGTCTTATGGTAGAAATTTAAGTGTGTGTAAGAGTTTTTTTATAAAAAATTAAAAAGAGAAATTGGAAGTAAAGAATTAGAACAAAATTGTGACAAAATTGAGATGGGTGGTTGAGTTGAGATCCAATGAAAACTGACCTGAAAACATCCCCAAGTACTTAGAGCCAACCGGAGCTCGTCCAAGGGAGCCTCGCCAGCCGGCGGCGATAAAAGTTGAGAAAGGTCAACGACCGGAATCTCTGCCAAAGGAAGCGGATCGTTATTATTGTTGGAATCTCCACCGCCGTAGCCACCTTTGTAAATATAACTTTCCGGCGTATCGCCGTCGTTGATGAGGAGGTGTTGTTGGAGCGTGAGTGTTTGTGGGAGGTCAGAGTTTTGTGCCATGTTTTGTGTCGGTGGGATTCCATCGTCAATGGATGTAGAGATTTATATTTCAAGAAAATGCCATCAAATAAACCAAAACACTTCAACATGTGAAACCCATCTCCTTCACTTCAACCACTCGTTTTCCCTAAAAAGTATTTTACGGAAACTTACCTTTTTAATGGATTATTTATTTATTTATTTATTTATTTTGTCTCTTGATTTAAAATATTAACTTTGAGTTTGGTTTCGATTTAGCATCTAAATTTTTCAACGTTAAGATTTTACTTTTGAAATTTGAATTTTGCTTTAATTTGATCTCCAGATTTCAAGATTTACACTTTTTAACTCTAGTTTGTTGACATTAATGTTCATTAATTAATTTTAAATAATTATGAAATAAAATTTTAAATTTAATATTAATAGTGATGAAAATGGGTGAAAGTTAATTAATTATAATTCTTTCAAAATTTATTAATGTTCACTAAAAAAAGACAGACAATGAGTATTTAGTAAAAAATCGAGGTTAAAATTTTAAAATATCATAATTTTACATTTGAGATTTGAGTTTTGATTCAATTTGGTCTATTAGATGATATGATATTAAATTTGCCTAAACCCATCATTTTAACTTTTTTAGCTAATCGAAGATTTAAGCTAGTATCAGAGCAAATGGTAAAAATATTAAAAATGTGTAACATTTTAAAGCCTAAGACCAAATAAAAACTAAGTCCAAAACCTAAAACAAAAAAAAAAAAAATATATTTTCTCAATATTTTAACAACAATGAGAAACATGAGTCTACAAAATTGTTATTAGATTAAGTTTGTCGTGTAGATTAATGAATTTTCATTCTATTTAATAAGTTTTTGACCTATTCAACATTTTAAAAAATTTACGGACTTATTAGACACAATTGAAAGTTTTGGACCTTAATATAGACTTAAATTTCAGTTTTATAATCAAATAGATCTAAAGTTTTTTTTAATTAATTTTGTTTGAAACAATAATATTTTCTTAACCCAATCTTTTGTTACTATTCATTAAGGATTTTCTTTTTTAATTTATTATTATTATTATTATTATTATTATTTAATGTAAGTTAACAAGTTATAGATCTCCCTAGATATGAGATCAGGTGTTTGGGGTGAGAAGATGAGATGAGATGTGAGTTTAAACATGAACTCAACTCATTATTTGGGAGACCAACTTTGTATGTCACAAACATTTTATATTATGTGTCAATTAACAGTGCACTTAGCCCCCATCACCATCGATGCCTTGTTGGCTCAACTCCTGTGACCACATTTGACAACCACCTACGACAACTAACTCCTGCGACCACCGCTGAAGGTTGTATTGGAAATGTAGAGATTATAATTCTTTCAAAATTTATTAATGTTCACTAAAAAAAGACAGACAATGAGTATTTAGTAAAAAATCGAGGTTAAAATTTTAAAATATCATAATTTTACATTTGAGATTTGAGTTTTGATTCAATTTGGTCTATTAGATGATATGATATTAAATTTGCCTAAACCCATCATTTTAACTTTTTTAGCTAATCGAAGATTTAAGCTAGTATCAGAGCAAATGGTAAAAATATTAAAAATGTGTAACATTTTAAAGCCTAAGACCAAATAAAAACTAAGTCCAAAACCTAAAACAAAAAAAAAAAAAATATATTTTCTCAATATTTTAACAACAATGAGAAACATGAGTCTACAAAATTGTTATTAGATTAAGTTTGTCGTGTAGATTAATGAATTTTCATTCTATTTAATAAGTTTTTGACCTATTCAACATTTTAAAAAATTTACGGACTTATTAGACACAATTGAAAGTTTTGGACCTTAATATAGACTTAAATTTCAGTTTTATAATCAAATAGATCTAAAGTTTTTTTTAATTAATTTTGTTTGAAACAATAATATTTTCTTAACCCAATCTTTTGTTACTATTCATTAAGGATTTTCTTTTTTAATTTATTATTATTATTATTATTATTATTATTATTTAATGTAAGTTAACAAGTTATAGATCTCCCTAGATATGAGATCAGGTGTTTGGGGTGAGAAGATGAGATGAGATGTGAGTTTAAACATGAACTCAACTCATTATTTGGGAGACCAACTTTGTATGTCACAAACATTTTATATTATGTGTCAATTAACAGTGCACTTAGCCCCCATCACCATCGATGCCTTGTTGGCTCAACTCCTGTGACCACATTTGACAACCACCTACGACAACTAACTCCTGCGACCACCGCTTGCGGCCAACTTCGGCAACATCCAACTACCATGTTGACAGCAAAATCCGATGACCTTTGATGTTGGCCACTCCACCAACTCCGATGAGCCATTATTTTAAATTATAACTACTACAAATTTGGGTTTTGTTGACACACAAGGTTTTTGTTTTGTTGATGCTCATAACATCAAACCCTCAGTAACCTTAATTTCAAGCTTAAAAATAACTATTAATATAAAAAAACATATAAAACATCAATAAATGTTTATATTTAAGTTACACACAACATTGTAAATAAAAACATCATTGTTGACACAAAGGTATATAAGTTTCGTCAAAACGTTGAATTCTCGATTTTTTTAAAATTAGTTCATAGTATTTTATAGTCGTTCTTTATAGTAATATAACATGAATAAAGATCATTTTTATCATATAAGAAATCAAACAAACTTGTATTTAAAATACTTGTGAGAAAAAATTGTTAGACACATGAATGATTTTATTTTAAAAAGTTTTTATCAAAAGTGTTAAAATAAAAATGATTGAACTAAAAACGTCACATACACAAATTTGTCAAATGTTTGCTTCAATTAAAAAAAAAAAAATGAAATGCATGATCCAAAAGTAAACCTAAAACCACATTTTCCAAAAACTACCAACAATATATGTGTGCTTAAAAAACAGTAAAATAAAGTGCAATCTATAGTTTATTAAAAAATATATGTAGAATTGTTGAATAAAAAAGTTTCCAAACAAAAATAATCATAAAGAAAAAAAATAGATTATTTACATAAAAAAAACTGCACCAGATATCCCTGACATATGAACTCAACATCCCAAACACCCGAAATACAGACATATGAACTCAACTCAGCATGGTGAACAACTCCGAAATAATGGAAGATCTATAGGAGATAAGTTTCCAGATATATAGAGATAGGAGATAATTAAGGGTCCGTTTGATAAAGTTCCCGTTTCCTGTTTCTCATTTTTCAGGAAACAAACTTGTTTGATAACTATTCCCATTTCTTGTTTCTAAATTTTGAGAAACATTTCTAAACAATGGGTCAAAATTGAGAAACAACAAAAAGTAGTTTTTCCGATTTTTGTTTCTATTTCTATCTTACTATTCCCACAAGTAATCATTCTCAACTTTTGGTTTATTGGTATTAGACGCTCAAAGTAATTGTTTTCCCAGCAATGAGTTCGAAACCCACTTGAAGTATTCTTTTTTGAACATTTCCGATTATTATTATTTTTTTTTATGAATATGTTTTTTCATTACATTTTTTTATTTTCATTTTTTTCTTTATTAATTTTGTTATTTACAAAAATAATTCTCCCATATTTAGATTTTGCAACATGTGTGTTTGTATATTATTTTAATTCTAATATTTTTAATATATCTAAAACCGAGTAAAATTTTACGATATATAGATTTTGCTTACTAAGACATTCATTTAACTTAACTTTAATATTTTACAACCACGACATTTACATAATTATATAATTAAGTTGGATTTGACTCAGATATCATTTAAGACAAATGACTCGAGTCAGAGATGACAGTGCCAATCAAATTTGGACAACATATGAAGGATATGATACAACTTTGTTATTATATTTAGTTGTCATCGAGACTTTACTTCTATTAGATAACATAAAATTTTGATGATATCTTTTTCGATATTTAATGTATGAAAAAAAAACAAGAAAAGAGAACAAAAACAAGAATAGTTATCAAATATAGTCATGTTTTTTGTTCTTAAAAAAGAAGAAACAGGAAATAAGAAGCAAAAAATGAGAAACATGAAATAGAAAACGAGAATATTATCAAACGGACCCTAAGTTTTCAGATATGATGTTACGACCGACAGATTCAAACAGATATTATTATTAATTTTTTGGAAGTCAAAATAAATATTATATGATTTGGAGGGGGGGGGGGGGTGGGGACAAGGCATGTGCTATAAACATAAAAATAAAATTAATCACCATTTAGATTATTTTTATTTCTTTTGTGGTTGATTAATCCAAACTGATAGAGAAAACTACTTTAATTAGGTTACTTCAATAACTAATTGATATATCATACTAAGAAAGTTAAAACAAAATTTTAAAATAACTAATTGGGTTTTGAAAGAATGAGTTTGAAAGGTTGGTCGCGTCTCCTCCAAAATAAAATAAATGCATTTTTGTTGACAACCACTCTTTTTGTTTTTCACTTTCCTCTCTTATCTTAAATCTTCTCTCTCCACACCTTTTTCTAAGGTCTTTGTAATGACTCCATTCTCAACATAAACTCCAAATATCTCGCTCTCCATACCTACCCCACCATTTAAATCCTATCCCCAACTTTAATCATCACTCTCATTTTGGTCTTCAGTCGTCATTGGACAATCTTCATTATTTTGAAATTGAGTTGTTGTGGCTTCAGAGTCTCCCTCAGTTGCAACTTCCATCTGTGTGAGGAGGAGTGAATTATTTAATAATAAACGTTATACGTTCTAAGGATGGGGGCCAGCAGCAGTGTAATGTTGCAGAATTAACTCAATGCACTGTTTTTCAACCTAAGAGATAATCAATCTAAAAAATTTAGTGTCTATCCAACATTGTGTAATAGCACTCTCTGATGGCTTCCCTTAAGATGGGCACAAACGCCTTGAAATTACTAGACGTGCCAACCTTTAATCGATACATCAACAACTCTTAGACACGTGGGCTCAATACTACTAAATTTCTGCCACCTCATTACTCTAGACAATTAGATTGACACGTGGTAACACTGCCAAACAATTACATCCAAGTTAAATTATAAATTTGCTTAAATAGAAAAAAAGAAAATGCTTCCTGTAATTTTAGAACTTTTAATCCTATAGTTTCATAGAATTTCATTAATAGTCTTAGTCAGAATTTTATCACACCACATAAATATAGTATTATAAATCATAAGTGCTAAATTTAAAAATTTGACATGAAATTTATTACCTTCTACTTTCTTTTTTCTGTTCAATTTAGAAATATATTTGTATTCTTTTATTTTATTAATATTATTGAAAAATAAGTTTTCACTCTAATTTCTATTTAGTCCATAATTTTAAAACGTTACACATAATTTTAAAATGTTACACATTTACTTCTTAAGTTTTGAGTTTGGTTTCAAATTAGTCCTTAGGTTTCAAAGTGTTACAATTTTACCCTTGATATTTGAGTTTTGTTTCAATTTGGTCTATAGATTTTAAGATTTACATTTTTAACTTTAATTTTTTCACTAAATGCTCATTTTTCATCTTTAGTGTTAAAGTATGTTAATAAGTTTAAAATAATTAACTTAATTATAATTAGTTAAGTCTCACTATTTTAAAAATTTCACTTCATAATTATTTTAACTCAATTTATAGACATTAAAATCAATGATTGAAAGTGAATTTTTAACCAAAAAAATTGAGGTTAAAAATGTAAAATCTTAAAATCTAAGGACCAAATTGAAACAAAACTCAAATTTCAAGAGTAACATTGTAACATTTTGAAATTTAGATACTAAATTAAAACCAAAATTAAAACTTAAAGACTAAATGGAAAACATTTTGAAACGTAATAACTAAATAGAAACTAAACCTAAAATTTAGGGACCAAAAAGGTATTTTTCTCTAACACCTATATATTTATACATGCACCCAAAATAAAAAACCATAATGTCGTCTAAACGTTATTATTATTATTATTTTTTAAAGTTATAACAAAGAAATATATATATAACAACCGTGTAACTTTTAAAAATATATATAAAAAATAAAATAGTTGTCAATATTTGGTAAATTGCAACTTTATACCTACAAGTGGGTTATAATTAATGTTTGGTAAATATAAAATTCTTGTGATCTACAATAATGACTAAATAAACTCCTACAAAAAATATGTATAATTTTGTTGGTTGATAATTTATGTTTTTTAATTAAATATTAGTTTAAAATGTCATATCATATATATATGTTTTCAACCTAAATTTATATTTTGTTTGCTTTATATTATTTCTAAGTATAAGATTATTTGTTAAATAGAGGAGAAATATATGGCATTATTTTATATAAAAAAGTATGATATTATTTAAAGAAAAATCGGTGGCATGCATTAAACTAAATGAGAAGAAAATTTAGGACATAAAAATTGGTTTTGTGAGGAAACTATTTAATATACAAATCAATTTTATTAATAAGAATACAATTAAAAATCGAAGATTTATTAGGGGTACTGTTGATTCTACAATAATCTATTTTAAAAAACTAGGAGGGAAGAAATTTAAAAAACAATGAGAATGAACAAATTTATTAATAGACAATCCTACAAAACACTTAAAAAAGCAGTTAAGATTTCACATAATCACTTTTAATGCTTTAAAAAACAATCTCAAACATAGCTTTATTTTCATTCCTTCTTTTACGGACTCTATAACCTTTTTATTAATTCAAAATTTTTTAATTTTCACATCTTGGTTGAATTTATGAAAATGTTTTAAAAAAGTAACCAAAGAAGTTTCCTTGGTTATTTTATTTTATTTTTTAAAATGTAAAGTAAAAACATGTTATTAAATTTTTGGTGATATTTTTATTGACATTTCTATATTATCATAAAGTTAGATATTGCCATTATACAATAAAAAAAAATTCACAAACATGAAAAAGCGCAATATAATAAACAATTTTTAAAACATATTTAAAAAACATAAAATGTTTTCCTATCAATTTAAACAATTTCTTTGAAGTTTTTGTTTTAATAATTTCTTTTATAAAATATTCATCAATATTTTAATTGGACCTAAAATTGAGCCTCAAGATTTCCGTCGAATTCAAAACTTATTTTCCTATGTTGGCAAAAAGCAAAACTTGAATAAAAATAAATTGTTGACGTGCTGAAATTTAGTTTTGTTCTCCAAGGAGAGATCACATGAGATGAAAACAGCTGCTCGAGTTACAATTTATTTATTTATTTAGAAAAGTTTAGAATTTACATCGGGTCCAAATCAACCTAAATTTTTATTTTTAGATCGTAGGAATAGGATATAAAATTTTCTTTAAGTAATTATGTTTACTTAATTATATGGTTGGTCCAAATCTTGCATAGGGACTAATTAAAAATTGTATTTACTAAATTAAATTAACAATGCACCAACCAACTGTTAGCATTGAATTAAAATACTTACCTTAAAAGTCAAATCAAGATTATGCAAATACTTATCATAGGATTACCATTATATTTGAATACTGGATCGGTGATACAAAGGTGGGCGGTTGGGATATTATCAGCTTTTTAAGATGATCTCTAGCTAGATAATATTTCGTGGTATGCCTTTAAACTACAACTTGGAGATCTTTTATAAACTCCGAAATTCAAATATAAATTAAATTGAGAAAATTAAAAAATAAGATTGAATCATACAAAATAGGACTCTCGATAAGATCGTCTTTTTTTAAAATAAAATATATAAAGTAAATTATTGGAACATGACCCTCAATAATTTCAAAACATAATAATTATAAAAGACAGACTAAAAGATAAAATAAGAAAAAAAAATATGATAAAGATGCTTTCAGCCATAATTTAGAAAGTTAAAAAGATTTGAGCAACTTTCTCTTTCGTTAATAAAGTGACTTTATTAAGATGCTTTATGTCTTGTTTTTGTTGGCTAGATTATTGAGCTATCCAAATACTCGTTAGCTCTAGGTTGATTACAGGCCAAAAATTCCGTCTTACAACATCATAAAATTGTGGATACGACCAAACTAGTAGTGGACAAATGAGTGGACACAAGGATAAAGCAATAATTTTCGTCTTCAAGCTTCAGACTTCTTTGTTGTTCGTGCTGTTGCTTCAAAATTTTAAACTTAAATATTTTTGCCAACATGAATTTACTTATGGTGCAAACTAGAATATTTACAGAGTTTACACATTAAAGCTAGAGGTGCGAATGTAAATTATACTTTTAATTTTTTTTTAGTGATGATATTACTTCTTTGTGAAACATCCCTTATGAACGCCTTTTGTTCTATTTGAAACATGTATTATTATTGATTCAGAGCTCACATAGGTTGTGAGTCGAGAAATGGATTGTTAAAGATCATACTCGGGCTCCTCTTCAGCTTCTTCTGATGGAGGAGGAGATGCGCTCAATGACGAATTTGAAGCCGTGAGGGCTAAGATTTTCTGGAAGTCAGCTTCAAATGTTGTCTGTGCCAAAGCCGTAACAGTTTGGATTTGTCATTGAGAAACTCGACGTTTCTCTTGATGTCGATGTTTTGAAGATAGCCATTCTTAGAGAAACATTATTTTATCTTAGTGATGGTGGCATGTTGGAAATTGAACTTATCCTACCATTTGATCTTTAAGATTTTCGTAATCATCTTGTACTGAGGGTATGAGCTGGTTAAGAAATTCCAACAAAGTATCCATGGAATTTGAAAATAGAGGCATAATCTCATTGAATTGTGAAAAGGTTTTTTTTTTTTTTTTTTTTTTTTTTTTTTTTTTTTTTTAATGTTTCTTGCAAAATAAAAATAGGGCTGGTTGCACAAATAGCAATCGAGCTCAAAATAATAAAAATTATAGCACAAGGAAAAACATATTAGGGATATAGCACAAAATTAGCGCCAGATATCATTGATAGTGGTTATCAGTGATAGTCATATTGGTAAATGACTAAAAAGCTCATGTTCAGCCCGCCATTTTACGTTTTTTCTTTTGATTTTCTCAACTTAAAAAATATCACTAATAACAACTATCAGTGATAGCTATTAGTGGCTATCACTAATAGCTGTTATCAATGATAGCTTTAAATTTGAGAAATATTAATACAACCTTAAAATAGTAACACTTCAAATATTAGCTTTCAATTTGCTATTATTGATGCCCATCAATTGGATCAAGCTTGAACTATTAACACTTAAGGCTATCAGTGGTTATCAATGGTAGACTTTTATAAGTAGTTATCAACTTTGAAAAGAAACTATCAACTTTCAAAGATTAACATTTAAAGCTATAAGTGATAGAAGTCTATTAATGAGAGGTTTATAAGTGACTATCACTGATATCAACCTAAGTCATATCACTGATGGCTCTTGGCTATCACCGATAGCTTTTAGTAGTGGCTATCAATGATAGACTTTCATCAAATGCAATCAACTTTTATATCATTGATATCATCGATATAAGTTCTGTCACCTAAGTTCTATCATTGATATCATGTATATCATGGTTATCGATGATAGTTTCTATCACTGATAACATGCTATTAGAGATAACTTTTGTCATTTATTTTTACCACCAAATAACATGTCATCATTGATAGCTTCTATCACGATAACATGCTATTAGTGATAACTTCTAGGCATGTCACTTACACTTTAGTTTGAGACTCAACTTTATTAATTAATTCCACTAAGTTGGCTACCAATGATAGACTTCTATAAGTGGCTATTTGTGGAAGAAAATCATCAAAGATTAAGCTATCACTGATAAAAAAATATTAGTGTTATTTATGATAGACTTTTATTAGTAACAATTAATTTTGAAATATTAACACACAAAGCTATCAACGGTTATTATTGAGAAATTTTTATCATGATTATTAATAAGAGACTTCTATAACTGATATCTACCTAAGTTTGATATCATCGATACATAAATATGACAGATATCTATCTAAGTTCTATCACTAATATCACTAATAATGGATACTACCGATACACAAATATTTAGTGAATTCTATTTTAACATTTAAGAACATGAGTGATAGCTAGTGAATTCTTCAATCAAGCATATAATTCTTTGAGTGACTAAGTTATATGTATATTAGTGGCTATGATTGATAGATTTATATTATTATGGGAAAAGTGGGGAGAAAGTGGGGAGATGGAAGAAAAATAGGAAAAAGAAAAGTATATTAGTGGCTATCATTGATAGATTTATATTATTACGAGGAGATTGGGGAGATGGAAGAAAAATAGGAAAAAGAAAAGGAAAAAAAAAAACAGAAGAAAATATGAGAAGATTGGGGAGATGGAAGAAAAATTGGGAAAAAAAAAAGAAGAAATAAAAGAAAGGGAAGAAGAAATATAAGGTGATTGGGGAGATGGAAGAAAAATTGAAAAAAATAAAGGAAAAAAAACAAAGGGAAGAAGAAAATATGAGGATATTGAGGAGATGAAAAAAAATTACAAAAAAAAAGGAAAAAGAAAAGAAAAGAAAACATGAGGAGATTGGGAGATGAGAGCAAAAACTAGAAAAAAAAAATGAAAAAAAGAAGAAGAAAAGAAGTTGTGCAAGACAAGGAAGGGCAAAATTGGAAATCACAAAAATTCAAAAGTTGACTGGTCAACATTTGACATATTTGCAAATATTTTTAAAATGTGCTATATTTTAAGATTTTTCCCTTTATTTTGCTATCTATTACAAATATCCATAAAAATATGTTTCTTGTAGAGAAGTTAGAAGAATATCATCCATTAAGCCGAATGTATTCCACCATTGAATAAACCAAAAGGGAAAATTTATTTTGTACACATTTTGACAAAAGGAAATGAACCAAGAATGACTGTAATTTGAATTCCACAAAACATTATATCAAACTTTTATGCAATCCCGATATGAGTATGTTTGTGGGATAAAGGGTCTGGAAAAGGATTTTTTTGTGTGTAGATATCTTGATTCTAGTGGGTTGGATTCAAGGCTTGAAAATTTTAAGTTTTGAATAAGCGATCCTGAGGATCCTTTTTGTTTGGGATGCGAGTTATCTTTGTAGATTTTGTGTTTACAAGGATGAACTCATAGAAAGTTCTTTTTTTCTTAAGGTCTTATGGAATGAAATTGAAGCATTCAGGATACATTTTAGAAATAGTCACTTCTAGATTGAGACTTTGAAATTCTGGTTCAACGATTGGTTCGTTGATAACCAGCGACTTTTGAAAATACGTTTTGATTTCAGGTTGGGGCACAAATCTTTTCTTTGGTGCAACCGTGTGAGAGAAAGTTGAAGGAGAAGAGATGAAAGATCCCTGATTTGAAGAAGAATAGGCAATAGGAATCAATTGTACTAATAAGCCTCAATGTTTAAAATGTTTTTCGATATTTGGAGAAAAAACTAAAACATCATCTATATAGATAATTGTAAAATCTTGAAAGTCATTGAAAATATTATTCATAATTTTTTGAAATTCTAAAGGGGCATTTTTTAGCCCAAATGACAACATTCTATTTGTATTGTCCAAATGGTACATTAAAAGCAGTTTTATATTTGTCCTTTTCTTAGATTTGAATTTGCCAAAAACTTGAATTCATGTCAAAATTTGAAAATACCTTGGCATTTGAAATTCTTTTAATTAAATCCTGTTTATTTGGAATTGGATATCGAATTCATTCCAACACTTTGTTTAAGGGTTTGTAGTTGATAACTAACCTGAGAACTCCACGTTTTTTTCAGCTACGTTGTTTACATAGAAAGGGCCCATGACCATGGACTATTTGAAGGTCTTATTAGACTTTTGTCTAATAATTCTTGAATCTCTTTCCTGCAATGTGTTAGCAGTTCTAAATTCATTTGAATCGATTTAGCCTTTGTGGGGATATCCTATTCTTTGAATTCTTTGAATTCTTTGATACAGGGAAGGTCAACTATATGTTTCTTTCTTTCCCAAAATGCGTTTGGTAAATTTGAACAAATTTCTTTCTCAATTCTAAATTGAATTTCTTTTATTTTGTTTTGAATTGAAGGGTATTTCAAATTATTATCAATTTTTTTTAATTGATTTCTTCCTTCAGAAAACAGGTTTTGTTTTATTTTAATTTCTTTATTTTTTAATTCATTGATTCCTACAACCTCGTGAGACATCATAGGACTTAAAAATTCGAAAATTATTTCTTTATTGTACTTTTTGGAAATTAAACATTTTTTTTTTTTTGTAATTTCTAAGGGATACAATTGGGTCAAAAGGGTGTTCCCAATATTAATTCTTATTTTAAATCTTTGACTAGAAGAAAAGTGTTTATGAAACAAAATTCTTTATTGCAAAAATGTACTTTTTTGAGCTTGTTGTAATATTTAATTTCTTCCCATTAGCACTACTTAATGTTTTAGTGGTTTTCTGGAATATTTTGGTGGAATTAATCATTCTTGAATACAATTTTGGTCAGCTCTGAAATCAATTAGGGCTTTGAAAGTAATTTTAAAATCTTGAATTTTTAAAGTAATTAATGCATACCACTATTGAAAATGTATCCTTGTTATTTGATTTACTAAGAAATTTTCTCCTTACTCAGCTTCATCTTCTGAGTCGGAGTTTTGAATATTCTTTAATTTCATTAAGGACATTTCTTTTTTGATTTCTTGAATTACCAAATGATGTGGAGAAAGTTTTCTTTTGAGGCTATTTATTTCAAATTGTAAATCTTCCATTGAAACTAGTTGTCTGTTTTCTTTTGGATTATTTCTAATAAATTTATTTCCTTGATTTCTCTTCTCTTTGGAGGATTTCTTGAGGAGGACTCAGTTAAAGAATCTTTTAGGGTTTTGAGAATAGTTCTTTTTAAATTTTCATTTGTAATATGGTCTATAGTTTGAAAAAGAACTTATTCAGAGGTCAAGACGTTAATCGAATTAAGAATACATTTGCACTGTGTATTCTCACAACCACATGCGGGAATTCCTTCGACAGGAGATTCATCTTCGGCAAGAGAAACCATTGGTGAGAAGTCTTGCAACCTCGTGATTCCTCATTCCATTTGACTCATAGGCACTTGCTGCATGCCATGAGCATTTCTTGTAAAACTTCTAAAATTAAATCCTCAGGCATTCCATCTATATTTCAAACGTAAATGGAATCACCATTAAATTCTGTGTTTCTAATATATTTTTGTATTTGTTCATACCTCATATCTGGCATAGAGAGCCTGTGATACCAGTTGAACTTGCCACTTTTATTTTCTTTGAAGCTTATTTTATTTATTTGTTCATTAACTTCTTCTAATTTTAATTTTTCTAGCTTTCTATAAGTGATTCTGCATCATTTTCATTCAAGACATTTATTGAAGGTTTTGAACTTTCTCCTTTTATGCTTAAATATTTGAGTTGGATATCAATTTCTTCTAAAATTTTATCCTATTGTATTTTGAGTTTCATCTTCTCGGAAGGATGAAATAAAATTGGGATGTTTTCAAGTTTTGATGTTGAATCATGTCTTCAATCCTATAAACTTGTTCAGCTATAGAGGATAATATTCTGTTTGAATAATTATTATGGAGTTGAATGCTTTTTATTTCTTTGTTCATAAGATATTTATGTTCTTTAGAGTCTTTTATTAATTGAAAAGGTTTTGCAAGGATAGTTTCGTTATAAAAGCTTTTAAACTTTGACATCTTCCATAGGAGGATAGTCGGCTTTGATTTCACCTCTATGAAGTGTTTTCCAAGTTTCCTTTTCACGAATTGTACAAAGATGGTCAAAATCTTTCTTTTGGTTAAACCATCTTAAGAAAGAGATATGTTCTTGTAATATTTCAAGAGTTTTTAAGTACTCTTCTGTAAACCTTTTTTTGCTCTTCCTTAGAGTAAGTTTTAAAAAAAGGCTATTCTATCTTTTTTAGTTTCTTTTGACATAATCTCTTTTTGAAGAGCTTCTTTATTTAATTTGAATTCAGATATTATGATATTTAGTTGACCTTTAAAGGCCGATCCTATATCCATATCTGTATGAGTAGGAGAAACTGGCCATTCTCCTTCGTATTGAATATTTGGTATACCATGATCTAACTTCACTGATTTAACTCTAAGCGAGTTGGATCTATTGAGATCATAATTTATCTCGGTACGAATACTTGATGTACTTTGTCTTGAACTCATAAATTCTTTTGAACTTATATTTTCTTTCAGGATTGGAAATCTAGGAGATTCATTTTCAAATTTGATATCAACTCTCCCATTAGGAAATTCAATTATATGGGAAAGTTCTTTTTCTTGTTTTGGAGGGACAAAAGCATTTTCTAAGACCCATTGAAGATTTTTTGTAACTTCATCCATGAAAGCGTTTTCGGAACGCTTGCGAAAGTTTTGTTCAGGTTTGTTTCAAAGCATGGTCTTACCCTTTGGGGATTCAAGTAGGGCTTTCGGTTCCATGGTAGTAGTTAAAACTTTGTAAGTTATTTTGTAAACAAATGTTAGTTTTTTAACACCGTCTTCTAAATTTAATCCTTGGCCAGTTAAATCTAAGCTCAAGTTTTGAGAATATGAGGATCGTCTAAAGCAACCATATAATTTGAAAAACAATTGAAATAAACTGGACCATTGGCCAGATTTGACTCTATTATTCCTAATAGAGAATTTGAAAAATCTTTGTGGCATTGTTTGTCATGCAAAATTGCAAATATTGGGGTGTCTAGACCAGATCTGAACATTGGAAGTAAAGTAACTTGAAGGGCTCCAATGTGGAGAAAAGCGAATTCTTCCCTATGTTTTTCAACGTCTTTTCTAAGAAATAATTGAATTGAATCAATTTTTCCGTATACCAGGATTCTTCTTTCTACTATTTTGATACAAATATTTTCTTTGAAATTAAAAGTGTTGAAAATAAATTGATTTTGAATCTAACTTGGGTAAACCCCATTTTTGAAAATCATTTTCAATCCTTGCTATACGGAAAGACTCATTTGTAATATTGAAATCGCTTGAGGAAGCAGTGTGTTGTTTCACAATTTCCTTTTGAGTCCGCTCCTTAAGTTGGAGCTTTCTTATACAAAATTCCTTTTAAGAGATTGGATATTGGAATAGATTTCAGAAAATAATTTTATAAAATATTTTGTTTTTCAAAATGAATGATTTATTAAATTCAATACATTAAAACTTCTTGGATTAGAGTTCAGAGTTCTATACCTGTATGTGCTAGGCTGATTACTACTGACAAACAGGCTCACTGTGCTTCTCTTCACTCAATCACGTTTTATTGCTAGGACCACGAACTAGTCACGAACTTACAGTTGAACTTTGAACAAGGATCTTAAAAGGATTAATCTAACGAAAGTAATAGTTATTTTGAAAGACAAAAAAATTTACAAGATGAAATTGTAAAGATTGTTCCTAATCCTGTCTCTCCCGGAAAAGAAATTTGAAACGAATAGCTATAAATTGAGATTGGAATTGAGAATGGCTCGTGGGTGATACAAAGGTAGGAAGTTGGAATATTATGAGGTTGTAGGAGTGGAGGTGGATGAAATAGGGGAAGATATGTGGGGAGGTGTGGTAAAAGGGGAAGGAAAAGGTGGAGTAATTAAGTGATGATGAGAATGGTGGAGCCATACATAGAACTAGTGGCAAAACCTGGTGGAAAAAGGGGAGTTGAAGAAGAAGAAGAAGATATATTAGAGGTTAACTCATTTAATAGGAACATATATAAGTCAATTAGTTTATGCATATAATCCTTGATTAAAAGGTTTAAAATTTGTATTGGAATTCTAATTTTGGTAGTAACATGAATTGATGTGATCAAAATTTTTTAATTTGCAAAAAATAGAAAGGTAGAAAGAAAAGTTTATTCTGAAAACAGAGACATATAGAGAGACTGAGGAAGTAAAAAAAGAATGAATGCTAGAGTTTCCAACTTTGAGCACTCACATAGATCAAACCCAAACTAACCAAGAAAATGAGTAGATGAAGAAAAACACTTCAAACCCACTTACATCAACTTGAATGGTTGAAAATCAAGAGTTTTATTTTGTAACCTACTATTTTATTCCTACAAATATATCATATTTATTTCTCTCTTAAAAATTCACAAACGTAACAATAGAAACCTTAGTACCTATAATATTTTCCTTCTCCTTCACGATTGGATCTATTTAAATTTACTTATTATTATTATTATTATTATTTTTATAATTATTTCTCATTTGGCTAACATAACCATAATTTACGGCTAATTAACATTGTATTCAAGGTTTCCATGAAGTTCAAATTTTCATACTCACAATTGTTGTAAAAAAAAAAAAATGAAAAGAAAAATAAAACTCTTTAATTCTTTTGAATCTGAACTCATTATCATTATTTTTAAGGGCTGGTTGAACAAATAGCAATAATGCCCAAAATAATAAAAAAATATAGCACAAGGAAAAATATATTAGGGATATAGCATAAAATTAGCGTCAGATATCAGTGATAGTCATATTGGTAAATGACTAAAAAACCCATGTTCAGCCCGCCATTTTACGCTTCTTTCTTCCGATTTTTTCAAATTGAAAGCAATCACTAATAGCAACTATCAGGGATAGCTATCAGTGGCTATCACTAATAGCTACTATCAATGATAGCTTTCAATTTGAGAAATATTAATGCAACCTTAAAATAGTAGCACTTGAAATATTAGCTTTTCGATTTGCTATCATTTATTAGTGGCTATTATTGATACACTTTCATCAATTGGAATCAAACTTGAAATCTTAACACTTAAGGCCATAAGTGGTTATCAATGGTAGACTTTTATAAGTTTTGTAAGGAAACTATCAACTTTCAAAGATTAACATTTAAAGCTAAAAGGATAGAAGTCTATTAATGAGAGGTTTATAAGTGACTATCATTGATATCTACCTAAGCCATATCATTGATAGCTCCTATTAGTGCCTATCACCAATAGCTTATATGAGTAGCTATCAATGATAGATTTTCATCAAATGGAATTGACTTTTATATCATTGATATCATCAATATATGGATATCACCTAAGTTCTATCATTGATATCACTTATATCGTGGTTATCGATGATAGCTTCTATCACTAATATTATGCTATTAGAGATAACTTTTGTCATTCATTTTTACCATCAAATAACATGCTATCGTTGGTAGCTTCTATCACTAATAACATGCTATAAATGATACCTTCTAGGCATGCCACTTACACTTTAGTTTGAGATTCAACTTTATTAATTTATTTCACTAAGTAGGCTACCAATGATAAACTTCTATAAGTGGCTATTAACTGTGAAAGAAAATCATCAAAGATTAAGCTATCAATGATAGAAAATATTTGCAGTTATTTCTGATAGACTTTCATTAGTACCTATCAATTTTGAAATATTAACACTCAAAGCTATCAATGGCTATTATTGAGAAACTTTTATCATGATAATCGACAAATAGACTTCTATTGCTGATACTACCTAAGTTTGATATCACTGATACATAAATACGACTGATATCTATCTAAGTTCTATCACTAATATCACTAATAATTGATATTACTAATACACAAATATTTAGTGAATTCTTTTCTAACATTTAAAAACATGAGTGATAGCCAATGAATTCTTCAATCAATGATAGAATTCTTTGAGTGACTAAGTTATAAGTATATTAGTGGCTATCACTGATAGATTTATATTATGATGAGTAGATTGGGGAGATGGAATAAAAATAGAAAAAAGAAAAGGAGAAAAAAAAGAAAGGGAAGAAGAAAATATGAGGAGATTGGGGAGATGGAATAAAAATTAGAAAAAGAAAAGGGAAAAAAAGGAAGAAGAAAATATGAGAAAATTGGGGAGATGGAAAAAAATTGGAAAAAGAAAAAGGACAAAGAAAATAGGAGAAGATTGGAGAGATGGAAGAAAAATTGGAAAAAAAGAAAGGAAAAAAGAAGAAAGGGAAGAAGAAAAATATGAGGAGATTGGGGAGATGAAAGCAAAAGTTGGAAAAAGAAAATTAAAAAAAAAAAGAAAAAAAGAAATTATGCAAGACAAGGGAGGACAAAATTGAAAATCACAAAAATTCAAAAGTTGATTAGTCAACATTTGCCATATTTGCAAATATTTTAAAAAGGTGCTATATTTTTAGATTTTTACTCTTATTTTTGTATCTATTACAAATATCCTATTTTTAATCAATATTATTACAAATATTTGATTAACTCATCTTAATAGGAACATAAGTCAATTAGTTCATGTATATATTTTTTATTAAAAGGTCTAAAGTTTGAATCTCCACTCTTACACGAAGACACCATGTTATTTATGTTAATTTATTCTATCGTAGTATTCAACACAAAAATATATTCAATAAATTTATTAAAAAGAATATGCTCAAAGTCGGAAAAGCTTGGTCCTGCACCCAACTAAAAATTGCCACGTGGAAATTTATTTTGTTTGAAAGAGAATTATTAGAAAATTATGTCTAAATTTAATAGATTATTAGTTGAAGGACCTTTTAAATTTACTAAAAACTTAAAAGATTAAAATTGTCAAAACATCATAAACCAAACACATTATCTTACACTTGTTAGTGCAATATATGTGTTAGACACTAATTATATAAAATCTAAGTAGGTTCAACATTTGTTAGACATGCATCAAACATATGTTAAGTATACAACACATATACGACAAAAATGAAAGCATAATACACTAGACTAATTTTTAAGCATATATATGCATAAATTCATTGAGTTTGAATTTTATATATTTTAAAACAATTTTGTATTATTTTCATATCCTATTTCTTCTAACTTAGAGTTAAGAATTTTTCAGCACCACCTTATTCCTCTCTATTATTAAACTTTCCAAGGAAAATTTAGTTCTTATGAGCTTCTTTCTACTCCCCTCTGCAATAACATTTGGAAATATTTTCACATTCTCAATACAAATGATTGTTATTACTTTACCATTTTGATAATAGCTAACTTCAAACTATGTTTGTTTAAATTTCAAGAGCTAAATATGGAATTAAATCCAAAATATAAGGAAAAAATATAGATATTATAAGCTTTTTTTGTTTTGTGTAAAGGACTTCAATCCACCATGAAAACAGCAGGTCGAAAATGACAAGTAGAAATCCCATAGAACAAATTTTGGGGCTCTTTGAAAGGCTAGAATCTGAGGAGTGTTGGAATGAGTGAGGAATTAAGGGTGAAACATAAATGAGATTATGAAAGTTGAAATTGGTGGGAAAGATGATTGGGTTGAAAACGGTAGAAACGAAATGAGTTTAGTATTACACATCAAGCCTAAATACTCTCAACTTTGGATTGCATTCTTGCAGCCTCCATTGGTCTCTGGCCCTGTTGATAGTACTCAAAGTAAAGCCCAACAAAGTTCTTCACACTCTTGTACAACCTTGGCTGAGTTTCATTAATCAGCTTCTCTAATGGTTCAATTTCTTTCTCTGAATCTGGAAGGTAAAAAACTGCCAAAGATATCCTCTCCCTCTCTGAGTTTGTCAATACCCTATGAACTGGACTCTTGAATATCCCATTACTTGTGATCTGTCACAATACGAGTATGTTTACGAACATGTTTCACAGTGATTTTAGAATTAAGTATTTGTTTTGTACAGAGTGTTTACCTCTGCTTGATCCCCGACATTGACGAGAAGAGCATCAGGAATAATCGGGGCATTGAACCACTCACTACCTTTCATGAACTGCAGACCTTCTACTTCCTTATCTTGCAACAAAATGGTGATTGCCGATCCATCAGCGTGTGGCTTAACACCGAGAACAAGATCGGGATTTCGACATCGGGGGTAGAAGTTGAACCGTGCATCGAGCTTAACTTGCTCACCGTACTGGTTAAGAAAGCTACTCTCATCCAAGTCCAATGACCTTGCCATGGCCTTGAGGATTTTCTCACTTATCAGCTTCACATTAGCAGTGTACTCATCAACAACTTCCCTACAATGTTCATCAATCCAAGATATACAATTCATAAAAAAAATCACATAGAAAACAAGATTTGAGAAAGAAAAGTACCTAAATCTTTCAGGATTCGTTGGCCAATACTTGAAACGACGGCTTTGTTGTGGATACACAGTAAGGTATAAACGATCAGTCCAATCAAGAATTTGTTGGTTTGAAAGAACCATGTCATTGCCATATCCTTCCATTTCAGCTTCTTCTCTTGAGTATTTCAATTTCTCTTCCATTGGAAGATCAAAGAACTGTTTCGCTAATTGACGAACTTCATCAAGAAGTTCAGTTGACATTCCATGATTTATAGCCTATAAAAACACCACAAACACTTACTAGTTTCTTAAGTTTGATCTTTAATGGGATCGAGATACAGAGTCCACAAAAATTAGGGTTTAAATAAATTCCCAACCCCCCTTTTGATTTAGGGTTTTAGAGAGCAAAATCGGCAGAAATCGAACCTGAAAGCAGCCCCATGACTGAAGTCCATGCCGGAGTTTCTCCAGTTCCGGTCCGGATTTGGATGAAGAGCAGAGGAGAGCGATATCGATTACAGGAGCTGCCATTAATGGAGCATTTAGAGCTCCTCGATCACTTTCTTTATGGATGTATCTCTCCGGGACTTCCCCTTTAGAAGCTACGTCTTGGACAGTGCCGGAAGGGTTAATTCCCGCCATGGCTGGTGGTTTAGAAATGACGGCGTTCTGTAGTTCCGATCGCAAAACAGTGTTCAATCAAATACAGAGTGAAATGGGTTTGGAATTAAAATTGGAGTTCTCAACAGCAATCTCGAAAAGTACACAGTGTTGAATCTGAGCCTTATAAAATCAGAATATAATATTAGAGACTACAAGAGAAATGAGGAAGTTGAATTTGACTTTTCAATCAAATTTCTTTGTTAACCCAAAGAAAAATCCATTCCCAAAACAAATCTCAACATCAGAAATGACTTATTTGACTAAGAAATTGGAGCCCCCCACGAAGCAAAAACACTCTTAATCAGAATCATATCAGCAGAAGGAATGCCATTGAAAAACGAGGAGGAACAATTTTGGAGCTTAGAAATGGCCTTGCAACAAGCGGGATGAGGAGAAACTGGATGCTTAAACACATCGATCATACATTTTGTCGCCTCTGGAACAAATGAAATGCAGGGGAAAAATGAGGAATCCTCTGTTACGAATGGATCAGGTTGAGTTGAAGTCGCCGCATTCATCGCCTCGGTGCGGGTCGTCGCTGGTGGTGTGAAAATGGCGATACAGCCTAGGAATACGAGGATTGCCGCCATTGTTGTAGAAATTTTGAGTGTAAAGGTTCTGGGAAGGATTGAATTGGGTTTTTGTTTTGTTTCTGAGAGAAAATTGGGGAGTAAGGAGGTTAGATATAGGGGAAGATTTTGAGTTTGTAAACAATTAATGGGAATTGAGTTTGGAGTTTTCGGAGTTACAGAATTTGGGTTTAATTTCGAAGAAATTAGTGACCGGAGCGTTCTGTAACTCAAACGGAGGGAGACGGCCGTTGAATATTTGATTGCACCGCCGCTGGTGTCGCCGTTGTCTTGGTGGATAGAGTAGAGATGTGCACAGGGCCGGGCGGGTCGGGGATTCGTCCCTGTTATCCATTTCATTCCCTGCAAAATTTCTCGTGGGGATCAGTGTGGAGAATTTTAGAATTCACGGAATCGGTTTCCTCGGAATTTTTACCCATTTGGACTTTTTTTTTTTTTTAAAAAAAAAAATTAATTAACTTAAATCATTATATCAAAATTTTCTACTTAAATAGTTAACCATCTCACTCATATATGACAAATATATGATTAAAATGTTTCATTTCTTTTTATTTTTAAAAATTAAAATTTAAATATTACAACAATATAATCTTTAGAAAAATTATTATAAATTGAAAAAAATATCAAAATATTTACAAATATAGAAAAATTTCATTGTCTATCACGATCTATCGCTCAAAAATGATAGCTATCGCAATCTATCGTTGATAAATAGTGTGATTGTTTTATATTTGTAGATAGTTTGACTTAATTTCCTATGGTTGAAAATAATTCTAATCTTATATATATATATCAAATAAAAATTATATATAATTAATTAACGTTATATATATAGTTACATATGTATATTACTGTAAATTTAGTTTATATATATCTAACTCTTTTATATTATAAATTAACTATGCAAGGTCAGTCTATATATATATATGAATAAAAATACGAGTATATACAAAAATAATAATAATAATAATAATAATAATAATAATAATAAAAAATAAAAAATTTAAACCTTATATATATAAAATAAAAATTAAATATATATAATCGGGGTAGGGCTGGGGTCGGGATGGGAGTGGGGGATACAATCTCTGTCTTCATCCCCATTTAGCCAATAGGAAAAGTTTTCTCCTTGCACCCTTCCCATTCCCCATCTAATCAGAGATTCCCTATCCTATTTAGGGTAGAATCCACAAGTTAAAATGGACATCTCTAGGAGAGAGACGACGTAGTTGATATAATCAGAAAATAATTTTTCTTTCTCCTTAAACTTTTTCCTCCCTTTTCTAATTTGACAATTTTTTTTAGGCTAAATTATAAAAACTTTGAACTTTGTACTTGAGCTTCTCTCTAATTGCCTTTACATCTCCAAAGTAATCTATAAAAGTTTAGGGCTTAACAATTTCCTTTCTCCAAGATTTAATTCTTCAAATCTTGATTGCTAGGAACACATAAACGGTCACATTGATTTAATCAAAGCACCATCACTCCTCACACTACAAGAATTTTTTTTTCGACGCCTAAAAAGCTATCGGGAAAGTTCCTTTTCCCGATGGTTTATGAAGCATCGGGAAAAAGTAGCTATGCCGACCCCCTTTTTTATTTTCGTCGAGAAAAGTATGCCTATCCCAACGAAATTTAGTTAGCATCGAGAGAAAGTAGTTCTCCTAATCCTGAGCGCTGCCATCGAGATGTAAAAGGAAAAAGAATGTTTTTTCAAAGTTATCTCCGGGCAGTTTTTTAAGCCGTCGGGAGAAAGGGGTTATCCCAATAGTTTTAAAACCGTCGGGAGAGGGGTTTAACCCCTCATTTCTCCCCATCTTCGAACCCCCCATTTTTAGTTGATGTAAAAATATTTTAGTTAGTAATTATTCATTATAATTAACTAAATAATTCAAAATAGAATTCATTTTTTTTTTCAAATATCATAAAAAAAAAAAAAAAGTTTAAAATTGTGTAAGAAATCAAACTTTCTGCTCAAGAAATAACAAGTATTTGTCAATTTGAACATAACACAAAGTTTGAGCATAACACAAAGGGATGTGACACTTATTATCATTTTAGAGTATTTTGATTTCCTTTCAATTGCTAAACTAAAAAAACTTATATTTTAAACTTTGACTTACCTTCTACACGTTCATGTTGGAGTTCTACAACGCATCAAATGACTTTGAAATTACACTTTGATTTCGTAATGTAAAGAACAAAGTTCAACGACATATATGAAGGTGAGAAGATTGAAATCTCTAGCTTCTTGATTATGATTATGCATTAACCATTAAACTACACTTGGGTTAGCCTCCTAACCCAAACAAACATAAATCAACAAGAATTTTAGTTTTCTATGATGTTCTCCTATATAATAAAATCCACAATTCAAAATTTTGTCCAACAAACCAAACAAGGCTCCTCTCATTCTCATGATCACCACACTTATTTTTCTACAGACAATGGAGACAAAGTCTATGAGCATATCCACAATGAGGTTAACACTTATTTTAGCACCATTAATGACGATCTGTACAATGACAACAACAGTCTATTAATATTTGAGGATCTCTCTTTTTCAAACTGCGCACCCTTTATTTTAGAAGCGACAATATATGTGGTAGATGTGATCAAGCTTCCAACTGGTCCTCATCTATCTTGTTGCAAAGCAATTCTAAGTTCAACTATTGTTCTCCTGAAATTTATCAATATTTTCTTGGCATGGATGTGAATAAGAAAATTTGTGGTCAATGAGACATTTTTTAAAATAAAAGGTTGTCTAGGCTAATTGAACTATGATGAATAAAAAAGTTATATGGTTTTTTTTTTTTTTTTTTTTTTTTTTTTTTTTTTTTTTTTTTCTATAGCACTATGTTGTTATAAATTTATGGTGGAGAGTTATTGTTGTTGGGGAGGAATTATGTTTCTTAATGAGAACGAACATTTCTCACCATTTGTTGACATATATAGTCATTTAAGCAATGCGACTTTAACAAAAAAAGAGGGGAAAAAAAAACCCAGAAAACAAAAACTATCCCAAATAGATTCCACCTTTCCATTCAAATGTGAAAATTTTTATTTGAGATAGAAAAAGGATTATTATTTCTTAAATCATCTAAGACCTAAAAGTTTAAGCAGATGAGTGAAAATAAATTTAATATTATATTAATAATATTATGATTATTATTACTTTTCAATTTTACGCACATGGATATAGAGAATATAATGTATTACATCATGTTTCAAAATCTCAACTTTAAATATCATATAGGACATTACTATATATATATATATGTTATGGGTTATGACAAAAACGAAGTCGACATGTAAAAAAGCGTGAAAAAGTAAGCAGTGAAATCGAAACAAAGATTTACATAGTTTATTAATAATGTGTTTTCCAATAATATATACATTAAGTGCTTGACGTTGCTGACTATATCATGTTAATTTTGAAAATCGACATTAATATATAATAATATATTTTCAAATAATGTTGAGAAATTATAGGTCTAGAGGATTTCGCAAATGTTTGGAAACAAGGAACGATTGTTGACATTATTATAAAACATTGGGTTAGGATGTGTTTGAAATACCTTTTTAAGTGTTTAATTTTGAAAAATAAGTCATTTTGAAAGAAATACAAGTGTTTGACAACGATTCAAAATGGAGGATGCGATCATATCAACATTGTCTTTATTTTAAAGAGTTAATTCACATCAAAAGTGCTTAAATGAAAATGAATATTTAAAAAACATTTATTTTTTAAGTTAATCCAAACAACATTAGGAAAAGTTATTCATCGCTAGTTAAGTTTCTCACAATCAAAATACATGAACTCGAAACTTCAAGAATCAAAAGTATAATTTGTCATAAAAATATATTGAGGTTTTTTTTCTTTTTTTTCGAGCAAAGTATATATATATATATATATATATATTCATAATTATCATCATTATATGCTTATGAATGTTTTACATTAAAATTAAAAAAAAAAAAAAAAAAAAAAAAAAAAAAAAAAAAAAAAAAACTGCATAGGTAACTCGTACAACATTATGATCCTATACTTACACACCAAATTAAATCCAAATTTTGGTAACTCCAAAGTCCAAAGCTAACATAAAAAGAATTGCAGTTTTCATGACTGCGAAACGTTACCAATTTTGCTATATTTAACCTGCTTACTCCTAGTTTTCTCACACAAACCCAAAAAGGGCTATTCCTTCGAGTGTAAGAACTTTATTCCATCCTTATCTTTCTTAACCTTTCATACTCAATTTAGTACCAACAATGGCAACATCAGCAACCAAGTTACCACTTGTACTCCTACTCTGCGTAGCCATTATAGCATCATCGGTAACGGCTCGCCTGGGAGTGGTGCCAGCAGCAGCGCCTAATCCATTGGTAACAAAGGATTTCTCTTTGTTTCCATGCATATCATTTGTTCCTCAGGCGACGAAATGTGTGATTGATGTGCTTAAGAATGTGGTTGCTCCCCATCCTTCTTGTTGTGAAGCCATTTCTAAACTCTATAATTGTTCTTCAAAGTTTCTCAAAGACATTCCCTCTGAGGATATGATTTTGGTTAAGAGTGTTTGTGCTTTGTGGGGAGTTTCTATTTCTTAAATTAAACTTTGTTTGAGTCCATTTGATGAAGTTGAATAAGAAAGTTATTTTTATTTTTATTTTTTTATTTTATTATTTATTTTATTTTTTAAGTACCTAGCTAGATTATGTAGGAATATTTGTTTGTTTGTTTTTTTTTCTTCTTAAATAAGACTAATACTCCCTTTGAATGAGAAAATAAGCATTTTTGCACAAAGTTGAAGGACATTAAAACTATGAAAACTTCTTCCATACTCAAAAATTAATATATAGATTTGCAGGTTATGCACAAAGATGGGAGTTGAGTAGCAAGTCAAATTATAAATCTTTTTAAGAAACTTTATTTGCCATTAGTGTGAATTCAATAACTAAATTGTCATTTTTATAGTAAAAGTTTAATGAATTAATTTTTTTAAAAATAATTTACGATTTTCATCTACTTGCTCTACATTTAAAAAAAAAAAATGAAATGAAACTTAGATAGTTTATATTTGTTTGAGACATTTATCAAATTCTTTCTTTTCTTTTCTTTTTTTCCCCTACAAAAACATATATCAAAGGGTTTAATATTCACTACATTTTGTTCATTTTATTTTTAAAATTTTCATTTTGGACAACATGATTTGTAAAAGCTTAACCTTGATTCAATATACAATGAAGAACTCTATAATATATCACCGAAAAGAAACAAGAAAGAAAGGAATAAGAGGAAGAGAAGAAAAATAATAACTCTTTAAAATTAAAATTTAGTGTCATATTATTTCCAATAAATTTATTGAACATGCTTGTGTTAAATAATATAATCGAAAAATGTCATAAAATGATAAAAACAGATTGGTCTCATCAAAAAATTATAGCTAGCAGCAACCCCAATCTCCATTTTTCTCTTTCACAAAACAGCCACCATCCTCACAAACCCTAGAGATTTACGTACAAACACGATGGAGAAAAACCCTCCCTAAATGTGAAAATCTAAGAACACAAAGTGTTATGTTTTGTCTTAGCAATATTTGTTTAAGGCTTTCTGATGTTGTTTATTGTGTCTCTGCTTTTACTCTGTAAGTTCTAAGGATGTTTTTTCGAAATGCCCTTCCTGCGAAATCTTTTCTAGATTCTTGAGATGAGGGGTCATAATCTTTGGGAATCCGAGATTTGAAACCAAGATAGAATGAATTTAATTAATATATATATATATTTTAAAAAAAATCTTTTATTAAAAGGTTATCGTATGACAAATTTGAGAAATGGTAATGTTTTCTCAATTTCTTGAGGTGAGTATTTGTTCCTCAATTCTAATATGACCTAATTGATGGAATTGTTTCCACTTATTTTATGGGATCATGACTCTAGATATTAGAGAAATGATAAATAAAGTAAGACATTATTTTAAATGTTTTTATTTTAAAAAATAATTTCAATTCAAGATTTAAAATTTGGCAACCGTTGTCTGAACGGGTGTATGTATTTATGGGATGCTAACACCTTCTCCATAGACAAATGACTCCCGAACTCAACTTTAGTTTTCACAAATCATTTTTGTTATTTTTTATTAAAAAATTGTTTACTTAATTTTGGTGTTCGATCACACCGTAAAAAAGATTGGTGGCGACTCGTATTTCTTTTTAAGTTAAATTAACCCTTTTTAAGGATGTTGGTCGCACCGCATAGGTACGTGAAGACACGTGAAGACAGACATCATATTTGATCAATTTTCATTCCTTTCCGATATTGGTGCCATCCAATATTACCTTAGGAATATCACTGTTTTTTCACCATATATTTGAAATGGAGATATTCAACCTCAAATTTTAAAGTTTTTTTCTTTAAAAGAAATTCAAATCTTGAAATTGATATACAAGTATATGCAAACAAACACAGCTTTTGACCTAAAGCTCATATCAATTACGCTAAGCTTGCTTTAGCTCAATTAACTCTATATATTCTTCAAAATCAAAATTACACAAACACCTAATCTATATAGAAGTGATTGTTACTCAAACAATCCGCATGAATGAATCCATCGACATTAAATAATAACTAATTGCATTAATAATGACTGCTTCCTTTTCAAAAAAAAAAAAACCCCAAACGTTCCCAAATTTAATATTTTCCCCCTTAATCAAACCCTCTTAGTCCCCATTTTCTCCCACCAACCAAAATTACACACCCAATTCAACCTTCTCTGAATCTTTTCACGCCTAAGTTGAAACTGTGGAGTACTCATTGAATGCATCTACGATGAAGCTAGCACTTGTATTTCTAGTCTGCATAGTCATTTTAATATCACCTGCGATGGCACACGCAGTGGCGGCACCACCTGATTCAACCACATTAGAAGATTTCTCATTGTTGGGTTGCACATCATTTACTTCTGAAGCGACAGAAATGTGTGATTGATGTGATGAAGAACGCAGTTGCTCCTCTTCGGTCATGTTGCAAAACCATTTCTAAGCTCAGCAACTATTTCCTCGAATTTCTCAAAAGGCGTTTTGTCTACTGACATGATTTTGATCAAGGGCATTTGTGTTTTGTGGGGTGTTTGATCAATTTCTTAGACTAAAGGTTGTTTGTGTTGTTTGACCATCCATTTGAATGAGAACTAGCATTTTCCTAGTGTTTGTCAAAGGCCAGTTAATTTTGTACTTAGAACACTCCTCCTACTTCTAAACCAACAAGTGTGACCCATGGAAAATTATCTTACAAAAGTTAATTAAATTACAAATTTGGCTTTGATTATAGTCTCAATTTGGTTCCGGTAATTTTAATATTTTTGATTTGATCTTTATAGTTTGTGCCTATAGTTTTGAGACTTTTCCAACACAACAATTTAGGGTTGGGATTCAAAACTTTGGCCTGAGGTACGTCATGTTGGCATAATTGTCTTGATTTGCTTCCTATGATATGTATTTTAATTTAGTGCTAATGATTCTTTCATGCATTGTTAATTTAATTTAGTAGTCAAAGTGAGCTTAATTTAGTGGTATTAGCCTGCACACTGTCCCTCAAAGTTAAAAGTCACACAAGATTTGAATTCAAAAAAAAAAAATTATTGTCTCAATTTTATGACAACCTTTGTAAAGGTATTAATAAAATGTTCATAAAAAAAATTATAAAAACAAAGACTCAAAGAAGTTATATTTAAATTGATAAATAAACATTTATGCTTGTTAAAGAAGTATTGTTTATTATTTATGTTATATTTTTTTTTGGTTTAAATACTACTTTAATCGATGTATTTTTGGTTTTGATTCATTTTGGAAGAGAATTGAGTAAAAGACTCATTCTAAAGGTCCAAAATGATTTTTGCCCCACTTTTTAAAACTTGAATTTTGACCTTTTGCTTACTGCATCGTCAAATAATTTTACAATATTCCCCATCTCTATTTTTCTCTCTTCCTCCTTCCTTGATTTCATTTTCTTTTTTTAATCTTTCCTTCCTACCTCTCTCTTCTCTAACGTGACCAACTTCGACGGACCACGCACCAGCTCTAGTGAGTTCACACAAGTAGCTCCAACCATCTTCTTCTTCACTCTCTCTATTTAGTTTGCGTTGCAGAACAAGAACATGAGAGAAAGGGAGAGATGAGAGTGACCAGTGAGAGGAAAGGGAGCGAGAGAGCGATAAAGCCCATTTTGTGTGCATAAAGTCTCTTTTTGGTAATTTCATATGAATTTGATGTTAGTAAAGGATAAAAAAAACTTCATTTTCAGAAAGTGAAACAAATCTCATTTTTCTCCAAAATTCGGTTCATCCATCTCATGAACCCTTATTTTGGCCCATATATATTCAACTTTTGTTCATTTTGACCATTGTACTTTTAAAATATTTGTTATGGTCCTCATTCTTTCAAAAGTGACCATCTTCATCCCATCATTTTCTTTTTTATTTATATGTTTTTCATTTTTTTATGATATAGTGAAAACCTCAATTTGCCCATCATGTCAAGATTGAATCTCAGCCTCATCAACGGGCCTGAAGCCCAAAGGTCGGCCGAAGCGCAATCCAGGGTCGATTCAAGCTTGGCCTAAAGTCAACGTTTGACCGGCCCAACCCAATCCAACCCAAACAATGTCTTAGGCTCTTGGGCTCAGGCTTGAGTCGAGTTTGGGCCTTCACTTTGTAGGGTTGAGCTAGACCAACCCGACCTAATGATGCGGGTGAGTTGAATCTATTAAAATGTGAAAATGTCGCTCGAAACGTCAGACCAATCTAAGTCATCATGCTTATAATCTACCTAATAGGACTCTTACTTTATTACTTACTTTTTAAAAAATGTTTTTATAAATTGGGCCAAAAATTGAAACTTAAAAGATTTTAACTAATTTATAAAAATATTATAAAGCTAGCAAAATAAGGAATGAAAATAAGATTGATAAAATTGGAAGTAGGTTAGACTAGTTGATTCTATTAGTCCATTTCAAGTAACCATATCCAAAAGAACCAACATTTTCTTTGGCATGCAAAAAAAAAAAAAAACGATACAAAATTATTCAACTCATACCAAAAAAGCAAATGGGAAAAATGATATTTAATGGATTTAGTTTCTATTACTACGTATGATCATGGAGATACCAAATTTCTAATAACTTTCCTTGTAAACTATTAAACCACCTTAACCTTTTTTTATTAATCATTTTATTTTCTCTCTTTTATAATTTTACTACATATAATCCTTATATAATATTAAACTTTTTTTGTTTATTTAGTTAAATTTTAAATTATTAACGATTAATTCATTAAAATAAAATATTTTAAGTCATTTTTAGTTGATATAAAAATATTTTAGTTACTAATTATTTACTTTACTTAACTAAATAATTCAAATAAAGTTCATTGTTTTTAAATATCATAACAATAAAATTAAAAAAAAAAAAGTTTAAATTAGCTTATCCTACAATTGTTAAACTTAAAAAAAAAAACCTTATCCTTTTTAACTTTGAATTAGCTTCTACATTCATGTTGGAGATCTATAACGCATCAAATCACTTTGAAATTACACTTTGGTTTTATAAGTATGAGAAACATCATTCAACAACATATATATGAGGGTTGATAAGATTTGAAACTCTGACTTGATCTTAATTGTGATTATGCATTAGCCATTAAACTACGTTCAGGTTAGCATCTTAAAAAAGCATATCTACATCAACAAGAATTGTAGTTTTCTATGACCAACCAAGTTGCCAAAACCCCAAGTACTCTATGTCCTCTCCTATATAAGAACCTCCACAATTCACTTTTCTCTCCTACAAACCAAAAACAAGGCTTCTTTCATTCTCTAGAATCTAGATCACTATACTCATTTTTCTACAAACAATGGAGACAAAGTCTACGAGCGAATCCACGATAAGGTTAGCACTTGTATTCCTTGTCTGCATATTCATTTTAGCACCATCAGTGACGGCCTGCACGATGGCAGCAGCACCAAGTCCATTAGTTTGAGGATCTCTCCTTGTCAAATTGCACACCCTTTATTTTAGAGGCGACAATGTGTGTGGTAGATGTGATCAAGCTTCCAAATGGTCCTCATCCTTCTTGTTGCAAAGCTATTTCTGAGCTTAACGATTGCTTGCCAGAAATTTATAAACATATTCCTAGCATAGATGTGATTAAGAAATTTTGTGGACAGTGAGACATTTTCGTCTTCTAGAATAAAATGTTCTCTAGACTAATTGAACTATGATGAATAACAAAGTTATATGGTTTGTTTTCCTACAGTAGTATGTTATTGTTATAAATTTATGGTGGAGAGTCAATGTTGTTGTGGAGGAATTATATTTCCTTTGAATCAGAACAAACATTTCTCATCATTTGTTGATCTATAGTCATTTAAACAATGACATTTTACACACAAACACAAAAAAAAAAAAAAAAAAAAAAAGAAAAGAAAAAAAAAAAAGAAATCCATCTTTCCATTTAAATGTGAAAAATTTTCTTTCTAATAGAAAAAAAATTATTATTTCTTATGTCACCATTGACCTAAAAGTTTAAGCTGATGGGTAAAGACAAATTTATTATTATATCACAAACATTATTATTATTGTTGTTACTACTACTACTACTTTTCAATTTTAAGCACATGGATATAGAGAAGATAATGTATTACATCACCTCATTTCAAATCTCAACTTTAAGTATTATATAGGACAATAAATATATATAAATATATATATATATATATATATATAAAAGATAAATGAAGTCAACAAGTAAAGAAAGTGTGAAAGAATAAACAACAAAAATTGACACAAAGATTTACATAGTTTATTAATAGTGTTTTCTCGTATCAGGTACACAAGTTCCACGTGGTCAATAGGAAGGTGTTTGGATGGGGATGAACTCGTGTACTTGGTCCACGTTTTCCTTTAAGAATCATGGACTGGGTCCACGATTTCAACACATATTTTTGAAATTAGTTTACCTTCCAACCTAGTTTTGAAATATTGTTACCTTTTATGTTATTTTCAGAATATGTTTCCACACTACCCTATTTTTGCCTTTTTTTTTTTTAAAAAAAAAACATTATTTGTGAAATTCCTCCCAATATATATATCTTGTATTTTTATCATTTGGACGATAATATCCTCGTACTTTCATCTAATACATAAACCACCATTCACACACATTGAGAGACCATTATTATAATCCCACTAAACAATAATCCACCCCCCACAATTAAAAACCCACCAAACCTGAAGAATGATAGACTCTTAATCCTAACAACAACACAATGGGCCAATTTATTTTGATCACGAAGAATATGAGAAAAAGCAACCACACCAAGCTTGCCGCCTCTTTCATTGACCTCACCAATAAAGAAAGATACTTCAAAAATATTGACTGCTTTGCCATTCAATAACTTGACAACCTCCTACCAATCAGATTCAACAAAGATATTTGAGATGAAAAGAGATGAAATACTTTCCAGCCCAGAGCAAATTGCCAGCGCTTCAAGAACCTTGACTTCCTTACAATGGGGGATAAACTTCAAACCAGCAAGCCGAACCTGCCCAAGATGATCTCGCAAAACCCATCCTAGCCTGCCTGTATTGGGAACAGAGCATCATGCAACATCACCAGTGTTCAACTTCCAACATGAAACAGTAGGAGGTTTCCACCCAATCATCAAGGAGGTGCTGCCAAAAAAAGACATCTTCTTGCCTTTGTACTCTAAATCAACACCAACTTCTCGAGTCTGGTTCACAAATTTTCCAATCACATCGCAAATAGACACAGAGTTAGCCGGTTGACTATGGAACAACATTTATGATTAAGAGTTCCAGAGTCAACCGGCTAACTCTGAGGAAAATTTGTGAACCGGACTCGAGAGTTGGTGTTGATTTAGAGTACAAGACAAGAAGATGTCTTTTTCTGGCGGTACCTCCTTGATGATTGGGTGGAAACCTCCTACTGTTTCATGCTCTATGGGATGATAGGTCGCGTTGGAGTTATTGTGATTTATGGTATTGGATTTTTGAGAATGTTGTTCCTTCGGAACTGGACAAGGTCGTGATCTTTTCTTGGCAAATTTAGCCCAAATCTCCTTAGAAAAAATGCATTTCCACATAAGGTGTATTGATGATTCCACATGCTTCCTACAAAACAAACACAAAAGATTAGAGTGGACCTCCTTCTTAGCCAGATTAATTTTATTTGATAAAATATCATTAATAATTCGCCAGCAACAAATTTTTGCCTTTGGAGGGACTTTAATCTTTCACACAGCTTGCCACAAAGACTTAGTCACATCCCTATTGGACGAGCATGTGGAATGTGGAATCTTGTAGTCTTGATTCCACATGCTTCCTGAGTGGTTTGTGTTGGGTTCGATTTGAGATGTAAGCTACATAGTTGGGTTCGATTTGAGATGTAATCTTGTAGCTGTTGTTTTTGTTTTGTATTGTTCCTTCTTACAAAAAAATAAATAAATAAAATAAAAGATGGAACCCACCCTCCCCCAAATTGTTGTGTTAAGAAAAATATATGTATCAAGACTATGCACAAACTATAAAGGTCAAAATATAAGTTTGTAATTTATTTTTTATTATTATTTTTTTGTAAAATAATTTTCCATGGGTGACCTTTGTTGGTTTAGAAGCATGGAGGAGTGTTGAAAGTACAAAATTAAATGGCCTCAGGAAAGTGGTAGTTCTCATACAAATGGATCAACCCACACTTTTGCTCTCTAACAAAATCCACTCTTCCTCAAACTTAATAATTAAATAGTTTCAAAGTAGGAAAAAAATGATAATATGTTTCTTATTCATCCTAATCCAATGAACTCAAACAACCTTTAACCTAAGAAATTGATCAAACACCCCACAAAGCACAAATGCCCTTAATTAAAATCATGTCAGCAGATGGAATGTCTTTGAGAAACTCCGAGTAACAATCGTTAAGCTTAGAAATGGCTTTGCAACATGATGGATGAGGAGCAATAGCGTTCTTTATCACATCAATCACACATCTTGTCGCCTCGAAAATAAAAGATGTGCAGCCCAACAATGAGAAATCTTCTAATGTGGTCGAATCAGGCGACGTGGGGGTGATGCTAAAATGACTATGTAGACTAAGAATACAAGTGGTAACTTCATTGTAGATGCATTAAATTACGCCATGGTTTCAATTTGGGTGTGAAAAAGGTTCAAGAAGGATTGAATTAGGTGTGTGTTTGTTTTTGTGGGTTAAGGGAGTAGCTGTGTTTGGTTGGTGGGAGAAAATTGGAGACTAAGGAAGGTTAGGGGAAGATATTAAATTTGGAAACATTTGGGGTCATTATTGCAATTGAAAACTGCAATTATATTGTTTGGGTAACCATTTTTTGGTAAAGGAAACAGTCATTATTAATGTTGATGGATTCATTCACTTATTGTTGAAGTAACAGTCCCTTTGAATTTAAAAAAAAAAATTCAAGTTTAATTTTTAAGAAGTTATGGATTTAATTATGCTGTAAACTCATCCTATCAGAGTGTTAGATATTTACAATGAGAGAAAGAAAAGTGAAACATTCTTCAAAATTGAAACATAAAAAATAGATTTAATTATGTAGGTTAAACTCATGGTTAGAAACTTCAAATTAGATAAAAACCACAAAATTAAATGATGTTCTACCAACAAATTTAATATATATGAAAGTTAAATTTGTAGTTTGTTCAATTTAAATGAATTATTCTATTGAAATTTTTTAAATAATAAAAAAATTATTAAAAATAATTACAACAAAATTTACTTTTTATCTATGATAGACCGTAATAGACTCAGATGACATCTTTCACTTTACCAAATAGACATCGATGGTTTATCATGAAATTTTGATATATTTATAAATAGTTTGATATTTTTTCTATTTATAACCATTTTTTTTTTTTTTTTTGTTTCTCTTCCTTTTCCCTTTTATTTATCAACTATTTCCTTTCCTTTTCAATGTTAAGATTTTGCTAATTATATTGAACAGAATGAATATTTTTTAAAATTAAAATTGAGCATAAAATTTAGTGATTTGAATATTCAACCCTTTGATAAATGTTTCCCCCAGGAAAAGATTAATTTGATAAATGTCTCATACTAATATAAATGGACTAAGTTTCATTTTAGTGTTTTTTTTTCCAAGTACAAGAAGTTGATCTTGGGAATTTAAAACTCTAACATAACATGAAGGGACTGCCATTTATGCTACGGTAAATATATTTAATTTATCATTAATTTTTTATAAGAAAATTACGAGATTGACTATATAGTTATTGAATTGACATTAATGACACATATAATTTGACTTGCTACACAACTCCAATCCTTGTTCATAACCGATAACCGTTGCAATACACTCTTCCATGAATAATGAGTGTCATTCTTGGTTCTAAAATCTATCATATAATATATAATATCAATGTTTGAGTATGTGTAAAGTTTTCGATTAGAGTCACAAATTTCCCTTTCGAATTTTTAGGAAAAAGTTATTTTCTCATCCAACGGGAAATATAGTTTTATTTAAAAAAACAACCAACTTCCTCGTATAATCTAGCTAAATACTTCGAAAACAAAGACATTAAAAAAAAAAAAAAACATCACTGATCCATGGATAACTTTCTTATTCATCTTCATCAAATTAAGTCAAACAACTTTTAGTTTAAAAAATAGAAACTCCCCACAGAGCACAAACACTCTTAACCAAAATCATATCGCCAGAGGGAATGTCTTTGAGAAACTCGGAGGAACACTCATAGAGTTTAGAAATAGCTTCGCAACAAGAAGGATGAGGAGCAACTACATTCTTGAGCACATCAATCACACATTTTGTCGCCATAGGAACAAATGATATGCAATCCTTTGTTACCAACGGATTAGGCGCCGGTGCTGCCACAGTTCCTGGATGAGCCGTTACTAATGATGCTAAAATGACAATGCAGAGTAGGAGTACAAGTGGTAACTTGGTGGGTGATGCTGCCATTGTTGGTGCTAAATTGAGTATGAAGGTTAAGAAAGATAAAGATTGAATAAGGTTCTTATAATACTCAAAGGAATAACTTTAAATGGTTTGTGGGAGAAAACTAGGACCAAGTAGTTTAGATATATAGGGAAATCGGAAACGTTTGGTAGCTATAAAAACTACAATTTTTTATGTTAACTTTTGACTTTGGAGTTACTAAAATTTGGATTTTATTTGGAGTAAGTATAGAATCATAATGGTGTACAAGTTACGATGGAGTTTTCTTCTTTTCCTTTTTTATTTTTATGAAAGACATTCATAATCACAATGATGATAATGATCTATATATACTTTGCTCAAAATAACAGCTCAATATATATTTATAGCAAATTATACACCCCCCACCCTTAGGAAACCAACAGTAAACCAATTGAAGAGCTACATCAAAAGAAACAAGAGCCTGAAATCACACAGGGCAAGGAGAAAAAATATGGATAGAAATATGATCCTCCAATGCCTTGAATGCCAAAGAGTGAGCCAAGATATTATTCCATCAACGAACGTGGACAAAGGAGATGTCGCCCAAAACTTGCGCATATGACTTAGCCTCATGGATAAAAAAGGATACTTCAGAAAGACCCTTAGAATTGCTAGATAACAAGGTAACAACATCCAAAGAATCAGACTCCACAATAATAGGACGGATGTTCAGAGAAATAATGGAAGAGACCTTCACAAATAGCCTTGGCTTCAAGGATCTTGGCTTCGTTTCATCTTTTGATAGACTTGAGGCAAGCAAGATGAACCCGACCTAAATGGTAACGAACCACCCAGACAAGGCCACTACAACTTTACAAGAACTTCCATTGGTCCCGCATTGGTGGATATCAACCAGCAAGGTGAGGAACATGAGAAGTGATAGCACCCAAAAGGTGCTATTTTCCTAAGCTTAACTCGAGATCGTTGTGCTATTTAATATGTTAAATATCTTATTTTATAGATTTCAGTCAATTTGGAGGTAGAGTCAAGTGTTAGGGAGAAAGCAGAGCTAAAACGGATCAATTTGGAGCTCTAAAGAAGCAATTAGGCGAAAGAGGCAGTAACTACAAAACTACAACTGAGGCAGAGTGCTTAGGCACTTGGCTGATGCTAAAACCAATAGGCAACAATTTTTTATAGCGTCGTGGCGCTATCGCGCAGATATAAAATATGCCTTCGGTTTTTAGGTCATATTTTTTTATCTGGGTGGTCGTTTTGGGTGAATGACCACTCGTTTTCTTTGTTTTTTCCACCCTCTATCCATATACAACATTAATTTTTAGGTTTTCTTTCATCTTCTACTCGTAATCAAGCAAAAACGATGTTGGGTTCTATACTTTCTACCTCCATGGGAAGGTAAGATCTAAAGTTTTCTAGTTTATGGGATTTTGGAGGAACCCATTATATTTTTTGGAGTATTTTGATATTATATGATTGAGATTTCTTGTTTACGAGTTTTACTTTGGATTTATTGATTATGAATGACATTTTTCTTGCTATTGATTAACAACCAATGTGTGATTGTGCAATTCGTTGAGCTTGTTGAACTAACCACGCTTGCGAAACAAACTTTCTCGGCCAGGGCACAATAGTCCCAGGAGCCTGTAGCTGAAGTCAACTATGCTAGCAACTAGCAAGGCGGACGGACATATAACAATAACCATTAGGGAAGCTAATAGAGGCTAGAGGAAAATATCTCTCACAAAGAAGAGGCGTCGTGAACCTCCTTCTAGCTATCAAATGAAATTTATAACTCCAAACGCACTATTATTACCACAAAACTAAAAATAATGGTAAGCACGGGTCGATCCACAAGGAGCTTGTGACTTGTCACAATCAATTTTCGAATCCTTTTAGGTTTGGGGAGGGGGTGATCATGGGAAATCAAAAGTGCGAAAGTAAAATTAATCAAAGAAATTGATGCAAGCTAGCTTAAAGAAATCGAATGAATGGTAGAGGAATGAAATGAAATGAATATTTGGGGATAGCAACGGATTTGGCTTAATCTCTATCATTGAATACTAAATATCAAAACAAATTACCAATGAATCATAATTAAATGACATGAAATGTCACTAGATGCTCCAAATTATCAAACTAAACAAACATAATTTGGACTAAACTCGATTCAATTATTTAGGACGATAGCGCTTTCAATAACAAATCGAATTTGCATTAAAATGGAGTTTAATTATGTCAAATGAGAGGTTGGAAAGCCTAGACTAACATTCGATTATAGATTGGATTCAATTAATTCATATAGATTCAATCAATGGAAAAGTTCTCAATCAAAATCTGGACGTTTTCTAAAAATAATGTCATTTTAATAAATAATGACAAAAATAAATTATTAAAATTGTGGATAGGGTCCATAATTTCACATGGCATGCAAATCGTGGACTTGATCCACGATTTGCCCACATCTCCGATCAACGTTGACACCTGGGTTCTCTTCTTCTTCTTTTTTTTTTCTTTTTTCTCTTCTTCGTGACTCCCTCTCTGTCCTTTCTTATTTCTTCTTCTTCTCCTGCATCTTCTTCTTCTCCGACTCTTCTTCTTCTTCTTCTTCTTCTACACGAATAGTCTAGACTCCGACGCATCCAACTCTGGTGAGCGAGAGCGAGAGCGAGGGTGAGAGAGAGCGATAGAGATAAGATCGATTGTGAGTGAAGAAAGGAGCAGAAGAGCGAGAGCAAGAGAGATAAGACTAATTGTGAGCGAGACGAGAGCGAGACTGAGAGCAAGAGAGAGAGCGAGAGAGATAAGACTGATTGTGAGTGAGGAAAGGAAGCGAGACAAAAGCGAGACCGAGAACGAGAGAGAGTGAGAGAAATAAGACTGATTGTGAGTGAGGAAAGATAGCGAGATCGAGAGTGAAAGAGATAAGACTGATTGTGAATGAGAAAAGAAAGTGAGACGAGAGCGAGAGAGAGAACAAGAGTGAGCGAGAGTGAAAGAGAGAGCGAGAGAGATTCGTCTTGCCTCACTCACAATCAGTCTTATCTCTCTCGCTCTCTATCACTCTCACTCTCGCTCCTTTCCTCACACTTGGTCTTATCTCTCTCACTTTCACTCACTGGAGTTGGTTGCATCGGAATTTAAACTATTCATATCGGAGATGAAGAAGAAGAGTCGGAGAAGAAGAAGATGCAGGAGAAAAAGAAAATAAAAAAAAAAAAAAAAAAGAAAGGGATAGATAGTGAGTCATGAAGAAGAGAAAAAAGAAAAAAAGAAGAAAAAAAGAAAGAAGAAAACCTAGTTGTCAACGTCGATTGAAGATGTGGGAAAATTATGGACCGAGTCCATGATTTGCATGCCATGTGGTGTGTATATCGTGGATCGGGTCTATGATTTACATGCCATGTGGAAATGTGGACCCCGTCCACGATTTCACTACCCTATTTTTGTCAATATTTTCAACCCAATCCTACTTTTGTCATTATTTATTAAAATAACATTATTTTTAGAAAACGTCCTCAAAATCTTTACCAAATTAATCGTGCAACTTAATTTGTAATTGTGCTCAGCGCCAAAAAATTTTGTGATTAGAGGAGAAACTATCTAGAGACGTCAATTCCATTAAGCAACTTCAATATAGATTAAATTGAAAATCAAATCCATTCAAGGTAATCAATCTCATACAATTCAAACAAAATCTCAAGAAATTAAGCCTAAAATTCTACCCTAAGCACACTTACCTTAACCGATCATCCTCATTAAGAAAAATCTACAAGTCATGGAGGAATTAGAAATGGAAATGAAGATTCGCAGCGAAAATGGTCTAAAATGGTGGCTGGAGGTTGGGTGCTCGCTGAAAATAACCTAAAAATAACGAAAATATAGAAAACACCAGATGTCACTGCGCTCTTCAGCACTGTTGATATGCTCTTCAGCAGCGTTGCTACGCTTGGCAAAGAAGTCTAGCGTTGGTCTCGAGCGTAGTGACGTTTAGTGTTGCACTGCGAAGCACGCGTACATTTCGTTTTCTGTCAAACTTCGGAGCGTCGCGACGCTGTTGCCATTTTAGTTCTTGGGTCTTCAGCATAAAGCTCAGCGCAGCTATGCTTCCTAGGGGCATTTTGGTCATTTTGACGCCCTTTCTTGGTTTATGCTTTTGGAGTTTCGTTTTGACCCGTTTTTGCACCAAATCGACCCTGATGGTCCGTCTCACTAGTTTAATGCTCATAGCCTGCAAATTCAGAAAATAAAATGATAAAATGATAGAACGAGCCCAAATAAAGCCGGGAGAGATAACTCTTTTTAGGAGCTATCAGAAGTCAAGTATAGAGTAGCTCTGGGATACTACTAGAGGATATGGTCAAAAGCATGGCAGAATCTACCATGCAGATCAAATAAAGCCAAGTGTTGTTCCCGTAGACCAGCACTTTCTCACACCATGGTGCTCCGATCATAAACAAGCAAGGATCTCCGTCAGCGTTGCGACGTTGTACCCTACACCACGAAGCCATCACGATTTTATAAAAGATTTCTTTAGCCATCTAGGCTTATTCCTTATGCCATTCTAGTCGACCCTCATACGATTTCTCTCAATTTTCTTCTCCCTTTTGGTCAGTTTATGTATCGGAACCCTCCTCCATTGATCAATATGTCGATCATGGGCTAATATACTCATTCTAACTTAAGCGTATACTAATTTCCCCTCTGTATTATGAACTTGTGAGATTTTAGATCAAATTTTATAATTCTAATTATTTTTCTTCGATCGTCTGCTTTTATATGAATCTTGGTTATGTAATTTCACAGACTAATTGTAATCGTTGCTAGAGATTAGTTGTGATAAGTAATCCAAAAGGATAGCAATAGGTTAGTTAGACTTGTAATTTGTTGCATAAAACGAAAACCATTGATCTATCAACCTAGGGGAGAATTAATTCAAATGTTTAATTAAGTGTGTTGATCAAATAATTGACTTAGCAAGTTCCTTAATCTTAATGCAATTAGCTAGATTTGTAGAATGAGTTTATCTATTAATGTGGTTAATTCGATCATTTGGACCCTATCCTATTATTTCTAGGTTAGGTGTCTAAGATAGACAATTTAGGGATAATTAGATAAATCAATGATCAAATTACAATTAGGGAATAGCTCGAAAGCCTAGGCTAGGTTTTTAATTATTCGAATTTAATTTATGTGTAATTCTTTGCAATTCAAATTCTTGCATTTAACAAAATTTCTTCAACACCCCCTTTAGTTACTTTTCGAAGGTTACCTGTGTTCGACCCGGTCTTGCCACTACTACGGTTTGGTGAGTACGGAAAATTATTTAAAGCACAATTGGGCCACAAATTTTGCTTTCCACCCACTTGAGATATTAGGCGAGGGTGTGATCTCCGCCGAGAACAAGCTCGTCGACACCGATTTCTTCAACTCCTTGGAGAACAATTTCGATGACTCTGACATCAATTGAGATTCTTTTGGGAGGTTTCGTTCAAAAGAAGTAGGTAATTTCCCAATTCTATGTTTTTGCTTCTTTTGATGAAACAAAGATGATAGATGCTACCATGCCCTACTTTGTTTTAGCGTTTAGGGATTTCACTGCTCTGTTTGCTTGGTGATAAATTGAATACTTTAGACATCCTTTACTTTATGAAGTACTTGATTGGTCGTCCCATATTTTCTTTTGCCTCTCAAGCATGATGGTTGTTAACCTTGTAATCTTTGTCATTAGTTGCAAGGAAAACTAAGGGGAATGTGTTTATATGTAGCAGAAAATGTGTACTTTGTTATAATGTTTAGGCCATATTTGAAAAATCAATTTTGTCATGTCATATTGAAAATAATAATTCAAACCAATGTAATGTTTGATTTGACTTTCATACCATCAAAATTGATTTTAAATGATGAAAAACATGTTTTGAAGTGATTTTTAATCTGACATAAGTGATTTTAACTATTTCATAATTACTTTCAAATATGTTTAAAAAAATATTAAGTTTACTCCATTTGGGTTTTGAGGAGGACCATAGGTTAGACATAATGTCCTTGAAGTGTAACTGCGGTTGGAAGAACTTGCCCGCTCGCTACTATGTTAGATAAAAAACGTGGAGGACAAATATGAGAATGAGAGATATATTTTCCATTCAACTAAGCATGCCTTTATATAGGCTTACAATCATAACCATAGGAATGCCAATGGTTTAAAGTTATAAAGGTTATCAAATGCTCATAACTCACATGATTCCTATAACTCAAGAGTCACTATTGGTTACAAAAAACTAAAAGACACAAAACCCAAAAATCGCACTAAATGCCACAAATAAAGTTCAATAATGACAAACCTTTCCTTTTTTTCAACACCCCCCCTTAAACTTGATTTGTTACACCAAGTAAAGTTCTCATTTTGATAAAAGTCTCCAACTTGAGGGGCTTTGTGAAAATGTCCGCAGCTTGGTCTTGTGACTTGATATATTTGAGTTCCACTTCTTTCTTCGTAATGCAATCCCGAATGAAGTGAAATCAGGTATCAATGTGCTTGCTCCTCTCATGAAATACTTGATTTTTGGCTAAGCCAATGTCTGATTTGTTGTCAACAAAAATTTCCATTGGACCTTCCATTTGAAACTTCAACTCCTTCACTAAGTTTCTTAGCCAAATTGCATGACATACACATAAAGTTGCTGTGACGTACTCTGCCTCACATGTTGATAATGTGACTATGGGTTGCTTTTTTGACATCCATGTGAATGCTGTTTCACCAATAAAAAACACAAACCCCATAGTACTCTTTCAATCATCCAAATCACCACTCCAATCACTATCACAATAACCAACAATATCAAAATTGCTAGAAGAGACATAGGAAAGACCATACCCAATCGTCCCTTTGATGTAACGAAGTATCCTTTTTGCCATTTTGTAATGTGTTGTTGTCGGTTCCTCCATGAATCGACTAATAATTCCAACCAAATAAAGAATATCCGGTCTTGTACATGTCAAGTATCTCAAACTTCCAACCAAGCTTTTGAAATATGTAGAATTTATCTCTCCTCTATCTTGCTTGGTGATTTTGACTCCACATTCCATCAGTGTTCTAACTATATTAGCATGATTCATATTGAACTTTTTGAGCACTTTTTTAGCAAAGCCCTTTTGGGATATAAAAATCTCATATACACCTTGTTTGACCTCGATCCCAAGATAGTAACTCATGAGACCAATGTCTGTCATTTCAAACTCTTTTGCCATCTCTCTTTTGAACTCATCAAACATGCTAGGATTGTTTCTAGTAAATACTAAATCATCAACATATAAACAAATGATTAGTATGCTTTTACCTTGCATTTTTATGTAGAGGGCATGCTCATAAGGACACTTCATATACTTCTTCTCTTGAAAGTACTTGTCAATCTTCGAATTCCATGCTCTTGGTGCTTGCTTTAAATCATAAAGTGCCTTCTTCAATCGAAGCACTTTATCTTCTTCACCCTTGACTTCATAACCCAATGGTTGTTCCACATAGACCTCTTCCTCAAGAATTCCATTCAAGAATGTCGATTTGACATCCATTTGATGTATCTTCCAATGATTATGGGCTGCCAAAGCATTAATCAGACGAATAGTTTCAAGGCGAACAACAGGGGCAAATACCTCATCATAGTCGATGTCATGTCGTTGGCTATACCCTTTCACCACTAGTCTCGCCTTGTGCCTCTCAACATCACCATTGGCTTTTCTCTTTGTCTTGCATACCCACTTCACTCTGATCGGCTTGTGCCCTTTTGGAAGCTTGATCAACTCCTATGTGTCATTTTTCTCTATCGCTCGAATTTCTTCATCAATTGCATCCTTCCATTTCTTGTTTGCAATGGCTTCTTGCAAACTAATAGGCTAGTAATCACTAAAAAAACAATAGAGAATAATGTCATTTTGATTTTCATTTACCTTATTAAGTCCCCGTAGACTTCGAGTTCCTCTTGGGCCAATTTCGTTTTCCGAAATGCTGGATGAACCTTCAGATGATGATCGATCGGTTGAATGATGTGGCACTGGAATGGGCAAACTTTCACCCATTTCATCCCTGGTCGGCTCATTTTCATTGTCTTCTTCAAAATATGGAAGGAAATCATACTCCTCCTCTTGTAAATTCCAATCCTAAGAGGCTTCCTCATCAAAAACAACATCATGACTAATAATTTCCTTCCCATTCAAAGGATTATAAAGACAATAACCCTTTGAACTTGCATCATAGCCGATGAAGATGAGTTTCTTGCTTCGATCATCGAATTTGGTCCTTTTTTCTTTCGACACATGAGCATATGCAATACTCCCAAACACCTTGAAGTGACCAATCCTTGGCTTTCTTCCGTTCCACGCTTCTTGAGGCGTCTTGTCAAACAAACTTTTGGTTAGTGCTCGATTTGTCAAATAAACCGCACAAGCGACGGCCTCCGCCCAAAATTCCCTCAGCATTTTTTTTGTCTTTAGCATGCTTCTTGCCATGTTCAAGATTGTCCGATTCTTCCTCTCCACCACGCCATTTTGTTGCGGTGTCCTTGGGACTATTAACGGACGTCGGATGCCTTTTTCATCACAAAATTGTTTGAACTCATTTGACGTGAATTCACCACCTCGATCGGTTCTCATGGCCTTGATTGTAAAATTGCTTTCATTCTCCACACGTGGCTTAAATCTCTTGAAAATTTCAAATACTTCTGATTTTTCCTTCAAAAAGTACACCCATGTTTTTCTAGAAAAATCATCAATAAAAAGAAGGAAATATTTACTTTTATCGTGAGACTTTGGTTTGATCATTCCACACACATCGGCATGGATGAGTTCTAAAGGCTTCTTTGCTCTTGTCATAGACTCCTTCAGAAAACTACTTCGATGATGTTTGCCAAGCAAACACCCTTCACATACTTGGTTTGGCTTATGAATGTGTGGTAAACCTCGCACCATTTTCTTCTTCGACAAATCTTCTAGACTTCTAAAATTTAGGTGCCCGAACCATAAATGCCATAGCCAAGAGAGATCTTCATAACACGTCTTCAAGCATTTTGGAACATCATTACATATATTCAAAGAAAACATTCGGTTTTTGGTCATGGAGACTTTAGCAATAAGTCTCTCATGATTATCCCTCAAATAAAACCAATTGTTTTTCATTTGAACTTCAAAACCTTTCTTTAACAATTGTCCTACACTCAATATATTATTTTTTATATTGGGAATGTAATAAACATTTGTGATATATTGATTTTCTCCATTTTTTAACCGAATGAGAATTTTACCTATTTCTTTGATGGCGGCCAAAGAATTGTCTCCAAAAGCAATATTACCTTTCTCCATCTCGTTCAACTCCACAAACATCTCGCGTTTTCCACACATGTGATTCGAGGCTCCTGTGTCAAGATACCACATACTATCTTGACTCTCTTCTTCTCCCTTTGAAACCATAAATAAGGTTCCATTCTCCTCTGCATAATTGGATTGCCCTTGATGGGCTTTTGATGTGCTAGTGGTTAATCGGTCTTGATGCTTTCGATCAATCGACTCTGTTTGAGATGAGTAACACTCATTTGCATAATGTCCATATTTGTTACAATTATAACATTTTACCTGAGATTTATCTCTCCTGGACCTTCCACCACGTCTTCCACGACCTCGACCTCCTCTTCCTCTTAAGGAGTGTTGGCTTCACCTCTTCCACTATGGCCTCGACTACCACGACCTCTTCCACGTCCACGACTATTCTCCTCCTTGATTTTGAGTTGGAGAAGTTGTTCAACGTTCTCTGTTTGCTCCATCCTTCTTTTCTTTTTCTCCTTATAGGCTTGTAACGAGCCTATAAATTGTTCAATTGTTATGTTCTCGAGATCTTGTGTCTCCTCGATCGTCGTGGCGATAATCTCGAACTTTGTATTTAGGCTTCGTAGAATCTTCTCCTTGACACGAAGATCGGTGATTTCTTCACCATTCCGTCTCAATTGGTTGAGGACAGCCATTACTTTTGTGTGATATTCCGCTATCACCTTTGTCTCTTTCATTTGTAAAGATTCAAATTCACCATGTAAGGTTTGCAACCGTACCTTTTTCACACGATCGGCTCCTCTATGAGTCGATTGGAGCTTGTCCCATGCCTCCTTTGACATCTCCACATTGGCGATGGTCTCAAATGTGTCTTCGTCCACTGATTGATACAAGACATAAAGGGCCTTCTTGTCCTTCTTTTTTGTCTCTTTTAACGCATCTCTTTGCACTTGATTGGCTCCAGCTTCTGCATCTTGGAAACCGTTCTCCACAATCTCCCACATGTCTTGTGCTCCTAGTAACGCTTTTATCTTGATGCTCCAATTGTCAAAGTTGAGCTTGGTAAGCATTGGTAGTTGAAGTGAACCTATCCCACCGTTGGCCATTTTTTTCTCAATATTTTCTACTAGCTCTGATACCACTATGTTAGATAAAAAATGTGGAGGACAAATATGAGAATGAGAGAAATATATTTTCCATTCAACTAAGCATGCCTTTATATAGGCTTACAATCATAACCATAGGAATGCCAATGGTTTAAAGTTATAAATGTTATCAAATGCTCATAACTCACATGATTCCTATAACTCAAGAGTCACTATTGGTTACAAAAAACTAAAAGACACAAAACCCAAAAATCACACTAAATGCCACAAATAAAGTTTAATAATGACAAACCTTTCATTTTTTTCAGCATAGTAAAGATGACCTACTTTCTTTTATAGTTCATTTTATAAGTTATATCTTTCTCTAGACTTCTGCTATGACATAATTTAGTGAGGTTTCAAATATCAATGATCCACCAACAATTTTGTTTTCCCAATACTTCTCTTATCCAGTTCATGTAAAATAGTTTGTTGGGAACGTTTGAGGAAGAATGAATATTAATGTAAAGGGGATGAAAGAATAGATTAATTGTAAAGGGTTGAGTGAAAGATTTGAAGAAAAAACGAATGTGGATTGTGAAGAAGATATTTGAGTGTGCCCAAATTGGTTGTAAACATAACTTTGTTGTACAAGACTTCAATTCTCATGATGATTGATAAAGTATTATGGAAGCCTTAAAGGAAGGTTATGCATTAAAGATTGCATGCTAAGTCCTTTTCCAGTTGATAAAGCTATGCTATAAGAGGTAGTCAAAGAGAGGTTAGAGGAACTTTGTAAGATAAATAGTTTTACCTTCTTCAAAGGGCCATGCTTTGTGTTTGTTGTAATTTTTTCTCCTAGATTTTGGTCAAATGAATTAGGTTGTTTATGGTTTCTATTGACTTCTTTGTGCTTATAATTTTTTCTCTTAAACTCAAGTGAAGTGTTTATGAGTTTCATTACTTGTTGAGTTTATTTCTTTTCATAAGTGTAGTCGTTTCTTTTTATTTCTTTACTAAATTCTCATGTACTTAGCTTACATATAATTTTAAGTAAAATATCCTTGAAATTAACTTTTAACTCTCTCTTATTTAGCTGTTGAAAACATTCTCTAACACAACAAAGTTTCTTAAAAGTATGCATATTCTTCATCCTCCTTTGCTTTTTCCTCTCTTAGAAACTTCATTGTAGTTAGAACTAGTAGCTCTCTCATCCTTTTTAAACTATCTCAACCTTGGATTGATTCATGAAAGTTCTAACTTATGTTCCTCATTTTAAACCCTTCATTTTTTATTCATCTCATGTCATGACACCTACAGATGTTAGAGATTATATTACATTGTTTCCTTTTACGGTTAACTGGTGAAACTGTAGGCGAAGTGATGGCAATGACAAATATGCATCAACCAATGAGAAGTTGGTGTTCTTGGAAGTTTTAATTTGAAGTGATGCAGTTGTTTCCATTATCATCAAGAATCTCCGTTATAAAATTGCATTGTTGTCTTGCCGAACAAACTTGGTGGAAAAAAGCAGTGTTTTCATCCTCATCAAACAGTCAAAGTCTTTTGTATCGTTGAGCCCAATATTGAGCTTCTCTAGTAGCCTCGTTGCATGGATCAATTTTTAGGGAGGTCCTATGGGCACTATCAATATCACTAAGACTTTGTTGGCTTTCCAACTTATCAATCTTCTTAATTTCCTGAATCCAAGAATTCTTTTCTTCTTCAGTCACCTTTTTCTATCTAGATTGCCAACTTTTGATGCGGTTGGCGAGTTGTTTGAGCCTTCGGTTGAAAGAATATCCAAGGAAGCCAACTTGGCTAGTAGAATCCTACCACCCCTTTACATTCTTGTTGATACTATGTAGTTCCAAGTTAATATTGTTAAAATGGAAAGGAGTGGGGACCTAATTCAGATGTGAGTCCTCAAGGACAAGGTGAAAATGGTCTGAAGTGACTCTTTCCAAAGTTCTGGAGAAATGAGTGGAAAATCTATCTTCCCACTAAGTAGTGCAAAGAAAGTGATCCAGTCTTGATAGAATGGTTTGAGTTCTTAGATTAGACCAGGTGAATCTGTCATTGGTTATTGGGGGCTCTATAAGACCAATTTGGTTTATGATTGAGTTGAACTTCTTCATGTTGTGTTTTGCTAGATTATGAACAGAGGTTTTGCTCTCCCATCTAACGACGTTGAAATCTCCTCCAATTAACTAGTTGGGGAAGCAAGTGTTTTTTAGGTTGGATATAGCACTCATGAATATGTTTCTTTCTCTTCTTTTTGTAGGCCCATAAACAATCGTCAGCCACTAGCTGAAACCAGCAGACATTAGTCTTTCTTAATATAGTTAGTCACCGAATGTCGAAGATCATCCCACATAAGGATGATACCACCAGATCTGCCATTGGCTTTAAAGAATATCCAATTGATACTAATAGAGCTCCAAATTGATTTAATGATTTTTTTTAAACATTTTGTAATTTAGTTTCAATGAGAAGAACGAAGTCGGGACAATAACCAGAAATAGCATTTTTTATTAAGGCTCTTTTGGAGGGAGAGTCTAACCCTCTTGCATTCCATGTTAGAATCCTCATGAAGGATCAAAGTACCCTAAATGTAAGTTGTCTGAGTTCCCTCTTTTATTAACATCTTTCTCATTGATTTCGGCTTCTCTTGCTTCGAGTTCATTTGCTGGTGTTAATTTGAGATTGTTGTTTCTGAGCCAAACGATGAGATCTTTCTTGAAGGCTTCTTGGGAGGTCAATGCTTCTTCTTTTTTGAAATTCCTGTTGGCAAGGCTTTCCTTTAGTATGTTTGATTGAGTAGGAGATGGGATCATGTTGGAGAAAGTGTGGATATCTGGGCTTGAAACTAATGTATCCAAGATCGGTAAAAGAGGGCCCAAGTCTACTGTCAGCATTATCTCTTGTTCATTTGATTCATTGGTGATCAATTTTTCTGTTTGGGTTGTAGTATTTGCCATCAACCGATTTGGGCTTTTGACCCAATATATCATCTTTGTTTCCTTCTTCTTCTGTTGGACTTTGGCTTCTATTGGGCTTCTAATCTTTAGTGGGCAAGCTGGGGCAAAATCTTGATTATAATAATATGTTTTATTTTGAGGAGAGGGAAAGTAACCTTTCTTTTCGCAATTTGTTTCCCCTTTTCTTTGGATGTCAGGGCTTTCCTATTCCCCAAAACAATCATTCCTTCCTTCTTATCATTACTTCTATCACTGTCAAAATTTGAAAATTTCTTGGTGTTTGTGTCACCGCCGTTCGTGCTTCTTATCTGAGTTTTTCATTGATCGGAGCTGGGTTGTTGTATTTTCAATGGAGGGACTGCTATGTTTTCGATGAAGCAATAATTTTCCATCTCAGGATCGAATTCATCAAAAACCATGGTTGCTTCCCTGGTGAATGTACCATGAATATTGGGGTTTCGTTCAATTATCCATCTTCCTTCTGAAATTGCTACCGATTGGACTAAAAATTGATTTCCTTTATCATTGCTGAACCCTATCATTGCTGGGATAAGTCTAGTGTAGTTGTATCTAATTTTGATTTTGGTTTCAATGATGTTGGTTTTTCCTAGGTTTCCTTTGAACTTCCAGTAGTCATCCGCATGCGTTTTTGATTTGCTTGAATGTGTTCATATTCCAAGTGTGTAAAGGGATTCCTTGAAATTTTGTCCAATCTCCATAGATTGGGATCAATTTTGGTGTTGCATGTATGGATGTCATCCATTGTTTGAATTTAACATAAAAGTGTTCAACTGTCACCTAGCCTTTGTTCTTGCATAGCACTTTGATATGCTCCTTGTCCTTGGAGAAGGCTATAGCTTTCTCAGCATGAAATGGTTTGTACTTCAGCGATGTTGCCATTTGTACTTTCAGCTTGCCGAAAATTTTTTACCAGTTGTCATGGAAGCAACGTCTAATGACGATGAATGCCTGTTCCCAATCGAAATCCTCCTCGGCATCTATCATTGAGATATCATTGTTATAGAATATATCATCTGTTTTCTTCCTTGGACTTGTGTTTGGGGAACCCAGGGGCGAAAGAACTTCCGCATGAGTGCACTTGGGGCTGCCTTCATCTGAGGTTGATATGTATGGGTCTTTTCCTTCTCTTTTGCTGGATGAACCTTTGGAGAAAGTTTTTCTAGTAGCTATTTCAGTCTTGAAAGTGATCATGGATAGGAAAGAAACCCATCTACTTTTGTCGGTGCCTTCGGGGACAAGGATGCAACATTTTTCCTTTGTCATCGACACGGAAAATTTCTGCAATGTTGCCTTTCCAATGTTGCAATCACCTCATACTTACCATTTCTCATTTTCTATTTAAGTAATTATGTTTACTTAATCGTGCATTGGAGTTTAAGATGATCACAATTTAGGGACAATTTATAAGGTTGGTCCAAATCGACCAAATTACAAAGGGTAAGTAAGAATAATGCATGGACAATTAGCATTGGATTACAATACCTTTACGAAAGAGATTAAAGGTTTGAATCTCCATTCATTATGCTAAAAAAATAAGACTATATGCACAAACTATAAAGATAAAATTAATTAAAAGTTTCAAAATATCACTAAAAACCAAAGTGAAACTATGCTCGAACTAAATTTGTAATGGTTTTTTTTTTTTTTTTTTTTGTCCAGAATATTTTCCATGGGTCACCCTTGTTGGTTTACAAATATGGAGGAGTGTTAAAAGTACACATTAAATGGCCTATGACAAACAGTAGGAAAATGGTAGTTCTCATTCAAATGGATCAAGCAACACTTTTGCTCTCTAACAAAATCCACTCTTCCTCAAATTTATAAAATAGTACTAATATAGGAAAAAAAAATGAGAATGTTCTTATTCATTTTGATCCAATTAACTCAAAAAACCTTCAGACTAAAGAAATTGAATCAAACACCCCACAAAGCACAAATGCCTTTAATCAAAATCATGTCAGCAGAGGGAACGTTTTTGAGAAACTCGGAGGAACAATCATTGAGCTTAGAAATAGCTTTGCAACATGACGGATGAGGAGCAACCACATTCTTCATCACATCAATCATACATTTCGTAGCCTCGGAAATAAACGATGTGCAACCCAATAATGAGAAATCCTCTGTTGTGAATGGATCAGGCACTGCCGCTGCAGTGCGTGCCATTGCGGGTAATGCTGAAATGGCTATGCATACTAGGAACACAAGTGCTACCTTCATTGAGGCCATGGTTTCAATTTGGGTGTGAAAATGGTTAAGAGAAGATTATTGAATTATGCTGTGGTTGGTTGGTGGGAGAAAATGGTGGAGTAAGGAGGGTTTGATATAAGGGGGAAATATTAAATTTGGAAACGTTTGGGGTCATTGTGGCAATTAAAAACCGCAATTATATTGTTGGGGTAACTTCTTTTTAGCAAAGAAAACAGTCATTATTAATGCAATTATTATTATTGTTGATGGATTCATTCATGCGGATTGTTGAAAGTAACAGTCACTTTGAATTTACAAAATTGACGTTTAATTCTTTAAGAGATTTGAGGTTTAATTAATCCATTCCACATATATTGTAAAAAAAGAAAAAAAAAATGGAAACTTGATCAAATGTGAAGTCCATGAATATTCTTAAAAGAGTATATAAAAACAAATATATATATATATATTAAAAACAGTATTTAAAAATTTTTTTAGAACTATATTTAAATTACTGACTAGACATTTTACATTTTATAAATGAGTTAAAATGCTAAATTATGTGTATTATATAATATTCACATTATTAGTGACATTTTGATGCCTTTCTACGTTTCACTGATTTTTTTATAATGTAATATAAATGTCAATTTCTCAACATGTCGATGTTGAAATTACGAATATATGAAAGTATTGATGAAATTAAGAACATGTTGATAAAAAGTTTAAGGGTGTTAATAACATAAAATCTTAATAGTTTCACTCCCTCAAATTAATAAATAAATTAAAAATTGTCCTTCACATATTTTTTTTTTTTCCTTTAATAGTGCTCTATTTTAATCCTAAAATATCATACATATTTTTTGGAAAATTATCTTAGTAAAACTGCTGAAAATATTTACAATTAATCGCAAAATACAATGTTCATCTGTGATAGACAGTAAAATTTGACTATATTTGTAAATATTTTGATTTTTTTTGCTATATTTGTAAAGAGCCATATTTTTCTTTTAAAAAATAACAAAAATAACAATTGAGACATAAATTAGTATAATACAGTCCAGGATGACTATTGGATCTATTTAAAATTAGTTATTTTTATATAATTATTTCTCGGATATGAACATAATTTAGGAGTAATTGATCTTGTATTCATCCTTTTGAAGTTCAAATCTCCATATTTATATTTGTTATTTAAAAAAAAAATGAACTCCATATTTATATTTGTTATTTAAAAAAAAATACTCTTTCATTTTTGTATGTGAACTCTATTATCATTAATTTTAATCAATATTATTACGAATATTTGGTTAATTCATCTTAATTAGTTTATGCACATATCCTTGATTAATTAAAATGTAAAATTTTTGAAAATTTACTCTAACACTAGGACACCATTTTATTTATGTCATTTTTCAATCATAATATTCAACACAAAAATATGTTCGATAAATTTATTAAAAAGAATATGCTCAATAAATTTAATATTAAAGAGTTATTCTTTTTTTCGAAACGATTTAAAGAGTTAATTCTTTTTTTTTTTTCCGCTTTCTTTTTTTTTTTTTTTTTTATCAACACTTACTTTTTCTTTTCGATGATATATATTAAAGAGTTATTTATTGTATATATAAATGATAAGATTTTGCTAATATTGACCAAATGAATAGTTTTTAAAAATAAAAAATAAAGGAAATTATTTTAATTGACAAAATTGCTTAAAATATTTACAAATAATAGTAAAATATCACAATCTATCTGTCATAGACAGTAATAGACTACTATCTATATCTATCTCGCAGTCTATCGTAAACAATAAAATTTTGCTATATTTATAAATATTTTTACTTATTTTTCAAAACAACCCTCAAATAAATATGATAAATGTTTCTGGGAAAAACCATTTGTTAGGGCCGGGCTTGGGTAGCCATTGAGCTATGATAAATTAGTTTGAAAATAGTTAATTTTTTGTTATTGAAGTACAATAATTACAATTTTTTAATTCATTAATTTTTTTTATTAAAAATATGACCAAAATGGCGACATAGTTATTGAATTGACATGAATGATAATAAAGTTTCTTCAATCGAATGATAATTTGATGGGTTACTCAGCTCTCGTCCAGTCATCCTTGTTTATAACCAGAAAGGCCAAGAAGGGTTAAAATACACTCTTCTCATGAACAATCAGTGTGATTGTTTGATAGTATATGGGATGAGAGAACTTAACTTTAATTTTGAGGTTAATAGTACAAGCATAATGATATATCATTCTTGTTTATGAAATCTATAATATATATAATATATAACATCAAATTTTGATTATGTGAGAAAAGTTTTCAGAGTCAAAATAGCATTTCAACTTTGTGGAAAAATGTTTATTATTGTCTCATTCAAAGGGAGTATAGTTTTATTCTGAAAGAAAACTAAACTCAGCATATAATCTAGCTATGTGCTTAAAAAGTAAAGATGAAAAAAGAAGAAGAAGAAGAAAGTCATCCATCATCAATTGATAGCTTTCTTATTCATCTTCATTAAATTAATTACTTCAAACAACTTTTAGTCTAAGAAATAGAAACTCTCCACATAGCACAAATACCCTTAATCAAAATCATATCGGTGGAGGGAATGTCTTTGAGAAACTCGGATGAACAATCATAGAGTTTAGAAATGGCTTTGCAACAAGAAGGATGAGGAGCAACCGCCTGTTTAAGCACATCAATCACACACTTCGTCGCCTCGGGAACAAATGATATGAAAGGGAATAAAGAGAAATCCTCAGTTACGAACGAATCAGGAGCTGCTGTTGGCACTGTTTCTGAACGAGCCGTTACCGATGATAGTGCTAAAATGGCAAAGCAAACTAGTAGTACAAGTGGTAACTTGGTGGGTGATGATGCCATTGTTGGTACTAAATTGAGTATGAAAGGTTAAGAGAATGATTGAATAAGGTTAAGGAAAAGCTATGTTTGGTTTGTGGGAGAAAACTAGGGACTTAGGAGGTTAGATATAGGGAAACATATGAACTTTGAAACGTTTGACAGCCATGAAATTCGCAATTCTTTTTATGTTAACTTTGTACTTTTTGGAGTTGCTAAAAATTTGGGCTTAATTTGAAGTATATAGCATCGTAACGTTGGAGTTTTTTTTTTTCTTCTTTTTTTTTTTTTTTTTTTTTTGCTTTTTAATTTTGATAAAGAACATTTATTATCATAATGATGATAATTAATATATATACACATGCACAAAAAAAATCAATAGATATATTTGCCAAAGTATAGTTTTGATTCTTGGGGTCATGAGAAATCTAATACGGCCGGGAAACATATAGTTTTAAGAGATATTTTAGGGTGTATTTGAATTGTCTATTAAAAAAAGTATTTTTGAAGAATACATTTTTTTAAAAATATTTTCTATAAAATGAGTTTAAAATTTAAACACTTACATGTTTGGTTAGGTCATTTTATAAGTGTTTTTCATAAAGAAACACATATATTTTGATTTTTTTTAGAAATAAATATATTTTGAAATTAATCTCGGGTTATCTTGAAAGTATTGAAATTTTTTAGAAACTTGAAATTATTGAAATTAAAACTAAACATTAATTTTATTTTTTGTATTAAATTTTTTTAGACAATTCAATTTTAGAAGCGCAAATATCTTCAAAATGTAAATACATAGGGGCAAAAAATATAATGGATCTCCAACAACAAAACATAAGTAATAATAACTTTTCCTAGACAATATAATATCAACTAGACATAAGAAAGTTGTGCAATTTATAAGTGATCTTGCTCAATTTGAAAGTGATCTCGCTAGTCTCACTCTCTCGCTCTTTTGCTCTTTCGCTCTCTTTTCTATTCATTGATTTCGAAACTGATCTCGCTCAATTTGAAACCCATTATCTCCCTTACAAAGAAGACCATCCGTCAATCCAGAGAGAGCGAAAGCGAGACTAGCGAGACGATACCAGAGAGAGCGAAATGACCCGAGCAACCAACTCTGCAATGACCGGACGATACCAGAAAAATAGATAGAAAATAGAAAATAGAAAAACTAACCTCAAATCAGTGGAAACTCACAAAGAAAAATCTGATAAACTCAAATTGAAGCAATGAAGGAAGAAATATAGATGGAAAATAAAAAATAAAAAAAAAACTAACCTCAAATCAACAAAAACTCACAAAGAAAAATCTGATAAACTCAAATCGAAGCAATGAAGGAAGAAAAGTAGATAGAAAATAGAAAAATTAACCTCAAATCAATGGAAACTCACAGCAATAAGTCTTTGCGGAAGAGAGAGAATAGAGAAAATGATAGTTTCAGCTAGGTCAAAATAATAGGAAATGAGGGAGGTGGAGGGTAGTGTAAGGGCATTTTTGTCATTTCAATATATCCTTAAATTTTGGGAGAGATTTCTGGTTAAATACCAACAAACTCTTTTTCTAAAATCTAGTTCCAAATGTTTTCTTGAAAAGAGTTTATTTCTCTGACTCATTTTTTAAAAGTTATTTTAAATAGTTGTCAAACACCTCAATTGTTTTAAATATGAATAATTTTTAAAATTAAACACTTCAAAAGTTAATCTAAACGCACACTTAGTCATTTGATATTTAGATTTGATTTTGCTAATTTGGCAAAAATAATAAATATATTAATTAATTTTTTTGGAGTAACTTTTTTTCACATTTTTTGGGTAGAGTAGCAGAGATTTGAACTTTTCAATCTCAAACAAGGTAGTAAATGCCAATTACCACGAAGTTATGACAAGTATTATTTTCATAGCACAACATTTGTATAGATGATGGATCAAACCTCTAATTTGAAAAGAAAAAGTATATATCAATTACTATTAAATTAGCTCAACATTAACTCTAATGAGTAAAGTTGAGAGCTAGCATACAAGGAAGGAGAGACATAGACTTAGTTTGAGATTGTTGTAACTTTTTAAATAACTGTTGGTAGTTGTGCTTTTAGAAAAATCAATTGTGAGAAGTAAAATTGTATCTGGTAAAGTTTAATTTAACCAAAAAGAAAAAGAAAAACTAGTTATGATGTTTTAGTTATGATGTTTAGTAAATTAATATTAAATTGGTGTAACATGGATATATGAAAAAAAAAAAATTTATAAAAGATCTCTTTTAAATAATTATTATAAAAAATTGAACCATATAAATATGAGAATAAATTAATGAAATGATAAATTTGAGATGGATATGGGAATATAATAAATTTTGAAGGAAAGGTAAAATCTAAAAGCTCCATCAAATAGCATGTTAGAACAAATTTAGAAGTAATTTTGAATAGATTAATAAATTAAGTAAAAATTTCATATAATCCCTTTTTACAATTGCAAAACCAATCCCAAGCGGTTAATCAAGGTAAAGTCAAAAGGTTTATAATAATGCTAATAATCGATTCTTTGTATCAAACATTTGCCGAATCCTCCAAACATAATATATTAATATTAATTTTCAAAATGGACAGGTACAATCAGCAATTTAACTGTCAACTTTCAACAAATGGTGAAAAATGTTTATTAACATTCATAGGAAACATAATTTCTCTCCAACAACATAGTAATGTAGGAAAAGAAACTATATGTACCTTTCTTATTCATCATAATTCAATTAGCCTAGAGAACCTTTTAGTCTAAAAAACGAAAATGTCTCCTTGACCACAATTTTTCTTAATAACATCCATACCAGAAATATGTTGATAAATTTCGGGGAGCAGTCATTAAGCTCAGAAGCAACTTTGCTATAAGAAGGATGAGGGTCAGTTGGAAGTTTGATCACACTTACCACACACATTGCTGCCTCTAATATAGATGGTGTGCAGTTAGAGAAAGATAAATCTTCTGGTACTAATGAACTAGGTGTTTCTGTGACCATGCAAGTCGTTATTGATGGTGCCAAAATGGCTATAAATACTAGGAATATAAGTGATATCTGTATTGTGGATGTTCTCATAGATTTGGTCTCAATTGTTTGTAGAAAAATAAGTGTGGAGATCTAGAAAATGAGAGAAGCTTTGTTTGGCTTGTGTTAGAAAAGTTGTGAAATGTGGAGAGGATATAGAGTACTTAGGTTCTGTCATCTATGTTTAGTCATGGAAACTACAATTCTTAGATTTTTGTTGTAAGACATTTGTTCTTTAGGGATGTTAATATGAGTATAGTTAATTCATGATTAAGTCATAACCTAAATTAATAAAAGGTTAGATGTTTGAATCTTTCCACTTCATATATTGTTTAACTTTGTTCTTTAAACTTACAAAATCAAAGTGTAATTTCAAAGTAGTTCCATTCATTATAGAACTCCACCTCGAGAATGCATAAGCTAATTCAAAGTTAATGATTAGTTTTTCTTGTTTTTTTTAGTCCAATAAATATAGGAAAAGAGAATCAAACTAACGACTTTTGAAATTGTAATAAGTGTTTCATTCTCTATGTTATGCATGGATTGGCAAGTAAAAATGACTTAAAATACTTTATTTTAATAAATTAACAATTAATAATTGGGTAATTGTAATGAGTAACAATTTTAGATATCTTTAGCTTATAGACTCTTATGGTCTTTTAGTGATAGACTATATTGTTGATAGAAGTCTATAACTGATAAATTTTACTATATTTACAATTTTTTAAAAATGTTGTTATATATACTAATACTTTAAATCTGATTGTTATATTTGCAATTGTCTCTTAGTAATTGAATAGTTTACTAAATAAATATGAAATTTTAATATTATATAAGGATTATATGTAATAAATTATCTTATTAGTAGTGTAAGCAGAAAAAGAAAAAGGAAAGTAATAATTTATTTAATTTTATTTAATTTTATTTTTTTGAAAAAGCAAGGTTATGGTGCACTACGACTTGTTTCTTTTTCTTTTTAAAATATAATGGTAGGTAGAGAAATTTGATCTACTCATTACTCGTATAGCTCTACTCGTATAATATGTTGAATATTTTAAATGAAAAACTAGTTACTATATATTGCAAATTTAGTATATGATCATATATAGAAATAGAAACTGAATCCATAAAATGCTTGTTTCCCATTTGCTTTTATGGTAAGTAGCATTACTTTGCTAATTCGTTTTTGGCATACCAATGATAATTTTGGACCTATTGATTACAGTTACTAAAATTGATTGGGTGGGTCTCACTACTAATTTTATCAATCTCATTTTTATTCTTTATTTTGTGCTTGTGGCCTCTTCTAACCTTTTTATGACTTGTTTTATAGTTTTTAGTTTTCAAGGCCCTAAATATAAAAACGTTTTGAAAAAAGTAAGCAAAAAAGAGAAAAATGTAAGGTAGAAGCATGGTATTAAATTTTTATTGACATGTCGACTTTTCATCGGCCCTTGTTTACTCTTCTTAGTCTCTTTTGCTTCTCTCTAAGCATCCTGATGCATTTTTACACCCCACAGCTTTAGCAAATTGCTTAGCCTCATTCATCTCCAGCGTAAGAGAACTAGATTAGTGAGCTATTACACACACTTTTCAAGGGTGGTTGTTTCTGTAGTAGGTATCTGCGGCAGAATTTGGGAGACGTTATTAGATGTACATTTTTTACCGAGAGGTCATAAGTAACATTTTTTTTCGTGCTTTGTTTTTTAGATTATGTTTGTTTCTCCACATTTCTGGTCGAACAGAATTTGTCACCCAATTTCGGACCAAATGATTAACCATTCTAACCAAAATGGTAGTAGTGGAAGATCAAGTCGAACATAGGGAACCGAAGGATTTTCCCTAGTGAATTGAAAACCGTCCAAGTAACCAAAGAGGGGTTTTGAAATTGATTTGATTGCAAGAATATTTAAATACATAAAAGTAAAAGAGTGAATTACAAAACAATAAAATCTATGAAAAAGACCTAATTGTTGGGTTTTATGTCATAAAACTCATTGTTTGTAATTTATGGATTTTATTCTTAATAAAATTGTTATCGAGGTTTATTCAGTAAAATTGTTATTGAATATGTGAATTGCATTTAATAAATCCAATAAACTAAGAACACATGGCTATATGATGAATACTTAGACTTTATATAATAAAAGTGGATCAAGTTTAAGTAATACCCAAAATGGTCTATAGTATATGGATAAAGGTTGGGTACCTTATCCCGGTCACACTATAAATACGACCCACTTTATATTTGATACAAACAATGTAATCATAAATCATTTATGTAGAGATATTTGAGTGAGGGTGTCCTATGCAATGAGTTTGCATAAAAACTAGATCAAGAAATAATCACGTTTACTTTATAACACCGTTTACTGTTAAAACTGATTATTTCAACCTGATGACCTAGGTAACTCGATCTTAATCCCAAGCTAACTATGAATTCCTATTTGTTTGAGATTATCCTTTAATCTACATGGGTGAAAGTGGCCAGTTTCGCTGAATCAATATGCCCCCTATTTTAGGGATAAGATCAGACAGATAGTTGGGGACATAGTTCTACAAGATGGAAATCATTCATACCTTATTAAAGGATAGTAGATAAGTTGTTCCCTTAAATACTGAATTCAGGTCTTGAACAAGGGGCCTCACCCTCTCATTGGCCCGAGAGGGACTCGATTTGTTGGTTGGACCACAAACTAATTATTCATTAGGGGATCAGTGGGACTTAAGGGACAAGAAGTAATTACAGGGATAAAACGATATTTTGACCCAACTGTAATTACAAAGAATTTGTGAAGGATCGACTTACTAATTATGATTATATTAAATGGACAAAAATATATCTAAAGCGAGGAGAGTGTAGCTATTGGGCTTTAGTGGAGTGACCTGGTAGTTAACGAATGTTAATTAACTAGGTTAAAGAGTTTAGCTTGTTAATTCGGATTGTTGGAGCTCATGATCTATAGCTCCATTAGGTGCCCTTATTAGCTCGTGAACTAAAGCTTAGAATAGTATATTGAGACAATTTGAAGTGTTCAAATTATGAGCATTTTACGGTTTGATTCATTTAATTGTGAATTAGACGAATTTAGATTTTAATAATATTTAAATATAATTTAAATATTTAAATATTATTACCGGTGAATAAATATTCATCGAATTTGAAATTATCGAAAAAGTAAAAAAATATTAATTTAATATAATTAATTAATCGGTTAATTAATTATTATATAAATTAATTTGGTCCTCTTTAATAACAAAAACGAAAAAAAAAAAAAAGAAGAAACAAATCCTTACCAAACATGACCCTGAGAATCGGGTTCTAGAATGTAAATTCAAGTTTAAAAGGAAAGTTTTACAAATATGGTATCTACACCACCATGCATAGCAATAAAATTTGAATCCATTAAATATCATTTTCCCATTTGCATTGTATTGAGAATTGAGTAATTTTGTTTTGTTTGTCTGCGTTTATTATTATTATTATTATTATTATTATTATTATTATTATTATTTTTCAGTACTATGTCCTTGTAGAAGAAGAAGAAGAAAACCTAAACTGTTTCTAGAATTTAAATTTCATAGAATATTTTGTTGGATTGTGACTTTTATACCCTTTAACACTTTAAAAGGAAAGATTTTACCAATTTGGTAAATAGTAATAGAATCTTAATCCATCAGCTATCTTTTTCTTATATTTTTTTTTAGTTAGAGTTACATAATTTTGTTTTGTTTTTTCTTTAATTTTATTTTTTTAACTTAGGCATGGTTGATGCTAAAATTTGGATAGAAGAAACCTAATTTACCTTCACGTAACACTAGCAGTAAATTTGTTTGGAGGACAAAAGAACATGACTGCAAAAAAAAAAAAAAAAAAAAAAAAAAAAATTCAAGTACTTAATTCTTAAGTTTGATTTATCTTGTCTATAAATGGTACTTATTATTATTATTATATAATTGGGGTAGGGAAATTTTAACCAAATACTTTGTAGTTATTAGCACACTTGTATGTCAGGTGAGCTATCTTCGGTCTTGTGTCTCATTAAATAAGACTTACACTTTTTTTTTTTGTTATTAATCTATTTTCATTTAATTTTCTTATTGTTTATATTTTTATAATTTTTATTCTAATAAAATAACATCATACTAATCTATTGCTTTTAATCTTTCTATAAAATTAGAATTTTATAATTAATTTGTTAATTATGTAATTATTTAATAAATAAGTATTCAAATAGAATTCATTATAACTAAATATCATAACAATAAATATAATATAAATTGGTGTAAGAAATCAGACTTTCACAACTTTATAAGATATAATATAATATAATATAATATAATATAATATAATATAACATAATATAATATAATATAATAACCAAAATCCCAACTGCATATATTTCCCTATATAAGATACTCACTATTCACAACTTTCTCACACAAACAAAGCTGAACATTCTTTAATTCTCTAGACCTCTGCACTCATTTCTCTAAAACAATGGTGGCAAAGTCACTTCCTGTATCCACGATAAGTTAGCACTTGTATTCCTTGTTTCTGTAGCAATTTTAGCCCCATCCACGATAGCCACCACAACAGATGTAGCACCTGGTCCATCAGTAGTTGACAATTTTCCTTTCTCTAAATGTGCTCCTTTTATTTTAGAGGCGACGTTGTGCATGGCAGATGTTATCAAGCTTCCAGTTGCTTCCATCCTTCTTGTTGCAAAGCCATTTCTAAGCTCAACAATTGTGCCCCTGATATTTTTCGAAAGATTCTCCCTGCTGACATGGATGTGATTAAGAAGATTTGTGCTTTGTGATGACATTTTAATTTCTTAGACTAAAAGTTCCCTAAGTGAATTTGGAAGATGATGAATAAGAAAGTTATGTGATAATAATTAGCTTTTTTTTTTTTTTCCTTTCCCTACAGTATTATGTCCTCGTAAACTTTGTAAGGAGAAGTGGATTTTGTTGGAGCAAAATTCTTTCTTGTCCTTTTGAATGAGAATGAGCATTTTCCCACACATTAATTTGTTGAAGATTGTTTGTAGTCTAAAGACTTTCTCTTACTAAAAATAAAAAAAATAAAAAAATTGAATTGGATAACACATCTAAGAATGATAATTAAGTGTATAAGAACATTTTTAAAAACATCGAAAAGATAGCAAAATCTATCAATGATAAACTCTATTGCTGATAGACTTCTATTAGTATCGATGGAGACTCACTAATAGACTCTGCTATTAATATGGTCTATAACTGATAGATTTTGAAAACAAAATCTAAATTTTACTATATTTGCAATTTTTTTTATATTGTGCTATATTTGCTAGGAACCTTAAACCTATTGCCCCAAAAATAAACAATGTTATATATGCTAGAATTCTAAACCAAGAAGATGATTGATGGTCTGTGATTGGCCTAAATTTCAAAATATATTTAATAAGGTTAATTGCAAATGCACTCTTAGATAAGGTAATTTTTATCTTTTTAATTTCGGCTCTATGATTTAAATGTTAAATATAATGTTCAAATGATTGTTATTGTTCAAAAGTTTAGATTTCCTTTTTATAATTAGAGGTTTATTTCAATTTGTTTTATTAATTTTGATTCTGTAGAACATCATTTTTGCACTATTGAGTTTTTGAGCCCTTTAAATTGTTTAAAGGTAAGGCTTATTTTAAAAATTGGTATCTCAATATTTACAACCTTATTTAGTAATTGTTGCATGTTTTTTTTTTTTTTTTTTTTTTTTGTTGTTATTTATTCCAATTTGTTTAGCTTTATCATACTGATTGACTTTTCATAACTTTTCTGACATACTTCCAGCTATTTTTCTTTCTTTTTCTTTTTTATTTTTTACTTTTTCTTTAATCTTATCTTCTTTAATGAAAGTTTGTCATTGTTGGAATAAATGGTATGTGGCCTTTTGTCAAAGATTGCATGCTTTTAATTTTATAAGTTGTGTTTTTAAGAGATGCACTATTGAAATGACCACTAAATAATCTATAAATATGGCCTTAATTTCTTCAAATTCATTGGTTCCCTTTTTTCCAACAACATTTCCTTTCATAACTATTCCCTCTATTTCAAAATTTGTTGAAATTTGGTATATCCACAAAGTTTAGTTTGTTGATGTTGGGAATATTATGCTACTTTTAGAAGAGAGATAATCTATTATATCTTGGAGACAATTACTCTCAAAACTCAAATACTAAAATGAGTAAATGAGTCATAAAGAGACAACCTTAATTCGTTGGGCTCAGAAATTTGCTCGTGTTAATGTGGTTACGAATTTTCTCATATTTTATGTAGTTTATTCGTATAACAACAATATCTATATTCTCAAAATATTTTTTAGTTAAAATATTATTTTTGTCCTTTATATTTTGGATTTCATTCCGGTACATTTTGAAATACCTAAATTTAATTATTTTACTTTCTATAAATTTGATAGTAATTCGGTGTGAGCAAAATGGATGAAATGAACACAATAATTTTTTTTTCTTTTTTTGGAAAGGTAAACACAATAATTTTCATTTGAAAAACAATCAAATGTTATCAATATAAGTTGGTTGAAAGAATAGAAACTAAATATAATAAAAAAGCTTACCATTAAATGTGTATAAGGTAGTGTCTAGAATTATTGGACTCGTAAAAAAGAAAGAGAATATATAACCCAACACTAATACAGTTTCAAAAAGAAAAACACACCGGAAAGATTAAATAATAATAATAATAATAATATTATTATTATTATGGGCACTTGCACAAATGTAGTTTTTTTTCCCCAAAACTTAGGGTGGTGAGTGGCACATCTTTATGGTATATTTAAAAATGGAAGAATTTTAGGCCAATCCATTTTCCACTAGATTGAAAAGAAAAAAAAAAAAGATAATAATACCCCTACGAAATTTCTTCTCTCTTTCTCCTCTGATTTCTTCCTCTTTCGATTTCATATATACCTTACGATCGTTGTTCTTGCTTCTAATGACAGAGAAGAATGAGGTGCGTTTTTTAGATTTATAATTTTTCAATTGAAGAAGTTGTTTAGTCGTACTAGGTCAGACTCATAGTTTTAGTAATATATGGGTATGCATTGTTTAATTCCTCGTATTTCACAACATGAGCTCAATTGCTTGGAAACAAAGTTTCTTAAAAGTTCTCTTTTGTTTCAGTGAGTTTAGTTCCCAAACTTGACCAGAATCTTTTCTATCAAACTTATGTTGTTTTTTATTTGTGAGTCAGGTTATACTTACGATCCTTATAGCCATTTTTCCTTGCTAGTCTGTTTGTTGTTTTTTATGTGCCTTTTGTGGCTAGAAATAAAATAAGAATAATTTGTTTTTTATAATCATCTGATTATCTTCTGATTGCCATCTGATTACCTTACATTTTTTTTTCTCAATTATTTAGTAGTTTCTGGTAATCATTTGATTGTCTTCTGATTGCCATTTGATTACCTTATATATTTTCTCACAATGTATCTAGTACTTTATGATAGTTATCTGATTGTCTTCTAATTGTCATTTGATTACCCTATATATTGTCTCAATTATTTAGTAGTTTCTGATGACTATCTATTGTTTTTTGATCTTTCGTGTGTTTTATGCAGGGGCCAAATGGAATCTTCCTCCCACCTTATGTGAAAATGTTAGGTTACCAAGAACATCTGGGCCAAAATTTTAAATACTAATGTGGATATTATTTGTGATGACAGGATAAGATGGAGCAACCAGAACTATTAGGCTTGGATCTTTGGTCGTATCTCGCCTTAAGAGCTGGAGTTGGTGGTGATCATTGCGTGAAAGATTTGGGAGGCTAGAGACAATTTGATGTCCGCAAGATTCCCACTGACACCAACACTATATGCACGTCTATTGAGAGATGTATGAATGATAAGCAATCTTTTGATGTAAGCCTTTTTGGTGTCGCTTCCAAAAGACCCAATCAAATGAAGTTTATATTATACCGATCAATACTACCCATACTACTAAGTAGGACAGGTGGCAAGACCAGGTCGATCCGCAGAGAAGCACAAAAATTAGTTCCTCAAAGCTAATTACTTAGTTAAAACGATAAATGGGGGAGGAGGGGGGGCAGGTTGTGTGGTTTTGAGATTTGAATATGCATGAACATAAAGTGCAAGAAAATTAAAGGATAGATGTGCAATCAAACAAAACATTCTAGCTTAGAGATTGCTTATTAAATTATCAAAGCATGCATGATTTTAACTTCTCACCTATGCCTAGCCCAATTGATTAGAAAAGCTAACCAATGGTCTAAAACATCAAATTAGCCAATTTGATTAGATGAGAAGCATCCTAATCAATTTAACTAATTGTATTACACTTTAGGGATTATGCTAGGATAAATTTTTAATAGGAAAAGCCTAATTAGAAATTTAATACAGTTTCCCCTAGGTCGATAGAACAATGTTCTTCGTTGTCGACCACAAATCACAAGCCTATCTAACCTTTTGCTTCTTAGAGATTAACCTATAATTACATGTCACATATCATATGTTAATCTAAAGTATTGAATTGCACAATCAAACGTTGGTTGTTTAATCAATACCAAGAAAATATCATTCATAATCAACAAATCCAAAGTAAAACCCTTAAACAAGAAATCTCAATCATATACTATCAAAATACTCCAAAAAATACAATGGGTTCCTCCAATCCCATAAACTAGAAAACTTTAGATCTTACCTTCCCATGTTGGTAGAAAAGATAGTACCCAACATTGTTTTTGCTCAATTACGGGAAGAAAATGAAAGAAAACCTAAAAACTAATGTTGTATATGGATAGAGGGTGGAAAAAAATGAAGAAAACAAGTGGTCACTGGCCCAAAAAAACCACCTGGATCAAAAGATATGACCTAAAAACCGAATGGCTGATTCTATATCCGTGCGACAGTGCCGCAATGTCGTAAAAATTGATGCTTACTGGTTTTAGTACTGTTGCCTAACAAGCGCCTAGGCACTCTGCCCTCAGTGGTAGTTTTATAATTATTGCCTATTTTGGCCAAATTGCTTCGTTAGAGTTCCAAATTGTTCGTTTTAGTTCCGTTTTCTCCCTAACGCTCGACTCTACCTCTAAATTACCCAAAATCTATAAAATAAGATATTTAACATATTAAATAGCACAATGATCCTAAGTTAAGTTTAGAAAAATAGCACCTTTTGGGTGCTTGTTGGTATCCACTGATGCGAGACCAATGGAAGTTCTGGAAAAGTTCTGGTGGCCTTGGTTGGGTGCTTCGTGACTATTTAGGTCGGGTTTGTCTTGCTGGCCTCAAGCCTATTAAAAGATGAAACGAAGCTAAGGCTATCTGTGAAAGTCTCTCTTCCATTATTTCTCTCAACATCCATCCTATTATTGTGGAGTTTTGACTTTTTGAATGTTGTTACCTTGTTATCTAGCAATTCTAAAGGTCTTTCTAAAGTATTCTTTTTCATCCATGAGGTTAAGTCATATGTGCAAGCTTTGGGCGACATCTCCTTTGTCTACGTTCGTTGATGGAATAATATCTTGGCTCACTCTTTGGCGTCCAAGTCGTTGGAGGATCAAATTTTTGTCCATCTTTTTCTCTTTACTCGGTATGATTTGAGGCTCTTGTTTCTTTTAATGTAGCTCTTAGACTGGTTTGTTGTTGGTTTCCTAGAGGGGGATATAATTTGCTAATTATAAATATATATAAATATATATTGAGGTGAGCAAAGTATATATAGATTATTATCATCATTGTGATTATGAATGTTTTTCATTAAAATTCAGGAAAGAAAAGAAAACTCCATACGTAACTTGTACACTATTATGATTCTATACTTACTCCAAATAAAATCCAAATTTTAGTAACTCCAAAGTCAAAAGTTAACATAAAAAATTGTAGTTTTTATAGCTACCAAACGTTTCCGATTTCCCTATATATCTAAACTACTTGGTCCTAGTTTTCTCCCACAAACCATTTAAAGTTATTCCTTTGAGTATTATAAGAACCTTATTCAATCTTTATCTTTCTTAACCTTCATACTCAATTTAGCACCAACAATGGCAGCATCACCCACCAAGTTACCACTTGTACTCCTACTCTGCATTGTCATTTTAGCATCATTAGTAACGGCTCATCCAGGAACTGTGGCAGCACCGGCGCCTAATCCGTTGGTAACAAAGGATTGCATATCATTTGTTCCTATGGCGACAAAATGTGTGATTGATGTGCTCAAGAATGTAGTTGCTCCTCATCCTTCTTGTTGCGAAGCTATTTCTAAACTCTATGAGTGTTCCTCCGAGTTTCTCAAAGACATTCCCTCTGGCGATATGATTTTGGTTAAGAGTGTTTGTGCTCTGTGGGGAGTTTCTATTTTTTAAACTAAACGTTGTTTGACTTAATTTGATGAAGATGAATAAGAAAGTTATCCATGGATCAGTGATGTTTTTTTTTTTTTTTTAATGTCTTTGTTTTCGAAGTATTTAGCTAGATTATACGAGGAAGTTGGTTGTTTTTTTAAATAAAACTATATTTCCCGTTGAATGAGAAAATAACTTTTTCCTAAAAATTCGAAAGGGAAATTTGTGACTCTAATCGAAAACTTTACACATACTCAAACATTGATATTATATATTATATGATAGATTTTAGAACCAAGAATGACACTCATTATTCATGGAAGAGTGTATTGCAACGGTTATCGGTTATGAACAAGGATTGGAGTTGTGTAGCAAGTCAAATTATATGTGTCATTAATGTCAATTCAATAACTATATAGTCAATCTCGTAATTTTCTTATAAAAAATTAATGATAAATTAAATATATTTACCGTAGCATAAATGGCAGTCCCTTCATGTTATGTTAGAGTTTTAAATTCCCAAGATCAACTTCTTGTACTTGGAAAAAAAAACACTAAAATGAAACTTAGTCCATTTATATTAGTATGAGACATTTATCAAATTAATCTTTTCCTGGGGGAAACATTTATCAAAGGGTTGAATATTCAAATCACTAAATTTTATGCTCAATTTTAATTTTAAAAAATATTCATTCTGTTCAATATAATTAGCAAAATCTTAACATTGAAAAGGAAAGGAAATAGTTGATAAATAAAAGGGAAAAGGAAGAGAAACAAAAAAAAAAAAAAATGGTTATAAATAGAAAAAATATCAAACTATTTATAAATATATCAAAATTTCATGATAAACCATCGATGTCTATTTGGTAAAGTGAAAGATGTCATCTGAGTCTATTACGGTCTATCATAGATAAAAAGTAAATTTTGTTGTAATTATTTTTAATAATTTTTTTATTATTTAAAAAATTTCAATAGAATAATTCATTTAAATTGAACAAACTACAAATTTAACTTTCATATATATTAAATTTGTTGGTAGAACATCATTTAATTTTGTGGTTTTTATCTAATTTGAAGTTTCTAACCATGAGTTTAACCTACATAATTAAATCTATTTTTTATGTTTCAATTTTGAAGAATGTTTCACTTTTCTTTCTCTCATTGTAAATATCTAACACTCTGATAGGATGAGTTTACAGCATAATTAAATCCATAACTTCTTAAAAATTAAACTTGAATTTTTTTTTTTAAATTCAAAGGGACTGTTACTTCAACAATAAGTGAATGAATCCATCAACATTAATAATGACTGTTTCCTTTACCAAAAAATGGTTACCCAAACAATATAATTGCAGTTTTCAATTGCAATAATGACCCCAAATGTTTCCAAATTTAATATCTTCCCCTAACCTTCCTTAGTCTCCAATTTTCTCCCACCAACCAAACACAGCTACTCCCTTAACCCACAAAAACAAACACACACCTAATTCAATCCTTCTTGAACCTTTTTCACACCCAAATTGAAACCATGGCGTAATTTAATGCATCTACAATGAAGTTACCACTTGTATTCTTAGTCTACATAGTCATTTTAGCATCACCCCCACGTCGCCTGATTCGACCACATTAGAAGATTTCTCATTGTTGGGCTGCACATCTTTTATTTTCGAGGCGACAAGATGTGTGATTGATGTGATAAAGAACGCTATTGCTCCTCATCCATCATGTTGCAAAGCCATTTCTAAGCTTAACGATTGTTACTCGGAGTTTCTCAAAGACATTCCATCTGCTGACATGATTTTAATTAAGGGCATTTGTGCTTTGTGGGGTGTTTGATCAATTTCTTAGGTTAAAGGTTGTTTGAGTTCATTGGATTAGGATGAATAAGAAACATATTATCATTTTTTTCCTACTTTGAAACTATTTAATTATTAAGTTTGAGGAAGAGTGGATTTTGTTAGAGAGCAAAAGTGTGGGTTGATCCATTTGTATGAGAACTACCACTTTCCTGAGGCCATTTAATTTTGTACTTTCAACACTCCTCCATGCTTCTAAACCAACAAAGGTCACCCATGGAAAATTATTTTACAAAAAAATAATAATAAAAAATAAATTACAAACTTATATTTTGACCTTTATAGTTTGTGCATAGTCTTGATACATATATTTTTCTTAACACAACAATTTGGGGGAGGGTGGGTTCCATCTTTTATTTTATTTATTTATTTTTTTGTAAGAAGGAACAATACAAAACAAAAACAACAGCTACAAGATTACATCTCAAATCGAACCCAACTATGTAGCTTACATCTCAAATCGAACCCAACACAAACCACTCAGGAAGCATGTGGAATCAAGACTACAAGATTCCACATTCCACATGCTCGTCCAATAGGGATGTGACTAAGTCTTTGTGGCAAGCTGTGTGAAAGATTAAAGTCCCTCCAAAGGCAAAAATTTGTTGCTGGCGAATTATTAATGATATTTTATCAAATAAAATTAATCTGGCTAAGAAGGAGGTCCACTCTAATCTTTTGTGTTTGTTTTGTAGGAAGCATGTGGAATCATCAATACACCTTATGTGGAAATGCATTTTTTCTAAGGAGATTTGGGCTAAATTTGCCAAGAAAAGATCACGACCTTGTCCAGTTCCGAAGGAACAACATTCTCAAAAATCCAATACCATAAATCACAATAACTCCAACGCGACCTATCATCCCATAGAGCATGAAACAGTAGGAGGTTTCCACCCAATCATCAAGGAGGTACCGCCAGAAAAAGACATCTTCTTGTCTTGTACTCTAAATCAACACCAACTCTCGAGTCCGGTTCACAAATTTTCCTCAGAGTTAGCCGGTTGACTCTGGAACTCTTAATCATAAATGTTGTTCCATAGTCAACCGGCTAACTCTGTGTCTATTTGCGATGTGATTGGAAAATTTGTGAACCAGACTCGAGAAGTTGGTGTTGATTTAGAGTACAAAGGCAAGAAGATGTCTTTTTTTGGCAGCACCTCCTTGATGATTGGGTGGAAACCTCCTACTGTTTCATGTTGGAAGTTGAACACTGGTGATGTTGCATGATGCTCTGTTCCCAATACAGGCAGGCTAGGATGGGTTTTGCGAGATCATCTTGGGCAGGTTCGGCTTGCTGGTTTGAAGTTTATCCCCCATTGTAAGGAAGTCAAGGTTCTTGAAGCGCTGGCAATTTGCTCTGGGCTGGAAAGTATTTCATCTCTTTTCATCTCAAATATCTTTGTTGAATCTGATTGGTAGGAGGTTGTCAAGTTATTGAATGGCAAAGCAGTCAATATTTTTGAAGTATCTTTCTTTATTGGTGAGGTCAATGAAAGAGGCGGCAAGCTTGGTGTGGTTGCTTTTTCTCATATTCTTCGTGATCAAAATAAATTGGCCCATTGTGTTGTTGTTAGGATTAAGAGTCTATCATTCTTCAGGTTTGGTGGGTTTTTAATTGTGGGGGGTGGATTATTGTTTAGTGGGATTATAATAATGGTCTCTCAATGTGTGTGAATGGTGGTTTATGTATTAGATGAAAGTACGAGGATATTATCGTCCAAATGATAAAAATACAAGATATATATATTGGGAGGAATTTCACAAATAATGTTTTTTTTTTAAAAAAAAAAAAGGCAAAAATAGGGTAGTGTGGAAACATATTCTGAAAATAACATAAAAGGTAACAATATTTCAAAACTAGGTTGGAAGGTAAACTAATTTCAAAAATATGTGTTGAAATCGTGGACCCAGTCCATGATTCTTAAAGGAAAACGTGGACCAAGTACACGAGTTCATCCCCATCCAAACACCTTCCTATTGACCACGTGGAACTTGTGTACCTGATACGAGAAAACACTATTAATAAACTATGTAAATCTTTGTGTCAATTTTTGTTGTTTATTCTTTCACACTTTCTTTACTTGTTGACTTCATTTATCTTTTATATATATATATATATATATATATATATATATATATATATATATATATATATATATATATATATATATTTATATATATTTATTGTCCTATATAATACTTAAAGTTGAGATTTGAAATGAGGTGATGTAATACATTATCTTCTCTATATCCATGTGCTTAAAATTGAAAAGTAGTAGTAGTAGTAACAACAATAATAATAATGTTTGTGATATAATAATAAATTTGTCTTTACCCATCAGCTTAAACTTTTAGGTCAATGGTGACATAAGAAATAATAATTTTTTTTCTATTAGAAAGAAAATTTTTCACATTTAAATGGAAAGATGGATTTCTTTTTTTTTTTTCTTTTCTTTTTTTTTTTTTTTTTTTTGTGTTTGTGTAAAATGTCATTGTTTAAATGACTATAGATCAACAAATGATGAGAAATGTTTGTTCTGATTCAAAGGAAATATAATTCCTCCACAACAACATTGACTCTCCACCATAAATTTATAACAATAACATACTACTGTAGGAAAACAAACCATATAACTTTGTTATTCATCATAGTTCAATTAGTCTAGAGAACATTTTATTCTAGAAGACGAAAATGTCTCACTGTCCACAAAATTTCTTAATCACATCTATGCTAGGAATATGTTTATAAATTTCTGGCAAGCAATCGTTAAGCTCAGAAATAGCTTTGCAACAAGAAGGATGAGGACCATTTGGAAGCTTGATCACATCTACCACACACATTGTCGCCTCTAAAATAAAGGGTGTGCAATTTGACAAGGAGAGATCCTCAAACTAATGGACTTGGTGCTGCTGCCATCGTGCAGGCCGTCACTGATGGTGCTAAAATGAATATGCAGACAAGGAATACAAGTGCTAACCTTATCGTGGATTCGCTCGTAGACTTTGTCTCCATTGTTTGTAGAAAAATGAGTATAGTGATCTAGATTCTAGAGAATGAAAGAAGCCTTGTTTTTGGTTTGTAGGAGAGAAAAGTGAATTGTGGAGGTTCTTATATAGGAGAGGACATAGAGTACTTGGGGTTTTGGCAACTTGGTTGGTCATAGAAAACTACAATTCTTGTTGATGTAGATATGCTTTTTTAAGATGCTAACCTGAGCGTAGTTTAATGGCTAATGCATAATCACAATTAAGATCAAGTCAGAGTTTCAAATCTTATCAACCCTCATATATATGTTGTTGAATGATGTTTCTCATACTTATAAAACCAAAGTGTAATTTCAAAGTGATTTGATGCGTTATAGATCTCCAACATGAATGTAGAAGCTAATTCAAAGTTAAAAAGGATAAGGTTTTTTTTTTTAAGTTTAACAATTGTAGGATAAGCTAATTTAAACTTTTTTTTTTTAATTTTATTGTTATGATATTTAAAAACAATGAACTTTATTTGAATTATTTAGTTAAGTAAAGTAAATAATTAGTAACTAAAATATTTTTATATCAACTAAAAATGACTTAAAATATTTTATTTTAATGAATTAATCGTTAATAATTTAAAATTTAACTAAATAAACAAAAAAAGTTTAATATTATATAAGGATTATATGTAGTAAAATTATAAAAGAGAGAAAATAAAATGATTAATAAAAAAAGGTTAAGGTGGTTTAATAGTTTACAAGGAAAGTTATTAGAAATTTGGTATCTCCATGATCATACATAGTAATAGAAACTAAATCCATTTAAATATCATTTTTCCCATTTGCTTTTTTGGTATGAGTTGAATAATTTTGTATCGTTTTTTTTTTTTTTTTTGCATGCCAAAGAAAATGTTGGTTCTTTTGGATATGGTTACTTGAAATGGACTAATAGAATCAACTAGTCTAATCCACTGCAAGACTATTTAGAAGTATTTTTCAAATCTTATGGAAGAAAGTGTTCATTTTAAAAATTAAGAAACCAAATAGACATTAATGTTAAACCTCATGGATCAAAATTGTATTTTGTCCTACTATTATTATTATTATTATTATTATTATTATTATTATTATTATTTTACAACAAATGGAGAAGGGACTCAATATCTCAGATTTGGTGATTTTTTTAAGAAAAAGAAAAGGAGAAAAAAAAATATTTAGGTTGGGACTTGTTAAAAACTTAATTTAGAAAGTTGGTTTCAGTTTTTCCATTTCATTAAAAAAATGAGTAAAACCCTTAGCCCATCCTTTCATTATTTCATTATATAAATATTCAAAAATTAAAATACAATGAACTGTGATTATGTGAAAAATTGTGAAATAAGAAAAGGACTTTGATTATGTGAATGGATTGAAAATATATATCTTTGAAGTACGTATGCAATATATAAATCTTAATATCTCAATTTGGTGATAAAAAATAAAATAAAATAAAAATTGTTTCTAGAATTTAGATTCCGTAGAATATTTTGTTGTACTGTGAGTTTTACGTCCTTCCTTTGACAGATTAAAAGGAAAGTTTTTACAAATTTAGCATCTCCATGACCATATATAGTAATAGAATCTCCTATCCTTTTCATATTTGTTTTTCTTTTTTTTTTTCTTTTTTAATAAGAGTTACCTATTTTATGAGATATTTTCGACAAAATTGTTGAAAATAATTATAAATATAGCAAAATTTGACTCAGATAGACATCTATCACTTTAACGATAGACACTGTCACAGATAAAATGTGAAATTTTGTCATATTTGTAAATATTTCGACCAAATTAAAAATCCAATCCCCCTTGGACAATGGAAAAAACTAATCTTATTCTGTTCTTGGGGTACTGACAAATATTTTTTCAACCTCCCTTGGGACAAATATTTTTTCATATTTGTTTTGTTTTCAATAAGAGTTACATACTTTTATTTTGTTTTTTTTAATTATATTTTTTTAAAAATTCAGCTCTATTGATATAATTTGAAAAATAAAAATCCAATCCTTTGAGATACAAAAGAATGGAAAAAACGAATCTTATTCCTTTATTCGACTATTGACATGTCAATGTGTTGCAATCTGGATATTGATCGATCTTTATGCTCCTTTTTTCGAACTAACCAAATGACAATAAAAACTCTATGAAGTGTGGCAAATTATGAAAGAATACAAAATTAAGTTTTTTATTAGATTGATATCATACCTTGGATAACTTTAATTTGATATTTGTTTTGGTATCGTTCTTACAAAAATTCTATTGTGTGTAGTCTCCACCTCCTCTGTTTTAAAATTTAGCTATTTTTTAAGATACTTATGGTATATTTGGTAAGTATTTAGTTTTCAATTTTTAAAAAATTGTGCTTGTTTTCTCACAACTTCTTACTCATGGTTTTTATATTTCCTACATTATAAACATTTTAATTAAACCAATTTCCATAAATAAAAATAAATTTTTGAAAACTACTTTATTAGGTTTTATTTGTAAACTATTTGGTTTTTTGTTTTAGTACTTTTTTGGAAATTAAGCATGTGATCTTCATTTTCACATCTAAAGATTTTACTTTGTCATCAATTTATTATGAATGTTTTCACAAATCAAACCAAGTTTTGAAAACTAAAAAACAAAGGCCTCATTTCATAACCATTTGGTTTTTGGTTTTTGTTCTCCAAAATTAAGTCCATAAAGACTACTTCCACCTCCAAATTTCTTCGTTTCTTATCTACTTTTTACCAATATTTAAAATACAAAGCCAAATTTTGGAAACTAAAACAGTAGCTTTTAAAATTTTATTTTTGTTTTTAAAACTTGGCTAAGAATTCAACCATTGTACTTAAGAAATATGCAAATTATTAAAAAAAAATGAGTTGGAAATAGTCTTAATTTTCAAACACCAAAAACAAAAAACAAAATAGTTACCAAATGAGACCGTAATTTTTAAAAACTTGGTTTGTTTTTGGAACTTAGCTAAAAATTCAACTCTTTTACTTAAGAAAGTTGTATAACATTGTGAGAAATTGAGAAGAAATAGACTTATTTTCAAAAGAAAAAAATAAAAAATCAAATAGGCCTTGTTTGAGAACAAAAGAAAAATTCAGAAATAAATAGTTACCAAACAATACCTTAAAAAACCACTTGTAGAATTTAAATTCTAAATCTAAATTCTGAATCTACTACCAAACACATATCTCAAAAATATGAAATACAACTTTGTTTTTATTAAATCTCTTGTTTGCAATTTTTTGTTTTCAGAATGCTTACCAAATATGCTCTTACTTTTTTAACTTTCAATTAGCCTCATCATTCAAGTTGGAGTTATACAACATATTGAACAAATCTCAACCACATATGGGTGGAGAGATTTTGAATATATCTTTTTGTTGACGTCATACGTCTTACCAATTGAGTTATACTCAATTTGGAATCCCTAAAACACAGTTGAATCAACCATAATTGTAGTTTCAATGGCCAACAAGATACCAAAATCCCAATTCCATATCTTTCTCTATATAAGATACTCACTATTCACCACTTCCTCATACAAGCAAAGCTAAAAATTCTCTAATTCTCTCTAGACCTCCGCACTCATTTTTCTACAAACAATGGCTGCAAAGTCATTGAACGTATCCACAATGAAGATAGCACTTGTATTCTTTGTTTATGTAGCAATTTTAGCGCCATCAACAATGGCTAGCACAACAGCTGCAGCACCTAGTCCATCAGAACTTAACAAATTTCCTTTCTCTAAATGTGCTCCTTTTATTTTAGAGGCGACGTTGTGTGTGGCAGATGTTATCAAGCTTCCAGTTGCTCCCCATCCTTCTTGTTGCAAAGCCATTTCTAAGCTCAACGACTGTGCCCCTGAAATTTTTCAAAAGATTCCCCCTGCTGACATGGATGTGATTAAGAAGATTTGTGCTTTGTAAGGACGTTTTAGTTTCTTAGACTAAAAGTTCTTTGAGTGAATTGGAAGATGATAAATAAAAAAGTTATGTGATAATAATGAGTTTTTTTTTTCTTTCCATACAGTACTATGTCCTTGTAAACTTTGTAAGGAGGAGTGGATTTTGTTGAAGCAAAATTCTTTCATATCCTTTTGAATGAGATTGAGCATTTTCCCACCATTAATTTGTTGAAGATTGTTTGTAGTCTAAAGACTCCCCCTTAATTAAAAGAATATATATGTTATACATGAGAATTATAAAACAAGAAGATGATTCGTGGAAAGGAAATGTGTTATCAAATATATTTAGAAAGGTATAATTGCAAATGCATTCTAAAATAAGGTTTCAATTTCGTTTATATAATTTTTATATTTTCAATTTGGTCTCTATTACTTATGCAAGTAGATAACGTGGTTCTAAACTTGACAAAACAATGGACAACATCATCTTTAATACAATGCTTGCTGTGCTTTGGACAATTTGGGAAGAACGCAACAATCGAATCTTCAATGACAAAACCAACAGCCCTATCAAACTTTGGGAGGACATCTGCTCTTTTTCAGGGTGCTGGTCTTTTAGATTAAAGCTTTTCAAAAGTTACAGTCTCGCCATCATTGCTCTCAATTTAAAGGCTTTTATGTAATCTACTCTGTTCTACTCTTGGACTTCTCTCTATCCCTTTTATGTTGCCTCCTGCCCCTCTCCATGTTGAATATCAATGAAGGGAGGTGGGAGATGATGATGGTGCTACGAATGTGTCAACCTAGTTGAGATATTCTATGTATCTACTAATCCACACTGACTCATATCTTAAAAAAAAAAAAAATCAACTAATTTTAAACATAATGATCAAATGACACTTATTCTATAATTACAGATTTGTTTCAATTATTTTAATTAGTTTTGATTCCATACAACATTATTTTTGAACTATTGACTTTTGGGCCCCTTAAATAGTTTTAAATTGAGGTTTTTACAAAATTGGTATCTCAATACTTGCAGCCTTATTTAGTAATAGTTGCATGTTTGTGTGTTTTGGTATGTCAGTATAATTATAACCTTATTTAGTAATAGTTGCATGTTTTTGTTTTGTTTCTGTTTTTCTTCCAAGTTTTTTTTAGTTTTATCATACTGATGGGTTTAGAAGGAAGAGAGACTAAACTAAAACTTTATGAAGAAAGATGAATAAGACGGTGTTTAATAGAAGAAGACAACACTTCTGACAATAATGCACACCATTGTGGTACTTAACACACACTCCAATGCTTAAGTCGGAAAATGAACGAGTGTGGAAGCTAGAGAATTTGAGAGTATGATTAAAGATATCTCATGTAGAGTTATAATGATGTACTTATATGGAGGAGGTTGACCTAGGTTTTCTTCTGTTCCCTTTCAAAAACTAGTTATCTGATAACCTAATCAAATCCTATGTGGGATTCTTGGACTTGAGGGGTGCTTATGCGAAAATTAGGCTTCTCAACCTCTATGAGAACAAGGGGAGGTTGATCAAGCGCCCAACTCAAGCCAAATGGCCAAGTAGGCCTCCTTGGCCTCAACCATCAAGGTCGAGGTGGGGCCACGGTCGAGGCCAACAAAAAGTTGGGCTCAAGGTCCATCTCCCCTCCCTTGGCCCCTCATAACTCTATCTTGGTTTCGATTCTATTTTCTTTTGCTCTTATTGATTAGATTTATGTTTTTGCCTAAAAATCACCCATTTCAAAAAGTTAGAGCCTAGCATGAGAATGAAAAGTTTATTTGGTTTTGATAGTGTTTACTAGAGGGCAATGATAAAATAATTAAATTAAAGCAATACTCTTTTAGTCCCCTAATTAAATGGAAAATTATCTTAAATGGCAAAACTATTGAAAATATTTACAACTAATAGCAAAATACACAGTCTATCGCGATCCATCGTAGTTTATCGCAGATATACAGCGAAATTTTGCTATAGTTATAAATATTTTGGTTCCTTTTGCTATATTTGAAAAAAAAAAAAACCCTTATTACATTTTGAGTCTAAGTTTAGTCCAAAATTTTAAAATTTTAAACTTTTATTCTAAATCTTGAGTTTAGTTTTCATTTGGTATCTAGGTTTTCAAATATTGTTACATTTTTACCCGTGTTTTGAATTTAATTTTCATCTCTCAATTTCAATGGTTTACACTTTTACTCTCGAGTTTCCACAAATACTCACTTTAGGTATTTGACATTAACTTTTAGTTAATTAATTTAGAATAATCAGATGTAAAATTTTTTAAATTAATTTTAGTAGTGATAGAAAATTAGTGAAGCAAAGTTAATCATAATTATTTAAAATTAATTAATATACATTAATCCGAAGGACCAAAAGTCAGTATTTAATGTAAAATCAATGCTAAAAGTGTAAACCTTGAAACATAAAAATAAATGGAAACAAAACTAAAAACTCAAGGAAAAAAATGTAACATTTTGAAATTAAAAACCTAATAGAAATTACGGTAAAAGTGTAACTTTGAAACCTACCCATAAAATGAAAAGGAAAATATATCTTTTTAGTTCCCAAAGTTTTGAAGAATATGTGTATTTTTTTACCTTGAGTTTTAAAAAATATACCTTTTTAGTCCTCAATTTTTTAAGGATAGATGCCTTTGGTTCCTGAATTTCCAAAATGTATAATTTTAGTCTTAAGAATTTTTAAGAATATGTTTAAAAAATCCTTGAAGCATTTTTTTTTCATGTTTAAAATTATTATATGATATTTAAATTTAGAAAAATATTTTTCAAAAAATAATTTTAGAGAGATGAGATAATTTTTCTAAAAATATATTTTTCAAATTTAGAATGTCATACATTTATTTAAAATAATAATAATAAATTATTTGAGAAACCTCTTAAACCCTATTTTAAAAAATTTGGAGATTAAAAAGTTACAGTTTAAAAATTTAGACTTTTTATGGGAAGGCACTGATGGCAATGGAGGCTCTCACTTGATAAGATGAGATCTCATGACACAACCAAAAGATAAAGGGGGGACTTGGAATCAACAAGCTCAAACATACTAATATTGCCCTCCTAGGTAAGTGGATCTTGAGATACTTCTCTGAAACCAATAGCCTCGGGAAGAAACTCATAGATGCTAAATATGGCAAAGACACCCTGAAGTTGTCCCGACCAGCTGCAGATTCTCGAGTTCCAAAGCCCCTTGGTTTCGTATCAGTAAACTTGGCCAAGACATTAGCAGCAATTTAAAGAGACAAATTCGCGATGGGGCATCCACACTCTTCTGGTATCACCCCTGGAACTCTAGTGGGAATCTTTACCTCCTAGATTCTTTACACTAGCATAGAACAAAATGATCACCATCAAGGAGGCCTGGAATGAAGAAGAGAGAGCATGGAATCCTACCTTTCGCAGAATTCTTCTCCCTCGAAAGATGGAAGACCGGGCACACTTGACAACCAATTGGTCGACTCTTCGAGAAAACAATAGGGACGACTTAACCAGATGGACGCTTAATCCTGAAGGTAAGTTCACTGTTAGTTCATACAAGAATTACATTGCTTCCAATTACTTTCCATTACAGCCCATAAATGTTGGCTCCCTCTGGTCTATCTACCTTCCAAAAAAATGCAAATTGTTCATATGGACCCTGCTTCACAAAGGCCTCAATACGGGTGATAAAAGTCAGTCGTGATGTCCTAAGATGGCTCTATCCCCAAACTGGTGCATTCTATGCAAGATGAATGAGGAAATGGCTGAACACTCCTTCGTACAATGTAGCTTCTCAACTGCTCTTTGGTCTTCCTTTAATGAAGCTACTACTCATCCATTGCCCATAACCTTAGAAGAAATACTTTATGTGATGATTCGGAGCAAGCAAAACACACAAAAAAAAAAAAAAAAAAAAAAAAAAAGTTCTTTGGAGTAATCTTATTGGTGCTTGCCTATGGTGCATATGGTTGAAATGCAATAACTAGATATTCCAAGAGAATCAAACAGCCCAAGTAGAATGTTTGAGAATATCACTTCTCTTGCTGCTAGTTGTTGTAAAAAATCAAAACTTTTTTGTAACTACGATATCTCTTGTGTTGCTCTCAATTGGAAGGCTTTTCTCTAGCCTCCTTCTTGTCTTTCACTTTTTGGACTCGGGTCATGCCCTTGATGTAACTCTCATCCTTTTTATGAATGCATCTTTTGGTTCGGGATATGGTAAGGGCGCTAAAGAGGTGTCAACCTAGTTGAGATGTACCGGTGCGTCCACTGATCCCTATTCTCTAACTTTTATTTCAAAAAAAAAAAAATTATGGATCAAGTGCCTTTGTTCTTAAAAAGATGAGACTAAAAACGTATATTTTGAAACCTAATGACTAAACATACCTATTTTTCAAAACTGGAGAACTAAAAAGACAATTTTTCTTAATAGAAACTAACTAGACTTTGAAACCTCAATATCAAAAGGGTATTTCCACTGAAATAAATTAACGAGTCTCACACAAAAGTTTTGAAATCAATCTCATTTTCATTTTGTATTATTATGTAGACCACAACTATTTATTAATTAATTTACCTTCTTACTTTTTTTTTTTTTTTCTAGCCGTCTATAAAAATGAGACTGATTGCAAAAATTTTATCAATTATTTTACATTTTTTTCCTTTCTCCACTAATAACTTTTCTTCTAATGAAAAAACATCATATTAATCTATCACTTTTTTGTTTTTTTGAAAGAATGTTAATCTATTACTATATATATTGCATACAATCCTTAAATAGAATCAAAACGTTACATTTTAAAAGTTAAAACGTTGTAATCCTTTATTGCATACAATCCTAAAATAGAATTAAAACGTTACATTCCTTTATTGCATACAATCCTTATATAGAATTAAAATTTTACAGTTAATTTGTTAATTATTACATTATCAATTATTAAGATATTAAAATAAAATATTTCAAATTCTTTTTACTTGATGTAAACATATTTTAGTCCATTAAATAAATAATATATCATTATAAGAAATCAAACTTATATTATCAAAATAAGCATAATTCAACTACAGTAAAATTTATACTATCAACTTCGCACATCCTAAAACACAGACAAGATTACATTAACAAGAGTGGTAATTTTCTATTGCCATAAAGAGAAAGTGAACTCCATGTCTCCCACAATATAAGAATCTCCACTAATCACAACTTTCTCACACAAACACAATAGAGCTTCTCTCATTCTCGACCTCCACAATAATTGATTCTTTTACAAATCGAACAATGGCGATCAAGTCACTGAGCGCAGCCACAATGAAGTTAGTACTAATATTCTTGGTCTCCATAGCCGTTTTAGCACGACCGGCGACAGCCCGCACGGTGGCAGTGGCGGTAGAACCCAGTTCATCAATATCACAAAATCTCTCTTTCTTAAGTTGTGCTCCATTTATCCTGGATGCGACATTGTGTATGGTCGATGTGATCAAGTTTCCAATTGCTCCTCATCCTTTTTGTTGCAAAGCCATTTTTAAGCTCAATGACTGTGCTCCTGAAATTTTCGAAAAGATTCCCCCGGTTGACATGGATGTTATTAAGAAGATTTGTGCTTTGTAAGACGTTTAAAACTTTTTAGACTAGAAGTTCTCTAGGTTTATTGAAATATGATGAATAAGAAAGTTGTTTGTTAGTTATGGATTTTTGTTTTCTTTTCTACAATGCAATGTAGTTCTAAATTTATAAGGGAGAGTGGATTTTGTTGAAGCAAAATTATTTGAATGAGAATGAGCATTTTCCCACCATATGTTTGAATATCGTTTGTACTAATTTGATGACTTCCCCTACTCTAAAATTGATATTATGATATATATTAATATGATATCAAATTTAATTTATAAAGGAATATTTTAATTTGACTTGTGAGTTTTACATTCTAAATTTAATTTCTATATAGTTTAAACATAATCTTTAACTTGATTCTTGTGTGTTCAACAGTTTCGCTTTATAGTATCTACTATTAGAGATTTGTTTTAAAGTATTTTTGATAGTCTTAAATTTTAGAAATAATTACTGCTGAACATTTAAACAAATCTCTAAAATTATTTTTACTTTTTTGGTTCATGTAATTTTCAAGCCATTGTTTGATACTTTGCTATTAGTTGTAAATTTTAGTAGTTTCGAATTTTATTTTTTAAAATAATGTTTCTTTCCCTTCGCATTTAATTTTTAAATACAGTAAAGAATCATCTAAATTCTTAATTAAATTCAAAAAATAAAAATTAACTTTTTAAAACTAAGTTTTCTAATTTTCAATAACTATAAAATTTATAAGTGAAAGTAGCATTTATAACTTTATTCACGAAAACCAACTAAAAATATAAAATGATTATCAAATATTAGAATTACTGTATATAATTTTAACTTTGTTTTAATATAGTAGATTTTTTGTTTAAATACTATTTTGGTCCTCATATTTTTAATTTTGGTTCATTTTGGTCCATGATTTTCAAAATATTCATTTTGGTATTTATACTTTCAACTTCAATTCATTTTATTCCCTATACTTATAAAATATTCAGTTTGGTCCTTGTACTTTTAATTTTGGTTCAATTTAGTCCTTATACTTTTAAAAAGTGACTACTTTAGTCATTTTATTTTCATTTTTATTTCATTTTTAAGAGACCAAAATGACCACTTTTGAAAGTTCAACAAGGACCTAAATGAACCAAAGTTGCAAGTACAAGGACTAAAATAAACATTTTGAAAGTACAGAACCAAAATGAACTAAACCCAAAAGAGACCAAAGTAATATTTAAACCTAGGTTTTTCACCATTTTTATTTTCAAATTTATCTATTCCTAAAATACTAAGACTCTCCTATCTTGTTTTTGAATTTTTCTTTTTTTTTTTAAAATTAAGTTTATAAATACTACTTATATCTTACATTTTTTCATGCTTCATGGCTTATGTTTTAAGAAAATTTCCATAAATTGAGCCAAAATTTTAAAACAAAAAAAAAATATGATATTTATAATAGATACAAAATAAGGGAAAATTTCTAAAATATAGCACATTTCAAAAATATTTGCAAATATGACAAACGTTGACTAGTCAACTTTTGAATTTTTATGATTTCCAATTTTACCCTCTCTTGGCTTGCACAACTTCTTTTCTTCTTTTTTTTTTTTTCCTTTTTTTCTAATTTTTCTTCCATCTTCTCGTATTTTCTTCTTCCCTTTCTTTTTTTTTTCTTTTTTTTTCCAATTTTTCTTTCATCTCCCCAATATTCTCATATTTTCTTGTCCTTTTTTTTCCTTTTTTTCCCAATTTTTTTTCCCATCTCCTCAATTTTCTCATATTTTCTTCTACCCTTTCTTTTTTTTTTTTTTTTTCCTTTTCTTTTTCTAGTTTTTTTTTTCTATCTTCTCATATTTTCTTCTTCCCTTTTTTTTTTCCTTTTCCTTTTCTAATTTTTCTTCCATCTCCCCAATCTTCTCATATTTTGTTGTTCCCTTTCTTTTTTTTCCTTTTTTTCCAAATTTTTCTTTCATCTCCCCAATCTTCTCATATTTTCTTCTTCTTTTTTTTTTTCTCTTCTTTTTCCAATTTTCTTCCATCTATCCAATCTCCTTATATTTTCTTCTTCCCTTTCTTTTTTATTTTTTCCCTTTTTCTTCCATCACCCCAATCTTCTCATATTTTCTTATGCTTTTTTTTTCTTTTCTTTTTCCAAGTTTTCTTCCATCTCCCCAATCTCCTCATATTTTCTTTTGCTTTTTTTTTTCTTTTTCTTTTTCCAATTTTTCTTCCAATCTTCTCATATTTTCTTCTGCCTTTTTTTTTCCTTTTCTTTTTCCAATTTCTCTTCCATCTCCCCAGTCTTCTCATATTTTATTTTTGCCTTCCTTTTTTTCTTTTGTTTTTCCTATTTTTATTCCATCTCCTCAATCTCCTCATAATAATATAAATCTATTAGTGATAGCTACTAATATACTTATAACTTAGTCACTCAAAAAATTCTATCATTGATTGAAGAATCATTGGCTATCACTCATGTTTTTAAATGTTAAAAAAGAATTCACTAATTATTTGTGTATCGATATTATCAATTATTAGTGATAAAATTTAGATAGATATCAATTATATTTATATATCGTTGATATCAAACTTAGGTAGATATCAGTGATAGAAGTCTATTATTGATAATCATGATAAAAGTTTCTCAATAATAGTCATTGATAGCTTTGAGTGTTAATATTTCAAAATTGATAGGTACTAATAAAAGTCTATCAGAAATAAGCACAAATATTTTCTATCATTGATAGCTTAATCTTTGATGATTTTCTTCCACAATTAATAGCCACTTATAGAAGTCTATTGGTAGCCAACTTAGCGGAATTAATTTATAAAGTTGAATCTCGAACTAAAGTGAAATTGGCATGTCTAGAAGTTATCACTTATAACATGTTATCAGTGATAGAAGCTATCAATGATAGCATGTTATTTGATGGTAAAAATGAATGACAAAAGTTATCTCTAATAGCTTGTTATCAGTAATGGAAGCTATCATCAATAACCATGATATAAGTGATATCAATGATAGAACTTAGGTGATGTCCATATATCGATGATATCAATGATATAAAAGTCGATTCCATTTGATGAAAGTCTAATAAATGATAGCAAATCGAAAGCTAATATTTCACGGTTGTATTAATATTCCTCAAATTGAAAGCTACCATTGATAGCAGTTATCAGTGATGCCTATCACTATCACTGATAGTTGCTATTAGTGATAGCTTTCAATTTGAGAAAATCGAAAGAAAGAAGCGTGAAATGGCGGGTTGAACATAGACTTTTTAGTTATTTACCAATATGACTATCACTAATAGCTGTTATCAATGATATCTAGCGCTAATTTTGTGCTATATCTCTAATATATTTTTTCTTGTGCTATATTTTTTATTATTGTTGGCCTGATTACTATTTGTCCAACTAGCCCAAAAATATAAACTAATTCATCATCGAAGTCCACAAAATAAGGAATCTAAATAAGATTAATGAAATGGCTATTTGGATTTTGAAAAATAGCGAACCATTTTGTTTATTCCAATTAAACCCTCAACCAACTTTGGTTTTGATTCTCTTAAAGGGCTAGTGTATACTTCTCCCTCATTATCATTTACGTTTAAACCAGATTTTATATATATATATATTGAATTTTAAAACGTTTTTTGCCATTTTTTTAAATATCTTCAAATTTATTTAAGGTAATTAATTGAGAGGTTTATTAGGGGATACAATTTTATTTTGCAACTTTGTAAGCCCAATTGAGCTGTGGGAAGACCTTGTCAGCTAATGCAAATCAGCAACAATTAACAGATAAAAGAAACAACAATTGTAATTGCAATTTCCTAATTTTTATTTCATTTTTATAATATCTTTGGAATTTTTTTTTTCGAAAAGATAATATTGGTTAAAGTAATATTGTCGAAACTTGTTAGAATCTAGTTAGTTTTTAACTTTTAATTTTCGATATATGTATACACAATTTTTGGTTAAATTATTATTTTATCGGGGAATAAATTGGAAAAACAAACTTCTTTGTATTTTAAAAATTTTATAATATAATAGTTAGTTATAATTCTAGCTTGAAGGCTTCATGGTTCCACATTGCTAAATTTGGTGACGGTATGCAAAGGAAACATACAGAGAGTGATACGTGAGGGCGGGACTACCCTATTTTGGCTCCATCCTTCAACTTCAAAAGGGCTGCTGCTATGCAATCTTTACCTCAGATTTTATGCTTTGGCTGGTAATTGATCTAATTACCATCAAAGATGCTTGGAATGAGGCTTCTCATGAGAGTGGTGTGCCAGCTTCCGTATGCCTCTGCTGGATCGTGAATGAAGCAGCTGGAATCAGATTTCAAATGGCTGGACACATCCTACACCCTATTGCTTTAAACATGGATGTTGGTTCTCTTTCCTAAAAAGTGCACAAAGGCTTGAACATATCTTCATACACTGCCCATACGCCAAACATCTCTGGGCCAATCTTAATTCCGCTGCCGATCACTCTGGAGTACATACTTTTTGTTTAAACTCACATGAAACAAAATGGTATGAAGAAAGTTTTATGGAGTAACCTCATTGGTGCTTGCCTTTGCTCTCTCTGGTTGGAGCGAATTAGGAGAACCTTCAATGAGGAAGCTAAACCTCCAGGTCATTTGTGGGAAGATCTGATTAATCTTGCTGCCCTTCGGAGCAGTACATCTAATTTATTTTGTAATTATTGATACTTCTTTGTATATCTCTCAATCTGAAGACTTTTTTGTAGCCTATTCTCCCTTTTGTACTAGAACTTTGGCCTCTCATGCCTTTGTTGTCATACCCTACTTTCTAAGAAACCGATGCGTTGAAGAGTCTATGAAGAAAAGAGGTAAAAGACCATGTTGGACACATGGTCAGGACTAGGTAACGCATGGTAAGGGTGAACGCATGGAAGTAAACCGAGAGGGGAAAGAAGTGAAACGCATAAGCAAGAAAGGAATAAAGTAATGTTGTGAAGTGTTGAAAGAGATTTAAATCTCGGAAAGATAGAATGCTATAGCAAATTGAGTAACGCATAGACTTATAGCAAGGAATGTTCACAAGTGTTGGAGAAGGTTGTGAAGTAAACATAAAACTGGTGCATGTGGTGGACGCATGCTAATCTATCTTTAAGAGAAATGGTTTAACTGCAAGGAAAAGGTTAAAAGAATAACCTTGGGAATAATCAAGGAATGTCCAAGGATAGGAAGATGGTCATTGGACGCAGGATGAAGGTGAACGCATCAGGACCAACACATAGAGGAAGAGCTTGAGAAGGATTTGTTGTCATTGACGCCTAGTGGCATTGTGTAAGCACTGGTTTATAATAGTACGGCTATGCATTGAAGTTGATCACGAATGGTTGTTGTGTAGTCACCGCGTTGGCGGGGGAAGAAATGTACTTGCTTGGTAAGGTTGTCATGCGTTGAGATCCCTATGCGTTGAAGACATAGTTATCTCTATGCGTCAAAGAGTAGTATAGTTGGCTGAGAGTTAGAGAAGTGAGTAGTGAAGCTCAAACTTTAAAGGAAACTCAATGAACGCATGAGGGCGTTGTGTTGAGTGAATGGTTGTCTATTGGAAAATGTTGGACGCATAAGATAAGTTTATAAAGGCCAGGTGGCTTCGTGTAGATTTGACACCTTATCAACAAGAGGTGTTGAAGGCATGTTAAGTGTTTCATGCAAGGTGACACTTGGACTAATGCATGGTTAATTAAGCATGCAGCGTGACATGTGGCAAACAAGTGGCAAAAGGAGAGGAAAAGTTGGATGGCAAGCTCCCTATAAATATAACTTTGAGGGAAAAGGAACGACTGATGACTGTCAAAGAAGAATTCTGGAGAGAAAAAGAGAAGAAGGAGGCAGCAAGAACGTCCGTAGTAGGAGTATGCGGTCAAGAAAGAAGGTATTTGACAACTTAGCTATTTTATGTAAAGAAGTTGTCTTGCGTTAAAAGGGGTCGGCCTTGCGTTGAGGACAAACATAATGTCCAAGGTGAACGCAGCGTCCAAAGTTGGGTGATGCGTTCAAGTTGGACCTTGCGTACAAGTGAGGGTGACGCATCCGAAAGAGAAGTAAGAAGAGGTGGGATGCACTTTGCTGAAGTAATCAACCTTGCGTCGAAAGGCAGGGTTTGCGGTAGTTATCAACCTTGCGTTGAAGGGCAGGGTTGGGTTCAACCGAGCTAACAGAGAGAAATGGAGCTTTGCGTTTTTGAGATTAGAACGCTGCATCCAAGAAGCTCAGGAAGAGGAAATAGAGGAAAGGAAAAAGAAGTATTATTTGGCAAGTACAGGTGAGTAACACCTGCGTTTTACAAAATATAAATGAGTTCTTCATGAATATGATTTTATAGGTTTCTAATGAAATAATGTATGCGTTTTCATATATAAAGCATATGAATATGTGGTTTATAGAGATAAGGGCATGCGTTTTACTTGAAAACTTAAGAATGCTGGGTACTTGCTATGAGTTATAAAATGCATGGTGAATGATTAATACTTGTTTTCATGACTTCTCTGAAAAGCATGGTATTATATGATTTCAAGAAAGATTTGAAAATAAACTTTATGAAAAGCATACGGTTTTATATTAAAACTAGAAATTTAATTTAGCATGCTGATGAGATGAGATTTGGAAACGGTAAATTCATGAGTTATTGATATAATGTTTCCAAAATATGTTTTTTGTTATATTAAACTTGAAAAGGCACCCGAGGCTCAGGGACTTGGAGAAGGTCAAAGGGTAGCCGTTATATTGAAATGGGACCCCAATGCTCAGGGACTCGTAGAAGGCATTGTGGGCGGCCCGAATTATAAAGGTACCCAATGCTTAGGGACTCGTAAAAGGCATATGGGTAACCTGGATATAGAAATGGGACCCCAATGCTCAGGGACTCGTAGAAGGCATTGAGGGCGGCCCGAATTCTAGTACCTATGTGCACATAGAGGTATATACGACACTGATGTGTTGAGATTACTCCACACAGCTAAGGAAAATCGACGTTGAGGAGCGTTGAGCATTGCTCCACCTCAACTAAGGAAAAAGTATTTTATAAGAATGAGATTTTTTAGTATTTATTCTGAAACGATCAAACATGTTTTCACAATGGTGTTTGAGTATAATTTAATATGATTTGAAGTGATATATTTTATGCGAGTTTGACCAGTTTTACAGTTAAAATATATTGTTTTCAGAAAACCTTACTCTGAGCTGTTAGCTCACCCTTTTTTAAAATGTTTATCATTTTCAGGTAGTATGACAGTTCCCGCTGCCGATCGAAGTCAAGGTTTGTCAAGAGCATGTGGATGGTGAGGTTGACAGTGGGTTACGTGACAGGGTAATCGGTAACTGCTGTCCTCACACTCCGTCTCGGACTACAGGAGGGTAGTTCGGGATGGGGTGTGACATTTGTACATTCTCTTCATATCAATTTCCACTACAAGAATTAGGCCTTTTGCTAATAATCGTCGGCCTAGCTCCAAAATCGTATGCTAACGCTAGGTTGCGGTCCTATAAAGTTATAATAGACAAAAAAAAAAAAAAAAGTGTTTGACATAATAAAATTATATAACAAAAACAGTAATTTGGTCCCCAAAACAAACACATTACAAAAAAAAAAAAAAAAAAAAAAAAAAAAAAAAAAAAAAAAGTTTAGATTGACTTCTAGTTTGCTTGCTATGAAAAGTGATTTTTATTGAAAGTTGGTCCTAAAAAACAAATAACAAAAATAAAAGTTAAATTTAGATATCATTATAACGAAAAATATCAAAAACACATTTAATAAACTAATATGGCACAAAAACAACTTTTTATATATATATATATATACAAGAACTTGACATATTAACTCTTCCCTGCAACTTACAAAGAAAAAAAAACTAAATGAATATAAATAGAGATTTATACAATAACATGCATGTAAACTTATAAAATTAGTTCAGAATTGCTACAAGCTATAAAACCCAAAAGTTAGAAACCAGTCATAAGCATTTTATTAGAGTCCAAAGGTGTTCGAAGTAAGCTATTACCTATCGAATGATGACAAACAGTTCCAAACCTCGCTAAAAAGGTGTCTGAAATCTGGCTGAAACTATAGATAAAAGTCTCTAGGTGTTACAGACAATACTATACTATTGAGTCTATGCTTCAAGAACGGGACCTCTTAATTACTTAATTTCGTCAAACTGCCATGTAAAAAGAAAAGAGAATTATAGATGTCCAATTAAAAGAAAACCTAATTTCAGTTAAAACTAATCCAATCATACCACCAACCAATTGGTCAATTTCATTTTCTTTGGTTTCCAAGTAAATGAGACCAATAGATTTGTCCCCAAACACAAAGACTTCATAAACTCAAACCAAACAATGCCAATAAGAGTTCGATAAATATCTTCATGCTCGTTCCTTACATTTACAAAAGTAAGAATTCAAATGAAGAAGATAAAAAGTCAGGAACAAAGAATTACACATAGGAATATCCCTACATCTAAATCCAAACATTTCCAATTACCAATTTCCCTCCTCTAGTTATAAATTGACATAAGTTGCAAAGAATTTAAAGAACAAATTTCGATTCTAAAACTGTCAAAGAATCAAGAAACTCATAATTCCTTGCAACCTCTTTCGAACGAATAGAAATCGAGGCATTGTCTTAGTTTCTAAAAGAAAGATCAAACTTGTCTCTAAGTATCTCAAACCTAAAACAAACTCTAACCTAACAATCTTATGAACTAAAACAAACTCTAACATAACAAACTCTGATGAACTAAAACCTTTAAAGGCCAAACCTTAAGTCAAAAATCTTAATCAAAATACAATAATGTAAGGGGAGATGCTCTTGCCATAAGAGATTCTTAAAAATCAACTTGAATAATCCTAATACTAGTTTCAAACTACAAATAAAGTTTTTGACCTAAGGTTTTAAGACTTCATTTATTGATCTAAACAAAGTTTTAACACATAAACTTACCGAAAATGGCTTGAATCCTAGATGAAAAGTGGTGGAAGGAGTCCGAAACTAATCCAAAGCTACAAACAAAAGCTTCAAGTGTTAGCTAACACTAAAAAAAAAATTAATGAACCCAAAAAAGTGCAAGAAAAAATAAAAGTGGACATTAGAAAATTAGCACAAAAGATACAATATAGTTATAATTATCAAATTTTTACTAATAGATATTGTTAATGAACTAACCAAAATGAGCATTAAAGATAATAAAAATGGATTGCTCTTCTATGTACCCATTGCCAAGATAGAAAGCTCACCTCCATCGTGATGTTGAGTGTACCTTGAATTAAGAACGATTTTAGGGCAAACAATTTTAAGAGTTTCACATCAAGCAACAACCAAAACAATATAAAGACTAAAAGTAGACAATTATGAAGTCACAATGGTTCAAATCATAATGCAAATCTAAAGAACAACACCAATTAATGATGAATCGTTCATACATTGCTAATTTCGATTCCATTTTTTGACAACCAAAAAAGAACATACCAAAATAAGGGCGAGTAACGGTAGAATGACACGTTCCCTCCCAATTATATGATCAGCGGGATCAGTCATCCCTCAAGCGGGGCTCTTTTTCTTATGGGGAGGCAAAGTCGTCCCCTCTACTGATCAAACCCCCTTTCTTTAATAAATCGAAGGTCTTCGTAAACAAGCTTTTAGCCAAGCTTTGCGAAAAATTAAAAAGGCCAGGTTGATAGCCAAGTCATCTGTACTAATTACACCCATAGCTAGGTGTGGTTTTGATTTTCTTCAATTACATGCTCTCCTCTGAACTAGCTAAAAGTTGTTGCTTCGGGTTGAAGCACTAAAAGAAAAGAAGGGTACAAGGTTAGCCTATGAGCTGCAGGTCAAGATGCAACAAGGACTGTACCTAGAACCATACCAAGGAGGGGTGTATAGGTCTCCATCACATGGTTGAGGTATCGATATTTGGAGCTACTGCATATGCAACTAGGTCACCTGCAGTGAGCAAACTGGCGACGGGGGAAGCGAGCAAGCTAGCGATGGTTGAGAGTGAGGGAATTCAAAAATAAGGGGGAGGGAGAGGAAATTCGAAAATAGGGTAGAGTGAGAGAAAGGGAAGTCCAAAATAAGGGAGGAGATAGAGGGAGAGGGAAAGGAAGAGGGAGAAGAGGGGAAGGAAGAGGGCAGAGGCCGAAAGTAGGGAGAGGGAAGGTTTGAGAAGGAGAGGGAGAGAAGGCTAGGGCGGCAATAAATGAAAATTTGGGAAGAGGGAAGGGAAAATTAAGTTTTGTTTTTAAAACTATGATGTCAAAAGTGAGGGGTTGACAAATCCCACCCTCTGTCGATTGCACATACTACCTCGTCTACATTAGCTCACTTTCTAAATAAACCATTGACAAAGGTCCTCCTATGTCGATGATAAGTAATATGTCGTCAACATAGGCCCTTCTTTACCGACACCTACATTTCTACCATCAACAGCGACATTTATTGTCGAATGGGCTTTGAACCATAAAAAAAGCCTCTCTTTTCCGATAGCTTTTTATATCGTCGGCATAGGTAAATTTTCTTGTAGCGGCATCCTTTGGACCGAGGTGTGATGAGGGCGCTAAGGATGTGTCAACTTAATTGGGACCGAGTTTGTCCCTTGACCTCTAGACTCTTTCAAAAAAATAAAATAAAATAAATATTATTAGTTAGTATAATATATCAATATAAAGTCAAGCAATTACAATGTTATACTTATTTGTTGTAGATGACTATTAACTTAGTGAATGATGATTATTTAGGCTCCCCTTAAGTATGTTCTCAAGATGTACTAGAATGTTTCAATATGATCTAAAGGCCACCTCAAGATCAACAATTGCAGAAACTTCACAATCACAAGGATTGACACTCACAAGAAACACCACTACAAACAATCTGCTCAAAAGATCTTGAAAGGTGTATCCCTAAATCTCCTCAAAGCAACCACATATATCCATGACATAAAAGAATAAACAAACCAAAACCAACCATATCCAAACAAAAAGAACTCTAAATAAAATCCAATAAAATTACTTCTGAGGTGCTTTTTAATTTGCTATTGTCATATGGCTATGAAGGATGGAGGAGTTATTTTCTAAATGATCTAGAGGATTAAAGTTTTTGTTTGAAATTTAAGAATTAACTCCAAACTTAAAAGTTATATTTTGTCCTAATTATTAAACTTATTATCTATGGTTGTTTTGAATTAAATTATTGAAATAGTTTAGTTTTATTCCTCTCTTTTGAAAAAACAAGTTACATATTTTCACAAATATTCCAGTTGGTTACCCTCGTAAAAGCGTATGATGATGGAGAGATATTGTGTTTGTTCAATAGTGACTTTTTTGGGTTGTATAATCCTTTAACTAGGAGGAAGAAGGTCCTAACAAATACTCAAAAGAAGTATAAACACATTTTGTCAAATAGAATGCTTGAACTTTGGCTCCCTCTCGAACATTTTGGCAGAAGCAGACCAGACTGATGAAAAGAAGATTGTGATTTTCTTTTTTGCTTTGTTAATATATTTTTTTAAAAAAAATGTTTTTCGGATAATTTTGATTATTCTTTTTCATTGGTTTATACCATGCATAGGAGTTTATGTTCATGTTCTTTTGGTTTATACCATAACTTTGCAAAGATTTAACAAATTTCATCACATAAAGTTTTAGGCAATTTAAAACTATATTGGGATGTCTTGACCCACTACCTTAATAAGTACTTCTTAGTCTTTACCATCCAAGCAAAATAGCTAAATTTAAATACTATATTTTGGAAAATAGCTAACTAAGTTTTGTAAATTACCCCACTAGGTTAAACAAAATTAAGGAAATAGATTTAAAATAAATATGATTTCCTCTAAGATTTATCTAACAAAATCAAATTATATTTAAAACTAATAGAAAATCTTGAAACAAAAGAAAAGATCAAAGAGTCTGTAAACCAAAAGATTTCAACAGTACTAATAAGCACTTTCTCTGGAAGACAAAAACGTACATGCACCTATGAAAAAATTATTTGGGTAAATAAAAAATGGAAAAATCGATTTGAATAGATTTGTACAATTTTAAAAGTACAAAATCTTGATCATCTTCTAGCAAAATTACAAAATCAAACCATAGATTTAAATCAAATTGCTCTTATCTAAGATAATGAAATAATATTTACAAAATCAATTTGAAAATATATGAAAATCTATGAACACAAATAGATATAATTATACAATTTTGAATCATATTTTTACCCTTATTTATTTTGTAGCTATGATGTCTCTTCTATTGCCCTTAATTGGAAGCTTCCCTTTAGCCTCTCTTTCTTGACCTTTAGGTTTTCCTTTTAAAAAAATAAAATAAAATTTTGAACCATGACTAAAAATTCAATTGAAATAAACGAGACTGGAAATAAGAAAAGGAGAGTACTGATATTGAAATTTAAATTAAATATTTAAACAATAAATGTTAACTTCATTTCTAAAATGTCATTAAAAAAAAAGGTCTAATATCATATTCAAAGTTATTAATTTTTCCTATTTATCTTCAAACTCATACATGTATGCATATGCACGTTGTATATAAGCCAGTAAATTAAAATGATATTTTTGTCATTGAGCATATAGATGTATGCATATGTACATTGTATATAAGTGACACACCCTCTCTCATATTACCCTCCAGAATCTGAGAGGAGATGTAAGGACAGCAAACATCACCCCTTTTGTGAGGTTCACTGTCCAATTGTACCTGAATAACTTGTTGAAACATGACTTACATAACTGCCCATATCACTTATTCTAATAACATAGACATTCAAATCAGCCGTGCCCATAAATTCAATAACATAAGAATTTTATATTTACATAACCAAATACTCCAAACTTGTTCACAAATAAACTTAGTTGAAATATACAATAACCAGTCTCACATCCCAACTACTAGCTGACTATGTCTACATGTCACATACACAAAGTTATTTACACATACAGCAACCGAAATACAGAGTATCTTCTAATAACTCGAAACTTAAGCAGGGCGAGCTTGAGTAGGCTAAGTACCAGGAACTTCTTCGCTACCTGGGTGGGAAAGATAACATGGAAAACATGAGTTGGATGCCAATGAGTGACATAGTATTTTAAACACAACTTGAAAACCAAATCATGCTCAATTATAGAGAAAACATAACTTTAGCATAAAACTCATGTTAAGCCTTGAAATAAAACATAAGCCAGATCTTTTGCATAAATACAGTTTACAAACTCATCAAACCTTCTTTTGCTTTAAAATTCCCTTAGTTTAGGCGGAGCAAGGCTCTACACACTCAACGTCGAAATCAAACCTTAGTTGGGGCAGAGTAATCTCGACACACCCAACGTTGAAAACCTTAGCTGATGTGGAGTAAACTCAACACAACAGCGTCATCAATCACTATGTACACATAGGACTATCTCGGGATGCCCAAGTACCTTCCCGAGTTCTTCAGTACTGGGTCCCTAGGAAACTCAAATGACTTCTCAACGTCCTTCAACATTGAGCTCCTTTAAGTCACAGGGTTGTCCACATCCCTTCTCAACGTCCCTCAACATTGGGTCCCTTAGAAAACATTTTAGAAACAAGTATGCTTTACATAAACAGTTCACTGTAAAACATTTCATGGAAAACAGAGCATTCTCAATAAATAGCATCTTATAAACATGCTTTTCAAAACTTGTAGAAAACAGATAAAACATGTCTTTCATGCCATAAAATCAAATATAACCAACCATCATGCTTATCATGTAATAAATCATCATAAAATCACATTTTATAAGAAAGTCTAGCTAAACATTTTAAATAGAATCGTTTTCAGAGAAAAAAAGGTGACACTCACAATCCAGGCCTGTTCCTTAGGGTCTATCGGCTTTTCCAACCTCAATATGACCTAAAATATCAATTACGAGCCATTAGATCCTTTCCTTGAAGTCCATACATTCATCACTTAACTACATTTCATCCACATTGTCCATATCAAGCCTAATTTCCACCATTTTATCATTTTTACCCTTTTTAAGCATTTTTGGAAATTTTGAGAATTTTGCTTGATATTATAAGAAAGTTGGTATCAAAGCAAAAAAGTCTTGGGAATAGGATCATGCATTGTAGTGTAGGAACATGTATTTCTATCAGTTAATAATGTTATGTCATAATATAGGAAACATGCCACATCTAAGCAGGCAAGGTAGGCAAGCAGCAGCCGGAACTCCTGAAGCTACTGGGAGTCGTGGAGATATGTCTGAGGGTGAATCCAGTCATCCTTAAGTTGGGGTCACCATTGAGGACCAGATATTCACTAGAATTGCAGAAAGGTTGGCTACAAGTATTGGATTAGTGCAGTCAGACCCTGAAAAGAAATATGGTATTGAAAGATTGAAAGCTTTAGGTGCTACCACCTTTGAAGGCACCGTAGATCCTGCTGAGGCAGAGGCATGGTTGAATTTGCTTGAAAAATGTTATTGTGTGATGAGGTGCCCTAATGACAAAAAGGTAGAATTGGCATTGTTTCTACTCCAGAAGGGGGTGGAAGATTGGTGGAGAGTTATAGAAAGCAGGAAAAGTGAAATAGAAGAAATAAGTTGGAATGAGTTTAAGAAAGCATTTCAAGATAAATATTGTCCAAGAGCATTCCGTGATGGCAAACGGAATGAGTTTCTTAAACTGGTACAGGAATCGATGTTAGTGGCAGAGTACGAGAAGAAATATATTGAGTTGTCTAGGTATGCCACTACAATTGTTGCTAATGAGTTTGATAGGTGTAAAAGGTTTGAGGAAGGCCTACGGGAGGAAATCCGTACTCCTGTGACCGCCAGTGCAGAATGGATAGATTTTTTCAAGCTGGTAGAGGTGGCTATGCGAGTTGAAAGAAGTCTAGCAAAAAGGAAGACAGAAGGTGAATCATTTAGAAGTGGACGTGCAATCCACTTCTCTAGTGCTGCACAGGGACAGTCTAGTAGAAGATTTGTGCCAGGCGTGTCTAGTAGAGGAAATTTTAAAGCTAGATCAAATAGACAGGCTACTTCTAAGGCCAGTACCGGAGGAGGTATGCAGGGGCAAAGACCAAGAAGTTTTAGTGGTCCAGTACAGTCAATGAGAGGTTCCCGAGGTGGACAACCTGGTGAGTCCACAGCTAGTTCGGCGAGGAAACCATTATGTCTCATTTGTGGAAAGTATCATTGAGGAGGAATCGAACTAATGAATGCTATAACTGTGGACAAACGTGTCATTTTAGACAAGAGTGCCCCCAGTTGATGCAGGAAGTTAAATGTGAACAGAGAACTACTTCACATGCGGTTAGTTAGCTACAAAGACCTGCTGGCCGAATTGGTGGTGAGGGAACCAGTGGATCGAGGCAAAAAGGATCTACAGGACGACCAAGACAACAAGGGAAGGTCTTTACCATGACCCAGCAAGAAGCTGATGATGCTCCTAATGTTGTTACCGGTACACTTCCTATTTGTCACATTTCTGCCCATGTTTTATTAGATCCTGGAGCTACTCGTTCTTTTGTTGCTAGCATGTTTTCAGTGAATATTGATAGTAAGCTAGAACCTTTGTCTAAAGAATTGTTTATTTATACCCCATGTTGGCGATATGCTTGTGGCTAGTAATGTGTATAAGAATTGTGTGGTTGAAATTGATGGTGTAACCATGACAGCAAATTTGATTTCCTTAGATATCCAAGAGTTTGATGTTATATTGGGAATGGATTTCTTGTCTAAATATCGAGCCACCATAGATTGTTTTCAAAAGGAGGTTGTATTTAAAGAGTTCGAAGGAACTGAAGTTATTTTTAGGGGAGATAGAAAAATTCTCCCTACCTGTATGATATCTGTTGTTTAAGCCAGGAAATTGTTAAGCAAGGGTTCTACAGCATACCTTGCACATGTTGTGGATACACAGGTCAGTAAACTGAGGACATAGGATATTTCTATGGTATGTGAGTTCTTAGATGTGTTCCCTGAAGAACTATCAAGATTACCGCCTGATAGGGAGGTAGAGTTTTCTATTGATCTGATTCCAAGGACTGCACCAATTTCACAAGCTCCATACAAGATGGCTCCGAAGGAGTTGAAAGAATTGAAAGTTCAGTTGTAGGAGTTGATTGACAAAGGGTATATACGACCCAATGTGTCACCATAGGGAGCACCCGTATTGTTTGTAAAGAAGAAAGATGGCACACTTAGGTTATGTATTGATTACCGTCAGCTAAATAAGGTAACAATACGTAACAAGTACCCACTGCCTCGTATCGATGACCTGTTTGATCAACTTAAGGGTGCTTCAGTATTTTCTAAGATTGATTTGCGATCAGGGTACCATTAGGTGAAGATTAGGGAATCTGACATCCCTAAGACTGCGTTCAGGACAAGGTATGAGCATTATGAGTTTCTTGTGATGCCTTTTGGGTTAACTAATGCTCCAGCTATATTCATGGATCTCATGAATCGAGTATTCCACCCGCACCTTGATCATGTTGTTATAGTATTTATTGATGATATACTGGTGTACTCTGAAAGTAAGGAGAAGCATGCTGAACACCTCAGAATAGTATAACAGACGTTGTGTGACCAAAGGCTATATACTACGTTCAATAAATGTGAATTATGGCTTAATCGTGTTGTATTTCTGGGTCACGTAGTATCAGCTGAAGGAGTAAGCGTGGATCCACAAAAGACTGAGGCTATAGTTAAGTGGGACCGACCCAATACCGTGACAGAAGTTCGTAGTTTCCTAGGCTTGGCAGGTTAGTATCGCCGATTCATGGAAGGTTTATCAAAAATAGCACTTCCACTAACAAGTCTAACATTTTGAATGGACTGCATGAATTGGGGCATGCATTTAGTATACTTGGTTCCTCAAATGTGGAGGGTCAGCTTTGGCCGAGTCAATTTGGGTCATGGCTTGGGTTTTGGGGCTTTAATTGAATTGGGGCCTAGGGTGTGATTTTCTGGCTTGAGTTTCACCATCTTCTTGATGGGATAGAGTGCAAAATTATGAACAATTAACTCATAGAAAAATAGAGATAAATAAGAAAGGATAAAAGATTAAAATTTAGAGATAATTAAGTGAATTTATAGAACAACTTTCTATTCAAATCTTAATTTGATTTGATCCTTAAATCAAATATTTGGAAAAAAAATCATAATTAAAACCAAGGCAAATGATAAACTATTTAAAACGTAATTTTTTTAATTTTTCTAAATCACGTTAAAACTATAGTTTTTTTATAAATAAATAAAAAATTACCAATCCTTTTAGATTTAGATAGGATATAGATTTATTATTATTTTTTAAAAAAATGAAATTGGAATCCAAAATGTATTCTCAAATGTAAAACATAAGAATGTCTTGAAATTGTTGCCGAATAAATCCAGTTTTTACCCTCTGCAACGACTTCACTTTTAACGTTTCTGACCAATTTCTCCCTTATTTCTCTCTTCGAAGACAAAACCCATCAACTGAACTGGACTTTGGGTTGAGATTCTTAAGATTTTGTTCAATTACTTGAACTAACTCGATCGTGTGACAGAGATGACGAGTATTGATTCTTGAACTTCCAGTTTTCTTACATCTTTGAAATAATTCACATCTGGCCACTTTGTTGTAAAATTATGTTACATTTTGCTTCCCTTATTAGCATCTAATTCCGTGTTTCTTGCCTTTAAGAAATTCGACTCTCAGTTGGGTTGTAATTGGTTTCGGGAGAAAATTGGCGGTGCTCTAGGCACGTCGACGACGCCTATAATTCGGAAAAATAATGATAACGTTCATACCAAAAAAGAAAATGTTAATAAAGATAAACTTTAAATGAACATATATGAACAAAAAAAAACTAATATCATGAATTGTTTTTAAGAGGTAGATTTGCTAAAAAATATAGGGACGAAAATTAGAGGCAAGAAACTAAAATGGGATGAAACCCAAAGTAGAAGGATCAAATCAACATTTTAAGCAAAAAGATATATAGGATATATATGCGGACATACAGGCCAAACACCAAAAAGAAAAGGGAAGAAATTTGAATTTAATAAAATGTTAAATGAATATACATATACCTCCGCTAAGATAACAAAATAAATGTCATTTACACTATAAATTGCAAACCAAGATAAGAATTAATGAAAGAATTTGTCTTCTAGGAGACTTTGACGATAATGATAACTATGAGCTTAAACATGAAAAACTACTTAAAGGAGGCAAGAGGATTAAAGTGAAAGCAGAAACTAACTAAAATGGAAGCCCCTGCAATTTCATATCGTCCCCAAATTTTGGATGGATAGAAGAACGCTGTATTGAGAAAGAATGCATAAGAACACACCAGAAATGAACAATCTTCTAACATTTCTTAGGAAGCAAGCTACATCTGTACCATGAAAGAAGAAAAGAAACCTGTTGAACAGAACAAGAGCAAGCCATTGTTACAGTGATGTAATTTCTTAAGTTTTTGATGAACTTAAAATTATGCAATTTTTGTAGTGTATTTCTTTTTCTGAGTAGAACTTACCTTTAATACTTGTTTTCAGTTTCATTGCTTGGAGAAGCAAAACTGACACTGTTCCTTCTAGTCTATAAGAAAAACCTGAAAGTTTGTTGCAATCAAGCCTGCTCCAACACATGGTAGATTTTCGAGACCCTTCGCCGAAATAATGGCTCTAATCGGAATGATGGAACTCCAGATAGTAACTTCCTAGCTTCATACATCTCATTCCATGCTTGTACTATCTCATCAATTTTGAACCCAAGACCTGTATAATTGGAGAATAAGAAAGACATTTAACTCAGAATGAAGAGATTCAAATAACAAAGTACATTTATACTATACCTTCATGTGAATTGTTGCTTGAACAGTGACTCTTTATCATAACTGCGATGTCCGTTGCAGAAGCTCCAGCAAGCTCGAATTTCTCAACCGCAACTTCCAGACATTCATGCCACGCCGGCAGCCCCATCTTAAATTCCAATATCGATCGCTCGTAAAGCATGGTTCCCCACAAGAGGTTTATATGAGACCTCATATTTTTAGCCTGTTCTGCAGCCTCATCAACTGATATATCCTTGATCAGCCCATCTAACCCCATCTTCTGCAACTGCGTTTTAACGTTGCTCGATTTAGAGAGTTCACCAGTACGCTGCTCTTCCCATTCTTCCCACATCTTCATGCCTGTTTCCATGTTTTCCTCGGCACTATTGTAAAGTTGCATAACTTCGGTGCAAGGCCATGTTTTCGGATCAACATTGCTGCTGACTGCATAATGCCAAGAAAGTTTTGCCTGCTCAAATTGTTGTTGTCCTAGAGCTAGATAGCCTTCATAAAAGTCTGGTTTGATCTCCACTGCCATTTGATATTTCCTTTCTGCTTCAGCATATTCTTTTTCGACCCAATCAAATGCAGCTTTGATCTGTTCAAGCACACGAACTTTTGAACCACCATCTGCGAAGTAGACCTTCTTCCTCGCCCTTGACATGATAACATTTCCCCAGTTGAACAATGCTAAGGCTGCCATCTCATGGAACTTTTCTGCTGCTAATTCAAAAAGACCCTGAGCTTCTTCACTTGTTACTGTCTCTTCCACAGCCTCAGAATAAAGCTTCATCCCAAGGTCATGGAGATCCAAGTATGGACCAGATTCAAATCCAACGTGGTTTATAAATAACTGAGCAAATTGAATTATCCAGTCATCAATGCAAGATGACATCTTTATTTCTTTTGCTTTTAATACGTGGCCATTCTCAAATATGCTATTTTCTTCAACTTTACACTTGGCAACCTCATCATTCTTAAACCGTTTGTAAAAGGGATCTTGCTCTGGATTAACTTCAAATATATAAAATCTAACAGAACTCTGTGACTCCTTAGATGTTTCAGCCAATCGTAATTCTTCATTGGTAGTAATTGTTACCAAATCACCTTCTTCGTCCCTGTACTTGATAAGGACTGCTGTGGAGGTAGGGAAACGATCACTTATAACCTCCCTCAGTTGCAATAGAGTGCAATCAATTGGCAATTGAGCCCATCGAATATCTTCTCCAAACACCAATTTCACAGTTTTCATGGGTGTCTCCTCCTGTGTCCTTGTGATTTTCTCCTCCACAACTAGCTTATCCTCAGCCTTCTTCTCCTCCACCGTCTCATCCACCTTCTCCTCCACCGTCTCATCAATCTTCTCCTCCCCCACTATTATTTCATCAGCCTTCTCCTCCTCTTCCACTGTTTCATCAGCCTTCTTCTCATCAATGTTTTCCTTTGTCTTTTGGTTGTTTTTCTTCTTTCGGTTCTTATCTTTCGGTTTTTTTTGCGGGGACAATGAAGAAGGCAATTCAACAAAATCAAGAGGTAGCTTGATCTCAGCATCGTCTTCCTTTGATCCTTTCATCTCAAGTGTCTTTGTTAATCTCTCTGATATTTCTAAAGCCATGATATTATTCGGCTCCATGTTTAAAACTGCCTTAACATCTCTTAGAGCCAAGTCCAGCCTATGCAAACCCTCATAACATCTAGCCCGCTTCAACAATGCCTTACTGTACTTGGGTGTAACTTCAAGAGCCAAATTGCACTCGTGAATCGCTCGGGGATACTCACTAAGCCCCAGCTGCATATAGCATGCCGCCATGTTACTCCGAAGATACGATACATCTATATGATTCCTTGGAAGTAATTTGATGGCCTTATCATATTTCAACATTGCTCCTTCAAGATCTCTAGACTGGAACAATTTATTGCCCTCTTCCTTTAAAACCTGAGACATAGTAATGAAAATAACATGGTCTTTGTCATAACTTGGACTTCCATCTCCATTTTGGCGATGTTTCGAAATCGCCTCACGGAATTTATCACCGATCTGCTTCTTCTTCTTCCCACTTTGCTTGCCCATCGAAAATCAATCAATATGCAGAACCAAGAACCGACGAAAATACCTAATTACTACAGCTACACACTTCAAAAGAATCCAAACCAACTAAACTAGACTAGTCCAAGAGGAAGAGAATCAAATCCCACAAACAATTCTAAACCCTCAAGAAAAATCAACACAGTACATACAAAATTTGTAAGTAAAAATTGCCTAAAATCTACCCAAACACAAATTCCCCTGTAGTCCAATGCTGCAGAAAGTACCCCCAATATCAAAAACCACAAAACCAAGGATCAAATTGCACAAAACTCCCCCAAATTTCTAATGACACATAAAAAAGAGAAAAAAAAAAAAAAAAAAAAAAGGGTAGAACAATCCTCAAATTCCCTTGAAATTCAAATAGGGGTTTCCATTCATGAATTCAGCATTCTAAAGAAGAGATACTCCAAACACGACAGATTTGTTGCTCACCCGGAATCGGAATTTTAGGAATTCATTAAAGAATTAAAAAACCCAATTGAGAAAGAAAGAAGGCAGACGATTGAGCTAAAAAAATATCGATGATAAGCAGAAAGAACCTTGAATTATAGTGGTGGAGAAATGGAGGAAATGTAGAAAGATAAACTTATCTGAGAAAAGTATTAACCTCTGAAATTATTCCGGAGAATCTCGGGGTGAGAAACAAGGAAGAAATTTGTTTTGAAGAAGACGGAATATATTTAGCAAAGAGAAATGAAATTGAAAACCAACCGTAGAATCGGTTTGTACTTTTGTAATGAGTAAGATTTCCAACAACTTGTCGTGAACGCCACAAAATTCTGAGCAAAAGCTGATAATAATTTTTTATATCATTTTATTTTATTTTTTTCATTTCTAGTTTCTTTTTTATATTCCTGAATTAAATTACTGTTTTTATTTATAGATTTGTCGTTTGACTCGAAAACTCAATTTATATATATATATGGCCGTGAGTTCCAAGTCTTTTGGTTATCTCCCCGTTGTGTTGGGTTGTTTGGTTGAGACTCACAATCTTGTTATGAATTATGATATTATAAATATATATATATATATATATATATATATATATATATATATATATATATATATATATATATATATATATATATATATATATATTTTTGTCTTTTTCTTTCTCTCGTGATAATAGTTAAATTACAAATTGAATACAAAAATTTTAGTTTTGTGTATATTACAAACGTAAATATGAGAGGAAAAATGACTACTTTTTTTTAGTATAAACATTTCCATGCTATGTCAATCATTTTTAAGTTAAGATATTTTTGCCAAAAATTACGCAATTTCATTAACTTCGATCAGAGTTTACATCGAAAATCATGAAAATACTACAAATTGAATAATAACATAATGTCGTTATATCTAATATATATTTTCGTCTTTTTAACTCCTAGAAGTATTTGATAAGTTTTTTAATTTTCAATCTTATGTTTAATAGGTCTCTATGACGTACAACTCCATTTGGTAACCATTTTGTCTCACTTTTTACTCTAGTTTTCATGTAAAAGAGTTAAATTTTTAGTTAATTTCTAAAAATAAAAACTAAAACGTGTCTTAGTTTTTTAAAACATTAATAGTAACTAAATAACAAAGCGAGAAATTTAGAGTTGAAAAAAGTGTCAAAGGTTTAATCTTCAAAAACTAAAAACCAAAAATCAAATAGACACCAATGAAGCTTAAATTTTTAATTTTCAATTAACATTGATTAATTATGGGAAAATTATTATAAATAGAAAAAATATCAAATTATTTACAAATATCGAAGAATTTCACTGTCTAACAGCAATGGACTGCGATGAATTTTTATTGTTTGAGTGATAGAAGTTTATTCGCTCAAGCAATAAAGTCTATCGCATGATAGACAGTAAATTTTTTCTATAGTTGTAAATAATTTGACTCATTTTACTATATTTGAAAAAAAACACTTAATTATATTAAATTAAAATTTATGTCTAATGGACCCTTAAAATTTTAATATTATATTTATATCAAATTGGTCAAAAATCTATGAAATTGAAAGAATTTGTTAGACATAAACTTCAAAGTTAAGTACCATACATTTTTTTTTATAAAGTTTATGAACTTAATGAACATAAAATCAAAATTTAAGAATCTAAAGCACTTCTTAAAGTTCGAAAATCTATTTGACACAAAATGAAAGATAAATAAATGAAAATTTAAAGATCAAATATTCAAAAAAAAAAAAATCAAAAGTTCATTGATTAAACATGTAATTTAACCTCAAACTTTAGTGGTACTTTTTATAATAAATGATTTGAATAAAGAAAAGATTACCTTATTTTCAATTAATAAGAGGGACAAGAGTCAATATGAGCATAATTCAATTGATATAAATTTATACCATTAAATTCGAAGTTTGGGATTCGATCTCTCATCCAACATATTTGTTGAAAAAAAAGAAAAATATAAAAATAAATATAAATAAATATATTATTCAGCCTGCAAACTTGACCCAGTTTTGGGGTGGAAATACTTCATGGAGCTTTCTTTTTACATGTGCTAAAAGCTACATGAAAAGACATTATTGTATACATATATTTTTTTAAAGTACACTATCATATGCTTTTAACGGGAAAAAGGAACCGGAATTATAATAATACAGAATAACTTGTGTTTACGAGAATTTATGGGTTCAAGTGAAGAAATAATTATATGCTTTTTTAAAATGAATGTATGAATAAGAAGACGTTATAAAAAGTTGTTAATTATTTAGGGATTATTGATAAAAATACATAAACTTAGGACATTCATGTACAAATATCTTGCAAAATAAATACATTAATCTAAAATATGTTGAATTGTGTATTTAGACCTCTATAATTTCATATGTTAAAAAAAAGAAAATTTGATTTTCTAGATTTTCGAAATCACAAGAGACTCCTTAATTTCTTTGAATTTATGAATTTTTGTTGCCATTAGACATAATTTAAAAACCAAAAATACAAATTACCATTTCAAAGTCAATAGAATATCTCCACCTGCAATTATGAAACTCATTTTATTTTCTTCAATTTATTGCAATCAAACTCTCTTGACATTACAAGTGCACAAACCACTATTGAAACCATAACTATTCTTGAAATAAAACTCTCAAATAGTAAGGTTGTTATAATCAATCTAAATTTTTTTTTTTTTTTTTTTAAATGTGGAAACTAAACTATTTACATCAAGTTTTGATTTCACAAATTGTTTTTTTTTTTTATTTTGTTTGACTTCTAAAATCTACTTTCACTGTAAATTTCTATGATGTGTAGTCAAACTAAAATTTAAAAAAAAAAATGTTTACTAAATTGAGTGTCTTTTTTTCCTAAATCGAGAAGACAACTCAATATTAATTTAAAAATAAAAAATTTTCTAATGTTTTATTATTATACATTTCAAAATTTAACACTGTATAGAATTGAGAATAAATATGTTAGTTGATTTATACCTAAAAAGTTTAGGTTAACTTTTACAATTTTATAAATAACTATGTTAGTTGATTTTTCAGTGAAACCAGTTAGTATAGTATAGTGGAGATTTTGAAAAAAATGAATTTTTAATTTTAATAATAAAACCGATACTTCCAACCAAATTTGTAGAGGTTAATTTTAAATATAAAAAAATAAACCAAAATAAAATTTAAATACTTATTTATAATAAATTATTATTATTGTCTAATTATAATAGATACATCTATCCTAATGTAACCTATATAAATTGTAATATTTTATTATGAATAATAAATATTTTAAACAATTTTATCATTTAAAATAATTTTTTAAAAAAATCGAGCTGAGATAGAAATTCTTAAAATAAATAAAATGGAAAGATGCGGACAAAATAGCCGTGGGAAAGGGCAGGCTTTGGCAGGGCCCACCTTCCCATGTCGGCCACAGAGTGGTCCCCACGTGAAGAGAATATGCCATGTGCGATTCCAACTTCGACAATCACAAAGAACTTTAATGGGCCTTTCAGATCGCCCCACTCCGGCCCAGAAGTTTACCTTTCAAAACGAAAACGGTTTCAATTTAAAATAAATAATTAATTTAGATGCACTCCCACCTTTGTTTGTGCATTTAGTAGAATCATAATTGGTCAAATAACAATTTTCTTATTTTCGTAATTTATTTTTCATGTGCATAACCCAAATATTCCTCTGAAAAAATTAAAAATTATAACATACACCACTCATGTATCAGCTTTACTAAAATTATTGGTTTTAGTATTTACCGAATTTCCCTATAAATTTATTCCATCCTTATGAACAAATTCTTGGAATCTTTTATTTCTTATATTTAATGTAATATAATTTATTATTAAATATATACTTCTTTTTTTCTCATATTTTGTCTTTCACGTTGAGTTTCCAATCATTTCTTTTAATATTTTAATGATATTATAAAAGTTATCGGTAAATACTAATTTATAATGGATTTTTTTTTCCTAAATCATCAATGAAATTTTGTAATTTCAATTTTGAATTATTTTTTCCATGCCATTTTTCTTTATATATTTTTTTAATTCATTATATATATATATTTGATCCAACATATTTACTACATTTATAATATATATTTAATCTTACTTTAGTTTAAGTTATATACCTCGTATTATTAAATATATTTTGTATTTATGAAATATAAACATGAAATTAAATAATAATAATATACTTACTCAAAAAAAAACATATTAATATAAACATTATATTTTTAACTATATCCTAAATTTATAGAATATAAACCTAGTAAAATTATGGAGAAAAGAATGGGAAAATAAAATAATAAATTAAATGAAAAAAGAAATCAACTACCAAGATGTTTTAAAAAGAAAAACTATATCCTCGTTTGGTAATTATTTTGTTTTTTAAAATTAAGTCTATAGATACTAATTTCAACTCCAAATTTATTCCTTGTTATTTAGATTTGCCAATAGTTTAAAAATTAAGCTAATTTTTTTTTTTTTAAAAAAAAAGAGTAGCTTTTAAAAACTTGTTTTTGTTTTTGGAATTTGGCTAAGAACTCACCCATTACACTTAAGAAAGATGCAAATTGTTGTAAGAATTGTGGAGGATATAAGCTTAAATTTCAAAAACCAAAAACAAAAATAGAAATGGTTACCAAATAGGGCATATAATGTTTGTTTAAAACATCCCATCTTGTCGAGCAATTGCATGAGAATCAGTTTTTCTTTCTATAAATACTAGTCAAAGGACATGTGCAATCAACATGATTAAAAATCTTTAGAACATGAATTATAGAATGAATATGTTTTATTTGGTTATCTTGAATATGAAATGCACCTTTAAAAATAATGTGAAATGTGATGGGTGCAAAATTTTCTAAAATGAAATATAAATTGATTTTAACAAATATAAATCTCATTGATTTTAAAATATAAATATTAGGCAAAATGAAGTAAGACATTAAGCAAAATTTTTGAAACATGAGATGTTGAATAAAGAAAAGAGTGTCAACCCATAACTAATCAATGAATTAAAGCTACATTTAAGAGCAATTTGGGATGACTAAAATTACTTTTGCTATTGCTAAAATCAAGTCAGCTTTAAAATAGTTATGTTTGGCAAATAAACAAAATCAATTTTAGAAAAAATAAAAAAATAAAAAACACTTTAACGTGATTTTCAAATATGAAAAAATGGGCGATTTTGGAATCATATTGATCAGAAATTAGTAAAACAGTTTATGGTTTTTGTTTATGTCTTGGTTTAAGATTTTGAGGTTCACCTTTCTTTAATTCAATCCAACACCTTTGAAAAAAAAAATTAAAATTGCTATGAAATATATAAATGAAAAGGTTTGTATTTGGTATTTATAACGATGGGCATGAAGTAACGAACACGGTCCACCGCCCAAGCCAAGCCCCACCACCACCGCACCAGCCGCTCCACTCGTGAGCCCCAATGACGTTGGTCACTTGGTGTTTAGCCTTTTTAGGCGCCTTTACCAGAATTCACCCACTTTCTGCCTTGCCTTGCCTTGCATCCTAAGTCACCGCCCCTTTCACTAAATCTTCTTCAATCTTTCCATAAACTACACAACTTTCCTTTTTCTTTTCCATTTTAAAATTACAACCACTCTTTTTTCTAATACAACAATTCGAAGCTTATGTTTGATATATATTTACCATTTAAATTTTCGAAATTCACATGTTTACTAAACATAACTAAAAGTGAAAGATTTTATTAGAATAAAATTTCAATTTCGTATTAATTTTTTAAAATTGTAAACATATAAAGATTGATTAAACACAAGTAGATTAAAAAAATTCAAAATCTATTAGACATTTTTTAAAGGGTAAGAAGTAAAATTTTAATTATTATTATTATTATTATTTTTTTTTGTAAGGAAAGACATTTTATTAAAATGTAGTAGTCTCAAATTTCTTGCGTTTTTAAAAGTGACATTCTTACTATTAATTATGTTTCAAAACACTGACTAGGACAGATTCAATCAAATATTACCTGATGAAAATGTATTGGTTTTTTTTTTTTTTTTAATTATCCATTATGCAACTCATCAATTTGAACCAAACACATGTGTTTTTTCTTATTGAATTAATTATAAAATTGAGTAAGTAAATGGAAAATAGAAAAATATCAAACTATTTACAAATGTAGCAAAATTTTACTTTTTATTTATGAAAGATTGCGATAGCCCCGAATAAATTTTAGATGTCTATCTGAGTCTACCACAAGCTATTACCGATAAAAAGTAAAATTTTACTATATCATTTCCAATCATTTTTCTATTTTTAAAAACATTCCTAAGTAAATATAAATATAAGTCAACTATCAATTACATACTGTAAATTAAGTAATTAAAATTTTGGAAAGTAAATGGTGAATCAATACCTTGTTTAAATTACAATAAAAAATTTCTAAATAGCAACCTTTAAAATAAGTTTAAAAAAGTCGAGCAATACAATCCACAAAATGTAGAAACCAATCCATTTTGCCACAGCGGAAGCAGAGTCCAACGACAAAGCCCAGTTAGAACTGAAACGATAGTCCATTAAACCCTGGACCCAACTTATCTACCCAACACCGATTAATGGGTAATGATTTTTTTCGGGTTAAAGAGTTAAGTTGTTAACTCAATTATAAAATCCACATTATAAGTAGTTAATAAATTATAAAATTGATATTTTTAGTTGTGGAGCCCACAAACTCTTTTGATTAAACAAGAAGTGGAGTCAAACTCCACGTCTCTCAACTCTTTGGCCCAAAAACCAAACACCCATAAGAGATCTACATTGAGAATAAATTAGTATATGAGACTATCTAAAACTATCAATTAGCTAAACAACAATGCAATTAGGTTTGAAAGATATTATGAAATGGTTAAAATTATTTTCTTTAAAAAAAAATTTGATACATATTTTTAATAATTCAAAATCAATTTTGATGATATGAAAATTGCAATTAAAAGTGTAAAATTAAATATTAAATCAATTTTGTTTGGGAGTAATAGTTGAAGTATTAATTTTAGAAGAAGAGATTTAGGTCCAATTATTTTTTATAAAATTGATTTTCATACAAGCATATTGATGTTTGGTTTCAAGCTTTTAAAGTGATTTTGAATTATTATGTTTGGTTTCAAAATTGATTTTGGAATTATTAAATTACTAAAAATTACATTTTCTATTTGAAAATTTATTTAAAAAGGGCAAAAAAAAAAATCTCAAATTTAAGGGCAAATTCGATATTTTAATAATCAATAAAGGAATAAAATGATTTTTGGTCAATCACCCCACAAAAAATAACCACTTAGCTAATTATTAAAAAAACAATTTAAAATTATTTTAGATCTTTCTAAAATCAATTTCAATATTTGCCGAACATCAAAATATTTGAGAGAAAAGTAATATTTACAATTGTAAAAGTGATTTTGGTCTTTATGAAAAAAAAAATGATTACGAATTATTATGTTTGGTTTTAAAAGTGACTTTAGAATTAGAAAATTATAAAAATGTCGTTTCCATCTCTATGAAGTTATTTAAAAAGGACAAAAATATTATTCTTAAATGCAAGAAATAAGACGAAGACACTAAATCTTACCAAGAACCACCTCTCAACTGATGGTTGAAAAAACCAATTTTAAATAATTATTGAATTTTCTAAAATCAATTTCAACATTTTCTAAAAATTAAAATAGTTTAAGCATATCTTAAAAATACATATCAAAGTAATTTTGAGCCTAATGAAGATAATTTTAATCATTTTAAAATCATTCACACATGTAATCTAGTCCGCTCAGCAAGAGGTAATGGAAGCAAAGCCCATTAAACACTTGACCCAATCCATTTTCTTGAGAAAGCCCATCCAAATACTGTTCAAATGACGTGGCAAATATTCATTGGTCGAGCATGCGTGGAAGTGCATCACTCTCTATCAACAACACGAGGCCGTAAAACCGAAGACCCACTTTCTTCTTCCTCTCGCCGTCGCCGTCGCGGTCGCCGTAGCCGTCCTCCCGCCCCCAGCTGAAAAAACCTAACCCTTCCACTTTGCTTCCCTCCTTTTCACCTTGTACGTTCGTTTGAGGACGCAGGGATGACGAAATTGATGTGGTTGATCCTTTTAGCTGGTAATCTTTGCCACTTTGCGTTAGCTGATCAGATCTTCCCAGCTCAATTAGGTGACATTCTTCTCCCTCATTTTCTTTTTCTTGAAATTTTTCCATGAAAACTTGCGAAATAGATGTGATTGATGAATTTGTATTGTTGGTAGTTCCTCCGATAATTTATTTACTCGCATATTGGAATTAGCGAACTCCTGAGGGTGATAGTTCATAGGTTGTTTAGCACGACTTGAAACTTGAAACATTTATTACTTTTGCTTATTATGACAGTAACTTGTTAGTATGAAGTTTTATTTTCTCTTCTTTCTGATTGTTGATTAGCAGGTGGTACATTTAGTCGCAACTCACGTGGGCCAAAATACAATATTGAATTCCATCCACAAGACTCTCCTTACAGTCCTGTAAGCTTTTTAATATACTTAGTTGTTGATTCTTGATATTGATAGGACCCTGTTGGTTTATATAATGAAATTAGATGGGGAGCTTTTGGGTCTTAGGTATCCCTCCCTCTTTCTTGTTAACTCGGAGTGTTGTGTAACTTTGTTCAAGATATCTTCAATTAAGCAACCCAGCATATAGTAATGTACAGCTTTACGAAGTCAAAGATTATAGATTCCAGTATCTTCATATACTAGACGCTTGCTAATCAGTACCTAATCCTCAAAATTGTAACCTTCCAATGGTATATAAGCTACTAATACGTTTTTTCCCAAAGCAAGTTCGTCATCAACAATAGGAGCATTGTCTGCTAAATTTTGCCATTTTTTAATATATTTACCCTGGTTCACTTGGAATTTTTGCTGCATACAAGTTCCTTTTTTTGTTTTTTTTATTTTATTTTATTTTATTTTTTTCTATGTTAGAGTTTATACATAACTAAGGGAATTCTTCGAGTATACCCATTGCCTGAAAAAAACGATCTTGTCAATATCGGTATAAATGATTTTTTCCCTGTGTTTGGCTATAATGGAAACCCCTATATCCCAAGCCACTTGGCGTGCCAACCCAGTCGACAATGCACTTTTCGGACCAAAAAAACGAGACTGCTTGATGTTGCATATTAGAACTCATTAAAGCATGATTCACATCGTAATGTTCGATAAAGGGAATGAGGGAAGCTCCAATAGAAAAATATTGGAAGGGAAAAAGACTTTGAAGATGAACTTGTTCCCATTCAATAGTCAAGAATTATTAATGGTATCGAGCTGGGACAATATGTTCTTCATTTCTCCGCACTTTCATTATTCAATCTCTAGTTATCTTATTTTGTTGTTTCTTTGTTTGAATTTATCATCGCATGTTTTCTCTGTTGGCCTAATCTTTTAGTTTTATACAATATCTTGTTTCCCACTCTGTGAAATATATTCGTTAGTTGCCTTCTTTATCTGAGACAGAGGATTTGAGGAAGGGCTTTTGGAGATTGACAGTTGATTGTTTTGTTTGGCATGACTAAATACTTTAAATAAATAAGGAGAAATTTTCTGTGTTACATTGATCCATGGCACCAAAATTTGAACCAAATTAAAATTGTAGTTTCATCCTTTTGGTATTAAGCAATAGGAATATTTGGTATGCAAATGATTTCTTGAACTCGGAGACCCTCTTAGATGGCCTCTACATGAGTCTGGTCGTTAAGATGCACTATGGAAGAGGAGTTGGGAAGATGGCCTCTGTGTGCACTATATCACTTAGATGCTTGATAATAAAGTCATTGATGTGCTGAATTCTACTGCAATTGTAAGTGCAAATTAAAAACACCCTCACGGTGCATTAAATTTTATTGGTAATGTTCTCCATCAACTTGAAGAGTTGAGATATTGAGCCTGTAATCTGTACCTGTACCCAGATGTGAGGGAAAGTCACATTTCCATTTACAATCCCATTTGCCTTACAAGTTACTGTGTTCTTTCCTTATGATAGACTTCCTACAGAATCTTCTTTCCCTAAGCTGTATGATATCTGTCTTCAGAATTCAAGAATATGTAGGTATGTCGTATACCACTTGAACTTACTATGTTTTTGTGATTTTGCAGGACGAAGACCAGGAATCTGTGTTTATGCCCAATAAAAATGGAAAGAATTACTTATGTTACTTGCCTAAGGTGGAGAAGTCCAAGAGCGGAAAGCCAACTGTTCAACTGAACATGAGTAGCATGATTGTGGAATCTGAGAAGCGAGTCAAATTGAAGACTCCAGATGAGCTGCTTGAGGCATTAAAAGAGCAATGCTTTGTCCGGGTTAGGATCTGTCGCTGAATATTGTTTTGCATGCGTATAATGACTATTATCTACATTTTAGAATCATATCTCAAAAGAAAAGTAAAGCTGTAAGCTGTGTTTTTGAATGTGTGCCTTTAGAAATCGGCATCCCAATGAAAAGTTGAGGCCCATTTGATAACCTTTTTATTTTTAATTTGTGGTTTTTGAAAATTAAACTTCTAAAAACTACTTCCACCAATTACTATTGGTAGTTTTAAAAACTAGAAAAAGTAGTTTTTAAAAATATTGTTATTTGTTTTTTGAATTTGGCTAAGAATCCAAATTCTTCCGTAAGAAAGATGACAACAATCCTATAGAAATTGTGGGCAAGCAAGCTTAATTTTCTCCATGGTGCTCACCTATAGGATTTAATATCCTTTGGATTTCCTTGACACTCAAATGTTGTAGGATCAGACAGGTTGTCTTGTGAGATTAGTTGAGGTGCGCATAAGTTGGCCCAGACACTCACGGATATAAAAAAGAGAAAAAAAAAAAACTTAATTTTCAAAAACCAAAAAACTGATGGTTATCAAATGAGGCTTAAAGAAAGGTTAATTTTATTTCAAACAATGCCTAAAGAAATTAAGACATTTTCTTCCTTATGTTTAAATAATACACATGTATTAAAAGTAAACAATGTATTTATAAAATGCAAGTGAAGTGTGTGCTTTGGGGTTGCCTTGCCTCTCGTGAGACAAAGTGCCTTTCTTGCGCTCAACACTAATAAAGCTATTAAATACTAAGGTCGTTTGTGGTAAAATATATGCATTTTTAAGTAAAACATGTGATGATTATGTCCTGAACAATTGACATGTTGACCTTGCATCATCAACTCCTTTTTGCAGCAAGAGGGTTGGTGGACATATGAATTTTGTTACCAGAAAACACTAAGACAATTTCATTTGGAGGATGAGAAGGTAGTCTCCTATAGTGCCTTATAATGCATTCTATATGTGATTCTCTAATCTTAGCTTATGAATAAGGAAGGCAACTGTCATGGTTTGTTGCTTAATTTAAAACGTAAAATCATGCTTTGGTAAGTAGTAAAGACGTTGAAGTTTCTGTCATTTTATCTTACAGGTAGTTCAGGAGTTTGTATTGGGCGTCTATGATGCAGAGGCAACTGCTAATCTCAATGAGAATCTCTCTGATATATCTACTTTGAAGGATCCTCGCTCAAAAGATGCATCCCAAAGGTGTGCTTTTATTTTCATTAGTTACGAGTAAAGAAATGATGAACAGGCTTTACATAATAGGAAAAGCCGATCTTCAATCAATAAAGCTTGTTATTTTCGTTGTTCTATCACTTCTCAAAAGTAGTAAGTTGGATTCATACATGGAAAAGCAGAAATCTGTGTGAGTTTTCATCTGGCGTTCTAGTATTAATTTGGCTTTGTGTTTCTTCCACAGTCAATTCTTACATGTGCCAAATATAACACAATGATACTCAAGACATGAAACAGAAAGCTAGTATGAATTTAGTGTTTGAAAGGTTTGATTGATCATATAAGTAGAACAACACAATTGTATTCCCTATAGAACAGATTCTGTTCAAGTAAGGTAGTAATGGTTGACCATATAAGTGTGTTAAACAGTGCACAAGAGTAAGATTGGTGCTTGGTTGAGTTATCTCATACATAAGAATTGTGCGATAGATATAAGATCTATTATTTGATAAATAGAAAACTAATCTCAATATCTCAAATTAATTATCGATCTACATGACTCACTCAGGTATCATGCTCATCAGTACACAAATGGAACCATGTGTGATCTCACAAATCAACCGCGAGAAACTGAGGTACAAATAATTAATGATTTACCGTGTCACATTTTTTTTTATTCTCCATTACTGATATTTATTCTTAATTACATTGCAGGTTAGATTTGTTTGCTCAGAGCCCAGAGCCATGATTAATTCTATCACAGAACTATCGACATGCAAGTATGCGCTTACAGTGCGATGCCCAACGCTTTGCAAGCATCCGTAAATCTCTCACTCTCACTCTTTGCTCTTTTTACTTACACAAACACATCCATTTTGCTCATTGTTACCTGAAATATAATTACAAAAACAAGCGTTACTCGCTTAAGTTTGTGATGGGGAACCAAGAAAACAAGAACCCTGCTCTTGCAACCGAACTACTTTAAAGAACAGCCTGATAGAAGATAGGGAACTAGTATAGGAACTTAAAAGAATTGAAGTTGTCGAGTTCACATCAAGATGTCAATTTTATTGATAGATATAGTTTTCATTTCTCTTATTCGATCATTTTGTTTCGACCGTGCAGGTTATTCCAGGAAGAGAGACCAGTGTGGTACATCATTAACTGCAACGTGCTCCCCGACAATTACAAGGAAACAGAGCGGAGTGAAGAATTAGCAGATGAGATTGTCATGGTTACAGACGTCAAATATCCAAAAAATGAATCTGAAGATTAATGTGAATATTTATATCATAGAAGTTTTATCGACCAAACTGACCTTACAAAAGAAGCTCTTCCTCTGTAGATTTTTTTCTCAAATTCAAATTATACAATTGCTATGGAGATCAAGCGATCGATTTTCAAGCCCCACGACGAAAATTACTTGCATGGAATTTAGTATGCTTTGATCATATTTGAATATATAGGTCAACCTGAAAGCTACTGATATAGGAGTCATTTGATGAGATTTATTGTTTTTGACAATGATCCAACTTATTGTAGGGGAAAAGTAATGAGTTTGAATTGGTAAACTCATAGGTTGCTTTTATTGAGACATTTACATCACTACCACAATAATAAACAATTGAAAGACCATTATTTGAGCCAATAACATCATATTGGTATCAGAAAGAAAAGTTTCCAAAAATTAAAAAACTGTTTTTATCTTTGGATACATTTCTCAAATGGATCTTCAATAGTTGAATTCTATGTAATATCCACTCAGATTTATATGCTATGTTTGTGCTTTTTTCAGTCCACAATCTCCACAACAGCTTTCTTTTCTTGTAAAGCAAAATTTAATGGTACCCAACCTTATAGCAATATCCAAGTGGTATTCAAGTTTCAATGTCAAAATCATAGACTGATGCCATGATTCAACCACCATCTCTCTAACAACAATTATTTTCTGGGCCTATGATATATTAGGATTTCTTTAATTCAAGCAGCTATTAGTTATTTGGTAGGTTGCTTTCATCTATGTTTTAGATGCCAAAAGGAAGCAGTTTTCTTTCACCCTCCTGTTTTTTCTTTTTCAGTGTATTCCTTAATCCCTACACTAACTCTACAATATTTATGGTTGGATACAATAGTGCTTCAGTGTAATTTTTAATTAGGTCATAGTTCGAGTTCTTTTTAGACTCAATCCAATCGTTCAGGTTGTAAGTTTCTTCAACCCAATCAATCCTTATTAAATAATGAATCCAACTCAACACGACCATGAAACATTTGAGGTTGAGTTACTTGGGTCATTGTTAAAATTTTTGTTTTAAAAAGAAGTAAAGAGTTTTTTTTTTTTTTAAATTATTTTCACATATTGAAGTAAGATTAAGCAAACCAATTTCAATTTATATTTTGAAATTTTTCTTAAATCAGTATTAAGTTTGGGTTGGTTTGGATTATTTTAGGTGAATCTATGAACCAATCTAATCCATAAAGTTTTCATTTATTTGAACCAAATCTAACCCAAATCATACAAATTGTTTGGGTCATCGAGTTTTTTAAACATCACTATTTGTATCTTCCAATCATACATGTGTACTCTTACTATTGAAATGAAAGGTTCAAATCTTCATATACCACACGTAGTTAGAAAACAAGAAAAAGAGATTTGAATCTTCTATATTAAGACAACAAATTAGTATGCTTTCAAGAAATAAGTTTTAACAATTTCCTTCATGGACCAACCTTTATACCTTTCCATCAACTAACCAAGTCAACAAATATCTATATTATTCCTACTACACATTTTTATAAGAATATTTGATAGACTTTTCCACAACTAAAATTCAAAGTAATATTAAAAAATCCAAGAGTTCAGTGCAAAGAGACTGAGTTATTTCAATAAACAGAAATCCCAGAAAAAGTGAAGAGATTCAAAGTTTGACTTTGATGAAGGAAGAAAGTTTTTGGTAATCTTTATTATTCTAAATTTTATTGTAACTTTTATGGTAGTAGGTTTTATATCTTTATTACAAGGCTCTATGTAAGGTTGGTTTGTTAGGTTGTTTTTGTCTTTATATATATATATATTTCTAGGTGTATAATTAAGAATTAAATTATTTAAAAGTAGCCATTTAGAGCCACAAAGGCCTCCAACATTTGCAGCATTTAAGCCCTTAATATCAGCAATGTGGTAGTAGGTTTATTGAATTTAATAAGTAGTATTAATTAAATCTCTTAACATTATTTAACTTTTCCTAACAACCCAAAGATTATTTTCCTTGATTGGCTCTGCATAATTGGAAATACACAAAAAGGAAAAGACAGAACAATGGTAAGTTTTGTTATGGTGAGCAAAACAACTTACTCTACATATCAAATTATTAATTAGTCATTTGGGTTTATCTTGGCCATAGCTTAGAGTGATTGGTAACTCGAACTTGAGTTTAGTGGTTAACACTTTTTCTTTTTTTTTTTTTTTTTCATATATGCCTAAGACTCATTTAGCTAATGTTTCATCTTTAAAAGACTGAATTCGTCATTTAACAATCCTTCTCATCAATCTTGAAAATTAGCATGTACAAAGTCCTATAAGTAAATTGTCAGCATTAGTTGGAAAGAAAATGACATTAAGTGCTAGAGGTGGTGGAGTTATAAAGTATCGGTAAGTTGTGAACTTATGGGACCTACATTAGTATAAAAAATGTTAATAAGGGATAAAATTAATTTTATTAGTCTTGAGGATAATGAAGACCTTGGGTCAAAAAGAATTTAGAGTCATAACTTTCATTCTGATATTATATCAAAGGGAAAATTACGTTTTTAGTACTTGAGTTTTTTAACAATAGGTACGTTTGGTCTCTAGATTTTCAAAATGTATTTTTTTTTGTCCCTGAGTTTGTTTGGTCTTTAAGTTTTTAAAATGTACTTTTTTAATCCTTGAGTTATTAAAATAGATTTAAAAGGTCCTCAAATAATGTTTTGGGAAATTAATTTAAATGAAAAAATTGTTGAAAATATTTACAAATAATAGCAAAATATAACAGTCTATTTGCAATAGATCACTATAGACTACTATCTGTGTCATGACACAGATAGTAGTCTGTCACGATCTATTACAGATAAACAGTAAAATTTTGCTATATTTATATATATCTTGGTTCATTTTTCTATATTTGAAAACAACCCTAATATTTTACTAATATTTTAAATAATAATAGGACATTTTAAGTTAGAAAATGAATTTTTAAATATTATCTTTTCTCTCTAAATTTTTTTTAAGAATGTTTTTCTAACAAGTAATTGTTTTAAATGACAAAACTGCTTAAAATATTACAAATATAATAAAATGTCAAATATAGCAAAATGACACTAATAAACATCTATCGGTGTCTATCACTAATAGTCAGTTTCGATCAATGATAAACATAATATTGTGCTATATTTGTAAATATTTTGGCTTATTGTGTGTTATACTTCTAATTTTAGATATTATATAATCACTGCTAAATTAACGAAAGGCTTACATTGATAAGCAAAAATAAAGAAATAAGAAATTAATCAAATATTCAATTTGTTTTGTCTTACACATATATATATATCTTTTTCTCTCTCTTTTTTCTTTTTATGAACACAATAAAGGCAATCAATTGTAGTTGAAAACTTTGATTTGGAGTAATAAAGAAGTGGATCATGAGTTAAGATAGAGACATTGGTATAGGAAATAAAGTGAGTTTTGAATTGGTATTGGAGTGTTAGAAAGGGTTAGGTCTTTAATGTTTGTTGTGTGTGTGAGTGTAAATTAAAGTTCAACTATGGATAGCATTGAATATGAATATGAATTTGGTTATCCCCCAATAATAACATTTCTGACTTCATCCTACATTGTAACCAAAATATATTAAACACATCCAACCCATTCCTTTCTTGTGAATCAATCCACATGCAAACCCTACCCTACCAAAAAAAAACACTTATTTGACTTAGCCCTAATGTCCCAAAATTCATACCCATCTCTCTAACTTTTGATTGGTCCACACCACTGGACCCATGTTCTCAAAAAATCATTATTTAAATATATCATAAATATAACTCCACTTGTCCTCAATATAGTTCAACATTTTCACTATGAATTGTATATTTTAGGTTAAAAATCATTTTTAGTCCTTAACTTTCATAAAATTAACAATCTTGTTCATATAATTTACTATATAACTATTTAATCCTTGTACTTTAAAATTTGTTACGATTTATTCTTTATTGTAGAAATTAGTGTTAAAGATTCAATAAGATTTTTTTTTGTATAAATAAACCAATAAATAAATTAGAGACTTGATATTTTTATATAATACAAAGTCTACATCATAGAATAAATAAAAATTGACATCTAATTTTGATGATATTTTTAATTGTTATAAAATTGAAAGTACAAAAATCAAATTGTTACATACTAAAGTTCAATGACTAAATTGTTACAAAATTGGAAGTATATAAACTATATTGTTACAAATCAAAGTTTGGGAATTAAATTATTACTTTTACGAAAGTTTAGGAAAAAAAATGTTTTTAACCTAAATTTAAATTAAAGAAGACTTAATAAGTTAAAAAGCCTAATAATGAATAAGCAAACTAATTAGTGGTTAATAGTGGTGGTTATTTATATATTTGAAAAAGAAACCACTTTTAAGATGGATTTGATTAGGCACTCATAAGTACAAGTGGGTACTGTAATTTTTTGAAGTTTTCTTTTTCATGTCATCATTTTCTAAATCAAAAAAAAAAAAAAAAAAAAAAAAAAAAAAAAAAAAAAAAAGCAAAACTGTTATGAAAAAATTGTTTGAAATTGAAAAATCAAAATTAAGATTTTATGTAATTATTTTGTAGTGGGTTCCAAAATATTATTTATGGGAGGGGCATAGTGGTCATCACAATATTGAATAAACTTCCAAAATTAACATAAAATAATTGATCCATACCGAAAGCAACAGATCTATATACATCACTTCTCTCTCATCCAATAAAATTATTTTAGTGGTCCAATAAATGTGACTACCGATTTATTACTACGTATTAATTACCATTCAACTACATTCATTTTAACAAACATTTCCATATTAAAATGAGATTACGAGAGTATAAATAAAATTTGAATTTGATATATATATTCTTTTAAACTTCAATTATAATTTTAGTCTTTAAATTTTAAAGTTTGTATTTGTTTAGGTGATGAATTTTTTCTCAATTTTGTTTCAAATATGTTTTAGATAAATTAATTTTTTTTTTAAAACTCATTTGAAAGTTTATAGAGAATTATTGGACATGAAATTCAAATTTATATCTAATACATTCCTACACTTTCGATTTCGTGTCTAGTAGTTTTATGTATTTAAGAACAAGCTAAAAGTCTAAAGATTAAATTTATAATTTTGAAAGTTAAAAGAATTAAATAGATACCATTCTCGGATTAACACTAGTGTTTTTCTAGAGAGAAAAAAAACCTTTTTAATCTCTAGTTTTAGAATGTTACAGTTTTTTAAAAGAAAAAATTGTCTCTAGTTTTAAAATGTTATATTTTTAGTGCTTAAGTTTTAAGTTTGATTTCAATTTAGTTTTTATGTTTCAAAATACAATAACTTTGTCCATGAAATTTGAGTTTTGTTTCAATTTGGTCCGTAGGTTTCTTTTACGCTTTTAACCTTGATTCTTCATAAATATACACTTTCCATCTTTGGCATGAATACCTATTTATAATTTTTTAAATAAAAGTCAAGTTTTAAATTAAATTTTAATAGTAAAACTATTTCAAATGAATTTTGTTGTTTATTACTTCAAAAAAGAGAATGATTTAAAAATCCGAATAGATTTCAAATCCTATTTTTACTTTAAAATTTTATTGGCCAAAGCAAATTCTTATAGCTCCAAAATTCAATTAAATTAGATGTGAAATCTAGAAATATTTCTTTTGTGTTTGTAATCTCGCGACGAAGATAGTCATGTAACAACTTCCCATGGAGCCTCCTGTGGATCATCAGGTCCGCTCGGTCTACCATTGAGCTAATAGCCCGTCGTGCAGGCCTTCCACTAGGGGCTCACTATGCCAAAAGTGAGAGGAACCAAATCCCTAAATTTTCACCCCCATGTCGCCACACGGGACGTAAAAAAATGGGATCCTATCAACTTGTTCCAACCTAGGATAATAAGCTCATAAGCTTGGTCTTACTTCACGGTCGAGAAATGAAAGAAGACTTCTATCTCCAAGTTTAACTAAGATGTAGCTCGCTTGCTCAGATTTCGCATGATTTCTAAAATTTAAAAGTAAATTATTTAAGTGACCTTCTCATATTCTAATTTTCCATTAACACATCAAAAGCCTATATTAGTAAATCCTTAACTTTCTCTTCATTTTCAATTACCATCAAAACACAAAATTTTAAATACATTTATTTCAAATCTTTCTCATTTCCAGACAAAGTAGTTAGTTTAAAATCATTTATCAAATTTCAAATCAAAAGATTTAAAATCATTTCTTCAACTTTCTTGAAAAGTGTTAATTATTCCAGATTAATTAATAGACATTAATCGTAATGGCAAAAAAATTGAATATTGAGTAGAAAATTAAATTTAAAAGTTATAAATTTTGAAACCTAAAAAATCCCCAAACAAAACTCAAATAAAATAATTTTATTTATTTTTGTTCAATATGAATTAATTTCTCTCTCTTCCTTTTTCCTTCTCTTTGTGTATATATTGTCACAATCCCTAAACTGAAAAAGCATTGTTAAAGCTTCATCAATCTCCTCCAATGGACTGGTTCTCTTGGCTCTCAAGAACCGGCCTCGACCCACTTCACACCTACGAATACGGCCTCCTTTTTGCCCGAAATGCCCTCAAACCCGACGACATTCCTCGTTTCAACCATCATTTCCTTCAAAAAATCGGAATCTCCATCGCCAAACACAGACTCGAGATTCTCAAACTCGCCAAATCCCACTCCCACCAACCCACCCACAACAAATCCCTCCTTTCCGCCTTCACCAAGACCAAAAATTGCCTCCGAAACTGCCTCCGAAAGCTAATTTTACCCACCGCCAGGCCGGAGAAGATCCTTTTACGGGAAGACGCGGCGGTGATTTCGCCTGAGCCGCCGACCGTGGAGGAGGAGGAGCTTAAGCAGGTTAAGGAGGTCCCCAAGCCGCCGAGACGACGGAGTAAACACGTGTCGCTGTCGGGGCCGTTGGACGGGAGAATGCACGAGAAGTTCGTGATGAGCAGTAAAAGCTTGAAGTTATCTGGGCCGTTGGATAGGAAAGGGAGGCCGCCGCCTATGTTTCCGAGAAGCCCAAGAACATCTGGGCCTTTGGATGGGAGATTATCGGATTGGGCCTTGAGTAAAAGCCCAAAGGTGAATGGGCCGCCGCAGGGGAGAATGATGAGGCTGATTCCGCCGAGCCGGAGCCCAAGAGTATCTGGGCCGTTAGATGGACCAGATGGAAGCCCAAGAATTTGTTGTCGTTGTAATAGGGAAAGAATGGAAACGGATGATGATTATCATTCCTTGTGGGTTTCATTGTTTTATGACATGAAGCCAACTTGAATGTTTTCTTTTTCTCTCTTTTTTTTTTTTTAATTTATTTTTATAAGATGTGTGCATTTGATTTGAATGCCAATGCAACTAAAAGAAAGTTGTAATTTTGTACAAGTTTGTTTTCTAATTCACTATAATTAAGATATTCGAACCTATAATTACTCTGAATTTCACACAAAATATTAAAGTTTTATGTAAATTTTTATTGCGGACTAACGAGGTGATAACATTAATATTTAGAAGTACATTTTTGTGATCCATTATTTGGTTATGCGTATATAACTTTTGAGTTCTTGATTTTGGCTATTTTTCAGTCTCATGCCCCAATTTCAAGGTTGAATGCTTTTGAATGACTTGGACTATAGAGTGGGCTTGAAAATTGGATCAAGAATTAAAGCCCACTGAAAATGCGGACAATTAGAGGCCGAACCTCCGGCCCAATTCCGTAGTCGGGCTTAGGATTCAAATGAAAGACGAAAGGAACAGGTTTTTTTTTATTTATTTAATTTTTTTTCTCCACCTTTTTTCCAAGTAAATTCTCTAATTTATTATTGTTTTTTATAATTTCTTTTATTAACACTTTTACTATAAATTTTGAAAACATATTCATTTTTCTTACATAAAAATTATTATTATCATTTAATCAGTTTTAGTAAAAATAAATTATAAAGAATTAAACTTAAGACTAGATTAAAATAAAACAAATTTTAAAGTATGAAGACCAAAAGAGTATTTTAACCTAAATTTAATATTTAATATTTTTTTTTAAAAAAAAACCTGAGATGAACATTGAATGTGTATTTTTTTTTTTTTTTTTGTGGGAATAAAATTATAGAAAAAAGATGTTGCAGTAATACAATCTCTACTATATTAAAAGGACAAAATGGAAAGAATCTTTTTCCATTTTGCCCTTACTTTTTTAAAATCCCCATTTTGTCCTTTTCCCTTAATTTTGTTTTCTCTCCGGGTAAGATGGTTTTTAAACCTCACTTTTTGCTTTTCACTCCTCACGTAACATTTTTTTTTTTAATTAATTTAATTTTTTTATAGATCGATTGCATAAGATATGCCAAAACCATTAACTGGTCTTTTCAAACGAAACAACATAAAGAAAAAAAAGAAGTCGTCATGAGTTGAGAAATAGAACCATCTGATTTGATTCATTCTCAATAACCATGTGATGATCATCTTAGGGTGATCCTTTGTCGACGGATGCTCCTATTACACTCGTAGTCTTTGAAGGATGAGAACCAACTTTGCCTTTCTTCTTTCTTTTCCATACATTAAGGTCGTTCGGGCGAAAAACTGAGTTGCGTACTGGGTGAAACTTAACCCTTTGGCCCTTTCAATCTCGCAACTTTTAATGTCATACCACTTCATTTTAAAACCTTTGAAACATAACTAATTTTTTATAATACAAAACAACTTTTTATGTAAGAAGAAGTTTCACAGAATTAGTTTGTTTCAAACTTCTTTGTTTAAAGCGATTGGATTAAAAAAAAATGATGTTCAATTTTTTCAAAAGATTAGTGATTTACTCATGCCTCTAAATTTCATTTCAACTTCATTTTTAGATTGATGGGAATTTGTGATTAGTGGCTAGTGAAATTGTTACTTTTTTCTTCTTCATTTTGTTTTGTATTCATGAATATTTTGATTAACTTTATCACGTTGGATTTTTGTTTGTTTAATTTTGGTTTTGGGTTTCGGTTTTTTTTTTTTTTTTTCTTTAAGACATTTGATGTAAGTGTTTATTTATTTTGTTTGAGTTGTAGAGATTTAAAGAATCATCCATTATCCTATAGTTATTTTAGATACTTTGATATATGAATTTCTATTTTAAAGTCTTGGAGGGATAAATTTTTCGAAAAGTATTTTAATTTTTTTTATGGCGGTTGTGAATAGTAAGAGTTATCAATGAGAGACTTTTTTCTTTTATGGTCAAAGTAAGCATGATTTACTCATTTTTCTAAATTTTATGTTGACTTTATTTTTAGTTTAATGGGAATTGATGATGAGTAGTGAAATTGTTACTTTTTTTTTTTTCTCCTTTTGTTTTCCCATTGTTTGTTTTCTTAAACATTTGTTTGATTTTTTTTTCTTTGTTTAATTTTGTATTATGGGCTTTCTTTTTTTTTTTTTTTTTAATTTGATTTAGGGGTTTATTTATTTTGTTTGAGTTGTAGTAATTTAAGGAGTCATCATGTCTATTTAGATATTTTGATAAATGAATTTTGTGAATTTTTTTTTTAAAGTCTTGCCCAATAATTTGTTTGAAAACTATTTCAATTTTGATTATTTGTTCTTTAACGTCTCTTAGTTTTACTTAGGGTGGTTGTAAAAAATTATTATTGGGTGATTTTTTTCCTTCTATGGTTAAATTAAATTTGTCGAATATTTGGGAAAGTAGTTATGATTTACTAATACCTCTAAATTTTATTTTGACTTTATTTTTAATTTGATAGGAATTGGTGATTAGTAGTGGAACTATTTTTTTTCCTCATTTTGTTTTCTTATGTTTTCTTTTTCATAGGTATTTTGATTAACTTTATCACGTTTCATATTGTAGAGATTTAAGTAGCTCTCATCCATTTTCTTTTATAGATATTTTGTATGGTGGAAAGTCTTAAAAAATTAGGTAATATGGAGATGTGAATAGATAAGTTGAGAAAATTAGGGAAGAAGAGATTTGTAAAATTGATTTAGTCTTCCCAATTTTAATTTCAATCTTAATTCCATAATGAAATATAAGTAGCAACAATCTCATTTCTTGAAAACATGAAAGAAAAAAATTGTTTAGCCGAAATATTTTTATATATTTAAAATTTCAAGCAATGGGTTGATTGATACAATTGGTGTATATAAACCAACTGAGATGGTCTAATTTTTAGAAGGTAGCAAAACCATATATAATATTTATTTATTACATATTACAAATCCACTACTTCTTACAAAATTTAATTAAACTACATACACCCGTTTCTTGATTAATACTATCGGTTATTTCCGAGGTTTGTTTAGGGTACAGATTGATCGAATAAATAATAAATAAATAAAGAGAAGTAATTCATAACAAACGTTTGCCTAAACATAATTAATATAAATTAAACTTCAATCCAGCCATAAAATACATTTAATTAGGTTAAAATACAATTTTGATTCTTACACTTTAAATGTTTGTTTAATTTAAGTCTTTTTTTTTTTAATTAGTCTTAAATTTATTCTCTCAAAATTAATCCTTAATTTTTTTGAAAGTATTAAGGACAAAAATCGAAGGAGAACAAACTTTAATATTTTTTGTGAAATTGAGTGTAAACTCCAAATCCTTTCTAACCATGATTAATGAATGAAAAGAAGGAATTTAGGAAACCCAATTGGAGCCCCTTGTTTTTTTTGTTTTTTTTTGATTTTTTTTACCTAAAAACAAGCAAACAAAACATAGGGATATTAATGCATGAACATCACCACATGTTATTTGATTGAAGAAGGCATGTAGTGGCTAAAAATGGAACCAGCTGGATTACATGATGATGATGATGGAACAGATTTTCCATCAAAGAAAGTTTGATTTTCTCGGCATCCAAACAGATTTGAGTGACCCCATACTATTTATTTATTTATTTAATTTATTATGGAAATCGTGGATTGAATGTTGGACAGACGATTGAGATTCGGTGGTTCTTTTGCTGAGGGATTAGTTTGGTATACTAAAAAGGAAACTTAGAAGGAAAATAAGATGAAGGGTCAGTGTGAAACACGTAATGTGGGGGACTGAGGTCCATACAAATCACAAAAGACTTGAAGAAGATAACAACATATGCATTTCTCCACCCATCAACTCCCGTACTCTTAAACAATTTTGAAGTTTAACATCTTATTAAACACAAAGTTGAGATTTTGATAGATCCATCCCACGTTTGTTTGTTAAAAGAATTGACATAAGAAGAATGGAATTTAAATGTATGCAAGTCCAAGCCTATAAGGTATTGCGAGGAGGCATAAGACATGTGCATCCCAAAAGAAAAATGTCAACACCTTAGGGTTTAATACCAATCGAAGAATAATCGAGTAATACCCGATTTATAACTATGCAACCTTGAACGCAGGAAACAACCCTAACATTACTCGAATTACACCTAATCGGAGATGAATGCCAAAAAAAGAATCTATAAATAGCCTCATTCGACAACCTCAAAAAGAGGAGCAAATAATCTCTAAAGAAGAAAGAGAATTACTTTTGCGATTGTAACAATTTTCCACATGGTAAATTTCTTTCTCAAGAAGTCTAAGTATTAAAAAGATATTTTTAGAGCAAAAAATAATTTGCAAGCTATTGTTGGATAATTGAGTAGAAGTTGCAAGTGTAGCTTAGTATGCACCTAATCATTTTTTCTCAAAGAATAAATTGGTAGTGTGTTGACTAACCTTCAAACTTGACAACTTGATAAGATATGGATTTGACATTTTAAGACAAACTAACCCAAACTCCAAACCTACGCTGCAAGCCCAAAAGATAAAAATTGAGAACAATGGTAGTTTATTTTATTAGAATTCAAGATTCAACTATCAAAATTTTCTCTAGGTTGCCAATGTTGAGAGTAAACTCAAGCAAGGCCCAAAACCCATGAACAGACTCATGCCCAAAGGAAAAGTCAATCCTCCTAACATCGTTGATATTACATATAGCCACATAAAGGTATCAACTATAAATAACCTCATAAAAAAAAATTAAACTCCAAAAGAAAACTTAAACATCAAAGCGTGATTGACGAAACATCACATCGATACGAGTTGTTCAACCAAGGACGGCGCAAGTTTCCCATCCCATAAACATAATCCACCAAAATAAATAATATCAAACCACACTTTTAAAATGTATCAAATTAAAATAAAAGAGCATCAACCTAATTCAGAATATTATCTACCATTCTTACAAATTTTCTTACCAAATAAGCATGATGGTCATCTAATAACAACGTGGATATGTACAAATTTATATAATATTGAAAGTGAGGCTTGGAGCTCCACGTAAACTCAAGGTATCCCTTCAAGCCAATTGCATTGAAGTTCCAAAACAAATGCAAGAAAAATGGTATGGTAAATTGGTAGTGAGAAAAAAGATAGGTCTTTAATTAAAATGGTCGACCATAAGTCGGTGAACTGGTCCTTTTGCCTCTCTTTCTACTTAATAAATACAAAATGAAATTACTTGACAAATATCAACCATATCTTTTATGTCATTCCCAAAAATCATTCTAGATTATTCTGAACTATCACCATATCATACAATCTGTCTTACAACCATAATTTAACAAATAAATACACATTTTCTACTTCCTCAACTTTCAGCTATACAAATATTTTAGTCTTTTAATCTACCTTTTTATTAAATGACTCGTAAGATAATAAATTAAACTCATGTTCTCTTTAACTCTTTGTTCTATATAATATAATATAAATCATTTGAATTTCAAATCCAAAACCCAAGTGTTTCACTAAAATTTTAAATCGAACTGAATCGAGGTTTGGTCGTTTTTAATCTCCCCTAGTCTTATGAACCAAATATACACTAGTGCTAAAGTCTAAAAACAAGAGACTACAAAAGGAAACTTGTCCTTAAATATGTTTGCAATGGGTCTCAAACTAATATGAATAAATAAAGGAAAAAGGGGAAATGTTATAGATGCATATCTCAAAAATCTCCAAGTAATATTGAACTAACAAAACATTAAAAAAAAAAAAAAAAAAAAAGTAAATCCCAAAACATTTTGAACCTCAATGCATAATGAAATAGACTAAATTGTAAAAACTTGACTTTAAAAATATAAAATATAAAATATAAAATACCCTTTTAAACTTGGGAAAAAAAAATTAATTAATATGGTCTTGTGACAGAATTCTCCTAGGCGTTAAATATGGATGGAAATCCTCAAACAAGCACAAACTTAAAAAAAGACATTAATGTAAAAATTAATATAATAGACATGTCAACCGAGTTTAAAAGTCATTATATATTTATTTACGACTTCATTTTTTTTTTTTTTTGATAAGTTTGAATCTACATCGACATAAAACCTACATAGAAAAAATATATATTTTAAAGACTTAAAAAAAAACTGTAAAAAGGATTTTTGATGTGGCAATTAGGAAATAAGAATTTGATAATGAATAAAGATAGATAATGATGATGGGTTGGGAGAAGAGAAGAGGGCCCCATGCCACTCATTTTCACTCCCATTATCATCTTATCCTCTCTGCCTTCCTTTTTCAACCATTCCAGAGTCCCATCTTTCTCTTCTTCCTCCTTTCATTTCCAACTTTGAGTATCCATTTTCCCCACACGGCACATTTTTTGTGTTCATATTGTCCATTTCACTACACAAATCCCAATTACGCTCTACTAATTCAATCTTAATCCATCAAACCACTACATATCTTTCGACCAAAAAAGTTCAAATCTCCCTCTAATACTACATATAGTGTTTGTATCTTCCACTAAAACTCCCATGATGAGTGTATCATTCAAATTCTCAACTCCAATGGACAACAAAGTCAAAGTCAAAAGTTGAAGACCACAAGGCTGTTCAACTAACGAAACAACCTACCTCCATCATGTGGGTACACAACTTTGGTATGGCTTCGGAGAACAAACCACAACATATCAAATCCAAACCATAACACCAAATTAATGACTTAGCCAAGTTTTCAAGTTTAGTCCTTCATGTTCATTTCTTAATTATTCCCTAATAATTTCCTCCTCCAACAGAAGGTTTATGTCATCCCCTAATTGTGGACAGCCCTTCATTTCTCAAAGGGGCATTCTTCCATTGAAAAACTGCGTTCCATAGGGGATTTCGATTGATTTTTCAAAGCCAAAATAGCAGTCGGTTCCTTCCATCGAATTAGGACTTGACAGGTCAACCCATCTACTTCCACTTGCATCATCAATCTTCAAATGTTTCATTCTATTCAGCTCTTACTTTATTTACTTAATTTTAAACTTCATGATTTGATCCCAATTAATTTGAATTAAAATTGTTCAGTTTTGGTCAAGAATTCCATCAACTGTCCTTGTTCATAACTTCCTCCAAAGTTTCCCCCACCATTAATCCTACTTTCAAATCACAAAATTCAAAGTTCAGATATCAGAGGACTTCCACCATTTCAACCTGCAATTGCACATCTGTATACAGAACAAACAGGAATTACGCATAACTAATCAAAGAACTTAAATAAACAGGGGAAAATACGAAGAAGAAAGATGGAAATTACTTTACCTTTTAGAAATCATTACGCTTGACGAAACGTATAACGGCTTCAATTTCAGTCCGACGATGGACGGAGATGACGGCAGAAGGAAGGAGATGATGAACGCCAAACCAAATAACAAACACACGTATGTTCTGGAAACACTACGAAGCGAGTGGAACAAACATAACAACAATGAACTGATTTCACCGATTACCAGACGCAAATAATTTTGAATCATGCCTTTTGGAATTAGAAACCCTGTATAAGACGAATTAGGGTTTGAATTATGTTTGATTTTGAAATTGGTGAAAAAAATTAGGGTTCAGAAGCTCCACGAATTGTTATCAATATCGCGGCGACTGTATTTATCTTCCATATATATTTGCTGTTTATACACAAAGTTATATAGGTTCTAGTTCAACTCCAGAAAGCGAGGTGTCCTGTAGAGGCAATCAGATCCCATTCCCAAGCTTCGCCTCCAATTCTGTATCCTTGCCGTCGAACCTGTGTTGGAATCCGCCGTCTTCGTCGTTGAAAACTCAGAGAAGAGGTAAAAAGATTAATAAACCAGAGGTTATTGGCCAACGTACCAAAATCATCTCCATCACAGATCATCGGCTTTCGACATGATTGAAAGCCGGCTCGGTCTTGGACAGAAATCCGCTCGTCGTCTTTGACTATGAGAGGAAGGTCGGATGAGAGACGCCAAAGCTCGCCTCAATATATCGCCTTCAACTCCTCCGATCCTAACCAGAGAGTTCGTCATCGCCGATCTCCGAGCGTTGAGCCGATTAGACGAGTAAGGAGTCGAAGGTTGCGACTGAACGCCTTTGTGGAGACTACACCGGAACGAACCAGGGTGCGTGGTTGGGGAACACATGCAGGTCCTCTTCTGGTTGCTCTGTCTCTTCACTACTTGATGATTCCCACTGGTACGAGACAAAACAGAGATAGGCCGATTCGGAGAAATAGACCGGTCCAGTGAAAATCTCACAGACGATGCTGACGGAGAAGAAGATCCTTGCAGATTAACACGAGAAGGAGATACAGATCTACGGAAAAACGAAGTAGGGTTTCTGGTGGAAAAGCTTGATGTGGATGAAGCAAAGGCCGACGAGGAAGAAGATGAAGAAGAAGAATAGGAGCCATAGAACCTCCCGGAAGGTGAAAGAGACCTCAGAACCGGGCCGCTTGATTTTCTAGAAGAAACCGCCATTGAAGTTACAGTCAGAAGAAAAAGAGAGAGAAGAAGAAGAAATGAAGAAGAGAGGGTTTTCTTTCAAGCCGTGTTTGGCTCTTCAAATTGGCAAACCTAGCTTTACTCGAGCTATGTATTTATGGAAAGGACCAAGCCCAATTTATCGCGATATTTTCACGCTTTGCAAATGTGCCCCTATGCTTGTAGAGATTTTTATTTTTAGTTTAAAATGAAAATACCATTTTTGTCCATTTTATAAAATTGGCTTACTTTCAACAAAATATAAAGTTAATATGTGAAAGTTAATTTTCATCCCAATTAAATAAAAAATAATAATAATAATTTTCATGTAACAAAATAAAATTTGTGAATATACTTTTAAAATTTATAGTTAAAATACTATATAACAAATTCTTTTTTAAAAAACAACAATAGGCCAGGGATTAAAACCTTATTTTTACATATCACTGAATTGAATAAAGTAAAATAAAAATGTTTTTTTTTTCTCAATAGAGGTGAGCCGAGTGGAAGATTGTGTAGTCATTGTAATTAGCAAATTCTTGATTAGTAATTAACTTTAATATTGTCTGGAATTAAACTGAAAACCATGTTTGAAAACACGATTTAGACACGAAATATTAATTAATTATAATTTGATGAATTGTTCTCTTCTTCCTTACGTTCGTAATTTGAATTAATTCTAGATTGAATAATGAATATTGTTGCCCATTCAAAGTATTCAACGCTTGAAAAGTCATTCATGAATCAATGTTATAATTTTGCTCATATCAGAATTTTCTAAAGTTGGCTTTCCCAAAAAATAATTCCCACAAGAAAAGCACTTTTAGAAATTTTTACCGTTGTGATGTTACAGCCGCATATTGAAAAGTTAAACCCCAATAAATCATGCCAAGTCAAATTAAATGGAAAGTCTAGAAGCATTAATGCTAGGTTAAGAAATGGCCCCTTTTAATAAACTAAAAGTCGATTATACCCCTAACTCAAAAAAATAATAAAACAAAAAATTTGAAAAATAATGACAAAAATAAAGTATGCTTGCAAATAAAATTATACTATTTAACTCTAACCAAGTTGAATTAATTTCATCTTGTAGTATAAATCAATTATAGGCTTCTCGTCAATTTGTATACCTTGACCCTTTAAAATGTTAAAATTTTATTTTGTTCCCTCTTGAATTTCTATTTCATTCTTAACTTTTACAATGCTAGGAGTTGTTTGGACTCCAACCTCAAGTGGTTGGAGTAGACTATTATAGTCCACCTAATACTTGGGACTAACTACAATATTACTATTTCAATTTCTTCTTTTATGGTGTTTATATTTTCTATTCATCCTTTCTTTATTATTATTATTATTATAATGTTTACTTCTTTCTAACTAGAACTAAAATAGCCTGCACGTCATGATTATAATAACCTACTCAATGCCCCAAAATGTTCCCTTATAGTTATGTTATTAAGTTTTGAGCCTAGTTTTGATTTTCATCCATAAATTTTAATACTTTTATCCTTAAATTTTCACTAATAGCATTTTTAATTATCTATTTTACAGTTTTATTAATTAATTTCAAATAATTAAATTAGTTTGTTTTTTATTTTATCTCACTATTAAAATTACTTGAAAAATCCACATCGTATTTATTTTAAATTAATTAATTAAAATTCAACACTAATTTATCATATTGTAAAAAAAAAAGATGGCTACTATAAAATTTGTTCAGTTTTAGTCTATTTACTTTTAATTCTCCAATTTTAGGTTATCTACTTTAAATAAATCTTCAAAGTTAATTTTAACTGAAATTGATTAAATAATAACAATAATTTTCATGTTAGAAAATAAAATATGTAAATAATGTTTTCAAAATTTATAGTAAAATTGCTAAAAAAAGATTAAATTTTTTTTTTAAAAAAAATCAACAATAAAATAACTAATTTTAAGATGTATTAAAAATAAAAAACTAAAATTAGACAATTAAAAGTAAGTTAATTAAAATTGAAAAAAAAAAAAAAAACTCATCTGATTATCTATCCGAGTAAAAAGACCCACATATTTATTATTTAGGGATACAAAACGTAATATTTGAGAAATAGAGAGGCTGTACTATAAATAAACTAAAAATTCCCCCCTTTTCTATAAGGAATTACCAAAATTGTGAAAGTGCGAAAATAGAAGGGCATTTAAGAGAAAAAAACGTAAGCAAGAGGGGGGTGTAGGGTTAGGGTTTAGAATGAAGTTGAAGAGAGAAACGGTGTTCTTAGAAAGGCTATGGGCTGCGGCGATAAAAAAAATAATAATAATAATAAATTTATTTTAGAAAAAGAAAAAACGATAAAATAGAGAGCCGTTTTGTCTGACAGTTTGATGGCAGGGTGAAAAGAAAAGTGCCACGTACTAAGAAAACCACACTGACACAGCTCATTTGAATTCCACGTACCCATATCTCTTTCCGTGGGCGATTTTATTATTCCCAATTTTTTTTAATAATTCAACCAAATTAAATAAATAATTTCGTGGGATTATAGTGGACATCTGTCCTTATGAGTGGGCCCCCCGCCAAACTTTAGGTCGCGTATTTCACATGGGAGTGTGGTCCCCACTGGCGGAGGCTTTTTCTTTTCTTTTTCTTTATTCCAGTTTCCAAAGCTTCATAACCAAATTAACGATTTTTATTTTCAAACAAAATAAAGTAAAATGGAATCTTTATTCAAATAAAAAGAAATAGATATCATATTAACCTTTAAGCCACATCTGCTAAATCCTAATGAAAATTAGTGTAATTATAATAAAATTTTATTAATCTATCCGTTGTATTGAGCTTCAATCCTAAATACAATTAGAACCTTTTAATCTTATTGACTTAGAATTACGAATTTTGTTACTGTTACCATCACCTTTCTCTCTAAAAGTCAAACGACAATGATAATGGTAACTAGAAAAAATATCAAATCGTTATAAAACTAGAATCTTAATAAAAACATCAGGAACAACATAAAAGAAAAGGAGAGCAGAGGAGAGAGCTTTTTTTATTCTCAAAATATGAAATGTGTGTTTCTAAAAGTTTACACTCCTTTTATTTATAGTGTTTAGCAATGAAGCAAGCACAAAATAAAGAGTGCTAAAAATAAGAGAGATGAAGAGTTTATCTCTCAAATGATAAAAGTCTATTATGTTCTATCACTAATAATTAGTAAATTTTTTATATATTTATAAATAGTTTAGTTTATTTCACTATATTTAAAAATAACCTAAAATAATAACGTAACTTTTTAAAGAATAAGAATATTTGTTAAACGACATACCCTGCAAATATTTAGAGTGTTAAAAGACGGAATAAAAGAACTTTGAAAAAAAAAAGGAATAAAAGATAAAAAGAAATGAGTGAATTTTGATGTGGTACCAATAGAAATAGGTAATTTTACTCCTACCATCGTTGATTGTATTAAATATTTCAATTTATAAAAGGAATGATTTGTGAGTTCAATAAAATTATATCGGCTAATTGAAAATTAATATCAAATAGTTTCCGTTTTTCAAATGTATGATACTTGGCTGTCCTTTTAAATTCATGGACCAATTTGATATACATATATAGTCAACTTTTTAGTGTAGTCCAGATTGTCTTTAATATTTCTACACATCTCTTTTAATCACAAAATTAAAAAAAATATATATTTTTTAAATTTATATATATATTTTAAAAAAAGTTTCACCATGTAGCAATTTATGATTAGCATTTGAGTAGCTGCACAAAGATAAATGCAGATATATTTAAGTATTTTTGTTTTCATTTTATATTTATAGTATGTGATGTATGTAATATTGTAAATCATAAATACAACCAAACCAACCATATATATATATATATATATATATATATATATATATATATTTTTTTTTTTTCTTTTCCTACTTTTTTATATTAACAAAACACAAATAATATAATTTCTATACCGTCCATAAGTTTTCCTTTATTATTATTATTGGTCTAACCGAGTTGGTAATTACAAATTTCCTCACAAAAATAAAATGAATAAATAAATAAAGAGTTTCTTCACAAGAGTCTTGTGCATTTTTTGATAAATTAATTATAATTAATGAGGTGGTTGTAATTTTAAAATAACTTTATGGAGGACATTACGTGATGATCTTAAAACAATGATGCATGAAGGTTTATCTTCTAAATAAAGTTATAATATTTTATTTTTTGTGTGACATGCATAGACTACCTTATGGTCTATTTCCCATCGTAAAATATTTCTAGAGAATAAATAAACATATCTATCACATACATATTTTTAAATTTTAAACCTACACATGTAAGATTAATATAATATTTATGTTGTAGAATTAAGTGGATTACCCTTCTTAAACTTAAAACTATTGAAATACTTTTCTATTTTTTTCAATAAAAATATATCAAGCATATTATATTACTTTTGACATTTTATAAATGTTTTAAAACTACTTTCATAGTAGAAGTTCGTTCAAAGAACGAAAATTAAAACATGAAATGATGTAAAAATAACTTAGAACAAAAATTGAAACCAAGTACATTAACCAGCGTAATTAATTTAACAACAACAAGAGATTAGAAGTTCCTATGATTTATAGGACTGATGCACACCAATAAGCGTTGTTAATATAGAAGATATGTCTTCATTGCATTAAATTAACTAACACTACTCTCTAAAGATACAACTATATAATCTTTTAGAAGAATTTGTATAGTAGCCTAAGATCTGTTACGAAACCCTAATTGCTGGTATGCTTAAAAAGAAAACTATTAATAAAAAGAGAAAGAGAAAAAAAATTGGTGAATTTTAAGACCCTATTAGAATATTAAAAATATATAACAAACATAACCACACCATTCTAGATGATGGTGATATCCCTTCACAATAGTTTTGATTTGTATTAAAAGATGGGAATAATATGGGTAAGATTAAATAGTTTAAAAATAGTGGAGAAAGTTAAAAAGAGTAAAATTAGGAGAATAGTTGGAAGAATGTTATTGGCATCAAAGGTACATCCAACCAGTGGGTTGCGACCATGCTTGAATACTTGGAATGCCAAATGTCAAATATTGTAACACTGACTTTCCCTAACTTATTATCCATTAATTCTTCCCAAATTTACTTCTTTTCTTTTTACTCCTTTCTTTCTCCACTATTTATTTTGTTTTGTTTCTCCTATTTAATCCCTATCATAAAAACATATTATATTAAGATCAATAAAGTTTTTTTTTTTTTTTTTATACATGTACATATATCAATAAATTGATCAAAATCAAATTTATTTATTAACTATAAACATTAAGTTGTTGGTAAGACATTGAGTTTGGTTCACACTAAATTATTACTTATTTCATTTTTTTAAAATAATGTTAATATTTATAAATAAAAATAGAGTTAAAGGGAAAGAAATGACAAAAATAGGATGGTTAAATCGTGGACCCCGTCCATGACTACTCAGTCCACGAGTATAGGAAGTCGTGGACGGGATTCGTAAGTATATAAGTGAATCATGGACCTGGTCCACGACTTAGATTAAAACACTAAGAATAAGACTAAGACTAAGACTAACACGAGTTAGGTTCAATGTATAACCAAAGCTTAGTTAATGTAGCAAATATCATTTAACAAACACCAAGACTCAATGTTGCTAAGAATGACAGAAGACATATTCGTCATAGACGATAACGACAACATACCGAAGATATTCTAGATTAACAAGTTGACCAGAAACCTCAATTAATTTTTGTTTTTAAAATTTTTTCTTCAAATACTTATTGATATTGCCATTGCTATAAACCTGAGATGTTCATAGTTGCAATATCCTCTAAAAACTTGATATACATACGATATATGTCTTTCTCTATTGTTTAAAATATTTTTACTGCATTTTTTCCCTTATGTTTTCAATAATTTTCAATTCTGCTACTTTTTACGAGTAAATATTCAATGTGACTAATTGTAAAGTATGAAGATTGGTGAATGGTTAAAATTTTGAATATTTAGAATTTCATTACTCTGACACGGCTTTATTTTGTATTTTATTTTCTACCAAATCATCCACAAATTCTTCAATGTAATTCACCTCACATTTGGCCCCTTCTTCTGGCACTATCATAAGAAAAAGATATCTATTTGATTAGAAGTTGTTCAAGCGGCTTGTTGAAATGCTTTTGAATCTGTTGTATGGTGCTTCATTCAAGTAGGAAGATTTCACTTTATAATTTGTATTTAGCATATTTCATTATTTATAGTTGTTTATGACCATAACCCTAGGGTTTAGAGGAGTGCACTATATAAACTCTCTAGCTCTCTAACCTTACAGATGCCACTATTTTGTATTTTGTAACATTTTCTCTAATAAAATTGTTATATCCCTCCACTCTAAAATTCACGCTCTATGGTTTTATAAGGGAAGTCAGAACATATGGTCTACTTGGATCCCTAGTTTGCTCCTTTATGATATCCACTACTCTAACTATACTTCTCTTTTTGGTAGGGTAATCAAGATTCTTAGTTCCCAAGATCCTAGGAACTTCACTCTTATCATGTCCTCAATTTGGCATTGGCGCAACTCGTTGGTATTTGATAGCAGGTCTTCCCACTCCTTGGATCTAGTTGGTTGGACGTTTTCTATGGTTGATTTGTTTAATAGGTGGTCAAGATCCTTGCTTGTGGGTCTCTAGATGCGATGGATCCTTCTACCATTGTTGAGAGTAAATGGAGGATCCCTCCTCCAAGATTGTTTAAGGTAAATTCTAATCCAGCTATTAGAATCTGGGAGGTGGGCCTTGGAGCTATTTTTCGTGATTCCATCAGTGAGACCCTGATGATTATGGAAAAGTTCCAACCTTTCATTAGCAATGTGGAGCTTGTTGAGGCTATCACCCTCTATGTAGGCGTTTCTAAGGCTTTTGAAGCAAGTATTTACCCTCTAAGGGTTGAGACTGATTCTCTGATTATATGGGGCTTTTTGACGAACTCATCTCAATATTCTAATGAAATTTAGTATTTCATAGATTCTCGTGTGTTTTACATCGCTGTGGAGCTATTAAAGGCTTCTATTTCACTAAGCGCATTTGTCATTCTGTATCTCACAAACTTGCTTCTCATGATTGAAGATCTCAAACGTCATCGATTTGGCTAGAGACAATCTTCATGGATAGACTTTTTTTAATTATTGGCAGTTATTTTTCTTAGTTCTATTTATTTCCAATGTATTTAAAAAAAAAACACCAAGTCTAATTTCATATAAGCTTACCATCAGTAACATTTTTATCTTTATTAACGGAAAGTGTATGATTTAAAAATGTTTCACGTAAAAGAAAGTTGAAACTAATTGAAAAAGAAACAAACACAATATTTAGGCTTTTATAAAATCAAAACATTAATTTTTCCCAACAGTTTTCCTTTTCTTAAAAAAAAAAAAAAAAAAAAAAAAAAAAAAAAAAAAAAAAAACTCCATAATTTAGGGGATAGGACATCATCCCTTTAGACAAGTTGGTGCTTTATCTCTCCCAAGTCCCAAGTCCCAATTCTTTTTTTTCTTTTTTCATAATAAAAAATGGAAAATTGGACCCACCAACACTATATATCCCATTCAATTTTATGTTGGGGAGACACCAAAATCAATTAAAGAAGGGTCACAGGCTGGTGATGTTAATGGTGTTGGCATCTTCCATTTTAGCATCATCACTATGAATGTAACAATCTTTTTTCAAAAAAAGAAACACTCATGGCCATTATTATTTTAAAATGGCCAATGCTTGTGAAAAGTGTCTCGAGGCATGTTTCCCCTTTTCAAGTAACTGAAATCACTCTAAAACAAACTTTTCAATAATTTAAAACCAATTTTACTAATATAAAAAATTATTATAAATTAAAAAAATGTTAAACTATTTATAAATATAGAAAAATTTAACTCTTTATCAATAAATAGACTGTGATAGATTTCTATCACTTTGTTGGGTTTTATGTCCTAAAACTCGTAGTTTGTAAATTTTGAACATATTCTCAATACAATTGTTATTGAAGTTTATTTAGTAAACATGTTATTGGATATGTGAATTATGTTTAATATATCCCTAAATCCAATAAACTAAGAACCTCTGGCTATAGTCTGAATACTTAGACTTTATGTGTAAACATAAAATTGGATCAAGTTTAGGTAATAGCCAAAACGGTTTATAGTATAGGGAAAAAGTTGGGTACCTTATCCTGGAAACACTATGGATGCAACTCATTTTGTATTTGATATAGACGATGTGATCCTATATCATTCATGTAAAGACATGAGAGTGGGAGCATCCTATGCAATGAGTTTGCATAAGACCAGACCATGAGATAATCACTTTTACTTTATAACGTCGTTTATTGTTAAACCGATTATTTCGAAATGATGACCTAGGTAACTCGATCTTAATCTTGAGCTAACTATGAACTCCTGTTTATTTGGGATCATCCTTTAATCTGCATGGGTGAGAGTGGGCCAAGTTCGTCGACTCAATAAGCCTACCATTTTAGGGACAAGACCAGGTAGATAGCTGGGGACATAGTCTTGCGAGATGGAATTCACTTCTACCTAATTTATGGTTAGTAGAGAAGTTGTTCCCTTAAGTATTGACTCCGGGTCTTGGACAAGGGCTCCATCCTCTCATTGGCTCGAGAGGGACTCGGTTTGGTGGTTGGACCATAAATCAATTGTTCATTAGAGGATCAGTAGGATTTAAGGAACAAGATATAATTACAGGGGTAAAACGGTATTTTTGACCAAACTGTAGTTACAAACAACTTGTGAAGGATCGACTTACTCGTCATGGTTATATCAAGTGGACAGAAATATATCTACAATGAGGAGAGTACAGCTACTGCGCTACAATTGGATGAATAGAGATTTATCTAATTGGAAATTGGTTGGATAAGTGGAAAATTTATTAACTTAATATTTAATATTAATTTAATATAATTAATTAAATTATTTAATTAATTATTATCTAAATTAATTATATATTTAATATTAAATTAATATTATTTAAAATTAATTAATAGAATTAATCTTAAAGAAATTCATTTATAAAAATGAATTTTAGAAATTATTCATCTAGTTTGTGTCATTATGCATGTAAATTTGATTTGCATGTTTTCTTCTATATTTAGAGGAAAGGAAGAATGAAAAGAGGTTAACAATTTTGGTGGATTTTGCTGAAAATCTCATAAACTCTAAAACTCTCCAAAACTCTCATTTGCCTTCAAATTTACTCTAAATTCATCACAGTTTGGATCCCACAATCCATTGTAAGGCCAGAGAATAACAAGGAAGTCTCTTGTGGTGGTCAAGGAAGTGTTCGTGATCAAAATCTTCAAGGAATTTGCTTCAATTTTGAGCTATAACAATTAAGTATCAAAAGTCTGTTTTTCGGTTTTTAGAACAAGCATGTTTAATTCTTAAAATTGATGTAGTTAGAGTACTTTAAATCTAAATTGCTTCCGCATATGTATTCCTAACTCCTTAACACTTGAGCGATAGAAGTCTATCATGGTCTATTGTTCAAGTGATAGAAGTTAGTAAAATTTTGATACATTTATAAATAGTTTGACCATTTTGTTATATTTAAAAATAATTCAATATAAAAAATATATTTAAATAGTATAAAATTAGATATTAAATTGATTTTGTAGAATAAAAATACATAAGTGATTTTAGTATATGGAGTTATTATTTTGTTTGCTTTTCTTTTCACTAATTAATGGATCGAGAGGGAACATATTGAAAAAAATACATTTTGTTAGTAAAATTATTGGAGAACAACATAATCTTAATGTCACCCATCAATATCAATAATAGAAATGTTATCTACCTTGCATATAAACATCAGGATATGTTACATCAAATCTTCATTAAATTTCAATGTCGTCAAAAGCATATAATTTCAACTTTATTATTTGTTTTATTTTATTGTGAGGTGTTTTGTTACTAACTTAACTACTAGATAAATTTATGAAATTATATTTCCTTGTTGAATATACATGAATTAATAAAAATATTTATGCTCAATCACAACGCATTTGTTTATTCTATACAACGAGAGGCTTGTTTGGTAACATTCTTTTACATGTCTTATATTATATTTTATTTTTTCTTCTTTTTAATAAAAATAAACATAATTGCATTTGATAATTGTTTCTTATTTCTATTGTTATTTCTTTTTTATTGTAAAAGAAAAAAAAAAACCTGTCAAAATTAAGGGACACTTTTGCACTTAAGGACTCTTTTTAAATATAACAAATTGAACCAAAATATTTATAAATATATCAAAATTCCACTGTCTACCGTAGATAGACGGTGTATTTTACTATTAGTTGTAAATATTTTCATCAGTTTTGCCATTTAAGATAATTTCCCCGTCTTAAATGTAAATATTCTACATGAAATAAGTTTTAAAAATTAAATGTCGAAGATGATAAAATACTTTTAATACCCTCGTGCTTATCTAATTTTCCATTTTTTTCTCCCCTCCCTTATTCCCTTTTTACTCATCTTTTTGTTAACCATTTGACATTTGTTTATCTAAAACATAATACTAAATAAATAAAACTGTTCACTTCCATTAAAGTATATAGACTATATAACAAGAAGAAAAAGAAGAATGGAAGCACCAAGAGAGACTAAATGTTTTAACAAGGTTGTATGTTAGTAATTGAGGGTGTGCTATAATAGACAAATACATTTTTTTTATTTGATTATTTATCAGTTTGGGATGTTTTAATAGAATATTTTGATTTTGGAATTTGGTGAGATTTTTGGGATTTTATATGTTTTCACTCAAAATTTTGGTTTTTTTTCTTTTTTAAAAATTAAATTGATTCTTTTCGAACTCAAGATAACTTCCAACAAATTGATCACTATACTATTGACAATAACACTTTTAAACTTTTTTTTTTATAAAAATTTCGATTCATATACTAAAGGTAAGTATATTTTGAACTTAGTTTGAAAGTTTAATGGTATTTTTTAAACTTTTGGAAGTTTAAGAGTATTTTTGACATAAAGTACAAAGTCAAAGAACATTTTTTTTGTAATTTAGTAAAGGATATTAAATATATAATGTAATGTATATGAATATGTATAATAAAAATAAGGGAAATTGCAATGGGTGGCAATTTAAAAATAGTGTTATGTAACCATGTCTTCTACACCTTTGAAATTTTGCAAATATGTCACCCAAACAGAACACCTACAAAAATTTATCAAAATTTGGTAACTAACCCACAGCGGCGCTCTAGATAGTGGTGGACCAATGACGATGATGGTCGGTCGTGCGACAGAGGAAAGAGAGGTTTGAACGACATGCGATGGCTAGGGCAAAGGTGACAACGTCCAGAGACAAATCAACGGCCAGATCTGCATGCTGATGATTTTGAGACAACGATTTGCGATCAACAATGTGATTTGTGGAGCTGCTTGTCTTCGTCGTACCGTCACTCGTTGATCACCGATTGTCGTTGCCGATTAGTTCCTCTATGTTTCTCTCCCCTTTTCAACTTAAGGTGATACATAAAGGAGCCCTAATTAAATGAAGATCCATTTATCTACAAAAGGGCAATACTTTGGTGAATCCCAAGATGCACCATCTATGCATCCCACTATCATCACTAATACCAAAATACAATTAAAATATTACAAAAAAGAAATAAGAAGAATTTGCCACGTGTCAAATTATGATTGGACAATTTGGTGGGATGCACAAAGATAGGTGCTATCCGGGATGCACCTAAGTTTTTTTCTTAAATTGCCACAAGCCTTTATTTACTTAAATGACTTTCAATTTAACACACTTAAATAACTAGTCATTTTTTCAACCATATATCAATAGTATATCAAATGTATATCAAGTATCTATCAGTAGTGTATAGGAGTGTATCAAGTGTATATCAATAGTGTATCAAGGATATCAAATGTATATCACTATATACTATATCAAGTGTATGTAGGCAATGTATCGAGTGTATATTAGTGGCGTATCAAAAGTATCTTAGTAGTATGAAAGTGAAACTTGGATTAAGCTCGTTTTTTTTGCTATTTTTGCAAAACTAAAAGATTTACGGTATGAACTTAATATTAGTGAGTTGTTTGTAACAACCCCTACAAACAATAATTAGTATTAAGATATCAACCTCGAGATCCCCCAGTTCTAAATTCTACATTATAAAAAAATAAAAAGAATAATAAAATAAATTTTTTTTTTTTTAAAAAATCCTTGTCACCTCCAGCATTGGTTGACGCTGGAGCAGGCCCCACACTGCTTATGAAAACCTCGGATCTATTGTCTTTACTATGGATTAAATCAATTCATTTTAATTAACCAATTTTAATTTGATTTAAAAAGTTCTCTAGTGCTTTAATAATATATCAAAATTCTTTACCGTTTCTCACCTACTGTAGGATCAATTTCGTTTTTAAAAAATCAATTGAACGCTGGCATTATTAAATATAAATGGGACTATTATGCTACAAATTGATTATTAAATATAACATTATTTTAGTGGTTGAGCTTATCGATATTTTGCCACTAAAATTTGGTAATATGGGACCATATCAGTTTTGAAAACAACCTTTCAATTGTAATAGGCTGCTTTGGTATCAATCAACAATTGTTCTTTAAACAAAATCTAATTTATAATGTCATTATAAAAGTGTTAATATATTTTATAATGTCATCTTTATATAAATATATGTATACAGGAAGATTGGGAGATCAGCATTATAATTTGATTTGGTGGAAATTAGTTTAGTGGTTAGTGTAATAATTAAGATTTACCATATCTTAATGAACTAATTAAATATGTCGAGAAAAATGAAATTATTGAATTAGTACTTTATGTCTTAATATATTTGTGGACACATTTTTAAAATGATTAGATGCCAATAAAATCAATCAAAATGTACATTACTTCTTATTAATTTGGAAGAACTCAAAGTACGTAATTCGAATTTATGTCTAACATTTTTAGATTTATTTATCTCAAACAATGAGTTTGTTAATTTAATCGATATGAAAAAATTCAAACTAGTTATTTAAATTTAACCCTATGATCAAATGCTCTATCTATACTTCATACCAACTTTTATCGAATTATTGATTTAGACAAAGAGATTTTTGTTTTAGTACAAAAAAAAAAAAAAAAAAAAGAAAGAAAAAAGGCTAAGATAAGGATAGAACTAGTGGTGATAGCCACGACAATTTAAGGATACTAATCCTCAATCTACACGCTATTCCAATCGTTACAATGAACATGGAAAACAAGATCATGAGCTGCCATATTACCAGCACACAATGTAAACATAAAAGACGTATGTCAGCGTTTTCGTCTACAAAAGATTTTTTCATTGGACATATTTCACATTTTAAATGGATAAGAGTAGTAAGCATATTCAAAACATGAGTTTCATCCAAAGCCAACATAACTCAATTTGTACAAAGTGTGCAGTCTCAAACCGTCGAGGTTTGAATTCCTAAACTAAAAAGAAAAAAAAAAATTAAGAGTAGTTTGCCTAAATTTTCATGTGGGCTCTTATGAAAGAAGTGTTATGATCAACCACACAAAATAACAAGTTACACACAATGTTATAGCAATCTCAAGAATATAAAGTAAAACACAAATAATAAAAAGATAAAGCAAGATACAAGATTTGGTAACCCAATTCAGTTCAATACCACCTACGTTTGAGGGGCAAGGAGCTCGAAGAAAGATATTTTTACTAGTGAGTAGTTAAGGGTTTACAATGTTGTACTTGTTTGTAAATATACAACAACTTTTACTGTGACACACAAACAACCTAACTTAATGTAATTAAACTTAGGCTCCCCTTAAGTGTGAGACTCTCTCTCAGAGATTGCTTCAATCTTTCTCGGTTTCATATGAAGACCACTTCACTCGATATATTTAAGCTCTCCCACACAGTTAGTCAAGCCCTAGAGAAGGAAAATATTCTTAAGAATAACCACTCATAATTTTTTAGATAAGAAAAGAATTTCCAAATAAACAGCATTGTGCAAGACATCTTGTAGAACTTGTAGAACGTGTAGAACAACACGAGGTACAAGATGACAAGCATCATAACGTGGGACAAAATAAAGAGCAAGATTACCAACAATCATGAATCACACTTAAAAAAATATAGCCAACACCAAAACTCTAACACTTTAAACTAATGAATATTTAAGTAAAAATATTTAAGTAGAATGTTGGAAGATAAGTTTAATTTCATAAAATTAAATTGCTTCTAACTTTCACAAATTTTGTGAAAATGTTGCGTGAAATAAAATACCTTATGGCATTTATATTACCAATAAATACGATTTTATCCATTAATTATTGCACTTGCACCTAACTTAGTTTTAAAACTAATCGCATATAAATATAAAACAATGATGTTAGTATTAGTTATATATATATATATATATATATTGAGAAACATTGGTTAATAAATTTTAAACATTTCCTCAATAAATAAATAAATAATATAAATTTTAAACAAATATATGGGGAAAAAAGCCATCATAAGTATTGGGTATACTTTTCTGTGCTATGCTTTTGCTGTGGTTATCATTAATTATAATCACATATTAATGACATTTAGAAGACTTATTATTGTTTTAAAAGTAAGACTTTAGGCAATCACATGCTGTTGATTTTTCTTGAACTTTGAAGTTTCTTATTCCATCTCATTTCATTTTCTTATTCTTCATTAAATAATTCAATTCACAATCACATGGTTTTCTTTCTTATATAATTTTCTCTAAAAGAATCACTTGTATATAATAATAACATTCTCATTACTTTTTGGGTTTGAAATTAAAAAAAGAACATCGTGCATCTAGAAATACATTCTTTGCAAAACCATGAAATTTGAACTTAAAAAACATGGCAAATTTGTCTATCAATGAACAAATATTTTAAATTTGCTTTTTAAATAACCCCCCAATAAACCCAAAATTTGTAGTCTAGTAGTATAGTATAGCATATAGGAATGGACTCCTCAAAAACTTGAAAGGGTGAAATTGAAAATGTTGTCATAAATTATGAGAAAGTCCTTGGAAATGTCGTATTAATTGCATTTTGTTTTTCAAACATGAAGAAAATAATTTAGTGACCAATCTTAGCTTATTCATAATAATTGAAACCCCAAATTCATGCAATTGAGTTTTTCTCTCTACCCATTAAAGAAGAAAGAAGTGATGTGAACACAAGGAATTCTTCCATCAAGTCTCTCTCAAAGAATATATATATATATATATAGTTTGACCACTTTTACTTTGAATCAACTACTTTGATTGATTGGGCATTTGATACTCTCATAATGGTCATGTTGGAATAAGTCAAGTCTATCTTAGCATGCCAAAAAAAAAAAAGTTTCTAAAACTTCTTTGTCATTATAAGAATATTATTCTTAGTTATTATGGGGTTAATTGGCATTTTTGTGGGGACAACATTACTTATGCTGCTTGAAATTTGGGAATAAAATATGGTTCAATGGGACATATTATTGATTATGAATGTTAAGAAGGAAGGAAATCGACAATGAAACACGTCATCAAATATTTTTCATAATGCGAAATAATTTTAATGTACGGAATCTGTAGGGGTATTACTTTTTTCTTACCTCTTCTTAGGGGAATATTTTTCGATTATAATTTTGACCTCTCTTCTATTTCTTTCTCTAATTGAATTTCATGATTATATATTATAACAAATTTTCTGTTTAATTGTGTACTCATAATTTGATATTTTAAACTTGTCAACATTAGTTTATTTGGACAAGCTTTTTTTTTTTTTTTTAAAGATAGAGACTACTATTAATTATACTAAGAACTTAAAAATAATTTAGTAAAAATTTAGAAAATATTTTTTTTAGGGTGTCTTCACTAAACGTGAAAGGATAAAAAAATGAGAATGAGCTTGAAATAAAATGAAAATCAATTAGAATGATAATATATTCTAGATAAAAAGTTACTAAGATTTTTTTTTTAATTATATGTTTGTAAATGTAATTACGGTTACAAATTCAAACAAGAGCGAAGATAGTTGTATTACTAATATAATATAAATCTATACCTTTTTTAATCAATGTGATACTTTGTTTGCACCTAAAAAATGAGAATGACAAAAACTATGAAAGAGAGTACGAGAAAAATATAGAAACAAAAAATAATAAAGAAACTTTGAAGAAGGTTAAAGGAGAGACTAAATGACAAATATTCTTTGGTTGGTCACTACTTTTTTATTAAAAAAAAAAGAAAAGAACATTCTCCTTTGATTGTTGGATTACTAGATCTTCAAAAATGTTTGATTTAAAATAGGAAAATGTAATCAAAGGTTAATTTCGGACAAAAATGAGTTTAGGTAATGTAGTATTCACCTCTAATAAGTCAAAAGTTCAATACTCGAGTGATATATGATTCTATTTTTCTTTGAATTTGTGCGGCTTATGCCAATATATCTTCTACATAACAAATTAAATTAAATTTCATGTTTATAAATACCTTAACACTCTAATTTTTAATTAATAGACTTATAAAAATTATAAATTTTAGTCATATTCAATTAGATATAAAATAGAAAATTTAGAAACCCACTAAAATCTTGAAATGAAAGAAAGATGATGAGTAGATACACAAATTTAGCACAACTTCATAAGTTTGATAAACTAACAATAAAACACTAAACTTGTGAGCAGTGATAATAAATTCTTGTGAAATTTCATCATTCTACAAAAAGCTTGCGCCTACACCCATTTAATAAATTATCAAATAAATCAATTTAATGAATTTCCCCGCGCAATTAGGGAACTGCAAGATCATTACATTACTAACACAAATCTTGCTTAAGGCTTAAGTCAAGTAACTTAAATGCAAAATTAATAATGCTCCACAATAGAAATTCTTTTACTATTTTAATCTCAGAAAATCTCGCTATAGCGTAGATTCAATTGAACATACATTGAATTTAACCATACTCCGATAGAGAAAGATTCCCGGAAACAATTGGAATAAATTCATATGAACATAATCGAGCCGGTTTCTTGATAAAGAAATTAAAGCATTTCAGATGTAATGAATGAATTATCGTTCGTTTATTGCGACTTCGCTTGCATTTTCCAGTTCCAAGAATCAGAGCAGAAGAAACAGAGGAAAAGATACAAAAAACTAATTCAATTTCAAGAAAGAGTTGTTGAAATCATCAATATCAAAGTGAAGTAATAGCAATGTCCTCTGGAATCTATACACAAATGCTATATCTACAAACTCATTTGGAAATTCGGCGAAGAGATAAGATCGAAACAACGAACAAATCAAACATCCAGATCTACTACGACTAAGAAACTAAAATCGATTTCAAGAAACAGTCAATCCAGTTCCATGATTGTTCATCAAACAAAACCTGGAAGGTCTAGGATGAAAATTCCTTCGCCGTTGTAGATCGTTACTCGACGGCTTAATCATCTGCAGAAGAAACGCTCTCAACGCATTCGCCTTCGCGAACATCGCAAGCTCCAATTGCGCAGTGGTAATGGCGGAAATGGATGAAGACGACCTAGCGGAGGAGACCTTGCGGCGGTTCCGGTGAAAACTGCAGCGGAAAGAGCCGGGATGGGTGGTCGGAGAACAAAGACACTTCCTTGAACCGGCGATGCTTTGCAATTTCGGATTGGAGGATCCATATTTCGACGCCATTGAATTGAACAGTGGAAGAGAGTTTGTGGAATTTGGGAGTGATTTTTGTGGAGTGATTTCTTTTTCTTTTTTTTTTTTTTTTTTTTCCTTTTTGTGAGGGAAAACTTGTGGAACAAGATTGCTGTATTGAGTTTGAGGTTCTTCCTTTTTAATTTCTTTTCCTTTTTAATTTCTTCACCCCTATTTTTATATTGAGTTTGAATATTTTAAATTACGTCATTGTCCCTCGAACTCCTTTGAAAATGTTAACTGCAATTTGTTTGGTTCGTTGGAATATGAATTATGGAATATTGAAATGGGAAATGTAAAATTTGTTAGTTTGAGTAATGGTTGGATGTAATTTAATTTTGGACTTCTTAAACTCTTCGAAAATTTGGGAATTAAGAGATATTTAATTTTATTCTTCACTTTGAAAATGTCAACTTAAAATTCAAAACTTCCATTCAAATTATATACAAAAGTAAGATTAAATTAGATAAAAACTCTAATGTATTTACCCTAATATCCAAGTTAGGATGTTGTGTTATTGAATGTAAGATAGAAGAACTTGAATCTAGACACAATTTTTGGATTCATTGAACTTTTTAAGATAAAGTATTTAAGCTAAAATAAAATGCACACCAATATGTTAACAATCAAAAAGTTTAAAAGAATAAAGGATCAAATTAATAAGTATTAATAAAGTTAATGATAAAGTTTAGATTTTACTTGTAAGATAAGGGAATGAATGGAGGCTCCAATTTAGGATTGTGGACAAGTGGTTTAGTAGATGATTAAATCAAAAAGAGGGAAATCTTACTTTTAATTCCACAAATTTTAGTGTTGGGTGTTTGCTTAGTGGGGAAGAGATTATAATTAAGGGATTTTAATCTAACTTTAATGATTGATAAGATTATAATCCTCAATATCTCACTTCCCTTTAAGTGTACTTTGTTAATTATTATTATTATTATTATTCCTTCTTATTTGGTTAGAAAGAAAATTCAAGAAGTAGAAAATAAATAATATTTTGGAGGGCCAAGTGGGATTAAATTCAAGAATTGTAGTCCAACACTTTCCTCCTCCATACAAATAGACAACAATTCAATTAATGTTCCAATTTTTTAGTTTGCTCAACAAAATGTCGGTTTGTTTGTGGGACCTCTAATATATTCTTTGATTCAATTTATATAATTATGAGGTGACTCTTCTAGGAAGACTTTTTTTTTTTCAATAAAAAAATTAGTATTTATTTGGTTTTCAATTTTAGAATTAGGGGTGAAACACGGTTTAATTTTGTCGATTTTGAATTCGACTAAGAACCAAATCAAATTGATCGGTTTATAAATAAGGGAACCAAACCGTTGTTTGGTTCTTAATTTTTGGCGTTGCCTTTTATCCTTCTAATTTTTCATTTTTATTTCCATGTTTCAATTGGACCTTTTTACTATTTCCAAGGTTTTTTTTTTTTTTTTTTTTAATGTTGAAATGAGACGTTTTTGCCGTTTTTCTTGGGTTTTTTCTTTATAACACACTTCACATCCACCATAATAAATGGTTCTTTTTTTTTTTTTTTTTCTAAAAGTCCAAATATACATGCCAGTAATAAATTAGTATATATACATATAGTTCAGGTCAGTTTTAATTGAGATTTTCAATAAAAAAAAAAATCGATCCAATTTAATAATTTTTTATTTTTTTCAAATACAAATCAAGATATCCAATTTTATATTAAAACACCAAATTATACCACTAAATAAGTTTGATATAAATTGGTTTTTCTATTCTTGACTTTTTTTTTGTTATATTCTTACAATAACTTTAAGTTTATGTCTATTTGGTCTCTATATTTAAAAATGTCCAATTAGTCCTTGAACTTAATTCATACTTGATAGATTTTTGCCATATTTAAAAATTTTAAAAATTAATTTACCGCAAATTTATCTTGATCTAATTAGAATCTTAAACTTTCACTTTTTAATTTAGTACCTCCATGATTTAAAAAAAAAAAAAAATTGAATAGTTTGAAAATGTATATAAAACAATAAATTAAAAATTTAAAGATGTATTAAACATTTTTATAAACACGAGACTTGTTAAACAGTGGATTTCATGGAAAATAAATCAAATGACATTGATTAACATGGGAAAAGAACAAGAAGCAATCTTGTTCATCAACTTGTTGATTTCAGGGTCGCAGCAAATAAAAATATAGCCTAAAAGCATTCTCATAAGAAAAATAATAAACAAGCTAACAAAAATGAACGATTCCAAAACTTGTCAAAGTGAGCCCAATACCAAAAAAAAAAAAAATCCATTCCTTTAGGTATCTACACAAAGCATCACATCAACACTATTCAGATACAAGTTTGAAGAATACCATAGGTAGGGAAAACAAACATTTTCTACAAAAATAAATAAGCTCTAATCTAATGTAATGTTCAAATATGTGTGAGAGATAACTCAGTAAAAGACGTACCTACAACAAGCATACATGGATGTACGATTCTTACAACCGTTTTCTTCGTTATCACTGGGTGTAATTGCCTGTATGGCTCTTTGTATATACACGATGTCGTCGTTCTCTGGCATAGATAACCCAGAAAATTAGCGACAGCATCACGGCGGCAGACACCAGAACCAATCCAATATAGATCCATTGTGTGTACTGACGCAAACCGGGACAATAGTTGTTTTGTATGTCTGTGAATGCTTGCCGCACAAAAGAGCAATCTTCCAAACTAACCAAGTATGGACCATACTTGTACAAACCAAAGCTTACATTTACAGCAGCCGCCATTTGACTGTAGTAAGTTGGGGTCAGCCGGCCAGGAGTTGTACAAACACCTGAAGCTGAAGCTTCACAAACATAGTTCTTCCAAACCTACATGAAATGAATTATCAAATATTATTTGATGTTCCTCCTTTAGATACCATATAAGAAGTTTATATGATTCAGACTATAAAGGTTGCTTGAGAGGTTTCTGAAAAGGGGGAGCACAAATTTTTGTACAAGGAAAAAAGAGTTCAAGATGCTTAAGAATTTGCCAGGCTCAAAGAAAAACATACAACAAGATCCTCCCCCTGACGGTTATGGAACCACTTTTCTGACTTGAATAATGATATATGAAAGACCAAACCATGAACGCTGTTATGAAATTGACAAATAGAGAAAGCGAGAAAATGTCTATAAAGATTGACACAGAGACTTCCGTAGTTTACTAACAGTATGTTAGTTACGTCGAGAGATAGAGCGAGAGAGTAGTTTTCGAGAGGAATATCAAATAATATAAATTGTAGAGTGTTAGATAATTTATATAGGACACCAATGAGGACTAGAGAGTTATATATGACAGCGAGACCCATGCTTGGTCATTCGGAGTGCCAGATAATAGATTCAAGACATTTTAATAAAAGCTATATAGAACACAAACTTTATAGTGGACATGACAACCACTCTATGAGAAGTAATTGGCTTCACCCAGAATGAGTACTTGGACAATCAAAATTTTCTTTTAATTTTCTTACCTCAGTAGCATTCCCCAGTTCTGCTTCACCCGGCGCACATAATCGATCAGTGAGATTCGAATAAAATGGGTTGCAGAGGGTGGGCATTGATGGACCAGATTGATTAAAATAAAGAGGTGGTCCAACATTTGGTGGGAAGTTACTATTCGCGATTCCAGTGATGACATTGTTGACCACATTAACAAGTTGAAATGCCACATTCTTTGATTGTGTGAGAGTTTCTTGGGCTGTGGCATTGTCCACACATGGTAGGATATCATCCAGAGCTGTATGGGCAGTTGGGTTTTGAACCCATTCATTCATTGACACACATGTATCTGCTACAACACTGATGTAGTGATGTGTATTGAGGAAAGAAGTTAGCAGACTTGCATTGCAGTGTCTTAAAACTAAATACAATGTAATTTTTCAGAGAGAAATACTGTGATGAAAATTGAGGGAACATAAGAAACAGTATACCACTCATAAAGAAACAAGCTTACTTATGAAGGAGAAGAAAAACGCCACACAAAATGAATGTGCCAGCAACAAGAATCCAACCAATGATCACCAAGCTGCAGTCATCAGAGAGCCAGGTGTTTATTACAATTCACAATGAATCTTATGTGCAGAAAAATACGTGCTTCAAATATCATAACCAATTTGAAATCATCAGTATAATCTGAGATATAAACTTACGAGTACACAAGAGACTGCATCCCAAGGATAGAAAATACTGCAACAAATTACAGAACAAACACAGAAACGATAAGCTCTATCAGATTTGATTAAGGCTTCATTTGTATCTTCTAGTATTGAGAAATATAAAACACTTACAAAATCCAAGAAATGCCAGAAGGAGCATAACAGCAGCTAGAATTATAAGAGCAAGCCTTCTGTAGTGCAAAATAGGAAGATGAAACCATTAATGTCCATATAAGCAAGCACCTACATGTTGTATATAACTAAAAGGGATACAACTTACATATGATCAAGTACATATTGGATATTCTTTGAATTTTCTCCTGTCTTTTCAGAGAGAGTTGTAGCAGAAGAGTTAAGCTTTCTGTCGATGTCATCGATTTTGCTTTGGACATCACCAGAAAGAAATGCTGATGCAACTCCTATCTTCTTAGCTGCACTAAGGTAATCCGACACATTGCGAAGATTAACAACAGTTTCATCAGCTTGACCCACTACATAGTCCAGTGTCCTTGTTGTGATGCTGTGAAACTTCCCCTGACCCGTGTACAAAACAATGCACCCAACACTGAAAACCAAAATTTAAAATTTGAAGAGAAAGTTCCAAAATACTGAATCATATAGAGAAGGCCACGAGGTGAAAAAAAAAATGACAAATAGAACAAGATCTTACATTGCTGCAATGGTAAAGAGGATAAGGAAAATGAGAGAAAGAGCATAAGCCAATCGAGAATAGCCATAAGGCTCCCTTGGACAACAGCAATAGCATAGGCAAATGAACATCAAACACAATCCAAAGACAATGAACCAAACCCCAGCGATGACAAAGAAAGGAGCTGCTGTAAAGGCAACAGACTGCAGAACAAGACAATGCTTAGAACAAAAGTAAATACCAAGAGATGATTAGTTCACAAAATAAAGTAAAGAAACAAATGCTTCAAGAACATTATTATTATCTTGACCCACCCACAGATTTACAAACAGTTGTTAAAATCAAAGCTCTGATCCCATACATTCTAAATCTTTCTTACTGACCCACCAAGGCAACTATGTTGGTTTTGAATCCACGACATCAGAAATGAACGGGAAAAAAAAAAAGAAAAAAGAAAAAAAAAACCCTAAATTGAAACTAACAACGAACTGAAAAAATAAAATAAAATCGATATCTAACAAGAACAGAGCAGGGGGAAACTGAGCAAATAGCTTGTTTAATTCAAAACCGAGTTTAAATTAAACCCAAAAAGGAAAAGAAAAAAAAAATCAGTTGTTAGCAGTTATTCACAATGTAGAGAACGAACAACACACAAATTAAAACAAAGTTAGATTAGAAAGAAACTCACAGCCCAGTAATGCTTATTTTTAATATTCCAACCCCCAGTATAGCGCTGAAAATTGTTAAGTGGGTCTTTCCTCTGCGTCCTAGTCTCAGCCAAAATCAGAGACGAATTATCAACGGTGGATTCCACCAGATTCCTCCCCGTGGCCTTCCACAGTTCCACCGCACTAACGAACTCTCCCCGCCCAACTGCTCCGATCCCACCAAAAACAAAATATCAGAGACTCAAAACGCAGTAGAAAAGTAGAAAAACGTAGAGAAATGGGAAGAAGATTGAAAAGGGAAAAACAGAGAGAAAACAGAGGAGTACCATGGAAGCGTAGAGAGTGGAGGTGGGAAGAATCGTTAGCGGCATAGGAAGAATGGAGAAGAAGAAAAAGGGAAAAGAGAAAAGGGAAAGTGAAGAATTGCATAACAGCAGAGTGTGATTGATTTGGGTTAAGGATCGTAGAGTGGGGGAGTTGCAAGGTTTTGAAACACAGAGATCTGTGGCGTTTGCACGCTCATGTGTTGGGAAGAGAAATACAGAGTAGGCCATTCTTTGTCTATTTTTGAAATTTCTCCTTTATCCCCAAAATACCCTCCTTTCCAACCAACATGCCGCGTCTTCTTCATTTTTTTTTTTTTTATTCAAGTTTTCCTTAAATTTTAACAAAAATATTCATTTAAATTTTATTCACGTTTCAATTAGTGTGATAATTAATTAGAGTTTTAATGGGTACAATTTTATTATTTTCTAAATTTAAATTCTTTTTTTTATCTCCCTATTCAACCATAATAATATTTTAGTATATTGAATTAGGTAGCATACTAAAATGTTAATCCGATTATAAGTCACAGAAAAAAAGTGGTAGATTAATTAAAAAAAGATAAAAAGTCATACATTTGTAAAGTTGAAATAAAGTTGGGTGAGAAGAACATATTCCTAAGAAAATATTGTGAAAAAATTATATCACAAAAGCTATTGAACAATTTTTTTTTTTTTTAAATTTTTAAGGCAATACTTTGAAATAAGTTTATAACTTATTATATTCATCTAATACTTTGAAAAAAAAAAATTTAAATAGGTTAAAATATCATTTCAATCCCTATACTTTAAAGTTTGTTTAATTTTAATTATTATACTTTTAGTTTTTCAATTTTAGTTCATGTACTTCCAATAAATTTTAAATTTAGTTTCAAATGCTAGTTTATTATTTAGTTTAAAATTTTTTTTTTGGTTATTTATAGCATTTTTACTATAGATTTTAAAAATATATTCACACATATTTTCTTATTACATGAAAATATTTAATCATTTTTGATGATGAGAAACTAAGTTTGCAATATTATTGAAATTACAAAGGACCCAAAATTGTGATTAATCTATCAAATGAGTTGCATAAAAGGAAAAAAAAAAAAAAAAAAAAAAAAAAAGAGAGAGAGAGAAAAAAAGAATAATGGTTTGTCTCCGGCGGTCGGGTTTGTTTGTTGACAAAACTTGAAAAGGGAAAACTGGAGTTTCGCCCCCTTCATTGTCACTTAGCTGAGTTTACCAGGAAGGAAAATAGACACGTGTCAAAATTCTATTAATCATATAAATAGGAAAGCAATTTGGTGGTGGGACCCAGTTTAAATGTAAACAGTCGTCCGTTCCGTGTAAAACCCAGCCCCGCCCTGCCCGGCGTCTAAACCGTGTGTGTTTCGGTTATGGCCATTGGCTAATCAACGTGTCCTTGCGTGCACCGACTTCCTTGCATCGTTCTCTTCTAAGTTTTCACTCTAACTACGACGTTTTATTTATTTATTTATTTATTATTATTTTGGTTGAATTCTCAACTGGCACGTTTACACCAAGTGAAAGCTAATCCATCATTAGTAATATAAAAAGTGGGCTCCCATTAATTATTTTGTTGTTATTTACATGAGTTCCATAATTGTAATTAATTGTGGGCTTCGCTTCAAAATACGTAAGACCCACTAGTTTTACTATTAATTTTTCATTATCATTCCAATATTGCTACTGTAACAGTATGAAAATTATGAATCTGTCATATTTATGGTTACATTTACGTTATCGTTTCTGTCAGGGTCTAAGTAGTAATGATAACGATAACGGTAACAATAAAATGTGACAAATTCATAATCCTACATAAACGCAATCAAAAGCAATCCAATTATGTTTGCGATTTAAGCTTATTACGATTCATCCATCAATAAAATCTCATTCCGATTACACTAATTTTCATTATAGTTTGGTAAATGTGGCCTTAATCTATTGAGTTAAGTCATGTTTACTAATTCGTAATGAAAATTGGTGTAATCAAATAGAATTCCATTGATTTATCAATTCGTAATGAAAATTAGTGTAATCATAATGAGATTCTATTAATAGATTAATGGTGATGAGTCTAAATCACAAATGTAATTGGATTGATTTTAATCGCATTTACTTAGAATTATGAAACTGTTATATTTTACTGTTATCGTCATTGCTTGACCCTAATTATGACGAAAAAAGTGAAGGTAACAATAAATGTGGTAGCGGGTCCCACAATTCATTACAATTATGAAACACAAATAAACAACAACAAATGTAATCAATTGGGACCCACTTTTCAGATTTTCATTGATGGATTACATTTAATTTGGGGTAAACATGACTATAATCACGTTTACTTATAATTATGAATCTGCCACATTTACCATTATCGTTACTATTTAGGATCAAACGGTAATGGTAATAGTAAATATGACAGTAAATATGATAGATTCATAATTTTCATATTGTAACAATAACAATATCTATAACACTAACAATAACGGTATCAACATTGAATTTTGAACTGCAATTGGATTGATCACCATCGCTCGTCAATCAGTTTGCATTTTTTTATTATAGATTTGGAAGTGGGCTACATATGTCAGTACGGGTATGGAACATAGGTAAACAACGCCAAATATAATCAAATGAGACCCACTTTTTAGATTACCATTGGTTTATTACGTTTTCCTAGCGTAAACATGACCTAAGTTCAAATTATGAATCTTCTACTTATATATTTATTGAATTTTGAATCTTCTACTTATATATTTGTTGAATTTAAAAAACATAATAATTGTAGGAGATAAATAAGCATATTAGAAAAATTCAATAACTCCTAAGCGAGTTTAGGTTAGTAGTAATGACATGTAATTCCATTTTTGAAGTGAAAGTTTTGATCCTCTATTTCTATAATTAGTGGTGTTCATCAAACTCGTAATGGGAATTAAAGTGTGCGCCCAACCCTAAATTTGTAATCCTAACCGGTAATCCTTTCTTCCAAACAAGTCTTTAATAATAAAATGTTAGGTTTGTGGGTTTTTTTTTTTTTTTTTTTGCCACATTTGCGTCAATAATTTTTTTTCTCCCATATTTGATATTTTTTAATTACTTTTGTGACAAAAATGTAATTTAAAAATAATTTAAATAATATCATTTTATTTTACTAAATCAAATAATTGTAGATTTTATTTGAAATTAGGTGACGGTTATTTAAGATATCTTACTGTTTTTTTTTTTTTATACATTTTTAAATTTTAATTTAAGTATTAATTTTTTAGTTATAAAAATTTAAATAACTAATAAAAACGATAAAAAGTATTTCAATTTTTAATAAAATTTAGATCTCATCTAATAATCATTTTATTTATTTTTATTGGTTTTTAAAAATTAAGCCTATTAATTCACATTTTCTTATGAACTGTTTTTAAATATAGAAAAATGAACCAAAATATTTACAAATGTAACAAAATTTCACTGTCTATTAATGATAAACCGTATCATGATAGACACAAAAAGTAGTCTATCGCAGTCTATTGGAATAGACTGAGATATTTTTGCTATGATATTTACAAATATTTTCAGCAGTTCTGTCATTTAAATAATTTTCCTTTTTTTTATCATAGTTTGCATCTTTCATGAATAAAAAAAGTTGAATTCTTAGCCAAATTTAAAAAACAAAAACAAGTTTTTAAAACCACATTTTTTAGTTTTTAAATTTTGGCTTGGGTTTTAAAAACATAGGTAAAAAGTAGATAAAAGTAAGAAAGTTAGATATGGAAGAGAAGCGATGTTTGTAGGCTTAATTTTCAAAACTAAAAACCAAAATCAAATGGTTACCAAACGTGACCTAAATTATCACATTTTAATTAATTAGAATATAAAAAATATATTATAATAATCATCTATATTTCAATTACCCTGTGGAGGTAAATAACTAAGGCTTTAAAGGAGCAAAAATCTTCCCTCATTTGATCTACTCCATTTTCTGAGTGGTTTTCTATATATAAATATATATTAGTTTTTCTACTTTTTTTTTTTTTTGTATTCTTTCTTTTGTCCTAAAAATGAATAGAAGAAAATAAAATAAAACACGCCAACTGATTGTTAATTACGATGACAGCTTGTTTGTAGTAAACACCATCAAAAAAATCTCAATGCCTAATTTGCGATTAATTCAATTACAATTGTACCATACTTTCATTATGTGTGTGCAAATGTGGACTAAGCCGAATTTGACAAACTCAAATCATAAAGACTCTTGTTGTAACCTATCAATTGTCAATGTGTTTTCATAGATGTTGATTTTTGTAATTATATTTTGTCATCATTTATTAATTGATGACACGTGTTGAGGGTTGCTCAAGCAAGGTCCAAAGTCTATGAGCAGGCTCAAGTTCAAAGAAAACTAACAGTCAGCATAAAGAAACTTGTGTCCTAAAAGAGAAAAGTTAGAGCCTCAATTGGGTTCTGACCGACTAACTAAGTTGGTGAATATATTTCAATAACAAAATCATCAAATTAGATTTGGTCGGGTGTTTGTGACTCAATAAATAAGCTTAGAAGAAGCTCGTGACAACGATGAACACGTGCAAATTTTCTAGGTGAACAAGAACTAAAAATATAAATAAAATTAGAGTTTAAAAGGTGTAGAAACTGAAGATGCATAAAACAAAATACATCATTACTTTATGATATATTAAATTAAAAAATAACAAAATCTGAGTGGCATGATTTATTATTGATTATATAAACGTGAAAGCTTTTATATACATTATAAATATCGTTAGGTTGATAAGAAAACAAAAGAAAGAGAACTTTAATACGGTTTGCACACATAACGAGTTGAACAATATTAAATTATAATGAAATTACTACATTGCCCTTATACTATACCAACATACACTTAGAAAATAAAACATTAATTGGAAATATTCAATAATTAATTATAAATAATGTCTGCGATGAACTAAAGTAGGTTAAAGCATTAGCTGTCAACGTGCACGTAAAGCATTTCCATTATTTGACCAGAAGTCCATTTGGGACATAATAATTACATTTTAAAATCAAAACATTCCATTCATATCATATAATCATATATTTGTCGTAAAATCGAGGAATAAAATGACAAAAAATTGAAATACGAATACCCGACGAATTATAAAATTAAAATAAATAAATAGTAAAATAAAATAAAATAAAATAAAGAAAAATGGAAATGAAATTTTATGGTAAATTAAAATCTCTCGAATTTCTCTAATCCTTTCTTTTCTTTTCTCACCAATGTGTGTATTTTTAACATCCAGCAAATGTCATTGTTTATAGGTAATTTGACAAGTAGGTGATAGAAATACATAGTCACTAAGGATGTATGATTATGAGACAATGACCTTTGAATACTAAGCATACACATCTAAATTACACATATTTTTTTAATATTTATAATACTTCCCCTTAGATGTCTATTTGAAATATGTCTCATTAAAACCTTACTAGAAAAAAATCCTACTGAAAGAAAAATAGTACATATTTCATATAATCTAATATTTCTAAAAAAACAATACATTTGCTCCCCCTCATAGGAACATCACTCGAGATCTTTGAGTCGCCGCATTTGAATGTTCTGCAACAATTTTTCAAAGGTTGCAGTAGGTAATGCTTTTGTAAATATGTCTGCTAGGTTATCTTTTGAACAAATTATGTTGTATAATGATGTTGTCATTTTCTTCAAGATCATGAGTGTAGAAAAGTTTTGGTGAAATATGTTTTGGTCTATCTCCTTTAATATATCCTCCTTTGATTTGGGTTATACATATTGTGTCGTATTCGTATAATGTCGTTGGAGGATTTTTACTAGAAGACAAGTCACATGTTTCACGAATGTGTTTAGTTATTGATATTAGCCATACACATTCTCTGCTAGCCTCATGAATTGCAAGAATTTCAGCATGATTTGAGGAAGTAGTTGTTATGGTTTCACTAATCGCCAAGATATAGTAGTTCCTTCACATGTGAACAGATAATATGTTGGATATCCAACTTTGTGTGGATCAGATAAATATTCAGAATATGCATAACCAACTAAATCAAAACTTGATTTATTTGAACAAAACTTACCCATATCCACCGTTCCTCGAAGATAATAAAGTATATGCTTAATTCCATTCCAATGTCTTTTTAAGAACTGTATCTAGTTAATAAATTTACTGAAAATGTAATATCTGGTCTTGTATTATTAGCAAGATACATAAGTGCACAAATTGCACTAAGATATGGTACTTTAGGACCAAGAAGTTCTTCATTATTATCTCGAGGTCGAAATATATCTTTCTTTACATTTAGTGAACGAACTTCCATTAGAATGTTTAATAGATGTGCTTTGTCCATATAGAATCTTTTCAAAAAAATTTCGGTATAAATTGACTGATGAACAAATATTTCATATGCTAAATGTTCAATTTGTAAGCCAAGACAATTTTGTTTTTTCTGAGATCTTTCATCTCAAATTCTTTCTTAAGATATTTTATTACCTTTTGAAAGCTATTTAGGAGTTTCAATTACATTTAGGCTATCAACATATTCAAGTATAGTAGTAAATCATGACTGTGATTTCTTTATAAAAACACATGGATATATTGGATTATTTTGATATCCTTCTTTCATCAAATATCCACTTAGGCGATTGTACCACATTCCTTCTTATTGTTTTAATCCATATAGTGATCTCTATAACTTTATTAAATATAATTATCGAGAACTTGATTTATATGTTTCAGGTATCTTAAATCCTTCTAATATTCTAATATAAATATCATTATCAAAATATCCATATAAATATGCTGTGACTATATCCATAAGATGCATGTCCATATTTTCATACACAATCATACCAATTAAATATCTTAATGTAATTGCATCCACCATTGGAGAATATGTCTTCTCATAATCAATACTAGGTCTTTGTGAAAACCTTGCGCGACTAGTCTTGCTTTATATCTTGTGACCTCATTATTTTCATTTTGTTTTCCTCACAAATACCCATTTATATCCCAAAGGCTTGATACCTTATAGTGTTTGGACTACTTGTCTAAAACATGACGTTTTGAAAGTGAGTTTAATTCTACTTTGATTGCGTCTTTCCACTAAAGCCAATCTTTTCTATGTCGACATTTAGATATAATATCAAGAGCAACATTATATGCAATAATGTTGTCAATAACTACATTAGTTCGATTCTATCTTTTTTCCTGCCATTACATAATTTATTGAAATCTCATTATTATCTTTAGGTATTTCACCTTCTTCACTAATTCGATTATGAGTCATGTCCAGGGTTTCTTCATGGATATTTATATCCTCAACCAAATTTTTTTTACTATTATCTATTTTTCTTTTTTGAGATTTTTTATCTTTGGAACCCACTGGTCTACCACGCATTTAGCGTGTCCCAAACTCATTAATGACAACTTGCTGTGTTGAAATATCAATTTTCGACAGAACATTTGCAACTGGTATATGTGACTTAGTTACTTTCTTTGCCTCTATAAATGCATTTGGTAATTGATTTGCTATATTTTGCAAATGAATTATTTTCTAAACTTCAAGTTTACATTGATCTGTACTGGGCTCTAAATGAGACAATAATGATACATTCCATGTTATTTTCTTTTCCTTTTCCAACTTCTTAATTCCTCTCCCAATGTTGAAAAATTTGTCTCATTAAAATGACAATCAGCAAATCGTACCGTAAATACATCACCCATCAGGGGTTTAAAATATTTAATAATTGATGAGAAATCATATCCAACATATATTCTTAACATACTTTGAGGACCCATCTTAGTATGTTGTAGTGGAGCAATTGGAACATATATTGTACATCCAAAAATTCTCAGATGGGAAATAACGAGTATTTATGATAAGCTACTAGCCTAATGTGTGCAAGTGGCGCAACATACAAAATAACATGTCCCCATACAGATATAGAAAGCTTAGTTCTCATAAGTAATGGTCTAGCAATTAATTGCAAATGTTTTATAAATGATTTTGTTAAACCATTTTACATAAGCTATAGGATGTTTAACATTTATCCCAATTGATATACAATAATTATCAAAAAATTGGGATGTAAATTCACCAATATTATCAGAAGAATGGTCTTAATTGTATATTCAAGAAATTGTGCTTTTAACTTAATTATTTGAGCAAGTAATCTTGCAAATGCTAGGTTTCAACTTGATAATAAGCACACGTGTGACCATCTACTGGATGCATCTTTTAATACCATAAAATATCTAAATGGTCCGCTTGATGGGTTAATAGGTCCAAATATATCACCATGAATTCATTCTAAAAATGCAGGTGATTCAGTTCCCACTTTAGCAACATTACATGATAATTCACTAGATTGAAAAATCTTTTGGCTCTTCAATGGGTGTCAATTTGAAGTTTCAGTAATTCTCCTCATCATTATAGATCATGGATGACCCAATTGATCATGCCAAATTGTAAATATATTTGGATTCATGAACTTCAGGTTCATTGTTGCATATGTTTCAATGACTCGTATATGAGTATAATATAATCCAGAAGATAAAGCAGGCAACTTTTCCAATATACGTTTTTCATGTGAGACAGAAGATATGATATAAAGATATTCTATCTCATTATTTCTGTCAGTCTCAATATGATAACCATTGCAACATATATCTTGAAAACTTAGTAGATTTCTCTTTGATTGACTAGAGAACAATGCATTGTTAATTGTAAATGTTGTTCCTCTAGGCAAAATAATATTTGTTTTTCCAAATCCTTCAATTAAGTTTGCAGAACCTGACATTGTATTGATTTTTGCTTCCAGCATTGTCAATTTGGAAAAATATTTACATTTGTAAGTATTGTGTGTAGTTGCGCAATCTATTAGACATAGATTTTCATTTCTCATTTTTGAGTCACTCAACATATGAAATACAAAAGTTTAATTTAAAAAAAAAAAATACATAAAAGATAGACAAAATAAACAACATTAATTCTAAATATTCTCAAAATCAAAGGATTAAGCTACTAGCTATGTCATTATTTGTGCTGATTTTCTCTTAAGGAGATTCAAAGAAGTCCACCACATCCAAATTTGTCATATTGGATGGGTCAAATATATCATTATCTTGGTATGCAAATTTTGCTTCCACATTTTTTCCTTTTTCCTTCAGGGAAGCTAGATAAAGATCAACTAAGTGTTTTGCTGTATGACAAACATGGGACTAGTGTCCAGTCATTCCGCACTGGAAGCATTTATGTTCATCACCTTTTGAATTTTTATCTTGTGGAGCTTTTCCTTTATGATCATCATTTCTGGTGGTTATTTTGAAATTTAGATGATTAGAATGACTACCACGAAAATAATAATTATTTCTTCCTTTGCCACGGCCACGACCTCGATCATGATTATTAAAATTTACAACATTCACTTCAGGCAATGGTGTTGTTGTTGGGTTTTATGCCCTAAAACTCGTAGATCGTAAAAGTAATAATTTGGGGTTTTATGTTCTAAAACTCGCAGATTGTAAATGTAATAATTTCACCGTAATTAAATCATTAATAAAGAGTTATTGATGTGTTACTTCAATAAACGTTATTGATTGTTTTTGTTTGTTTTGTCTTAATAACCCTAAATCCAATAAATTAACATCCTAGGCCGTTTTATGAGTCTTGGATACAGTTTAAAGGGTTTATAATATAGGGATAAGGTTGGGTACCTTATCCTGGTGATACTACGGATACGACTCACTTTGTATTTGATACAAACGTAATGATCTAACGCGTTCATGTAGGCGAGTGGGGGTATCCTAAGCAATGAGTTTTTGCATAAGACCGGCCACAAAATAGTAATCACTAGATGTAACTCCGTTGACTAGTTAGGTTTCTATTTCAATAGGATGACCTAGGCAACTTAGTCTTAATCTTGAGTATATTATGAACTCCTGTCCACGAGGGATTGTCCTTTGATTTATATGGGTGAGAGTTGCCGTTTGCCGACTCAATATGCCTACCATCTTGTGGACAAGATCGAGTGGGGAGTTAGGGACATAATTATACAAGATGAAATTCACTCATTCCCATTTTTAGGGTAAGTGGATAAGTGTTTCCTTAAGTGGTGTCTCTAGGACTTGACAAAGGGCCCTACCCTCTCATTGGCCCGAGAAGGGTTTCTGTTTAATGGTTAGACTATAAACAAGTTGTTCATTAGATGAGCATTGGTACTTAAGGATTTAGAAGTAACCTAGGGGTAAAACGGTAATTTGACCCAGCTGGTGTTACGAACACTTGTGAAGGACTAATTTGCTATTATTGGTCTATATCCATGGACACAGAAATATATTGCAGTGAGAAGAGTGCAGTTGTGGGTTTTTAGTGGAGTGTACCCACAGTTAACGAATATTGATTAATGTGGTTAATGAGTTTAGCCGATTAATCTCATATCGTTGGGGCTTCTGATTTGTAGGGTCATAAGGTCCCCTTGCTAGCTCACAACGGACCAACAAGGATCAACTATGTTGAAAGAAAAATCTGAAATGTTCAAATTTACGAGGGAAAATATTAATTGTATTGGATACAATTAATTGCATGATTTATTATAAATTTTATTTGAATGTGATTCAAATATTATAACTTTATAATATCGAGAATTAATTTATTTGAATATGATTCAAATAATTAATTATTTATTTGGATAAAATCTATATAAATAAATAGAAGGAGAATTAATTAATTAATTAATTTGGATGAGATCCAAATTAAAGATTTTGCAAAAAATAAATAGAAGAAGAATTAATTAATTGATTTGAATTAGATTCAAATAATTAATTATTTAATTTGAATAAGAACAAAATTAAAGATTCTGCAGAAAATAAATAGAGGGAGGTTTAATTAATTGATTTGAATTGGATTGAAATAATTAATTATTTAATTTGAATGAGAACAAAATTAAAGATTCTGCAAAAAAATAAATATTTAGATAAGATTTAAATATTTTAAACCATTTAATATGAGATATTATTTGGGTAGATATTTTTTAATATTAGATATTATTAAATATTTAATTTAAAATCTCTGCAGATAGGTTATGTTAGGAGTAACATAGAGTTTTATAAATAGGGCCCTTCATAGAATACACGAAAAATCTCTACTATAACTCTAAAATTTTCCTTTCTAATTCTTCCAGTTTCCTTTCCCACAAACCGGATCTTTGCCAGAGTTATAGCGAGGAAGATCTCTTGGAAAATGAAGACTACAAGGAGAAGACTATTGGTTCGAGAATTATAGGTATGATGCTTAACCTTTTCTTTACTTTTTGTATTTTTAATTCTTTTAATAAATCAAAGAACGCGATCACATGCTTTCGCCGAGATTCAATTCCCTTCGGTTGTTCCAGTTGGTCGAGATTCGTGGTTATTCATTAATAACTCATTATTTTGTTCAACCACAAGAAAACATGACATTAGTTCAAAATATTGTTTAAAACTTTTCTCTAGATATTGTTGCTTAGGAGCATAATTGAGGCATGAAATATAGAAAATGTATTTTCCAACATATTCGCATAAGTAATTTTCTTTCCACATAACAACAATTTTGAATTAATTTTGAATTGATTTTAAATAATGTGGAGTTATAATCACCTACTGATTTAAAATCTTGGAGCCTCAAATGCATCCATTCATAACGAGCTTTAGGAAGAATAACTGTTCTTTGGTGATCATACCTCTCTTTCAAATTCTTCCATAAGATACGAATATCTTTTACAGTTAGATATTCCATCTCCAATCCCACGTGGAGATGATGACGAAGAAAAATCATAACTTTTGCTTTTTCTTGAATGAATGTTGTATTCCCTTTTTAATTGTTTGTCTCAGGTTCATAGGTTCTGTATTTCAACATCAAGCACCCATGACAAATAATTATTTCCATTGATGTCAATGGCTGGAAATTCTAGTTTTGTAAGATTTGCCATGGTAACATTTCAGAACCTACCTTCAGAGAAAAAATGACAAGAGCTCGTGCTAATAACGTGTTGTAAAATCGAGAAGCAAAATGACGAAAAATGGGAGTACGGATACTGAGGAATTATAATATTAAAATAAAATAAAATAAAATAAAAAAAATGGAAATGGAATTTTATGGAAAATTAAAATCTCTCAAATTTCTAAAATCCTTTATTTTCTTTTCTAAACAATTATTTTAAACATCCGCTACTATTTATAGGCAATTTGGCGAGTAGGTGGTGGAAATATATTGTCATAAGGATGTGTGATTATGAGACACATGGTCTTTGGACACTAAGCATGTGCACTAAATTATACATATTTTTTAATATTTATAATAATATCATCTTTTTCAAAAAAAATAATAAAAAGGGAATAGTTTTGCGCACCAAACACGTTAGGATGAACAAAGCACCAAAAACTTTGAATTCTTTTTTTTTTTTTTTTTATCATTGTAACATTGTTACATTGTGACGGAATACTTTACTGTCGAATGTAGGAAGAGGTATATATACCTTAAATTTATATTTAGTGATCATCAGAGAGTAGATAGATTTTATTAATTCAACATCCAATAGTTATTATGAGATAGCCACATCATTTCATTGAATAATTTTTTCAAAACATATATTGTGCAATTGGTTCTTTTTTTTCTTTTTCTTTTTTTGTAATTCGAGAACAGTATGATTGATGATTGTGTTTCAAATTGTGGTAATGGCTTTACCGTTTAAGCTATAAAACTTAGTCAAATAGGTTGTATTTTGCGAAAATTGATAATCAAAATTATTGTCAACTATTGACATGTTGGGGCCATATAATTAGTTAATAATACATAGTTAATATGCTATTCAAACATTAATTTGTCAGAGAGTTGACAAATGGAAAGAAACTAACTAAATACATAGATAGTTATGTCTTTCTGATTGCTTTATTTTTGTCCTATAAGCTTGTAAAATTATTTCCAAAGTTGTAGCAAAGAGGCTTAAGATAATACTTGATCAAATATATCTGCGAATCAAAATGTTTTTATTCCTAGTTGCCTGATTGCTGATAATCAAAGGTTTTTTTTTTTTTTTTTTTTTTTTTAATGCAGGTTTGGGTTATCAATATTTCTATGTTTGGCAAAGCATTTAATGGGATCACAAGCTTGCCCTCAAAGGTGGTGGATGAAAGATCGGGGACAACCAATCGATTGATATGTATTCTGATCGTTGGATCCCTTGAGAATCCACATTTAAGCTTCTATCATTGTTGCGTCTCCTTATCATGACTACAGTGGATAGCCTTATTTGTGAGGAGCAATGGAACCTTGCTCTAATTTCTAAGCTATTCTATTTGAAAGATGTTGAGATCATCAAGAGTTTTTCCATCTATTCTTCTCCTTGTTTGAATGACTTTCTCTGACACTATGATAAAAAGAAAATCTACTCGGTTAAGAGTGGTTACAAGTTGGTTATAGTTAAATTTTCTCATATTACTAAGCTTTAGGAAGTTGGTCGTAGCACAATTCACACCACGTGAAGGAGAGGAAGCATACGCACGAAGGGTAACCTTTCTTCCTCTCTCACTTTCTTTTTCCTCTTTTCCCTCTGCAATTTACCGACGGTAGAAAATTCTCTCTAACCCTCTGTTCTCTAAAAAATGCCAGAAGCCAGCAGATAACGAAGAAGAAAAAGAAGAAGACAACAAAATTTACGTGGTTCGGCTAAAGATGCATACATCCACAGGAAGGGAGAAGAAGCTTTTACTTTCAGACGAGTTTTCGATTTTTACAAAATAATCTCTCTTTTGCTCTCTGTTATCTTTCTGTATCTAACAACCTCTTTTAAACTTTTTATACATGTTAAGAGTTCGATACAAAGATTGTTAACTAATTAAAACAAAAAATAGTTGTTAGGCCCTTGAATTTGGAATCACTCTTTCATAGGGGCTATGAGATTTTAGACTTAGTTGAATCCCTTGACCACCAGGGAGTCTCTTCATAACTTAGTGGTCCTCCTTTGATCCCATAGGGCGCTAACCGTTGGTCTATCCCTCCCCACAGTCTTTTAAGGTGATTTCTGATGTGGCATTCCTCAATGGTGAGGTGGGGATTGGAGCAATTGTTCGTGAATCAAAGGGGGATATTATGATGGCCATGGAGAGATATTTTTGTCTAGGCTCGACGATGTTGTCTTTCGGCAATCCGGCTTGAAGGCATTCCTTCTTTGGGGAATTTTGCTCATTGTTCTGATTTGTTTTGTCCTTAGTTTGTCTTGGTTTGTTTTGTTTCCTTCTATTGCACTAAAAAAAAAAACTAAACATAATTAACATACAATTGTTTTTGTTTAGTTGACGCTTGTAGAAAAAACCATCAATACATTGTTATTTACATTTTAAAAACAATTTTTTATTAAAAAAAAATATATCATTGCTTATCAAATGTCAATAAATGTTTTTTTTTTTTTAAGTTGATGTGTCTACCCCTAAACATTTATCCTTTTGTTGACACAAAAAATACGAAAATTTTCGTCTTGCATGTGAAATCATGATTTTTTAAATATTGAAAATTTAATTTATTAAATATTACATTACTTATAAAATGGAGTATTTAAACATAAAACTTATATAGAGATCAACAACTAAAGCTTAGCTAATATTTGTTAGAAGTTAACTATGAGAGCTTAATCATTTAAATTTGTAACTTTTAAGATATTACTAATGCATTGATAAAATAAAAGTTATTTTCAAGTTATCACCATTGGTTGATTACTTGAGTGAGGTTGAAATCAAAATTGTAAATTTTCTAGCTTTTTTTTCCTCTTAAAAGTAGGATTGTTTGAAATTCAAATTTGATCATTCCCATTAATCACTTATCCTATACAAATCATTTTCAACCACATAATTAAGAAGAAACTTGTAAAAGAAGATTTCAATAAAAGTTTTAGACCATCATCTATCCTTGTAAAAGAACTCGAAGAAAACAAGCCGATTTCATTTATGGATAAGCCAAATTTGAAAATAATGGCTTCCATTTGGGTGTCTTTGTCGGGTAGATGACATAATTAATAACTTATTGACATAAACTATCATTATTAACGTTATAACTTCTAATCTAATTTAAAAATAACTCAATGGATTATACCATTGATTAAGAGATCAAAAATTTAAATATAACATGATATGTTCCTAGAGGTCGAAGGTTCAATCACTCACCTCCTAGTTGTTATAGTAAAAAAATTAAAAATTAAAAATTTAAATCTGTCCACTCATGCATATTTTTGTAAATTAGAAAAAAAAAATCCAAAGCCATTCCTAACCTTTTCCATATTTTTTTTTTTTTTTTTTTTTTTTTTTTTTTTTTTTTTTGCATGTAACCTATAATGTGTATTAGCATATGTATTCTTAAAAAGGGGTTTATAGATTAAAAGAGAATATTTCAGCATATTCTTTAAATTTTAAAACTTTATTGAAAAACTATTTTCTGTTTTATTTTTTAAGTTAATTTTAAAATCTTATTCAATACATGAATACATTAAAATAGAGATTTTAAAGCATTTTTAATTTTTGTTTGACTCAATTTAATGTTAATAAAATAAAAACAATAGAATGAATCATGTGTAATTGTGTAAACTATAGTTGGAATCTTAAAATTATATGATTAGAGAATAGATATGAGAATAATTATCAACTATATCACATTATTTTAATATAATTATAATAAAGAACAAACTATGTGATTTATTAAATAAAATTTTAAAAAATACAAGTTATGGTATTGTTGTAATTATAAATCGAATAGAAGGAAAAATTATTTTAAAATGATTTTACAATGACCTACTTAAAAAAATAGAAAATTTAAAAAATTTGAAAATATCCCACAAACCTATTCCCTACCCTAGAAGCCAATGCTTATAGTCAAATTATTTCTCATATTTAGTTATTTGCGGTGAAAATTGAAAGTTGATTTTTTTCCTACAAAGGGCCAATTAAATACATTAATCTTCTCCTTAATCAAATATTTAATCATTTTTAATGATTTTGATGTGGGAGTGGGGCGGCCCACTTTTTTTCCTTCGCGTTTGAAAATTTATTTTTGAAGATAGTAGAAAACGAAAATAAATATATTTTTATGAAAAATTATTTTAAATAACGAAATTGCAAAAAATAATTATAAATAATAGTAAAATAGTACAGTTTATCTGTGAACTACGATATATTACTATCTATGTCTATCATGACACATATAGACACAGATTTAATGTGTATTGCGATTTATTGTAGAAATACAGTAAAATTTTGCTATACTTTGGTTCTTTTTGCCATATTTGAAAAGAGAAAAAGAACACGGAACAAATCATCTAATATTTTCAGAAAAAATGTATATTTTGAATTACTTTTTAAAATAGTTTTTGGTATCATATATATTTTCATTGTTTCTATATATATATGTTTCTATAGCCGTAGAAATGAAGACAGATCACGAACCAAACAGAACATGGAATATCCAATAAAAATTTTATAAAACGAATGATTAAAGAACATGTGGGTGTACATTAATTGTCGGACCTATCTGTCAAATTTGGGTATCTTTTTTGAAAATGTGTAGTAACACAAGATTGTAGGTTTTTGTTAGTTAAAAATTTAAAATATTCTCTACTTTTTCCTAAAGAAGAGAGACATAAATATGATAACACTTTCAGTATTTATTTTTTGATATTTCCAAGAGGGTATCCAATTCTCATTTGCATGTGCACTCCAAATACATACACCTCCTTTTCCTTTTGCTTCCTAATATCCAAACAGTTCTCCTTTTAGAATAGCCATGCAAAAAGTTACTCATTCCCTAAAGTCAATTTTTAGACAACCCAAATATTTATGTGGCTTCAGTTTTTGGTCTTGTGTGATTCCTAGATTAAGTAAAGTGGATTTTTTTTTTTTTTTTTGGTCTAAAACTAGGTTGGAACAAGAATAGAGACATGCCAACCGATCTAATTATAGCTCAAGTAATTAAAGTATATATTTTCAAACGAAAAGTTAAAAAATTCTTGTAGTTATAGGATCCTTAACATGTCCCTTAAGTTATTGGGTTTACTATTTTTGAATCAGCTTCTTTTTATCTTGTGCTTGTTTGAGTATCACTAGCTACGATATCATATTATGTAAATATGAGATCTATCTCAAATGAGAAATCCTCAACACAAATACAAATCCCCAGATATGTGTTGAATAAAAAAAAAAGTTTAAAATAAAGATAAAGATAGATATAAATATTTTGTCCCAAACATCCTCAATGATCGAGTCTCCATATATTAAAAAAAAACCATAAAATTAGTTTTAAAGTTATTTCCTAGTAAGCCAATCTAAAAACCTTGTGGGACCTGAAGAAAATTGCCGGCCTTCTTATTTATGGCCAAGTTTACGACGAGTACACTCCTTGGAATGAAGAGTTGTATGGCTTCGACGTGGGCCTGGTCACTGCGACCCCCTTTGTGAGGAGGCACCCCTTCTCCCAGAGGTCAAAGGTTCAAATCGCAACGTCAAATTATTTAATTAATTAGAAAAAAAAATTCCCAAGAACAAAACATTTTAATGTTGAATATATTATTGCAATTTTTTAAATTCTCTTTTAGTTCAACAAAGATAGAAATCAAAATTTGAACGATTCAACTTCAAGAGAAAAAAGTGATGCTATAAATGCAAAATTATGTTTATGCTGTTGAATGTATAGTGTTTGGGATAACGAACTTCCAAATATCTCTATATTGGTCTAATATTGTCTCCTTTAGGCATAAAATCTCATGACTTTGCTCTTGGTTTTAGCTAAAAGGAGACCTCACACCAATTGGACATCTTTGTCTTCATTTAAATACCCATGGTCTTCCCCTTTATCTAACTAATTTGTAATCAACTTCATTTGTATTCCAAACCTATAGTAACAAGCTTAGTGTACATTTTCATTTTAGTCGCATGTGTATAACAATTCAGAGTTGAATAAGAAAAATAAGGATAATAGGTCATTTCGAGTGGATAAAAAATAGTTTAGACTAAGAATGAAATTTAACAAAATCATAACGACTAAATTGAAACTAAGACTAAAGTCTTAACAACCAAATTTCTAATTTAACCTAAGGTTTATGAAGTTATAAAAGTAGTTTATAATCTATCATATCTTTCTAATAATAGCATTTTGATATTCTTGGCATGCTAGATCAAAATTTTAGCAAGTTGTCAAAAGATATTAGGAGTATATGAAAATAATAATGATAATCATCAACTTAAAGATATTGGAGAATTAAAGTAGCATTAGGATGTTGATTTCCCATCAAACTTACTTAATGGAAAATTAAAAGTGGGCATAGCATCTTTCATTAAAAGTCAAAAGGAAATTCCTTTTCAAACTAAAATTTAGGACCCAACCTAATTTGAAATGACAAGTCTAATATCTCCTTGGAAGTGAAAAGTCTAAAATGATTTAAATAAAATATTACGAAAAAAATAAATATATATCTTTTTTAAATAAGTTTAACTAAAATGTGATATATGCATATCAATTTATAGTTAATTAATATGTTATATGGTAATACAAAATTATCAAAACATATCGATTTACCTTTATTAATGTTAACCCAATTCTTAAAAACATTACATTTTTCCTTCTTTTTTAAATTTCTAAAAATGATAGATTGGTTTCGATGTTCAATAACGAATTAGATCGGGCTTGGTCGGGCCTTCAATATGGGCCCGAGGGCCCAATTCACTTGCTACTGTTTCAACTGCACAAAGGAGGCCCAGGGAAATGAAGGCCCATTTCAATTCTTATAAATAAAGTCTAGTTTACTTATTTACCCTTGAATAAAAGTGATATATATAAAGTACCCCTTTGCAACATTTAGACCAGGGTTGCATAATCTTTTGGCTATATACAATGAAGAGAATAAATTAAGAGAAAATTCAAGATTTGCTAAAATCAACCTAGTTTAACCGTATTTGACATACATTTCTTACCTTATCGTTGAAAGTTCAATATTTCATTTTCATAATTGTTGTATTAAAAATAGAAAGAGAAAAAATTAATTTCATGTGAAGTTAACAATTTGTTGATTAAAAAGATAATTTAAAAATATCATGTAAACAAGGAAGAAAATAAAAGAAAAAACATTTTTATTTGAATTTTTTAATAAAAGAAAATATTACAAACCAATATTATGTAAACAATGTTTTTTTTTTTTTGGGCAGTTTGGAAATTATTTAATTTTTGAAAATTGAACTTACAAAATTGAACTTACAGACGTTACTCTCTCTGCTCACTCTGGCTAAATCTTTGTTTATGATCTATTTTTAGACTTCTAAAAAATCAAGTTAAATTTTGAAAAATAAAAAACGGTTTTTTGTTTTTGAGAATATAAAAGCTTAATTAATCATGATAAAATAGTGGTAAAATGTTTTTTTACAAGCAAATCAAAAGGAAAACAATGAAAAAAATAAAAATAAAAACTGAATTTAAAACTAAAAAAATTATCATTCAATGTTAATTTCTCATGAATATATAAAACTTCCGTTTTGTGAGTCAACCACAAGTAAAAGGGAAGCAAGTTGCACATCTCCCCTTAGTAAACAACAATGACAAATAAGTCGTAAGAAAAAAAAACACAATTTTTAAAGATAAGAAACCAAATAATTATCAAACTGGACTTAATAATTTCAAAATTTTTACTTAGACTTCTCCTAATATCCGTTTGATAAACGTTTTGATTTCGCATTTATAACTTAAACAATTTTTGAAAGCTTAGACAAAAACTATTTTTATAATGTTGAAAATAATTTCTTTACAGCAACTCATTAAAAACCAAAAAACAAAAAATAAAAACGTGTTGTAAAATTGAGGAGCAAAATGAAGGAAAAACGGGAGCACGAAAATCGAGAAATTATAATATTAAAATAATTAAATAATTAAATAATATAAAAGTAATTAAAACAACTAAATTAAATAAACTTAAAATAAACTAAAATAAATAAATTGGAATTTTATGAAATTTCTCAACACCAATACTTTTTCTTATTTTCTCTCCAATGTGTGTATTACAATATCCATAAAAATCCTCTATTTATAGGTAATTTGGCAAGTAGGTAGTGGCATTTCATGGCCACAAAGATGTGTCTTTAGTAGACACATGGCCTTTTGCCACTAAGCATATTTATATAATGGACATCTAATTTTCTTTAATATTTATAATACTCCCCCTTAGATGCCCATTATATATATAAAATATATCTCGTTAAAACCTTACCAGGAAAAAACCCAATGGGAAAAAAATCCTAGTGAAGGAAAAAGAGTACATATTTTATATAATCTAATACTTCTAAAAGAATATAATACATTTGCTCACCCTCATAGGAACATCATTTGAGATCTCTGAATTGCCGCATTCCAATGTTTTGCACCAATTTTTCAAAAGTTGCGGTTGGTAATGATTTTGTAAATAAGTCTGCCAAGTTATCCTTCGAACAAATTTGTTGTATAGTGATGTCGCTATTTTCTTCAAGATCAGAAAAGTTTTGGTGAAATATGCTTCGTTCTATCTCCTTTAATATATCCTCCTTTGATTTGGGCTATACATGCTGTGTTGTCTTTGTATAATGTTGTTGGAGTATTTTTACTAGAAGACAAGCCACATGTTTCTCGAATGTGTTGAGTCATTGATCTTAACCATACACATTCTCTACTAGCTTCATGGATTGCAAGAATTTCAACATGATTTGAGGAAGTAGCTGTTATAGTCTGTTTCATTGATCGCCAAGATATAGCAGTTCCTCCACAAGTGAATAAATAACCTGTTTGAGATCTAGCTTTATGTGGATCAGATAAATATCAAGAATCTGCATAACCAACTAAGTCAAAATTTGATTTATTTGAATAAAACAAACCCACATCGATCGTTCCTCGAAGATAACGGAGTATATGCTTAATTCCATTCCAATGTCTTTTTGTTGGAGAAGAACTATATCTAGCTAATAAATTTACTGACAATGCAATATCTGGTCTTGTATTATTAGCAAGATACATAAGTGCACCAATCGCACTAAGATATGGTACTTTAGGACCAAGAAGTTCTTCATTATTATCTCGAGGTCGAAATATATCTTTCTTCACATCTAGTGAACGAACTTCCATTGGAATGTTTAATGGATGTGCTTTATCCATATAAAATCTTTTTAAAATTTTTCCTGTATAGGTTGACTGATGAACAAAAATCCCGTCTGCTAAATGCTCAATTTGCAATCCAAGGCAAAATTTTGTTTTTCCGAGATCTTTCATCTCAAATTCTTTCTTAAGATATTCTATTGCCTTTGAAAGCTCTTCAGGAGTTCGAATTATATTTAGGTCAGCAACATATACAGATATAATAGCAAATCCTGATTGTGATTTCTTTATAAAAACACATGGACATATTGGATTATTTTGATATCCTTCTTTCAACAAATATCCACTCAGGCGATTATACCACATTCGTCCTGATTGTTTTAATCCATATAGTGATCTCTGTAATTTTATTGAATATAGTTCTCGAGAACTTGCTTTATGTATTTCAGGTATCTTAAATCCTTCTAGGATTCTCATATAAATGTCATTATCAAGAAATCCACATAAATATGCTGTGACAACATCCATAAGATGCATGTCCAAATTTTCATACACAGTCAGACCAATTAAATATCTTAATGTAATTGCATCCACCACTGAAGAATATGTCTCCTCATAATCAATACCAGGTCTTTGGGAAAAACCTTGTGCAACTAGTCTTGCTTTATATTTTGTGATCTCATTATTTTCATTTCTTTTTCTCACAAATACCCATTTGTATCCCACGGGTTTGACACCTTCTGGTGTCTGGACTACTGGTCCAAAAACTTGGCGTTTTGAAAGTGAGTTTAATTCTGCCTCGATTGCTTCTTTCCACCGAAGCCAATCATTTCTATGTCGACATTCTTCAACAATTTTGGTTCAAGATCTTCATTTTCAGATATAATATCAAGTGCAACATTATATGCAAAAATGTTATCAATAATTACATGAGTTTGGTTCCATCTTTTCCCTGTCATGACATAATTAATTGAAATTTCATTATTATCTTTAGGTATTTCACCTTCTTCACTAATTGTATTATTAGTCATGTCTAGGGTTTCTTCGTGGATATTTACATCCCCAACCAAGTCTTTTTTATTATCATTTATTTTTCTTTTTCGAGGACTTTTATCTTTGGAACCCACTGGTCTACCACGCTTCTGGCGTGTTCCAGATTCATTAGTGACAACTTGCTGTGTTGGGATATCAATTTTCGACGGAACATTTGCAACAGGTATATGCGATTTAGTTACTTTCTTTGCATCTATAAATGCATTTGGTAATTGATTTGCTATATTTTGCAAATGAATTATTTTCTGAACTTCAAGTTCACGTTGATTTGTACGAGGATCTAAATGAGATAATAATGATGCATTCCATGCAATTTCCTTTTCCAACTTCTTAATTCCTCCCCCTAATGTTGAAAAATTTGTCTCATTAAAATGACAATCAGCAAATCGTGCAGTAAATACATCACCCGTCAAGGGTTCAAGATATTTAATAATTGATGGGGAATCATATCCAACGTAAATTCCTAACCTCCTGAGGACCCATCTTAGTACGTTGTGGTGGAGCAATTGGAACATATACTGCACATCCAAAAATTCTTAGATGGGAAATATTTGGCTCCTGGCCATAAGCTAATTGTAATGGTGAGTATTTATGATAAGCTACTGGTCTAATGCGTGCAAGTGACGCAGCATGCAAAATAGCATGTCCCCATACAGATGTAGGAAGCTTAGCTCTCATAAGTAATGGTCTAGCAATTAATTGCAAACGTTTTATAAATAATTCTACTAAACCATTTTGTGTATGAACATGAGCTACAGGATGTTCAATATGTATCCCAATTGACATACAATAATTATCGAAAGTTTGGGATGTAAATTCACCAGCATTATCAAGACGGATGGTCTTAATTGTATAATCATAAAATTGTGCTCTTAACTTAATTATTTGAGCAAGTAATCTTGCAAATGCAAGGTTTCGACTTGATAATAAGGACACGTGTGACCATCTACTGGATGCGTCTATTAATACCATAAAGTATTTAAATGGTCCACTTGGTGGGTCAATGGGTCCACATATATCACCATGAATTCGTTCAAAAAATGTAGGTGATTCAGTTCCTACTTTAACTGGTGATGGTCTAATTATTAATTTGCCTTGAGAGCAAGCATCACATAATAATTCACTAGATTGAAGAATCTTTTGGTTCTTTAATGGATGTCCATTTGAATTTTCAATGATTCTTCTTATCATTATAGATCCTGGATGACCCAACCGGTCATGCCAAATTGTAAATATATCTGGATTCATGAACTTCAGGTTCATTGTTGCATATGTTTCAATGACTCGTATATGAGTATAATATAATCCAGAAGATAAAGCAGGCAACTTTTCCAATATACGTTTTTCATGTGAGACAGAAGATATGATATAAAGATATTCTATCTCATTTATCCTATCAGTCTCAATATGATAACCATTGCAACGTATATCTTTAAAACTTAATAGATTTCTCTTTGATTGGCTAGAGAACAATGCATTGTTAATTGTAAATTTTGTTCCTCTGGGCAAAATAATATTTGCTTTTCCAAATCTTTCAATCAGGTTTGCAGGACCTGATATTGTATTGACTTTTGCTTCCAGCATTGTCAATTTGGAAAAATATTTTTTATTTGTAAGTATTGTATGTATAGTTGCACAGTCTGCTAGACATAGATCTTCATTCCTCATTTTTGAGTCACTCAATATATGAAAATTGTCCATGATTCTTCATTTAAACAAATAATTACAATAAGAAAACAAAACTTGTAATACAAGGTTCAACTAAAAAAAAATGAAAGATAGATAAAACAATTCTACATATTCTCAAAATCAAAAGAAACATTTGCTGTGGCATCATTTGTGCTGACTTTCTCTTCAAGAGATTCAAAGAAGTCCGCCACATCCAAATTTGTCATATTGGATTGGTCAAATATATCATTATCCTGGTGTGCAAAATTTGCTTCCACATTTTTCCCTTTTTCCTTTAGGGAAGCTTGATAGAGATCAACTAGGTGTTTTGATGTACGGCAAACACGAGACCAGTGCCCAGTCATCCCGCATCGGAAGCATTTATGCTCATCATCTTTTGAATTTTTACCTTGTGGAGCTTTTCCTTTATAATCATCATTTCGGGTGATTCTTTTGAAATTTGGATGATTAGAATGACCACCACGAAAATAATAACTATTTCTTCCTCTGCCACGGTCACGACCACGACCACGACCACGACCACGACCACGACCACGACCACGACCACGACCTCGACCACGATTATTAAAATTTACAGCATTCACTTCAGGGAATGGTGTTGTTCCAGTTGGTCGAGATTCATGGTTATTCATTAATAGCTCATTATTTTGTTCAGCCACGAGAAGACATGAAATTAATTTAGAATATTGTTTAAAATCTTTCTCTCGATATTGCTGCTGTAGGAGCATATTCGAGGCATGGAATGTAGAAAATGTCTTCTCCAACATATCCGCATTAGTAATTTTCTCTCCGCACAATAATAATTTTGAACTGATTTTAAATAACGTGGAGTTGTAATCACTTATGATTTGAAATTTTGGAGCCTCAAATGCATCCATTCATAACGAGCTTTAGGAAGAATGACTGTTTTCTGATGATCATATCTCTGTTTTAAATTCTTCCACAAGATACATGGATCTTTTATTGTTAAATATTCCATCTTCAATCCCCCGTGAAGATGATGGCGAACGAAGATCATAGCTTTTGCTTTTTCCTGAATGGATGTTGCATTTCCTTCCTTAATTGTTTCTCCCAGGTTCATGGCATCGAGATGTATTTCAGCATCAAGCACCCATGACAAATAATTATTTCGATTGATGTCAAGGGCTGCAAATTCTATTTTTGTAAGATTTGCCATGATAACACTATCACAAAGAATTATATTTATATTAGCAATATAATATATATATTAAACATGCAAAACAACGTTTAATTTACTAATTATAATAAAGAGAAAATGGCATACCTTTAGAACCTACCTTCAATAGGAAAACGACAAGAGCTCGTGCTGATAACGTGTTGTAAAATTGAGGAGCAAAATGACGGAAAAACGGGAGCACGAAAATCGAGAAATTATAATATTAAAATAATAAAATAATTAAATAATATAAAAGCAATTAAAACAACTAAATTAAATAAACTTAAAATAAACTAAAATAAAGAAAGTGGAATTTTATGAAATTTCTCAACACCAATCCTTTTTCTTATTTTCTCTCCAATGTGTGTATTACAATATCCATAAAAAGCCTCTATTTATAGGCAATTTGGCAAGTAGGTAGTGGCATTTTATGGCCAAAGGATGTGTCTTTAGTAGACACATGGCCTTTTGCCACTAAGCATATTTATATAATGGATATCTAATTTTCTTTAATATTTATAATAAAACGAATTTTATTTAACAAAAAATCATTATCCTTTAACGTTAAATTTCTTCTATTTTGTTAGTTTAACAAACAAGTGGAAGAGAAAGAAGAAAAGGGCCCGAATATATAATTATATCTTACCTTACATCAAGGATAAGATGTATGCATTATTTAAAATTAAAATGGACTATAAATTACAGATATATTTAAGGTTTTGATCTCACACAATAATTTATTCCAAGTAGAGAGAGAATTGGAATAATTTATTTAAGGTGAATTTTTACTCGTAGCTGAGAGTTGCATAATCGGAAGGCAGATATGGTTGAAAAAGCTCAGCCAAAATGCCTTTCTTTCTAAGGTATTTACGTCCCATGTCCTTGCAAAGCTGATCATTGTACCAAATGTTATTGATTCCAACACAAGACCTCCAAAAGTATTCACCTGCATATTCCTTCATGTTCATCTCCCACAACCTTATTTCATCCTCCATTTCTTTTATGCTTGGCAACTTAAAGCTTCCATCAAGCACATGCACTAGCCATTGGCATCTCATGTCTGAGCTAAACAAGTCCGATATCCCCTCTGCGTACCCGATCACTGCAAGCTGCGGAATCCTCGGTTGAATCACCTGTCTGCACTCACGGTTTGGGACAAAGTTACGTTTATGGGTATGTGTTTGGTATATTATTCGAATTCTGTTTTACATTTCCAGTGAATATGCATCTCATAGGTAGTTTGAATTTTATTTTCGAAAACTGTGATCTAAACCATACAAATTCTAAATACAACGGTTTTTATGTTTTTCGTATATTCAGATTTTGAGTTTGAAATTTAAAATGTAGAATTATATTAAAAAGAATAAAAATACAAACAAATATAGTTTTTATGTTATAAATTCAGTAATTTTTGTTTATTTAAATTAAGTATTAGATAAGGGTAATTGTTTTAAATGACAAAATTGTTGGAAATATTTTTAAATATAACAAAATGTTACTGTCTATCAGTAATAGACAGTGATAGACTAGACATTTATCAATGTCTATTACCGATAGACAGTGACATTTTTGCTATATTTGTAAATATCATGGCCTATTTTGCTATGTTTGAAAACAACCCATCGTAATTAGTTTTATGGATTATAAATTATATTAATTATACAAAATTTTCAACATAAACCAAACCAAGTTCATACACTAATTAAAAAATATATATATTATATTCAAAGTAATTATAATTAATTTTATGGATTATAAATATATTATCAAATTTGAACCATGGTTTAAATTAAAATTTAATTTCTAAATTTGCTACCAAACTCTTTGTTTTTATTGAATATCCTTTATTTTGAATTTTTTTTTCTTTCAGAATTGCCTGTTAAAGAGGGCCTAACATTTACAAAATTATGTTTGTTGAGGTTATCATGTTTTACCTGTATAGAGGCATGATGGAGGTCGGGGAGGTGGAGATGTATTTTTGGAAAGTGGTAGATTTGAAGATGGTTTTGAGCTTTTCATTGCCTTTGTATCCGGTGGCGAGAATGACAACGTCGGCTTCCACGGGTCGGGTTGCATCGCCGTCGATGACGAGACCTTGTTCGGAGAAGGTGAAGGAGTTGGATTTTCTTAACACAATGCTGCCTTCTTCCACTCTTTTGTAGAAATTTTGAGGGATGGTTGCAACTTGGCATGAAGATACCTCTACGAAAAAGCTATGTTTTGGTAGCATTCCATGTTTCTTTAATGGAAGTTTCCATCGTAGGTAGCTCTCCACAAATTTTGAGATACCCCATCTCTGAAAAATTCACCCATTATTTTCCCGTGTGTGGGAGAGAAGATTAATATTAGGGTTCAAATAATGTATCTAAATTCACATTTCTAACATAGTGTTTGTGCTATCAACTTCAAGATTAGATATTGTCTAATCCTCTCCCGCATATTTGCAAAAGATGAAAAACAATGTCTTTGCATACCTTCTTAAAAAAAAATGCCTTGGGGGGGGGGGGGGGGGGATGCTTTTACGTGATTTAGGGTTTAAGATTGATTTTGGAGACATACAATTTTAGATGGAAAGTGATTGTGGAAAACCACCTCAAGTTGGGAGGTGATTTAATTTCCAAGTGATTTTTGGTATATGATTGTAGAGTGATTTTCTTTTTAAGAAGATTATTATTTATTAACCTAAATAATTTTTACTATATTTCACTTTATTTTGTCCTAAAATGTTAATAAAATTTACACTTTTCTTTTTAAATTTTCTTTTTGTGTATTTATAACTTTATTTTTCTCTAGTATTTTAATCATCTTCATAATTTTCTCTCTTTAGAGTTGTTTATACCTTTTTTTTTTTTTTTTTTTTAAATGTTCACTTTTCTTAGTTTTACTCTCTCCAATGGGGTTTTAACTCCCTTTAATTTTTCTCTCTCTAAATTTTATGTCCCTCCCTCTTAAGTTTCTTTTTCTCTCTTTAAATTTACTCCCCAAAAATTTTATTTAGGTAACTTTATTTCTCCATCTTTGAATTCCCATTGTTTCTATTAAGTTTCTCTCTAAAGTTTTTTTTTTTCCTCTCTCTCTCTCTCTAAATAATGTTGGTGTACCACGCTCCGACTTTTTTCCAATCTCACATGTAATGTTTTGTTTTTAGTGCTTTGATGATTCTAAAATTAACTTTGAAAACAAACATATTAATCATTTACAAATACTTTTAATTAAATTAAAGTGAACTACTTTTTTTAGTCCCAAATTTTTTTGGATATGTGTGTTTAGTCTATGAGTTTTCAAAACACCTTTTTCAGTTTCTAAAGTTTTTTTTATAGTTTTTTAATAGGAAAATTATCTTAAATGACAAAACTGCTGAAAATATTTACAACAAATAGCAAAATACACAGTTTATTTGTGATAGATTGAGATAGACTACTATCTGTGTCTATCTCGATAGACTACTATTTGTTGATATACACAAATAGTAGTCTATCACGATCTATCGCAGATAGACAGAGAATTTTGCTATATTTGTAAATATTTTAGTTCCTTTTGTTATATTTGAAAAGAGCCCTTTTTAATAGTCTTTAAGTTTTCAAAATATGTACCTTTTTAGTTCCTACATTTATAATAGTTTTTTTTATATAGTTATATGACATTTTGAATTAAAAAATAAGTTTAAAAAATAATTTTAGAGAGAAGACAATTTTTTGAAAAATTATTTTTCTAATTGAAAATAGTAAATAATAATAACAACAACAACCGCAAGGATAATTAAAATCTACCTTGGAAATATATGGACTAAAAATGTATGTTTTAAAAATTCAGTAAACTCACATATTTTTCAAAACTTAGAAGTAAAAAGAAAAAAAAAAAAAAAAAAAAACTAAATCACTTGTACAATCATACAACCGAATATTACCATGGTTTATTACACTTTTATAAAACTAATCATAATTAAATAATTTAGCTTAAAACAAGTATTTTATAAGTCAATCCATGCACTTATGTAATTGAAAACCAGTTTTGATTGTAAAAAAAAACCAATTTTATAATAATTGTAGAACTAAACATTAAAATAACGATATGAAAATCAATTTGTACTAATGCTACAAGAAGATGGTGCAGCGAATTGCTTAACTTTTCTTTTTGAAATTTGAACACTGAACAGCCATGGGCTGCTCATTGGCCTCACCCTTTAATTAAAGTTGCTTTAAAATTTAAAATGTATCTAATTAACTATTTACACCTTTTGTGAAACAATCAAGATTTTTTTTAAAAAAAATCTAAATAAGTCTTAACTTTATTAAAATTGTTTCACAAATTTATAGACATATTATTAAAGGTTAAATTATATATAATATCTCTAAACTATAAGTTTGGTTTCAATTATACTCCTAAACTTTGAAAAGTTTCATTTCAATTTTTGAAGTTTGAATTTCGTATCAAGTTAACATTTATAGAGGTTTATGGTTAAATTCATGAACTAAAAAAATTTGTATTTGTTCATGCATGTGAACAAAATCTAAACATGGAAAGAAATAAATACTCATAGTTTATCTGTGTGAATCGTATATATCTTGTTATCTTTCTCATTTTAACCCCACAGTTCCAAAATTTACTTTCCTTTGTATTCATATTTGTTCCCTTTTCCATCTATAAATTCAACAACAAAAATAGTCCAAGTTTATTTGGGGAAAAAAACTTCAAACTTCAAAGGTAACTAATATAATACTTTTAAAAATTTGGGCGTATGATTGACATTAATAAACCCCATCATTTAGGAGTATTTTAATTTAACTTATTACTAGAAACAAAATTGAAAGTTTAGATATGCATATATTAAACACGTTTTAAAGTTCAAATGTTTATGTGTGTGTATGTATATATAAAGAGAGAGTATGTGTGTTCTTACCAATGGGGAAAGTAAGGTGGCGATGGCGCTAAGTAAGAAGTTCTCACCAGGTTTATGGACCAATAGTTCAGAGAAACGACTATTATATAAAAAACCTATATCGACACCCCAGGCTTGGTCACAAGGAGTCAGCCAATGTGAACTTCTTACTATCAACGTGCATGGGTTGTCCGCTCCTACAACATCTCATTTTCATTAGTTATATTTAGATCCATCATATTCGATTTTTGTAAAAGTCGAAATCACGTTTGTCATGTTCAAAAGTATTTTAAAACATGATTTTAATAATACAAAACTAAACTCTAAATCGATTTAGAGTGAATAAAGAGGTTATTAAAGGAAAAGAAAACGAGAGAAGGAATAAATTTCACCATTTGCTTCAGCACATTCCATTGCTATATCCATGGCTGATTTGAGAGATCCAACGACTGCAATTCGTTTGCCTTTCACTAACTGGGTGCAGGCTGAGACACCTCCTGTTTCGGTCTTGGAAATGGCAGCGTAATCCATCGAATGAAGCACTTTCCCATGAAACACTTCTGGGCCTTCATTTGGTGGAAACTCAGGTATATATGGCATCCCACTGTATTTCCCCATGCACAATATCACAAACCCAGCTCGATGAACCTGCAATAGTTAAGGATTTCATAAACACCAAACCCATAAATAAACTTCGTTTAAACAATACCGTGCAATATTACTCTCCATCTTTTATAAATGTTTCAATACCATTCTCAGAGTAAAAGTTTAGTTGGGCTAAATTTGAGATTTGTAATGATGTGACGGTGACTCAAAACACTGTTACACTTGTGTTCTAAGTTCTAATTTTCGTCCAAAATTCCAAATGATTATTTTACATCAAAGGTAGTTTCGAAAGATCTATGAAAGATCAAAAGGTATGTTACATGTTCTTTTAGAATAATGATATTTTTATAATAAATGCAAAATTGAATAATAATTGTTTGTGTTTTAGCTATAAATACTTTTTTCTTAACGTACAACAACTACAAGGATAGGAAATCGAACCTCCGACTTCTAGGGAACAAAGTCATGTCAATTATTGTTAAGCTAAACTGATCGCTTTAGCGCATCTATATATAAATTTTAATAAACTTTCCAAATCTGTTAGCATCTTTATATAAAAGACAAGATTAAATTCATTAAATGAATTGCATGACATAAATATCCATATATAACAAAATCACATATTAACTTCTATAAGAAAACTATATTCGTAAAATTTATAACACGTGCATCAAACGTAGAAATAATTAAACTAATCAATCTAAAAGTTTAAGCCAGTAGATTAGGGTAATTTTGATTATATCAAATACTTTACCGCACTCTCTCACTTCTTTCCTTTTTTTTAATGTAGAGTTTTTTTTTTTTCTTTTTGTGTGTGATTGGAGTAAGATGCAAGAAAGTGGGTGCAACTCTACACATCCAAATATAGCTCGAACCAATATATAATGGAAGAATAAAACGAGGTAAATCACCACTAAATTTAAAATTTCGAAAAAAAAAAAAAAAAAAAAGCACCTGAACAGTGTTATTTTTAGTGTTCTGAACTTCAAGGATCCATCGAGGTTCCTTAGCAAAGGGGAGGCCAGTTCCTCCCCAAAGCTGAGACGAGTAACTCGCGGTATCTTCTCCATTAGCATCAGCATCATAATCGATACCGAGAACACGAGAATTGAAGTTGATGAAGCGAAGGAGATCGAAATGAAGGGCATAAGAATGGAGATAGTCAAGCACTTGTTTATGAGAGGGATAATCAGTTTCAACAGAAGAAGGCCAAGGGAAGTCACAAAATTCATAAGTGCTTTTATGATTTTGGAGTTTGGTTGAATTGATAGTTCGAGCCCACACCCCGCCAATGCCGTCTTCGGCTTCGTAAACTACAGGGTGGAAGCCTTTCTGAGCCACAAATTTGCAAGCAATAAGGCCGCTAATTCCAGCCCCAATTATAGCTACTGCCTGCTTCTTCTCTGCCATTGCTAATATTGGCTTAACTTTCTCTTTTGCCTTTGATTTTAACTCTTTTTAATTTGCTCTGCCCTTTGCATGGGAAGGGACTCTCCTTATATAGTGACTCCTGTGGTTGGAGAGTGGAAGGAATGTAGGTGCGCCCCCACAATCCACATTATATTCAGTTGTGAAAGGAAGATTTTTAAATATATTGTTAATACTTGCCTATTCCGCTCCATCTATCTTTTTCAATCTATTATATTTTAACTTTATAACGGTTAAAAGAGAATTAAGCACTTCGATAACTAAGGACATGCTTGGACACCAAAATCACTTCTAAATATTTTAGTAATGATAAAAAAGTGGTTTTTGGAGATAATATCCAAACTCACTCCAAATATTCCCTATCAATTGGGAAGATGATTTCCAAATTATTTTTATTAGGGGATTATGAATTTGTTAGTGATTTATTTTACCATTTTAACTTTATTTTTTTTAAAATTTTTACCATCTTATTAATTTTCTATAGAGTTTTACAATGCTTATATCTAATTTTGTTCTTAAAAAAAAAAAAAAAAAGTTTTGTTCTCTCTCCAATGAGTTTTAACTCTCTCTAATTTTTAAATTTTTTTCTCTAACTTTTTGCTTTTGAAATTGATTGTCTCTCACTCTTAGGTTTTTGTTCTCTCATTTTAAAGTCATTCTCCCAAAAAAAATTCTATAGTTTTATTTTTCCATCTTCAAATTTTTTTTATCTCTATTATATTTCTGATGTGGTAGGATTAGGGTATTATGGGCAAATCTTTAATTTGTTAAGATTAGGATAAATTTATTTGATTTATTAGGTTTAGAATTAGTTTCTTTAATTAATTAGGATGAGTATTAGTTCTTTGATTTATTAGGATTATGATTAGTTTCTTTAAATAATTAGGATTATGATTAGTTTGCTTTCCAATTCCCTATAAATAGAAAGACTGTCTTTTTGTATTGACAAATTTTAATTGATTTGAATAAAAATTATCTCTTGATATTCATCAATTTCTTACTCTAAATTTTATGTCCCTCTCCAAATTTCTCTTTTGTAACATTTTTTTTCTTTTTGAAATTTTTTCTACCTCTCTATTTATTTCTCTTAAATTGTTATTTGTTTCTATATCATGTTTGTCTACCACTCCCTAATTTTTCAATCTCAAGTACAATGTTTTTCTTTAGTAGTTTGATGATTCTTAAATTATTATTTTGAGAACAAACATTAATTACATAAATATATTTTTAACTAAATTAAATAATATGTACGATGATTTATAACACTTTTGAAAAACTAATTAGAATCAAATAATTAGCTTAAAATATTTATTCTAAAAGTTAATATCAAACGTATCATCAAATCATTGAAAATCACTCTTGATGGTAAAAAAATCACTTTTAAATGTGTGGAACCAATATTGAAATGATGGTAAAAAAACCACTAGTTAATAAATCAATTTTGTTAAAATTATTATTTTTTAAATTCACTTCCAATCATGGCAAAAAAAAAAAAATAATATTAGGGTTTTACTCAAATGAAATTTTTTTTTGATTTCTTGTGCCTCCAACATCGTTTGGGCAACTTATTAATTACTTTGGTCCTTCTTGACCTATTTTATAATAATAATAATCATCATTTGATGTTGCTTGATTTGTTCAATTCAAGAGGTTCCATATTCAAAATATTAGAAAGATCTGGAGAGGGAATAATTGAGGAGACTGATAGAGACTAAAGTTAGGAGATTATAAAGAGAGGAAAATTATATATTAAATGTTGTATTATCATGTCACAATCTCCCACCAATAATAGATGAGATATATTTTTTTCTTTTTTGAGTTCGAGATAAAAAGATTTAAAGCTCCAAATATATTTTGATAGAGAATAAATATCTTAATCAGTTGAGTTATCCTGTAATATTAAGAATAAAGAAGAAGAGTCATTTTGGAGAGAAAAGAAAATAGATGCATGAAAAATTATATATTAATGTTTATTAATTAATTTAAAATAATTATATATGAATTAAAAGTTTAAATCTAATTTTTTAATAGTGGTGAAAAATAGTGAGAATTAATTATACTTCTTTTATATTAATTAATAGACATTTAATACTAAAGACTTAAAGCAAGTAATTAGTGAAAATTCGAGATTAAAAGTGTAAATCTTAAAACTTAGGGATCAAATTAAAACAAAACTCAAATCTCAAGGGTAAATTTATAACATTTTGAAACCTAGAGACTAAATTGAAACGAAACTTATAACTTAAAGATTAAATGTGTAATTTTTTGAAGCCTAGGGACCAAATGGAAATTATGACCTAAAACTTAGGGACTAAAAAGGTATTTTTCCTATAATAAATTATAAATTAGATATTAGTATGAAAATTATTGAAATAATAAGTCTACTTTGGTCCATGTAACTAAATCACACCAATTTGTATTAATTTACCAGACTACATATACTTTTTGTTGAGGATTGAAGGTAAGGCTCAACGTCCACAAACAGGCCTAAGTCCATAGGGTACTGGGATGAGAAATAGGGAGTGCGTGTCCTAAAAGGGCCGACCAATTGAACTAGTAACTATATACCAATTAGAAAATAACTCAGTTGGATCTAGATTAGCACTATGCAACCTCGAGCGCCAGAAATGTCCCTAACACTGCTACCAATACACGTAACCTAATGTATGTGTTAGAGGACAGATTTATAAATAGCTTCATTCAACCACTCCAAAAGGGAGGGTAAGTAATCTCCAAAGAGGAGACTCAACCTTACTTCTTTTGTGCTTAGTTGAATTAGTCACTCCTTATACTAACTTAAGCATCAGAGTGGATTAGACTCAGCAACATATTGGTGTGAGAATCTCCTATGCAGGTCAGCTCAAAATATCTCAAGACTAGACCAGGAAAAAGCACGCCAGAGGTCAAACCACTAGCAAAGCAACTCAAATGAGATCCAAGTACAAACACTTTCAAAATCAATCAAATATATTATATATTTATTATAATCTAATTTTATTTGACCTAATTAAGAAAAATTTTTAAATTTTCTATAAATTAAAACCATTGAGATATTTGGGGGACAACAAAACAAATATTTTGAGTGGCTGTTTCCCTCAAAACTTTTTTTTTTCCTTTATTGGCTCAATGCCTCCTCTCATACCCTATCTTTTTTTCTCCACTTCACACAAAAATCCCCCACGCTTTTCCCTCTACTTTTCATTTTCTTTTCTTTTTCTACAACTTGTTCTTATTGTATTTTATTTAATTTAAAACCCAGCAAACGCAAATATATTTACCATCACCTTTAATCCTGAGTTTTACTTATTTTAATTTAAATAGGATATATATGTGGTTGCACCCGTATTTGTATATTATAAACTAAGTTTGTTCTAGATTAATTATTGTTCATACATTTGAAGTTGTTTGTCAAATATTTTTGTTGCCCTCGTTTGATTTAATAGATTGCTATGCATATATTATGGCAAAAGAAGACCTAGCTTAGTCATTTGAGTCGTTTCCCAATTTTGCGACTTGATCATGGGTTCATCAATTAATTCTTATGCTATCCAATCTTAGCCAACTAACCTAGAACACTAGGCAAGAGTCCTAATTATCAAATAAATAATCAATTGAATTAGATGAAATGCATCCTAGCTAACTAGTTGGTCAACCGTATTAAGATTAAGGAATCTACTAAGATGGATCACTAATAGGAAACGCCTAATTAGCCATTCAATATGATTCTCCTCTAGGTCAATTGGACAATATTCGTTGGGGTAATTTTACAACTCACAAGCCGATTTAACCTATTGTCATATTAGATTATCATGCAAGTTAATGTCACGCTTAGCATGTTAAACCATAACGATTGATTACAGTTCGTATGCATAAAATATAATCAAAGTTCATTATAATTTGAGAAGAATCAAGTTACACAAGAATTTAATAGTAAATGATCAAAACCTCACAAGTGCACAAAACTAGGAAAACATTCTAAAAGCATAAGCTAGAAATTGTACCTTTAGCCCATAATCGTCATGGAAATCAACAAGGTAATAAGTTTTGGTACATCAAATGTCAAAATACAAAGGAAAAATTGAGAGAGAAATAATAGAAATCGACTGGGATCGCTTCCAATGATCTAAAACTCGAAGGAGGCTTTTCTATAGTGTATCGGGGTGTTGCGGCACTATTGCGAATTTTTTCGTGTCTCAACTTCGAAGTGTTGCTGTGCTTGAGACAGCGCTGTCTTACTTCTGCTAGCACTCACTCTCGGGAAAAAGCGCAGCAGCGGTGCCTAAGTGGCATCACTACGCCATGACCTTAGGGACAATTTAGTTATTTTGGCCTTCTATTTCTCGGTTGATGCAATTGAGTTTCGTTTTGGTCCATTTTAACTCCAATTCATTGCTAGCACCCAGTTCTACCCATTAGGTGTTCGATACCAGTAAAATAGTCAAATAAACACGTAAAATCTAGAAACATTCTCGAATTAAACAGAGCTAAATGGTACATTGTTGATACTATCAAGGAGCGCCATTTAAAATTGAGAGAGGTATTGGAGAGTTTTTCTATACCACCTCCATAGTATTAATGCTAATCTTTTACTCACTATAGTTTAGTAGTTTGTAATTTAAACTCAACTCAATTTCATTTTAACTTTTTTAAAAAAGTAATAAAGATATATTTGTCTTTCAAAATTTTGAAATTGGGATTTGACTAAAAGTAGAAAAGAAATTAAAAATTTCCCCTAATTTTATATTTAATTTTAATAAACTAAAGTAAACAAAGGAACTACGTAATTTACTATTCGTTTGTTTTAGATAATTAATTTTAAAATAAAGGTATTCATTTAGTGATATGAAACTGATGTAAGTTAATTCATGTCAATTATTCAATTTATATTGTTTGAATAAAAATATTAAATTAGTTATTCAATATATGAGAATTATGGTTTATTTTAAGAAAGTAAGGACAGATGTCCATATCGTATGACGACATATAACGGCTTTTCATTCTGGGCTAAACGACAAGACAAGAATGTCTATGTGGCGAAAAACGGTCCAATTTTGCAAAATTTATATTATTTGGAAAAATCTTTTCCGACAGCCTATCGGGAGTAGCCATGTGTGCAAGCTTTAATAAAATAAAACGAAAATTTATTTGCATGATTCTCGTCCATTCCCGTCCATTATATTATACTTTTATCAATTTTTCAGCCAATAAATTAAAATTAAATATTTTATCGCTATGGACCTATGGTGAGCAAAATTGCTTTCATCGGTTCTTGTGTCATTTGAGATGAATATATTTATATAAATTTTTGTTTAAATTAATTATTAGCAAAAATATATTAATTTATTTCATTGTGCTATATTGAAAAAAAAAAAAGAATTTATAAAGTTTGATTAAACACTATTTAATTCCCTTTAAGATCCAATAAGTGTGGAGTTTTAAAAAAGATAACATAATAATTATTATTATAATTAGAAAAAAAAAACCAGGGTTAAAAATATAGAAGAGATAGAAAGAGTATTTTAAAATTTTTAATATTGTAATTAAAAAAAGAAAAAAACAGTTGACCCATACAGTTAAACAGTGTTGACCATTAAATCCCATGAAAAGATTTAAAGTTTGTAGGTAAAAGGTCTAATAGGTGTTCCAATTTTTATCAATATGTTTAATAGGTTTTTAATTTGGTTGAAATTTAGATTTTTGTTTGACAGGCATATTTAATTTTTTAAAATTAACTTATATATTAAACATAGTTTAGTAGATCTAAAATTTTTAATTTTTTATCGTATAAATTTGTAAATTTAAAAAATAATAAATAGATATGATTTATTAGAACATCAAATTAAAAATTCTTATATTTAACGCAACATTGAAAAGTTTAACACATGAATTTGATTAAAAAAAAAATTAAATCTCAAACAATATAATATTTTGAACTTAAAAAACTTTTTCTTAGCTAAAAGTATTAACTGTCTATGTTCGGAGAAAGTTTTTTTTTTTCTTTTTTTTTTTCCTTTTTTTTTCCACCATAAAGCATTTCCATTCTTTGGCGGCATCCTAATTTGGGACATAATAATATAACTTTTCCAAATCAATTTATACCATTCATATGAAATATTATCATGTTTTTTAAAATATATTATAGAGGGAATAGTTTGGGACACCAAACAGAAAGTACAAAACTTGGAGCAATTATTAAATACATAATATGCGGTTGAATATATCTTATAATTATTACAAATAGAAAAATTATTTAATTCACATCCGACAATCATTATAAAGTAACTACAGCGTAGTGACTTCATATGAAATATTTTTTTCACAACTTGTATTTGTGTCATATGATTTTTTTAATTCAATAGTTCAACTTTTAAGATGATAAGTAGGGTATATATTATCTATTGAATTATACTTGAATTGACGTGTTATGTTATATTGAAGTGAAGTGACGACTTTATTGTCTAAGCCATAAAACTTATCTGATTAAATTGTGTTTGCTAGAAAATAATCTTATTAAGTCACATCATTCCTAAATAATACATAATTAACATGATATATAAACATGAAATTGAGAGAGTAGAATGATAGAAACAAAATATGATCATTACTAAATTAGACACGGACTAAACTTACAAGTTAATTAATATTTTATTATCAATAAACTAGAGTATTAAAATACATAACTTATATAAAGATCAACCACTAATGTTGATTATTTCTAGTGGTAAAAACTAAATTTGAGAAAATGAATTTAAACCTCAAGCGTTTTAGATATTAATAATTGAAAGCTACTTTCAAGTTATCATCAAACTAATATTGTAAATTTTGTGGGTTTGATGTTTTTTTTTTTCTCTCTCTCTCTCTCATCAGATATTATCGTTTGAAATTCACAAATTAATCATTCCACGACCACCCAAGCGATTTTTAGCCATACAAGGGACTTGGAAAAGAAGATTTCAATTAAAATTATAGACGATCATCATTGTATAAAAGAACTCAAGGAAAAAAAAAGTTGTTTCCAATAATATGTAAGTCAAATTCGAAAATAGTATCTTTAAATTTTTATTTGGGTGCGTTCGGTCGGTGTACACATTGACATAAAAGATAAAAATGTCATTACTAATGTTATTGTATCTTCTGAGTCAAGCCAACTTAAAAATAGGTCAATTAATGAGTATATATCATGTGAAAAAAATAGTATGTATGTTATAAACTATATAATTTAAATAAATATTTTAACATATGCTTTAAAATTTAATATTTTATACATTCAAATAGAGATCTTAAAAACATTTTTAATTTTATTGGACTCATTTTAATTTGTTAATGAAAAAAACAATAGAATGGGGATAAACTATAGTTGGACTGTTAAAATTATATAATAAGAGAATATATATATATATATATATATGTTTAAAGTCTTAACTATTACATTTTAAATATAATAAAAATGAAGACAAACTATGTATTTATTAATTAAAAATTAAAAAACTTTGTTATGGTAATTGTTGTAATTATCAATTGAATTGTAGGATGATAAGTAGTTTTTGAGTGGATAAAAAGCAGTTTGAACTAAGTATGAAGCTTAACAAAATCATAAAGCAACCAAATTTAAACTTTAACAACTATAATTAAATTTCTTGTTTAACCTTGGATTCATGAGGTCATAAAAGTTTTCTTTTATAATTTATTATCATCTTTCTAAATAATGATCTTTGGATATTCTTGGCATATTATAGTAGATATTTTAACGAGTTGTCAAAGGATAATTATAAATACAATGAATAATAATCATAATAACAACAACAACAAAGAGAATGGAGAATTAAAAAGTGGCACTAAGATGTTGACTCCTCATAAATTTATTTAATGGAAATTAAAGTGGGTATATCATCTTCCATGAATACTCCTTTTCAACTCAATTTTTTTTCTTTCAAAATATATTAAAAAAGAAAAAAAAAAGAAAAAAAAAACCTCAATTTTTGGACCTCAATTATAGTTTGAAACCACAAATTTAATATATCCTCGTAACTGCAGAGTCTAACATGATTTATATACAAATATTACGAATATAAAAGATAATATATGTATGTATATGTTTTAGAATATATATATATAGCTAAAATAAGATACATGTATATTAAATTATGATTTTCTTTTAACACCTCTACTTTTAAAGTTGATATGATAAATTTTATGCTAGTTAAGCTTTATTCGTTTTGAAATGTATTATAGTAAAGTGACAATCTATAATTTCATAGTTAATAAAAACAATTATCAAAACATATTACCTTGATTAAAGTTATTATGTTAACCAATTTTATTTATTTACTTATTTTTGTTGATGAGGACATTCTTTGATTATGAAGATTCTTATTAGTGATACAGGTGTTGATGAGACAGTGGGTTTGGCATTATGATAAACATGGAGAGTATGGAGTTGAGCAGATACAAATTTGCCATGTTTAATTGATATCAGGAGGGTGGGTCGTCTTCAGTCCCTTCATCTAAGTGGTGGCGTCACTTATGGAAGCTACAAATTCCTAAAAAAGAAGCTATTTTCGTTTCGAGGGCTTGTCATAAATGTCTTCTATTTGTGGTTATTGTTATAGACTAGAAGTTACATTAGATGTTCTTGTGCCCTATTTGTCACCATAAAGAAAAAACAATTGAACATGCTTTGGCTAGAGTTTTTGGGTCGCTTGAATGAGCCAGAGCAAGTATTGTAGCTTGGGTTATCGGAGTGGTAGAAACAAAGTTAACAAGGATCTGTCCATTCCACCGATGATGAATAGATGTGAATGCATTGTTGACAATGAAACCATTTTCAATCAACATCTAGTGGATAATCAGTTGGAAAATTGTTATGAGAGTCATTTTGATTTATTAGGAAAATATCTTAGTATCATACATGGTGATGTGACATGTAGGGATGGAAATAATACTACAGGGCTTGGTGTGGTGATAAGATCAACAGAAGGTTCCGTTATGGCGACAATGCATGGTTGAGCTAAATTTGTATCCTCTTAGTGTGGCAGTGTTGGTTGTTCATGAGATCCTTTGCCTAGCTGAGAGAATAGGTCTTCCTCGAGTGCTAGTATTCTCATAGTCTTTGACGGTCATACAGATAATTTTGGGAAGAGTTGAGATTTACTTTGTAGATAATTGAATGGAGGCTGGGCCCATTTCAGTTTTCATAAATAAAGTTTAGTTTACTCATTTACCCTTCAATAAAATTAATATTTCAAAAGTATCCCTTGACAACATCTAAATAATGAAATGTAGAGGTGATACATTAACATTAGGCTTGCATAATGTTTGGGCTATAATTAGCACATCTGAATACATATATTGCACAAGAAATTAAGAGAAACTTTACAGATCCAAATTTTAATTTTTATATATTGTAACAAAGCCTATATAAAACTATATATTAATTAAATTGATTTTGAATGATTGGATTAAATTAGAAAATGATTTTGAACATTATAAATTTTTTTAAAAATATTTTCAAATTTTGAGAGATGAGAAAAACAATATTATGGTTGAAATAATGTATTGTCTAAATTTACATGCCTTTGAAGAGCTTCTGAAAAACAATTTTTAGAAAGAGGGGAAAAAACCAAGTTTTCTATGTTTTTAGTATAGTCATGCATTGACTAGTTTTTAGGTTAAAATATATTTTGACTCCAAATATTTTGAAGCTTGTTGAATTTTAATTCCTTTATTTTCAATTGTCTAATTTTAGTCATGTATTTTCAATAAATCTGAAATTTATTCCTTCAAAGTTAACTTTTATCAAAATTAGTTAAATAACAATATTAATTTTCATGCAAGAAAGTATAATTTGTGTCTATTGAAATAACTATGAGATAAACCACCTACGTCTGAGGGGCAGTGTACCCAAGAAAGATAATCTACTAATATTGAAATGTTAAGCGATTACAACAAAGTATTTATCTGTAAAGCAACAACTTTTACAGTGACTCTTGCATAGCTTAACAAGCTAACCACCTAGGCTCTCTGAGACTCCCTCTTAGTATACTTAGGCTCCCCCTAAGTATGATCATATTAGTGCTCAACACTTCGACGTCTGACAGTGTAAGTGAGATTCTTCTCAGATTATCTTTCTTGTAAATCAGTGAACTCCTTTCACATGAGAACTTAGGTCCTCCTAAGTAATGAGAAACTCCCTTCTCGATGAATGATGTTTTAGGCTCCCCCTAAGACAGAGAATTCATTCTCTGTAGAACTACCTTAGGATCCCCTAAGACGACTGTTTTCTTCAAGATTTACTCTCACGAAGTATCACGGATGCACAGTGGAAAGATGAGAGTAATACAATCCACACAGTGAAGTATTCGGCCACTTAGAACAAAAGCCTCTTTCACAAAATACTAAATGCGGCAACCCTAAACAAATCGTCAATCAACTTTCATAAAGAGATGCAAGAATGGAAAGAACTTTTGTGGAATCGGAAATAAACGACATCAATTCCAGTAAGAAAAATATTGAGTAGAATATATCTGAAAGAAATATCCAGTTAAGGAAGGAAAATATTCTGCAGGATTTTCCAATGTCACTGCTAGATGTTGAACCACTTCACAACTGCCTAAAACGAATAGAGTGCCAACACACAACATCCTAACATATATATTTTCAAAATTTATAGTAAAAGTGCTAATAGATAATCAAAAAAAAAATTTAAATCAACAATAAACTGGCCGTTTAGACTAAATTTATGATTCATTGAAACTACATGAATTAAAATAACAAACTTTAAAGTAAAGACACCAAAACAGTATTTCAGCCTAATTTTTTGAAATTGAGTATTGTAACCCGGCAACATAATGGAAGTTGGCTAGAGTTGACTTTTGGTGAGCCACAACAACATGGTAGAAGTGTAAGATAGATGACTTTGGAGCATTTTGGTAATTTTAAGAATTATAGACTTAAGTTGGAATTTTTTTTAACTAATATTTTTTAATAAATATTGAGAAAAATAGGGTCGGGGGGAAAGAAATCCTAAAAATAGGGTAGTGAAATCGTGGACCTGGTCTAGGAGTACGCGAAATCGTGGACCGGGTCCACGATTCCCCTGCCACGCTGACGCCGAAGACTACCATGTAGACTGCCACGTTGACCCATTGCATGCGCGTGTTGACCAGACTCGTGGATCGGGTCCACGATTACCGAAATCGTGGACGGGATCAACGACTTCCCTTCCCTATTTCCTCCGACCAGTCTTTCTCTCTTCAAACATCTCGCTCCTCTCGCTGGTTTTCTCTCTCTCCTCCAATAATCTCTCTGTCTCTTCATTCTCCGAGCACCCCTGCCGCTGTTCGCTGTTCGTCTTTCATCGTTTGTCGACATTGCCGCTGTCATATAGGTATGTATGTAGACATATTATTTTCCAATCACTTCATCTCTCTTTCCTTATTCAATCTAAATTTTTATCTCCGTCCAGCCGTTGCCGCCTGTCGTCAACCTCTGACTTTCTCTGTCCAGCCGCCATATAGGTATGTATATACATTTTTTCTCTAATTAACTTATAAATATGCATTAATTATATGATAAATATACATAGATTTTATGTTTTATTTTCCATGCATGAATAAATTTGCATATGTAGACTTTGTTTTTACCAAATAGTTTGTTTTGTTTATAATTTGAAAGATTTAGCTTGACAACCATTAGTTTTAATTGTTATTTGGCGTTTATTGTTGTAGAAATAATTATTGGAAAAGAATGTGGTAGGAAATTATTAATAATTTTGGGTAGTAAACTTGTGGACCGGGTCCACGAGTTTTATAATTTTGGGTAGATTTGGACTAAATTTTTTTTAATATTTACATAGATAGAATGAGAAATTACTGATTCAGTTTGTGAACAAGGATCAACCTTGGAGGAAAGGGGAAAATGTATAGATAACTCTAGTATAATACAAAAAAGAATGTTATTTGACACGAAAGAAGACCTACAAATGACAGTAAAAAGATATTGTGTGACTGAACACTACCAAATTTCTGTGATAGAATCGAACCAAGATATTTGGTATGTGTGATGTAAACAATGGGATGAAGGTTGTAGGTGGAGGTTGCGTGCTTGCCAGCGCAAAACTCATAGGATGTTTGAAATTACTAAACTTGGAGAGAATCATTCTTGTTTATACACAGAATTGGCAAAAGACCATTCACAACTTGATTCTAATTTCATGAGCATTGAAGTTCAAAATTTGGTTAGAGCTGATTCTAGCGGTACTAGAAGAAGCAATTAAAAAGCCGTACAGATATAACATCAAAGCAGTACTAGAAGAAGCAATTTGGTTGAGTGTTGTTGTTCTATATTCCTGGTACACGAGTAGATTGACATTTTCTCCCATCTGATGTACCTGGTAAGACTATCTTTGGTCAAGTCTTTTGGGAATTTGGTCCTACAATTGAAGGGTTCAAGTAACTTAAAAATTTGGTGTTTAGGGCTGGAAATCAACACCAAAGACGTAAGTTTATTCGAAGCATGAAATAGTTAAAGAAATTGAACCTTGAATGTCTTGAATATTTTTCTAATATCGATTTGAATAAATGGACACAATCACACAATAATGGGTATCACTTTGGGTGGATGACAACCAATGTAGCCGAATGTATGAATGGAGTTTTCAAAGGAGCTAGAATGTTACCGATCAGATCGATTGTTACAATAACATTCTACCGTACAATCTTATACTTTGAATGTCGTAGACAAGAAATAAGTGAAGCACTCGATCGTGGGAACATCTACACAGAATATGCCATGAGAAAGCTTAAGAGGTGGGAGAAACGAGCATCTACACATACAGTGATGTTAGTTGACAGGGAAATACAAAGTTTTGAAGTTCGAACGAGCATTAGTATGGTTTCTCCCTATAAAGGCCAAAACATACAAGTAGTGTGCTTGAAAGAGAAGACTTGTTCTTACAACAAGTGACAATCGTTCAAGATTTCATGCACTCATGTAATTGCAATTTGTAATTACATGCGTTTGTCATAGTCGCATCTAATTGATGAATGCTATAAATTGTCTCATTTAAAGTTATGCTATGAAGGTTACTTCCATCCAATTCAGCACCCTGATTATTGGCCAGAGTTATCATTTACGGAAGTGCTTCCTAACGCAAATTTACTAAGAGAGCATGGTAAACCCAAAACTTCACAAATTCATAATGAGATGGATTGGTGCAAGGCATACCCAAAAGTTCAATGTGGGATATGCAAGGGAGCAGGCCATAACAAGCGTACTTGTCCATTTTGTAATTTAGGTGCTTCATCTTCAAGTCATTCATAGTTTACCAAATACTTGGTTTTGTGTAATGAAATATTAACATTGTAATGTAATGGTTCTAGTAATGTAACATTGTAATGTATTTGGTTTTTGTAATGTATTAAAATTGCTTTCCGTTACACTTTTTTTTTATTTGGTTTATTTTTACCGTGGTGCTAGGTTGCCGGAGAAGAGAGGCGGTTTCTCAACATACTATACCGTTTGATTAACGTATAGTGCCTTATCTACAACATGTCGGTTTTATTGGGGTTGCACAAATTGGATTCATACAACTAGACTGACATCTCATTACTGCTCTAGTAAAGCGCTGGAGACCGGAGACCCACACATTTCATATGCCTGATGGGGAATGCACAATTATGCTACAGGACATTACAGTTCAATTTGAACTACCAGTGGTTGGAGAACTTGTGACTGAATCGTTGCAACATGATTGGAAACAGGTCTGTGAAGATTATTTAGGCGTTTGACCACTTGACCTAAAAGGTTCAAGGTTGAGTCTCATGTGGTTAGCCTCTCAGTTTACAGAATTGTCTCTTGATGTTGATGACGTTAGTATACAGAGATATGCGCGAGCATATATCATGCAGCTTATCGGAGGATTTCTGTTTGCTGACAAGTCCAACACGCTGGTGCACTTAATGTTCCTCCCACTACTTGTCATTTAATGTCAAATAAAATACTTCTTATTTTATTAAATAAGTAATTTGTATTTACAAAAATTACAAACTTCGAGACTCACGAGATTTAGGGCACCAATCCCAACAGCTACCACTACTACAACTTGGTAAGAACATAATTATTTGATTTAGAGTGTACGATCAGTCTACAACGATCAACAACACTAATTGTCGATGCCAAAATTTGGACAAGGAAAACGCACCTAATCTTAATGTGACATCACTAGTGAATTTGTTTGAAATGAGAAAAAATGTAACTTGTAAAAGAGAAAACTTGCACATTGTTATGATATTTGCCACACACACTTCGATGCTTAAGTCAAAAAATTAAAGAATGTGGTAGCTAAGGAGTTTAAGAATAGAATTCAAGTTACCTCATAGGGAGCTATAATGGTGTCTTTAAAAAGAAGGTTGACCTACGTCTTCTCTCGTTTTCTTTCAAAATTCGATTACTTGAAAACTTGATTAGATCTTATATGGGATTCTTGGACTCGGTGGTGTGCTTGGCCCGTCATGATTGTGTCTTGGTCTCATTTCGATTTTTTTTTCTTATTTATTAGACGTATCTTTTTGGTTCAAAATTACCCATAAAGCTCATAATATTTATAAGAAAGATGTGCTACTCCACTCATAACCAATTAGTTTTATAAGGGTTGAAATCCCTAATGCAATAGAAATAGTACAGAACTAAACTCAAAATTAATTGGAATTTTGAATGACCCATACAATGGGGAAAAAATACAGAAAACCTACTGCATTAAAGGATTAAGTATGATTTTAGAATTAGAAATCTTTCATTTGTTGTCGACTTTGAATCTACGAATCTCCTTTTGGCTTATAGATTACTAGCTCCACCACCACGAACCTCTCCTATTCTCTTAGTGATAAGATGAAGGATTGTGGATCCTTCACTTGATCTTTGGGAAAAAAACTAGCGAAAATTTTTATCGAGAGAAAACTTCCATCTCTCTTTTTTTTTTTTTTTTTTTTTTTTTGGCAGTCTTATATGGAGAAATCAGGAGACGTGGGATTAAACCACATAAAGCGTAACTCCCACGTATGGAAGTTACCTTTCTTTCTATTAATTAATTAATTAATTAATTTCTTCTTTAATTTAACAATTAATTAATTAAATAAATAAATAATAATTAAGTAAATCTAATTAAATTAATTATTTCATTTAAATCATATTTAAATGAACATCTCCTATATAACCTATAGTTTTAATTCATTTAATTTAATTAAATCAAATTTATTTAAAATTAATTAAGAAAATTAATTCTTTAATTAATTAATTGTCAAGTTAAATATCTAATATTTAATTTAACCTACATTTGAATCATATTCAATTGTTATTCTTTCATAACTTACAGTTTAATGTGCATCTAATACACATTAATTTTACCCTATAGTTTTAATATGAATCTAATTCATATTAATATTTGAACTCCTTCAAATATTTAATTCTCTCAAAAATTAATTTTGTATCATATCCAAAATTAAATTTATATTATAAAGTTCAAAATAAACTTTATATTATAATGTATCATCATACAATATATTATTTTCCTAACTAAATTTGAACATTTCAAATTTCTTTCAAGACATAAATACCTCATTACTCTTTACGGGCTAGGAAAGGGACTAACTAGACCTAAAGATCAGAAACTCTAACGATATGAGATTAATCGGTTAAACTCGTTAACCACATTAATCAATATTCGTTAACTGTGGATACACTCCACTAAAGACCCACAGTTGCACTCTTCTCACTACAGATATATTTTTGTACCCATGGATATAGACCAATAACAGCAAATTAATCCTTTACAAGTGTTTGTAACACTAGCTGGATCAAATTACCGTTTTACCCTTGAGTTACTTCTAAATCCTTAAGTATCAATGCTCCTCTAATGAACAACAGGTTTATGGTCCAACCATTAAACATAAACCTCTCTCAGGCCAATGAGAGGGTAGGGCCCTTTGTTCAAGTCCCGGAGACACCACTTAAGGGAACACTTATCTACTTACCCTAAAGATGGGAATGACTGAATTTCATCTTGTATAATTATGTCCCCAACTTCCCACTCGGCCTTGTCCCCAAGATGGTAGGCATATTGAGTTGGCAAACGGCCGCTCTCACCTATACAAATCAAAGGACAATCTCTCATGGACAAAAGTTCATAATATACTCAGGATTAAGACTAAGTTACCTAAGTCATCCTATTGAAATAGAAACCTAACTAGTGAACGGAGTTACATCTAGTGATTACTATTTCGTGGTTCGGTCTTATGCAAACTCATTGCATAGGATACCCCACACTCGCATGTCACCTACATGAACGCATTAGATCATTGTGTTTGTATCAGATACAAAGTGAGTCGTATCCATAGTGTCATTAAGATAAGGTATTCAGCCTTATCCCTATACTATAGACCATTTAGACTATATCTTGAACATTGATCTCCGTATGTCCGCACATACCGTTCAAGACTCATAAAACAACCTAGGATGTTAGTTTATTGGATTTAGGGTTATTAAGACAAAACAAACAAAAAAAAATCAATAACACGATAACTCTTTATTAATGACTTAATGACGGTCAAATAATTACATTTACAATCTATGAGTTTTAGGACATAAAACCCAACAACTTTGTAGATGGAACCTCATATAATCTAATATAAAACAACACAATTCACCTCCTCAAACAAACAATATTGAAACTTTTTATATATAATATAATGATATAGTTTGAAATGGAAGATTGCACTCAATTGTATGAGACAACAATGACTCTCTAATTACTTGTCATGTTTTTGCTCTGTTTTTTATTTTTATAATTTATAATTTAAAAAAAAATTATACTTTTAATCCTTAAGATTTAACTTAGGTTTTTTTTAAGTTTTCGAACTCTACATTCTTGTCCTGAGACTTTAGATAGTCTCCTTTTTGGTCCCTATTGTTAACTCTTTTTATTCTTATGTTAACTTTTTGTTATCTAAAACTGCTATCTAGACAATTTTTTTTTATTACTTTAAAGCTGACTTGGCTAAAACTAATAACTTTTATTTTTAAGTTGTTGGTGTGGCAACAAAAATATTTTTTATTATTATTTTAAAATAAATAACTATTTTCTTTTATCTCTTTCTTTTCGCTCCTACATCTTCTTCCCCCTCCCCCTCCTATATGAAACGAATCCAAATCTAAAACATGAGAAATCTCAAATCTTATAATGAGAATTTTCCCAAAGTACTCCAAGTCGTACAGTTGCTTGGTCATGTCTGGGTGAAATTACTAAAACGGAAATTGTGTATACAAATTGAGCCCCACTCTCACTCACTCGTTGGCGATACATCCAACACTCATCCATCTTGATCTCCTCGCACTCTCTCGCCTCTATAACACCCACCCAATCTGATGCTCTAATCGCTTTGTAGCTTTTCAACAACCCCACACATCTGACGTTGATGCTCTGATTTCATTGTGGTGACCCCACAACACATTCAACCGCTCTGATCTTTTATGGCAGCTACAACTTTGCAATTGGGAAAAAATGGAGAACCACCGCAAGAAAATCGTGAAGATGAAAAGGGCAACAGAGGATTTTGGTAATAATGAAGTAAACTAGAGGAAAAAATTCTTAAAGGGATATTTGGGGTGAAGGTATAAGTTGCTATGAGTTGGGTTAAAAATCCAACTCAGTGTTTGGGGTGCCAATTTTGTATGTCAACTATATTTTTCCCACATCAACAAACTTGGTAACAATGCACTCAACCCTCATCACCATCGAAACCTCTGTTGCCACTTTGGTCACCACCTCTAGTGACTAACTTCGATCACCACTTCTAATGGTTAACTCTGGCCACCACCCTGACGACTTCTGCCGAAGGCCAACTCCAGTGACCTTTGCCAACAACCACCTCCACTAACTTTTACGACCATTATTTTAAATTATTAGTTCATAGTATCTTATAGTCCCCTTTTATTGTAATTTGACATTAATAAAAACACTTTTAGCATATAACAAACCTTAAAGTTGGTCATCAGAGCTTTACGGGAAAGAGTGGAGCCCTCTGTGACTTTTCCCATAAAGTTGGTCATTAGAGTTTTACGGGAAAAGTGACAAAGAGTATAATCTATGTTGTAAGTTCACTCGATTCTCTAGTGCTCTATATTTTATGTTTGATGTTGAAAAATGATGAAGGAGAAACGCAAAAAAAAACAGAAAAAAGAAGAAGAAGACATACAAAAAAAAGAACAAAAGAAAAAAATATATATCATAAAGGGAAAAACGCCCAAGAAGGATTAGAATCACTGCATATATAACGAGTATAGTTCTCGTAAGAGGTCAGGATACTTGGGATGCACCGCAAAACAAAGAAAATAGAAGAAGAGTGCATTTAAGGTTAAAGTAAATTTACACGACGTTGAAAAAGCCATATTTCATTAAAAATTTGAAAAGATGCCAAATTTCATTTAAGCCCTTCAATTTGGGTCATTCGTATAAATTTCCCACATATAAACTTATAAACTTCACGTACATATAAACTCTGCTCGTAACTCAAACCCCACCTAAATTTCAAAATAGAGGGACAAAATCCATTTGCACTTTTATGTTGGGGTTCTATACAATTATCTCTAATTTTGAGGAGACAAAGGAAGTGAAACTTAAAACTAAATTGGATAAGTAAAACAAGATGGAGGGAGAAGATAAACCAGACAACGCCTCCGCCTCCCACCATTTGGGATCGTTTCCATGTCCACTTCCGCCATTAAACCTTCACTTCCACTTTCACCTTCCTTCAATTATCCATCTCGCTCCCCCATTTCATGGAGGTTTTGCAGACCCATTTCAGTTTCTTCGCCTTCTTGCCCTATTTCCGCCTCCTCTCGGCATCGACGACAAGTATTCGCCTCGGTTTCCTTCAATCCTTCCGGAAATTTCGACCTCTCTTTGCAAGATGATGATGATGGTAACTCCTCAAACTTCTGCTGCTTCAGTTCCTGAATTTGTTCTGTACCCATTTCAATTTGTTCATTCCAGAATTAGTTGAAATCAGAATTGTGAGGATTGAGGGGGGGGGGGGGGGGGGGGGGGGGGGGGGCGGGAATTTCTTTTCAATCCATGACCATGAATGAATTGCGTAGATAGGTATTTAATTAGTCATTCAAAGAGAATTGCCCTGTTCTTTGATGATATTCACATGGATAATTTACAAATTTGGTTCGTATGATAGGAGTAAAGTAGAATCGGTACCGTTTATTATTAGAATTTATTTGGTAAAATTTTTATAAATAGCCCTTACAGTAGTATCTAAATTAGAGGGTTTTATCAGGCCAAATTCTAACTTTTAAAATTATGGAGAGTAATTGTCAAAAAAAAAAAAATTATAGGGAGTAACTTCTAACTTTGTCTAAATACTAGAAATCAAATTTACAATTTAACTTATGCAAATTCATGGCTGTATTTTAGAAAAAAGGAAAATATAAACTAGTTTACATTGCAAATTTGGTCTCTATGATTTGGAGAACGTTATAATCTAGCTCCTATAGTTTGTAATGAGAATTTAATCTCCATGGCTTGATAAAACTTACATATAGTCCTTACGGAGGAGACTATTTATCAAAAAAATTTCGAACCATAGGATTATTTTCAAGAGACTAAATTCTAATTTTTAAAATTATAAGGACTAAACTCTGACTTACTCCAAACCATAGGGACCAAATTTGTAACAAGCCTATTAGGAAAGATTTGACTAACTTTCCCATGGCATAGTATGGTATGAAAACAAAAGAAAAGGAAGAACAATTGTGGTGGTTATGTTTATATATAGCTATGGAGTTCTTGAAAAGTTTTAACTGATTGTTAAGAACAGATTCTCCTAAAGTTGCACCTCCAATGCCACCGACTGAAGGTCGATTCGACGTGGTTATAGATAACGATGCAATTCGTCGTCTAGACTTATCATCATTTCAGAAAACAACTGGAATAATTTCACCTTTAGCTAGTAAGTTTTGGGTTGGTTGATAATGTTTATATCATTGTTTTGAAATTAGTTCTGTGATCCCTGATGAGTTCTCTTTCCTAGTATTGTTACAGCTGAGCCAAAACAATTCCTTGAAAGTACAATTGGTTTTACCATTAATTATACCCGAGAAGATCCTTACGATCGTCGTGAATTATCCGAATACCCTGACATAAGGCTGTGGTTTGTGAGGCTTGATTCTATCTATCCATGGCTACCTGTTCTTTTGGACTGGAGAGCCGGAGAGCTCGCTCGATATACAGCAATGCTCGTCCCTCACCAGGTGATGCTATTGCTAGTGATGAAATGCTATGAAAATGTTGATATTAAGGAGAGTGAGAGACTTATTTTTGGGATTTTTTTGGTTGCAGATAAGTATGAGAATGGGAATTGTTTTCAATCCTGAGGCTTTGGAGTTGTTTGTGATGAAGAAAGTGTTTATTGTGTATTCATGGTTGAAGGAACATGAGATTCCAAAGCCAAGATTGAAGACAGCTAATATGGCTAGGATGCTTGGGTTTGGGATTGGAGATGAACTTTTTGACTTGATAGATCAACATCCAGTTGCCCCACCGTGAAGTACGAGGCCGAGCTCGAAACTCCGGTTCGAGATAATCGAATCGAGAACTGGTATTGTTTTCTAAAATTGTAATCAAATTCTCAAGAAGTAGAGTTGTAACCCTGTAATAGTATGTTCTCCAACTTTTCATAGGTTATTATTGTTGTTGAATGAGTAATTTAGTTATGGATCCATGAAAAAATGTTTGTTAAAATGAAAATAAGCTTATTTTTCCATCTCTTTAAAAATTGGGTGCATTTTTTTTCTTTTTTTTGGGTCAATTTTTTCCATCTTGATATTAGTTACCATTAACTGTAGTATTAATTTGATCAAATTGAAAATTTTATAATTCAGTGATCCATTTGAGCTATAAAATGGGCTTGCTCCACCAAACAATCTAATTTCTAAGAATAGAAATAGAAGTCTAATAATTTCTTTAATAATGTTTATCTTTTCATTTGTACTTTATTCTCATTTGTATTGTTTTTATTTTATCTTTCATTTTTCTATAGCCAAAGCATCTTTTTCTTTAACTAAATTTTTTTTACGCGTAAATATAATTTTTTTAGTATTTTTATCTCCAAAATTAGACCCCTTTTTTAAAGTTCTTTTAGGGTACTGTTTGAGATGTTGGATTGAATTTTGAATCTAGAATTAATATGTTTATGGAGTTAGGAAATTTGTGTTTGAAGTGCATAATTGAATTAGTAAACAGTTGTTTGTAATATAAAAGAGTATGATTTTCTAGTAGTTATTTTTATTAACTTTAACATTTTGTTTAGCCCTTTAATTGCACTCATATTTTTCCAAAATTTTAACATTCAATGGAGATGTCAACTTAAAACCTTTACATATATTTTACAATTTTTTACATGTAACTATTGTACTTGAGGTAGACAAAATATTCTTACAATTAGTTGTTGGAGATCATCAATGGAATTGGTCACTAGAGGTGATCAAAATTGGCTACCAAAGATGGTAGTCGTGCGAAGTTGGATGTTTGAGGTGGTCACTAGAGATGATTGTCAGAGGTTCTTCGCTGAAGGTGGTCGTCGTTGTAAATGGTTGTTGGTTGACCACTAGAGGTGGTCGTCGAAGTATATTGCCAAAGTGTGGCGGCAATAGTTGACTATGATGGTTATTGGCAGAGTTGGGCATCGAAGATGATCACTAGAGCATGTCACCAGAGATGATTGTCATTGGAGTTGGTCATTGATAGTGCGTATGTGGAGCCATTGGAGGGAGAGAAAGAGTAAGAGTGGAAGATAGAGTTCCTCGATGATGCACTAACTTCAATAGTAAACATTGTTAAAGTTGGTGAAGTTGAATTATTTAACACCGACTTATGTAGTTGATGGATCAAACATTAAATTTGGTTAAAAATTAACTCAACCCAAGTCAATGTCCCAAACACTCTAAATACTCCCAAAAAAATTAAGTAAACATGGTATATAAAAGTTTGGCGTAGAAATAAAAGTTTTGCATTATTATTATATAGCACAATAATTGATATAATGATAAGCAATTATTGAGCTACTTAATCAATTAGATGTGACAAACATGGGTTGCGAATAGGCCAATGGACATACAAGCAACACATAAATATCGTAGCGCATGGTAGAGAATCATCTAAGCTCTCGTTGATAATTATTCGAGCTCCACTTGTTTTTCATTTAGTTTTTGATGTATTGTTTTTGAACATTAAGTCTATTTTCTCTTAATTTTTTACAATGATTTGCATCTTTCTTAAATACAATGGTTGAATTCTTAGCCAAATTTCAAAAACAAAAACAAGTTTTTAAAAGCTATTTCTTTTAGTATTCAAATTTTGGCTTGGTTTTTTAAACCATTGGTAAAAAGAAGATAACAAAAGAAAAAATTGGGATGTGGAAGTAGTGTATAGGATTAATTTTCAAAAACAAAAACCAAAAACCAAATGGTTACCAAACGGGGCCTTAGGTTTTGGTTTTTAGTTTTTGAAAATTAAGCCTAAAAATAATCCTACTAGATCTAAATTTCTTATTTTGTTATCTATCTTTTACTTATGTTTTCAAAAACCAAGCCAAATTTTGAAAACTAAAAAAATTAGTTTTTGGAATTTAGCTAAAAATTAAATTCTTGTACTTAAGAAATATGCAAACTATTATAAGAAAATGTGAGAAAATAGGATTAATTTTCAAAAACCAAAAACGAAATGGTTATCAAACGAGACTTTGGTTTTTTGTTTTTAGTTTGAAAATCTAGACTTGTTTCTTTTCAAAATTTCTAATAGAGTGGTCTTTATTTTTTGAAAAGTAACTGTTGATCACATTCTCAAGTTCTTGAGAAACTATTTTTTTAATTCATTTTTAGAGCGCGACGTAGGTTTTGATAACATGGTTAGAAAGTAGATAAAAGAAAAACTCATAAGTGAAATTAGGTGTTATAAACTCAATTTTAAAAAATAAAAAACTAAATTATTATCAAACAAGGCTAATTGTTCATTTAAGTTATTAAAGCTCCTATTGTATATACTTGTAGTCTTACATGTTTAAATTATAATTTCTACTATTTTAACTCATTGTTAAGAGCTAAAACAAGCATAGTTGAACGGGCATCCAAGATATTTTAACGACCGTGAGGTCCATGATTTGAATCTATCATTCCTATTGTATTCTAACAAAAATTCATAGTTAAGAAACTGAATTCTCTCAAAATAATTTAGTTTTTCTTTTTAAAATTATTTAATAAAATATAAAAGAAAAAACTCAATTTGATATACAAGATTCATGATCTAGCTTTATAGAAAAGATGCAACCATATAGAAAGACCGGACAAACAATTGTATAGAGAAAAAAAATGCAACCATAGAAAGACAAGACAAACATCTATATATCTTTCTTTTTCTTTCTTTTTCTTGTATAAAAAAATGAAACATTGAGTTAGGTTTTAATCAATTCTTGAGAAAATAGATGAATCATCCATTTGTAACGTGTAACTCTAAGAGGAACCTAATAGATTGAGACCGTGTCATATTGAAACAATTTTGAGGTCATATCATATGCTTAGGTTTCTATATATTCAAAAAAGAAAAAACACATGTTGGAGTTAGGAAATGGTAGCTAGGCTAGAAGAGTATGGAAGGAGGAAGAAGAGAAGATATAGATCTTAGTTTACACATAGGGGGCCACCTTGTTAAGAGAAGAGCTTAACACTCCCATGTGATAGCGTACCCTTTTACTCACCCATGTGAGGGTTATAACTCATAGGCATGGCCATAGCAACAAACCACATTTGCAGTCTAAGTTTTAGGTTTCAAAATAAACATATATTTATGTTGAGAAACTTCCTTTGATTTTTCATTCATTATTCTATCCTTTTATGTTTCCTTATGTTATTCATACCAACTTACTTACGAAAGCTATATAGGATCTTTTTTAAAACTAAAATTATCACATTATCAATGTAGTAGGTTTTGGTAAAGGGTTTGTCAGAAAAAAGAAATTCTATGTATAAGTATTGAAACATGTCTCTCCTTTATGTACCCATCTTGATCTTTTAAATACAATATACCAAAAAAAAAAATTAAAAAAAATAAATAAAAAAAAATAAATAAACTTTTTTTCTTTTTTGAGTTTTCAACCATATATGTAAAGCGAGCAAGAGAATTTGAACCTTGAACTTTTCAATTGAACATATATATGTATTAACCAGTTGAGCATAAGAATACATGAAAATTAATTAAAGTTAATGGACAGAAATTTGAGAATGCATGCATTATTATGTTACTACTTCACTATATTCAACTTGTCAGTTTCTGAAGCACAATTCTTCATACACAAACAAAGTATTGAAGAGATCTAGGCTCATTTTATTTTGATTTATCTCATTTGATCGAAGAAGTGTTATGTGAATTTTATACAGTCTTGAGAAGACAATTTTTGCTTGTATATACATGTATGTGTATATAGATACTTACATCATGCATACATATGTACATACATACAGAACACTTTATAAGTAATTTTTTTTAATTAGACTTACTTTTATTATTTTGAGGTGCAACAGAGTACAGTATAAAGTAATATTATACAGGTAAGTGTAAGAGGGTTTATATATGACATTGTTCTTAGACTATAAATAGAATAAGTCCAAGTGCGCACAGACCTCCTGTTTGGTCTTATGGAACACTAGTGAACAGATTCAAGGTATCTCAACAAGTGTGAAGCATCAAAACATAGATAAAAATTTTTAAAAAGAGAAAAACTAAATACTAAAACAACTCATAACTAATGCAATCCGAATGGGTGATAACAAGACGAAAGCTCTATCCAAAAATAATGTATTTAAACTGGTCACGTTAAAGAGAATGAGAGGAGACGAGAAGTTAGAAATTCTTTTACCAAAACAATAAATACACATCATTCTCATATCATTTATTGTGAAACCAAACCCACACCAGTTTACAATAAAGTCCACAAGATGTTGGTATTAATAATGCCCTAATGACCCTCACCATTAATACTCATGTTGCATTCTATTGATATATACTCATTATAAATGTCATATACCTGCCGTTGTCTTGGACCCATTATGGCAATCATGTCTTTTGGTTCTAGCTCTTTTTTCTCTTTTTTTCTCTCAATTGGATCTCCTTTTTGCTGCTTTATGAGACCAAATTAAGTGAAGAAGAGAGAGTTGTGAGAAATTTGATCCCTCTTGAAGGAGCTATATAGCGAAATATATTATAAGACAACCAAAATTATGGAAAAAGCCTAGCTTAAGGTCCTTTCAACCATGTGCTTCTCAAACACTGACCCGACAATGTCATTTGACAATAATTCTCCTCCCTCCTTGATTAACTTGTTTTTTTTGGAGCACCAACTCTACTCATGGAATTGTATTGTAGTATGTTTTTGTAGTACGGTTTAGTATTGCCAATTTGTGCATAAGCCCTATTCATGACTTTGGTTTTAAAACAATCCAAAAAGCCTCATATCAATAGAGATAATTGTGTCAGGGACAATAACTCTTCACATATGATCTCCACAATGGTATAATATTATTAAACAATGATGACTTTGTTTTAGGAAATACTCCAAAAGACCTCATATGAATGAATCAAATATATTGTTGTCATCCATTTATATACCATGGATCTTCCCATTATCTAGCTAATGGTGGACTTTGGTCGCATCCACCTCCTCTCAAATAAAGCACCTCTGAGCCTCCCCTCAAATAGTCATCTATTTGTGTTGCCATCACTTATATACCATGGATCTTCCCTTCATCTAGCCAATGTGGGCTTTGGTTGGCATCTACAATAGTCCTCATCTCGAGTTCCGAACAAAGCACCACCAAGCCTCCCCTCAAAAAGTCATCCATCCATTCAACCCTTGTCTAAGGCCAAGTCCTTTTTCTCTAGAGCATACCAATTAGTCTGATCGAGCTCAACCATGGATCTTCACCGTGACTATATGATCTTCCAAGGCTCACCACTTCTTTGTTCGACATCCAAGGAATATTCTACTAACATGGCTAAATAGAAGCATGGTTCTCATACCACTTGTTAGAGATAACAAACCTTTATATATTTCCATAATAGTATAATATTATTCACTTTGGACATAAACTCTCATGATTTTGTGAGATTGCCTTGGATTTGTTGTACCACATCTGAAAGGACTATGAAAGTCATGATTTCCTATATCTTAAAGGAATAGGAATATAATGGATTATTACTTCTAAAAGGGAAAGGAAGTAATGGGTTCCAAGTATATAGTATAAAAGAGCTCTATGGCTTTTGTTTTCTATTCATAGTATCTTGTACAGTATCACTATATTATGTTATCCTCAAAGATAATAAAATTGATTCTTCCCCCTACTCGTGGACGTAACTAACATAATGCTAATAAAAATCATGTAAATTTGTATATCAATTTTTTCTTAGTCTTTATTTTTTGTTTCGCCTATCAAATTTTGTCATAACAAATTGTCTTTACTTACATATATACCATGGTCTCTTTTCTTAACTAGGGCTCTTTTCTTAACTAGGGCGGGACTTGCGTTTGCACTTTCTAATAGATACTAGGATAGGATTGAGTTATACCTTCTTAGAACTTGCTCAATTACATGTCCAAATCAAATTTGGGGCAAATTTTGAAAAAGAACCAAACTCTACTAGCTAGTCCTTTTAAAATATCTTTTGTGTAGTAGAGCTCTACCTATTCATTCGCTCGAACACATGAAAGTGTGCAATTTTGTCATCTCTTTCTTTCAAGCAAGTCGGAAAAAATTCTAGTACAATAGTAGTATATGAGATTCTTTATACTACTTTCATTCAATTATAAAAATGAGTATGTACTACCGAAATACTAGAGATTTTAATTGTTGAGTTATAAATAATGTCTCGAAAAGTTCAAGGCCACAAGCGGAAAACATCTAAATAGTGTTCAAAAGTCAATATGTGTTCTTAATTTCAAAGAAACAAAATAGGCATTGTGAAAACATAGTTTTGAAACTCCAACTTCTCTGCTTAAAATCTATCATGTTCAAAATGTTGAAAAGTAGTTTTCCTTTTTAGAAAAAGTCAAAACCACTTAAACATAAACTGCCTTGTAAGGTAGCACATTTAAAGTACTTTTGTTCAAAAAAAAACATTAAAAAAATATTCCCTTGTTCATTAATTAGAAGAATTATTTATATTTGGAGCAGAGAGGAAATTGCAGCCAAAACTTAGGTAATTAATGGCCAATCACTTTTGCAAATGACAAAGATTTCTCATAGCTTACAACATTTATGAGACATCCAACTACTTTCTGACATGGAATAAGGCCTCCATAAGTTGCCTTTGTCACAAAATTATTGTTCATATTTTTATCCAAATTTACCATTTTGATTTACCCCACATTTCCTATTTATCTCAACTTCAAAACTTCCAACAAAAGTCAATAAAAAAAATTCATCAATTAATTCAAAAATCTAAGCTCATGAATTATGGTAAATATATATAGAAGTTTATTTTGTAGCTAAAACTTTCTACTTCGTTACCATGTTAAATCATCAATTGATCCAAAAAATTTACGAGTTATGATAAATTTAATTATATCAATACTTCAAAAAAAAAATGAATCTACATAAATTTTAGGGTTGCTTTTAAGTATAGAAAAGTGAGTCAATTTATTTACAAATATAGCAAATTATCATTATTTATTAATAATAGACAGTGATAGACAATGACATTTGTTATAATTTTAAAATATTTTCAACAATTTTTTCCTTTAAAATATTACCCTAAAGTTTACCTCTTATCAAATTAAAATTTTAAGAATAAAATTGACTAAAATTAATCCAATGTTCTATGGTTAAAAGGGAAAGTTTACCAAACAAATTTAGAATTTTTTTGTTTTTTAAGATGAAGACACCAACCATATGGAAACTAATTAATAACTTATTTCTTAATGTTTCTTTTTCGCCTTTTTGGCCTAAAGTTTTTAGAAACTCAAGGTAGAAATAATTAAATATAAGTGAAGACTTAGAATTTTGTTGATATAGTTTGACCAGACATTTATCCAAGAAACACGTACGAGAATGAGGAGGCATATATGGTTTTTAATTTAATTACATTTTATATATGGTTAAATTAAACTACTCAACCTATTTTTAAAAACACACCTTATTTAGTTATAGCAACTAATTAATTGATTTATATTTCAAACATCCAGTTTCCGAGGAACATGTGCTGTCGCTTTGCCGGCAGAAACTTGTAACGACAGCTTTTACACCATATCCTTCCATCCCATTTTCACTTTGTTTTTCTGTTTTTACATTTATTATTATTATATATATATAAAATAAAATAACTGTCTTTTTTTTTCTTTTTGGATCTTCCCAACTTCCTAATTCCAAACCCTCCAACTTTCCTATTCAAATCAAATGCCAAAATAATTGGTTATTAAGGAAAATATTCTTTTTCTCCTAGGTTTTAGATCCGGTTGTTATTTAGTCCTAAGTTTCAAAATATTACCACATTTAGTCCTTAAATAACCAGCTTGATTTCAATGTTACTTTTGAAATTTAAATTTTGCTTCAATTTAATCTTTAGGTTTCAACTTCAATTGTTTACTAAATAATCACTTTCAATATTTGTGTTATTGATATGTTTATTAATTAATTTAAGGGATGTTTTCAAAAATAAAAAAATTGTTGAAAATAATTACAAATATAGCAAAATTTTACTTTCTATTTGTGATAAACCGTGATAAACCCATATAGACATATATCACTTTACCATATAGACAAGAATATATGCATATCTGGGTCTATCGCGGTTTATTACAAATAGTAAGTAAAATTTTGTTGTATTTGTAAATAATTTGATATTTTTTCTATTTATAATAATTTTCCTTAATTTAAAATAACTATGAAGTGCAATTTTAATTTTAATTTTAATAGTAATGAATAAAAGTGATATTCAATTCATTATAATTTTTTTAATTCTATAACTTAATTAGCAAACATTACCTGCAAAAATGTGAAAAGTAAGTATCTAGTAAAAAATTGAGGTTAAAAGTGTAAATTTTGAAACCTATGGACCAAATCGAAACAAAACTCAAATTTCAAAACTAAAATTGAAACGTTTAAAACCTAATAACCAAATTGAAACCAAATTTAAAATTGAAGGACGAAAAATAGTTTGGGAGGCTTTTCGGCACTTGGGATCAAGAGAACTCACCTTGTTGGAAAAGGTACATTTGTTAAATAAAATTCAAAGAGAGATTATATAATTGTCAATGTTATAAGACATCAACTACATTACTCTAAAAATCAATTAAGGGTTAGATTTTTACGATCACAAATTGTTGAACCAGAAAAAGATAAGATATATTACATTCCTAACCACCGATTTAAAATATATTATTAAGGTTATGTTTAGAACAAAAATATGTCTCGAAATAGGGATTATATTGTAGATGCTTACCATCTTTTAGATTCTTCAATGGAATAATGGATGTGTTGTATATTCACACCACCAGTAAAAGATTCTGAGATTTGAACAATTTGCTTCAAGGGAGGATGCTTTAATTTGGTTATGTTTTCGAGATTTTAGTATATTCTATATTGTCAACCGTGATTTAGTTCAAAAAGTAATAAAAATAATAATAGCCTCTAAGTTTTGAAGACTTCTGTTGATTTAATATAATCCCTCTACACGGGTTGGGAAAGGCAAAGGCAGATAAGTAAATTAATCCATGCATATTTTATTATCAAATTGAATTTTTAAATCATGTTACAACAAGTCTAAAACATCTATTAAATGTATTTTAAAGTCAAAGTTTAGAGATTAGATAGACATAAAGTTTTAAAGTTTAAAGAATAAAAACTGTTTTGAATAAAGAGTATAATTGTTTAATTGTGAGACCTACAGTGTAAAAAGTTAATAAGTCATGTAGTTGTCATTTATGCCTTAATTTATTTGAATAATAGTTAGATGGATCTCAAGCATCATCTATCTTTATGCATCTCACCCTTATCACATACAGAAAAGTAATTAAAATATTTTTAAAAAGAAGAAAGAAAGATTTGTTATATGGCAAATTGTGATTGAACAATTAAATGAGATGTATAAAGATAGGTGTTGCATGTAATTGTACCAAATGTTTTTCCGTTTATAATTTAACCTTTAAAAATCTAAGAGGTTAGATATAATAGATAAAATTGAATTGGAAAGTCTTATTAGACATTTTGAAAATAAAACAAAAAATAAAAAATAAAAAATAAAAGTAGAAAATTATGGATGTAGTTACTTCTAAAATTTAGAGAAAATTTAGGAAATCAGCGAGTTAGGAGAAGAAACAGAGCGTGTGGAGCTGCCACGTCATTAAATGTGGGGCCCAAGATATGGACGTCCACGTGGAGAGAGCATGCCACCACATCGGTAAATGCAGTGAATTATGCAAATTGGTTCCTTTCATCGTTTGTCTAGTCACCCTCGCATGCATTGCATTAAATCTGATTGTTTCCCAACACATGCCCTTTGGCCCCACCAACCTTCTTCCCTTCATAAATTGATGACGTGGCTTTTCACCCCAAAATTAAAGTCTACATTTTTCTATATTTTTTAAGTAAAAAAAAAAAAAAAAAACTCTTTTTAATCTGGTCGAAGATATTATTTATTAAGGTGAGTTACTCATGTCATGTCATGTGACTTAAAATTGGTTACGTAGAATTTCTATAGAAAATTTCAAACTTATTAAAATATTGATGTTAATATTGATATCAACATTTCAATCTTATGGATATATCGATAAATATTGACATCGATAGATATTTTTGTAAATCACGAATTTTATAAAATTTATTTTAATTAATAATTAAGTTATTTTTACTCTCAAGCTAAGTTATGAATATTATTATTAGTATTCATGTTTATATTGGATTAAATGGATGACATTTTTATGTTTTACAAGTATTAATAAAAAAAATGTGGGAAATATCTATAGATATTTAATTTCGATATCGAATCTTGCTTAAAATGATATTCATCTTTAATTATAACACAAATCATTCTAATATTGCCTAGATTGTTGTTGTACTGGTATATTCTCTTTATTTAATTATATCATCTAACGTAACACTCCCTCACTTGTAGGCTTGAATTATGAAGAAGATCCAATAAGTGAAAATCAATTTTAATTGGGGAGGAAATAACATTACAAGGGCTTGAACACACCTGCTCTTATACCATGTTAAACTGTTGATTGACCCAAAAGGTTAAGTTAGTAGGTGAAGGCAATTTTAATTATATCATATAACATGCCACGTGACAATTTATGATTGGATACTTGGATGTGTTGCTCAAAGATGGATGCAATTCGGAATGTTACTCAAATATATGTTGTTTGTCTAATATATAAGTTAGAAATTAATAAGTACATATACATAAAGGCCAGTGTGGCAATGAGTGAAGGATTGATCAAAAGATGTAGCATTTCCTTATCTCCAATTTCAAAGGGGCATTTGAAGGCGTTATGATTTTGCACATGATAGTGCTACAATGAAGATAGCCATTTGATTTGATCAATCACCCAAAACAGCCATGGCCCTACAATGAATTATAGCCTCTTGATTCGATTAATCATTCTGAATAGAATAGCCAAAAATGAAAATGGACATTTTATTTGGCACTTGACAATTCGATGTGTCTTCTCTTAAACAAGAAGGGTCGGCTTAGTAATATTAAATCAATCAGTCCCAAAAATACTATAAAAACCATGCAAACGATCAAAGTAAATGAAATTAAGTAGTACTGATTGGACAAAACTATATTGTCAACCAAAAAAAGGGGTTTTCTTTTCAAATAAAAGGTGCAATTGTGGAAAAAGGATCTCATGGAAACCTTTCTTCTTCAACTTGTGAAAATTCAAGTTGGTTCTTTTATTATTATTATTATTAAAAATATTGTTTTGGTCCTTGTATTTTGAAATTTGTTCAATTTTAGTTCATATACTTTTAAATAATGTCTAATTTTAGTCCAACAAACCTTAAATTTAGTCTCTCGAAGTTATATTTTATCAAAATTGATTAGATGATAATAATCATCCAATAAAATCCACTATGAAACATCATAGGAAAAATGTTAGTGAATAAATTTTTTTTAAAAAATTGAAAAAAAAATCAACAATAAACTAGTAGCTAGTCTGGTAGTTGTGATGGAGATTAATATTGAACATTTAGAAATACATAGATTAAAATTGAACAAACTCTAAAATACTAGGGCCGATTTTTTTTTTTTTTTTTTTCCTTAAGGGTGTGGGTTAGAATTTGGGCAATTTGGAATTCAAGCCATTATCATTGAATTTAGGGTTAAAAATTTAGGTATTTTCCTTTTGACAAAATGTGCTATGTATTTCTAAATAAAGGAAGACAAGAGAGGGAGAAAAAAAAGTGGAAGTTGAAAGTTTTGACAAATCTGGAAAGGGGGACCCTCACCCCTCCTTTATATATATTATGTTTTATATATATATATATATATATATAGTAATAAGCTTCAATTGCTAAGCCATCAAGCATTCACAATTTCCTCATATCTCTCCTTCAAATCTTCTAAACTTTTCAAAAGAAAAGGTTTGTGACCCAAAACAATCTTAAAAAACCCTTATTTATATCTTCTTATAGTTCTTTCTGACCACCTTAAGGATTCCAAAACTGTCTTACTTTTTTGTGTCCTTAGTTTTCTTTCTACTCTTTGATCTCCTCTTACAAACAAAAAACAATTAGAATTTGAAGTCTTTTTATCCAAAAAATGAGGTCCAATAATTATGCACTAGCTTCTCTCCTCCTTGTCTTCTTCTTCTTCTTCTTCTTCTTCTTCTTCTTCATATCTAATGAAGCTCAAGGTATGCAAATTTTTCCTTTTCTGTTAGATGGGTTTTGTTTGTTTTGCTTTTTATTATGCATAAATGGAACAATAATTGTGAATGCTTTTTGTATTATTGTGAAGGTATTCGCTTGGGGAATGGGATCATCAAGCTTGTTGGGCAGATGGAAAAAACCCTTGTGAGTTTTCTTTGAAAGATTTCTCTTGAATTGTTATTTGATAACTATTTAGATTTTATTTTTGGGTTTTTTAAAATTATGCTAGTTTCTTTTCATGGTTCTGATCTCATTTTGATAGAACTATTTGAATTCATAGTTAAATTTAAAACAAAAAAAAAAAAAAAATCAGAATTTGAGTTGGATTACGAAACATAAAAATTTATAAATGTAAGTTGTATTCGAAAATTCTTTAGGTGTGTTTTTTTTTTCTTCTTTTCCCAAAATGTCTAATCTTGATATGGCTACTACACATTAAATGCAGGAAAAGGAAAGTCCACTTATAGTAGAAGGTTTTAGGAAAGTTACTCCATGTGAAAATGGGCATTGTAATTCAGGTATGTTGTTTGTGAAGTAGTGCAATTAAATTCTTGTTCGATGATCTTTTAATATATATCTAGAGAGAGAGAACTATATACTTAATTCTCTTCTAGTTTTTTGCTTTTGAAAAGTCAACTTATAAATTATAATATTTCTTTTGTTATGTTTTTATACTTAAAAGTCAAATTTTGCAAACTAAAAAAAAATATAGTTTTTCAAAAATTAAAAATAAAAATGAAAGTTTTAAATTGGGGATTAAGTATAAAAATAGAGTTTTTTCCAAAATTATTTGCGTGGTCTTGAAACTATTTCTAAAAATAGTGTTTTTTTTTTTTTTTACTCAATTCAGTCTTTTGTAAAGACAAAAGCTACAAAAGTTCAATCATTTCAAAAGACTGAAATACCACGACTCCGCAGGAACTTGGATAACAACTTTACACCTAAACAACAACTTTAACAAATAAACATTATTTCAACAAATTGGACTTAAAATTCAAAGGTATTTAAAATAATGGGTTTGTTTGGAAAGTTGAAATGTAATCATGATCATTGAAATCATAAAAGTGTTGGAATTAGTGAGGAATCGAAGGCGAAATGAAAATAGGATCGTAAAGCCTGAAAACGGTGGAAAAAGAGTTATGTTGAAAACTATGAAAATGAAATGAGTTTTTGGTATTACAAATTGGACTCAAGACGCTCAATCCAAACATAGGTTTTGGATTATGTTATTACATGACAAGCTCATTCCATTATGGGGCCCTGACAACTCCATATTTGTGGAGTTTGAAGTGGCATTTGGGGCAAGAAGTGAAGTTGTGAATTGTAGAGAGTTGTAAATTCCTTAAGCCCACAATATAACGGAGTTAATAAGGTATAAGATTGATGTTTTTTTAGTAGCGGGACCCATGAAGTCGAAGTCACAACTCCTTATTTTCCAACTTTTTGTGCCGAATGCCCCAAAATACACAAATAAGGTTAAAGTGAACCTAATTGTAATTATCATAGTCTTCTTCTTTGAAAGTAAAAGATTCAACGTAGATGTTTATGTTGTTACTAAAAATAAAAAAGGGTAAGCAAGTGAAAATTAAACCACAAAATGAATAAAATTTTCAAATTTGGTGCATTAAATAATTGTGTCCAAAAATGCTAATAAAACATCATTAAAAAAAACAACACAAAAGGGACGACATATATAATATTTCCCACTTCAAAATTGTATACATCTTCACATACACACATATATATATCTCTCTCTCTGAAGTGGGTTTGACATTTATGATGCAGGAAATAATAGAAAACTTCTGACTGCGACTTCAGCAAGGGTTAGTCATCTATCACTTCAACATTTTTGGAAATATTGTCCAATCATCTACTAAAAATTTGCTTTATTTTATTTAATAATCTTTAAACTTTAAAAAAATTGTAGTTAATATTTGAATTTATAATTAAATTTCAAAAACAAAAATAAAACTTGAGTTAGAAACATTGTTTGCCTTCATACATGTTCTCAATGATTTGAAACACAATCAAATGTTCAACTTTTTGTATAATCTATATTGAATCACTAGAGAAAAACTAATGTTTTTAATTATTCATGCATTTGAACACAAATGATTCAAAAGCCAAGAAAGTTATTATAATCATTAAATTAATAGTTTTTTGTTCTCTAATGAGTACAGAATAATGAAGAAGGAAACAAAAAGGGCAAGCCCATGTCATCAAATAAAGAAGAACCAAGTGTGGAAAAGAAAAAGAAGGATAATAATTTGGAGAATTCAGAGGCAGTTTCTAAGAATCTTGGGGCAGAGCTTGACCTTGTAGACATTGCAGAAATGGACTATTCTCCAGCTAAAAGAAAGCCTCCAATACATAACTGATTCCCAAATGAAGGGACAAATAAAACAAGAAGCAAAAACAAGACAAAGAACAAGGCAACAAATATATTATTATTATTATTATTATTTAAAAAATATATATATATATATATCCAACAAAAGGAGAAGAAATTAAAAAGAGAAATTTTGGCATAAACGACAGCCTTACAGAAATGCGGCAGGTTTTTTAGGGTTTAGCTTAGGGGAAGGGAAATTGTTTCCTTTTGTACATAGCATTATTACTAAAATTAAATGCTATATTATTATTATTACTACTCTCATTACAACTACTTGTGTTTTTCTTTAATTTACTTTATCAACTGCCAAGCTTCTGATTGGGTCTCAATTTTCTTCTTTCACAAAGCCGATGTTTTTATTGTAAACTTTAAGGATTTTATTATTAAATATGTTTTGCATGGATTAAGGTAACAACAAATGTGTAATTATATTATATTATATCCCACGAACTTGGGGTGGCTTTTATATATTTAATCCTTTTAATTTTGTCTACTTATTGGCTAATTTTACTTTAAGCAAAGAACAAAAAGGAGTAGTGTGGCTCAAGACTTTGGTGTATGCAAATGTATAGTTTGAAAATCAATCATAATTCATCGTACTCATGTTTATCGGCATGCGAACATGTTCTTATATTAGTAAACAGTAGAAAAGATTCTACCAAGGTATTTTCTCTTTGGGTAAATTAATAATAACAATACCTCTCATTTTTGTCCTTTGCTTCAACAACAATATGTTGTTTTAGAAGTTTGCAATACTACTACCCTTGACATTTCATATAATATGTTTGAACTACTATTGTACTCGAAATTTTTTAATATATGCTAGACAAAAAATTGACATAAAATGATGTTTGCCGTGACTTGGATGCTTGTTTGGGATTAAGCTTCGAAAGAAGAATATTTAGGTACCATTTATTTTTCGTCCAACATTCTAATTGTTTTGAAACTTTAATCAAATATAATGTCAAGTAGAAGTAGAATAAAGAGCACAATTTAAACTAATGATAAAGTTCAAAGCATACTTTTTAATAATTTAGCCATTTTATTTTATATATTCAAAAGTAAAATCATTCGAGTTCAAAACTTTTTATATTGGTTTTATACTATTTGAGGTGTAGAAAATTCCTCTTGTTGGTTATAATCCATTAGCTTTTTACTTTTAGTTTCTAAAAATTGTGTTTCTTTTATCTCCAATTTCTTCATTCTTCATTGTAAATTTCTTACAACATTTGAATTATTAGCCAAGTTAAAAAAAAAAATAAATAAATAAGAGTCTAAAAAAATTAAGATTTAGACAAGAGTAGTATTTAAAAGCCTAATTTTCAAAAATCAAATGGTTATGATTAAAATATCTACTATAAAAATGAAATTTTATTTCCTCGTTATGCTTAGATCTTATAGACTTTGAAAATACTAAAATTAAGAAATATGATTTATGTGTCAATTTGAATTAACATAATTCAATGGATAAGATACTCAGATCTCCAAACTCCCACTTCATTTATTGAACAAAGAGCAAGAGAAATGGGAAGAGGGAATGACTTCATAAATAAACAAAAAAAATTAAAAATTAAAAATGATTCAATAATTAAGTGCAACACCATCTCAAAAGATGAGAAAATATTGTTTATGGGAAAAAGAGACAACAATGGTTCTATTTTTTAAGAGTGAAGAAAGAAAGTGGTAGGTGGTGCATATAATGGGAACAAGGGCATGGTGTCCCTTAGAGAGAGGGCATAGGGGCCCACCATTGGGCTTGGGATTGTTTAAACCATTTTTGAATAGTTATTCTTAGAACTTACATGTGGGCTTCCCCATATGCTCTTTGTTTAGTCAAGAATTTGGGCCCATTGAGCTGAAATTGCGCTCAACCATATATGTAGGCCACTAGATTTGGACATGAATCATGATGCTGCCCTTTGCCTGCCCTTTGGGATATATACATATTCTCTCACCACTTTTGTGTTCACTTTTGTTATGGGGTGAAAATAGATCAAAAGGCATAGCCGACATTTAGTAAAGATAATAAGCAACAAGATCAAGAAAAGACCATAAATCTAGGTCGAACATGGCACCCTAGAATCAAAATGGGCCCAAAGAAGAGAGTGATATAGGCCAAAAGTCCAAATCCACACATTTGGCCTTCGAGCCTAGCATATTGTTGAATGGGGCATGTCGTGACCCAATTGGTTCAAGGGTTAAGTTTATGATTTGAAACCTCGTTTTGAACCATCTAGGTTAGCCCACCATGTTCATTCATTATAAGTATGACTCTAATGAAAGTAACTTCATTCGTCACTCTTGAACTCTTAAGTTTGCTGTACATTTTCACTCTCTAACTTAGACATCGAAATGTGTGCACGGGTGTGTAAATCTTCCTCTTTTGTAGGTTACATTTTTCCCCTTAAAACAAATTTATCGTTGTTGTCACAATATAGGGTCAGGATTTTGGCATCAATATACTTTTTTTACATTTCCAAAAATAGTCAGACTATTTGATAACATTCATGTTTTCTTTGTCTTTTCAATTTCTTTTTATCATTTGATAATTATAATTTGTTTAAATTAGGAATTTATAATTAATGTCTATTTAGGCTCTTTGAATTCTTTTTTTTTAAAGTTTAATCACTGAATTTTGAAGTTCATGTTTATTTGGTCTCAAAACTTTCAGAAATGTCGAACAGGTCCTTGCCAAACTAATATGAAAATTTTGAAAAATTAATTGGTTTATTTGATATAAATTTGAATTTTATATCCAATGAGACTCTAAACTTTCAAATTTGTATCTAGGAGATATGTGAACCTATTTTTAATTCAACATTATTTCTAACATGGCATGCTTATTTTACCAAAGAATTCATGCTTGTAATGTTAAAAGGGCTAAGAGAAATAATTTCAATAAAGGAAAAAATGATGGGGTGTTTCACAAAAGAAGTTTGTACTTGTACCTTTAGGCTTAGAGTTGACTTATGCCACATATAAGCAAGTTCATCTATATCAGATTTGAAGTTGGTGAGTTTTGGTTTTGATTACTTCAGCTTATATCATATCTACTTCCATTGCTGTTCATTTATTATAACACAGTAAAGAAATATATTTGAATCATCTTGTCACCCTGTATCAACTTGTGAAATTATAAAAAAATTAATATCAAGCTGATGATTATTCATGGACTAAATCACTCATTTCATTATTCATAGACTAAGCTCATTGTTCTGTGCAATTCTGTAAACCAAACATCAGCAGATTCTGATTATTTTTTTTATTCTATACTCAATTGTTGTGTATGGTACATGAATCTTTCTAAGGAATACAAAAGAATAGGATACAGAGATGTACAAACACCGTCCAAAATTCCTCAAATATACTTTTTCTATCAGAACTCTACTACTCAGCTGTGAACAAATTTCAAAATTTCTTAAGATCTCTCTTAAACTGCTGTTGATGAGGTCGGAGTACTAGAAAACCATCGTCCTTTGTTTTCTGTGATTTCAGTTTTTGCTAAGCCAATCAAGAACGCAGATGCAAAGCAGATGGAAAGAATCAGCACGAAAAAGACAGTGTTCCATCCAAAACTGGAAAAATATCCTGCCATTAGAGGGCCAAGAGCTGCCCCAATAGATCCAGTACCATCTATGATCGCGGTTACAGTTGCTAAAGCGCGGGAATTCCCTCCAATCGAACTCTGAGTACCGAGATCAGCAGCAACCGCTGTTGTAATAAGCGAGTATGGGCCATTGACAAGTAATCCGGAAAGAAACATCAAACAGGTGTTGGTGACTGTGGAAATGCCCCCAAATGTGCGGTAAAGTATTAGAGCGGGCACTGAAAGCACTAGGAATATTATTGAAGTAACTGCACGGGCATCAATCAAATCAGAGATAAATCCTGCTAACATTCCACCACAAACACCTCCAATGTCGAAAATCGTTGAGAGCATGCCGGCCGTTTTATGAGATAATTGCACACCAGCAACAGCTAACCAACAGAGAAAAACTAGTATAAGCAATTGAGACTTCAAAACTAGATTTAGAAAAGCATTTCTACTTCATTCTGAAACTATTTAAAAGTATAGACCCTTCAGGATTGAATGTCTAAATATCTAAGAACTCTCTAAAACACATTCATTCTAAAATTTGCATTTCAAAGAATAATGTTAACATTCCTTAGCAAGAAGAAGCGGGTACCTGTGTGCCTGATGTAAAATGGCAACCAGTAGAGAAAGGTGTAAGCGACCAGCTTCGAAAAGAAAAGACAAAGGGCAAATGGTGCGACACCGGGTAACTTCCATGCCTCTACGAAACCAATTGCAGCCATAGAATCTGAGTAGTTATCATCAAGCAGCACAGCCTCCTCAGAATCTCTATTCTCCAAATTTTCAACTGGACTCACCTCAGCATTCAATTCAGTCTCACTAACAGAGGTTGCAAAGCCAATGTCTAATGGACTTACAACCAGAAACAGAAACACCAAAACGCCGACGAAAATCACTAAGGCTCCAGGTACAACAAACGACCAACCCCATCCATGGTCCAAGATCTTGGAAGCTATAATTGACCCAATGATGTTTCCAACCGAAGTATGTGAATTCCAGATCCCCATTATCAGTCCCCTCCTAGCTCTCCCAAACCAATTTCCTACAATTGCCACCACACATGGCCATCCAATTGACTGAACTAGACCACACACAATCTGAACACTAATGAAAAACCAGAAGACATGAACATCTAACCAATATCCTAACCCGAATAGTATTGTAAAAATACCACTACCCATCATCCCAAAAACAAGAAACAACCTCAAGTCAATACGGTCACCAACATGTCCAGCAAAATACATTCCAGTGGCATATGCAAAAAGAAACGAAAGATCAAGCTTCCCAAGCAACAGGGTGCCATCAGGGCCATTAAAAGGAGCCCACCCAGTTCCATTGGAGGTCAAATCAGATTCAATTGAAGTCGAATTCAGAAAAATGCTTGATGAGTTTACTGGGATTGTTGGTCCAAGCACACTCTTGACAATGCTCGGAGGTTTTCTCGAGGCGTGGAAGGACGCATATGCAAGGAAAGTGATGACCAGAACTAAGATTCTGTGAAATTTTAAAGATTGGTGGGGAGGTCTAAGGTTTGGTATCAAATCAATCGCTGGAGCAACGGATCGTTTGGATTGCATCATAATCGATCCGGGAAGATATTGACAGTAAAATAAAAGAACAACTAACGAAAACCCTAGAACAGTTTCAAGATTGTGGTTTAGTAGAAAGAAGACGAACACAAATCAACCAAGATCGTTGTACAATTGCTGCAAAACCTATGCAATCTGTACAAAAGAAAAAAAAAAATGATAAGAAACTCTACAAATTTGAACCTCCCCTCTCCCTCATTTACAAATAACAAGAACAAGTATAGAAGATTACAATGTCTGATTCAGAAGACTGGCTCAAGAAAAGATCCAAGAAGAAAAGAAATAGGACCCTGAATCAGACACTGAAATTTCCGGGAAAGAGAAGGAGGTAATGAATTAAGACATAGGCGGATGTAAGATTTTGACCAAATCGATTGCTTCGGATTTAAGATTTCGATGAGAAGGACGGAGCTAGGGTTCCGACGTCGAGAAAAGTCCAATCGTACGGTTTCGGATCGGATCTTCTCGTCATCGTCGGTGACTTAACAGTTAGCCGTTAGTCCGTTAACGAGTTTGGACTTTTGAAATGTAACCCACTTTATCTAAACTAACTTTAAGTGTAACTTTTACATTAAATTATATAAAATCTTCTAAATTTTTGGGTTATTTTCGAATATAGAAAAAATAAAATAAAATATTTTATAAATATAGTAAAATTTCATTTTTTATTTGTGATTGGCTACTGTCTGTATCTATCTGTGTTATAATAGACACGGATAATGGTCTATCGTGATCTATCACAATCTATCGCAGATAAACTATGATATTTTGTTATTATTTATAAATATTTTCAGCAGTATTGCCATTTAAAAGAATTTTCCTAAACGTTTTCGATTTATTTTAAAAATACTCCTATATTTATAAAAGTTTTAGGGATGTTTTCAAATATAGGAAAATGAACAAAAATATCTACAAATGTATCAAAAGTTTACTATTTATCTGCAATAAACCGTGATAAACTATTATCTGTGTTTATCAGTGTCATGATAGACACATATAGTAGTCTATCGTAGTTTATTGCAAATAGATTGTGATATTTTGCTATTATTTGTAAATATTTTCAACAGTCTTATCATTTAAAACAATTTACCTAAAGTTTTAATATTATCCTAAAATTTCATAACGTTTTAAATTATGCTTGTAGTAGAATTCTGTAGATTTTTTTTTTTTATGAAAATTGCACCTGAATGGTGTTGTAGTCTAGAACGAAAACTTGGATCATCCCACTATTTTAGGTCATTGCCACATTGGTCCAAGACCTGATTTATATCTAATTCTAAAGGAATTCTACTCTAACGATAGTTTTGAAATAATTATGAAAGTTCACAAGTAATATGCAATTTTTAAAAGTATACTAGTATTTTTTAGAGGTTTTTTCTTAAGAAATTATTATATAGAAAAAATATCAACTTATTTACAAATATAGAAAAATTTCACTGTCTATTAAGAGCGATAGAAGTCCATAGCAAAAATTTTCTATATTTGTAAATAGTTTAACTCATTTTGCTATATTTGAAAATAGCTCTTTTTTTTATAATTTGCTAAAGTTTTATTTTAACTCTTTTAATTTCAAAATTATTGTTCCAAAATTATGTCCGTTTATTATTATTATTATTTTGTATTTCATAAAACTTGTTGATGTGTGAATTTGATCCAACAATTCGTGTTACGTCATTCGACTTAGCTCCTAATACATTGGTTAGTTCTCGCATTGGTTTAATGTTGGATACAACACTTTTCAATGACTAAGTCAATACTGGATCATAATAGTAATGTCGAACTGAATAGGGTAATATTGTGCAGCTTAAATGAGAAATGATTTTCCTATTTATAAATTAGTGTCATGGTCATGTATACCTTAAGTTGACCTAAATCATGAAGGAAATATCTCGTGGTCACATAAGAAAGCCTACTTTAGTTATTAAATCTTCTATATAGTTGAGAGTTGTAAATGATGTTATTCACACTTTCAAATTTTTTACAATAAGTTGCGTTGTTTTTTTTTTTTTTTTTTCGTCTTTCATTCTGACAAGAGGAAAAGAAAAACTCTCCAATGGTAGGTTAAATTGAAAATTTTCCAAGTCTCAATGCATAACATCAATCCTATCCCAAGCATGAATATTTTGTATAATTTAACTAAATTATTTTAGTCTATAATTTCATGTTATTGTGTGTTTTTAAATTGATAAAAGGACCCTATATTTATAGACTATTTGTGGGGGATTTAAATAGACAAATTATTTAATTAAGGTTGTATTTTTACCCAAAAAAGAAAAAAGAAAATGGTCACCTCCTCATGAAGAGTTGGTTTTCTAAATTAAATAAAAGTGAAAAATATTGCATTTTCTGGGAATTAACGAAAACAGGATTTTTTTTTAAAAATGATTTTCCTTTTCATTTTAAAAACTTCTTAACATTTAAAAAAACATATTTAATTTAATTAAAAAAAAGCACAATTAGCACCAAACCAACCTGTTTTCTAAAAATTAAAAATAAAAACTCAATTGATCATCGACTATAGTTATTGTAGGTTAAAATTTGTAATGATTTAGCCTATACACTATATAATATAAATTTAATTTAAATTTTTATGTGGGTATTGGGTAGAGAATAGAAATCAAATATGTTTGTAAAAAAAAAAAAAAAAAAAAGTCATTGCATGATATAAATTATTAGTTTGCCTTCAACTACATTTTTTACCATTTTAAAATTACAAAATTAAGGGGCATTTGATAACTATTAAGGGCCTAATTATTTATGTTTTTGGTTTTTGAAAATTAAACTTATTTCTTCTGCATTTATTGTTATGATTGGTATCTTTCTTTAGTACAATAGTAGGAAATTGTTATTTCTAATTAAAAAAGTTTTTTATGAGACAAAATTAATCCTTTTTAAAAAAACTTCATTTTCTAACCTATTTTTCAACTTTTCAAATTTTCATAGGTGGGTCCTACATAGTGAAAAGTTTGTAATACTTTTTTAGTTTTCAAATTTTGGTTTGGTTTTTTAAACCATTGGTAAAAACTAGATACTAAAAGAAGAAATTTGGAAGTAGAAGTAGTGTCTATAATCTTAATTTTCAAAAATTAAAATAAAAAACTAAATGATTACCAAATAGGGTCTTAGTTTTTTGTTTTTTATTTTTGAAAAATAGTTCTACATGTCTCTTATTGGATTTTCTGTTTTTTAAATTTTGAAAACATTTTTAAAATTGTTAAGAAATTAAAAAATAAAAGTAAATAAATAAACATTTAAAAACCATTTGTATTTTTAAGTAAAAATGCGTGCTTCTTACAAGTTATGGGTTTCAATTTGTAACATTTTATTCATTTTGCTTTTCATTACATTTTAATAATATTTTTACACTTAGATACTACTTTCACCATTAATTGTATTTAAACTAAATCATGTTGAAATATAGTTTCTATTTTTAAAATTTATAGTTTGATATTTGAAATCTAAAATTTTCTTGTCATTATTATTGTTAATATTATTATTTAACAAAGTGACATTAATCAGGGTTCTTTCTTTCTCAAATTTTTACATTTACATTTACACTCTCCAATCCTTTTAAAATATAATAACAAGGAAAATAAAAGACATTGACACATTATAAATTTAAACAAAATTTTCCATCATTTTCAAATTAAATTAGACCAAAGGTTAGTTTTAGGATCAAATCTACAATTACATAACTGAATGAGCATAGTTAAATGATAATTGACATGTACTATTTCTGTCATAAATTCAAATTATTTTATGGTTGGAAGAACTTAAGGTTGAAACTCTAGGGACCGTTTGAATCTCATATATTATTTTATGGGTATGAATATTAAATGTCTAGAATTAAATGTTTGGGTTGTATATGTTTGAGATAATTAATAAATAATAATATTTGAATTTGTAGGATAATTAATGTTTAGAAGTTAAATGAATGGGTTTGATTTACCAATTTTGTATATAAAAACTAAAATTAAATAATTATTTAATTCAATGTAAGAGGACAAGTAATAATTAAATTTAATTATTTGATATATTGTCATATTATTACTTAATCACTCAAAATATCAATAAATGAATTATTTTTAATTTAAAATATTTTATTTAATTAATTAGAATATTAATAATTAATAATAAAGTTTTATATTAAATAATTAAGATATCATAAAATATGAATGGTAAATGTATTAATTGAAATTTAGTAAGTTTAAATAATATATTTATATCTAATAATTAATTAAAATTAATAGTTATGATTAATTGATATTAATTAACCAAACTCAGGTATAAAAACTCCACAAGTATGAGGGTATTATTAAAAAATTCATGTCATATAAATTTTAAAGTTGGCTAGATATTAATATCTTGAATTTTAAAAAGTGAAATCAAACAAACAAGAATATTAAATATTTATATGAGGCAACTGTGAAATAAACAAGCCTTAAAGATCTAAGACCCAAAATGTTTGAGAGAAAACGTTGAATGGTCATTTATTAGAGATGATACTCATTACATTACACTCATTTTAACGAAGTAATTTTCTTCAAAAATAACATCGAAAGTGGTTGTTTCTCGAAGAAAAAAAACATAAATTAACTCCACATCCGTTTTTTTCTTTTTTTTCCTTTCTTTAGATCGACTTTAATTCACATGATTTCATGACATATTAATTAGTTTAATTAAAGATAACGTTTTTATATCTTCAAAAAGAAACATGAATTTGTGGCCGAATTTCTTCACATTCACAACCACAGCAACAACAAATTTCGTCCAAAAGGCTCATTGTCAAGAGCTATGGCGACATGACACCTCCGAACTTTATTTTTAATACGAAGGAAAGTTTCGAAAACCCTTTTACGATAACAAAAACAATATAATAAAGTTTCAAAAAGTAAAAGAAAATTATTAATATACATGAATGTGTGTAGTGTAGCCCCAACAACACCACGAACTTCCCATTCCCATCAATCAAATTATTGATTTTCTGATTGAATTTGAAATCAGCGAGGTCTGAATTCAATTGGGTTTTCTTCAAATTTCATCATCTTCATCGTCTTCTTCCATTCGGACCATCCCTTTTCCCCCAAAACCCAAATGGGTTCGAGCTGTAGTCGTCTGGGGTCGCGTTCTTCTCGCTCCCGAGATTGCCGCACCAACCGCTCCAAATTCTGCTCTCTCTTTTCCGGTGCTTCCTCTTCTCGCGCGATTCATCAGGTTAATTCTTCATTATCATTATCGAATCTTTTGTTCTCTCTTGTTTACCCCTTTTTCCCATTTCTTGTGCTTCTTCGTCAATTTAAATCTAAGTCGTCCTTGAAATCTTGTTTGGATAATCTGGGATTGACTATTTCATGTCAAAGATTGACCCTCGATAGCATCTTTTAGTTGGAGATGTTTTTTTGTGGTTTCGTTTGATTGAAGTCTTGTATCCGTTTGGTGTGCCTTTTACTTGCTTGAAGTTCCGGGTGTTGCTTTTAGAGAGATTTTGGATGAGTTTTGATCTACCAAGAAGTGAAGAAGATCGGTATATTTCACAGAAATTAGGTCCGAAATTTCTGTAGCTTTTGTAATATGTTTGTGTTTGTTTTGCTTGTGCGTGGGATGATGTTTTGTTTTGTTGATTGTTGATGGGTAATGATCACTATCCGATTGTCTTGATTTTGAACCTTGAATCGTGCAAAAGTTGGTTGGTAGTTGGGGAAGATTGAAAGTTCTTACAGCCTGGAATTGCTTGTCGACCTAAAATTGAATTCTTGAATGTTATGCTTGTGTCATTTTTTATGTTTATGTTGACATCGATGAGAATGCCTCTGTGTTTTCTGTTTACAAACCTTTTGTAAACGAATTAGAAAAAAAAAATGATCATTCAAGTGTCGGGTTATGTTACAATTTCTTGTTTAGTTTAAAACTTTCTGTTGTAGTGTCAGGTTTTCGCAATTGAAATAGCTATGTGTAAAGTTGTTTTTGTTTAATTTGCGTGTAAGGCAAGCAAAGTGATCATCCAGGTCTTTATGCGAATTGACATTTTCTTATGTTAGTTTATTTTATTCATTCTGTTTTCGCTTCAATTCACCTCATTGCGTATCATTGGCAATGATGAATACATTGAAAAATATCAAATATAATTTTGGCCTGCTTAAGCTTTCAGTATAGTAATAATTTAAATGTAAGTAGGAATTTCTAAGTTTAAATATTTGCAATGTTATTCCAGTTTATTATGAATGGTCCACGTGCTGGGCCGCATTGTATCAAGAATATATTGACAAGAAAATGCTGTTAACCCATTAGATTTTTTAGTGCTGTTAACCGAATAGCTTAAGCTTTCATTGTAATGATAATTTAACACCCACCCAATACCCATGCATAAAAGGTATCTTCATGCTCTTTATGACTATGCTTATATTGTTGTATGCTGACAAAACTTTAAATGAATTACTAAGCCAGTTCATCTAGGTGGCAATATCTTCATTAAATAGAAATCTAATGGAAGATAATTGTACCATTCAAGTCCTGAGTCTAGGCAATTATAATTAGTTTCTAACCATCTAAGTTTGTCTTTTGCTCGCATGTTGGATGGAAATTACTTTCAAGTTTTAACATGCTTAGATGGCAGGTTAAGTCTTAAGCTGACACCTATTTTTAATACAGATGGAAGATTCTACAGTTCAACTTCTTGTCCATCCGACAGAACGTCAACTATGTAATCACAACATTGATGAAGTTCAACTCCCCACAAATGGATCTATAAGAATGGAACTTCCTAGTGCAAGTGCTTATTCTGAGACCTCTTACGAGAACGGCATTGCAGTCAGTGAGGAACAAAGTGATCCAAGAAATATCGACATCAATGTTCATGGGAAGTGTTTGTCTCAAAATAAGGAATTAGCTCCTCTTCAACAGGTTAGTGCTGATTACAATCATGATGAATCTCATAGATATAGTAATGCTTCCAATGGTACTTCATTTAAAGGACATCAATCTTCGGAACCAGTATCTGTAACTATTTTGGCTAACGAAGATGCAGTAAATGGCATTGATGGTTCAGTGGACAAGGGTGTATCACCAGTCTGCGCGAAGGTCATGTTTGCAGCAAGCAGTTCGACTACTCAAGAGGTTGGAGATTTGTGTTCCGATGAGCTGACAAGTTCCATTCAAGAGGACGAGGCGACAGTCAACCAGAACCAGGACCCAGATTCTGAATCTTCTCCTTCTGGTTCTGGTCTTCCATTAACTTTTCGATCTTTTGGAGATGAATCTTCACAAGAGGTACCCTCAAGTTTAGACACTCTTGTGTCTGATAATAGGGAGCTAGACCAAGAAGATGTGGTTGTGCCTCATGTTGATATGGTCGGTATTTCTTCCAATAGCACTGATGCAAGTTCTCTAGAGGTCAGAAGAAATAGCAGAAGACTGTTTTGGGATGCCTTTTCAAGACGTAGTTTTAGAAGACAAAGTGAATCTCCATTTGTTTTCCCATCAAATAACTTCAGTAATACAGGAGATCCAGACAGGTGGCTGCTTGATATAAGTGGTGATTTTATTGATGATGAAGTGAGTGGCGATTCAAGACATTTTTCCAGCAGAATTCATATATTGAATGAACAACAACGAAACTCAAGATCTCAGGTTACATTCTGAATATTAACATTTATGAATTTCTTTCGATTTTTACTATTTTTTATCTACAATATCTCATTTTGTTATCTTGAAAAGGTAGTACATATGCAGTGATCCTTTGAACCGAACTAACAAAAATGCTTTTAGCAATTGTTAGTATAATTGAGATCAGTTTCATTTAGCAGTCCACTGAACTGAAATCTTACATGTTTTCATTTTAAGTAGTAATAGAACCTAGTTGCAGTCTTCCGTTGTGTTTATTCATAATTGCTTCTCAAATAGATGCAGATATGGGAAAGACTCCGTAGTAGTCTCAGCGAAAACAGTCAGCAGAATTTATCTTGCCCATCAGGCATTCACCCTATTGGTCCTTGCTCGTGTGACTCATTCTCAAGGATAGAACGCTCAAGTACCCGTGCAAGCATATCACGGATAATCATGCTTGCTGAAGCCTTATTTGAGGTAGTTTTCCCCTGATCAATTCTTTAAATTTTAAGATGATATTGTGTTAAGTAAACCATACATTAACAGTATGGTATAGGCATTCACAACTCTCTGCCATCAATTACTTTTAGGCAATTGGATATTCCTAATAAAAGTTAAGCGCTCAGGCACCGCCTATTTGTTGGAGCCCTATTGCTGCATTTCAACAGTTATCTCACATCTTGTCTCTGTGTGTATCTGAAGGTCTTGGATGAAATTCATGGTCAGCCCGTTTCTCTTGCCTTGTCTATGGTTTCACTCCCAGCACCAGCATCAGTTGTTGACTCTTTTCCTCTGAAGAACCATGAAAAGACAACTAATGGAGGGGATGAAATTGAGCAGTAGGTTTCCTCTTTCCATTGACTAAGTTCTCAGTGTACATGTTATTAAGCATTGATATGGAATGTGACACACTACCTCTTATCATATTGGATACACTACCCTTCTCCCTGTGGATCTGATTTTCCATATATAACTAGCAATCCTTTTAATATACTACTAATCATGCTCGCATATAGTATTAACAGACACCCATGGTTACTTGCTTATTGTACTTGTTTAATTCCTAATTTGAGAATGTTTACAAATATCTGGTTAGATGCTATATTTGCCTGGCTGAGTACGAAGAGGGTGATAAAATAAGAGTCCTTCCTTGCCGACATGAGTATCATATGTTATGCGTCGATAAATGGTTGAAGGAGATTCATGGGTATGTCACACATATTTACTTACTACTCCCTCTTTGCCTATATTTTGTCCTAGAATCATTTTATTCATCAACTCATCTCCCTGCCCCACTGTGTTTAACAGAGTATGCCCACTTTGTAGAGGGGATGTTCGAGCAGGCTCAAACGATGAATGTTCAGTTCCAAACTCTGAAATTCCAACAATTTGATAGAATTGTATATTCGGTTATAATAGCGATTATGGAACTCTCATTATCCTGTTTCCTGTTAATACTGGGGATTAACTGAATCCCCATGATTTAATTTTGTATGGCATCCATATTGTATAGCAGTTTCAGAAAAAATATTTGCACAAGTTTTTTACGTTGAGCCTAAAAATTTGAATGAATAGAAGCCAGTTTGGTTTGAATGGTTCAAACACTTGTACAATATGGCAGGGACAATGTTCACAGGAACTATATCGACGTTGAAGGAACTATGTCGACAACAGATAAATGAGACAGGGAGACAGTCATTTCAGCTGTCTCGGATTACAACTACTTGAGCGTCGAAAGACCAGTGCTTGGTCTCCAAAATGGGTTCTCATAGGCAGGATCCGATCTCTTTTGATAAGTAGTAGTGTTCTTCGATGTATCGTCAAAGAAAGGATTGTTCTGAAAGCTCTTTGGGTCGTTAAAGTTATTGAAGAGATTCGGCTGGCAGTTCTCGTCATCCTCAAATGTCGTCCAACGCATCGAGTTGCTGCTATTACGTCGTTTCTCACTTGCTTCATTTCTCTTAATCTCCATCTCTCCCACATGGTCTTTGAACTCTTTCTTCACCACATCAATTACTACATCTCCATACCGATCACACCATGACCTTATTATGAAGGAAAACAATCACAGATCAAATCATTGACTTTGATGCTTTTCTTAACTATAAAATGGGGGTTGGATTCTTACTTTGGGAAGAAATTCTTGAGATCGGCTTTGTCAACAGGAAGCCTGGTGGAAATGGCCTCGATTTGATCATCCCTGGATTTAAAACGATTTTAAACAAGAAGAATAAACAGAGGAAAGTGACGCCAAAAATGAAATTTGAAAATCTTACGAGAATTTAAGGTTAGGATTTGAAGTGTTGAGCTCTGATTGAATTCGTGAAAGCTCTATCTTTATCTTCTCGCCTAAAATCTTCTGATTACTAACAAAATTAGAAGACGATAAACAGATAACAAAAACTTCAAATTTACAGGGAACCGCCATTGTAGCAGTTGATTACCTTGTCAATGAAGAAATCCGATGGAGACCCATTTGAATGTAACTTCCTTTTCATCATTTTAGTGTTGGGCCCCTCCCCAATTGGACTCGTTGCAAGTTGAGATGAATTTGAAGAACCCCAAAAGGCTTCACTGTCAGATCTTTCATGGAGTGGCAATGGAGCTGTCTCATCCTCTGTTTCGTCTCTCTTCCATTTCTTCAACCCATTGAAACTCCATTGCTTCTTTCCAGATTTGTTCGTCCTTTCTTCATAATCTGGACCATAATTGCCGTCATCGCCACCGCCACCGCCGCCATGTCCCTGAAACAGAGTCCTGAATGGTCGTCGTTTTGCCTTTTCCCCACTCATCTCCTTGTTTGATGAACTTTCTGGCATCAGAATCGAATGGGTTTCGCTATTACTGCATAATTGATTTCCAGAATCGAAAATACTTTTCTCTTTTCTGTTCCTCTCTGATTTTTGTGATGACCCAAAACTAAAAACTGACGCTGCTCCTCTTATCTGCTTCATACCCAACATATGCTTTGATTTACTCTTCGAATTGGAGTTCGATTTTAGTGAAGTCTTTTCATCTCTCAAGTCAATAATTGACCATTCTTCTTCTGAATTTTCTTTCAAACACTCTTTTGAGTCAGCTACAATCACATCTCTGGCTTCAATTTCAGCTCCTTGAACCGCTAATCTCTGAAGCAGAGGCCTCTTCGAAGAATGATACTCATCTGCCGTTATGCAGTTCGCATATAGAAGCTCCTGATAAAAACAAAAATCCCATTTGGTTCCTAAAACAGAATCCTTCAAGAAAAACAGAGCACACACGCACATAAAACAGAGCATTTATGAACTACGAACCTGCAAGAACAACAACTTATCTCTCAATATAACTTGATGTTCGTGTTCCAGCGGAGAAGCGATCAGCGTATCAAGCAAATGGGTTTTGAAATCTGAAACTTCATTTTCGGCTAGAATACCTTCATTGTGAAGACCCATTAATTTGAGCATCTGGTGGAAGGAATCTTGCTGCCATTTGAGGTTATCAGATTGGAGCTTCGCTAACTTCTGATCGGCTGCCGGTAAGCACCGTCTCTTGAAGCTGAAAGGAAGAATGGATTTACAGAGAGAGGTGATTGAATCATGGAGAGTAGAATAGTAAGTGGGTGTGTAAGAATACACCATTTTCTTTTTCTGGTTTGAATCTTTGAAATTGGAAAGAGAGTGAGGAGAAACAAAAGTTTGAAGTAAATGCTTGTGTTGTTTGAGGATGTTTTTGTAAGAGATTTTTAGGGTCCTTGTCGAGTGTAAAATGTAGTATAGTAGTCGTAGTTCTTTCAGAAATTTGAATTGAGGGATTTTGGAAACGGTCACAAGAAAGTAGCCGTTGGGACTTTGGAGGCTAAAACAGTAAAATCACCCGTTAAGATTTTTGGCCCACATTTTGACTTTCTTCATGTGCTTTCTTATTAACTTCCTTCACCTTTGGATTCATAAACACATAATTGAAAATTCTCCTGTTATTTTTTTTAAATAATTATATCATTTTCTTTTATCACTTGAATTATATTTTAGATTGATTATCTTTCTAACACTGTGGGCTTCTAAGTTTTATGATGGGATGCTATTGGTAAATCATTAGAGTTTTAAGGGATTATTAGCGATTAGTTAAAAAGGTTGTTAGAAAACTTTGGTTATATAAATACAGTGAGTAGAGAAGGAGGAAGGGTATATATTAGCAAAATGTAGTAGGATTTGAGAGTATTCTCAAACTTGGAAGAGTGCAAGGACCTTGAACACATATCCTTATAATTCCATTATCTTTAATAATTATATTCGAGTTTTATCATTTGAGAATTAAGAAATTGATTTTGATCTACTCGACAATATAGTTCAATTGAATCATTTTCCAATGAATTTAATCAATTTACTTTTGAGAAGACAATCTCCAAAATAAAAGAAAAAATTTTCTTGAAAATTATTATTATATAGACTAAAATTGAACAAAGCTATTAGTACCAAAATAATATTTTAACCACGAAAAATGCAACTATTCAATTCAATAACAATCCTTTTTATTCATGTGACTCCAACTGATCCATCTAGACTTTTAATAGGCACTATGAAATTAATAGTATTAATATTTAAGTTGAAAACATTCCAGATCCGACCTCTTAAAATATATATATATAAACATCCCCCAACGGAAAAGAAATAATGATCATCTATCCCATGTGGAATAAAAGAAACATTAGGTAAATTAAGATATGTATCCTAAGTGGGCCTTTTTTTTGCCAACTATATGAAAGAAGAAAAACATAATTGGTATAATGCTAATACAGGTCTAAAAATATACATCTTTTCTGCAACCATGGTGCACATTCCGCCTACCTTCGAGACTCCACCAATATGTTAGCTTCTGCTAAACCACTGCTTTGAATTCTTCTGATATAAAGCAAATATGAGCTCCATCTACAAGACATATAATATTAAACCCATCTATGTTTCATTTCAAATCAATTTGAAAGACCAAACCAAGCTGCAAAAAATCTCCAAATGATGATATGATCATTTCAAAGTTGGGTTTGCTCAAACACACGGGTATATCAGCTACTTAATCTTCCAGACGAGTTTAAACGATGCTTAGACGATAATCAAAAAGGACCTGTGAAAGATAATTGTTCTTATGACAGAAACTAATATTTACTAATCCAGCAAGATGAATCAAAATAACTGTATAGGTTTACAATAAGACTAAAGAAACTACTCACAGATTGATTGGTAGAACTTGTGACCAACATGTTTTGATGTGGTCAAGTTTCCACTAAATAGACCACCATTGCATGAAATATTGTTGAACCATTTGGTAATCAATTTCAATGAGTATTTGTTTCACTGTACGACACTCTACGTACTCAAATGTCAAGGAACTTTGCTGTGACTTTTGCTGAAATAGGAACCCCAAGTCATCTGACTTCTGTTATGCACTTTGCCTCTTTTCCTAACATGAAGTATTACGCAAAAGTTATGTAAGAGTGCTTTTATAAGATTAAACCAGCTGTAATAAGTAACAGAAATTCTTAGATAGCCCAAATTCATTTTCACAGTTTTCCCTTAGATGAGATAAAGTGCCGCTTGACTCACCTATTCAGCTCTTTGGTTACTTCTTTTTCAGCCATCTCCTGAACTGCAGGATACTGTATACAACAGCTTGGAAGTGTTGTGTGAATGAACATTTTCTGGAAGAAGTTTTCAGAGTATTACAAAAGAATACAAGGCCAATGGAGATATAAATTTACAAATAATTACAACGGGCAGCAGGAAAAAGACCTTTTATTTGATGGGGGTAAGATAACAAATAAGATAGCTACACGGCTTTTCAACAATATTTTCCCCACATGTTCTACAAGACAAAGTAAGTCGCGTCGCATCAAAGTGTGGTTAACATAGATTGGAAACCAACTGGCTCAATCTTTAATACTGCGTGTGATAGGTATCCTGGGGAATTTTATTTATGGATAGTAGAGATCAAGGTGGTAATATCAATATACAAATCCAGCCCATTCAAGAGAGCTGTATTCTCTCTCAAAATCTCTCCACAATTTCCAATACATAGATCCCTAAATCTAAACCAGCTAACCAACCTATATAGGCAGACGTACCACTAATTCTAATTGAAGGCATCCCAACTTTTACCCTTTCTTGTATAAACATTCACAATAGAGGGCCTAGCAGAGTGATTTCCAATCTAACTTTGCAATAATAATTTTTCTTTTTAAAAGAAACAACTACTTTCATTGAGAAAAAATAAAGTATACAAGGACGTACAAAAAACCAAGCCCACAGAAAAATCCGCTAAAGAAAGGGATTCCAACTAAGAATGATGTTACCTAAAGCATAATTACAAAAAGTCTTCAAAACCGAAGCTCAAAGAGAAACATGAAATCTCGCTAGGACCAAACCTCCCCAAGGTCCCTCTCCACACCACAAAACACTATTGTTCCTCTCCCCCCAAATGCGCCACAGGACTGCGCACACCCCAGCCCATAAAAGAAAACAATCTTTCTCTTTGAAAGGCAGATGGAGAAGGAACTCCCCGATCAACTGGCAGACATTTCTTTGCCTAGACATCTCTTTGCAATAATAATTTGATGTCCTTACTCTTTCTATATCATATATCATAGCAAAACGACGAAAATACTCCTACTTAATGTCATAAAATGATAAAACTGGAAAAAAAAATTACATCAAAATCATTAGATAAATATGTGAATAATAATGTGAATGACAGTTCATATCACCAGAGGCAATGAAGCAAGAATTAGAACCTATAGTGAACAAGGAAGCAATCAAATTTCAATTAAGGAAAAAATCCATGTATAATGAGGGCTGGAGAGAATTTCAACTTCGACAGCTTAGAAACTAAGTGCAACTCTCTTATGTTAAATAGTATTGTTTCTTTTTCTCAACCAAAAAAAATAAAGTGATCTAGACTCAACTTGGCTGCACTAGAGGACTTTGTTTTACTTCCAAAATGGCTAAAAGTGTTTTCATAGTTCGCACACGTAGTAACGAACAGAAGTGTCAATAAAATCTAAGCCTTCCTATTTGAAAATAATTCTAAGCATGTTTTGTCCGCATGGAACCAAGCCAACGCTTACAAACAAACAAGAGGAAATAATACTCCATGTGTTATTCAACACCTTAGCGTTAAGTTCAGCCTAATGGTCAACCCTCTAATGTGAAAACATTGCAGTTTTGTGATCATGTTGATGGTCAAAACCAGCAATATGGTAAGTCAAAAAGAGATGAATCGGAGAAATCCTATATAAGTTGGACGTACCTGTCTCAGAATCTCCATTCCCAGAACATCAAAAGTTCTGGGTATTTACGGTTAGTTTTTTTCTTAAAGGAAAATGTATGCTCAGAATCAGAGATTAGGATCATTAGGATTATTAGGTTGCAAACATTAATGATTAGTAGGAACCAAAAACATTAAAACTTACAGCTCTGGATAGCATCTGCACCATATCTGCAACAGAGGAGACTGACTTCCATTCACAGAAACTGCAAGGCAAAGCAATAAGATTGCCGTTTAAGAGATTTAACTTTTAACTGATGTTCAATTATGGTTACTGGAACCATAAAAGGCAAAAAAAAGCTGGACAGATACCCCATTATCAATATTATTGACAAGTTTAACTAACTACTTCAAATAATTACAAAAATATTAGCTTCAAGTAAGCCGTTGTTATTTCCCAGAAAATATGTGAGTTTAGGATTATAAGAAAGTAATTTTAAAGAATGATTCGCGAGACCAAGGAAAATAACAAAGTATGAACCTTGATATTGTATACTTTAATTTCTAAGCTCATTACTGCAGCAACTCCACACGGCTATTTCATCTTTAGGTCAAAGTAGGTCTTTCATATTGCTCAGGTAGGTTTCAGTTGTGGAGAATCCAAGACCTGCGAAGTACAAAGAACTTATATAACTCAGGAGGAGAGAGGCAGGACGCAAGCCAATGAAAAAAAATGAAAGAGAACAGCATTGTGTACAAGGACTAAGCATTATATTTTATTTGAAAAACTGAAAGACTAATACTACTCACTGTTAATCAGTAAAGAGCTTGTAAAGTTGCATTTTCTTGGTTTTTAGAGTATCGTGATGCAACAGAAACGAAAATTGTTTAGGAGGGAGAATTCCCTTAGACACCATATCATAATATAGGGTTTGAGCCTTCTCCATATTTCCACTTCTACAACAGCCGGACAGTAGGGCAGTATAAGTCACTGTATCAGGCTCTATTCCTTGATCAACCATTTCCTCAAAGAGGGCAACAGCATCATTAAGTTTGTTTATTTTACAATACCCATCAATCAACACAGTGTAGTAAACAACGTCTGGAGTGATCTTCATGTCCTTCATTTCATCAAAAATTGTTGAAGTAAAAGCTTTTTCTACTGAGGAGCAAAGCTCTCGTACTCTGGTTTTATATTGACCATCAAGCAAAACTGTATAGATAAAAATATCAGGCTCCCTCCCTCGATTCTTCATATCACACAGAAGTTCATAAGCTTCTCTCAACAAATTAATCTTGCAATAACCATTTATCATCATTGTGTAAGTGATGAGATCAGGAGTTAACCCAGATCTGATTAAACAATCAAATAAACGTTGGGCCATCTCCATATTTCTTCCACGGCATAGGGAAGCTATGACTTTATTGTACACAATTTCATTAGCCTCCACATTCATAGGAAGTTGTTTCATCACTTTGATAGCTCTAACGCTAGAATCTTCCATGCAAAGGCTACTAAATAGCCTAACGAGAGAACTTCTTTTAATAAAAACTCCTTTCTTGGACAAATTAACAAAAAGCTCATATGCATCTTTCGTATGGTTGGCTGCACAATACCCATTAATCATGGCAGAATAGTTATCTACTGTCTTTACTTCTAAACTATTGAAAAATTCAGTCGCTTCTTTCACTTTGCCTCCTATGCATAAATTTTCAATTACCAGGTTGGGTATCTTAGGGTCTTCTCTCAAACCATGTTCCTCCATGTAGTCTAGAAGGCCTTGGACCTTAGATACAAGACCATTTCTAGATAATCCAGCAGCAAGCACATTATAAGTGATGGTGTCAGGCTCAACGCCATTTTTCTTCAAATTTTCAAACATTATCATTGCTTCATGAATTTTTCCTTGAACAAAAAATCCTTTAATCATCGTTGTATAATGCATAACATCCATCTCGATCTGTCTACTTGTCATATCTTCTAACAACTCGATCGCTTCTTCCAATTTTCCTAGTTCACATAGGGCATGAACAACAATATTGTATACAACCTTGTCCAAAAATACCCCCTTGCCCTGAAATACTTTAAATTGGTTCACTACTTCTGAATACATTTGCATCCTAACCAAGCATTGAAGGATAGAGCTGACGATCACACAATTTGATTTTATACCTTTTGACAACATGAAACTGTGAAGAGACAAAGCTTTTTGCAACATCAACTTCTTGCAATAACCATTGATCAACACACCGTAAGTTTGTGCATCTGGAACAACTCCATATTTTTCCATATCAAGAAAGACATTTTCTGCCTCATCCATTTTCATTTCTTCACAAAATCCGCGAATTACTATAGAGTAAGCATACGCGTCTATTGGGACTTGTTCTGCTCTCCATGCTTGTAGCAACTGATACCCTGAAGTTGAAGAATCGTGGGTACACAGCCCTTCAATATATGCAGCACAAGCAAAGGCATTAGGAACCACCCCAGATTCACTCATCTCCTCTAAAATGTCTATAGCTTCTTTCATGTCACCTATTTTACAAAGGGCTTTTATTACAGTAGCATAAGTGTAATCATTAGGTTGGCAACCAAACCTCTTCAACTGCTTGTACACAACTAGAGCCATATTCATTTTCCCATGATCGATAAGGCGGTTCAAGAGAAAATTACAAGTGAAAATATGTGGAACAAATCCCTTCCTTTGTAATCGGAAAAGTAAATCCACAACATTATCAAACAAGCTAACACTGACATAAGCCTTGATCAAGGCATCATAGGCTCGAATGAATGAGCCATTCACCACATACCCTTGATTAAGTGATTCAAGCAAATCTAAAACATCAAATTCCATTTTCTTGGAGGCAATGAGATTCAAGAACAGAGATTCAAGCTTTCTCTCCAAACCCCAAAAGCACAATATCCTAACAAGAGCTGCATAAGTAGAGATGTTATGTTGAAAGCCCCGTTCCTCCAATTCACGAAAAAAGGAAAAGGCAATGTTGGGCTCTCTTCGGAGACTTTCTAGGATTTGGACCACCTTTGACGGGTTACATCGAACATGCAAAGTTGTGTTGAAGGAGGTGGTACTTTGTTCATCTTCACTGTGTGAAAAAGAACATGGGTTTAGTTGAGCAATTGCAGTTGAGGCGAATTTGACTAGTTTGAGCTTGAATTTATTGAGCTTGATGGGTTTATTAACAGCGAGTAACAAACAATTCATGGAATTGGGTCGGTAATTGCTTTTCCTTCTGTGGTCTAGAGAAGGAGAAGAATGAATCCTAATGAGGAGTAATGCAAAGTATTCGACCAATTGGACAAACTACAATAAGTTGCAGATATATTTCCTTTTCTCCACTGCTTTTGGCCACACCCCTCAGATTTCATAGCAAAAGTACCCTGCAAGCCCGTGATTTCCAATACAGCTATTAAAAAACTAGTGCAGAAACATAACCATTATAACCTTTACAACTTACGCAAATCAATGAAAGCAAGTTACTACCAACAATTTCAAAATCAACTATCAAATCTTAAGATAAACATCCTTTGATGTCTAGCACCATAATCCCAAACTTCACTTCTTTAAAAGCTATCACTTGATCCATCTAATGAGCAAAGTGCAAAAACCACCCCTAAAGTATAGTTGCAATTATATTCTTAAACTCTCAATTCTAAAAATTAAGCCCTCAAACTTATATGAGTGTTAAAATTGGGTCAAACTGGACCTTCCAATTTAAATAATTGTATAAATTATAACATTTGAATAAGTTTTAAAGTCCAATATTATCATTTACTACAATTATTGTAAGTTTGAAGGTTTAATTTTAACACTTGTAGAAGTTTAAGGGCCTAATTGTTACAACTGAAAGTTTGAGGGTGTAATTGTAACTACCACCGTATTTCAGGGGTAGTTTTTGCAATTTGCCCAAGAAAAGCAAAAATGAGTATAAAAATATTCAATAACCAATTCACATATCAAGCTTTGAAATTCACTTCCTTTCAAAACTTTTGTAAACAAAAATATTAATCATTGCAGACCTTTCAGCCAAAACTACGTTACAAATGATAGTTTCGAAATCAAACTCTTTCAAGCAAATAATCTTTCAAAACTAAACTTTTCAAGCTAAAACTTTGAAATAGTCTTTCAATAAAATTGAAACCTTAATAATTCTTATGAAAACAAATCTTTCAATACTTTCAAATACAAAGCCTTCAATCAGTCAATATTTCCAATCAAACAAAACTCTCAATCAATCAACACTTTCATACGATAGAGCCTTTAGTCATTTAGTATTTCCAGTTACAGAGTAGGAAAGATGCATATTTGAAATAGCAAAACATATGTGGTTACCTCAGTAATAGTAGTCATTCATTCAATCAGAGATGTTGATTAGCAAATGATCAAAACAACAGTCAATTACTCAAGTGTAGAGTCATGTGAGTGTAACACATGAATAGATTCCAAAAAAATGCCAAACCACAAATGAGTGCCTTCGCACAAATAAAATTCAAACATATCTAATACCGTCAATTCCACATTTGGCTACAACAAAATAAGCATACAATCCCAAAAACAAAATCTAGCATATCTGGATAGCTCTATCAGTCCGTTCATAGACATTTGAAAGAAAACATTAGTTTCAAATAGCAATTTCAGCTAAAGAAATTATCAAATTAAACCATTCAAATCTTTCAATAATTTTCATAAGTAACAAAACCTAAACAGTAACACTTTCAATTCGAAAATCAATCAAAACACTTGTAACTATCATTCAAAACATTCGTGTACTTTCATTTGTCAAAAATCAACTAAAAATATACCAAACACTTTTAGTCGATCCTCAAATCACATTGAACATACTTTCCAACGTCCAAAACACAATTTCAACCATTTATCATATCACAAAATAAAAACATATCTTTTATAAAAATCTTACATCGTGGAAGGAATGTAGAAACTACTAACCTCAATCAACAACCTAAAATCCACTTCCTTGAAAGAACATCAACTTCTATACACAATGTTTAAGTGTTCGGACTCAATTTAAAAACCTTATTTGTTGATTTTTCAAGATGAATATTCTTATCCAAAATCCACCATAAACCTTAACCGAATACTCCAAAGCAGCCCAAAACTACAAACAACAAGCTTTCACAGGTTAAAACTGATCTAACACATTTTAATCAAGTCCAAAACGGCTTGCAGCATGCTAATACTCATAGAATCTTAATCGAATACTTCAAAATCTATCCAAACACAACAAAAGAAGACTTCCAATGGTTCAGACTGACATTCCAAATTTTACCGAAAAGGCCCGAACCTTACTGATTGATGTTCGAAAAAGTCTAAACTTGCATATTTGAACCTTAAACGTTATGAATAAACTGACTTGAGATCAGACGGAGTGTGGGTCAATGTCGAAACTCGTTGAAACGGAAAAAAGAAACGCTGCTTCGAAGGTCTAGGCGAAGTCATTCGAAGTGGGTTTTCACGTCGGTGGCTAGCCCCGCCAATGGACGTCTGTCGTCGTTGGTCGCGTGGTGGTTCGTCGTTCGCCGAAAGAGAAGCGTGACGGAGAGAGGAAAAACTATGCCGCTCGTGCGCGTCGGCCGGACCTGTCCGCCCGTGGAGTGGCTGCGGCTGCTCGTGAGCCGGCGGCTGTGTGAGGGATAGGGGAAGAAACGGAGGGCTAGGCTTCCTTCCTTCTCTTCCTTTCTCTTCCTCTTTTTAAATAACTAGTAATAAAGTTCTAAAATTGTATTTAATTTTTTCAAGAAAAAACTTCCATGTAAAAAAATTGTTTTTACCGTTAGTTTTCAAATATAAAAAAATATATCATAATATTTATAAGTATAGTAAAATTTTACGTTATCTGCAATAAACTGTGATAGACTATTTGTATCTATAAATAGACACATATAAATGGACTGTGATATTTATTATTATTTTATAAATATTTTTAACCATTTTGTTATTTAAAATAATTTCCCTTTCTTTTAGATAAATATAAATGTATGTTATAACATATACACATGTTTTACATTTTAAAACTATAATGCAATTAGTCAAAAAAGAAATTGACTCATACATTAAATTATTTCCGTTATGACGGCAAAAAAAAATTGAATTCCTCTCATAGAAGCGATTGATCCCTATATGCCAATAAATTTCCTTTTGGAGAATATGGAGAACTAGGATAAACATTAAATCTACAACATACTTTTAGAGAGATTAAAGGGAGAAAAAAAGTTAACCTTTGAAGACTATCTTCTTGGTAATTCTCCTTTTCTTCACTAGAACTCACAAACTGCAAAAAACTTCCTCGAACTCAACGTACAAATAAGCTAAGAGACACCGCCAAATTTGATCTGCCTTACTAATCTCATGATAAGAACTAAAAGAATTGTGGGCTTTTCGATTTTGGTAAGGGAAGGAGAAAATCTTGAGAGTGAGTTTGAGAGGATTGAAGTTGCAAAGAGTCATGTGAAAACAAAAAAATGCAATCTATAACTTTTATGTCATCCAACTCTTCTATTGTACGTATATTATGTAAAAGAGAGTGAACGAGTAACTACTTCATGATAGCATAATTACTTTATATTTATATTGAATAAATTTAACCCTACGATATTTCATGCCAAATTGTCGATAGTAAATAACATATCGGATTTCATTGAGAGATTAATGATGACATTAAGATGATGATAGGTTTAAGATGAATATTGTCCAAATGCCATTGATGGATCTCTCTTTAAATGGGATTCAAGAAAGACTCCGTGTTTATTGGTATGTTGGAGACCATAGCCCCAATGCTCCTTATATTATAGTTCAATCCAGGTTCCCATTAAACCTAATCAATCTAGGAATAGGTTTTCACTCATTAATTTCATACTCAATTGGAAATTTAGGGTCTTAAAATATTAATCCACATACATAGTTCATATATTTAAAAACGTATTTTACGTCTAACACCTCAATCATGTAAAATAACTCCTAAGGGAGTTATTCTCTTAATATCATAAATTTAATAATATTATTAAATCAAAATTTGTATTATTAATTAATAATATTAATTTAATTAAAATAATCATATTTAATATAGAGAAATTGTTTTAAATGACATAAATGTTTAAAATATTTACAAATAATAGCAAAATATCACAGTCTATTTGCAGTAGACCACGGTCTATCACAGATAGATAGCAAAATTTTGCTCTATTTGTAAATATTTTGGTTCATTTTCTTATATTTGAAAACAACCCTTTAATATATATATAATATAATTAAATAAAATTGATTAATTAACAAATTAAATATCACATATTTAATTTTATTTGAATCAAATTCAAATAATGTTCTCTCACATGACATATAGTATTAATATGAATATCTTTCATATTGATTTTAAGGGTTGTTTTCAAAAATAACAAAATGAGTCAAACTAACGACAAATATAGAAAAATTTCAGCAATAGATCACGATAAACTTCTAGCGCTCATTGATATAAAATAGCAATCTAAGTCTATCTCGATCTGTCGCTAAAATTTTTCTATATTTGTAAATAATTTGATATTTTTTTATGTATAATAATTTCCCTAATTTTAACCTATAGTTTTATAAGAATTTTATTCATATAATTAATATTTAAATCTTATTCAAATATTTTTATCTCTCATAATATAAGGTATAATTTCAAATCTTATTCAAAACTAACTTTATAATGTGTTTATATACATTACATTAATTGTATCATATACAATTAATTCCCTTATTTAATTTGAACAATTCAAATTAATCAAAAACTAATTGGTTCTTATTTAACCCTCAATGAGCTAGCAAGGGAATCTTATGGACCTATAGATTAGAAGCTACAATGATATTAGATTAATTAATTAAAATATTTAATTAAATTAATCAATATTCATTGTTTGCATGTCATTCCACTAAAGATTCACAACTATACTCTTAGCACTATAGATGTATTTATGTGTCCATGGATATGACAAATCAATAATAAGTAGACCCTTCACAAATTGCTCGTAACTGCAATTGGGTCAAATTACCATTTTACCCCTGTAGTTACATCTAACTCCTTAAGTACCACTAATCACTCTAATGAACAAACAGTTTATAGTTTAACTATAAACCAACCCCTCTCGAGCCATTGAGAGGGTGATGCCTCATTGTTCAAGACTTGGAATCAGCCCTCAAGGAAGCAATTTATCTACTTATCCTAAAGACGGGAATGAGTGAATTTCATCTTACAAAGATATGTTCCCAGCTCCTGACAAATCCCAAATGATAGACTTATTGAGTCGGCGATCTAACCACTCTCACTCATATAGATCAAAGGATTGTCCTTATAGACAGGAGTTCATAACTCACTCAAGATGAAGGTCGCGTCACCTATGGACATCCTATGAAATGTTAATTGCTTCAATTAACAACGTTATAAAGAGAAATTAAACATTGGCGGTCCGGTTTTATACAAACTCTTTGCATAAGATATCCCCACTCACATCTCTCCACATGAACAATTAGAATCACATCGTTTATAACACTTTACAACTCTTGTAACAATTACAAAGTGAGTCGTATCTATAGTCTCACCAAGATAAGACACTCAACTTTATCCCTATACTACACACCTTTTGGTTATTACTTAAACATAATCCAATCTTGTATGTCAACCACATACATATTTAAGTTTATCCATAGATATTAGTTTATTGGATTGATTAAATGCTAACAAAATGTTGAATAAAATAACTCATTATTTTATTGAATAAATAATTTGTATTTACTGTTGGCTTTTTGGCCCTTAATCTACAATTAATTAATCTTAATTAATTGATTAATTAGTGTTTTGATGATAACAAACCTGATTTTATTTATTAATCATTTGAGTGTTTTGAAGTGTCTATTGTGTGGAGTTTGGAACAAAGGTTCCAATGCAATTTGAATCACTCAAATCGGAGTTCAAACGAAGAAGATATGGCCAAAACAAGCTTAATGGGAAAATCCCGAGCTGATGATGTGGCAGATTTTTTTTAATCAAAGTGGACTAATTGAAAGGTGCCACTTGGAGCAATGGAGAAGTGAAAATTTGTGGGTTTTTTATTTTTGGATTGATGTTAAAAAGAAAATGATTTTAAAAAGAAAATGAATTTAAAAAGAAGATGAATTTAATATTATTATATATGTTTGTGTCTAACGGCTAGTTGCTTTTTAAAAGGATTAATTTAATATTATTATATGTTTGTGTCTAACGGCTAGTTAAGTTTAAATCTCCACCATTCAATTTTCTTTTACAAAAATCTAATTGTTCAAATTAATTTGGTTTTCACTCACTTTCATTTCTTTTTAAACACTTCATCTTCTCCAAAATTAAACACAACTCTTATTATTTTCAATCCTCCATAATTTACCAAGCCATCATTGTTGCTCTCTCCCCAAGCTTTCAATTTTCTTCTTTTCATCTTATTCTTGAGAGAGATATATTGTATTGTGAGGATTTATTTGTGAAGTGCTTAAACTTGTAAATCCACTCTATTTAGAGAGTTTGTCAAGTGTGCTTTTTGTTTTTTTGTTTTTTTTTTCAAATTTTTGTTGAGTTGGCTCTTGATCCGGAGAAAAAGATTTTTTGTAACGGTTTGATCCTTAACCATGGAAAGGATCGGGTTTGTTCTTGCGCCCGGAAAAAGAACGTTGTAGCGGTTCGACTCTAAGCCGTGGAAAGAGTCAAAAACTTCTAGTGAAGTACCCAAGAGGAGCTTGGGAAGTGGACGTAGGCCGATTTTGCCAAACCACTATAAAAATCACGGTGTCTTTTTCTCCAACTCTTTCTCAATTAATTTTGCATTCAATTTTTAGTAGCATGTTATAGATTACTATCCTTCTTTGTTGAGATTGATTGAATCTTGTGTTTCATATATTTTTATCAATCTTGATATTTAGCATCAATTAAGGTTTTTATTAATTTAATTCAAAAATTAATTCAATTAGTTTAATTTGAGCATATTTAGGAATAAGTTTAAATAAACCCTATTCACCCCCCTCTAGGGTTGCCATACCGATCCAACATTTACAACTTTAATAAACTACGAGAACCCAAAAGATTTAGAGCATCAGTCCCAACATGAATTTACTTAAACAAGTAGACTAAATTACACAAAATATCCCTAAAATTTGTACTTTGTGTCAAAAATACTCTTAATCTTTCAAAAGTTTAAAAAATGCATTAAACTTTCAAATAAATGTTCAAAAATACTTTTACTGTTAGTTTTGGATTTTTTTTTTTTATAATAAAGAAACATTTCATTGATAAATGAAATAAGGGAGAAAACCCCAAAGCACCTATAGGTGATTATACAAGAGAGATAACCAATTCGTAACTAAAAAAGATAAACTATAATGATTAAAAAGGTGTTTAATTTTGCACCAAAAGAAAACAGTAAAAAAAACTGATTCCAAAAACCTATCAAAAGATGAAAAATAGTCACAAAGAAGCCAACCATTTCTCTCGCCCCAAAGAAGCCGAAAGAAGGCTCGCAACAAAACCAATTAAATCATTATTTAGTACCATCAAAATGATGACCCACCAACAAAGTAGCAAGTAGATTAAAAATAGAATTAGGACATGACACAAAGTATCCAAAAGTCTCAATAATAATCCAAAGCTTAGATGCAAAAGGGCAGTACATGAAGAGGTGGGTTGGAGATGTAGAATGATGACAACACATGAGATACTAGAAATTGTAAATAAACATATAAAGATATTGGTCGTTGAAGATAGTTGGCAATGTTAATGGTACCCAAACTAAGCTTCTAAAGAAAAATCTCGATCTTCTTCAGACAAGAGTCCTTTCAAATAACAGAGTAAAGATCATTTAAGAGCGGATTAACCGCACCCACCAAATCAGTCATAAGAGATTTAATAGTAAACATCAAAGAGGAATCAAGGGACTATAACTAGGAATCAAGAGCATAACAAAATAGACAAGGTTATGAGATAAGGATGCCCATTCCATAATCTTCAAATCACTAAGGTTGCAATGAAGATACAAAACCTAAGCATTCATTTATAGATTGCAAAAATTGGCAATTGTAACCTCAAGATGAAGAGTAAGACAGAAAAGCCTTAGAAAAAAATATAGAAATGACACCACAACTAAGCCAAGAATCATTCCAAAAGAAATAGAAGAACCATTTCCCAAACCACGACGAATATGAACAACAACCAAATCAAAAATATGATAAATAAACTGCCTAGGAGCTTTCAGAAGAAGGCTAAGCAATATCAGAAGTATAGTACTTATCAACAATTAGATTCCTCCATCATGCATCTCGCTCAGTAATAAACCTCCAAATCCATTTAGCCATAAAGAGTTATGTTACAACAACATAAATTACCAATACCACCTCTTAAACAGGGTCGCTAAGTGATCTCCCAATTCACATTATGCATTCCACAATCCCCTCTAGAGCCTTCCATAAGAAACCACAAACCAACTTATCCAAATTCAAGATAACAACAACGAAAGCCCTAAACAGAGATAAATAATATGTGGGCAAACTCAAAAAAGTTGCCTAAATAAAAGGAAACCGTTACGGCAACTCAGCGCCCCAAACACCTCTTTGGTGTTTTGTTTAAAAAAAATCCCATAAACATTCAAAAGTTTTAAAAATGCTCTTAAAATTAGAAAAGAAAAGTTAAAAAATACTCTCACTATTAGTGTATGAACACAAACAGTTAATGCTCGTTTTCAAAAAATATACTTGAACTTTCAAAAGTTGCAGTAATACTCTTAGCCTTACAAAAAAAAAAAAAAGAATTAAAAAGTGTTCTTATCGTTAGTATAGTGATCGATTTGTTTGAAGCTCTCTTAAGTTGGAAAAGAACAATTTTAGAACAAATTATATAAATATCTTTTTTTTTTTTTTTTTCATTTGGATACTTTCGTTACTATAATCTATTTACCTTAATTGAAGGTGACAATATTTTTTTCTTAATGGTATAAACAAAGGTAAGACAGTTAACAATAACGAGAGTAAGAGAGGAGAAAAAATAAAGAATATAAATAATTTTTATGGTATAAACTAAAGCATGAGAGAGAAAGGAAAGGATATGAAAAGGGAAGGTGATGGGGTGAATTTTGAAAATTTAGATGTATTTTGCTCAATTGACATTTGAGTGTGTCAGTGACCAAGAGGATAAAAATTTATTTCTTAAGGGTATGTTTGTTTCACAAATATTACCATGGGATTTCAGACACACATTTAATATCCTTGTTTGTTTTATAGAATTTCACTTTTCAAAACTCAAGATATTAATATCCATAAAACCTTAAAACGACGTAGGTTTTTTAATACTCTCCATACTTGTGGGGGTTTTATACCTGAGAGATGAATAGGGTATGATAAATTAATAAATTAATACCAATTAATCACAACTATTAATTTTAATTCACTATTGAATATAAATATATTATTCGTGTCTATCTTTGATATTTTATATTATCTTACCTATTCAATATAAATTATTTATTAATTATTAATATTCTAGTTAATTTATATTTTTTTCATTATTTTTATTAATTAAATAATTTAAATAATATCTAATTAAAAAAATGTTCATTTACTAATATTTTAAGTGATTAAAGGTAATCAATATAATAATATATTAAATAATTAAATTTAATTATAATTATGTTCTATTGCATTTGATTAAATAATTATTTAATTTTAGTTTTTATATATAAAATTGATAAATCAAACAAGTTCATACAATTTCTAGACATTTATTATTGTGCAAATTCAAATATATACGTTTAATTATGTAGACATTTAAATTTCAGCCTTTGAAACGATATTTTTGCAACCCAAACGCCTAGTAGTGGAGTTAAGATTGAATTTTGGGAGGGTTTTAGGCCAAGAAGTTGTTGAAAAAGATGGGTTTTGACTTGGTCAAGATTAGGGTTTTGATTTTTGTTAAAAAAAGTAAAAAAGGTCTTATTTTCCTTTTAAGCACCAGCCGTTAACCGCGTATTCTCTCTCTCCCTTCCCCCGCTCGCTCACTCACGCCCACGCAAGGGAAAAAAAACCCCTCTCTTGTACGCTTCTATCTTGAGAAGCCGCTCGCCTCCGTCCAACTGCCGCCACCGTCAACTGGAGTCCGCCGCCGCCTCGTCACCGCTGACGTTCACTCCCAGTAAGTGAGATTTGTGTTGAGGTTTCTCTATCTCTCGCTAGTAATGGTTTCTCTCTCTCGCTATCTTATTCGGTTCTCTCCCCTTCGTTCCGTTCACAGCAGGTTCGCCGCCAAATTCGGTGTTGTGCTGTGAGTAAGTCTTTAGGTGGAGTTTTTGGATTTTCCTTTGATTAATCTTGTTTACCTATTAAATATTCGACCTAAAGTATGTGTAAACCTATGAAAACCCGCTTTTTGTTATCAGAAATTAAAAGGCCCACTCATAGAAATGTCAAAATTAGAGCGATCGACTTAAGAATATCTCTAGTATGTAGGGATATTCATGTTCACTTTGCGTCGTTTGTACACTAAAATTGAAGATTCACAAAATCTTCCTAAAGTTGTACAGACCAAGAACACAAAGTGAACACCAATATCCCTACATACTAATAGTGATTTTACGGCAGCTAATTCCTGCTAACAAAAAGTGGGGGTCCACTTTTAAGTTTCGGGTTTAGATTTGAGGTTTTGAGTAGTTTAAGCCCGCTTTCCAGTAATGGTTGGAGCGTTTGGGATGTTCCGATGAGTGTTGAGGCTTTCGAACCCCTTTTAATGTTGTTCTTTATACCGTGTGTATGAGGGGGAAAAAAAGAGATAAGTAATTTGAAATGTTTTGGTAAGTGTTCAGGCTTCGGAACCCTTTTAATGCTGTTCTTTATACTGTGCACATTACTGGGGACACACAATGGTTCTTTATACAATTATCTCACATTACTGGGCCCATCTAACTTCCTTTTACACTGCAGGGGTTGCAAGGGACTTTGAGTTTATCATTAAGGGAGGTAGTTGTTGATTGTTCGAGGTTATAGTGTGCTACTCATGGCGACCAGTAAGTCTCACCAAGTCTTTCCTTCCATTTCCGTGTATCATCATTTTACATATGTTCTGGTTTCTTCCTCGGCTACTTTTATTATATGCCTTTTTAAGGATATTCTTTTGGTTTGTGTCAACGTCAATATTTCTCACATGCTATGGTTCTTTAGGGCTTATGTTTGAGAATTCTTGTGAAATTGGGGTTTTCTCCAAGCTCACTAATGCTTACTGCTTGGTTGCAATTGGTGGCTCTGAGAATTTCTACAGGTTCTTTCTTTTTCCTTTCCTGTTTCCTGGCTGTGTTTCTGTATCTTTTGAACTGGAAGTAATTTCTCATAAATATTTTCATGTTTAGTACCTTCGAAACTGAATTAGGTGGTGTCATTCCGGTTGTTAAAGCATCTATTGATGGCACTCGCATTATTGGCCGTCTTTGTGCTGGTTTGTAAAACTCACTCACATTTTCTGCATCTTTTAACAGAAGGGTACCCATTAATTATGTGAGGCCCAAACTACTCATCTTCACGTTTACATAACACTGTTTTCATTTCGTACTGCAGGAAACAAAAATGGACTTCTTGTACCACACACCACTACTGACCAAGGCAAGCTTCTTTTCTATCTTGTCATATTACACCTTTAAGTTAATAGTTGGGGTGTAGACCTGCAGTACCACATCTCTTTGAATATATTTGTATCTTTCTTTTATCATGTAAGAGAGTTTTGAATTGGGGGCTAATGAAATTAAAATCAATATGCTCTTCTGTTAAAAATTTTACTTAATGGTCAACTGCTTCTTCTTCTTCTTTTTTTTTTTTTTTTTGCACTAATGATGTCTGATTCTGGCCTAAGATGATGAAATTGTAAATGGTTACCGCCTTGATAAACAAGAGTCTTGGATTATTGTTATGTCTGATTGCATTGTGATTTTGAATTATTAAATTGAATGTCTATTTGGAGGTTCCATTTTGTGGTGTCGGTGAAGCCCTCGTTTCTTAGGTAATCCTAGCTGTTACTACCAAATTGATAAGCGATGTCATCTTTCAACATTTGTAGGTTAACACGTTGGTTGTTGTGTTTTCCACTGCTACCTCTTATTTCCTTTGTAATATTTTTCTTTGAAGTATCTAAACTCATGACCTTAGTGATTTTTTTTTTTTTTTTTTTTTTTTTTTGCTTTTGTTTTTTTCTATCTCATAAATGAAATGTTACTATTTCTTATAAAAAATAAAAGAAGTATCAATATCTTTGTGTGAACATAGGATGAGAAATGTATATGTTTTTTTAATGAAAAAGAATGAGAAATAAATTGCCCACATGTTTATGAATATAGCAACTGCATCATTATGCAATAATGAATTCATGTCTTGCACATGATGCCTGAAACGTAACCATTGTTGTTATTGAATGTTTTGTGTTTATACAACTTACATTAGTGAGGACGCATCATGTAATTAAAATTTGTTCGGACTTGCACGAAACTCTCCTCGATGTTCTTTAATTTTTGTTACTAGGTGATATGTGTATGGCCAAATTACTTAACTGGCATTATGTTCCTATTCTTTGCATTTTGAAGAACTTCAGCATTTGAGGAACAGTCTACCTGACCAAGTTGTTGTTCAACGTATACAAGAGAGACTGTCTGCTCTGGGGAATACAATTGCTTGTAACGATCATGTTGCTCTCACACATACTGATCTTGATCGGGTATTTTTTTTATACTTATCCTTCCCACTTTACATTATTCTTCTAGTGTCACTTTCTGCATTACCATCAGATTGTTCAGCTTGCAATCTCTTAAACAGTGTTCTCCCATTTCAATCTGGTCATATCATGTCTCTAATATTATAGTTCCTAGAAAATGTTTACGAAAGAGCGTGTACCTACCTTGGATGCAATAGCTTCTTTTGAGCAGTGGGTAATTTCTAACTGAGTGTCAATGTTAAGCACATATCCAAATAAAGACAGGACATTATACAGAATATGGACTCTTTGATTGGTTCTCTTCTTAAAAACAGTATTTTTTTTGCAAATTATACATCTGGAACTTTAAATTTGTTTAGTTATGTCATCCATTCCTCTTTTTCAAATAAATAATCGAGTTCTCTCATTGATCAGGAAACTGAAGAGCTCATTGCTGATGTTCTTGGAGTAGAGGTCTTTAGGCAGACAGTAGCAGGCAACGTTCTCGTGGGAAGCTACTGTAATTTCACGAATAGGGGCGGCTTGGTAATATTCACCTTCCATGCTCCTTAACCATGTGTAGTCACCCTATTGAACTTCATTCCTTCAACCTCATGTAAAAAAATTCCCTGAAAGTTGGAATTATGCAAATATTCTGCAGGTTCATCCACATACATCTGTTGAAGATTTGGATGAGCTATCAACCCTTCTTCAAGTCCCTTTAGTTGCTGGAACCGTGAATCGTGGAAGTGAAGTGATTGCTGCTGGATTGACAGCAAATGACTGGACTGCATTTTGTGGTTCTGACACCACTGCCACCGAGTTATCGGTCATTGAGAGCGTTTTCAAATTGAGGGAGGCTCAACCAAGTTCCATTGTTGAAGAAATGAGGAAGTCGCTAATAGACAGTTATGTGTGAGGCGTCTCTTCTGATACACCTGGGATCTTGCAAGCAAGGAATTGCTATTACTCTGCTGCCTTTTTCCTTCTGTTATATTTAACTAACTTTGTGAGTATGAAATTCAACTTTGCACTTACAGCGTTTTGATTGAAATTGGGATCCAAATTTGCTATTACAGATGTGTTCTATTTGTGTAACCAAAATTTTGTTTCGATGGCCCTTCTGTTTCAGTGTGTCTACCACTAACTACTATGCTAAGCCTACCAAATTCTAGGACTTCTAAAAGAAAGAACAAATTTGTTCTACTGATTGACATAAAGTAACAAAAAGGTGAAAGATAGGAGAAAGCAAAGTGAAGTACACTCCATAATAAAAGGTTGAATTACATTGTCAGATCTCTTTATTGATTTGTGTCATAAGACCTGTCAGTTCTGTAAGTAAAACATAGAAATATAATTCATATTTATAACTAGAATTTAGTAGGCAGCAAGAATTCTGTTGAGTTTTGCCCAATCAACAGGAGAATATTACTCATTTTAAAAGGACTTTTAACAAAAATAAAAATAAAAAATTTAAATGTAGTAACACAGTTTCAATTTTACCTATTCATGGTTTTTTGTAGTACAATTCATAAATGTTCTTACATTGAAAAGTAGATGAACAATCCCTTTTGAGTATTAATTTAAAACTTAAGCAATGTAATAACACCCGTACACTGGCTTAAGAGAAACCTAATTAATAATTGAATTTTAATTAGTTTGATTATTAGAAAATCGATGGTACCTAAATAGCTGTGTAATTAGAGAACTACTTATCCAGCAATATACAACTAGTAGAACAATATTTTAACATAGTTATAGTTCTAATTCTCTATTTATCTTATTTAATTCTTTTCCTTTTGCTACCAACCCCACCCACATACATGAGAGAGACCTCAGAATTTCCTAAATAGAGAATTAGAGACTAAAGAGCACATTCCAAATTCCATTACACAACACAAGGAGCTAAGAACATCAGATTATGCAAGCAATTCCACTCCATACGAGAATGTTAGAAAACCCGTTTCAAAACTATTTTGCTTCTAAAAAAGGCATAGAAACACATTTGGAAAACATGCCTATACCTATACTCATTAACAAATAATTGAATGTTTGATTTTACACCCTTCAACACTATTTTCAAATATTCGAATTGATTCTGGACCTAATAAAAGTAATTTTAACTATTTCAAAATGACTCTTAAAGCGTTTTCAAATATTGGGGTAAAAACTATAAAAGTTAGGTCTCAGGAATCATCAACCCATGTATTGAACATTTAAATCACTGTTCTCAAACATCAACCCGAAATCAAAACGGTGGTAACAAAATTGTATTCATCTGGTAACCATATTTTGAAAGTCCCAACCTAAGCAAACACAAAAGAGCCTTCAAAGTTGTGAAGAATCGAACCCACCCAAATAGCTAATGCTAGCTCGATAACACCACTGGAGAGCTAAGAAAACTGATGCCAAAATACAAGGAAGAACGAACTCTTGAAATTAAAGTGCAGCTGAACCAAAAATTAATTTACTCCGGAAGAATTTGCTCATTATCTGCATCAGCTTCCGTCTCAATTTGTGGCTTTGATGGACCTGCACCTGGTGCCTGTTTCTTCTTAATACCACTAACAATGTCGTCGATTCTCAACAGCATGCAGGAAGCTTCTATCGCTGTCTTAAAAGTTTGTGCCTTTACATTATACACATCCCAAATCTGAAAAAGGCAACATATGATAAAATGGCAAAAATTAGGCCATTCTTAGAGAATAACGATTTAATTCAATAATCAGAAGTGCACAGATATTTGAAAAATAGAAATCTTTTGGCATAGTTATCGTCTGAATCTGTTATTAAATTCAAGCAAGATACTGGTTACACTACTCAAACTCGACAACATAAGAGAACAATTGTCACACCATTCAACATCATTAGTTGCTGTGTTCAAGTCATAGAGAGCTAGATTCTAATCCAAAGTAGTTGAAATAACGACAGTCCCCATATTTACGATTTTCAAGCCTTGTGAATTGTATTTCCATTCAGACAAAGGACGATAAAGAGGTCTAATTATAACATTATAACAGCTACCTAGGCAGAGGGAAAATTATAGGCCAGTGAAAAGAAATCATACCTTACGCTCTTTCATGTCAGTGATTTCACCAGTGTTTCCATCTATGCCTGTCCATGCGTTTTCACCATTGGCATGCTATAAAAGTGGCAGGAAATCAGGAAAATCAACATATTATTATTCTAAAAAATTGAAGCCTCCAGGCTTCAGCATATAGTGTCTTACACATAAAATATAATACCTTTCCTTGCAATGCTGTCATGGTTCTTATAACATTCACCCCACAATTCTGAGCCAAAGTTCGGGGTATGGCTTCAAAAGCTAAGGCGGCAGCTTCATAAGGCCACTGTTTTAATCACAAAATTGAAATTTAGTCACCAAAACTAAGGCCGCAGCACACATCACAGTTAACCAAGCAAATCATGTGGAGGGCATGCTATAAATCATGCGAACAACAATGACTCCCTAAATTTGGCAAGGTTATGGGCCGGGGCCCACTTGCTACAAGGGTAGGTCCAAATTAATCCACGGCCAACAATCATGACAGTTTTCTGTTAGAAAGGTAATAACCATATTATACATACTAAAACTTCGATTATGAGTATTCCACATTTGAATAAAATAAAGGACAAGATACCCCAAGATGGAATAGAAATTACCTTTTCTATGCCTTCAACAGAAGAACTCTTCTGCTTCAGTGTAGCAGATACAGTCAACTCAGTAGCACCACCCCCAGGAACAAGTTTTGGATTTTTTATTATGTTCCTTGCTACAGACATGGCATCCTGAATCAAGAAAACAATAGACATGCTCAGTAAAGCGGGAGAGAAAAAAAAAAAATCAAAAAGATCCTCCCCAACATTGTACCATTAAATCACCTGCAAATTTCTTTCTACTTCATTCAAAAGATCTTTACTAGCACCTCTCAGAAGCACAGTACAAGCTTTTGGCTCCTTGCAATCCACTATAAACGCAAAGAATTCATCCCCTATCTTCTTAACTTCAAATAATCCAGCACCAGTGCCAACATCTGATTCCTGCAACTCATCAGGTCTATTCACAATAACGGCACCACATGCCTTTGCTATTCTATTATTGTCAGTCTTCCTCAACCTTCTAATTGCACTAATACCAGCTTTACTTAGATAATGGCAAGCCAAATCACTGAGGCCCTTCTCTGTGATAACCAGGTCAGGTTTGAATTTGATTATCTGTGCACAGATATTCTCAATGTATTCTTCTTCCATTTTCAGAAGGATTCCCCAATCTTCTTCTTTGACCAACTCAGCATTTGTCTGGTTTTCACCTTTCTTGTATTCTAGGGGGCAGTCGAGAAGAATAATACGTGGATTGACAATCTTCCTTCGCATTTTTCCAGGGGCAACAACATCTTTGTTAAACATTACTCCTTTAAGAACCCTTGAATCTTCTAGCTGACCACCTGGAACCTTCTCAACCTTTATGTACTTCTTGATGTCTACCTCACGTAAGCCTTGGCCAAGATCAACACCCACAATTGTAGTGGCATCAATTGCTAGATCCTGGAGGTTGAACAATGACATAGCTGAATATACAAAACCTCAATATTTCCCTAGACATTCTTTAATCTTCAATACAATTAAAAAAGAAAACCTTGAATGAACTAGAAAACTTACACAATCTAATTATTTTTTACACAATCTAACTAGATCCTGTGAGGCTAAAAATAAGATTTTGACAGCACGTAGTCTATACACTATCTACGAATAGCAGCCTATGTGTTCTTCAATCTTCAATAGTCATTATAAAAACCTCTAAAATAACTAAATTTAAAATTCACTAGAAAACTTGCACTATCTACAAATAAGAGACTTCCTGTAGGTTATACACAACTAATATCTTTTGCAAATGAAAATAAATCCTAGCAACAGGTACCAGAGAAATCCCCCCCAAAAACTTTTAACATCGAATCTAAAGATCTAGCATCCTTATAACCCTAACACTGAAACTCAGGATCCGGCATCCTATAGAACGAGTGGATCAGGAAACAACCAATTAATCGATATTTTAACTTGTCTAGGCAACTAATCCACAAAGCCTATAATAGAGATGGAGCATCTTCTAACTTCTAATCATGATTCACATGTAAGATGGAAAATATATAAACAAATGAAATTGTACACCAATGTCAGCAATGCAATGAACTAAAATACTTACAGCAATCAAATCTCCAAATTGACTAGTGAACTTGGTGCCTATGCAGCTTTTGACCAGCCCTAACATAGCAGTGCCTGCCACATGATAGTCATTGACAAGGTAAAGATCTTTCCAATTAATGTTACATTAGTTTTTTTTTTTTATCGAAAAAATCAGTAACTTTTTATTGAAGCAACAATCTTTTATCTGGTTTTTATGTGGAGTAACTGCAGCATCTGGTGTCTAAGTTGGCATACATGATTATGTTGTAGGCCATTCACTCAATAGCTCAAAAGGTAAGGATATTGAAGTAACTTACGATCCTTCACATCGATGTCCATTGCTATCTTATCAAGCACAGCAAGTGCATCCTCGAGAGCTTTACTATAGGCTATAACAAAAGAAACTTAAGTTTGTAAGGATCACATTATGATCAATAACCAAGATAAAACCACTGGCTGGAAAGAAAAAAGAATTACCCCGGCAAATGACTGTTGGGTGATAATTTTTCTCAATGAAGGCCTCAGCAACATGGAGCATCTCACCAGCTTCAACGTTGAGAATTAAAAATTTAGAATTAAAGAGAGAGTCAACTCAATGAGTCAACTTATCATCACTAATATACAGTTCAAATCATTAAGAAAATGAGCTTCACGTGGACGTTCCAAGATAATCCCCCATATGAGAAAAAAAGTTAAAAACACTTCACTCAGAATAGATCAATGGTTAATTGTTCATGCTCTGCTACAAAAACAAAGCATTGCACACTGGTCCAACACATACCAAGAACAATAACTGATGTAGTTCCATCTCCTACTTCCTCATCTTGTGTGCGGCTAAGTTCAATCATCGACTGTTAGCAGCAAAAAGTCATGTCATGCCAGATCGGTAAAGCATCAACAAAGTAAAAAAGGAGGGAACTAACAGGTAGAAGTGCTAATTTGGTAGCATAAAGAGAAGAATACAAAAGGAAAAATAGTGAGAAACAGAGAAAAAGAACATTGAAAGAAAACATGCTTTTGCTGCTGGATGTGCAATATCCAATTCCCGGAGAATGGCATTTCCATCATTGGTGACAACGATCCCTGTTGAATCCAGAGATAGTATTCAGGAACAGACTCAAAGCACAGCAAACAAAATTAACAAAACCATGTCCTTCAAATTTTCATAAAATGGGGAATCACTGGATGCTACTTGAAACAATTAAACAGTGACAGAATATTGTCGACTTGCACGCAATACAAAAGTAGCTTCATATAATCATCGAACTAATAAGTTTTTTTTTTTTTCTCGAATGAAAAGGAAAAAATAGAAACACCTCCTTGAGCATCAAGTAACATCTTCAACATAGATCTTGGGCCCAACGTGGTACGGATAATATCAGCAACAGCCTGCAGGATAAGTGGAAATGGTATGAAATGGCATGAACTTCAAATAAAAGTAAAGCGTAAGAAAAAAATAACACAAACCTTGGAAGCCTGGATGTTAGCATGGTGAACCTTGCTCCCAGACTCGCGTTTTAGAGAATCTTCTGCTCAATTCACCAACATACAAAAGAGTTAGACAGAAAAACAGAAAACAAAAGGGGATAAAAATGGATCGAACAGCCGAAATGTTGGGAGAGAGCTGGTGATATCAATACAATCCCCATTTGATTTGAGATCTAAGAAACAGAAGAAGATATGATGCAAGAAAGAATGAAAGGGAAAGGGAATAACTGAGAACGAGAACTGGAGCGTGCATGGTGAGTGGCTTGGATGGATGGAGATACGGACGTCGAAAACCCTTCGCCAAAACCCTAGAAAACAGGTTGAGAAAGAAGAAAGTTCGATGGTTCGGACTGAGTGATAAAAACTCTACTAACCCTCTTCAAGTTTTCTTTTCCCTCTCTAATCTTTTTGTTTCTCTAGATTTTTTTTTTTTTTTTTTTTTTTTTTTTTGGCTAGTTTTGATTTGGCCTCAAAATTTCGGAATGATCCGTTTTTTTACCATTATTAATTGATTTAAAATAATTAAAAAAAAAAAGAAATTTAAAATTATATTTTGATACTTGCAAAAAATAGTGAAATTTACCACTATTTGGAATTGCGTCTATCACAGTTTATCGTAGATAGATAGTAAAATTTTGTTATATTTATAAATATTTTAGTTCATTTAAAACTATGAATACAACAAACTTCACACCATGAAGGAAATATGGAAACTTTTTTCCTATCGTGGTGGATGGTAATGGGAGGTGAAGGATGGCTATGAGTTCTAATGGAGAAAGGAAAATGTAAAAATCTTGGAATGTGAAATAGAGTTTACAATAATTAAAAAGAATTGAAGAAAAAATTCACAAAGTCTTACGGGTGTTCAAATGACCAAACAATCCGGGGGTTGGGTTAGTTTAAAATTTGGGTTGGGTTTGGTTAATTTTTTTTGTATTTTTCGGGTTGGATTGAGTCTCGGGTTGCAATTTTGAAAAATTCGGGTTGGTCGGGTTGACTACCCAAACAGAGTACCCAACCCAAAGAATTGCCCCAACCCAACCCGTTACACTCCTACAAAGCCTACTAGCTAGCTAGAGCTACAATGCAGTAAGCAAGAAAAAAGGAGAAAGCTCTCGGCGAAATAGGTGTAGCACGGTAGCCATGTAGGGTATTTCTTTCTTTCTTTCTTTCTTTTTTTTTTTTTAATTATTAAAAGAAAAAACTGAGTTTTTGGTAAGCTTAATAATACATTTAATTATACTCATAACTGGTAACTAGTAATGATTCAGGTGCGATGACGTGTTTGTGAATTTTATAGTTTATTATTTTAGTTTTTATGTTTAAAGGTTTAGTGTGAATCTTGAAAATTCATTTATATTTATTGATTGTAAATCATGCTCATGAAGTATGTTAAAATAGCTTCAACTACTCTATATTTTATACATATATATGATACAATGAAATCTTTTTTTAAGAAAGAATTGTAGAATGAGTAATAGACACAAAGATTCAAAATGTAACACCACCTCCGATGCCCAACTCTAGCAACCACCAAGCAAAGCCAACTCCGGCAACATTCAACCACCACTATTGACGATCAACTTCGGCGTCCTCCAACGGCAACTACTCCATCAACTCCCACGACTATTATTTTTGACACGCCCCAACCCGAACTACTCTTCCGTAGCCCGAGACGGAGTGTGAGGACAGCAGTCATGGACTTCCCTGTTGATTCCCACTGTCGACTTACCTTATTTCCCTCATTTAAACACTCTTCTTAGGATGGTGATATCGTTATTTCTTGACAAACCTCGACTTCGACAGGCAACGGGAACTGTCATGCTACCTGAAAAATGGAAAACATATAAAAAGGATGAGCTAACAGCTCAGTGAGTAACAGTTTTTAAAATAACTTATCTCAATTGTAAAACTGATCATAATATAAAATATCGATTATGATCATATTAAATCATACTCAAATACTGTTGTAAGTCTTACATGCTAATCTCTGGGAGAATACTAAAAAAAAAAATTTATTCATTTCTAATCATTTCCTTAGTTGAGGCGGAGCAAAGCTTCTACGCTTCTCAACGTCGAATTCATTTCATATATTTTCCTTAGTTGAGGCGGAGCAAAGCTTCTACGCTTCTCAACGTCGAATTCATTTCATATGTTTTCCTTAGTTGAGGCACTAACGCTACTCAACGTCGATTATCCTTAGCTATGTGGAGTAATCTCAACACATCAGCGTCGTATATATTCCTCTATGTGCACATAGGTATTATAACCCGGGCTGCCCATATGTCTTCCTTTTCTCCTTGAGCATTGGGGTCCCATTTCTATTTTCCGGCTACCCATTTGCCGTCCTCTATTCCTTGAGCTTTGGGTGTCATTTCTAAGAATACAATACACTATATTCTAGAAACATCATCTAAGATCTAGCAGTATGCTTATCAATGAAAATCTTGTATCATAAACAGCATGCTTCTTACTAAACTCATTTCTAATAACCAGCATACTCATGTGCTTTTTATATAAACGCATACTCTCATTTCTAATAACCAGCATACTCATGTGTTTTTTATATATAAATGCATGCTCTCATTTCTAATAACCAGCATACTCATGTGTTTTTATATATAAACGCATGCTCTATATACATTGACAACTCATGAATGCATATTCAATAATATAAGTCAAAGAACTCATTTATACTCTGAAAAACGTTGGTGTTACTCACCGTATACTTGCTCAAGAATAATTCCTCTTTCTTCCTTCTATTTCTCTTTCCCGAGCTCTTGGGACACAGCGTTCTAAGTTTGAAACGCAAGGCAACTTATTTTTCTTTGTCAGCTCGGTTGGATGCCACCTTGCTCCTTGGACGCAAGGTGCAGCCTAACTCTTCTTGCTTCTCTTTTGGATGCGTCGACCTCTCTTGGACACAGCGTTCACTTTGAACGTTGAGTTCGTCTTGAACGCAAGACTATCCCCTTAGACACAAGACTTCTTCTTTAACACAAGATGGCTGAGATGTCAAGAATATCCTCTCTGAGCCGTAGACTTCTACTACGGACGCAAGGATTTCCTCCTTCTACCTTCTCTCTGCCCTTTCTCTCAAGAATTCAAAACTAAAGGATCATCGGTCGCTCTTTTTCCCTCAAGGTCCTATTTATAACTTTGGAATAGAGGGCTTGTCATCTTACTTCTCCTCTCTTTTTGCCACTTGTTTGCCACATGTCATGCTGCATGTTTAACTAACCATGCATTTATCCAAGTGTCACCTTGCATGAAACACTTAATATGCATTCTAACACCTCCTACTTTTAAGGTGTCAAGTCTATGTGAAGCCACTTAGCCTTAATAAGCTTATCTTATGCGTCCAACATATTCCACTATACAAGCTATTCATCCAACATTATGCCCCTATGCGTCTATTGAATTTCCTTTAAGGTTTTAGCTACATTACTTTCTTTCCCTACTCTCCGCCATATTTCCTTCGAACGCGTTTCTCTACCGCATAGTACTAGGCGTCAAAGTCTCAAATGCACGCGTTTGTTCCTTACCGCATAATACCATGCGTCTGCCTTAACCACATACTATCATGCGTCCATCACCCTTTCCTTATATCCATATCTTAACTACAAAACCTTCCTTTATGCGTTTGCACTCTTTGCGTTTACCTTTATTTCGTTCTGCGTCCATGACCTTCCTCCTATCCTTGAGATTTCCTTGATTATTCCTTTATGCATTCTTGTGCTGCATTCCAAGAGGTCATGCTTCCAACCTCTTCCTTTAGGCTTACTTCTCAACCTTCTAACTTATCCAATTCAAAATCTTCCTTAATGGAAGTTATGCGTTTACCTTAAATTGTCATAGCCTATTTCCACGATTCTACCTTATACGTTTTATCCTTCTTTTAGATTTCCTTTCAACGCATCACTACTCAACTTTAATCCTTACTCTTACGTCCTATTTAAACCAAGCTTACATCTCCTTCCTTGATTTCCTCCTATGCGTTTCACCTTTATCATGTGTTTCCTTTGTCTTAACCATGCGTCCAACATGATCTTCTACTAGGTATACGTCCAACTTAATTTATCTGCCAGTTATACTTTTTAACTCTTCTCATCACTTGATGAGATTTCTTTTATTTCCTTAGATCTTACTTCCAAGCTCAAAGTCATGGTTGCGTTCTCCTAATCTGTTTATTCTACATAGTAGAATTCTTAACTTCAAGAATTACTTTGATTCCATGATCCAGAAATCACTCAACGCAACCTTTCAATCAAATCCTTCTAATTCAAACTTCATCTACGGCTTATATAAACTAACACTTGAGCACAAACCTCTCTTGTCCTACTTTTTTCCTTTATAAGCTCTTCAACACATTGGTTTTAAAAAGTAGGGTGTGAAAATTTTAAATTATGACTATTAAAAATTTGAGATTTGTTGACACATAAGTTTTTTGTTTTGTTGGCACTAGTTACATAAAATTGTTAATAAAACCCTAATTTAAGGCTTAAAAATAACTATTCATTTAAAAATGCATATAAAACATCAATAAATGTTTATATTTAAGTTGAAGCACAAAATTGACAATAAAAGCACATCTATTGACACAAAAGTACCTAAGTTCCGTCAAAATGTTGAATTTCTGTTTTTTTTATTAGTTTATAGTATTTTATACTCGTTATTTATAGTAATTTAACATTAATAAAATTACTTTTATTATGTAAGAAATCAACAATGTGTATGTAAAAACACTTTAGAGAAAAAATTGTCAAACACATGAATGTTTTTATTTTAAAAAGTTTTTATAAAAAAAAAAAAAAAAAAAAAAAAAAAAAAAAAAAACTTTAACTATAAAGTCATGCACAAATTTGTAAAATGATTGTTTTTTTTTTCTTTTTTAAATAACTAAAATGCATGATCCAAAAGTAAAGCCTAAACTTCATTTTTCAAAACTCCCAACAATACATATGTGCTTAAAAACAATAAAAATAAAGTGCAATCTATAGTTTACTTAAAAAAATATGTGTAAAATTATTGAATAAAAAAGTTTTCAAACAAAAACAATCATAAAAATAGATTTTTTATGTAAAGAACAAAAAAATTGCACCAGATACCCCTAACATACCCCAAACACCCAAAACATAGACATATAAACTTCACAAATATCATATCTTGACTCAACGCCCCAAATAGCCCTTAGAGAGAGAAAAAAAAGGGTTGTCGTTGTACTCTTGCAGATTGACAAAGAGAGAAGAATCCGTTGTCGGTGGTTTTGTCCTCAGTTGTGCCACCGGAAGTCCATTGACGCCAGATTTGAACCACGCTATAGGTGGCTGTTTTGGGTATTTTTCCAGCAAGGTTAATCTCGATTACGATGCAGTTTTTTTAGCTACATGGGTCTCCCATTCGAAGGGGTTTTGTCTGGCGTTTGGGTCTCAATTTCAAAGACTATTTTGGGTGATTGGGTCTTGGTTTTAGAGACGTTATAGAGCACATGAATCTTTCAGTATAGTGGGTGTTTGCCGATGGTAAAGTCGGCATTTGGCACAAATTGCTTAGGCGATTGGTCTTGATCAAGAGGTGAAAAATCGTTGTTAAATTACAGATTGTTGATCTTGAATAAATATCTATAATTTGTAAACTTATTTGCTCTTAATAAAATCATTTCAAACTGGTTCGCAATGTGGATGTAGACCAAATTAGTTGAACCACTATATATCGTATGTTCTCTTTTGTTTATTGCTTTCAATTCATTTTGCTGGTTATTGCTTTCTGTTTAGGCATATTTAGAATTCGGTTTGTTTTACCCAATTGTTCAAACTAAAATCCATGAATCTGCTACTAAACACATGTTTGAAAATATAGAATTTTGATTAAATCTCTTATTTTCAAATTTCTATTTTTGCACTCTCTAGGAAACTAAGTCTCAAATCCAAGCACATAAAGATTATAAATAGGACTTTTAACTGCTAGAGAACAAATGCATGTAGGTCACGTTTACCATAGTGAAAACTTAATAAATCAATGGTAATGTAAAAAGTGGACCCCATTTGATTACCTTTTGTCTTGTTTACTTGTGTCCTGCATCCATACGAACACATAAAGACCACTTCAAAATCTATAATAAAAAAAGACAAACTGATTGACGAGCGGAGGATGCCTAATCTAATTGCATATAGAAATTACGTTGTATCCTTACCATTATTGTTACTATTTCAAAGGAAAGTTATGAATTTTGACACTTTTATTGTTACCGTTATCATTATCGTTTGACCCTCAACGGTAAAGGTAACTATAACGGTAACAATAAATGTGACAAAATTTATAATTTTAAGTAAATGTGATCAAAAGCAATCCAGTAACATTTGTGATTCAGGCTCATTACAATTTATCAATCAATGGAATACAATTACGATTGTACCAATTTTCATTACAGTTTGGTAATCGTAGTCTTAGTTAACTATAGTCATTGTTTTTATAAAATACATAACTTCTTTTTTCAAAAAACGAAACTTTTTTTTAAATATCACATTTTTTTAAATTGAAAGAAAAAAAAAGACTTAATTGGATACCAAACATACTCATTTTTTAAAAACTAAAATTTGAAAAACCAAAACCCAATTGGTTATCGAATGACCCCTTAACTATTTAATTTTAAACTTCATTTTTTTTTCTTTCTTTTTATTTTTTTTAAGAAAAAACAAAAGAAGACAACGTGTGAAAAAATTCCTTGTGGAAATAAGGGATGAAATGGGGAGCAGGGACGGAGACAAGGAAACCATCCTCGCCCTGTGCCCATAGACATCTCTAGGTGTCATCTTAGTCAGGATTCCACCGAGAAAGCTAAAAAAATTGGTGATTTTATGTCACATCCCCTCCCAAGTACCCTCATAACCTATGAAGTAGTGTGATAACAGCGGACACCGACCCTTTTCTGACATCCACTGTCAACCATAAACTCTGCCTTTACCTAATAAACAATTATAAACCATAAACTACTTCACACATACACCAGAGTTAACTGGTCATACGCACATCATTTTCATTCAGTTATATAATAGCATAAATACACAACAAGTCCCTTAACCCTCTCTATATGTACAACACATGATCCAGTTCGATTGTTTACAATTTTTAGAATATTAAACATGTCACACCCCATCCCGAACTACCCTCCTGAAGCCCGAGACGGAGTGTGAGGACAGCAGTTACCGACTACCTTGTCACGTAACCCACTGTCAACCTCATCATCCACATGCTCTTGACAAACCTCGACTTCGATCGGCAACGGGAACTGTCATGCTACCTGAAAATGGAAAACATTTTAAAAGGGTGAGCTAACAGCTCAGTGAGTAACGGTTTTCTGAAAATAATATATTCTAACTGTAAAACTGATCAAACTCGCATAAAACATTACACTTCAAGTCATATTAAATTGTACTCCAATACCATTGTGAAAACACACTTGCCCGTTTCAGGATACATACTCAAGAATCTCATTCTTATAATATACTTTTTCCCTAGTTGAGGCGGAGCAACGCTCAACACTCCTCAACGTCAATTTTTCCTTAGCTGTGTGGAGTAATCTCAACACATCAGCGTCATACATACCTCTATGTGCACATAGGTACCAAAACCCGTGCTGCCCTCAATGCCTTCTACGAATCCCTGAGCATTGGGGTCCCATTTCTATATCCAAGTTACCCATATGCCTTCTACAAATCCCTGAGCATTTGGTACCTTTATAATATAACGGCTACCCTTTGGCCTTCTCCAAGTCCCTGGGCCTCGGGTGACTTTTCTAGTTTAATATAACACAATACATATTTTGGAACATTGTATCAACAACCCATGAATTAACCGTTTCCAAATCACACCTCTTCAGCATGCTAAGTTCAATTTCCAGTTTTAATATAAACCGCATACTTTTCATAAAGTTCATTTTCAAATCTTTCTTGACATCGTATAATATCATGTTTTTCAGAAAAGTCATGAGAACCAATAACATAAATCTCCATGCATTTTATAACTCATAGCAAGTATCCAGCATTTTCAAAGTTTACAAGTAAAACGCATACACATGTCTCTAAACGCATGCTCATGTCTCTATAAGTCACATATTCGTATGCTTTACATATATGAAAACGCATGCATTATTTTATTCACATCCCGTAGAATTACATTCATAAAGAACTCATTTATTTTTATTAAACGCAGGTGTTACTCACCTGTACTTGCCAAAGAATACTTCTTCTTCCTTTCCTCTATTTCCTCTTCCCGAGCTTCCTAGACGCAGCGTTCTAACTCCGGAACGCAAGGCTCCATTTTCCTCTGTCAGCTCGGTTAAACGCAACCCTGCCCTTCAACGCAGGGTTGGTAACGCAAGGCTAATTATTTCCGCAAAATGCATCCCGACTCTTCTTACTTCCCCTTCGGACGCGTCGCCCTCTCTTGGACGCAAGGTCCATCATGAACGCATCATCTAACTTTGGACGCCACGTTCTCCTTAGGCACTACGTTTATCCTCAACGCAAAGCCGAACTACGTTTATCCTCAACGCAAGGCCGACCCCCTTTTAACGCAAGACAATAGCTAAGTTGTCAAATACCTTCTTTCTTGGCCGCATACTCCTACTACGGACGTCCTTGCTGCCTTCTTCTTCTCTTTTTCTTTCTAGATTTCTTCTTTTAGAGTCATCAATCGCTCCTTTTCCCTCAAAGTTCTATTTATAGGGAGCTTTCCATCCACCTTTTCCTCTCTTTTTGCCACTTGTTTGCCACATGTCACGCTGCATACTTAATTAATCATGCATTAGTCCAAGTGTCACCTTGCATGAAACACTTAACATGCCTTTAACACCTTCTACTGATAAGGTGTCAAATCTATTCATAGCCACCTGGCCTTATAAACTTATCTTATGCGTCCAACATTTTCCAACAGACAACCATACATTCAACACAACGCCCTCATGCGTTCGTTGAGTTTCCTTTAAAGTTTGAGCTTCACTACTTACTTTTCTAACTCTCAGCCAACTATACTACTCTTCGATGCATAGAGATAACTCTGTCTTGAACGCATAGGGATCTTAACGCATGACAACCCTACCAACGCATGGTAAGCGAAGTACGTATCTTCCCCCGCCAATGCGTCGACTACTTCAACACACAACAACCATTCGAGATCACCTTCAACGCATAGCCGCACTATTATAAACCAGTGCTTACTCAATGCCACTAGGCGTCAATGACAAGAAGTCCTCAAACTCTTCCTCTATGCGTTGGTCCTGATGCGTTCACCTTTATCCTGCGTCCAATGACCATCTTCCTATCCTTGGACATTCCTTGATTATTCTCAAGGTTATTCTTTTAACCTTCTCCTTGCATTTAAATTATTTCTCTTAAAGATAGATTAGCATGCGTCCACCACATGCACCAGTTTTTAGGTTTACTTCACAACCTTCTCCAACACTTGTGAACATTCCTTGCTATAAGTCTATGCGTTACTCAATTTGCTATTGCATTCTATCTTCCCGAGACTTAAATCTCTTCAACACTTCATAACATAACTTTATTCCTTTGTTGCCTATTCGTTTCACTTCTTTCCCTTCTCGGTTTACTTCCATGCGTCCACCCTTACCATGCGTCTAACATGGTCTTTTACCTCATTTCTTCACAGACTCTTCAACGCATCGTTTCTTAAAAAGTAGGGTGTGACAAAACACCTTTGGTAGACCTAGACGAGATCTTGCGTAAGCTAAGCATCCCGAACTCACTCGCTACCTGGAACAAAAAACAGATAAACAAAGAAAACGTGAGCGTAAATGCCTAGTGAGTGACTAATTAAAGTTTTTCTCGACAGTGTATGAAAATATAAAATCCAGCCATATCCATTGCTAGCATACATCAGATTATAGTTTAACCACATCTGATTTTCTATGGAAACAATATTCGCAAACCGTTTCCTTTAAATCTCCTTCTCTAGTTGAGGCGGAGCGAAGCTCAACGCACCCAACGTCGATATTCCTTAGCTGAGTGGAGTACTCTCAACACCTCAGCATCACTAAATCACAATTTGCTCACGGGCTACCCAAGTACCTTCTCCCATACCCTTAGTACTGGATCCCCAGGATACTCAAGTGCCTTCTCTACATCTTTCAGCACTGAGTTTTCAAATACAAGATTGGGTTTCTTAGAAAACATTATAAAGCAAATATGCTTTGTATAAAGCTAATTACAAACACAAATATCTCACATGCCTTCTCTTCATACCTCTACATTGGGAGCCATTCAAATAAATATTACAAAATATCATAAAATCATGAGTTTGTAATATCTCATACATCACAATACTTTTCATATGCTCACACGCTTTCTTTATTCTTACGTTATAATTCATATTTTCATTCATACTAGTAACGTCTCATACATCACACTACTTTCATAAACTCATATGCTACCTTTAGTCTCATCGTCATAAATCACATTTCATATGCTCATATGCTTCCTTTAGTCTTACCATCATATATCACATACTTAATCATACTCTTGTGATCTTTTATACATCACAGCACTAAATATAAGCTCATGTGCTTCTATCCGTCTTATCCTTATTATTCACATACTTTTGCTCAGTCTATATATGTGAATATATATCGAAACAACTCATTATACCACACATGGAACACACTTAAGGTTCATAGAATTCGTTCATGTAAGCATTTATCAACAAATATTATCAAGAAACTATGTTAGAACTAAACACTTTCAGATAGAAAGTCACTCACAACTTGTCCTAGGCCTTCAGCGGATTGTACACCTTTCCTAGCTCTTCTTGGCCTGTAAATCCACATTTCTCGTGTTAGACTTCCCTAAACTTTCTTTCCATCATCATTAAGTTGGTATAATTAAACTCCAAACATTGCTTCATCACCGAGACTCTCTTCTTTTAAAATAACTCATAATGAATGAGAGTATAAATAACCAGCGAGACTAGGTTACACATATACAACACTAGCGAGATCATAGTGAGCGAGACTAGCGAGATTCACCTTGAGTAGCGATACCTAGCGACACTCAGCGAGATTTGTGAGACGCATAGCTCTCTACGCTACCAGCGACACTCATCTCGCTACTCACTCTCCAACTTCTTAGCGACACTGCAGTTCCAGCGACACCCGCAGCCACAGTTTCTTCCTTTCCTTTTGTTCTCACTTCTATCTGATAAAAATCAAATTTTCAGCCAAATTTAGAACTTCTTTTCTTCTACAAACTTGTAAAGAAATATATTCTCTAACTTACCTCAAAATTTCAAAGTATAATTTCTCTTCGTTTGGGAGATATCCTCAAATAACACCGAGTTGCTCTCAATCGCCTAGCAAAATCAGTAACAATCATTTCCACCTACAATTTTATATGTTTTCCCTCAAATTTAGCTCAAACATCCTTCATATAAATGATTAGAAATTGAGTTAACTTACTAACCTCAAAATTTCAGCCCTATCTTCAACTTCCTCAGCTCGCACTTCTCCAAATACTAGACCATGCTCGGATTTCACGACCACAATCAAACTTTCTATTCCAGCTTTAGTTACACCACCAAAACGAATAGAATTCCTCTCGAATTCGACATGAACACCTTCTTCTACCTTTCCTCGTTGTTTATCTGAAAAATGGAACCGACTCGAGCTCTGGAATGTGTTTAAAAATAATTAAACACTCAACTCACTCCTTTATATAGGTTGCCGACTTAACCTCCACTTTCTCCCTTTCTTTAATCAATTTAATTTCCGTTTATCAAAATAACACAACCTCCTCTAGCATACACAGTTGCTAGCTCAAGTGCTTAACAAGCTCAGACGCATCACAACCTTGAACGCATACCCACATAATGCTACTTCCAGCGCCGCTAGGCTAGCATCGTCTAATGCATGCTTCTTCACACAGCCTCACCAACGCATGGCTTCAGCTCATTAACGCATGCTACCTCCACGCCTACAACAACAATCCACACACAACTGCCTCCAACGCATGACAACGACCTTCAACGCATAGTGGCAGTTCATCACATACAATAGCTCTCCAACACAAAGTAGCCTTACCAACGCATGGTACTCCTTACCAACGCATAGCATATGCTTTCTTCTCTTTACCGGAGCTTCCAACGCAAGGCTTACCAACGCATAGCCATGGCCAACACTTGATAGTTCTTGCTCCTTCACTCTTGTCCACCATTTCTTTTCACAACGCATAACACATTACTTCCCTTAGCTTGCCATCTCCCAAGGCTAAGTATGCGGCTTGCATCAACTCTCCAACGCATGATAACCTCTCCAACGCAAAGGTACTTCTCCAACATATGGTGGTTCTTGCCCAAAAGCTCTCAGCCAACCTTTCACTTCACCAACGCATGATATATCACCCCCTTTAGCTTGCCACTTTCCACAGCTAAGTGTGGGGCTTACATTTTATGTGGTAGTTAGAGATTTTATTTTTGGTCTCGATATCAATATTGGCCAAGCCAAGATGCATCGAATCATTAAAATGATTGGCAAAAGACGATTTTTTTTTCTAATAATTTTTCTTTTTGTTTGTAAGGGTTTAAATTTTAGGCGATCCCCCCCCCCCCACCCAAATTGGTATCATCCTAAAAAATTCACAAAGCTTGAATCTCCCTCTTCACGATTTTCTTTAACTAAAACAACTCCGGGTGAAATCGAATTGTGTGAGGGTATTTCGTATGGATGGCCTCCTACCAAGTTTTGTACTGATTACTCGATCCTCGATGTCCAATGACTTGATTACTCGATACACGCTAACTCGATACTCGATGGTCAGAAACTCGTTAGTCATACTCGTTTACTCAATACGCTCGTTACACGTGCTCTGACAGAAATTAAACCACACTCTATACACTCAATTACTCGATAGCTAGCTCAATAGTCATACCTGATCATACAAACATACCCACACCATTTTTCGCTTGTAATTAATGCTACTGTACGAACATACTCGATCATACAAACATACCCGCGCCACTTTTCTCCTGTAATTTGCTGACAATTCATACAATCTTTTAAATTATTGACTGAAAAGTGAAGTAATTTAAACTTTTTATTAACAAAGAACAAACACAGACGAAACCAAAACTCTCACTCCCTCACTTTTCCTACAATAAACCCATTTTTTGGAACTGAACATGTTAGAATAAATCAAGTTATAAAGGCAATTGGATAATCGTAGACGATCAATTTCAAACCTCAAGCAAGTTGCAATGTGCTAAGTATGCTAATTTGTATTTTTTATTTTTTAAATTTTGTTGTGTTGTGTGAGACCTACGAATGTAACAAAGAGAGCAAGTGAACTGACTTGTGAGTAAGTGTGTCATTGTGATCACCAGCGTGGTGAGCAAGTAGCTCTTAGTGGAGCGAGGATGAGGGGGAGAGAATGTATAAAACAAAGAGCATTGATTACAGGAGAAAAGTGGATGATCAAATATGACTATCGAGTGTATCGAGTGTGGTTTAATTTATGTCAGAGCACGTGTAATGAGCGTATCGAAAAAACGAGTATGACTAATGAGTTTCTGACCATCGAGTATCGTGTGTCGGGTAACTGAGTCATTGGACATCGAAAATTGAGTAATCAGGTCCCAGGCAGGCGCGCGGGTGGTTCTCAGGGACAAACTCGAACATTCACACGTGGCTCAAAATGTCATTTTTTATCCGTGCAAAATACACATCAAGTGAGGTCAGGTTTTTTTTTTTTTTTCTTCTTCTTCTTCTTCTTATTTTCCAGCCCGTGGAGAGAGGGAGAGAAAAGAGTAAAAAAAAAAAAAAAAAAAAAAAAAAAAAAGCACAGTAGAGGTTGAGAGGCCTAGCGAAGAATGGGTGTTTTGGAATACAAAAAATGATCACAAACAGAAAGGAAAAGGCCAAATCCAATTTGAAATCATTTGTTTTCTTTTGGATGCAAAAAATTACACCAATGAGTCACGACAGTTGAACGCATCATCGTCACTTATTATATTCATATTACTGCTCTTCATTCTCCTCTTGTTGGAGCTGTTTTTTTTTCTAGTTGCCCATAAGTTCATTTTCAAAGCTTAACCACTACTAATCAGCGGTGGAGTTGCTGCATGCCTTTGTGTGCGAGAGATGTGTTTATCATAATAGAGAGAAGAACAACAAAAAGGAAAAATAGGCATGAAATTGAAAATGCAATATTTCAAAGAAAGAATCCCTTCATAATTAAACTTCAATTTGATTTCCATATCATATTAGTTATAAAGAAATGACAGAATATTTGAACTAAATTCAACTTTTTTTTTCCTTTTTGGAGGAAACTAACTTCAACATAATTGATGATACTTAAATTAATATGAATGTCAATTATTCTTAAGATAGATAATTAAAAGAAAATAGAATATCAAGCAGTTGTTATGAAATCTGAAGAATAGAATTGTAAAATACAATATTTTGTTATTTTCAATAATTTATAATGAAAATTTCAATCCCACCCCCATCGTGTAGATGAAGAAGAACAGAGCCACCGAAATCAAGTCGTCTTCTTCACCAACACTGACCGCACGTATCTTCCTCTACGCCATTCCAATTCAACTTCGTCCAATTGAACTTTCTCCTCCTCATTTCTCTGCATCAGATTGCAAATATTTCATTCTTTTGAACCATCACGAACCAGTAATCGACCTTTACGGTTGCGATTAAATTAATGAACTGTTAATTTTCATCGATGTTGTAAAATGGTTTTACTACCTTCCATCCTCCGATTTCCTCTGCGTTCTCAATCGCTCATCCAATCTCCTCTTCGCTTCTCTCGCAATTCCCTCCAACTTATCGTCTTCTTCTGCCTCGATTAACAGGCTTCTTTGCTGTAAATGTAAAATGGAATCAGTTTTAGATGATTAAAATTTGAATTCATTAACAGATCGAGATGCGATTTACGAACCAGAGAAGGATTTGAGGCGAGAAGCGTTTCGTGGTTACTTGTGTACAAGCAGAGAAGGGATCTTCTGGTTAAGGCCTGAGCGGCGATTGGCGGTGAATCTGACCATACTTTGTTTTGATGACACCGTCTTCTTCGAGCACACTCTACACCAGGAAGCATTCCGGCCATTGGAGAAAGTTTCGTTCTGCACGGATCTAGGGCTTTTATTTTTTATTTTTTGGTCTGAGAAAGTGATTAAATGGCGTTTGATTGCTTTGATTTCATCGGTCTTTTATAAAAGAATAATCGTTGATCTGTGAAGAATTTTGTGGTTAGGTGCTTGGAAGGAGAAGGAAGAAAGTGCGGGGAAGGAGATACGAAGCTTCCATGAAATTTACCATAGTAGAGTTAGTTTAGTTAGCCCCACCACTAGGAAGTAGGAAGTAGGAAGAGACAGAACTTTCTTTCATAAGTACCAAACTATGAGTATTCTACCAACGCCTCTCATCCACGTATCTAAATTCCGTCATTTCAAACTCAACTTTCATGTCTGTATAAACCTTTCTTTCATTTGGATAAATTACATCTTAAATTCTCATACGAATGCAAAGTTTATTAACATACCAGTTACGAGTACAAGGGAAAAATAAAAAATCGATAAATCTCCCTAAACCGACTGAAATTGCTCGTCAGTTCAAGTTGAAACCGATCAGGTTGGCTATTTCGGGTTGAACTTATATAGAAACCGAAATTTTTGGGTCGGAGTTTGATTTAGCTTTTGAAAACTGAGTCGACCGATAAATTATATATAATAAGCATCAAACCTAAACTTCATAAAACATTTTGGTAGGTTGGTGAGTTGGCACATTTGTATACATGAGGTGGTAAGTTCACAACTAAGGATATGCACTCGTTTTATTTTCGGAATTTCCAAAAAATAATATTCTCTCTTCCTATAAAATATTCGTAAATTGAGAATCGAGCCACCTCAAATCTAGTGGACACCTACTAATTTTTTGGACGAAAGAATTAGTGTGATTTCCACCGGTTATGTAGAAATAACAGAAGCAATATGTCACATTAATTATTTTGAATAATATATATGTTTGATCTTTATTTAAAATTCAAAATGTACCAAATTGACATTGTCGTTTCTGTTTTTTTTTTTCCAAAAAAACATGCTTGCTTGATAATTCATCCCATTTTTGTTTTTTAAATTTAAGAAACGTTTAAAAATTGGTACTGAATTATGTTTTTGTTTGCTATTTTATTTAATTAGTTCATATTCATAACACAACTGTCATTTCCTTTGAAGGTTAAAGTATGTGCTTGACCTTATTAGTTGCCAACTTGGTATAGGGTTCAGTTCTTATATAAATTAGCTTTCATAGTTTTATTTAATTTAATTTTAAGTTTGCCATGGATAATTTTTTCATTTAAAATGCATTTAGCATAACTTTTAAATGTAATATAATTTGAAAAGTAAGAAGAAAAAGATGATCATAAAATAGAAACAAGAGATAGTTAACTCCACATTTTGTAATCATTTTGTTTGTTTGTTTTTTTTAGAAAATTAAATCTATAAATACTACTTTCAACTCTAAATTTATTTTTTTTGTTGTCTAGCTTTTTTTCTTTTTTTTTTTTTAATAATAATAAATAACATTGATTACTAAATCTATTTATGTTTCTAGTTCTCATAAGATCCGAAGCAAAAAAATATAATATCAAAATGAACCAAAATCAACGATAATTAACATTATATTTTCATATTTTTAAAAATTGATGATGTGATGCCAGACTCAACGATTATAAGAAAGAAGGGAAAAAAACCCAATGGCTTTGTAACTTTCATTTATCTTTCCCCAAGTTCTTTGCATTTATGTGGCTTAGATGTGACATGTGATTTCTTTAAAGTTATTGGTAGATGAAAATGAAATCTCCCTTCCTCTCACAACTTGCACTAATAAAATATATATATATATACACACACATATTGGTATGGTAAGAAATGGAGGGATTCAAACTACATAATCACTAATAAGTTTATAGTTGATTGAGGTATGCTTGTTTTGGCACATATTCATAAATTTAACATCTATATTAAAGGTGGATCAACATTTCTATTATAATATAAAAAACAAATGAAACGTTTTTTTAGCACAAACTACAACTAATTATAATACTAATTGAAGGGATCGAACAATCCCACAACAGAAGCGATGGAATCACATGTTTTGATTTTCCATCATAATTAAAAATCATACAAAAACAGTCAATCGGTTAAGCACAAGAGAAACGTGCCTTTGTAGACGCGAAGTTGCAACAAAATTCTTCTTTAACTGAAGTTCTCTGTGAGGTCTTCCTTGCCATGACTCTTGCAAAGATATTACTTGTATGAGTCTTCTTGGAATAATTAAAGGAATAAGGAGAACATATAACTTTTCATGATTTTTTTGTTGGGGTATATGAATCATATTCAAATAATTTAATTGTCATATTATATAATTTTATTTAATTATTTGAATCATATTAATACATTAAATCTCCCATATAATAAAATTTTAGATTCAAATTAACTTTATACACAATACATTAATACTTATATTAATTGTATCAAATACAATAAATATATTGTTCCTTCAATAAATTTGAAGATTTCAAAATATCTTTCAATACCTTTGATCCATATGGGCCCGTTGTTAGCTAGCAAGGGCACCTTATGTACCTACAAATTATAAAGCTCCAATGATACAAAATCAATAAACTAAACTCTTTAATTAACTAATCTTCATCCATTTTCTATGGGGCAAACTACTAAAGACCTAGAATCGCACTCTTATGCACTATAGGACAAGCTATGTCCATGGATATAACCATTTCAAGTAAATTGATGTTCATGACTTGTTCATAAATACAGCTGGTAAAAAGTTAGTTTTACCTTTGTAATTACATCTATTTTCTTAAGTATCATTGATATTTTAATGAACAATTTGTTTAGGATAATAATCCTAAACAAAGTTCCTCTCAATCCAGTGAAAAAGTGGGCCCTTATTCAAGCCCCAAAACCAACACTTGGAATTGAACGGAATTGAATTTTGGTGGAAGCATGTGATCGTGTTATCTGATTTACTATACGAATTAAAAAAAAAAAAACAAATAATCAATAAAAGGTTAAGGAAATACCTTTATTGATTCATAGTTTGAGCAAAATTTTCTCCTTAAACTGGTAGTATTCTCTTTGTAGTCTTACTTTTCTATGAGATCTTCCTTGCTATGACTGGCAAAGATCCGACTTGTGGGAACCGTTTTTGAAGGAATGAGATGGAATGGGGAAGAAGAATTCTTTAGAGAACCTTTCTCTAAAAGTGGGAGAATTTCTTTGGAGAGAATTCTCATCAGAATGACTGTATATTGTATTTTCTACGAGGGCTTCCAATGGCCCTGTTTATATAAAGTTTTGGGTTACTCCTAATCGTATTGGGACAATCCTCGGTAGAAATTTTAAATTAAATATTTAATAATATCAAATATTAATAAATATCTACCCAAATAATATCTCATATTAAATTGTTTAAAATATTTAAATCATATTTAATACTTCCTTTATTTAATTATATAGATTTCATCCAAATAAATTATTAATTATTTGAATCATATTCAAATAAATTAATTATTCATATTATAAAGTTATAATTTGAATTTTATTCAAATAAACTTTATAATAAATCATATAATTAATTGTATCCACTACAACTAATATTTTCCCTCATAAATTTGAACATTTAAAAAAATTTCTTTCAACATAGTTGATTCTTGTTGGTCCATGGTGAGTTAGTAGGAGGACCTTATGGACCTGCAAATTAGAAGCTCCAATGATTCGAAATTAAATTATTTAAAGTATTTAATTAACTTAATTAACATTAAGTCACCCCACTAAAGACTCACAGCCGCACTATTTGCAGCGTAAATATATTTATGTGTTAATAGATATAACCAGTCATCAATAAGTCAACATTTACAAATTGCTCGTAATTACATTTTGGTCAAGATTACCGTTTTATCTCTATAATTACTTCTTTTTCCTTAAATTCCACTAATCCTCCAATGAACAACATGTTTACGATCCCACCGCGAACAAATCCTTCTCAAGCAAATGAGAGGAAGGGGCATCTTGTTCAAGACCTAGATTAAGAGGAACAATTTATCTACTTTCCCCGAGGACGGGAATGAGTGAATTTCATCTTGTGTAATTACGTTCCCATCTCCTTACTCGAACAAATCTCCAAGATGGGTAGCCTCATTAAGTCAGCAACATGAGCCACTCTCATCCATACAAATCAAAGGATTGTTCTTATAGATAGGAGTCCATAACTCACTCAAGATTGAGATCGAGTTACCTATGGTCATCCTTAATGAAAAATTAATCTATTCAATCAACTGTGTTATAAAGAGAGATTAATTATTTTGTGGTCCGGTCTTATATAAACTGTACATGATACTCCCACTCACATGTCTCAATGTGAATGATTTGGATCAAACTGTTTGTAACATTTACAACTCTTGTAACAATTACAAAGTGATCCGTATTCATAATGTCAGTAGGATAAGACACCCAATCTTATCCATTGAACATGATCCACCTCTATGTCAACTACATACATGTTAAAGACTTATTACAATAACCTTGGATTTTTTCAGTTAATGGATAAATTAATATTGCATAATTAATAATTAAATTAATCAACTAATAAATTACGAGATTTTATGGCATAAATTCCAACAGGAACTACTCATCTACTTTTCCTACATGAGGAGTGAATTCTAATTAACAATTACAACGTGGGTCATATCCACAGTATCACCACGATAAGACATCCAATCTTATCCACATACTATATATCGTTTAGATTATCACTTGAACGTGATCCACCTTATGTTAATCACATATTGTTTAAGATTACATTTCCTTGGATTTTTACTGTGAGGGATAATTTAGTATGACATATTTTATAATTAAAATAAATAATTTTTTAAATAACTAATTAATTAGAAAGCTTTAGGGCACAAATTCCAACTCTAATAGTAAATGTTTTAACTCAATTAAAAAGTATGTATATATATATGATTTTTGAACTCTTTCTCAAAATATTTATCAACGTCAAACATTTTATCAAATATGTTCCTTAACATTTTTATAATGCTAAGTCATAATAAATATATTTAAAATCTGCCATTTGCCTAAAAAATACATTTATGCTTTTAAAAGTTGCAATATCATCACTTAACTTTCATAAACATTTCAAAATTTCTATTAGACTTAAAATTGTGTGGCAATGACCTAAAATTGTGACCTCATTTTTTCCATTTTAAGTCATTGCTACACCATTTTATATCCTAGTTTTTATATATATATAAGAAAAAAGAATTTATACTTTAAATTATTTTTAGAAAAGTTTTGAAATGTTTTTATAAAGTTGATGAGTAATATCACAAATTTAGAAAATAGATATTTTAAAATCAAACGACAAAAGTTCCAGATATTTTTGCTAATTACATTTTTACAAAATTAGAATCTCCGCGTTTCGACACTTTAAACCTATCATAATTCATAATTTCATAATTCATAAGGTGTGGTTGACTTTATATTTGCATGTGACGTCCACGTGCCATCTCCCCGTGATCCGTTGCCTACGTGGCAAAAAAGAGCTTAATTAATTTGTCAAATTTGCCACTTCTATAAATAGTACACTCAACCCTCGACACACAAAATATTTGCTTATCGTCTCTTTCATTCGAATGCGTTTCCCGAGAAAATAGAATCCGGCCAGACGAATTTTGGACTCTGCTACTGCATTTTGCTACCGTTCATCGAATCAGCCGTATAGAAATCCCCGAGGAAGAAGAGGGAGAGAGAGAAGTGGAAGGAAGAAGCTGAACGGAGACTCATCGGAAACCCTCAATTGACCGTAGTTTCTTTCTGAAGTGTTTTTGTTTGCGCCACTGACCGACTGGATCATTCCTGTCTGTTTTTTGATTATTATCTATCTTTTTATATCTCTCTCTCGGCGTTTGAGTTGTTTGTTATTGCGTTTTCCTCTTGGCCTGAGGAAACAGAGCCATTTTGTCTTTCTTACTAGGGTTTATCTGAGTTTTTAAGGCAGTTTTTAGAGTTCAGTATAGGAAACGAACGATATTAGAAACCCTAGTTTTCGATAGGTTGTTGGAATTTACATTTTCAGTGGCTTAGTTTTTGGTTTCAACTTCATGGCATTTGATCAGAACGCAATTCCCACAGGCTTGCGGCCTTTAAATGTAGCTAGAACTTTAGTTGAAGATCCCCATTTAACCCCGGTCGCTTCTACTGGTCGAAACCCGCAAAGGTTTACCCCCCAGCATCCCTGCGACGTTGCCAGTGCAGACACTGTGCCCGTTCCTGGTAAGGGGAACGTCTCTGATATAGGATTTGTTGAGCTAGGATATCGAAATGTGGTTGCTGGTGTTACTGCATGGTGCCCTCGAATGCCTCCTCCCTTTACACATACTGCAACAATTCCTGCCGTAGGGTTTGGTTACTGCTCTGATCTGAATGTCATGGGCAATCGTGGTGGTGCCAATGCTGTTGAGCTTGCTAGCAGTTGCATGACAGTTGGGATTAATCATAGTACAAATTCGAGTCATCGATTTGGGGGAGGTGGCTTGGAATCTGTGAGCAATAATATCTCAATGGGGTCTGGAGATAGTGCCAATTTATGCAATAAGGTAACTGCCAATGGTGATCAGATTAATAGTGATAGTACTTCTGGTTTTAGCTCCCACTTGAGGAATTCGGTTGATGGGAGTGCGGTTGATCAAGTGAGCGAGGAGGGTGGAGATGGTTCCATTTCGAAAAAGAAAGTTAAGTTTATGTGCAGTTTTGGTGGCAAGATTTTTCCTAGACCAAGTGATGGGATGTTGAGATACATTGGAGGGCAAACAAGGATTATAAGTGTTAGGAGAGACGTGACTTTCAATGAGCTTGTACGAAAGATGGTTGATACCTGTGGGCAGGCTGTGGTTATAAAGTATCAGCTCCCCGACGAGGATCTTGATGCTTTAATATCTGTTTCATGCCCTGATGATCTTGACAATATGATGGATGAGTATGAGAAGCTGGTTGAGAGATCTTCAGAAGGATCGGCTAAATTGAGGATGTTTCTGTTCTCTGCTTCAGAACTTGACTCTTCAGGTATGGTGCAATTTGGCGATTTGCACGATAGTGGGCAGAGATATGTTGAAACAGTGAATGGGATGTTTGATGGCGTTGGTGGCTGTATTACAAGGAAAGAGAGCTTTGCAAGTGCTACCTCAACTCAAAATTCTGACTTAAGTGGGATGGAGGCGATGGATATCGCAAATAATGATCTAGGGGGGGTTGTGAGTGGGCCTCCATCCTCAACACTGTCCTTACCTGGAGGAAATTTAGGTACTGCAGTTGCTATTGGCCCTGGATTAGTGAAAGTAGATCCTGTCTCTGCAGTTTTTGTAGACGCCTCAGCTGTTCCATCAAGTATTCCTGTGCTTAACTCTGTTCCTCCTGAAGCTTCTTCGCAGCCTGAGGTGGAGTTAGGAAGGTCTGTGCCTGTTACTCTAATGCAGCAGCAACCAGGTGTTGACTTTCCTCCACCTGTGTCTCAATTGCAGCCTACTGGTGATCCTCGGCAAGCAGCGTGTGTGGACTTTGTACAATTTCGTCCACAACTTGGCTTTTCAAACTCCCATCATTTAGGGGCATCTGGGTCTATGTTTATACAACAGCCAAATACTCTTGGAATTACCCCTAATCAGTTTGTCCCTGCAGTTCACATGACGATGGCTCCCTCTTCTTCTCACCTCAGTACTATGCTAAATACCTATCAATCGTTGGTTCAATATCCACGATCCCAGATGGATTATTTTTCCAACGCAAGCACATTTGGTCCAAGGTTTGTCCAGCTATCTGCAGAACAAGGCTACAACTCACGCCAGGTTCCAGCTCCTCCAGTATCAGTAGGGGTTGGGTTTGGTTTACATCAGGTACCACAGTCTGATCAGACAGTTACGTCTGATGAATTGGTATCCCATCATCGGGCAACTTTTTCTGAGAAGATCGAGAGGTTGGATGGCTGTTACTTCTGCCAGAAAGCAGTGCCACATGCTCATTCCAATTCTCCGTTGCAGGATCAAAGAGAAAATTTGACGAACCCTGTATCTGATTCAAAGTTTTCATATTACAGTCATCACCCTGAAGATCATTTAACAGCCCATCCAATGAAAAATATTACAGAAACTGGAGCTTTGAGGCAACAAACTACTGAACATGGTGTTGGAATGCAAACCAGGATCTTTAATCCCATGGATCCAGAAGTTGAAAAACCTTCAGTGGAAGCTATTAGCTTCCCACATCGTATTGAGGGTCAACATGAGAATGACAACACTCTTAAAGATCAGCATAATCTTGATCATGGTAGGATCTCAGCTCTGCAGGGTGCTCTTGGGAGGCAAGGTGATATTCAGTCACCCCATGTTGCTGTTGTAGAACAGATTTGTCAGTCTGGCGAAGTTGATACTCTCCAGCACCACTATGTAGCTGTAGAGAATCAGTTCCGTCCAAATTTAGTCCTGGATAAACACGATGTTTGCTTTGTAGGTGCTCCTATCCTTGCTTCAGAGTACAACACTCACGAAAATCCAAATGAGTACTCTAATAGTCATCATGGCATTATTCCAAACCAAAATGCCACCCACACTGGAATTTGTTACGACCATCTCAGACCAATTGTTGGAAATTTGGAAAGTTCAAGTATATGCCCAACTGATATTTGTGCTAATTTGGATCACTGCAAATCACCCATTGAGAGAACTAGGAAGGAGGACAATTTTGGCAGCTGTTCACAACCAGTCTCAGAGAGGGAAGTTCTACTAGATAACAACTTTGTAAAGCCAATGGTGGTTCTCGACCCAAATAACGTAAAGCCAACTACTTTTGCTTGCTCTTCATCAGAGGTTCCCTATTTGATGAATGAACGACCTGTTGAGTCCAGTGAAGTGGCACAACCTCCTGTCAGGGGCTCTCCCGGAACATTACCACAAGCTGAAAATGGGATGCAACATTTAGAATCCAATGAAGTCTGTCATAGCAGAAATCCCCACTTATTTGACATGAAGACTGAACATATAAACAATGGAGTCCCTGATTCTTCTGAGTGGAAGGAGGACACTTCTCTATTGGAAACTAGGATGGTATCTGGTGATGTTGAATCTGTTTCTTTGCCTATCAGGACTGGAAATATGCAGGACACTGCAAATTCACTCTTCAGTAATCAGGATCCTTGGAACTTGCAGCATGATACTCATTTTTTGCCGCCTAGACCAACTAAAATTCAACCGAGGAATGAAGCCCTTGCCTCCAGGGAACCCTTGACAGAGAGTCCTTTCAGGAATATTGGTGAACCAAATGTAGAAACAATTCTGGATGATGGAGTATGTCACCCATTGGTTAACTCAAGCAAGGGTACCAATTTTGAGACTGTCCAGTGTGACAGAACTCTTTGTAGTTTTTAATGCATTTATATTGATCATCTTTCTATTATCATGTTTGTGGGTGTGATTAATCTCATATCATTTCTAGTAGGTTCTTCAGAGGAACAAATTAGGAAAGATCTTCAAGCTGTTGCTGAGGGTGTAGCTGCTTCTGTTCTTCAGTCGGCTCAATCCTCCAGCTCTGAATTGCATGAAAGAATTGATCCAGTTTGTGAAACTATCACCGAAGGAGATGTTCAAAATAATGATGTGAGTTTGTAACCTAATCTAATATTAAATTTAGCTATTCAAATGGCACAAACGGGAATATGTCATGTCTTCTGCCATAGTTATTTTGTTTTCCTGTTTGCCCAGGATGGCAGGACAAGACATTCAGAAAAACCAAACTTTGGTTTTCCAATGTCAGAAGGATTTGGCCGCTTGCAGGTAATTCACGGTTCTCCATTTTCAACGTTAAGGATGCACTTTATGTTTTATACTGTCCTGTAAGCTTGCCATTTGTTTTTTCAGGTAATAAAGAATAGTGACCTTGAAGAACTAAGAGAATTAGGTTCTGGCACTTTTGGCACTGTTTATCATGGAAAATGGAGGGGGACTGATGTTGCTATCAAACGAGTCAATGATAGGTGTTTTGCTGGGAAACCATCTGAACAAGATCGCATGGTTGTTTTTTAAGTAATTGGCTTTTCTTTTCTTTTGTATTCATGTGTTTTTTTTGTTCCTTCACTCAAGTCCTGTATACTGGTTTGTATTGTACTAGAGAGAGGACTTTTGGAATGAAGCAATTAAGCTTGCTGATTTGCACCACCCAAATGTGGTTGCTTTTTATGGTGTTGTGCTTGATGGCCCTGGGGGCTCTGTGGCAACAGTAACAGAATATATGGTTAACGGCTCGCTCAGAAATGCTTTGTTGAAGAATGAAAGGTAACAATTGTTCTCTCTTTTCATACGTTTAGTTTATTTGAAGTTAGTTGCAGAATATTATATCTACACCCTTAGATTAAGTCGTAAAATACCATTGATGCAGGAGTCTTGACAAGCGTAAGCGTCTCTTGATTGCTATGGATGCAGCTTTTGGAATGGAATACCTGCACAGAAAGAATATAGTGCACTTTGATTTGAAAAGTGATAATCTGCTGGTCAACCTTCGTGATCCTCATCGCCCAATATGCAAGGTTTGTTGTATTGCTGATAATAACAGAATCATCATTGTAGTGCATTCCATTTAGTTAAAATATTAATTTTTGTTTTTTGTTTTTTAAATAAAGCGGGATGATATAAAGGGTGCTGTCAATGATCATTATTATTCGAGCCCAATAGACACCTTTGCAAATATTTAATACCATAACTTCACTTAATAGATAGTACACGCACATAATTGAGAGAATAATGTAATATTGAGATGCAGTTGTATCATGTTTTTAAATAAAGCATCAGGACAAAGGAATTTGTGATCGTTTACCAAGTAATTTATTCATATCTTGACAGGGTTCTTCTTTGGTAAATTTTCCTTCACGGTGTTATGCAATCTTGGACACTTCATTGTACTTTTATAAGAAAATGAAAATATCAAAGATGGTTATTTAGGATCTGCCAGGCAGATTTTTCCTCAGCCCAATCCATCTGGCAACTTTAGACCTTCATTGTAATTGTACTAAAAGAATGTTTTTTAAAATATAAAAAACACATGGGCCCTCCTTAATTATGAAGTTTGTTAAAAGGGCAGATTTAAGACATGTAATTAGGGAAGTATTTTGGGAGCATAGAGACCCAAAAAGAAAGCAGAAATCTAGAGTCGTCTGAAATCAAAATTGTAGGGTATTGTTTTCAAAGAGGAAATTTGGTGGACATAAAAAATAAAGTTAAATTGGAAGAAGGGGAGGAAAAACTTTCTGTTTCTAAAATCCTTATGCAGGATGGTAAAAGTTTGGCTGCTGAGCAAAAGATTGAAGGAGTTTATTCCCCCAAATGTATACAAGAGATTTTACATAAGACTATTTTCAAATATAGCAAAATGAGCTAAAATATTTACAAATATAGAAAAATGTCACTATCTATCAGATAGACATTGATAGGTAGTGACATTTTGCTATATTTGTTTTCTAGTAGTTTTGTCATTTAAAACAATTACCCTTATATATATATAAAAGTCTTCGTGGTTAGAAGATTATTGTTGGAAGGTATGGCAGTAGAGGAGTCGGAGATTTGACATCAATGAGATAGGGAAGCTAGAAGTAACGGGATATGAAATTGGAGTGTTTGACTGTGGGGAAGAGCAGAAGTAGTGAACCAAACACGAGAGGTGCATTGTGCACACAAGGAAATTCTGATGGGATTGGAAAAGAAGAATAAAAAAAGCATTGAACGAGTTGAATGGATTTCAATTGGAGATAATAGGAATAGAAATTTGCTGCACAAGATCTGAAAAATGTGAATCAGGATGGCTGGAGATGGAGAAATTTGAACCCATACGAAATCAAGTAGGGGCTAATGGACTATTACACTAGTAAGGGAGTGAGACCGTGGGAAGATCTTCAGAGTCTAATCTCAAATACGAAGGGACAACCATGGACCCAACCCAACTCTGGAATTCCTAGAGGGCGAACTAAGTCCATGGGAAGATAAAATAGATGCCATTCTACTGGTGGTTTGCGGCGTGTGGCTTTGGTGATTTAATATGTTTGTCATTTCTTATATTTGAATGGAGCACGATGGGATTTATTGTCATGAATGTTACAACCTCATGCTGATTCATTACTAGTATTGGTTAAAAAACTTTTGTTTCTCATTCCAAGAAAATTATCAGTTTGAAATTTTAAATATACAATGTTTGGAAGAGCTGTGCTTATGCTGCTTTTGTGCCTCAAGGTTGGTGACTTGGGCCTATCGAAGGTGAAACGTCAGACATTGATATCAGGTGGTGTGCGGGGAACACTTCCATGGATGGCACCCGAGCTTTTGAATGGGAGCAGCAATATGGTGTCCGAGAAGGTATGCTAATGCGTGTTACTCCTTGCAGTAATTTGCCCTTGTATTACGTGTAAAATTGAAATAGATGATTCGGTACTTATGTTCATAGGTTGATGTGTTCTCCTTTGGTATTGTCTTGTGGGAGCTCCTCACTGGTGAAGAGCCCTACGCAAATTTGCATTATGGGATTATCATAGGTAAATCCTCGATATCTGCATCTCATCTCTGCTGATTATTCTGTAAGCATTTTATTTTGTTGTAGAAAAAATTTGTTAACCTAAGCATCTCAATTGGTTAAGCCAAGTAATGTGCTGGCAATACGCCAATTTAAAAAAAAATTATGACACGGACAAGTTGGGTATATACTTTTTTATTATTATTATTATTTTTTTAGGACATATATAAGTTTAACATAAAATACTAAACACACCCCACTAGAAAATGATGGAATGTCAAGTAAATTAACAACTGTGGGTGGCTTCTAATTTCCCTTTTTTTTCTTTGGTGAAAAAGAAAGGGGGCTTTCCTTTTATTTTCTTCCTTAGTTTAACATATAATTGATCTGGCTTTAAATTTGGTGTTGGATCATTTTTTATTTAAAAAAATTTCTCACACGTGTCCAAGAAGTGTGCCAAACGCGTCCCCACATGTTTGAAATTAGGAATAAATATATAAAAATAGGATACAGAAATTCGCGTGTCGAGCACGTGTCCGGAACATGTCTCTGCGCAACACGGACACTCCAAAATGAGTGCCCATGCTTGCTCAACCAAAAACACGAAGCTAGAGTTTGGATCTTGCACTCCCACATCTTGTTGAACTAAAACTTGCTCAACTTAAAAAATATTCAGGTGGCATAGTAAGCAACACGTTGCGACCTGAAGTTCCAGAATCTTGTGATCCAGAATGGAGGTCACTGATGGAGAGATGCTGGTCATCTGAGCCGTCAGAGAGGCCAAGCTTCACTGAAATTGCACATGAATTGCGGTCCATGGCTACTAAGGTTCCTCCGAAAATACCCAACCATCCACAGTAGCTAGATCTCCCAGTTCTGGAGTAAATTTAGGCATATTGCTTCGCTGATGGCCCTTTCCTCTTCGCCTATGTTCCAGAATTGCGAAATACAAGTATGTTGCTCAAGTTTTGGGATTCGGTAGATATTTGATGGTTTTTTTACTTCTAACAAAGAGAAAAGAAGTTAGCAATGCATGCATAACCCCTTTTCAGTTCACAGCTGCATAGATTATGATTATTTGTTAGTATTCTTTTCTTTTCCAAATTTGTTACTAATTTGTTTGACATTTTTTTTTTCTTTGACAATATTTTAAATGTTATATACAAAGAAAAGGAAAAAAAAGTCCATATAGGTCTGGGTTTCTTTTTTCCTCTCTCATTGGTGGGTAAAGCAAGGTAATACGAGTTACTAAACTTGGCAGCTGATAGGATCCTAGTTTTGGGGAGGTAGCAAACCATGGTAAAATTTCTAGAGCTTTTAGAACATCAGATGACCTACAACCTTAAATATGATCTGTTTTATAGGTTGTACAACTGTGTTCTTGAGTTCTAAAGAACATCAAAAGTCTTGTTCTTATCTTTAACGTGAACCATTTTAATCTCTCACATTCGATCTTATTATTTCTACTATACATTATTTTTACAACCTTTTATATAATGTTGGCTACTGTTTTCATATTCTAATAGTGTTCTTTCTCCTCCTTCCATATAATCAATTGCTTCCTTCTAAACAATATACTTTTTTTCCCCCTTCTGCTCAGCCTTGTTCTTTCCCAAACCCTTCACCAAACTAAAAGAAACAGTTGGGATGTTGAAGATGTATGTGTTAGTTCCAAGCATGTTTCATTAATATGTGGGTGGCACTTGGCAGTGGTATGATTGACAAAATTGTCTCTGAAAATGGCTGGCACTTTTGGTCTTGGACAACAAATTGTTGCCGGCATTTTTCTTTATTAAAAAGATTATGAATTTGATTCTTATCCCAACTGTATAGGCCCCTTTCTGTCTATTGACTTCTAATATTGATACACCAAATGACAGTTCCATGTAGACCCCAAATAAATCTCCATTATTTATGTCCAATGAATCATTTTAGAATAAGACGTTTTTCATTCAAAAATGAAAAGGCGACACGACATTTTTATAGCTTTTCTTTTTAGGGGACAGACATAGCAAGGATATATCTATTACTTTTATGCCTAATTTCCATTATTATGAGTTTATTTAGTATATTTAACGAGGTTTTATTTTTTAAAATTTATTCAGGTCTAACAAATGTTGGATTTATATCAAAGGCCAACCCATATCTACTGTACTAACATGTGTTCTATACGTGTCCGTGATAGACTCATTTGCCAAACTAAGTGTCCAATTCAAAAGTGAATTTGAGAGGGAAATATCTTAAGCTTAAAGAGAATTTCCAAGGAACTTGAAGCCTTATCTTGTTGAGACTTGAGTAGAGGGAATCCAATAGCTAGGATAGAAGGAAAAAAATCCAAGGGTTGTCTGTTTCTTAGCAAAATCACTCTCTAAATTTATAATATTCTAATTTAGATTAGAATATGTTTGTGAGTGATTCTAAAATCATTTTTTCAAAAAATAATTAATAATTTTCAGTCAATAAAATTAAACATTGAGTTAGTAGAAGTTTCAAACGACGATTTTAAAATCACATCTAAAAATGCATTTTAATTGCCTTCGTAGAAGGCTTGTTGCTACTTTTCAGAGTTGGAATGCGATTTTGGGTGTACTATAAAATATTAATAAATGACCAAAAAGGAAAAAAAAAAAGAAAAAAAAGTTAAAGAAACGCGTGGGCTCACGACCGTAGAGTGTAGAATATGATATTTGAGAGTAGGATAGCGCGTGCGCAGCCGCCATAACCTACTAATGCAATTGGTCAACTTTGATGCCTTCGTTGTTGAATTCTACCTATAAATGTATATATTTAACTGCATTTTGCTCTCTTTTTGTTTTTTTCTAACTTATGAAACTTTTTCCAGTTAAATTAGAGACTGAAACAACATTATAGTTTAGTCTTATGGTTTAAAATTAGAATTTGGTCCTATGGTTTGCTAAAATCTTCTTAAATAGTCTCTAAAGTAAGAATTAAATTTTAATTTTGTCTAAACTATAAGGAATAAATTCTGATTTTAAGAACCATAAGAATTAAATTCTTAACTTTTTTTCAAATCTCTTTCTTCACTCACCTTGGACGTAATATGGAGATGAGATTGATTCACTCTCCTCTTACCATTCGGATAAAATTTCTTTTTTTGATTGTTCTCAATTATTACCAAAAAAAAAAAAAATTGGTATGGAGAATTAATTTATATTTTTAGACTTTGGAAGTTATATTATTTAAACTTTAAATTAATAGAAGTGAATTAATTTAGCAACGATTTTTTTACTATTACGAGATGTTTTTCATCTTGTGGCATTACTCTACTTTTCTCATAGAGAATTATGTGGACTTTTTTTTGTCACGTATTTTATATGGATGAAATGAAAATAGGAATAAATTATTAATGGCTAATTTAAATTGATTTACTATGTAAATTTAGGGTTTAAATAGATATATTTAAATTTAGTGAGTTTATCATTTAAGCTCTAAACTGAATGAGTATTGATTAGTCTTAAATTTTCATATAGTAAGCATAATTTTCCTTTTTGTCAAAGTAAGCATACATGTATTTGAGATATTTTTTTGTACAATAATTGTAATGATGAAGTATTGAACCTTCAAACTTTGGAAGAAAGGTCATATTTGAATTAAGCTTACTTTGACATTTTACGTCGTGAGATGGGGACTAATACCTCTCCTTGTTATACTAAAAAAAACAATTTTTTTTTTCTTCAGAAAATTAAATAAATGGTAAATTGACTTTAGACTAGAGAGAGAATTGTTTATTTAGAAAAAGATATTTGTTCTTTTTTAGTAGAAAGGAAATTACGAAACTTGCCAGATGGGATTTGCACATACTTTCCCTCGACGTCATCATCTTTAGACGCATTCAAAGCCAAAACAGAGGAGAATGAGAATGCAACGAAGAACCCATTTTCCCAATCCAAACCCTCCATTTCTGCGTTATTTCGAATCTCCTTTATATCATTTCATCTCCCTTCCATGGCTTCCACAAACCACATAATTCAACAATCTTCTCCATTCCCAAAATCCCACTCTACTTAAAACCTCTGTTTCTCTCTGTTCCATGGCAACCCATCAAACTAGACCATCTTCTTCCCCTTATTCACCTCTAAACGAGCAACAGGACGAAATTCAAGACATCGACGATACCATTCCCTCAAATGGGTGTGGCTGTTTTCGGCTATTCGGGTTCGGATTCAATGGGAATGGCAATTACGAAGGAAGAAATCTTCTGCAGCAAAACCAGCGGCGGGAAGAGGGGAGTTGGATGGTGAAGAAATTGAAGAAGTTGAAGGAGGTTTCAGAAATGGTGGCTGGGCCTAAATGGAAGAATTTCATTAGAAAAATGGGTGGATATTTGAAAGGGAAGAAACAGAGGAATAGATTTCAGTATGACCCAGAAAGCTATGCTCTGAATTTCGATGGCGGTTTTGATGGAGAAGAAGATGATCATCATCCACCAATTGGGTTTTCTACGAGGTTTGCTGTGCCTTTGGCTTCTAGGGAATAACATTGAAGGAATTAATTGACTGATCTGGTTTGATTCATTCTTGTAATGTTAATTATTTGTTATCTGTTGTTGTGTGTATATATTAGACAAACTTTGGGAATTTTTGTAAGGATGACCTAAATTTCATGATTGGAATGCGTTTAATTTTGAAGAGTATTCTTACCTGCTAGGGTTTTTACTTTCTGCCTCTTTCATGCTCGCGATCAGGGTCGCTACCCTGAAAAATAGTTTTGACAAGTGATTCGTGACGTCAATAAAAGGTTATTTTTCGTCGTCTTCAAAACTTCGGTCAAATGATGTTTTAGATGTGAAATTTGGGTCATCTATACAAAAATCTTGTATATTTAAGCTATTGGTTTGGTTTGTTGATTCTTTAGTTTCTTCTTCCTCGTCAATAACTTGGTTTTGTATCAAAAGAATTTGTGCACGAAAAATTATATAAATTGAAAGGTTGTTGATAATCTTATTAGAAACTTTTCTAGTTTGTCTCTTGAAATTGATGTCAACCAATCTATTGAGTATGAAGATTTCATGTTTGCAACTTCCGCAAAGAGTCTAAATACTTTGTATTAAGTGAGGTAATTAGGAAAGGAATGTGGCTCAAAGGTTAGTTTCTAAATTTTACAATAATAACATTATTGTCATGGTTTGGTGATTTTTGGGCACGAATGTTGGAACCTAAAGTTCTTCTATCTGTGAGAGAATTAGGAGGTATTTGGGGAGGAGTTGGGTGCGGCGAAATAGTGCTATTCTTGTTTGGTCTAAGGATCAACAAATGTGAGTTCAACGAGTTATTAACATCAATTTCATGACCTATTAACTTTTTACACTATAGGCCTCATAGCTAAACAAATATATTCTTGTCCCAAATACTATTTACGGGTTTCTTTCCTTTACTAAAAAAGAGGGATTCAAGATTTAAACAAAAAAAAGAAAAAAACATTTAATGTTTATTTAGTTGTTTGAGGTACAATATTTTATATTTGTCAATGCTCCATGTAGATTGGATGTACTTCATTCATTACATTGAAATCACATATTTTTTATGAAAGAAATATGCATAGTGGTGTTCGTATATTGTTTTAGCGTATTTCAATCCAATCGAAATACTCACTCTCTATTGCTTTTAGATAAACTTGATATGTAACTCTAGAAAGTATAAGAACTTAACACAAGTTTGCATAAAATTAAGGTTAGCTAAATAGACGTATTATTGACTAGGGAGATCACTAGAAACAATAGGTGGAGTTTGTTGAAATTGTTTGTGCTTCATGTACTTATAATCTCCTCCTTATTGTGAGTTCAACTCGTTTGTGTTAGCTAATCTAAACATAGCTGATGTCTTTAATTAAGAGGTTAGAGTTTTGAATTTGTAGAATGTGAGATGTTGAGTATGAACTTTAAAAAAAAAAAAAAAAACCCACTTGTGTTGGAAAGATTTGAATTTCAATTTCCAACCTATACAGTTTGTTAGAGTGATTTGATATTATTAGCTTTTTATTTGTTTGGATGGGTAAGAGTTTAGACCAAAAAAAAAAAAAAGTCAATTGAAAAGATAGAGAGATTGATGTGAAAGAAGTAGTGTACAGCTGGCTGACTTACTTTTAAAAGAATATTAAATGAAATTACAAATTTGGCCATTAGATTGAATTACCCATTTGAAAAACCTACATATTTCTTTCTATATTTTGCTCCACTAAATGTTAATATACTCAACTAACATAACTAACTAAATAGATTGAGTATGATTTTTAATTAGTTTTTAGGTTGTTAAATGCACATTTTCCTTTGAATTTTAAATTTAATTTTCATTGGTTATTAAGTTTTAAAATATTATATTTTTTTCTTTAAGTTTTAAATTTAATTTTTCAATTGATAAATATTACATATTCACCATTTTTTTTAGTACAACGTTTGTAGAGATGAGAGATCGAATCTTCGACTTCTAAGAAAGAATTGAACTAAAATTCCCTTGACTTTATATATTTACCTTTAAGTTTTTATTATTAACACTCAATTTAGTCATATATGCTAATTTTCTATTAATTAATTTAAAAGAAATGTTTTAATTATAATTAAATTACTTTTCATGACTTTTCCTTTGTATTGAAAATTAAATAAATAACCCATATCATAATCTTTTGAATTAATTAATTAAAAGTTAACGTAAATGGCCAAAACAAGTATTAAAAAGTAAGATGTAGAAGTGTAAAATCTATAAATTTATGAATCAAATAGAAGTTAAACTTAAAACCTAAAGGTAGAAATGCAATCGTTTAAAATCTAAGAACCAAATGAAAATTAAATTTACCACTTAAAAATAATAATAAAGCATTTTCAAAGTTGAAGACTAAGTGAAAACTACAATCAAAACTTACATGCTAACAAAATTTTTACCCCTAAAAATTGTGTCAACTTTGAAATTAAAAAAAAAAAAAATCATAAAAACTAAATCAAAACTATAAAACTCAAAATCATATTTGACACCTATTTCATCTTTAGTTTTTAGTTTTTAAAAATTATGGCTAGAAGCACCACTTCTACCTTTAAATTTGTTGTTTTATTACTATTTTTTACCATTGTTTTAAAAAGCGAAGCAACGATTCGAAAGTGAAAAAAAATAGTTTTGTTTTTAGAATTTGGCTAAAAATTTAACTCTTTTACTCAAGAAAAATGCAAATTGAATAAGAAATTGAGAAGAAATATACTTGATTTTAAAAAATCGTAAATACAAAATCAAATAGTTATCAAAACCGACCTAAATTAAAACTTTTAAAATCAGAAAATACCAAATTCAGACCTCTTTTCCTTGTACACTTCAATTTCATAAACCAATCATAAGTTCTATCTTCTACTCATTTTATCCCTAGGAGAGCTACAATCTCCATACCTATTTTCTACCTAAGTATTCCTTTTGAGCAAATTCTCTATTGTAGGAAAGAAATTTTTACAAGTTTTCTACAAATTTTTTATTTTTTTATTTTTTTTTTTTTTTTTGTAATGTTGAAATTGTTGGTAACCAAAACATAGCGCATTATTTTCATAACAAATGCATTATATATTATTTTTTTTAAAATTTTGGTAGGAAGATTCAAATCTCTAACTCTTTGATGTGTCGTAAGGCTCTTAACCAATTGTCCCATAATCAGATTGACATTTTATATCAATGGTCTTAAGTTTCTTAAGACCTATTTAGATTACTCAAATTTCGAGTAAAAAAAGAGGCCAATATTATACCCTAAACTTTGAGAGTTGTATCAATTTAAACTTCAAACTAATAATTGTATCAATTTAAACTCTGAACTTTGTGGTTGTATTGATTTAAATCGCAAACTAATAATTGTATCAATTAAAACCTTGAATTTTCATAAGTATATTAATTTAAACCTTAAACTTTCATAAACATGTCAATTTAGACCTTGAACTTCTATAAGTATATCCAAATAAAACATAATGGAGGGTCTAAATTGATACACTTATAGTTTAGGGTTTTAATTGATACAATTATTAGTTTGTGGTTTAAATTGATAGAACTTCCAAACTTTAGGGATATAAATTGATATTTGCCAAAAAAAAGTAGGAACAAATCATTTAATCTAGATCTGTTTGATTTTGGCCTTATAAAAGATAGTCTAGCACCTCCAAAACTAGATCAGTCTCCTCTAGATCCTTTTTGATTTATGATGCATCTACTGCATTAATTTTTTTTGCGCGGGGTAATATTTGCCCGTATCTAATTAATGTATGCAACACGATATTAACTTTGGTAAATTAATATGACTAAATGAGTGATGTATGAAGATTATTGGGATTGTTTGTATAATTTATTTAATTTGTCTTGTTTTCTTATCGAGTCTACAAATAGCCACTTTAAAGTTAATTATTATTATTTTTTTTTGAAATACAGCTCTGTTCTTTTAAAGTTTCTCTTTCGACTTAGAGATGAATTTTCGTTGATCAATCACGAGTTTGGTTCAATACCTTCAAACTCATTGCATCAATTAGTATCTAAGCCCATAAAGTTGCTATTTACAACCTTAAGTGGAAGTAGGGCAAACAATTAAATAAACTTAAAATACTAGTTAATTTAAATTGACTAAACTAATATTATTAATTACCTTTGAAAAAAACTAAACTAATATTAATTAAGGCCTTAACTATTTCTTTTTTTTTTTTTTTTTAATTAAGTCTATATATACTACCTCCACCTTCAAATTATGAAAACGGAAGAAAATAACTTTTAAAAACTTGTTCTTGAAATTTGGTTAAGAATTCAACCATTATATTTTAAAAAAATACAAAAATGCATAATAAAAAAACAAAATCCTTGAAGTGTTAGATTTTTGTAGAAGATTATTATAAATAAGAGAAGAATATTAAAACTTAAAATACATAATAATAATAAAAAAAAAAAAAGAAAAGAAAAAAGAAAAAAAAAAAAAAAAAGTGGTCCAACACGAAACCACATGGGTAAGTCTATTCTACATCAACTTAACAAACAAAAAGTGGTCCAACACGAAACCACATGGGTAAGGGTAAACAAGAAGACAAAATTACATTTTTGCCCTTTTCATTTAAGTACTAACAATTTTACATTGATTGAATCCAACTTTAAACAATAAAAATAAAATAAAGTACATGAATTTTTTTTATTAGACTACACGTAATGTGGAAAATACAAAATAAATTTAAAATCATTTTCAATAACGACATGTCGGCATATAAAGCCGATGGTTCCAAGAATTTCGAGATCACAGGGTAGCATAACTTCTCGTATATTCTCAATAAATATCCTTTCGGACAACATGCCTTAAATATCAACTCTTACTTTACTCTTTTTTTTTTTTCCTTACCGAAAATGAAAATAATAATAATAATAATAATAATAAAAAAATTGCATTTGATTGGTCATCCAAAAACAAAGTTTAAAAAAAAAAAAAAAAAACTAAATTTAGAGTTATTTTCAAATATAGAAAAATGAATCAAAATATTTACAAATATAACAAAATTTTATTGTCTATAAACCGCGATAGATTAGTATATGTGTCTTGATAGATTGTGATATTTTGCTATTATTTATAAATATTTTTAATTATTTTATCATTTAAAATAATTTCCCCTAAGTTTAATGACAATTTTGTTTTTTTTTATTTTTTATTATAAGGTTTATACATGTTTCGTTTCAATTTTTAAATCATAGTTTTTACATTTTTTTTAAAGACAAGTATTTGAACTCTTAAACAAATTCTAAAAACAAACTTTTCTTCCTTAAAAAAAATATATTTTTTTTTCCTTTCAAAACTTAGCTTGGTTTTTAAGAATATTGGTATAAAATAGATAACAAAATGGAAACTTATGGAGTATAAGTAGTGTTTATTGTCATAATTTTTCAATAACAAAAAAAAAATGATTATCAAACGAGATATTAATAAAAACAAATATATTTCATGTTTTTTGTATTTTCAAATACGTGTTTGTAGCAAATTTCAAAGTTATATCACAATTAAGAAAGTTTTACAAAAATGTGTCTAATAGTAAATTTTTAAGGGTTGTTTTCAAATATAATAAAATGAGCCAAACTATTTATCGTCAAACTATAGAAGTGTATAGTGGTTTATCATTGATAGACAATAAAATTTTCCTATATGCTTTCCACTAATAATAATTTCTCTCTTTCTAAACTACAAAAATAGATGTAATTACATACGAAATATGCAAGTGAATCTCAATTATTATGAAGTATTTTATGTTATTAAAGTTGATATGATCATTATTTTACAATAAATGATCTTATTAACAAAAGAAGAAAACATGACAAAATCAACCAAGAATGGCATAAAAAGGAAAATCAAGATTGAACGGAATCAAACACTTCATTACACAAACCCCACTAATTTCACATTAATTTTACACCACTAATCAGTTCCAATCACCATTTGTACAAAACAACAGCTATAGAGTAGAAGAAAAGGAACAGAAAGAGAGAGAGAGAGAGAGAGAGAAGAAGAGGCAACATCCAAATGACTAATATTCTATGAAGAAGTTGAAAATTGGGAAAGAAAAGGAGGAGGTTCAGAGTTAAGTTGTTGAGAGGAGAGTTTGGAAGAGGAATGAAGTAAGTGGAGAGAAGGTTTTGTCCATTTTTGGGTTTTGAGAAAGGAAACAGAGGTTTTGAGTTTGAGAGAATGCAAACAAGCAGCTCCGTTTTTTATTCTTCGATGGTCGTGTAATGCACAGCCACAGTTTCGATGGTAAGGCCTTCGTTCAATCAGAAAGTGTTGTATCGAAATGCTTCCATCAAACACACATGATCCAATCCCCATTTTCTCCACTGTTGAATAGAGAGAGAGAGAGAGAGAGAGAGAGAGAGAGAGAGAGAGAGAGAGGGAGATGATTTTATTGAAAGGAGATGGGATTGGGTTGAGGAGTTGTGTGGGATTAGTTAACTAAGAAGGCAATGGGGTTTCCAAATGAAGACAACAATGTCATGTAATAGCTTTGTAGAAGTCGTTGTAATGAAAACAAAAATTGGGAAGAAGAAACCACGCCAATTTTTGGCTTACTTGTTTACTTCACAAGAATACTGTTGTAAATTCTACTTGTTTTTGTAAATCACAAAATTCATAGATTCAATCTCATAATCCTTAATTACCCACTTAAGAGACATGGGAGAAAGTTCTTATTACTTATTCCTTTTGTTCACGCTATACATTTTTTTTTAATATAAAATAATATTTTAATGTTAGTGGACCTCACTTCAATTTTAAATGATGTTCGTTTGACTTATAATAAATGAGAGTAGGTAGAGATATATAACTGTGTCATGAACTATAATTCACTTTTCTTTTTTTTTAAGCATAATAGTGGTAGGGAGATTTGAACCACAAATCTAATATTAGTTGAGCTATATTTGCTTTCACAAATACTTTGATTTCTAAAATTTTAATAAAAACAATGAAGCTCCTAACTTTGAAAATTTATTCTAAATGGTAACTTAGTTAAGTTAATCAGTTAACCAGTAGAAAATGACATCATTTTAAAGTGGGTCATTTTTATATATATTATCAAATTTTACTCATGCAGGTCTTTTCTTTTCTTAGTTTTGTTCCCTTTCCCCTCTTTCACCTTCTCCTTGTTCTCTTTAAGCTTGTTCTTTCCCTATTTCCATTTCATTTTAGACACTAATGGAAAGAAATTTAAACACCTTCACCATGTCTAGAATCTATGACATATACTTGTCATAGATAATATGGTCAACCTTCTAATATTTTAGTCAAAGTGATGATGTCCTAAGTTGAGTTATGTTCAAGTTAGACACTTCAACTATACTTAAGTGGACAAAATAAGTTCAAAATAAAATAAAGTATTTTACTACTATCGTTCAACATAAGTGTAATGGGTAATTTTAGCCAATATAACAAGTCTAAAAAATAAGGAAAAATAAAATTGAATTAGGCCAAGATAAGACAGGTTGAGATAAGGGAGGGGAGTTGGGCCTTTGGGCCAACCTCTCCCTCAGCCTCGGCCTTGGTCTCCAAGGTTGAGAAGCCCAATTAACCTACGGAGAATGAGTTGGCCTTTAGGCCAACCCATCCTCGACTCATTCTCATCCTTCGAGATCAACCTAGATCTCAACCTTTGAAGTCAAGGAGCCTAATCATCATATGGGTCATGTGCAACACGCTCAAATTCGATGAAATCACAAAATATCTTCTCAGATTGGGAAATAATTGGATTCCCGAAGAAAATAGGAGAAGACCTAAGTTAATCCCCCTATAAATACATTATTATACCTCTATGTGATCTAATTGGAATACTACTCTCAAACTACCTAACTTCCACACTCTTTCACTCGCTGACTTAAGCATTAGAGTGTGTGTGGAAAACATTACACCAATGTGTAGATTTCCTCTTTTGTAGAACACGTTCTTTCATTATTGGTGTTGGTGTCACACGAAGATCAAACGTATTTCTCCTATTCTGATGTTGACATTAACAATAACAATAAGTATATGGTGTATGCCACAATTGTTTGGTTAAACTTTACAAATTGTATCAAAACTTTTTCTACACACTCAAACAAGAAAAACTAGATGTAAAGTATGTCAGATGCTCAATATAATATAATTATGGCTTATAGTTATAAATGGTCAATCTTGGATCTCATGATGACTTAAATAATAGTTTTGATAATTTAGCAACAAAAGGTTCGCCCCATTTTAGAATTCCACATGGTCGGTCAAGTCTCAAGGCCGTGGCGGCAGTTATAGAGAATGGGCCTCCACAAAGGAGGTTACACCTGCACCATCTCCCTGTGTCAAATAATTTAAATTTAGGTCTAATTACATTTTCTTTCCTGTATTCAATTTTGATTCCTATCTTTTGAACACCATTTTAACTCTCTATATACAATTTTAATGTTTGTGCTTTTAATAAATTTTAAATCTTAAAATCAGTCAATGTGGTTAGTTTCTTGTTTTGTTTTTATTTATTTATTTATTTATTAAATAATTAGTCTCGTGAACATACCTTAAAATATAATTGATTATTATTTTGTAATTGGTCTAAAATGTCAATTATATCCAGTTAAAAGAAATAATAATTAATAAGTTAGTTCATTTATTGACTACCAAAAAAATGGAAAATTACCCTTTTTTTTTTTTTTTTTTTTTAGTACCCAAATTTTGGGTAATATGTGCATTTGGTCCATGAGTTAAAAAAAATGTACCTTTTTAGTTCCTACCTTTTTAGTCCCTAAGTTTATAAAAATATGTCCATTTGATCCCGAGTTTTTAAAATAGGTTTAAAAGGTACTTCTAATTTTTTTAAAAATAATTACATGATATTTAAAATTAGAAATAAAGGGTATAGTTTTTAAAAATTATTCTTCTAATTTTAAATGTCATATAATTATTTAAAATGATAATAATAAAATATTTAAAGACCAAATGATAGTATATTTTGAAAACATAGGGACCATATGACATACATGACATACGGACCAAATATATATATGGTTAGAAACTTAAAAGGACTAAAAAAGGCAATTAGTTATATTTTTAAGATATTATATGTCAGTTAAATGAATCTGCAGATCTCTTAATCAGTTATATTTTTAAGAAATTACAAATATATAAAATTTGTGTTTTATGTTTGGAACTTGGAACTTGGAAGTTAGGTGAAGGAGAGGAAAGAGAATGTGTGTAGTGTCCGGGGTGGGTGAAAGCCAAGCAGCCAGCGGAGGGAAGGGAATAATACAGGCTGGTGGTTTACGTGTTACCCTTTATTGCCCAAACCCACAATTTATGCCTTCCAACTTTGGAACTCACCCTCTATTAAACTATCATCCTCCTAAACTATAACATATTTTCTTTTTTCTAATTAAGAAAATACCGATTTATGTTCTATCAATTAACATCTTTCAGTATCTTTTCTATACAGCTTTCAAAGTTTCTTCATATAAACATCCATCACTAGTAATTACAAATTCAATAGGTATGATGGTGTAATTGTAAACAATGATTTGATTTGTTCATACAAATTTAGGAATTTAATTCATAAGCAGAGAGGTATAAATTGATTTTTTTTTTTTAAAGAAAATTAAAAATAAAAAAAAAAAGAGGCCCACAAGTTGAGAAAGAAAAAAGATATTTTCATAACCGCATAAAGTGATACAGAAAAATGGATCGACGGTTTAAAGCAAATCTCACGGAGCGAATGAAACACGATTCGTGAATTTCGCAAAAAGGAACTTGATCAAGAGAAGTTCAACCTCAAATTGAAAAAAATAAAAAAAAATAAAAAAAACAAAAAAAGAGCAGCCTAATTTCTTATTTTTAATCGGACGCGATGACAGAATGAGGGAGGTGAATCGCCGTTTCTGTGAAATAGATGAAATGATTTTCAAACGGGAATCATTTCATCGAAATCCAGAACAAATCCATTCCATTAATCAATCAACAAAGATCAGAAAGAACAGACAGTTGAGTAAAATCTACATTCATCATTCCACTCTTTCAACTCAAGAATTCCACTAAGCGAAAAAGAATTTCCACATATATATTACAAACTAAAAACAAATTAGATAACAAAACAAGAAAGTACAAAAAAAGTACTGCTCATCTTTTGTAAGATCCAAGGCTTTCAACCTCCATGGACGGCGAAGAAGAAGAAGAAGAAGAGGGTGAATAAATGCCAGAAGCAGCAGTAGCAGCAACCATAGCCAAGCATCCTTCACTCCAGGCTCGTCTGATCGGGTACGAGACGGACTTATGTTTAGACATGGAGTGGGAACAGCGTCTGTTATCTCGATCGTGAAGGGCGCAGGTGCAGTTCTTGTGGTAAGGACGGCGGTCGATCTCGGCGTCGCAGCCGACGATGCAACCGTGGTAGACGGATCTGAGTAAGGCGTCGGCCATGGAGTCGTCGTCGCCCGTCGGAATGGCCGTTGCCGGAGGAGGATGAGGAGTTAAGGGAAAGATGTGAATGGAGAGGAAGGGGTTTATATAGGGAGTAGGGAAATTAAAGGGAGGGTTGAGGGGAAGACAGTTGTAGGGAAATGGGAAAAGGTTGAGTTAATCGATGTGGGATACGTGTGGTGTGCGTATGAGTTAAAGGGTTTGTGCGTTGGGAGTTGGCCTACTTTGCTTCCTGCCGCCTTGCCATGTGATGCAAATGGCCTTTTTGGGTTCTACAAGACATTGACTCACTCCCTATTTAATTATTCTTTTCATTTTCTTTTATTTTCTCTCACTTTTAAATTCATTTTATTTTGTAACATTGGAAATCCCCCTACAGCTCTTGGAGTAATTCTCATATACTATTTTCTTCTTCTAGAATTTCTGCCAGATAGTACAAATACTATTTGGGTAGTTATAAATACAATTTTTTAATCTAAATTTTTTATTTAAAATATTATAAATTTAATAGTTAAGTTTTGAGTTTGATTTCAATTTAGTATGTAAATTTCAAAATATTATAATTTCTTTTGAGATTTGGATTTTATTTCAATTTGATCTGTGAGTAGTTATTATAATCTATGAGTTATAATAGTCTATATTTGAGGTATAAATTATTTTAATATAGATAGAAAATAGTAAATATTGTAAAAAAAAAAAAAAAAAAAAATTTAAGAAATGGATAATATCTTACCACTAAGTTAAACTTATTTTAGTATTATACATTGAAGTTGTACATTATTACAAGTTTGAAGATAGTGTGACTTAAGTGTTATAAACTAAAGTGGATTCAATTATTAATAAAATAAAATATTTTAAACATATATATATTTTTTTAATTCCGAATCTTTGAGGGGTGTGTAGAACTCGAGGTACGAGTTTGACTTTGACATGCTAATGAATGAAATTGATGGGAATAGAGGTTTGAGCAAGAGGCTTAGGAAACATCAAAATGTGTTTGTCTCATTATTTTCTTATTTTCTATCGCACATGCTGCCATCTTCTCGGTAGGTACTTTTACTTACTAATATTCTCTTGTTTAATACAATCAAACTTTTAACTTTAAAATCAATAAGATTGATGATAGTAGAACTATACTATTTTAGCTTTTGTAAAATATTATTTTTTTTATGTATGCTTTTATTAATTATTAAGATTGCATTTATATTGAAGTAAATGTCACAATTAATTCACATTAAAAAAAAATTGTTTTTAGACAAACTTGTTGGTGGAGTTGAACTTGTATTTATGGTAGTTTATGTGGATTTAACTCAATCTTTGATACTTGATTTTTTTCTTTGTTGGATGTGTACGATTGATTTAAGGAAGTAAAACACCTGAATATCCTTGAAGTTGAAATATTGGAAGAACGTTTGTATCTTCAAAGGACTTGTGTCTTCGAGAAGTGTTGAGCTTCAAATGGTTTGGGAGTATTTTGATTGTTAGGAGAATCCTTCTAGGCTCTCTAAAATTTAAAATTTTTTGATTTTTCAAATGAAGGAGAAATCCTCTGTTTATAAAGTATTTATGTGACTTTGTGGCATTGGGCTTGTTTGGTCCATTAACTTGTTGGGCCCAATTAATTGAATTTTGGGTTTAGGCCTTTGAGCCAAATATGATTTATTGTTGGGATCAATTGTACATGTGATGCAAATATTAATACTAAATTAGACCAACTTAGTTAATTTGATCCACCAATGATAACGAAAATAGACGACATCATTGATATCTGTTAGCTTTTGTCTTCAATTTCAAAATGGTTAAGAAAAAAAGAAAAAAAAATGTATGAATTATAAAGATCGTTATAATCACAGCCTCTCGGATTTATCAAATAATTCTCTACACTTACAAGATGCTATAATTTGACCTTTTACAATTGTAAATTGCACAAAATACTGTTGAAATAGTTATTCTTATTCCAACAAGACTTTAAGCAAACTCAAATTTCATACATCAATTTTGTAATGTTATTAAATGAAGATAACAACTAAATATTGATTGGTTATTTTAGTAGTAAATTAAAATCTAATACGAATTGAAATAAACTAATTTTAATTCAAATCTATAGAGTTAAAAAAAAATTGTTTAAATAGTAACAATCTCATAATTTTAAGATTTTATTAATACAACAAGGTACGGAATAAACGGGCCTGAAAGAGGAGTTGGGCTTTGAAGCTTACTTGCCCAGAAAGCTAGTGGATCCGATTCTTTGTTATCCGTCCACCGAGTCGACGCCACCGCAAGGTTTAGCTGTGGCGGTTTCTTTGCTTCGGAGTTCGGGAATTGACTTGTAGCCTACCCTGCACAAGTCCTCGACACACACGCCGTCGTTCTGTTCTGGTGGCGGTGGTAGCTCTCCGATGGCCGGAGGAAGACGAAGAACGAACCATTCCAAAGCTAGTGATGGCTTCAGGAACAACAAGAGCAATTCCGGTAGAAGAAGATCAGACCCGTCGTCACTGTTTGTGGATGGCGGGTTTTTATCTGATTGGCAGTTTCGGATATCGCCGCCGAGTTCTGCACGAGGTGCGATTTTCTCTTTCCTTCTCATCCACTTCCGAGTCTCTGCATTTGCTTAATCATACTGGTATTGGTATGATTTTTATAAAACGATAATCTGAGTTGATAACTTTTTTGTTGAGATTTTATTTGTATTTTTATTGATTTTGCTTTGGTATATTTTCTTCAGAGGGAAATTCTAGGTCAAAGGGTAAGTCTGGATCAAAATCGGCTAATTTAGATCGTAAAAAAATTGCTTCATCAAGTGGGACTAAACAATCCAATGGTAATGCTATTGGCTACGAATACCCTCCTGCTCCGAATCAGGTATTTCTTATTTCATCGACCGTTCTCTCCATAGATTGCTTTTTAGCTCGTGAAACATCTCTGATCTCTTATGTTCTTACCTTAGCCTTCTCTATTCTATTATTTTTTATTTTTGAGTTTTCTTTTCCCATTAAATGTTATATTCTCTTTCATTGTTTTTAGCTTTTTTTGACGCATTTTTTATCCTAGTATGTTAGAAATTCTGGTTACATGAGATATATTTCTGCCTTGGCTTCTTTATACATTCTTTTCCTAGTATGTTGGCAAATTTTATTTCTTTGGAAGCTATTTCCTTCGTGTTCTTTTAAATTATGTCTTCTTAGTGAGATGGGGGGCCCTTTTAGATTCATTTTAAAGATCTTTTTTTTGGGCTTTCCGCAGGAAAGTTTGCATTCGGAATCCCGGGGTCTACAGAATGATGCAGAGTGTAGCTTGGACAACTCACAGCCTTTTATATTACTTAATTGCAAGAATAATCAAATTGTCGCATATGTAGATGAAAATCCACCATTGAAGGCAGATAATTTGGAATTTACTTATGATTACGGTACTAGTTTTGTGTTAGGTGACAGTTCACATAGAGGACTGGGGTTTCACGATGAGGACGAACTTGTTAAAAATCAGAACACAGATGACGATTCAGCCACTCAAGTGGGAGAACAAGGAGGATTGTGTGCTGGTTCATTATCCTCCGGGAAGGAAAATGGTACAGATGAGAAGGTTGATTGTAGGGTAGGGGTTGAGACGGCTAATGAGACATTAGCAGAAGCATCACCCTCCAACAAATATTCAGATGGTGTGTGCTCTCCAAGAAATTCAGGTTTCTTGTCCATTGGTGGTGTGAGATTATACACCCAAGATGTATCTGATGAAGAGGGTGATGATGATAGGGAGTCATCTGATGGAAGCTCCGAGTACTCTGAACCTCTAGAGTCAGATGGATCATCTGGAAGTGATAGCTCTGTAGAAATGTCTTGCGGTGAATCAGATATTGATGACGAGGTGGCTGAAGATTATCTCGAAGGGATTGGTGGAAGTGAAAATATTTTAAAATCCAAATGGTTAGTAAAACAAGAGTTGGTAGAGTCTGATGATGATAGTTCTAGCAGTAGCCTTGATGATACTTTAGAGAAATTAGGCGGCATTACTTTGCAGGAAGCATCTAAAGAATATGGAATTATGAAAACTCCTTCAAGAAAGAAAAGCTCCGTTGTTTCTAGAGATCATTGGTCAGCATTGGCACTAGATGACTTGCTAGTAAAAGATTCTAGATCTACATCAGCTAGAAAGCAAAAGAATGCTTCTCAGTTTGCTCGTTCTTGGCCTCCAAAAGCTCCAACAAGTAAAGCTGCTAGAAAGTATCCCGGTAACAATCTCATTTTCACGGAAAGTTATTAATCAGATACAGTTTGTTCATTGATGAAATCAATTTCTGTCCCTATAATTGTTATAGATGCCTTCTTTTTCTATGAGAAGGTATTGGATCAATTGAATGAAACATATAAAAGAAGAAATAAGACCCAAGTCCACTAGGGGAAGTAGAAAAAAAGAAAAGACTTGCAGTGTAGTTCATACCCAAATTGCTGAAAATAATTGAATCTGCGAGAAAAGGAGGAAGGATTTGCTTAATTTACCTAAGGGACCTTAACTTGATTCTTTAAAATATGGCCTTCAGGAAATAAATAGAGCAGAATGCAGAATAGGGTCTACTCTGTGAAATATGGCTTGTAATTCCTTCAGACACAATCTGTTGAAGAATATGTAGATTCTGGGAATGAAGGAAAGAGTTATACTATTCCTAATTGACTTCTCCTCTTGTATCATGTGCAATTCATCTGGTAAACTTTCGATATGCAATAATATTGCACTTGTTGTCAGGTGAAAAGAAGAAATATCGTAAAGAAACAATTGCAGCAAAGCGTCGAGAAAGAATGCTTAATCGGGGTGTTGATCTAATGCAAATAAATCTGGTATTATTTATTAATTTTTCAACTGGTGTTGGATGTTGTCTAAAGTTTTGTTGTACAAGGTTGTTAGTATGCACCTGAATAATGAATAATTAAGAACCTTGTTCTACAGAACATCTCAAGTCTAGTACTGCATGGTTTCTTTTCACAAGACCTCTAAACAATATTCTCATTGCTCATTCTTCATAAGAACACGATGTACTTGTCTCTAAATCTTCGAGCCGTGGTTGAATTTTTTATTAGAAGCATAACTATTTGATGTAAAATGTTATTCAGTTTTATTTAAATAATAGAGAGTAGAGTGGGACGCCGGGGGGAGGGGGGAGGGGGTAAAATGATTGGAAAATAGGTTGGGCACAAAACGTGAGAAGACAATGGGATTGAAGTGGGTTTTTTCTTTAAAAAAATCTTAGTGTGCTCTGCAGTCTGATTGCATTCCTTTGATCTGAAGTAGGAATGTAATATTCATTATCATTTCTCTTCATTTGCATTTTCTCTGTGTAAATATGGCCTCATTGTAGTTTATACTTCACTTTGCACAAATTGTTAATTGCCTCTTAGATGTACGAGTTTGCTGGATGGGTTGCTCAAATGCAGCTTTCCTTTGATTTTTGCATTAACTAATCTTCCAATTTGTTTGAATTGTAGAAATTGGAACACATGGTTCTCGACAGAGAAGATATGTTCGCTTTCCAACCTATGCATCCCCGTGATTGTTCCCAGGTATATAGTATGCTGCTTAATCTGTAGTTTGTTAACAGTTTGTGCCATGGAGGGACAATGTTCCTTGTAATATTTGTCCTTTTAGGGTGCAAAGTTGATTGATTCCTTTAAGCTGCTCCTCTCTGGACCCTTTTCTTTTGTCAGAAGTGACATTTGAATATCATTAGGTACGACGATTGGCAGCAATTTACCGCTTTCATAGTGGATGCCAAGGTTCTGGTAAGAAAAGGTAAACGTTCACTTCTTTTTCTTATTTGTCATTTCAGTCATTAATTGTTGATGCTTAAACTTGCTATAATTTTTTTTTCAGGTTTGTAACAGTAACTCGAACACAGTACACAGGAATGCCATCAGCAAGTGATCAAGTTCGCCTTGAACAGGTTGTTGAAATCTTTTTGGTTTGAGAATTCTTTTTTGGATGTTGTTGGAGCCGACTTCTTGGATGGTCAGAAAACTTACCTTTTTCCCCTCTTTTTCTTCCCCAATCCCAGCTAATCGGAGCAACAGATGAGGATAATGATTTTTCTGTTGCTGAAGGCTCAAATATAAAATCACAGGGCGGCAACAGAAGCAGAGAAAAGAAGAATACCAAAGTGCGTGGTTTGCACATGTTGGAGCTTGATAAATCCGCAAGTAGTAAGTTGAGGTCGAAGGGTTCTGCAGGTAAGGTATCAAGTCAGAAAATGACCGGCAAAAAGTATGCTGATCAACCCGTCTCATTTGTGTCATGTGGAGTAATGCAACCAGAACCAATGGATGAGATAACGACTAGCAATGTTAAGGACGTAGATAAAAGTAAGGATGTCGTAGCTGCATCCGAAATGATCGAGATTGCCAATAGTGATGTCAAGAATATGGATATAAGTAGGGATAGGATTGGTGCATTTGAGCTGCACACGAAGGGTTTTGGGTCAAAAATGATGGCAAAAATGGGATTCGTAGAAGGCGGAGGATTAGGGAAAGATGGTCAAGGAATGGCTCGTCCCATTGAAGTGATGAAACGGCCAAAATCACTTGGATTAGGCATCGAGTTCTCCGAGGCCTCAACTTCTGCTGCTGATGACAACCAGGCAAGCCGGGGATCTGCCGCTAGAACTGGATCCGGAGCCTTGGGAAAATCCAAAAAAATTGGTGCTTTTGAAGAGCACACTAAAGGATTTGGGTCGAAGATGATGGCAAAGATGGGATTTGTTGAAGGCATGGGATTGGGAAAAGATTCACAAGGAATGGTCAACCCTTTGCTTCCTGTTAGACGGCCTAAAGCACGAGGGTTGGGTGCCAAAGGTTAGCTATTTACAAGATTTAACTGTTCGTTTCATCGTATTGCTAATACATCTATTCTCTTAGATGCTGTCATTCTGTGTCAATGTTGCTTATTAACAAAGCAAATGTTAGTCCTCTCCTGTTATTTAAGTTGTATCTTATTTTCTTATATTAATAATAATGAGAACAAAATACTTAAAGAATAAGGAGTGTCTTGGGGTTGGGTTTCTTCTGGCCTTCGGTCTATCAAACTCTGACCACAGGCCAATTGACGAGGATAGAACTGAAGGCTAAGGCAATGACAAGACAAGATTGAGATGAGAATTTAAAACTGGACTCATAAATGTAAAAACAAATAATAAATACTAAAACATATATTTACGCTATGTTAGAACATAACCTTAGATACAAGTTTTGAGCTTTTTCTTCAAAATAATTCTTTTTTCTTCTTTTCTTTTATCCTCTCTTTGTTCTCTCTTACTTTTCCTCTTCTTTTGTTTTGTTTTTTTCTCTCTCGTTCTCACTCGCTTTTTTACTTCTCACATCTTATTTCTTCGTTGTGGAGATGAACATGGAGATTTAATGTGATCGTTTTTTTTTCTTTCTTTCTTTCTTCTTCTTCTTTCTGCTTTCTTTCTTTCTCCTGATATCCATGAGTGTTTGAACCAACTTTACACCTGCCTTGACTAATAATCTCATGAGACAACTCTGTTTTGACTCTACAATTTTTTTTGGGTGTCAAGGAAACGCGTAGGATATTAATCCTAGGTAGGTGACCACTATGGATTGAACGGATGACCTCTTAATCTTTCATCAAGATCATGCCCCTTATTTATTAGTAGGCCAATCTATGGTGGTTTTGTGTTTGGGAAAAGAGAGGTCTTCAAAAGGGTTTGAACTTCAATGGTTGTGTGACTATGGATCTTCCGTTGTGAAGATTGACGGTCTCGACACTGCATTTAGGTCAGTAGAAAAATGCTGAGTAAAAAATGTTAAACATGTCACATGGGTTCTTATTCTTAAGGCCAAATGGCATGTTAGTTGTTACTGTTCTTTGGGCATTGGCATTATTGGAATCAATGAAGAAGAGCTTGATCTACAAGCAAGAAGTCACCAATGAGGTGGTTCAATCCAAATAAGGAAGTCACCAATGAGGTGGTTCAATCCAAATAAGGTTAAGCTCCCAAAATAAATCTACAACTTAAAATAAATTAAAAAAAAAAGTTTAATTTAGTTTAAAAAAAGGGAAAAAAAAAAAAAACTTTGCAGCATATTAAAAATGCGAATATATAGGATTTTGTTTCAATAAAATTGGATTAAGAAACTCTGATTTTAAAAAAAAGTAAGGCTCGGATAGATCTAACATCGTATATTTTGAAAAACATTTTTATATTTTCTGTGTAATCAGATTTTGAATTTAAAATTTTAAAATGCAACAAAATGATATCAGTGAAGATAAAAACAAGGACAAATATTGTGTTTTATCTATAAACTCAATCATTTTTGTTAAATTAAAATATGTATCGTATAATATATTATGTATTTTATGATATTAAGAAATAATAGTTATACAAAATTTTTCACATAAAATAAGTTCATAAATTAATTATTAATGGTTTATATAGTTATAGTTAATTTTATAGTTTATAAATATAGTATCAAATGCATTTTAAAATATTGTTAATTTCTAAATATACTACTAAACACATATTTAAAAACGTAAATTTTGTTTTTATTAAATTTTTTGTTTTCAATTTTTTTTTCTTCAAATTGTCTATCATCTGGCGGTAAGGTTTTTAATAAAATATTTAATTCAACTTTAAATAATTCTTTTAATACCTAGGTTTTGAGTAGTTTTCATTTAGTTCCTAAGTTTTAAAATTATACAATTTTACTCTTAAGTTTTGAGTCTAGTTCCAATTTAGTTTTTAAGTTTCAAAACATATCATTTGAGTTTAATTTTTATTTGGTTTAAAGATTTAAATAACTTTCACTTTCATCCTTTAATAATTTTATTAGGGTTGTTTTTAAATATAGCAAAATAAGTTAAGCTATTTACAAATATAGGAAAATCTTACTTTCCATCAGTGATAGAGTAAATTTTTTTTTCTATATTTGTAGATACGTTTGATATTTTTTCTATTTATAATAATTTTTCTTTTTACTAAACTCACTTTTCATCTTTTGTGATAACTTTCAATAAATTAATTTAAATAAATTATAAATTTGAATTTCTTTTAACTAATTTTAATATTCATGAAAAATTAATGAAATCTATTTTGGTTATAATTAATTTAATTTTTCAAAATTAAGTAATAAAAGATTAACACAAAGACTACAAGTGATTATTGGTGAAAACTCAAAGGGTAGAAATGAAAGTTAAGCAAATTTAAGAGTAAAAAAGTGTAACTTCTGTAAATCCACAATATTAGCAATCAAGAGGTATGTGATCTAAATCTTATCAAATATGTTGTATTAAAAAAATCATACAAAATAAATAAATAGATAAATAAAATAGGTAATTATTTTAAATGACAAAACTGTTAAAAATATTTACAAATATAACAAAAACGTCACTATTTATAAATCGTGATAGATAAGTTGACAGTGTTTATTTCGTCTATTACTATCTAATAATAATATTTGGCTATATTTGTAAATAAGTTAAGTAATTTTGTTATATTATTAATTTATAGTTATAGTAAAAAATTGGAGAGGACAGAATGGTCAATTTAAGAGATTGGCCACAGCTTCTAGTCTTCGCCCTCACCAGTCACCGTTACATTAACACGCCGGGGAAGGAAAGATCGAACCCAATTCCCTATCAAATTCTTCTTCAAGCATTTTCATCGTGAATTATCAACTATTTCTCAGTTCCACAACTCCAGGAATTCGCAGCAGCTGCTACGAATTTCCTTCCCCCGCCGGAGATCTTCCTTCCACTTTTCTATGTCTCAGGTCAGTTAACTTCCTTCTTTCTTTCATTCTTTCCTGGGACTTCCATTTCTCATTCTCTTACTTCGTTTATGTTGCCAATTATATGTTCCGTGAATTCCTTATTTGATCTTTGGTGAAATTAAGAGCTGCCCCAGAAATTTTACTGTTCTGTTATCCGTTTTTGAATGTGACTCTTGTAGATCTGACTTGAATCGAGCTCGTACTCTTCAAGAATGGAGTTTTTGGGTGGATTTAGGATCTGGGTCTTAACCCTATGCTTGATATTTCAATCTGGATATGGGTTTTATCTTCCGGGGAGTTATCCTCTCAAACATGTTGTGGGTGATGACTTATCTGTGAAAGTTAATTCTATAACCTCAATCGATACGGAAATGCCGTTTAGCTATTACAGTTTGCCATTCTGTAAACCTCAAGGGGGTGTTAAGGATAGTGCTGAAAATCTTGGTGAGCTTCTTATGGGGGACCGGATTGAGAACTCGCCGTATCTGTTTAAGATGTATAAGAATCAGACAGATGTGTTCTTGTGTCAAACAGATCCATTGACTGATGATCAGTTTAAGACCTTAAAGGAGAGGATTGATGAGATGTATCAAGTGAACTTGATCCTGGACAATTTACCTGCAATCCGGTATACCAAGAAAGAAGGCTATCCTTTGCGTTGGACAGGATACCCTGTAGGAATCAACGTCAAGGGTTCCTACTATGTCTTTAACCATTTGAAATTTAAGGTTCTCGTTCACAAATACGAGGAGACCAACGTTGCGAGTGTAATGGGAACCGGTGATGCTGCAGGTGTGATCCCATCAATCGGTAAACAAAAACTAGATGTCCCAGGATACATGGTTGTTGGATTTGAGGTCGTGCCCTGCAGTCCTTTGCACAAGGTGGACTTAGTTAAGAACTTAAAGATGTACGAAAAGTATCCAAATCCTGTTCAATGTGATCCTACCAGTGTATCAATGCAAATTAACAAAGGGCAACCTATAGTGTTCACGTATGAGGTTACGTTTGAAGAGAGTGACATCAAGTGGCCTTCTCGATGGGATGCATATTTGAAGATGGAGGGTTCAAAAGTTCATTGGTTTTCAATCTTGAACTCTTTAATGGTGATAACATTTCTAGCCGGTATTGTTCTTGTAATTTTCTTGAGGACTGTTCGACGAGATCTTACACGTTATGAGGAGCTTGATAAGGAGGCTCAAGCGCAGATGAACGAGGAGTTATCAGGTTGGAAGCTTGTTGTGGGGGATGTTTTCCGTGCTCCAGCCAATCCTGCACTTTTGTGTATAATGGTTGGTGATGGGGTTCAGCTTCTAGGGATGGGAGTTGTGACCATATTGTTTGCTGCTCTTGGGTTCATGTCCCCAGCTTCCCGTGGAACACTTATTACAGGTATGCTATTTTTCTATATGATTCTCGGTGTTGCAGCAGGTTACGTTGCTGTACGTCTTTGGAGAACTATCTGTTGTGGTGACCACAGAGGATGGGTCTCAGTCTCATGGAAGGCGGCTTGTTTCTTCCCTGGCATTGCCTTTTTAATTCTTACCACACTGAATTTTCTATTATGGGGTAGTGGAAGCACCGGCGCCATTCCATTTTCACTCTTCGTTATTCTACTTTTGCTGTGGTTCTGTATATCAGTTCCTCTTACTCTTGTTGGTGGGTATTTTGGTGCCAAGGCACCTCATATTGAGTATCCTGTTAGAACCAATCAAATCCCACGGGAAATTCCACCCCAGAAGTACCCATCATGGCTTTTAGTCCTTGGCGCTGGCACTCTTCCTTTCGGTACCTTGTTCATCGAACTCTTCTTCATCATGTCTAGCCTCTGGATGGGCCGTGTTTATTACGTTTTCGGGTTTCTCTTCATAGTGTTGGTGCTTCTTGTTGTAGTTTGTGCTGAGGTATCCCTAGTTCTAACCTATATGCATCTATGCGTGGAAGATTGGAAATGGTGGTGGAAGTCTTTCTTTGCTTCTGGTTCAGTTGCCTTATACATCTTCTTGTACTCGATTAATTATCTTATCTTCGATCTTAAGAGCTTGAGCGGACCCATCTCAGCCACTCTCTACCTTGGTTATTCACTCTTCATGGTTCTTGCAATCATGTTCACAACTGGAACAGTCGGATTCCTCTCGTCATTCTGGTTCGTGCATTACTTGTTCTCTTCTGTGAAGCTGGACTGAGTAATCTATCTCATCATGCCCAAACTCCGAAACCATTAAGAAGTGCAGCAGTGTTCGAGGAACGAAAGCAGTAAGCTCTTTGCAGATGTTCTATCATGTATTAGTCTTATTTTTTTATCTAGATAATCTAGCAACAGTACTTGGTCAAAAGTTTTGATTCGTCTTGTTTTATGGAGCTCATTGTATGACATTTTGAACCTGAGTTTATTTACAGCTTTGTTATAGAAAAGACCAATAGTAGATTATCATAAGTGGTGGGTAGTTTACAACTAAATGATTGCTTTTATGAAAACCATATATTTCTGAACTTACAGCACTGCAAAAGTTCCTGTTTTTAATCTTTGGGATCTTTGGGAGAGGGGCAATAATCCTTGTCCTGCTTCGACCACTTGACGTTGAAAACACTTTTGATTGAACGAAGTCTAGAATCGATCTATCGGGAAGTAATTTGGTTGATGAAGTCCTTGACCTCTTCCCAACTCACTCCTAACAACCATGGAATTGGATAGAGAAGAATCAAGTAGTTGGCTCAAAACTCTTTGTAGCAGCAAACCTAAGATTAGATGTGAGATTGGAGATAAAAAACTGAGGAGAATTCAGTTGCATCAATAATGATGAACGTTTTTAAATTTTTGTTTGGGTTAAATTGCAAATTTGGTTCCTATGGTCTAGAATTTGGTTTTGTCAAAAGTAGTTGAGTTTGAATCAATGGTACTAATTGTAATATTTATTTAATATATGATCTAGTTTGAGGAAATTAAAAGCTTGATGGTGAAGTTCGATACGATCTCATCAGTTTAAAGATGAAAATTTTCCTTTTTCATCTTTAGTTTGAAAAATGGAATAAAGAATAAAGAAATAAAGTGTGATTTATGAGGAGAGGAAATGCAATATAATGTAGTGTGGGTCCCAAGATATTCGCATCCTTTCACACAAAGTCCTTTCATTGATTATTAATTTCAAAAATTCAAACCCAAAATGAATCGACAAATCCACGTGGAGCATAAACAATCACATCTCTATTCTCACTAATTATTATCAAGATTCTAATGTTTTATCAAATAATTCTCTTTTATTAGGGTGAATTAACCCCCTAGAAAAAATAAGAAAATAAGAACCAAAAAAACAAAGCTATATTCACTCCCAATTTTATCAAATTGCACGAATTTATATATTTTAACCTTAAATTTGAACTAATTGTTGTAATTTTTACTCTCTTTATATATGTTTGTTTTTTCTTTTTTTTTTTTTTTGAACAATTGTATTAGTGTAATTTTCATCAACATTCGTTAAAAATTTGTAGAAATATTATTATTGTTTTTAGTACAGTAGGAGTGGAGAATTTGAACCACAAACTTTCATTAACACATCTTTGTGTCATTGAGTTATGCTCTATATTCTATAATATCATATAATTTATAATATAATACCATAATTTAATTTAACAAAAGTGAATTGAGTTTTGTAACATAAAATAATATATTTATAGAATATATTTATGAGATGTTTTCCAATATAGCAAAATAATCAGACTATTTAAAAATATAGAAAAATTTAACTGTCTATGGGTGATAGACCACGATATACTATTACACAATTTTATTAACATTGTTATTTTTTCTTAATGTAATTCTATATTACGCAATTTAAAATTCAAATTTTGGATATACTAAAAATATAAAAATGTTACTTTCAAAAAAAATTTATGCTATTTAGACGATTACATAATCCAAAAATAAATTAAAAAAATATCATTTAGATTTACTGAAGGCATATTTATAGTAAATCTGAAACATAAAACAAAATTCAGATTAACTATCTACATTTTTTGATTGGCCATAAAAAGAGAATTTTTTTTTTTTTTTTTATACGTTGACGATACATCAACCAGAGCAATTTTCTTGCTTTTACTAAAAGAAAAAGCTCTCTCTTTATTGAATAATGTGACATTTTCAAAAAAAATTAATTATATTTCTTACAAAGAAAAACATTAACCACAATAATGTTAACAACCACAAAAACGTTGTTTTCCCTCTCTCTTTCATGTGGAATAAAACCGTTTGAAATTTTAATCATTTAAAATTTTATTATATGCTATTTTATGTTGTTTTTCTTATTAAATTGGTCAATTTGTCTAATCACCTCATATTTCATATTCTTTCCTAACTCTTATCTTAAGAAAAGAAAAGACAATGATATAAAATATAAATGGCACTTTATATTAGTGAAATTACAACATGTTTCACTTATGAAAAATTAAACTCCACTATCCATCTTTATCTTTAATTTGTAGACTTTAAAAACTTATTTGGATTCAGGCACAATGTTACGCAATTGTCTAATAAAAAATTATCTAAATATTTATAAAAAAAACGATTTTAGAGGAGATGAGAAAAGGTGAAATGAATAAATTACATTGATATATTTTGTAATAAATTATAGGAAAACTATCTTAAATGACAAATTGCTGAAACTATTTAAAACTAATAACAAAATACACAGTTTATCACGATTTATCGTAGATAAAATAAAATTTTGTTATATTTATAAATATTTTGGTTTATTTTGATGTATTTGAAAAGAGCCCTAAATTATAGGTTTATAAAATGGTATTTTATTTTAAATTAATAAAACAACATTTATCTGTACACATGATTATAAATAGCAAATGCTAGCGACTAATTCTTGTCCTTCTTATTAAGGCATGTTTGTGCGTTATGTCAACTTAACAAGCATGTTTGTACGTTGACTTTACGTGTATTCCTAGTTGGTTAAGTTTAAAACATTGTTGTAAATAATCTCAAGCTAAAAGTGAAGAGCAAATGACAATTTTATAAGTAAATTTCAAGGAAATAATACATAATACATGTCAATTACCTTAAAATAATACTCACTCTAGGATCACCAAAGCAAACATAGGTAAGCTAATATAGGAATGTGTTAATGGCCAAAAAGTCTATGATTCATATCTCCTGTACTTAAAAATAAATAATAATAATAATTAAAAAGGACAAATAAAAATTTGTAACTCCGAACTTTGGGAGTTGCATCAATTTAAACTCTAAACTAGTACTTGTAACAATTTTAATTTTGAACTTTAGGGGTTGTATCAATTTAAACCTTGGACTAATAATTATATAAATTTAAACCCTAAACTTTCATAAATATATTGATTTAAACTCTAAACTTTTATAATTATATCAATTTACACCTTATTTCAAAAAATATAATGTAGAACATTAAATTTTTTCAATTAAATTCATAAATTGTTTAAGTGAATAGATTTAGAACTTTTATTACGATTATATTTGAAAATTGTCAATGCATAAATTCTTATATTTGTGTAGATTTTTACAAATGTTGATTTAACAAAATTGACAATTATGGATAAAATTACAAGTCTTTCACAGAGTTTCTCCAAATAAAACATACTAGAAGGTTAAAATTGATACACTTCTAAAAGTTCAAAGTTTAAATTGATACAACTCCAAAATTTATGGTTTAAATTGATACAATTATTAGTTTGGAGGTTTAAATTGATACAACCCCAAATGGGTATAAATTGATATTTGTCTTAAAAAAAAAAATAAACATTGAGAGTTTAAATGGTAATAAAGTTTGTATCTTAACTCAAGAGAGGACTTAGGAAGTTAATACATAAATTAAACACGTGGCTTTTGCGACTATAACTTGCAATCAAAGGCCAAATCGAATATAGCTTAATTGGCGTTAGATTGTGCTAGAAACTACGAGATTCGTGGTACGAATCTCCTTTAGCCCCCATTGTACTTACTATAAAAGTGTACGGGTAAGACGTAAGATTATATCGAAGTCTGAATGTACACCTCATATTGTTAACTAAATAAACAGACAAGTTTTGTTAAAGAATTCACTATTCAAAATCGAGAGAGAGAGAGAAGGAAGACATATGTAACAAAGACCTTGAAATCATCATTGTGTCCAACTGGAGATACTCACAATTATATAACTTACAAAATGCTGAGGCCAATGCCAACTCAGAAAGACAACGGACCTTTTTCCAAGAAGCGACTTTTTTCCAGATGTATACACACACATCACACAAGTTTAAACAAGCCCTGGAAAAGTAGAATTGCCATTGAAATTTGTATGGTTAGCCCTTGCAACTTGATAAAACATTTATAAATAGCCCTTTCAATAATTCTTATGGATGAGTATTTCACTAAATCATAAGGTTTATTTATGAGATTTTATCAAGCCATAGAGACTGACTTTTAACTGTTTTTTTTTATTTTAATCATAGAAACTAAATTTGTAATTAAACTTAATATCTCCATAAGAAATGATTATCATAGGTTAATTACATTGAATAGCACTTTTAGAAATAATAATCAATTACATGGCAATATTTTTAAAGAATTTCAAATATAACAAAATCTATCAATGATAGACTCTACCAACTACCAACGATATGGTCTATTGCTACTAGATCCTATTAGTACTAGCTATATGGTTTTTCATTAATAGACTTTAGAAGCTAAATCTAAATTTTGCTATTTCTGCGAATTTTTTGTATTGTATTATATTTATTAATACTTTGGGTGTAATTGTTATATTCTATTATATATATAATTGAAACTTTAAAATAAAACTTCTCCCCAATGTGTGCATTGTGTGATTTGGTAGTGGAAGATGAACAAATTTAGTTTTGTTGAAATACGGAAAGGTTTATAAAAAAAGTTATTTTGAAAATTCACTTCCTAAAACATGTATAGATAACAAAATAATTTCCTAAAACATTTAAAACTACTTTCATTTCAGTAATTTTAGGTAAGCAATAACACAAGTTCTTAAAGAAAAGGGTTTTAAAAACAGAAGTGAAGGATAAACAGCTCGATCCCCCTCTTGATGTTTGGGGCCTTGCCTGTTGAGGAAAAAAGATAGTGGGTGACGACTTCGCTTTGAGTAAGACAAAGTATACCGATCTATCATCAAAACAGGGGAGATTATTCAATGTTGGTTAAGTAAAAACCTCCATGGTCCAAGCAAGAAGATGAGCCAATCAAATCAAACAAATAAGTCATTAAAGGTAATGAATGCAAATTTCGACTACTGAACTTGTAACAAATACAATGCGACGGCCGTACGGATGAAACTGCCCATTTGCAGAACAAAAAAAAAAAGAAAGAAAAGAAAAGGAAATACAAAATTGGTCTACTGAAAGCTCTAGGATTTATTTAAAGGAAAATGATGACAAAGACACGGACTTAATTTCCCTTGACCAAAATATTTAAAGTTTGGTTTCTCATCCTTTCCTTCCCTGTATATAGTTAATATGGGCAATCTCTTCACACCCACCAATAAACGGAAGAAAGTCCGGGAGGTTAGAAACAGATAAAAGATAAGTTGAAGGCTTCAAGTGTTGAGAATTGAAGGTTGAATTGAGGAAGTAGACAATTTTGTTGAGAAGGGAAGGTCGGTGAAGATGGCAGGTGGGTCTTTTGCTCCAGCAGGAGTGGCCAAGGAGAGAGCAGAGCAGTACAAAGGAAGAGTTACGCCTTTTGTGGTTATTGCTTGTCTTGTGGCTGCTGTTGGTGGCTCAATTTTTGGTTATGATATCGGAATTTCAGGTAATTTCTGTTTTCTGTATCCAGCTTCATATGGAATCTCTTAAATTCTCTCCAGAAAAGTATAGTATCTCCAAGATTATCTCAGGGTGTTCCTTTTTCCTACCTATTACTTTTTTTTTTCTTTTTTTTTTTGAGGGGACAAGACTACGAGGGAGAAAAGTTGGGAGTGATTTTAAAATTGGCACATATAGTTGGGAGTGATTTTGAAATCAGCAGCAATTTCAAAGCTAATTTGGCACATATAGTTGAGAGTGATTCTAAAATTGTTAAAACATTTTTATTGTATTTAGAATCAATTTAAAATACATTTTTAACCATTCAAAATTAATTTAATATTTAATTTTACTATTTCACATACAAAATGACATTATTTCATGTCATTGAAATTAGTTTTGAGTGATTAAAAACATGTTTTAGAGTGATGTTGAAGATGAAAATCACCATAAACAAGCAGTCAGTTATCCTGCAAAAGACTACCATTTTTCTAGCAGAGTTATTTAGCTAACTTACAGGAAATAAACAGATTCCCAACTTTGAGGGATGATTGTTGCTAAGAACTAAAAAGCACCTTTCATGATTTTATGGATTTTTCCCCCCTAAAGAATATAGAAGAACTCCATAGGACCTGAATAAATGAATCCCTTCCTTAATGGAACTTTTTGAAATGTTAACTTAATGATCAACAGGTGGGGTGACATCGATGAATCCCTTCCTTAAAAAATTCTTTCCAACGGTGTACAGAAACAAGATGCGTGCACACGAAAACAATTACTGCAAGTACAATAATCAAGGGCTAGCAGCATTTACCTCATCCCTATATCTTGCTGGATTAGTTTCCTCATTGGTAGCCTCTCCCATCACCCGGAACTATGGGCGCCGTGCAAGCATAGTCTGCGGAGGAATTAGCTTTCTTGTTGGGGCAACTCTAAATGCTGCCGCCGTCAATATTGAAATGCTCATCCTAGGAAGAATAATGCTTGGTGTAGGCATTGGCTTTGGGAATCAGGTATGTTTCCTGCACCTGATAATTAAGAAAATGAATTGCGTCACATGCTTAAACATCTTCATTTGCAATCATCTAAATTAAAATGGTAATATTAGATGCTCTGACTAGGGAGGAATTCATTTTCACCTCAACTCCTCCTGATGCATTAATGTTTGTTTGTCATTGAAGGCAGTTCCACTCTACTTATCAGAGATGGCACCAACTCATCTTCGAGGAGGCCTGAACATGATGTTTCAGCTGGCAACTACTCTTGGGATCTTCACGGCAAACATGATCAATTATGGTACACAGAAGATTGATCCATGGGGATGGAGGCTCTCCTTGGGTTTGGCTGCATTTCCAGCCTTGTTGATGACAGTGGGAGGCTTACTTCTACCTGAGACACCCAACAGTTTAATGGAGAGAGGAGCAAAAGAAAAAGGAAGAAAAATCCTAGAGAAAATTAGAGGGACAAACGATGTTAATGCAGAGTATGAAGACATCCTAGAAGCAAGTGAATTTGCTAATTCTATCAAACATCCTTTTAGAAACATCTTTAAAAGAAGAAACAGACCACAGTTGGTCATGGCATTCTTCATGCCAACATTTCAGATTCTCACAGGCATAAATTCAATCCTATTTTATGCTCCAGTATTGTTTCAGAGCATGGGATTTGGTGGAGATGCAGCTCTCTACTCCTCAGCCCTAACAGGAGCAGTTCTAGCATTTTCAACTCTAATTTCAATAGCAACCGTCGACAGATTAGGCCGAAGAGTACTGCTAATTTCAGGTGGATTACAAATGATAACATGCCAGGCAAGATTTCATCATCTTTTCTTTATCATGCTTAACTAAAAAATTAAAATTTGAAAAACTCTTATTCTTTAATGTGAAATACTGATGAAAACAACAGAAATGAGTCGATGAATGTGAGATTCTTGACTTACACGTGAATAGAAAAGACTTGTCCATCAGAAGCCGTGAAAAAACACTCCAAAATTGCTGATTGTTGACTTTTCCTATGGTCAAACAGGTGGTGGTCGCCATTATCCTGGGAGTGAAATTTGGGAACAATGAAGAACTGTCAAAAGGGTTTTCGATTTTGGTGGTGATAGTGATTTGCCTATTCGTTTTGGCCTTCGGATGGTCATGGGGGCCACTAGGTTGGACGATACCGAGCGAGATTTTCCCGCTAGAAACAAGATCGGCAGGACAAAGCATCACAGTAGCAGTGAATCTTCTTTTCACATTCGTAATCGCACAGTCGTTTCTTTCATTACTCTGCGCTTTGAAGTACGGAATCTTCCTGTTCTTCGCTGGTTGGATCATTGTGATGACGGTGTTCGTTTACGTATTCTTGCCGGAAACCAAAGGAGTTCCCATTGAAGAGATGATACTGATGTGGAGAAAGCATTGGTTTTGGAAGAACGTAATGCCTTCAAATGCAGACGATGATCAAAGCAATGCTAATGCCATCTAATTCTCTCTCACCCTCTCAACAAGGATCAGTTTACAATTATGCTAATTTGCAAGGGCATAAAATAAAGATAAAAATTTGGCAAATATCTATTTATAGCCCTAAAATTTAGAGGTTGTATCAATTAAAATTCTTGACTGATAATAATTTCAATTTAAATATTAAACTTATGTAAGTGTATCAATTTATAATTTCCTTCTCTATTTTCTTAGACCAATATTATTGATAATTTATGATTTGAGCCGATTAAATCTCTAAATTTTTATAAGTCAATTAATTTAGACATTTCTTTATAATTATCTTTGATAAGTGTTCATGCATTGATTCTCAAACATATGTAAAATTTTTCTAATGTTAGTTTTACAAAATTGGACGATTAGAGTATGTATGGACGATAGAATTGATCAGTTTATAAAAGTTTAGGGGTTTAATTGATATAATTACAAGTTTCATGTAAAGTTTTTCCAAAAGAAAGAGGGTATGAAGTGATACGATTACAAAAGTTTAGAGTTTAAAACTTTAAATTGATACAACCCTAAAACTTAGGATATAATTGATATTTTCCTTAATAAAAATTCATCATGGAAATTGTTATTTGTGTTTGATACTATGCAAGAAAAAAATGTTAGGTTAAGATATCATTTAGATTTCGATAATAATTACCATTTATTAACTTATTTTGATTGTTATTGTGAACTTTGGATTTAAACAAATTGAACCTGCATAATGTTACAATTTATATTTAGTGTTTGATATTTGTTCATTAACCTCTTAATTTTAACAAAAGGCAAGGTAAGTTTTTCTTAAATTCGTCAAAGTGAACATAACTCATCAGTGATTAGCATGATCTTCTATTCTAGGGTGGAAGATTCGATCTCTATTGCTACAATTAACAATAACATCAGGTTTTATATAAACTTTAGTTTGATTAATGAATTAATTAACTCATAAATAACTCTGCCACTCAATTTTAGCAAAATTTTAGTTCAATTGTTATATTTCTTGGAAATTCTATTAGCAATAATTTAGCTCAAGTGTTATTTTTCTTAGAAATTTGATCAGTTTTGTACCATACCTATGTTGTATAATTCATTGATGCGTATAGAGTACTCTTTTTAATCACATTTTGACCAAAGAAAAAAATACAGCACTTCTCAAATTTAAAGTTAAAATGGTAAGACTTACTTAAATTGAATGTACAATAATAAATCGAAAATATAAAGTTAAAATGTATTTAAATTTAATGTGCAATCTGATAAATCGAAAATTATAGATGAAAATTGATAAAAACTAGTCGGGTTTTTTTTCCCCCTTTTTTCCTTTCTATATTCCGTTACATTATTAGAATGAAAAATCTTCGGATTTATAGAAAACGAATTTGCTGAATTCAGATATGTATACAAGTCCCACACCACCATAACCATTAGACCAAAATAGTATTATAATCTAATATTTAAATTCAATGAAATTATGTTCTTAGACTTTGAGTTTTTTCTTTCTTTTTTTTTTTTTTTTTTTTTTTTTTTTTAGAAAAAGGGTTAATCTTGAACTTTGAAAGTGGACATTTATTGATGCAAATATTGATGGTAAAAATTGATATTGCCATAACTCAAGTTCAATTATTTCTAGAAGATTAAGATTGTCATTATTATTTATTTTCAACTAAAAAAATACTTATAGTTGAAACTCGAAACCTACTAAAAAAATTTGGGAATATTATTTTAAATGACAAAACTGTTGAAAATATTTACAAATAATAACATAATGACACCAATAGTAATCTATGACAGATAAAATTTTGCTATTTTTATAAATATTTTAGTTTATTTTTCTATATTTGAAAATAACTAAAAAAGATTTATAGATATTTTGTATAATTTAACTTATACTATTGATCCAACAAGGCATCCATTTAAGTAGAGCGAATGCAGGAATGAAGATTTAACTTTTAGAGTAATTTGATAAATTGAATTAAAAAATTAGGCCAAAATATTATTTGACCTAGTTTTTCATAATAAAATTTTATAAACCTTTTTCAATTTTTTTTTAATTCTTTAATATATTTCCTTTTCTCCCCCGCCACCCCTCTCAACTATTTCTCTCACTCCCTTCCCTATATTCATCTCTGGCGACAACACTTCCTTCTGTGTATTTCGTCTTCGATGATGGCAACAACGACAACAAGTGTAATTGCTTTTTCTATCTCCAATAACACGCAGTGGTCGACAACAACATACAACTTTTTTTTCCACATGCCAAACAAACTAAGTACAGAGCGCAAAAGCAAAAGTAAAAAAGTGAGCTAAAACAAGAACTAAGAAGGGAGAAAAATTTAAGAAGGCATGACAACCGACAAAAAAGGTTAGAAAGCTAAGAGTAAGTTTGGCTAGCACTTAAATCCCCAACCCTATGTTACTGGAGCCAAATTATTTATTTATTTAGTTCAACCCAGCATTTGGAATCGGGCTTGAACCCATGACTACTTGAAAGATTACATATAACTTAACCAGCAGGTATGCTTAGGTTAGCCGGTCAGAACCTAAACTAGTGAATGTGGGTTCGTTCAACTAATTTTAACCCAAACCATCTTAGTCTTCATATATTTTCAGTAACATTCAAGCCAACGGGAAAAAATAAAATAAAATAAAATGATCTTAAGGTGCTTATGGAAGAGTTAAATGGGAGTAGTGGTATCCCATAGAAGAAGTTTGACAAATATCACCAGTGTTTGCATGTGTTTGCTGTTTGCAGTAGACAAAATTTGTATGGCAGATTGATGCAGATGAAGATAATGGTTAATCCCATTCAACAGATAACTCCTTTACTCAAAATAGAAGATCATTTGTAATTAATGAAAGGGCAAAGCCAAGGATGATACAAATGGTGAAGATAACCAAAGCAATTCAAAAACAAATAAGTGCTTGTTTGAATGAATGTACTGATGTTTATGAAAGATGAAACAGTTCCTTCTAAATGAATATATACAAAAAGATGATTCAGCTTCAAGTTCAAATATTAAATGGCGATCGAAGTTACTGTAAACAACTTGGAATGTTTTTGTACTTACACAGGGTTCTGTTCTAAGCTCTGCCATCTCCAATGAAGAGCATCAACCACGCCATTGAAGCTATCGAATTTAGAACTCACCAAGTCAACCTTAACACCGAGCCTCTCAGCTCCCGCGGCCGTCACCGGCCCGTGCGCGGCCACCACCATTTCCGGCCATCTTTTTCTCATCACCTCCCACTCCAATCCCAAATGCCCCAAGCTTTTAAGCAGCCCCTCCACTTCCCCTGTACTTGTAAAAACAATGGCATCCAATTTCTCATCCTTCCCTCTCTCCACCAGCTTCCTCGCGCAATCGGGTCCAGCCCATCGGGTTTCGTAGGCATCGACACGAACCGGAACCCAACCTTTCGCCTCCAGGTCGTGGAGGAAGTTCGGAACCACCGGAGGTTCGTTCAGTCCCACGACGCGAGGAACCGGACATAGAACCCTACGGTTATTTCCAACTCCAAGAGCCTCCGCTAAACCGTTCGGAGTTGCAATTTCAGGTACCACGACTCTAATTCGACTCGTGTTTGGGCAAATTCTAGAAAGAAATCCATGATCGAGAAGCTCAGAGTCCTTACCTAGGGCTGCGATTAAGAAAGTGTCGTCGCGCGACGGTAGCAAGGGCTCGCCGATTTCAGTAGCGGCGTCGAGTAGGGCTGTAATGCCGGAGCGGGATGTGAAGGCGACGGCGGAGAAGGAATGGAGAATTGGAGGAAGGAGATGAGATTTGATGGCGAGGGGAGTGGGGTGGATGGTGAGGGTGGGGCACCAGAGGGGTTCGAAGCCTTTGAGAGAGAGGAGGTTGGAGAGGCTGCCGGCATAGTTCTGAGGCGTCGTGAACACCGCCGTACGCCGAGTGTAGTGGGTGGGAATGGCGGGAGAAGGAGATGAACTGAGTGGCATAAGGTGAATTGGACGGTTGGGATGCGCGGCGCCGGTGCCCATTTCCGTTTTTGGAGTTCACTGTTTTTTTCTCTATATATTAATCTTTTTTTCTTCGAAGTCTTTAAGTTAAACCCTAAACCACGAAGTTATTAGTTTTTTTTTTAGTACCGAAGTTATTAGTTATTACCTATTAGTTATTGAGAAAATTGGAAAGATAGTAATTGGAAAGATATTGTGAGGCCAATCTTCGACCCTTGACTAATTTCTTAAGTATATTTATTAATAGCAATATTTTAACTAACATTTTTTTAAATTATTATAGTTTTTAATAATAAAAAGATATATTTTATTCCTAACTAATAGTTTTGCAAAAAAATTGTCCAAACTAATGTAAAATAAAAAATAAAAAAATAAAAAAAATGTCAGTATTAATATAATAATTTACTGGTTTTCTTTCACTAAAAATAATATTTTTAAAAAGAAAACTCAACGTGTCCCACAAGGCGGACGTCGGCGATTTCGAGCTGGTTGTCGTCGATTTTGAATTCTAGGTTGCTTTGGTAGCTCTGGTACCTCTGCAGCTGCTTCATAATATAGAAACTCATTATGTTCTCCACGATTGCGCCCATGTGTATGCATGTATGAAGACGATTGACCGACCTCTGAATCATAATATCTTAAACCAAATGCTAGTTGCACCATTATCGGACTAAGAAGCAATTCTTCCACATTATGGTCAACCACATCAAACTCATCTTTTTCTACTCAACCACGTCCCCTATACCTAGAAACTGGTGGAGGTGCAATAGATATATCGTACATGTAGTGTAACTCCTCCATGTAACTCACGTTATTACTACATACAGTAAGTACCTAATTTGGATCATCTGCAACATCATGAAGGCTACGGTTACTCGATCTCTATTAAATTACAAAACACCAAATGGACCAAAGCCGGACGAGTAATGTAGTGTATTGTAATTTTATTATACCAAATGATGTAATCTTTAGTTGCATTTGAAGTTCTCAAGTTTAGTAATGTAGCAATTATTTTATCAGTACTACCAAATTCATAGCAATATGTAGTTCTCATGTTGATGTCATGTAGTACGGGTTCAATATTACACTGCGAGGGGATTGAAACCAAATTGTTTGATCACCCTGGAAGATGCCACTCACCAAAGTGAACACATATGAGTGGGCTTTTCGTCCGCCATATATCTTGATCGTTCGGACAGAAACTGGGCAAAATGTCCATGACAGCTTCGTAAGGCTCCAAAATAATAAAAATATTAAAAACAAGTACATACAAAAATATGTATAAAACATTCAATTGGGTTTAGTATTTACGGACCTGGTCAAGCTGAAGCAGATCAAACATGCATCTATACTGACTCACTACATGTGTAGCTGACCAAGTCGAATGTTCACATTTATGCTAAAACTTCCACATGCTGGTTGTTAATATTTAACTCCATCAACGCCATCAATTATATGACCATTTGTAAACAACATAAATCTCAAACATTTGTCTACCATTTTCTAAAAATAAAAAAAAAACAATATACATCATTAATTATTTAACTAAAAACTATGATATTAAAAAATCTAATATTATTTAAAATGTAAAGAAAATTCAAATTTATACTCAACTTAAAAAACACCAAACCCTACAAACTATAATACTAAAACAATCAAATATGATTTTTTAAAAAAAAACAAATTCTATAACAATTTTTTTCTAGAAAACCCTAACGAGACCTAAACGTTGTCAATTAAAAAACTAATAATATTTTTAAAAAAATAATTCTAAAACTAAAATTTTTAGTTTTTTATTTTCTTCATTTAAAAAACTAATATTATTAAAGAAAAAAAAATCTGAAACTAAAATCTTTAGTTTTTTTATTTTTTTAAATTAAAAAACTAATATTATTTAAAAAAAAAAAAACAAATTCTAAAACTAATTTTTTTTTCAAGAAAACCCTAATTGAGGCTAAACTTTTTCAATTAAAAAATTAATACTAAAAAACTATTATATTTTTATAAAAAAAAACAAATTTTAAAACTAAAATTTTTAATTTTTAAAATATTTTCATTTAAAAAACTAATAATATTTAAAAAAACAACAAATTCTAAAACTAAAATTTTTAGTTTTTAAATTTTTTTAATTAAAAAACTAATATTATTTTTTTAAAAAAAACAAATCCTAAAACAAAAATATTATAAAAAAACTTTTTGTATTAAAAAACTATAAATATAAAATGCAAAACAAACTCAAATTACAAAAAAAAATATTGTACCGTAAAACAAAGTAACATTATTTAAAAGGCAAAAGAAAATATTAACATGGTAGATCAACAACAAAAACCACGAAAAAATCGAATAATGTGAGAATATGAATCTATAGCCTATCTTTTCTTAACAAAAAAAATAGAAATTGTACTTCCTTCTCGTTATTTGTTTTCCAAATAGCAACAAACACTATTAAAAGAAATAGAATAGTATGAAAATAGAGACAAAATTTACATTTTGTTAAAAAAAAAAAAAAAGATTAAATGCACAAACATCGGAATTTAAGCAACCTAAGTAAAAAATATTATGATTGAAAGTAAGGAATAGGAGGAGAAAAGTATACAAAAAAAATTATGGGAAGAAATTGGTTTGTATGTGAGAAAGTGAAGATAAGTATAAGGAAGATTGGAAGAGAGGAGAAATTTGTGGATAAGATTATTCAAAAAAGAAGGAATAGAAGAGAGTGATGGAAGAGCATGAGAAAAAAGCGGTGGAAGAGCAAGAGAAGAAAGTGTAAAAAGGGGAGTTCGAGGGTTGAAGCCTCGACCAAGCTCACGGACCATCGGACACGGCATGATTGAACGACAGACGAGCAGAGAATCGAGCATACTTAGTTTGGGTAGACAATGGAATTCGACAAGCGAGCAGGGAAGGCAGATTTGGCTGCGGGCATACAACGGGATTGGTCGAGGAGGGTGGTGTGACAGCAACTTTGGTCAACAGTTCAACTATCGCCCTATTAAAATCAAATCTTTTCTGTCTAGCCATCTTCTCTCTCCCTAAAACAATAACATATTTGTAAATACTTCCCAAAATACCACATTTTTTGTGATTATTTCCTTATACTACAATATTAAAATAAAAGTTCCTTTAGTCATTACCATTCAAATATAAAAAGTTTGTCAAATTATTAAATATATATGTATAAATTTGTCACGGTGAAAGATAGTATTTTCTTGTGATTTGCGAAAATGAGAGTAGATAATGGTTAAAATATTGGAAAATTATAATAAATAGAAAAGAGATGTCAAACTATTTACAAATATAGCAAAATATATATATATTTTTTAATTTATGAGATAGACTAACATATCACTTAGTGATTGATGTTTATTTAGGTTTATTGCGATCGGTAAATTTTTATTATATTTATAACTATTTTCAATAGGTTTTCTATTTTTATCCTAAAATATTTCCGTCCTACCTAACCTATTATTTTTATAATATATATAAATAAAAAGATGTCTTGGGAAATAATAGATAAGAAATGAAGCTTAGTCCAAATTATGAGTTTGACAATTAAGTTAATTTTTTAAAAATACTCGGGCTAGTTTAATGCAACTTGACTAATTTCACGGGACAACCAGTTTGACCTTACAATATTTGAGTGTTAAAAAAGTTTGCAAGATATTAAATTATAGGTAACTGGTGATTGGACCCATAAATGATCAAAATTTAAACTTTGTGAATCTATTTAAAAGTAAAGATATTTTCCTTAGTTTATAATTATGGTTAGAAAGAACAAAAAAAAAAAAAAAAAAGATTATTTAGCCAATACATAATTACATCGACAAATACATGACCAAAACAAATCAACGTTCGTGCAACAAAAGATGCATGATCAATAAGCTTAAGGTACGTGATTGAGTAATTGTTGCTTTGTAATTTGTTTTGGTGATAAATCTGTCAATACAAATCAGTTTTAGATGAATGACCAATCATTTTTATACGTTATTTTGTATTCTTTCCTAACAATGGTTGTAATCTTAACATAAACCTATGACTTCAATACTGTGAAAACTAAATTTATCTATGTTTACATGTTGTAAGGCCATTCAAGGTTCTCTCCAACTAAAAAATTGTTTTGTGTTGTTTTGATTATCGTTTATGTTGATGTCAAATATATGATTTATGAATATATGAATACTTATCTGTCTATAGAAAGAATTTCTTGCAATCCAATATAAAAATATTTGGGGAGGGGAACAAAAATAGAAATTAAATAAATAATAATAAAAAAAGAAATTAAATCTTGAAATTCCCATTTATTAAATAGGGTTAAAACAGACATTTTTTGACTGTACAGTCCCCTCCCGCTCCAACCTCTACAAAAATGGCGGTTCCCGTCACGCGGTGGAGAAAGAAACGGCGACGACCGGAGCACGACCTTGCAAGAAAAGGCGAAGAAAAAACCACAACTCATAACACGAAGACGAAGCGACCTTCTTAATTATTGTTAAAGAACCAAAAGCAGATTGACTTTCTTCAACTTTTATTTCCATGAAAGAGAACTTTGGGGGGACATTGAAAAACCTCGCGAACAAGCAATGAAACTTACAGTACCAACAAAAAGAAACCCGGTTTTCCATGAATAAATCCCACAATTTGCTTTTGAATCATCGTCTCCTTCATTAAGAAGAGAACCGACCCTTATTACATTCCACGGAGGCAAGTCAAGAACTTCTAATGGAAGGTGAATTAACTTGCCCACTAAGTTTGGAGTGACTGTATAGACTTTTTTTCTTCTGGGTCTTGGCTTTTGGTCTTCTTCTACAACCGGGGTCCCACTCATTGTACGGATATTCGTGTACCCACTGAAGGACCAGGACATTATTCGCTTAAAGAAGCATGTAGCGTAGTGTTTTTCATTTTTTCGGACTCCTTCTGCTGTGCTCTGCTTATTTCAGTATCTGACAAAGCTCATTCATCTCTGTGGTATCTTCTTTCTTTCCCATTTCTTTTTCTTCTTTCTTCTTGGAGTTGGGTTTAGGATGCCTGATGGGGAGACCAATTCAACGACTGACGACAGCGATAATTTTCAACCCACTAGTATTATGCCGGTCGAGAGATTTATGGGTCTGTCTCAGAATGATGATCAGGAAGCGGGTTCAAGTACAAGAACATCAGAGAAAGATCCCAGGAGAATGGCAAGGAAGTAAGTGATTTCATGTCATCTCCTATGGTTATGGAGCTTTACTGCATTTGTTTGGCTGTGTTAAGAGAGGGATAGTTTCTGTCTTTTGAGTGCTTGGTGCAAGATTTTCAGTTACAATGTTGTACGTAGAATTTAGAATTTGTTTAATGTTTACATATTTTTATTCATAGGAACCAACTATGAACTATGAACTATGTTTCTAATGCTTTCCTAAGTAGAAACTGATTGTTAATTTTACGTTCTAAGTGATGAATTTGTCGGATAGTTGAAGTTCATATTTACGTACCACATTCTTTAACTTCACATTTTATGTATTTTTCTTGAAAATACATGCCTCGTGAAACGTTTGTCTGAAGGTCATGCTTTTCCTTGGACTTATTTTGGGATCTTACATGACAGCCCACATCAACGAAATACTGGTTTTTTAGTTATTTATTTATTATTATTATTTTTTTTTTAATAAAGGAGCGGATTTCGTGGAACTGCTTAATGATCCATCATTATCAGTTGTTTCCATTTTCTATTTTAAATTTCATGCAGTATCAGTGCTTTGATATCATTTTTTTTTTTCATCTATGTTTTTGTAGATATCAATTGGAACTGTGCAAGAAAGCTTTGGAAGAGAATATTATTGTGTATCTTGGGACAGGCTGTGGGAAGACTCACATTGCTATACTCCTGATGTACGAGATGAGCCACTTAATCAGGAGGCCCCAGAAGGGTATCTGTGTTTTTCTGGCTCCTACAGTCGCTTTAGTTCAGCAGGTGTTGAAACTTGAAATTATGCAGAAATTTAGTGGTTTTTATTTATTTATCCATATTGATTATTATTTCTATGGGAATAAATTGCTACACTTCTATCTCTGCCTTGTTGAACCTCTGTGGAATGGTAGGGGTGGCGTTGATCTCTTTTACCTGTTGGCCCCTCTAGTTTTCGTTGGTTTGATTTGCACTCTGATTTCTGTCCTTAAAATGGGTTTTGAAGTTGTTTTGTCGAAGTTCAACCAATTACATCCATGTGTTACATTGATGTCAATAAAAGAGTCGGAAAATTTCATTCATGTGAAAGTTGGCCCTTTGAACCTAACACGTGGGTAAGCTAACTGCCAAATTGCAACTAAGCGAATCAAAACAAGGACATAAGTTAGTTGTAAGAATACGTTTTATAACTTTTCAATAAGTGACTGAGAAATAAAAGACGGATTAGTGACTCCTTTGACTTCCTCAGAGCGAACAACAGGCGAGCTTCACTAATAGTTAGACCCACAACAAGCATAGCAAATAAGTTCTAGCTCTTAGATCCTAATATAGGCCATAACTTTTTCGCCATTGTCTTTGATTGTCTTTCTTTTTTCATCATAAAGTTACTTTCTATATAATAATTGCTCGTTTAACGTCAAACTATTTATTTGCTTATACAAATGATTTTAGATTAAATATTTTGATCAATATCTGCATGAGTGGTTCCAAAGCTCAATGTAAAGGCTTCTTTTTATTGGTTATGACATTTTAGCAAGCAAAAGTTATAGAAGACTCTACAGATTTCAAAGTCGGGGTCTACTGTGGAGGTTCCAAATGCTTGTATAGCCATGATGATTGGGAAAGAGAGATGGAAGAATATGAGGTGACCATACATTTTTATTGTTCCTCTTAGTATATCTACGATAGTTGCAAATCTCGAGCAAAATTTTCTTTTCTAGTCAGCCATACATGCTTGTTATTTTTTTTTTTCCTTGAGATTGGAAAATTGTTAATATCGTTGCTTTAAATACAGTAAAAGGCTGAGAATAACTATTTTTAGAGATCATTTAGCTCAATAGAATTGTTGGATATTTTTCAATGCATGAAGAAAAAGTTTTCTTTAGCTACATCTCCATCTCATATACATCTTATGGCTTGATCTTGTGCAGGTTTTTGTCATGATCCCTGAAATATTACTGCGTAATTTACACCACTGTTATATCAAGATGGAGTTTGTTGAACTTCTAATATTTGATGAATGCCATCATGCTCAAGTCAAAAGTGACCATTCTTATGCAGAAATCATGAGAGTAAGGAATTCTCTATGCGAATAATGCTTGGGCCGGATGGGTTAATATGGCCACTTAATTTCTTAATATAATTTATTTTTCACCACTTATCTAGGTGTTCTATAAAGCAAATGAGCCTAAGCGACCCCGGATATTTGGTATGACTGCGTCTCCAGTTGTAGGAAAAGGTATTTCCTTTTATGAAATTTAGAATTTTCATTAGGTTGTGTGCCTATTCTTGGGTGGAAAACAGTTCTGAGAATGTTTGGTAGGGGTCCTTCGTATGAAGAACCTTGCTGATCATTGCGAGTATGAGCATTATTCCAATGGTTTGGACTCGTGACAAGAATCCATGGATGTTTTAACTTTTTGCTTGGGATATTTTCTACTTGATTGCAGATGGCATGTCTTGGCTTTGCTTGCCAGTTTGTTTTACTTAGATCTTTCTTCTACTTCTAATTCAGGTGCTTGCAATCAGCAAAATTTATCTAGAAGCATCAATAGTCTTGAGAAGTTACTTGATGCAAAGGTGGGTTGTGGAGCAACCTGAGGTACATATATGTATATTTTAGTCAGGAACACTGGAGTTATTCTTTCATATTGAAACACTTTTCTGTAGTTAGGTTTGGACTCCTTTTGTTTGAGCTTGTTTTTTCCTTGTATGTTCTTTCATTTTTCTCAATCAAAGAGTGTGGTTCTTAAACAAATTAAGTTATTATTATTTTGATAAGGACACAGTAATTTTCTTATAGAAAATCGTAAATAGTACAGTGTAATAAATGAATCCAAAAAAGTAATTACAATGTAAGGTCAGAAGAAAGTCCACCTATGTAAAGTAAAATAAACAAAGGTTAATCAGGTAGCGAACTGGACTTTCTCTACATGTGTTTTTGGCTATTTTGTTCACCAATTGTTTCTTTTGATTGGTCATCTTTCTTTATTTTTTGGGTTTCATTGTATCAACCGGATGTTATTTCCTCTTGTTCCTCTTTGGATTATTTCATTCATCAATAAAATGTTTCTTATCCAAAAAAGAAAAAAAAATAAAAAATCAAGTAGCGAACTGGACATCTTTTTCTTTAAGAAAGAACATCTCCAAGGAATCAGCAATTCATAAATCAAGCACAATTCTGCACAGTTTTCATTTCACGTGTAAAATCTAGAAACTAATTCGAAGTACTAAATTTCCTCAAAACATCCAAAATTTGAGCAAAAATAGACAACTGCCAACAAAACATTTTCCAAGAAAGATCTTTATGTGATTGGTTTTGGATTACTCCTAGGCATATGAACTTATACTACCCTGATGCAACACTGCAGGATTAGAATGTTTTATGAAGTTGAGGAAAATACTATGCTTTGTATTTAAATTTAGTGGATTGTTGAGCATGATGTGAGAAATGAAAACGACTTTCCTTTCGTAGGTTTATTCAGTTGAAGATAGGGAAGAACTGGATGCGTTTGTGTCATCACCACTTGTTAAAATATATTATTATGGTCCTGTTGTAAATGGGTCATCTAGCTCATTTATGACTTACTGTTGCCAACTTGAGGATGTTAAGCGCAAGGTATTTTGGCAGTTAATCTTTGATTCTTTGTTATAACTTTGTTGTCTTGATAGAGTTTCACTTCTTCCTTTTCTTGCACAAGAGCAGTGCATGGTGGCTCTTGGTCAGACGAAAGGTGAGCACGAAGGTCTGCTGGCCACCAAGAAATTGTTGTGCAGAATGCATGAAAATATCATATTTTGTTTGGAAAACCTTGGTGTTTGGGGGGCGTTGCAGGTAAAATTTTTCAGCATCTAAATGCCTTCTTATTTCCCTATTCTCTTTTTTCATATTTTTTCTATACCTGATGTCTGTGTCAATCTTTTGTTTGTTTGTTTCTTTGTGGTTAGGAGGGGCAAATAGAAAGAGTCAAAATGCTCTCTGTAATAGAAAGGGTTTTATTTTAGGTTTTATTTTTTGGTGAGTGAGGGTAGCAAATCTACATTGCTTTTAGTAGACAATTTTTTTTTTACTCAAATTCACACATTTTATCCTTAGCCCTTGTATCAGCACAAACTATCTTCTTTTCTTTTCATTGTGCTGGAAGATGTGCCTCCTAACTTATTTCTAGGGGGATGGAACGAAAAAGACTGAAGTGAAGGTTTCTATGTTCAGAGAAATAAGGTTCACATTTCTAGGGTGTTGTCTGGGAAATGTTTCTTCACGTGAACTTTATCTTGAGTCATTTTGTATCAATGTTTGGGCCCAAGATTGACATGAATAAGTGCTCAATGGTGTGTGTTAACTGTAGTGTCTCTAAGATTTCATTGTTGTAAGATTTCATTGTTGCCTCATTCTTAATTAGGTCTCTTTTTGGGACACAATCCTAGATTTCTGCCCTTATGGGACTGTTTCAGATGTGTAGAAGTAAAAACATTGGACATCTTGGATAATCATTTGGTTTTTGGAGATTGTGCTTATTTTCTCACAATTTCTCCACAATTGTTTTCAACTTTTTTTGAAGAAACATTTGAATTCTTAGTCAAATTTCATAAAAAAAGAAAACTTTAAAATTTTCATAAAAAAGTTTCTAAAATAATTTTTTTTTTTAGTTTTCAAAAACTTGGCTTGGATTTTTATAACATTTGATAACATAACCAAGAAATCCATGGTGGAAGTAGTGATTGTAAGCTTAAGTTTCCAAAATAAAAAATCAAATGGTTATCAAACAGACCTTTAAATGATTAGAGGAAAGTATTAGAAACAATGAAAACCAAATGGACAAAAGAAGAGATTAGTTTTCGAAAGATAATAGGACATATAATGTATGTTATTGTTTACCTCAATTTAAATTATTCATGGGTATTATGTCTTTGAAGGTCCTTTGAAGCTCTAAATTCTGTCGGTTGGTTATTTTTATTAATGAGATATATTGCGTAGGCCACACCCATATTATTTACATAGACTTGGAGAAGGAAGGAGCAGAGATCCCTGGGTATGGGTAGCTATTGTTCCTTCTATAGGATGAGATAGTTTCTGGTTGATTATTTTGGTAGTCGTACAAATTATTAGATTGTAGCAGAGGGAATGAATATAGGGAAGGGAGTGAAGGCAGCTGGAATTGTTTTTGTAGAAAAGAGTGTAAGGATATCACCCTGCTAGGGTCGTATTAATAATAATCAAAAGAGTTACACTAGTTCACCACCAATTCAAGAGTATGGCACTCTCCTTTGCTGTGATACACTTATCACCAGCTATTACACGAAATACCAAGATTCTGCAGAATACACGGAAAGCATCAATATATACAAACAGCAGCCTAGCCAACTAACGAAGCGGGAGAATTTTCACTTTTGCCCCTCCTAACATATTTACAAATAATTGGGGGCCTAACAAAAACTAATAATTGGATATTTAATTATGGACACCAAGATACTTCACCTTTTGAGATCTAAGATGGATGATTCTTTGTGGAAAATTTCTGTTGTTGCTGTTCTGTTCTTTTGATACGTACTATTTTTTTCTGTCTTCATGTTAGCTTTACTTATGTCCTCTTTTCTTGTCTGTTTCCTTAGGCTAGTAAAATTCTCCTTAGTGGAGATAACTCTGAGCGAAGTGAATTGATAGAGGCAGCAGAGGGAAACCCAAAAAATGACTCCTTAAGTGATAGATACCTTAATCAAGCTGCTGAAGTTTTTGCCTCAGGTTGCAAGATAGGTACTTAAAATTTCTTATAGAGTAAATTAGATTGCATTCCTCTTCGATTTATTGCTGCTATTCTCATCCCTATGATCTTATGCTCCATTCTACAATGTAGGCACATATGTACAGTTTTTAATCAATGGACCAGTGCTGTCTATCTGTTATGTCACAATAACTTTGTGCTCCCTTAACTGAGATATTTGCGGTTTCTTTTTTCTTTTTCCCTTCCTGTAGATGGTGGATTGTCAGATATGTTAAATTTTGATATTTTGGAGGATCCATTTTTCTCAAAGAAGCTTTTACGGCTTATTGGAATTCTTTCTTCCTTCAGGTTAGAATTGAAATCTTTTACTGTCTCCGATTACTTTTATGTTCTATCATATATACACAAGTATAAGGAAGTGGCTGGATCTTCCTAGCAGGTCTGCACAACTTATTTCTTTGGCATATCCTTAATTTGTATTCAAGAAAGTGGATTTCTTGTAAAGGTTGCTAAAACCTGCAACCTTCTCTTTGTTTCTTCATTTCAGGCATCGACTCAACATGAAATGTATAATTTTTGTTAATAGAATAGTTATAGCTCGCTCCTTGTCCTACATACTTCAGAACCTCAAATTTCTGGCATATTGGAAATGTGATTTTCTTGTTGGAGTCCACTCAAAATTGAGGAGCATGTCAAGGAAGACCATGAACCATATTCTTACAAAATTCCGGTCAGGGGAGGTAAGTTGTTAACCCCCACCCCCCAAAACACACATGTGCACTACATAAGCAAAATTTTTAACATTAGTTAAATAATCAATTTTTAGGATTTCCTCTCTGTCTCTCTCTCTCTCTCTCACATAAAGGATACCTATGTGGCTATGCCTAAGGGATGGAAAATATACCCGAGAGAATCTGAGCCTCTTGATAAAAAACAAGAAAATGACATAAATGTCTTCTTTTATTATTATTTTATAACAATAATAATTTATTGTTATTTTAGCGACGGTAGAGTAATTACAGTAACTCTTCAATAAACTACCAGGTGTCAGTTAGGAAATCAAAATACACTAGATCCATATACATTTTCCTCGCAATCTCTTCATAAATTTTGCTATTTCTTCGTAATCACATTCTCCGAAAAAGTGCTCTCACACATTTACTTGCACAATGCTAGTTAAATTACTATAAATACTGGAATGTGTCTTGGAGCCTAGATGTATTTTCATCTCTTCTTAGCTATCAAATTACTCCTAATCCCGAAACTTTATATTTTTAAGTTAGGGTAAATTTAGATAATTTAGTCAACATGTAGAGTATAAATACTGGAATGTGTGTTTCTTCTAAAAAAGTTTTTTTAATCAAATAGCATTGGTAATGATTGAAGTTTTTACTTGATGGCTCCTATTTCAACATCTTGTTGAACTGTCATCAATTTTTCAAGCTTAAACCAATACAATGTGATGAATTTATTTAATCATACCACTTATTTTTAATATTAACGAAAGCCTTGTTTCTGATTATTTTAAACCTCTTCTAGTATGTAGGAAGCTAATGGTTATTTTGAACTTGAAAGCGTTGAAGTTTATGATTAATCCTTATGGCTCATTGCTCTGGCAGCTAAACCTTTTGATTGCAACAAAGGTTGGTGAAGAAGGGCTTGATATTCAGACTTGCTGTCTTGTGATACGATTTGATCTTCCTGAAACAGTATCTAGCTTTATACAATCAAGAGGTCGAGCACGAATGCCTCTGTCTGAATATGCATTCCTTGTTGATAGGTCCTCTTCATATCTCTTTTTCCCCCCTTCAAATTACAGCCATTTTTTCCTTAGTTGATCCAATTCTTCCATTTCTCAGTGGGAATGAAAAGGAGCTAGGACTGATAGACGAATTTCAAAAAGATGAAAATCGGATGAACAGAGAAATTTCTTCTCGCTCATCCAATGAGACATTTCATAGTCATGAAGAAAGCATCTATAGAGTGGCTTCAACTGGTGCATCTATCACTTCTGGACGGAGTATATCTTTACTGCATGAATACTGCACAAAACTTCCACATGACGAGTAAGTGAAGCTTTCTCCAATACTAGATTACATATTCAATAACTCAAAATTTATTCAGTGTGCTTAATTTATTTTTAATGTATAAACTTTTGCAATATTCTTCTATGAACAGGTACTTCGATCCCAAGCCAAAGTTTTTCTACTATGATGATTTAGGAGGAACTGTATGTCATGCAATTCTGCCCTCGAATGCACCGATTCTGCAAATTGTCAGCAGATCACAATCGTCTAGGGATGCTGCTAAAAAGGATGCTTGTCTAAAAGCTGTAGAGGAATTGCATAAACTTGGTGCTCTCAGTGACTATCTCTTGCCCATGAGAGACAATGCCAATGAAAAGGAATCACAACTTGACTCCTCTGATTCTGACAGCTCGGAAGGTTCACTTGAGTAATTCTCTTATTTTTAATTTTATCTTTATGGGTCTTGGTTGATATTTTTAATCATGGTTGCAGATGAGACGTCACGTCGAGAACTTCATGAGATGATACTTCCTGCTGCTCTAAAAGTTTCTTGGACTGGCTCTGGACACGATGTTCTTTACTGTTACCATATCAAATTTACTCCACATCCTAGAGATAGAATCTACAAAGAATTTGGTTTATTTCTGAAGGCCCCACTTCCCCAGGAGGCTGAGAGAATGGACCTTGAGCTTCATCTTGCACGTGGAAGATCTGTAATGGTAAATTTGATGCCATCAGGGGTTGTGGAGCTTTTGGAGGATGAGGTAAATGGTTTATCAGCTGACTCTGGACTAGATTATTCTCTTATAATTTTTTAACTCACCCAATGTATCCATGTTTTTCAGATTACCCAGGCAGAGAGTTTTCAGGAGATGTTTCTTAAGGTCATTTTAGACAGATCAGAGTTTGTTCACGAGTACATTCCTTTGAGGAATAATGCCTCTAGATCTATTTCATCAACATCCTACTTGTTGCTTCCTGTGGTTTTTCATGATAATGAGGGATCGGTTTCCATAGATTGGAAAGTTATTAGAAGATGTCTATCTTCCCAAATTTTCCAGAATCATGCATGCCCTATTGTCAAGGAAACTGCTTACTCGGATACCCACCTGACACTTTATGATGGTCGTAGAAGGTCAAGTGATATTGAGAATAGTTTAGTGTATGTCCCCTATAAGGATGAATTCTTTTTCGTTACTAACATCGTGAGGGGGAAGAATGGATACAGTCAATACAAGAAGAAAGGCTCCTCAAGTTACTTTGAGCATTTAATGACAAAGTAGGTTTCTAGTTTTCTGGACTAGAATCTATCTAATGCTTCTATAGCCTATTCAGTACCATAGCTTCTTACTTTTTAGATGTACATTGTAGATTTGAGATAACCAAATGGAGAAGAAAAAAGAACATCAATTTGGCAATAAATTAGTAGTTGATTCTAATTTACTCTAGTATTTGTATATCTTTATTAGTTCTTATTTGTATTACATTTATAAATTTTTTGTATGAATGTTGTGATCAGGTTTGGCATTCATCTTAAATACCCTGAGCAGCCTCTTCTTTGTGCAAAACCCCTATTCTTTTTGCACAACTTGCTACATAATAGAAAGCGTGAAGATTCTGGTAATGTTCTTAGTCCTTTCAATACTTAGACTAGTAATTTTAGTTTGAGTTTGATGCATTCAATGTCTGGTTATAGGTGCTTTAATAGTCAGCATGAGTGTTCATTTCTGTAATTATATTTGGACATCTTTTGTCATGTTGCGCAGTCAATACTCAATATTAAAGATTTTCTTTTTCTTTTTAGTTATTTTATTTTGTTGTTCTGTTAAATGATATTTTTTTGGTTCTTTGCTTGAGGTATAGAATCACTTTGATGCTTAGTATATTAACTGAATGTTTTCCTTTCGGCTAGATGTAAAGCTTCTTAATGGTGTACTAATTTCAAACCTTTTTTCAGGCTTTTCCTTGCAAGTTACTTGTATGAACTGGGAGGTCCTTGTACTCCCTCTTAGTTCTGTGTACTTATATGGTTATTATTTTCTTTATTCTCTCTCATTAATTTAATGAGTAGAGAAGGATACTGAATTTTTGTTGCTGAAAGAAACACCATAAAGAGTGTTTCTGGTAACCTCGACAATAGGAAAACATACAAAGTATTTTATTGTTCAAAGTTTGTTGAAAGGAAATTTCAAAGTACAGTCCCTTCCTGGATCAAGAATCTTGTGCCTCTCCCTGACCACAGTAAACGAATAAAATTCTATACACCCTTCCCTTCCCTTCCTTCTTATAGCAGGGTTCATAATTCCCTAGACCAATCACGCATATTTTTCTTCATTTACTCTCACTTAATGGCTATCTAATGATTGACTTCCTTGCACTCTCTTCCCTACCTTTCTTTCGTAAAACATGAAATGTATAGGTGGTCAATCAATTTCCAATTTTATTGTCACTACCTGGTGGTAATAAGTTCAATTACAATACAACGTTTAGTCAGTTGCAAACTAAATTTAATTGACCCCTCATTAGCCATAACCACATATTTGAAACTGTATACTACATATGCTTATTTCCATCTGCTAACTGTATTATGATCAAAGTAATAACGTGTGTTTCTTAGATAATTAAATTGAGGAAGCTTAATAAGAAATGTTTGTCTTTTTTTCTTTTAATAAAAATAAGAAGAAAGGCTTTTCAATAATCAATAGTGAAAACAAAATACTCTTGTTTAATTTTGAAGCTGTCTTATTCTTTATACATTTGCATTTACTTTTTCTAAAAGAATTTACAAGTTCCATATCTTGATACAGAAGCACATTATCTGGAAGAATATTTTATTGACTTGCCTCCCGAGCTTTGTCAGTTGAAGATAACTGGATTTTCAAAAGATATCGGAAGCTCCATATCTTTGTTGCCATCAGTTATGCATCGTCTGGAAAATTTGCTTGTTGCTATTGAATTGAAGTGTAGGCTAGCAGCTGCATTTCCAGCGGGAGCTGAGGTTACTGCTAACAGAGTGGGTTGCTTTGTCTGGCACTTTGAATTTCTCTAGACGTTTTGGTTCTGTTCGTGCCTTTAATAGCTGTGAATTTTCTTATTAGATTCTGGAAGCACTCACCACTGAGAAGTGCCAGGAACGCATTTCCCTGGAAAGGCTGGAAATACTTGGTGACTCTTTCCTTAAATTTGCAGTAGCAAGGTACCTTTTTCTTACCCATGACAAGTTCGACGAAGGAGAACTTACAAGAAGACGTTCTTATTTGGTGAAAAATTTCAATTTGCTCAAGCTAGCAACTAGAAAGAATTTACAGGTATGATGGTTGTGATCTTCGATTCCTAGGTGCTAAGTTGATTCACCATTTTACCATTTATGCCTTTTGTTTTCCTTTAAAATGTAAACAGAATCTAAACTTTTGCTCTGTTGTTTATAATTAGTTATTATGATCCTCTGTTGGTTACATTTCTATGTACTCTCCAAAGTGAGGTTGTTAGTAATCGTTTGATAACACATCCTATGAGTTGAAAGATCGATTTTGAAAATCTGGAGCATCGATCGTCTACAAGTAATCTGACTTTTTTAGTTACTTAATTAATCCTTTACTATGATTAGGGATGACAACAGTGTAATGAAAGTGATCTCTGTTTTATATATTTGGGATACTTTGATGATTGATCTTCAGGTTTAGAATTTGATTTTATTATAACAAGTCTGTAGATTCAGCAAAAAGAATCTACCACATCTTCCCTAATTGCACACATTGTTAGGTCAAATCTCAATGACCATGAGCAAATCTTGTTATGGGCTTAAGTCAAATAATGGCATTATGTATATATCCTGAGATTGATCAACAGATGTTGACATTTATGATTTTTTTTTTCCTTTTTTTTTTTTTTTTTCCTTCTTTTTTTTTTTTCTCCCTTTGGATAGGGATTGGCATTTATTTGGTCAGTTGATTACATGCATTCCATAGATCATAATATTAGGCATACATCATTTCTCTCTTCAGGTATATATACGTGACCAGCCATTTGAACCTAGTCAATTTTATTTACTTGGTCGTCCTTGCCCAAGAATTTGTAACGAGGAAACTAGAAAAGATATCCATTCTCACGATGATGCAACAAATAATGCAAAAGCCAGTGAGACCAAGTGCAGCAAAGGCCACCACTGGTTACAAAAGAAAACTATCAGCGATGTGGTTGAAGCTCTGGTAGGAGCATTCCTAGTTGACAGCGGCTTCAAAGCTGCAATTGCATTTCTCAAATGGATTGGCATACAAATAGAATTTGAAGCTTCACTGGTTACCGATGCTCTCATGGCAAGCAATGCTTACATCCTACTTGCAGATAGTATAAACATTTCTGCACTTCAAAATTCATTAGGCCATCAATTTCTCCATAAAGGTCTGCTGCTGCAGGCACTGGTACATCCTTCTTACCACAAGCATGGAGGAGGCTGTTACCAGGTATGAACTTTCTCTTTCCATCTCAAATGGTACGCTATACTCTGCAATTCTACTTAACATTGCCATTTTATTCATCTTTGCTTTGGGTTTGACCAGAGATTAGAGTTTCTTGGAGATGCTGTCCTGGATTACTTGATCACGTCATATCTATATACAGCGTATCCTAAGCTGAAGCCAGGTCAATTGACAGATTTGAGATCAGTGTTTGTGAGGAATGAGGCTTTTGCCAATGTTGCTGTAGATAGATGCTTCTACAAGTTTCTGCTTTGTGATTCTACTAGCCTTCTAAGTGATATAAAAAGTTATGTAGACTTCATCAAAGCACCTCCTTCTGAAAGGGATTCACTTGAGCAGCCGAGATGTCCAAAGGTATTTGATACGCATCGATGCATATTTTAAAACAATACAAGAACTATCATGTGGACTGTTCTAGTGACTAGGAATATCTGTCAAATAAAGTTTAGTCCCTATTCACTACTGTTTCATTCCAATTATATATTTCTGTGGCCTTGTGCCCTCTTATAAAGTTCTCTTCTTTTGCGTGATTATTTTATTTTACTTAAAAGCCATAGGCAACATGAACATAGCTCAACTGACATGAACATGTACTATTGACCTCGAGTTCTTAGGTTTGATCTCCCACCCCATATCATCAAAAACAAAATTAAGAAAAAAAAGAAATTCCATTCACTGGAGTTGTAAAAGAACCATTGTTTACAAATCTCTCATGTCTTTATATATATATAAATTCTGGGGAAAAGATATTACATCTTTTACATCTTTCAGTTAATGGAGAGTGCTTGGGGTTTAGGGAACGACTGTCATGTTGGAGTTTCATGAGAGGGAAGTATTTTCTTTTGTTGTTGGCTAATCTCAATGCTGCATCTTACATTCAGGCTTTGGGAGACTTGGTTGAATCTAGTGTTGGGGCCGTTCTTGTTGATACAGGGTTTGACATGAACTATGTTTGGAAGATAATGTTATCTTTTGTGGATCCTATTATGAGCTTTTCAGGCTTCCAGCTTAGTCCTATTCGGGACATAACAGAATTTTGTCAAAATTGTGGCTGGAAACTTCAGTTTAATCCATCAAAAATGGAAGGATATTATTCAGTTAAAGCAGAGGTGAAAGGAGGCAACTTTCATGCCACTGCTTCTGCAGCCAACCGTCGAAAGAAAGATGCCGAGAAAATTGCTGCCAACTTAATACTCACAAAGCTGAAGGTGGTTATGAGTATAAAATACTAATACTGTGGTTTTATGCCAAAGAACTATCTGCGTTCTTTTTCTTTACTATAAAAAGGCATTGAATATCATTGGAGTTTTTAGTGTTTGTTTTACACTTTCAATTTTTGGAAAAAAAATTGTGGTAATAATCTGAATCAGTTGATCTTTTTTTTTTTTCTTGTCCCTAAATATATTGCTGTGACAATTACTTCTAGATTAAAGATTAGGTGGATTTCTATGGGATACCTCAAACGAAAAAGAACATAATCTCACAGCTTAGTTCAGATGTTATATATTGTTGGTCAACTTTCTATTTCGTCGTCTCTTTTGACCACTTCCACTGTAGTATTTTGAGTTGGATAGATCAAATAACTTTAGTTGTCTTTCGGAGCAAAGAATCTTTCAACTCTAGAGTTTAGATCTTACCTGGAACTAATGTATTGTCATTGTGAGTTGGATTATTGGAGGACAAGAAAAAACAAAATCAAGGTTCAGATTAAAATATTTTGATTTATGGTCTGATCAACTATTTCGATTATTTATGTTTATGTTTTACCTATATTACCATTACATGTCTTTGTAGTATTGCATAAGCCCATGACTTGATAATCGTATCTTTCCTACTTCTAAATGGTCTTAGCAAATATCTTAACATATTGCTGCAGGCCCAAGGATTCATACCTGAGGTCAATTCATTAGAAGAGATCTTAAAGACAAGCAGGAAGATGGAACCTAAGTTGATTGGTTATGATGAAACACCCTCGGTCACGATTGATCAAATTGACAATGGTCTTGGAACAATAAATGGGCCAGAATTTTCTAGTGCAGACATAGGTCCTCGCATGCATCGTGAAGTTGACAATTCTCATCCAGTTTGCATTACACAGATAGGCAGAACACCGGTTTCTTCATCTGGAGCTTCGGGAGAACGACTGAAGCCTAGCATGGCTCAGTCATCATCAGGTAGATACCGTGACAGCTACTATTCTTGGCGGGTTATTATGTGTTGAATTATTTTCTAATGGAGAGTGGTCCTTTTAGGTCAGTCAGGGAAAACAACGGCTAGATCCCGTCTGTATGAAATCTGTGCCGCAAACCATTGGAATCGCCCTTCATTTGACTGTATGAATGAGGAAGGACCAAGCCATTTAAAGATGTAAGTCCTTGATGAATGCTACATTCTGGGAATAGGCATAACAGAAGAAATGTAAAAGGCTGGATTTTGTAGTCTGGTTTTTAGAAAGTTGTTCAATTAGAATTGCCATTCTTAAAAGTAGGTAATCCGTTTATGATTCTATCTTCTTGCAGGTTTACTTACAAGGTTGTATTAAAGATAGAAGAAGCCCCCGATACGGTTTTCGGATTCTTCGGAGCACCTCATTTGAGAAAGAAGGCTGCGGCCGAGCATGCAGCCGAAGCAGCTCTTTGGTACTTGAAGAAGGAAGGGTACTTGCCTGAGACAGATTGATACAATAAGTGATGACTGAAAGTCATTCCCTTCTGATACCTAATGTGCAACTGTAGTAGAATAGAACCATATGAATAGCCATAAAGATTGTATAGAAAGGTTAACTATTTTATCAATTCAGGGTGTGGGTCTTGTGTCATGTAATTTATCCATTTATTATGTGTTGTAACTTGTAAGATGTAAGTTTGGACGAAGTTATCATTATTATTAAATCTTATCAAATTATGAATTTAGTTCCAAATTTTGAAGTTTATGTTTATTTGATTTTATTACTAATACGATCCCTAAAGTTTGATATTTTACTTGTTTTTTGAGTTTAATCTCTAATTTCTTAGTCAAAAGTACATATTATAAATTCAACGAAATGAGAGGCTTCAAATGTAAACAAGTAAAACCATTTATTTTTTTATTATCCTTTTAGCTAGACTATCTGGCGACATGTTATTGTTGGGAGAGTGTTCCCATAGTATTGTTCATTGGAATACAAAACTCAATTGGATTTGTCACTTTTGTGGGAAATCGGTTGAGGCGTAAGGTTTAGAAAGTCGTTTGGTGTGATGTTACTATGTCATATTTGGTGCAAACTTAATCTTTGTGTCCATGGAGCTAACTTGTGTGCTCCCTAGGTGGTTAGTCAAGTTGTATGGTTTGAAATTTGTCTTTCTACTACGGTTTTTGTTCTTGTTTCTCTTAATTCATTTAGTTGAGATGTGAAGTATTATTTGTTTTATTACAATTCAATACTTTTGGAAAAAAAATTCTAATGAGTTGAATTTATGTGGGCACCAAACCAACCATATTAAAAAAAAAAAAAAATAAAATTAATAAAATAGAAATTATACATATCATGTGCAATTCTTATGTTAAAAAAAGGGGGGGAAAAGAAGTGAAGTGTTAAATTCTTATTTGTATGAAAATATAAAAATGGATATTTTAAAAACGAAGTCTAACCCCGAAGATTGACAATTAAAACATCCGATTATGGTGTTTGTGAGTGAAGGTTCTAACCTTCAGTCTGCCGCTCCGTTGTTAGCACTTTCTTCTCTCTCGCCGCGTCCTCTGAGGTTCTTCTTATTCAACCTTTTCCTGGTTTCTCAGTTCTACTTCTACATGTATTTACTCAGTGTGTTATCCTTTTATAGGTACGCAGTGCTTGGAGCTGGTTTTGCTGGGCTTTCGGTTACTTGGCATCTCTTGAAGGTACGGTTCTGTGGGCTCTGCTTTTCGACACTTTGCTTCTTTTGGTTGTTGGATTGTGGTTTTTGTGTATCAATTGGCAATATGAATTTGTTATACTCACTGGAATTCATTCGATGGATTTCTTACATTTTTACGTTTTTGGTGAACGTCTCTTATGATTTATGATTGCCCGAGGACTTATACATACATGAAATATTTTCGCTCCTTCGAATTTGTCAGCCCTCCATTCAATGTCCTATTGAACCTTCGTAGCCCTTCAATTCTTATTCGCCTTAGGGTGGAGGACATTTTGCCTCTACATGTTCTTATCGAAGGGCATTGAGCCCAAAAACCTAAAAATGGGATCTCACATAATCATAAATTTAGTTAACTGAAGGGGTTTCTGAGAGGTTACTTCTTCCTCTTATGCTTCAAGCTTGTGTCAACGAATCGATCTTGCTTCTGCTAGCATTCATGGGTTTTATCAAAGCTAGAGTCAATATATACTTATTGTAGGGCACAACAAAGGATCCTTCACATATATTTTATAATGTTATGATATTGTCTACTCTGAGCATAGGCCTGCATGACTCTACTTTTGGTGTCACCCAAAAGGTCTCGTATTAGTGGAGATATTATTCATCACTTATATTCCTGTGATTTTCTTCTTATCTAGTTAATGTGGGATTTTGATGGCGTTCCTAGCACTTATTACTTAATGTTGTGCTTCATCTTATTATGTTTATTGCAGCTGTGTCCTAAGGATGTACCTCTACGTATTGACATATATGATGAAGTTGGCATTGGTGGAGGGGCATCTGGGGTTGCTGGAGGGCTCCTTCACCCTTATTCTCCAAAAGGTTCCAACAACCTAGTTAGTTACTTTGCCTCCCTTGCAAAAGTTGGCCTTTGGATGTGGCTAACCCCTTGAAATTATGTCAGTTAAACTTCTCTGGAAAGGTGCCGAGTGTTGGGCTGAGTGCTTAAAGCTTTTGAGCGTTGCAGAATCAGCACTTCATCCGAAGGAGTTGGATAGTGAGATGAATGAATATCAGAATATGAATGAATTCATTGTTCTAAGACGGTCTGTTACTTCATTTCTTTTAGCTTGGGGGAGTTATATGCTTATCTTTCCGTCTAGATATTCCCATCACTTAAAGATCTGTTTAATGATGCATTGCATGCTTATGGTTTATTTTATTTACTTTAGGGGCATCTTGAGGCCTGCAATCAGCTTGAAGAATCTGATGGTGTTAAAAGAAGTATGTTTTATATTCTTGCTTCTAGTTATGTTTCATTACTCTAATTAGAACGTTTTAACAGATGTTGATATTGTTACTTCATTTATATAACTAGAATGCTCAGAATGGGCTGGATAGCTGCAGGATAGAAACAATTGATGAAGATGCTGCCCGAAATCTTGTTCCTAAGCTTTATGTTCCTCTAAATACAGCTTTTTATATGCCTGAAGCTGTAAATATCAATTCTCAACGTTATCTTGAGGTCACAACTTCAAAGCAATTGTTACTAAAGATTTTCTTCCATTTTTTATATTATCTCAAAACAATTCTTTGATCTTTTTTCTTCCCAATCTTATGGCTAGGCGCTATTTATAGCATGTGAAAATCTGACCAAGGAAACATCCACCTCAGGTATTGGTCATAAGGAGTTGTACTTGCAGAAGAAATCTATTAACGAACTGCGCGAACTAGAAGGTAAGTAAAATTTCTCAAGCCAAATCTTCTCTTGGAATTGAACTCTTTCTTATGTAACAAAACTTTCTGGAAAACTTGCAGGGACATACGATGCTGTGATTGTTTGTCTAGGTGCCAAAATGGTTATGCTTCCTGAACTTACTGGAAAGCTTCCTTTGAGAACTTGTAGAGGTGTAGTTGCTCATTTTCAGCTACACGATGTTATCAGGTATAATTATTTGCTTTTGAAATTCGAAGAAACACATCGATACTTTTTTCCTGTTAGTCTGATATCTAGTATAATACTATAGTTCCAGCAATGCATACCCAGAGCTTGGGCCTTCTATATTGTCAGATGCATGGCTAGCCATACAGGGTCCTAGAAGTTTATATATGGGTTCAACATGGGAATGGAAATCCACAAATTCATCACCTGAAGTTTCAGAAGAGGAAAGTTCAAGAGCGCTTGCAGAACTTTTACCAAAGGTGTCTGCCATTTATCCCTCAATAAAGGAGTGGAGTTTCATAAGAGCAAGGGCTGGTCTTAGGGCAATGCCACCACTTACACCTCATGGATCTCTTCCTCTTATGGGTTGTATAGATGAGATTGTAAGACACAACAGCTCTTGCAAGTACTGGGTATTTGGAGGGCTTGGTTCAAGGGGATTGTTGTACCATGGTTGGCTTGGGAAATTAACAGCGCAGGCTGTGCTTTCATGTAATGAAGAACTACTTCCATCTGAACTAACCTCTTGGAAGAAAATAATAAATAGTTAATGCATTCTCTCTTTCCCCGTTCATTCTCGCCCTCTTTTATTAGATGCTGGATCCTGGATACTGTCTGATTTGGAAGGACCATTATCCAAAGATCTTTCTTTGAGAGCTTAGTCTTGGAGCCATTAATATCACTAATAGTTTGCAACGGTAGATGCCTATAATCATATTTTCCTCTCATGGTGCACCATGTGTGAATTTAGAGCTAAATATCTAGGCATTTATTCGCTTTTGGCAAGGTCTCTTAAGGGCCTTTGATTGGCCTTTGACATTTCCTAATCACGTTTACGACTATCTTGCTTTTATTTTGGTGGTACTTACTTTCATGATTGGCCTTTATTCAAGCTTTCTTATGGCTGATTTAGAAGGAAAGAAATGGCAGTCTTTTTGGAGAAATTTTTCTTCCGCTTTTGACTATTTTATGGACTCTACTGCTTACTTTTGGTGTAAATCACAAGAGCTTTTTGCTCATTTTAGCATTTCTTTTATCTAATCTCTAATTGGAGAACTCTGTTGGCATTGACCAATAGGTGTTCGGAGTTTTGACTCCTCTATTTCATCAATGAAACTTTTTCTTCGTAAAAAAATCCTCTTTAACAGCACGTCTTCACCATTTTATAGAGTATTTACACTACTAACTTCTTCCTAATTAGGAATCAATTCAAATGGGAGCAAACTCTCATAACAAATTGCGAGTAGTTGACCTAGCCAAAGAAACAATGCATAAAATTTACATGTCAAAGTTGATTTACTAACGAGCAAAGTCTACAAAACTCATTCCCACGTTTCTCCTCCAATTACAAGAAGAGGTAAAACATCTCTTAAAGTATTTGTCGGTTGTTAGCATTGAATAGAGATGGATGGAACTCATGTACAAAATTCTTATCCTGAGAACTTTGCTACAAGCAAATTATATATCCCGACTCATTGTCCACATATAAACCTGGCCCCCGCTCGTGGCTCCTGCTAATGTTCCAACATCATAAGGGTGCGCATCGAACCTGCACGGTATTGCTGATATGTTGGGGCTCTGCAAAACAAATACTCTCTTCCGTTGTGCCCGCGAAATAACATCTACTGCTCTCTTCATATTTCCAATGAAAATGTACGAGTCATCCCAACCCCATATTGCTCTGCTTCCAATGAGTCATTCAAATATAAATTTAAAATGTTTCAATGAGTAGAGCTAGATGAATCACGCCAAGAAAAAATTAAAGGGAAGTGATAAGGATGGGTACAAAACTTGCCTGAAAGAAGAAATCCACCTGCCTGTCTGATTATCATGCGGTATCATCAAAGTATCTTTAAAATTAACTCCACCAGATATACCAACATTGTCGTCAAAGCTACATGAAAGGAAACCAATTAATCCCACAACTATCACATGAAATCCTGCCTACTACACCCGCCTAATTACAGTGCTTCGGTTGCGGGGTGGGGGGAGGAAGGGCAGGTGGTGTCATGAACAATTCATTGTTCTTCTGACGTAACAATAAAAAGAGCCTTAGTTTGAATTGAATGCACGAAGTGCAAATTCAAAATAGTTAAGTATACAACATTTAGAAAATTCTACTGCCTAGCAGAGTTCATTGTTGCCACAAATAATCATTTTTGTTCCGTTAGTAACAATAACAGAGCCATCGTTTGAAATGAATGCTTGAACTGTAAATTCATAAAAGAAAAAAAGAAAAAAAATGGAAAAAAAAAAAAGAGAGAGATAAGAAACTGTCGTTAAAGACATTTAGAAAGTTCTACTGCCGAGGACACATTATTGAACCTGAGCTATAGGACACAATTGATTTATTCTCTCTTTTACCCTTTTTGCTGATTCTGTTACTACTGTTTCCATATCAAAAAGTTTCAAAAGACGATCAATTTACCTAGTAGTTGCAAGGAAGCGTCCAGAGGGTGATAAGTAAGCAGAATGAATCGCCCTTTTGTGGCTGATCGTCTTCAAGGTTTTGGGCTTTTCAGCATTAACACTTCTCAAATCCCAAATACAGGCAGTTCCATCACTAGAACTAGTAGCCATGATGTTGCAATTCTCTACATTAAAGTCAATGGAATTGATCCTATCTTCATGCAACGTCCATTCCATTGGGCAGTTTCCAGTTCTTCTATCCCATATATTCAACCCTCCACGACCACCAGCAAAATATAAGCAGTTTGCATCGTTTGATTGTTGAGAGAGAGAATATACAGTATCCTCATTACGATACACAAGATCAAACATCTCTTTCTCTACGTCCAACAATCGTATAAATCCATCATAGCAACTGGTATAAACCTGAAATCATGACACAATAATCATAATTAGCAGAGCCAAAACTAATTGCATAATACCAGGAGTAGTAGCCATGCAAAATTCAGAATAGAGTTTCTAAACCATAAAAAGTATGTTGACTAAGAAAATGACTAGGACAGATGTAAACCTCCTTGCAAAATCATCCACTTCAACCATCCAAACATATCAACAGATAATTTCTCCTTAACTAAAAACTGCATTTTCAATCAGTCATGCACATTCCAAAACTATTATCTTCTTTGGTCAAATATCTGATAAATGACATTAAATACAGAAGGCAAGAAAACAACTCGAGAAGCAATTCTACAATTAACTGTAACAATATTGATACATGGACTAATTTCTCCTATGCCTAACTGAACCTTTCCCATCTCAAGAATAACTTACCAATAACTATGAGATCGGATACTCTGAACTCAGGACAAAAACTAAAATAATGGAATTTTATGATAAAACCTATTGAGAACCAAACTATCTTTTCTCACACAGTATGAATTGTTGTACGCAAGAATCTAGAGCTTTTTCATGCTAACAACAGATCATAAAAAGTAACATATATTTTTAAAAAAATTATTATTAATCTTTAAAATCTTCCTGGAATTTCCTGGATGAATGGTACCTTCGACAATGCATGTCGTTGAATTGAAATTCCAGAAATGGGACCAGAATGAGGGTGATATAAATAAACTCCATTTCCTTCCTCTGCCTCGTGATCAGCATTCCAAAACCCAACTTCCCCAAACTTGTTACCTACAACAATCATTCTAGAATCACGACAAGGGAAAAACTTCACTGCCATTATTCTACCAGGCACAACCCGAGCTATGTTGTCGGCATTAAGAACTAAAGACGCAGGCTTTATGCAACTTCCATCATTCTTATGTTCCATCTTAAACGAACTCATCAAGTGACCTTTAGTGTCACTGGTAAGTTCTTCAGTCTCTGTCTTAACTAAATTCGGATAATTATCATTAGGCTCCACTTTCAAACAATTCCCATCTCCCCCTCCTTCAGTCTTAATCTCATTCGGGAAAGTCCCATTGCCTTCCTTAACATCATCTTCCACTGACCTACTCAACAGAGATTTATTCGAAATACTCAATATAGATTCAATCAGAGACCGATGAGACTCCCTCTCACTACAAACTTCAATCATTTCAACGGGACCTAAAACACGAGGCGAAGGCTTGGACTTGGTATCTGACTTCCGAATCTTAGTAGCCGGCTCCGTAAGTTCATCTACAACCTTTTTGGCATCGGGAGAAATTCCTCTAGCGCGTAAAGAGCGCCGTAAAACCATCGGAGTCTCGTTTCTAGGTTTGGTTTTCGGATAAACCTTTTCCGATTTGGTTTCAAGTCTGGAAGTGAAATAACAAATGGATCACAAACAAAACAGAACAAAACGAAGTAGGATAGAGAGATCAGCACGGAGAGCGAACGGGAGAGAGAAAGAAAAATACCTTTGACGCTTGGAGGCAGCGGAGAGTTCAGAGGCTTTGGATTGGAGCTTGAGAGCGGCCATCATTTCATCGTTGCGGCGAATGTTCTCGAGCCTCTGGCGCTCGTAGTCAGTGAGAGCTTGAGAAGCCATGGGAAATGGCTAAAGGGTTTAGGGCAGAAGAAGAAGGAGAATTGGGAATTTGGAAGGGATTATTATTAATACAGTTGCCGTTGGCGGGAAAAAACACTACGGCGGGACTTCAGGGACTACGTTGCCTATGTAATCGCCACGTCACTCTCAGTAAAATTAGTCCTCATTCGTGAATTTTAAATTTTGCAACAATTTAATTTTTATATTTTAAAATTAATAATTATATAGTCTATAGTAGAAATTCGTGTTAAAATTTAATAAAATTTCTTGCATAAATAAATAGATAACCTAACTAGAGATTCAATATTTTTATAAAATACAAAGTCTACATCACAAAATAATAAAAATTAACATCTTGATAAAAAGAATTTACGTTAGGGACTAAATTGTTACCCAATTTGAAAATACAATGACTAAATTGTTATAAAATTGAAAGTATACAAACTAAATCGTAACAAATCAAAATTCAATGACTAAATTGTTACTTTCATAAAAATTTAGGGATCAAAATGTTGAGTTTAATGTCCTAAAGTTCGTTGTTTGTAATTTATGGATTTTTTTCTCAATAAAGTTGTTATCGAGGTTTATTTAATAAAATTATTATTGAATATGTGAATTGCATTTAAATCCAATAAACTAAGAACTCATGACTATACGGTGAATGCTTAGACTTTATATGATAAAAGTGAATTAAGTTTAAGTAATAACCAAAATGATCTATAGTATATGGGTAAAAGTTGGGTACCTTATCCTGAGAAAACTATGGATACGACTCACTTAGTATTTGATACAAACAATGTGATCCATTCATGTAGAGGCATGTGAGTAGAGGTATCCTATACAATGAGTTTGCATAAGATTGGACTAAGAAATAATCACATTTTCTTTATAACACCGTTTACTATTAAAATTGATTATTTCAACCTAATGACCCAAGTAACTCGATCTTAATCTTGAGCTAACTATGAACTCTTGTTTCTTTGAGATTATCCTTTAATCTGCATGGGTGAGAGTGACTAGTTTGCTGACTCAATATGCCTCCATTTTAGGGAAAAGATCAGGCAGATAGTTGGGGACATAGTCCTGCAAGATGAAATTCGCTCCTACCTTATTAAAAGATAGTAGATAAGTTGTTCCCTTAAGTACTGAATCCAAGTCTTGAACAAGGGGCCCCCCTCTCATTGGCCTCAGAGGGACTCGTTTGTTGGTTGGACCACAAACCAATTGTTCATTAGAGGATCAGTGGGACTTAAGGAACAAAAAGTAATTACAGGGGTAAAAATGGTATTTTGTCAACTGTAATTACGAACAACTTGTGAAAGATCGACTTACTAATTATGGTTATTTCAAATGGACAGAAATATATCTACAGTGAGGAGAGTGCAGCTACTGGGTTTTAGTGGAGTGACCTGATAGTTAACGAACGTTAATTAACTAGGTTAAGTAGTTTAACTAGTTAATTTCGGATCATTGGAGCTCATGATCTGTAGGTTCATTAGATCCCCTTGTTAGCTTGTGGACTAAACCTTATAACAATATATTGAGACAATTTGAAATATTCAAATTTAAGAAAATGAGCATTTTATGTTTTGGTTCGTTTAATTGTGAATTAGACGAATTGAGATTTTTAATAATATTTAAATGTGAAATATTATACCGGTGAATAGAGATTTATCGAGTTTGAAATTGTCAGAAAAGTTGAAAAGTATTAATTTAATATTAATTTAATATAATTAATTAATTGGTTAATTAATTATTATTTAAATTAATTATATTAAATTGAAATTTTGATTTATGAAATTAAGATTGATTTCTCCATTTTTGAATTGAGAACTTAAACCTTCATTTTTTTGGCTGCATGATGAAGAGGACGTGGAGACCTCTCATTCACATGCAATTTCAAGCATCCTAATCACACAATTGTGTGTCCTTCACCTTGGATGTTATGTGCATGAAATTCACTTTAAAAAGAAAAAAGAGAAAGCTGAAGGAAGACAGTTTTTGGTGAGTGAAAAAATCCTTACAGAAAGTAATTTTTCTCTCTTCCAAAATAGTGTGCTTAACACTTGTTGCTTCAATTTTCTACTCAATTTTCGATCCCACCATCCATTCTAATTCTCGAAAATAACAAGGAAACTCTAATGGTAGTCTGTGACTAATTCGTGATCAGTTTTTGGAGGTTCTAGAGAAAAAATTTTGAGTTACAACAATTAAGTGTTACTTCTTTTGTATCTCAATTCATCCAAACATGTTATTCTTTTAAATTGATGTAATTAGAGTATTTTGCATCCATTTTTCTTCTGCGACACGTTTTCTATCTCCATCACAAAAGTATTTTTTAACCTAAATATTATGTAATAAGTTTTGGTCATAAATTGTATTTATTTAGCCCATTTATTTATTTTTTATTTTTTATTTTTTATTTTTTAAATTCACCAAATGATGGGGGTAAGAGATTCAACTTTGAGCTTTACAGAATGTAACTCGAAATGGTTGTAAATGACATCTAAAAAGAAAGGTTTGTTAAATCATAACACGAATTAATTAGTATAAATACTAATAAAAACTTATTTAAAACGTGCTAAATGTTTGCTTCTTTTCTTTCCTTTTTTTTTTTTTTTTTTTTTTTTTAATGTTTTTGACATCCAAGTTTTATTTATATTTTTTTTATAATTGAGAGTTGGGACATTTTTGTTGACACCAACATTTTAAATCTTGATATAAACCAATTTAAATATGATGATTTTTTTTATTAAAAAAAACATCAACTAAGGACTTGCCATAATTTATATGGTAAATTACAAAAACTTAGTTGCAATTACGCCCTTAAACTTTCAATCGTAAAAATTTATTATAGTTGAACCCTCAAATTTATATAATAATTACAATTTCTACAATTTTTTAAGTTTAAGAACCCAATTTTAACACATATATAAGTTTGAGAGTTCAATTTTTATACTCGAAAGATTGAGGAGATAATTACAAACTCTCAAGGAGTTATTTGTAATTTGCCCTAATTTTTTTATATAAATTAAAAAAAAAAAACCATAGAAGTGTTGGGAGGGAGAATATGTTTTGATTTTTGACCTTTTTTTAATAGAAATATTTTCTTATGCTAGATTAGATAATGTTTAAATTCTAAAAGTTGAAGAAGGTATATTTTGCACAAATTATCACTAATATATGAAATAATGGATCAAACTTTTAGCATCAAATTTTAAAGATGGTGAGTAGAGTTTGACCACATGTAAAATGAGCATTCAGATATTTGACTTTCTGATCGAGAAGTTGAGATTGACAATAGAAAAAAAAATTATATAGTATGAAAAATTTGAATTATTGGATCACATAATTAGTATAACCATAATATATTCTTTTAACATTTCATTTCATGAATTTCAAATTTTTAGAACTTGAATCTAGATTACATTTTCCCCCACAATGCCTATAGAAAAAGAATTGCAAGTACAAAAGAAAGAAGAAAAAAGAATTAGAACAACCCATTTCACCACCCATAAATTTTGTTCCTCTATTTTTCTTTTCTTTTTTTTTTTTCCCTTAAATTATTCCTTCTTCGTTTTTGTTGAAAGTCAGCCAAATGTTGTCTTCTCCACTGCAGATTAAACAGTGTAGTGTTGTTGGATAGTCTCAATGTCCAATCCCTTCAACTTCACTACTGACTCCACATGACCCTTTAGAGTGTGAAGTTCCCTCAACCTGCATCATTCAATAATCAACCATTTAATAAAGTGTCGTTTGGATTGACTTTCTAAGTACTTTGTTATTGATATAGATTCGTTTTTTTAAGTTACCTAGCAACTTCAGCCCTTTTCTTGGCTTGCTCTGCAATCTCTGAAAGCTCTTCATAGTTGCTCTTTTCATGAAATATGGTTTCTGGTGGTTGTAGTCCGTGCATTGTACGTTGTGCTATTGCCCATTGTGCCTCTCTTTCGCCTTTTCCATAATCCTTCTTAGTCGTAAACGCCGTCTAAATGGTCGAGAATATCCATTAGTACCAACTGCTACAATTGAAATGACATTACAAAAGTTTAAACACAGACCTTATTCTCGAGCATGTTGTCCCAAGCCTTGCCGCTAAGAGCGTATCGAATTCCGAATTTGAGAACATCTAGTGGGAAGTAAGTAACAATACTGAATACCCAGATAGCTCCTGCCCATCCCCATCCAATACCTCTGATCCTTGCAAAGTCCCATTCAGAAAATACAGCAATTAAAGTGGCAACCTGAAAGTGTAGTTAAACAGAATCCAAAATTAGAAGATATATGCAATTTTGGAGAAGGTTTGAAAAACATGAGAGAAAAATGTATGTGTTCTTACCAACTGTGCAGCAATGAAGGCAATAACTAACAAGAGACCAGGGCATTCAACAAAAGACCAACTTCTTGACCTGGTGACAAAGATGAGAGCTTGACTGATGATGCTCACTTGAAGATAAAGAGCAGAATTGATCTCAGCAAGATCTTTGAGTGGCTTTACACCAAATGTGTTCTGCATACAACGTAGATATGTGTTAGACCTCAAACTGTAAATATGTTAGGAAGGGAAACAGGGTGATGGTAGTGGGTCGAGCGTTTTGGGTTAAACGTTATGTTGTGTGCTGCCAGGGTAGCTCTATTCATGGTAGAAGTCTATTAGTACATTTGCTTGTTTCTGTTGGTTACCTTTTCTGTAATTTTGGAATAGAATCATAGTTCTTTGGGAGAGGTATGGCGTTCTCAGGAATGGTCGGTTATCTTGTCTATCGTATTTCGTATTTTGAATCTATAATATTGCAATTACGACCTAGTGTCTTTACAACATTACCATTGTCATATTTGCACTGGAAGAAGGGATAATGATTTTGTTTTCTTACCGTGAAGAAGTTGGTTTCGTTGGCAAGCCAAAAGAAAAAGACGGTCATGAGGGCCATGTATGTTCCAAGGACAACACCAGTAGCAAAAATTTCTTTGAGTTTCCATGAGTCTGGCACTGGTGATGGCTTGACCCTATCCTTTGAAATGGTCATGATGGTTCCATCGTTTAGGATGGCAATGATCAAGACCATAAAAGGTGAGAAATCGAACTTCCAGATGAGAGCAACAAGCATGAATCCCAACACAATACGAATTGTAATGGAAACTGCATAGATAGTATAGTTCTTCATTCTCTGAAAGATGGCCCTACTGGTCAATACAGCACTCACAATCACACTTAGCCCTGGCTCTGTCAAGACAATGTCTGAAGCACTTCTTGCTGCATCGGTTGCATCAGCCACAGCAATACCGATGTCGGCCTTCTTGAGAGCAGGAGCATCATTGACACCATCTCCTGTCATGCCACAAATATGATTCCTCTCCTGAAGTTTCTTGACGATCTCATACTTGTGTTCTGCAATTATAAATAATGAATAGTTTAGTTGAGGATGATCGGTGGTTTCATCTATCTAATTGTAATTAAAAGTATAATGTGATTACCAGGGAAGACTCCTGCAAACCCATCAGCCTTCTCAATGAGTTCATCAACAGGAATGGAAGCAATTGACTCATCCTTGCATTGGCCGAGCAAAGACGATGATGGATACATGTTAGTGCCCATGCCGAGCCTTCGACCAGTTTCTTTTCCTATTGCAAGTTGGTCACCTGTGATCATCTTAACATTAACACCGAGTTCAAGAGCTCGGCGAATGGTTTCTGCACTATCATGCCTTGGAGGATCAAATAGGGGCAAGAGACCAACAAATTCCCATGGTTCTCCAGCACTTTCCTTGTCCTTATCTTTAACAGTCTATATAAATGAAGGAAAACAAGGTTCATGATTAATAAGAAAGCTCATTCATTCTATGAATTAATCAACCTCTTTTGTGTATATATCACACATACCTGTCGACCAACTGCCAAGGAACGAAGACCGCGGTTAGCATAGTTATCAATAATGTCATGAGCTTTCTTTCTTATTTCTCCTTTAAGCTCACAAAGGTCAATTATCTAATAACACCAAAGTGACAAAATTAGGCATCTAAAACAATTGTGATTTAGCGCAACTGACATTGGCTATCAGAAAAACAACACTACCTGTTCAGGAGCACCCTTGCTGCTTCTGTGCCAGTTACCATCTCTGTCAATGTAGGTAATGGCGGTACGTTTATCAACAGGATTGAAAGGCAAGAAATGTACTTCAGTTATTCCTGCTCTTGCCTTTGAATGTCAAAGGTAAAGTATGAAGAATTTAGTATACCACAAAAGGTTCAGTAAAAGGAAGCGATGAAAAATAGAGTTGAGCACTAAACCTCTTTAGGGTCACCCAACATTCCAACAATACATGCATCAATGGCATCTTGATTTTCAACTCTAGAAGCTCTTGCAGCAAACAACATAACAGTGTCTTTGTCCATGTTTGGCACAAACACCTAAAGTCATAAAACGCAAACCATGATGAGTCATGATTAAAGACAATGACCGAAATTTCTTTTCTATAGGTTGCAATTGTGTAAGCTTGACCTCAATCAAGGACTTGTCGACAGTGAGCTTGTTGAGGGTGAGAGTTCCAGTCTTGTCACTGCAGAGAACATCCATCCCAGCCATCTCTTCAATTGCAGTCATCCTCTTAGTAATGGCACCTTGTTGTGAAAGGCGATGCGATCCGATGGCCATTGTTACTGACAGAACTGTTGGCATTGCAATGGGAATACCTCCAATGAGGAGCACCAACAAGTTGTCAATTCCCTCTCTGTATGCCCTATGCTGGATTGGATACATTACCAAGATCTCAATGATCATCCCTATCGCGATCGAGCATATACAGAAGTTTCCAATGGCCGTCAACACCTGATCAGTGATAAACCAATGTTAAAACCACAAATCTTGCCATGAATCCCAAGTTACCTTGATTAAGCAGGAATTGAAGAAGACTTCCTTTTACCTTTTGGAAATGACCAATTTGGTTGGTGCTATCCACAAGGTGAGCTGCCTTTCCAAAGAAAGTATGCACACCAGTGGCAATAACTACGGCCTCAATCTCACCTTGCTTGCAAGTGGAGCCAGAGAACACTTCATCACCAGGATGCTTGGTGACTGGCAAAGATTCACCTGTAAGAGCAGATTGATCAATCTTAAGAGGATCGCCTTCTAAGAGACGTGCATCAGCCGGGATAATATCTCCCAATTTGACACTAATCACATCTCCTGGAACTAGAATTGCTGCCTCCTCTTCTTTCCATTTTCCATCTCTTAGGACCTACACAAATTCGAAAACCAATATCTTAAATCACCGATTGACTCAAAATCTTAAGCTGATGGGTGAAGGCAAATATAATATTATATTATCTAACAATTCTCCTCACTTGTGGGCTTGAAATATGTAAAAGACCCAACAAGAGGAGATCAATATTAATTGGCGAGAAAAAAACAACTCTAATATCATCTTAAATCACCGACCCAAAAGCTTAAGTTGATAAGTGAAGGATTCACATGAAGCGCCAAAAGTTCCTATCTAGTGTTAAGTCACCACTAAACTCATAGATGAGTTATAATAAATTCAATCTCTGATTCATACTTTGACACTCCCCTCACTTCAAGACCCAACAAAGCCTTCTCCAAGAACATCCAAAATTTGAAATGAGGAGTATGTGAATAAAATATCTCTTGTTTTGCTACTATGTTAAATCACCACGATAAGAAAAGCAAATACCTTGGTTTTGGGGGCAAGACCAGCCATGAGAGCAGCAGCTGCATTTCCAGCATTGTTCTCTTCAATGAAACTGATGGTAGAGTTGATGATCAACAAGACAATGATACCAACAAAATCTTGCCAATCTGGTGGTTTCCCCTGCCATTTTTAGAACAAACCAATCAAAATCAAAACTAAGTCATTGTGTGGTGAAAGTGAAAGCATGGAAGAAGAAGAATTTGGTTTATATAAAATGAATAAGTAGTTTTTTTACCCCTCCATTGGCCAAGACAATGGCCATGATTGCCGCAGATTCCATGACCCATGAAAGAGGGTTCCACATAAACCCCAAAAACTTCAAAACTTTGCTCTCTTTCTTCTCTTCAAGCTTATTAGGGCCAAAAATTTGGAGCCTTTTTTCTCCTTCTGCTGTACTCAATCCTTCTTTTGTACATTTTAGTTGCTCAAAAACTTCCTCAACAGGAATTCTTTCCTACAAAAACCAAAAGAAAAGAAGATTCAAACCAATGATTATATATATATAAATATATATATATATAGAAAAAGAACAGGAAGAATGATGTTATTACTAGATCAATGTTCTCATTCTTGACATCTTCTAATGAAATGTCCCCCATAGCTGACATAAAAAACTAAACAACCAAAACGAAGAAGAAAATCTCCAGAAACACTTTGAAATAGAAATATTCCCTTCTTTCTCCTTACTCCCTTTTCCCTTTCCCTGTGTTTGTTAAAGACTCATATTTAAAACCCAAAGGGAGAGGGAGAGGTTAAAAAAGGGAAGAAAAAATAGGAAATTTCTTGCAGATGGAGATGGCAACATCTGGGGCAACAAAGGGAAGCTTCTTTTTATAGGAAATGCCAAAGGAGAGGAAGTTATTTCTTGAAATCCCATGATAGACCGTGGATTCCTAAAGAACTTACCTGTACTGCTGGTAATTACAATCACTTTTTTTTTTTTTTCCTCTCTTTTCCTTTTTGAAAATAATCACAAACAGTTCCAACTTACTGGGAGAGAGTCTGTTGTTACTTTCTGTGGCTTACCACACCCTACGCTTTATTCTTGGAACAGGTTAACAATTTTTTTAATTTTTTTTTTCTTTGTTCGTGTTTTTGGGTGGGTACAAACGATCAGAGAATCCGTATTACCAATCCTTAATGTAGGAGTTGGATTGGATTAGATTTTTCTATTGTTGTTGGATTGACCCAACCTAACTCGAACTAAATATATATTTATTTTAGAGATGAAGTTTGATATTTAACATTTTAGTTTTATGAAATTGTTGTTATTAGACATGTGTGACAAATAAATTTAAGTATTTAAAATCAATAAGGAAAAAAAATAAAAAAACATAGATCCTAAACCAATCCAACCTAAATGTTGAGTGTTGAGTTAGATTATCGAGTTGGAGACCCTGTTCAGTCTTTTGGGTTGTTACCCAACCAACCCAAGTACAAACCCAAACTCATGTACACATCTACGTGTTTTTGTTTATTATCTATATTTGGACAAAAACAAAATAAATTTTTTTTTTTCCTTTACACGACTCATCTTTCACCATGTTATGTTATGTTTTATGTACGTCTCATTTTGAAACTAAGATGCTAAATAGAAACTCGACTTAAAACTCAAGAAAAATAGAGAGGGAGATAGGGGTGTGCATGCCAAAAACTAAAACTAAAGTTTTTTAATATGTAGGAACCATTGACATAAAATTGATTAGTTTAACGTCTGGTCTTGAGACATATGGAAGTTGTAATGTTCATTAGAGTAAGGTTTCTAGTCACGTCTACAATAATATTGAAAATATCCTTAAATACTATCAAGATTTAGGAAACTCAATGAGCTTTTACTTATATAAAATAAACATAAATTAAATAACATAACATAATATAAAATACTATAAAAAAAGATAAATTAAATACTCTGACATAAGAACCAAAAATGTATTTTTTTTATTTTATTTCATTAAAAAAATAGTGAACAAAATTAGGAAAATTATCTTAAATGACAAAACTGGTGAAAATATTTACAATTAATAGCAAAATTTCACTGTCTATCTGCGATAGATCACGATAGACTTCTATTTGTGTCACAGTGAAATTTTGCTATATTGTAAATTTTGCAATAGAAGTCTATTGCAATCTATCGCGGTCAATCACAGATAGACGGTGTATTTTGCTATATTTATAAATATTTTTGTTTCTTTTACTATATTTGAAAAGAGCCCATGAAATCATTCTTTATTTGATTTGAAAATACAAAATATGTTTGAAACAACAAAATCATAATAAGATTTATTAATATAGTGATATTATTTATATATATATATAGTTAGATATGTTTGTAATTATATAACTATATTATAAAAAAGGTACATAAAGATAATATACAAAAGATAGTTTTATCTCATAGAAAAATTTAGGTGCGCCATTTGCTGTACCTAATTAAATGTTGACATGTATCAACATATTTTCTTAAAAAATAATAATTATTTTTTTGTTAAAAAGTAGGGAGTATTTGACTTATGTGCGCTACACTTAAGTATTCCTCTTTTTCTCGGGCATTCATTCTCTATTTTTTATACCATTGATGTAGTACCACGTGCAATACACGTGTATACTTTTTACTTTTGAAATAAGGTAACCTTTAGATGATTACCACGAAAAGCTAATCCGTATTATTATTTAAAATTGAATTAAAATTAATTGTAGCATGTTCTTATATCTTCTAATTTATTTTATGAGATAAATGTTTTAGTAATTAATTTAAAGTCAATTCAGTCTTTCAATGTAGAACTAAGTTGTTAACGTGAGAATAGATGTCACTTATTATTCTCGAGTTGATAGTTTCAATCTCGCCACTTGCAATCATTATAATTTATATTTTCTTACCATTTAGTTGTAACACAAATCAAAATTTTCATTTGGATATAAAATCGATTTAAGCATCTATGTCTTTCTTTTTTTTTTTTTTTTTTTTTTTTTTTTTTTGAAGCAGATTTAAGCATCTATGTTAAAAGTAGTAGCTATATTTTAGTTTTATATTTTTTTGAGATTTGGAAGCTACGTTTATTTTATAAATAGTTTTAATCAAATATGTTATAAAATTATTAAAGCTTTTGCTTATTTATGCAATGGTTGAAGACATCTTTCATTTTTTTAAAAAAAAAATTACTAGAGGTCAAGGGATTGCGCTCCAAATATTTCAACTAACTTGACACATCCTTAGCATCATCATCATGTCCTAGGGTTAAGAAATTCATAATCATTTTGTTCTTTCTTAAAAAATAATAAATAAATAATAACCATTTTGGGAAACTATCTTAAATGTCAAAATTGTTAAAAATATTTAAAAAAATACACCATCTATCGGGATAGACTATTATATGTATCTAAGTGAAATTTTGTTATATTTGTAAATATTTTTGTTTCTTTTGCTATATCTAAAACGAGCACAGTCATTTTTTTTCTTTTTTTAATATTAAGTTTATAAACATTATTTCTTTCGTCAGTTTTTTATCTACTTTTAAAAACTAATTATTTTAAAAACTAGAGGAAAAAATAGTCTTTAAAACGACTAACCTAAACACATATTCTTCTTTCAAATTTAATTTCATCCATAAAATAAGTAATAAGTTTTAATTTCAATTTTAACTCATAAAAATTATATTACAATATGCTACTCTTCTATGTTTACTCTTAGTTTTACACTATGCAATCAAACTAATACATCAATATACAATTAAATTAAATATTCCCCAAGAAAGCTTTTTCATATTCAAGTTTAAATTGAAAGTTTTTTTTAGCAGTAAAAAACGTAAAATTAGAAAAGAGATTTAAAAAGAACGAGAAAATTGTAAAAAAGTAGTAGATTCAAAACTTGAAATTGTTTGGAGTTGTGTTGTTTTAGGTACTAAGGGATAATGAATAACAACAATAGTACTTAACATTAATTAACAATGTTGTTAATTGATCTCGGATCTCAACTAGCATATACGACATGATTCAAATCACTGAGCTTCTACCTCTCAACTAGCATATACAACCTCAAAGTTCGGGTTCAAATCCCTTGAACTTCTATCATACAACAAAAAAAAAAAAAAAAAAAAAAAAAAAAAAAAAAAAAAAAAACCTTCAAATTGTTACTCATCTTATAAGAACTCATAGAATTATAATGAGAATTGGATGATGTAAGACCTGTTAGAATAGATAAAATTAAATCTTGTGTTTATCTTAAAAAAACTATAAAATTATTTTCCGAAATCCCAACTCTGCAAAATCAAAATAACATAGCACATTTGCCGTTCTTGAAGCTTGCTTGTAACATTCATGGAAAGTCCAATTCCAAGAAAGAAGAAAGATATAATCCCATTCCAATCCATCTAGTGCTTCATTGATTGTAGAGATAAAACAGATATCACTACTTAGAATGATATGAGTACGTGAGTAAATTTGTGGAACCACTGATTGACGTGATGCCTGTTTAAGATCTTACATTCACAATAATATCTCAAAGGGAGGGACATATATACCTCTTTAAATACATCTCCATTCCAATGACAACACTTGCCAACGAATGAAAGTAGGATGGTTCAAACACCCAAAACGTTGCAAAAATATAGATGATAATATACAAAAATTAGATAAAAATTAAAGTTGAAATTTGTGTTCCGGCAGCGGCTGATAAGTTCCCAATACTAAGTTCCAAAAGAAGGTTGGCCGGCGATTCTTGGAAGGAACTTCATGCCAGTCCCGGTGACGTTGACATTTTGTCCACCGTCGTCTTCAATCACTGATAATTGCTTTTTGAACTTTGAATTTGAAAGCCATCGATAAAGAAACAATTTCGTCTTTGTCTGCTTCTCAATATACTTGTTTTCTTTTATAAATAAAATTGGAATGAACGCATCCCAGCCGGCCTCCAAACACAAATATCCATACAAACACAGCATTTCATTTATAATCTTACCTCCAATTTCCGCACATATATGCACATTCATTTTCCTAATTCAAACAATTTATAACCAATATCACTCATTAATTCTCTCTTTTTTGAGTTTCAATGATGCCCCACATTCCCAATTTCATTTCCTCGCAAATTTGCTCTGTTATTCTACTTACTGTTACAACGCTCTCTGTTTTTTCCCCTGTTTTCGCCGTCGATTCATCGCCGGCAACTGCCGATATCCGAGGCGGTTACTGGCTTTCATGGCTAGCCCAAAATTTCCCTCCGTCGGCAATTTCAACCTCCCATTTCACCCACCTCTTCTACGCCTTCCTCGAGCCAAATAACGTAACCTTCGAATTAACAATCACTCCCAACGACGATCAATGGATGAGAAATTTCACCTCCACCATCCACGCCGCCGACCCCAAAATCAAAACCATACTCTCAATCGGCGGCGGCGGTTCCTCTGTTCCCACATTTTCAGCCATGGCCGCCAACCAGACCACCCGCTCCGCCTTCATCGTCTCCACCATCTCCGCCGCACGATCGTACGGCTTCGACGGCGTCGATTTAGATTGGGAATTCCCTAATTCCACAGACGACATGTCCCATTTGTCTTTGCTCTTCAAAGAATGGCGTCAAGCGATCGAAACAGAATCCTCCTCCAACCCCGGCCGACCCCCACTGGGCTTATCGGCGGCCGTCTCGTACGCTTCCAGTTTCCAATCGCCGCCGAGATCCTACCCCGCCGACGCGATTACCAAGTACGTTGATTTCATCAGCCCGATGTGCTTCGATTATTTCGGAAAATGGACGCCATCAGCTACAGGATCACACGCTCAGCTCTTCGATAAAACGAGCAATTTCAGCACAAGCTACGGCGTAAAGTCGTGGATCGAGGCTGGGGTTCCGCCGGAAAAACTTGTTATGGGGCTGCCGGCGTACGGAAGGACATGGCGTTTGAAGGACGCGTGTCAGCATGGGATTGGAGCTCCAGCAGAGGGAGTGGGGCCCGGGAATGACGGAGTTATGATTTATTCTGACGTGTTGGAGTTTAATTCGGCGAAGGGCGCCACGGTGGTTTTCGATACGGAGTCCGTTTCGACTTATTCGTTTGCGGGGACCACTTGGATTGGGTATGATGGGCCGAGTTCTATTGATGTCAAGGTTAAGTTTGCCAAGGCCCATGGGCTTCGTGGGTACTTCTTTTGGGCCCTTGGCTATGAGAAGAATTGGACCATTGCGGAAACAGGTAGATTGCTTTCTAATTTATTTATATAAATAAGGGGTAATTGTTTTAAATGATAAAGTTACAAAATATTTATAAATATAGCAAAATGTTATTGTCTATCAACGATTAGACACTGATAGATCAGTGTCTAAGTAGTGTATCAGTGATGAACATGACATTTTGTTGTATTTACAATATTTTGGTTGATTTGGGTATATTTGAAAATAATCTAAAAATTATAAATATTTGACTAATTCATTGGTATTATTTTTTGTGACAGCTCAAAATGCATGGATGTATGGATGATGATGTAAAATTTAATCAGTATGTGAGAAAATTCTTATTTGAATCTTCTTGCCTACATTTTTTAATAATGTTTTAAAACAAAAATATTGTCATACTTGTATGTATATATTGAGATGGGTTGAAATTGACATTTATACCAAATAATTCTATAAATCTTATTGTCTTTTTGAAAAACTATCCACCATTCCAAGGTCTATAACCAAACCATGATATCTTTAATCTAATAAATACAACCATTCATAATAATTTTTTTTGTATTTTAATTAAAGTTATTTATAATTACTATTGTTCAATCCCACATTATATCAAACTACTCTCAAATAATTTCTCCAATATAAGACAACACACTAAACAAACCATTTTCAATCCTTCATTCCTTATTCTAACTTATGAAGCTTTTCCTTTTAAAAAAAATATTTATATATATTTTTTTTGCCTAATTATTATAATTTTTTTAAATAGTTCATATTAAGAAAAAAAGAATAAAGTTGAAATTAAATTTAATGCGAGTTTGAAACCTAACTCTTTGTACTATAATACAAACTTAAAATATTCAAACTACTTTACTTTCAATTTTTTTTTTTTTTCTCTTGACAAATCTAGGTTGCATTGGTTCATATAAGATCCAACTAGCTGAAGTGTGTTCACATATATAATACTTTTTTCTAATGAATTTTAAATTTAAATTTGATTATTTGAATTACTTTTCTTACTTCAAGATTATGCAAATCTCTAGTTTCTTAATTTTTAATAATAAAAAAAATAGAATATACATACATCGAACACGAGTTTATGGTTGCAAATAAACCATAATTACACAAAAAATAATAAATATCTACTTATCATTCATCAAAATATTAGCTTTCTAACACGTTATTCAAATATAGCAAAAGTAACCAAAATATTTACAAATATAGCACAATTTTACTGTCCATGCAGTGACACAGATAGTAATCTATCGCAATCTATCGCAGTCTATCTGCTATATTTTGCTATTGTTATAAATATTTTCAACAGTTTTATCATTTAAAATAATTTTTCTATTTAATAATTGGTGAGCATAGCGAAATGAACTAAAGTATTTACAAATATAGCAAAATTTCACTATTTATCTGTGATAAATCGCGATAGACTGCAAATTTTACTATTAGTTATAAATATTTTCAACAATTTTGCCATTTAAAATAATTTTTCTATATTATTCAATCAAATAACTACACAACAACAATACAGCTCCCAACAAAGCTATTTATTTGAAACTTCTTTTGCATTGGTGATCAATCTCAATATTGGTCATCAACCGGCCAGGCGTTTGAAGCTGCAAAATAATTAATATTGTATAGATATAAGTCATTAGTTAATTATCAAAATTAAAAGAAAAAGCATAGATTAATGAAATTAATTAATAGAATTGAACTAACCGTGAGTGGAAATTTCCCAATCGGCACTGTCGTAACTGAGAGCCCAAAAGAAATACCCACGTAAGCTATTTACCCGAGCAAACTCCACCTTTGTCGTCGTTGACTTAACGTCGTCGTATCCGACCCAAGAAGCGTTTACGTATGAATACGCCGATACGGTTCTTATGTCGTACACTATGGTTGCTTTCGTCTTTTGGTTGAATTTTTTAACCTATTCAACCATATCAATGAATTTAAATATAGCTCTAACTAGTTATGATATATAGTCACTACTCACAACTAATAACGGTCCAATTTATTCACTTTATATATATATATATAGTTGAAATTGAAAAAGAAAAAAAGATAATTACGTGTCCTACTAACCCTTTTAAATGTCATTCTTTATAATTAATTAAGATCATTTAATAATTTCTTGTTGACCTTATGCTCATTTTTTAAGTTTGAAGATTGTGTTGGTTTGAATTTTGAGCCATATTTTAAAGAAAAGTCTAAGCTTTTATAAACTATTGTTGCTGAAATTTCTGTTTGTTTTATTCTCATTTCATTAGTATGGTTTCTTAAAGGTTCTAATTTTTAAAGTAACTTCAAAAACAAAAATAAAAATTTTAGGTCTCTTTGATAATCATCATTAGGTTTTTTATTTTTAGTTTCCAAAATCAAGCAAAAATTTAAAAACTAAAAAAAGTTGTTTTTCCTTTTTAAATTTAGCTAAGAATTCAACTTGTATACTCAATAAATATGCAAATCATTGTAACAAAATGTGAGGAAATAAGTTTAGTTTTAAAAAATCAAAGACCAAAAACAAAATGCTTACTAAAGGAGGCCTAATTTTTTTTATAAGAAAAATAGGCTTTTGTTTTTGAAATTTGGTTAAAAATTAATATATTTTATTGACAAGATGAAAACCATGGTAAATAAAATGTGAGAATACACAAATTTTGAAATAAAATGATTATAAGCGAGACTTAACTTTCAAATTTTAAAACTAAAAACATATAAAATTAAACCAAACAATTTACGTCTCATTTAATAATTAGTTAGTTTTTGGAAATTGAGTTTGCTTTCCTCCACTTGAATTAATGGTTAAATTCTAAAAAAAAAACATACTTTTGAAAACTATTTTCAAATATTTTTTTAAGGCTAAATTACATAAAACCATCATAAGCTCCGTTAATAGTAAATAGAGCTAGTTTAAGGTTATTTTTGAAATCTTTGAAAATTTAAAAGTATTTTTGACACAAAATATAAAGTTCAAGATAATTTTTATAAGTTAGCATTATTTAAAAAAAAAATACTTGAATTGTAAACATTATTAGGAATTAGAAACTAATATTTGTTAAGGTAATTCTTTAAATGACACAAATTTTAAAATATTTTTTTAATATAGCAAAATGTTACAAAGTGATATATGATAGTAAGATATACGTGTCTATGTTGTGATGGACTATGTCATTATGTGATTGCGACCCATTTTGTTATATTTGAAAAATTATATTTAGAATTATAAGCTAATAAATGTAGGATGTAAAAATTTTGAATTGAACGGTAAATTTAACTCACCTGAACATAAGTCAGAATCCCGTCGTCGCCAGGGCCGACACCGACGGCGGGTGCGCCGACGCCATGAACATAAGGATCCTTCAAAGTCCAAGACTTGCCATACAGAGGAATTCCCATAACTATCTTGTTCCGAGGCACGCCGGCGGAGATCCATGACCGGAGCCCGTAATGGGAGCTCAAATTCGTATGTGGGTCGAACAATGCGGCATGAGCTCCGGTCGCCGTCGTGTCCCATGACCCATGATAGTCGAAACACATGACGTTGATCCAATCAAGGCTTTTCGAAATAGCCGCCGCCGGAAATGACCGGGGCTCGCCGTAAATCAAAAACTCCGACGCGTAGTACACGGCGGCAGAAAGCAAAAGCGGCGGGCGTGACGTCAATTTTGCTTCCCTGTCGATCATCTTCCGCCACTGAGTAATTAAATCGGCGAAATATTTCATCTCGGTTGTGTCTTTAGGAAATTCCCAATCGAGATCCAACCCATCAAATCCGAATTTCCTCGCTGTATTGATGCTTGAATCGATGAAAATTTGACGAGACGAGGCATCAGAAGCGATACGAGCAAACAGAGCACTGTCACTTCCGCCGCCGCCAATTGAAAACAGAGTCTTTACCGGTGGTTTCTTCCGCCGCAGCGAAGTAGTAAACTGGGAAAGATGCGCCGCCGTAGTGTCCGGCAAATCAAAAGTAAAGGAATGGTTACTCGGCATGAGAAAGGCAAAATAGACATGGGTAAACAGAGCAGTGTTGATGGCGGAAGGTGGGAAAGATTCTGAAAACCAAGACGGCCAATAAGCCGCCTTGACTTGCGGCATCTGGGCAGCTCGGGCAGGGAAGGAAGAAGTGAAGGTGAGGGAAACAAAAACAGAGCACATCAGAAATTTGAGAAGCGCCATGATTTTTGGGGGTCTTGGAGAATTAAGAATTGGGGTATCTATAAAATAACGTTGGATTTAAAAATTAAATTCAGTGGAGGGCTCTGAAAATTTGATCTCTCTGTTTCTGTATGTCCACTATCAACAATGGCAATTACTTTTTTTTTTTTTTTAAAAAAAAAAATTTAAATATGACCACAGTACCTGTATTTGTTGACCAATAAATATTTGGTGCTACATCACTAGGGAAAAAATATCTTCAATTTTTGTGCCATGCCATATCATATGGAGTGACAATTATTTATTTATTTATTTTAATGTCAAATAAATAAATAATAAAGGTTGGGCTGCATTTTCTTCTAAAGCATCCTTCTTACCTCTATAAATAATATTAAATTTCACGGATAATTTTTTACAAGTTTAAGTATTTGGTGGTAAGAGATGCAAAATTGATTTTTAAAAGTTTATTAGTTACTTGAGTTTTGAATTTTAAGACTAAATAACCTAAAAAATATGTTAAAAAATTTAGTGTTATTCCAAAACTAAATAGACATAATTATTAAAGTTTAAAGATTCATAAAAACTTAAATAATTAATCATATTGAATAATTAAATATGAATTTTGGTGATACTTTTGTTGCTTCACCATCATCATATAACTGGTTGGAATTGATTTTCTACATCTTAATAACATTTCTAATAGAGGTCTAGAAGACAAGATATTGAGGAAAAAAAAAGTTGTTAAGAGTATTATTTGTCTATTTGCTATGCATCTCACTTTCATCATATGTATAAAAACAAATTAAAATATTTAAAAAAATATATATATAAAAAAAAAAATTACCATATAACAAACGATGTTTGAACACTTTGATAAGATACACAAAAATGAGTGTAACCTAACATGCACGACGTATTTTTCAAATAAAGATGGGAAGTAGTGTCCCACTCGCATTCCAACCGGTCAACAATTTATTTATAATTTTACATTTACTAGTCAGCAAGTTGACCAATTCTCTGCCCATTTAAACTTTGTCATACATACATATATATATATATGTTTTCTTTGAGTAGATATATGGCAAATCTTGCCTAAACCATTCAAAGATATTTTAGAAAAAATAATAATGTACCTGTATGGGAAGAGAGCTATAGAGGATATCATTAAAAAAGAAAAAAAAGTGAAGTAGTCAATTTCAATAAATAAAATAATAATAATCGTTTTAAATGTTTGATGATTTGATTTTCAAATTGTGTAACCGTCGAACTTAAAAATAACAATTAATACACTTTAAAAATTAAAAAAATAAAAAATAAAAAGAGCACCGTAGATAGACTAGTTATTTTATTGAGAATAACAAATTATTGTATGATTATTTGTGTCTCGTCACATCAAAAATATAGTTTTTCTTTTCGATTCGACTTATTTTTATGAAAAAACATTATATCAATTAAATTGTGCACGTGTTAAAAAGAATGATACTTGAGTGTAACCTAGGCTACACTCATCTTCATGCAATTTCCTCCAATAAAAAAAGTAAAAAATATATTAAAAAATATCTTTTTTTAGAAAAAAGAAAAGTTTCTATTAGATAATATGAGGATTCATCTCTAAACCAAGTAACAAAGAGAGGAGTGGCTCATCTATCTTGTAAACGACGGGAGATTCTTGATTTTTTTTCAATGTGAGCTCCTCAATATGCCCCGTAATCAAAGATAGTGCCTTTTTTAATTTCATCATTCTTGAATCAGATCCTAAAGTTTTTTATTAGCCCAAATTCCGTTTGGACTTTATGAGCTTGAAAGCCAAATAGATCTAATTTTAAAGCTACTCCCCATTCAAATCAACATCCTTCATCCTCCAAATTTAGTTGAAATTCCACAACTTCGTACAAGCTTAAAGTTGGTACTCATGCAAGGCTTCTAGAACACGCTCTCTATGTGTTTCAACTACTCCTCCCAGATCTTACTATAAAACCTCCTATGACTATAGTGACATCCTCATAAATAGTTTTATGATTTCGACAAATTTTAGTCTTCAATACCATATTAGATAACACGATGTTTCATCTTAAAATTAATTGGTAATGAGAGGAGGAGCAATCATCAAATTTAATTTTTTCAATGTGAGATCCTCAACAAGTTGACATATGGCGAAATTGAATCGTTCGAATAGATTGCGGTACAACGTAAACCAAGATGCATTCAAATTCTTTTTTCTATTAAAAATAGTTGGGAAATGAAAAATACAATGAAAGACTTTTATGACATTCAAAGTTGTAGATTTAATATGGTGGCAATTTATTAATAGGTTGGTTTCTTTTTTCAAACCTTTGACTTTTCCTAAGTTCGATGTCCGACCGCATTATAAAACCATTTGACTCACAAGGGTGGTTTTGTTTGGTTTTACTTGTCGCTTGTCGATCTCCTAAGCTACTTAAATTTCAACATTAGGTAATTATTTTCATTTCTACAATTTTATTTATTTTCTTTTTTAAAATTGCAAAATCCACTTGAGATTGTTCATGTGGTTACAATTTGACATACTTTACTTTCAACTCTATAAAATTTAGCAACTATTTCTTTGATGTATTAAGGTTATTTGGTTTTCAAAATTGATGTCATTTGGAATCAAGAAAAAAAGAAAAAAAAAGAAATTTAAGTTTAATGGTAACAATAATATAAACCATGCTTTGCAGTTTGCACAATTTAAAACGTCACATCTTTTCTGCAATGTTAATAGTTCAATTACTATAATTTCATAAATTTGAAAAGTTATATGTAATAAAATTGATAGCTTATAGGTTTGATCGTAAGACTCCTAGCAACCTATCTGCTTTGGGTTTATTTTATAAATTTCTCTAAATTTTATTTTAGTGCTAATTTTTAAGATATTTCGTTTCGTCCTTAAGTTTTAAAAGTTTATTTTTATATATAAAACATATGGTTTTTTTTTTTCATGCCTAATGTTTTTTTTTAGCTCAAGCATATATGTCGTGAATATTTAAACCTCTAATTAATCTCTTAATAAATTTTGTAAGAATATTATGGCTTGATGTGTATACCTTTCTTTTCGTTGGCTTAATTGTAGACACTCGAAAGTTAAGCGTATTTAGGTTGGAGCTATTCTACATAGGGTGACTTCGTAGAAAAATATTTGAACTATCAGATGCCGAATTCAAATTTACACCATGACGACGACTATACTATAGAGGATTATCACCATAATTTCTACCAATCTTGTTATATATACATACATAATACCTTTGATTTTTCAAAGGGATTGGTTCAAATTTCTATGCTTGTAATATGTATATATGATAGTCCAAATTTCAATCACCACGGCACTGAATACTATGAATGATTTTCTAAGCCATGTTATTAAATTATTTCAATTTATAAAATTTAGTTTATTTTTTGTGTATGTATTATTGATCTTATTTTCATTTTTCTTTTGCTTTATTTTAAGGTTAAAATATCATTTTGTCTTCTATACTTTGGAGTTTATTCAATTTTAATTCCTACATTTTTAAATGTTCAATTTTAATACTTGTATTTTCAATCAATTTTAAATTTAGTGCGTACTACTAGTTTGTTGTGGATTTTTTTATTACCTTTTATTTTTTATTAGCATTTTCACTATGAATTTTGAGAAAATATTTACATATTGTGTTTTTTTTGCATGAAAACTATTGTGATTATTTAATCAATTTCGATAAAATTTAATTTCGAGGGACTAAATTTAAGATTTATCAAAATTATAGGGACTAATATTGAACATTTGAAAATAAGGGATTAAAATTGAACAAATTACAAAGTATAGGAACCAAAATGATATATTAATCTTTATTTAATTAACTTTCAATTTTTTTTTTCTTTTTTAGTTATTCTTTTAATATAAATCTTGACTCTTGACTCTTGACTCCATCAAATTTCATTATAATTATTTAATCTCTAATCGCTTCATAAAAAAATTTATTATAAGTTCTTGACAACAAACGATACAATTTCATATATAATGTTTAAAAGTTAATTGCTAGAGAACAAAATTAAAAAAAAAAAAAAAAAAATCAAAATTTAACTTTTCAAAAGTTAGAAGTTTGAAACAAAAAGTGATATAAAAATTGGATAGTAATATCAAAGGTTGTGAAGTTTAGGAACTAAACTATGTTTCAACTTTAATAGCCAAAGTTTTAGGGCAATGGCTAAGTTATTTTTTTGAGTTGAAACCATGATGGAATTTGGAAGTAACATTAGGTTTTTAATTCTTTTCACCAATTAATCTTTTAATCGATTAAAATGCCAAATTAATTGACACAAGATGTATCATTACATAAGTTTTTTTTTTGAGGTAGAATATTATTATGGCTATAACAAATAACGGTTAGTTACATTTTACATGGTGAGATTCAAATATTCAAACCATGATATTTGTAAATATTTTGAGCTGTTTTGAAATTTGAAAATCGTTTTATCTTATTGCTCAAATATTTAGATCTTCTTCTTTTTTTTTTTTTTTTAATTGAATTTTAGTTTATCTTCTTTTTCTGATATTCCAATATATGGAAAAAGCTACAACAAAATCAAGTTCCTATGACACAAAAGTATAGTCAAATTGAGTGAAGAGAAAAATGTGTGATAAAAGCTAAATAGGCAGTTTTTTTTTTAGATTTTATAATTTCCAAAAATATTATTAGAGTTATTTAATGTTACCAATATTAAATATAAACAATTAATTTACAAATTGACTTACTCATTTTTCAAATTGTGAGTACTAGTAATCCAGACATTAGAGAATGTCAAACATGTGAGATACAAATGGATTAAGAAAAACAAATAGATTGAAGTCAGAAGATATAAAACAAGACAAATCCCATAATAATTCTCACAATAGACTGGTATTGATTATGAGAAAACATATTATCTAAAGGTCGATATACAATACCATGAGATATCCAATTTATCTAATTGTGAATGAAAAGTTGAATATAAATCTTATGGATGCAGCCATATCACATTTATATGAAACTCTTAACAATGATATTTATTTATTAAAATCTTTGAAAGGTTAAAGATATCATAATCATATAATTCAAATATTAGAGAATCTTATATATATATCTTAGAGATTCTTATAAAATATTCCCATCTTATTCAATATTTATTGGTATAAAGGTACAAAATAACTCTATTTGTCCATATCCTTTTATAAAGAAATCACTCTATTTGTACAAAATCACAACCTGAGATTTACTATATATACATATATGTTGATGATTTGAGCAAAAACTCTTGAAGAGCTTTCAAAGGCAATAGACAGTTTCTTAATAAAGAAATTGAGATGATAAGTTTTGACTTAGCTTGCAAATAAAGCATAAAACAAATGAAATTGCATCAAATTATATGTAAAAGATCTTTTATGCATTGTGTACATAATTGAATACTCCTATGGTGGTTCATTCACTCGATGTGAAAATAATATATCATTTGATCTCCGAAAGATGATGAAGAATATGAACTTCTAAAGATCCATAAGTTTTAAGAAATAAGTGCACTTATATAGCTTTACTAGTTTATACATTGCATTTTGAAGTATTTTTTGGTAATTTTGTTATATATATATATTCCTCCCAAAAAGAGTATATTGGAGTAGAGTTAAACATATGGTATGTTTTATTTGAGAATTAGGTTCCATTGATTTATTTAATTATAATAAAATCTAGTCATGATCTAGTTGGTTATGAATATGCAAGTTATTTATCTAACTCATATAAGCTAGATCTTAAACAGGTTACTTATTACATTGAGAAAAAATTTTATATCATGACAATTGGTGCAATAGACCATAACAACTACTTCCTCAAATCATGTTGAAATTCTTGCAATTCACGAGGATAGTTGATAATGTGTATGGTTAAAATCAATGACTCAGCACAATCGTGGAACATGTAGCTTATCTTCTAGTCTAAATCTTCCAACGATATTGTACAATGACTATACAACATGTATAGCCCAAATCAAAAGAGGATGTGTATTAAAGGGGATAGAATAAAACATATTTCACCAAAGCTTTTCTTCACTCATGGTCTTGAAGAAAATGGTGACACCACGGTACAACAAATTTGTTCATAGAATAACCTGGTAGACTTATTTACAAAGTAGTGACCTACTGCAACCTTTGAGAAATTGATGCATAACATTGGCATGTGGGGACCAGAGATTCCAAGTGATGTTTTTATGAGAGGAGCAAATATATTTTATTGTTTTAGAATTATTATATTATATGAAATATGTACTCTTTTTCTTTCACTAGAATTTTTTTCCATTCGGTTTTTCTTAGTAAGGTTAAGGCATATTTCATATATAATGGGCATTTAAGGGGGAGTATTATAAATATCATAATAGAAGTAGATGTACATGTTTAGTGGCCTATAAAAGCCAAGTGGCGTATCTCCTATTATCCATGTGTCTAATGCCAAGTTATCCATGTGTCATATGATTTCACTCTTAGTGTCCAAGTAATGTTCATTTCTAGTTGGCAAATTGGTTATAAATAATGACATTTGGTGGATTATTTAGATTAGTACATATTGGTGAGAAATCAAAGAATATTGGAAAGAAATTTCATAATTTTCATATTTTCTAATTTATTGTTATTTTATTATTAATTATCATATCATATTATATTTATTTTAATATTATATTTTATTAGTATATGTATTAGCTTGTGTCTCGTTTTGTTCTTTAATTTTACGATACAAACTATATTTTATATATATTGAGAGATTGTGAATCTCCAACCCCAATTTTTTATTCCTCAATATTTATTTAATTACGTTTTTTGAAACCTGATATTCATAAATATAACCGTTGTGTCCATGTCATCTTCCAATTTATTTGGACCACGTCGTTGAAGCTGCATTATTCCAAACAGACCAACATTAATATTAGAAACAAAACTTCATAATCCCAATTACCTCATAAATTTGCAAGTTCAACTCACAACATTATATTAAAAATTGAACCCTAAACTTTAATGAGGGAAATAACTTCATTTTAAAATCTTTAATGCATAAATATGCAATAATTAATCTAAAGCAAGGAAGAATGTTGATCCAAATATGTAGTAGGGATTTTTCCAGATCTCCTCTTTGTTTATTTTTCTTTGCAAATTATTATAAATAAAAATATATCAAATTATTATAAATATAGAAAAATTTAATTATCTATCGACGATAATTTTGCTATGTTTAAAAACAACCCATAATTTTAGTGCTTCTACGGAGTAAAATAATTTTGTTTAAGTAATGTTAAGCTAATTATAAAAAGAAACCATGTCAAATTAAGAAAAATACTAAGATGCATTTTGAGTTGTGTACCAATCTTTGTGTAGTCTAATCATAATTTATGTGTCAAAACTTTTTTCTTCTTTACTTTAAAATATTTTTGAAATTTTTTATTAGAATGAGCTAGTATTACTCTAAGGGGCGGTTTAATTATCTTTGAACATTTAGATTATCAGAGTACTTGCTTTGCAATAATGTAAGATACCTAAGAATCTAGAGTTGCCCTAGTGGAAGCATCTTAAGAGTTTTGGTTGTTGGTTTTCTATGTTATCATGTAGAGGGACTTTATCTTTTTACTTCTTTACCATTCATTTTTTTCCTTATATATATATATATATATATATATATATATATATATATATATATCACTCCCCCTAAGTTAATATGTCAGGAATTTAAATTATGTTATAAAAAATCTTAGATTAATATGAAATTATCTAAAAAATATTCCTACAAATTAAATACAATTATTTAAACATGTGGGACATATCTATTATTGTTGGCATCTAAAGATTAAGGTTCTGTAGCTTAAAAAAATGAAAATCAAAGCCCTAAAATGAAAGGATAATAAGGGATGATAAATGAGTAGTAATGTTGTACCTGTTTTTGAGAGAGTCCAATTATCATCAGCCCCAACATGCCAAGCAAAATAACCAAACAATCCCTTATTCTTACAATAACCAACCTTCGCCACAACACTTTGTTTATCATCATACCCAATCCATGTCGGTCCTGAGCTAACATAATTCGTAACAACCGTCCCATTATACACAGAATTTACTCTGTTCTTCGCTTTAAACGCGTTTATCCCCTTATACGTTATAGCTCCGTCCTCAATTCCCTCTCCCATCGCCGGAGCATACAACCCATTATTACTCTGGTTCACCAACCGCCATGCCCACCCATAGAACGGAATACCCAACATTATTTTACTCGCCGGAAATCCTGACTGAATCCACGATGTTATACCCGCGTCGCAATTCACTTGCCCGCCCGACCCAAACAGAGCCGCTGGCGGCGCTGTGAAGTTTGGCGACCAGCCTGGGCCGTAGAAATCGTAGCACATGACGTTGATCCAATCCAGTTTTGTGCCCAAAAACGAAGCGGGTAATGCTAATCCGTAATAATTGGACGACCGAAAAACGGCGGCAGAGAGAAACAACCGAGACTTGCCGGAGGATTGGGATTCTTTCTCCACGGCGGCGCGCCACTCTGTACAGAGAGCGAGAAACGAGGAGATTTGAGTTTGGGTTGATGGGTATTCCCAATCGATATCGATGCCGGAGAAATTGTTGGATCTGGCTAAGGAAATGGATGAATCGATGAAGGATTTGCGGGAATTGGACTGGCTGGCCATGGCAGCGAAAGTGTCGGCGTTGGCGCCGCCGCCGCCGATGGATAAGATCGTTTTGACAGTAGGATTTTTGCGTTGCACGATTTGAGTGAAGGTTTTGAAATTTGCAGAGTTGGAAGAAGAAATGGTTACTTGGAAAGTGTTTGGATCGAGATCGGCGAAGGCACAGAAAAGATGGGTGAACAAAGTGGAATCTATATCGGACACCGGAAATTCAGAACCAGAAAACCAGTAAATGCCCTTCATTCCGCCACTCTGTGCGACGGAGGAGTGAAGTCGGAGAAGAAGGACGATGAAAGAGAAGAATAGATTGATTATTGTGGAAGCCATTGTTGGATGGAAGTGGAAGTGATGGAAACTGGGGAAGGTTTGTTGTTGAATTTATAGATTCATAAATTGAATGGGAAGAAGAAGATATTGATTAGTATACCCATTGTATTAAATTTGGTGTTTAATGTTTGAAATTATCATAATTTATTGATTTGAAATATCAAACCTTTCTATGTTTCTTCTTCTGGAGATGGTTGAAGATGAAGTTTGACAGCTCTGCCATTGTACACCGACATCATTTAATAAGAGAAAAAAAAAATTTTACAATCTTTATTTAAAAAAATCTAGTGTCTTCTAAACTTTTCATCAAGTAATCAATTTAGATTATTTGTTAAAATTTACTTTACAAATTGAACATATCCATTTTGTAAAATTGATATTTGAAGAGGCATACATATTTGAGTATTATGAATGATTTTAAAAAATAATTATAATAAAAAAATTTAAATTAATTGACTTTATTGACTCAAATCATATGTTTCTCACTATATTGGTTGAACGAATTCTAAATAATAATGTTAGTAAATAAACTTATGAAAGATCAAATTTAAATTGATATAATTATTAGTGTAAAGTTTTAATGCACCTATTTTTTAAGTTTAAGGATTAAATTAATATTTGCTAAAATAATAACAAGTTAAAACTTATGAAAGTTTTTGCACTTATTTTATTTTAATTTCTAGATGGCCTAAATTAGTTGTTTAATTATAATAAATATTTAAGGTAATCATCCACTCCTCTCCTTTGAGAGAATAAAAGTCTAAATATAATATAAGTTATAGGATGGAAGATCAAAATGAGATTTTAATCCATTAATTATTAAATGTAGTGGTCACAATGGAGCTATCCATCCAAATTTTGAAAATATTTATATAGGGTATGCAAAGAGTAAACATTTTTATATTTTTTTTGATAATTTAATTAACCAAATTTGTAGGGGGTGAAAGATAGAATAATCTTCAAGAAGATAATATCCACCTTATTTTATACATTTTTTTCTTTTATTTACTTTTCAAACATTGGATAACGTTACCCTTCCTACTAAATTGTCTCTCTCCATAATTTTATATTTTTCTTAAAAAAATTCTCATTTAATTTTCAACTCTTCTATATATATATATCAAATATAGAAAAATAAACCAAAATAATAGTCTATCGCAATCTAGATAAGATAGATTGTTATATTTTGTTATTATTTGTAAATATTTTCAACAATTTTGTCATTTAAAATAATTTTTCAAATATATATGGTTTAAATCTTATTTTGGTTCTTAGACTTTGAATAATGTTCTATTGTGGTCCTTCAACTTTTAAAATTGTCTGTTTTAATCCTTAAACTTTGAATATTATTTTATTTTGATTCCTAAACATTTTAAAATGTTCGTTTTAATCCTTGAACTTTTAAAAAGTGCTTTATTTTAGTTCTTGTTGTAAGCCCCGCATCTATTTTTACGGGAACGCAAAGAAGAAGAGGCCGAGAGATGGGTGAATGTGCAAAAGTAGTTGGCTGGCTTGCAGTTGGAGTGGGAAAATAGCTAAGTGTAAGCTATGCGTTGATGGCAATCTGTTGTGGAGGAGGTAATTTTGGTGTAAACGCAAAGGTGAGGGAAGTTTATCATGCGTTGAAGTCGTGACGCGTTGAGGATAATAAGGCGTGGAGGATCACTTGGTACCGAGGATCATTATGCGTTAAACGCATTGAAGGCAGTGTGTCGGTGGAAGTAAAGGCCACGAGGGGTTTGGGAGCTGTTATGCGGTGAGTCCATTATGTGGTGAACGCTACCATGAGTCGAAGGCGAGTGTGCGTTGGACAAGGAGTGTTGGCTGAGAGAAGGTAATGCGTATGTTAATTATTTGGCGGGAGAGTTTGAAATGAATTATCATCAGAGGCCGTGTGCGTTGCTGAAGCTGAGCATAGGAGGTATGCGTCGAACGGATTATAATATAGAGTTGGAATGGGGAACAAGTCGGTGATATATATATATGTGGACTGAGAATTCAATTGTTTTGCTTGCATTTCAGAGCTCGAGTTGGGTCCATATTAAGGCGAAACTTCGAAGAGAGGTAGAAGAAGATGTTCATGCTGGTCTGAAGCAGAAATTTCATTGAATTCGTGGAAGAAACTCGGGTTTGACAGAGGTTTCGGCTGCTGTGATCTCTTCAGAGTGATGCTCGGTTTTGGAGGACGAACAAATTGAAGAGACGAAGGTTAGGGCTGAAACTTTGAGGTTAGTAAGTTAACTAGAATTCTAGCAGAATTCATGAAGGATATCTGGGCTGAAATTGTCTAATTGTGTGTCAAACTCAGGAAGAAGAGACGGAAGTTGAACTGTCGGATGATTAGAGGCAACTTGGAGTTGTCGAAGGTTATGTCCTAAACGGTGAGAAGGTTCTTCATGAAATTTGGAGGCGAGATGTAGGACTTGTATTTTAACAAGTTTATAGAAGGAAGAAAGTACTGGAATTTGTTGAAACGAAATGTTTAACAGGTTGAAGAAGGAAGAAGGAAACGGTCCTGTCACAGTGGGAGTATCGCTGAGTGAGCGAGAGATTTAGCAGCAGAGGAAGTAACGCTGCAACGCAAAGATAGGCTTGCGTCTCACAATTCTCGCTAGAGTATCGTTGGGTATCGCTCCTCAAGGTAGTTTCGCTGGTTTTAATCAACGCAGTGTCGATAGTACAGTTTGAATATCCTTTGAGTAACGCTGGTAGCTAATTAATTCCCATAGAGTAACGATGCTACTGTATGTTAAAGAAAAGAGGAGTGTATGAAAACTAAACTTGAGGATTGTGTATTTTCAGGCCAAGAAGAGCTCGGGGAGGCTTATAACCCATTTAGAGCCGGGACCGATTGTGAGTGACTGTTTGTTATATCTTGTGTTAAACTTAGTACGCATAGTGATGAGGAAACGTAATGCATGGTAGTTTGCTTTATGTATGAGATGTGTTAGTGATTTAAAAGAATACTATTACAAATGTCTAAGCATATAAGTGGCTGAGGGACCTTATGGTGAAAGCTACTTGTGAGTAAGCGTGATATTAAGTGCCGAGGGATTTGAGAAGGCACTTGAATAACAGTAGAGAATGGACTACAATGCTCAGGGACTATAAGTGAAGGCATGTAGTATCCTATCACAACTAGCTCGTGCCGAGGGATTCTGTGTGAAGGCACTTGAGCGTAGATAGAGTTTGTTACCTGTGCTGAGGAATTTCATGTGAATGCACATGGTGTTGTAGTTAAACATGAACAAGTGCTGAGGGACGGGAAGTGAAGGCACTAAATAGATAGGAAACTTGTGAAACATGAGAATTGATAGATATACATGCGATGTTTACTACCTTACAAACTGAATTAAACTAATATGATTTGTCTTAGTAGATTTAGTCACTCACTGAGCCTTTTGCTCATCCAGTTTGTTATTGTTTGCCGTTTCAGGTAGCGAGCGTGTCCGGGACGCCTAGCCTACTGAAGAATCTCGTCTGGGCCTATCTGGAAGCGAACCTCTCGGATAGTTGTAAATACTTAGTTTGCTCATATGACATGTAATAAACATCTTTACTAAGAGTGTAGTGAAAGAGGGATGTGCTACTATGAGTACTTTTTTTTTCAGATATGTAAGTTAAAAGTTTACACGTTCTTCTGATCCGAAAAAAAAGTTTGTTGTAGGATTTGCTTTTCGTTTATGATGTATATATTATAGAATCTTATGTTGCGCAATAGTATCATGTTCCTTCCTAGGTATAGGGTAAATCTGGGTTGGGGTGTGACACTTGTTATATTAACATTTTGTTAATTCTTTAACAAAATGGTGAGGTGACTTGTATTTTTTGATGACTAAGTTACCAAATAAGTTAGCTACAATAAAAAATGAGTTTCAATTTGAATAAGGTGGCAAAGCTAGAGAATTCAAAGCATGTTTGGTTATTCAATATTTTGGTGTGTTGATTGTTGGCATTTTATTTTTTACCTTCATCTTGCTCAATACATTTAGAGTGTAGTTAAAAAAATAATAATAATAAATAAAAAAAATAAAAAAACTCCCTCACATCTTTGTTGAAGAGTTAACATAATTTTAATAGTAGGGACAAATAAATTTTTTAAAAAGTTTAGGGACTAAAACGGACGTTTTTGATAGTGTAGAAACTAAAATAGAACAAAATTTAAAGGTTAGAAATTAAAATAAGATCTAAACCTTATATATATATATATTTTGAGAAAATTCAATTCTTATATATCAATTTGATATTTCGTATTAAAATTCGAACTACACACATCTATGGAATTCGTTTGTTTCCCAACCACATTATATGGAAAAAAAAAAAAAAAAAAGAAAAAAAAAATCTTATTCAAACTATCCAAAAATAAATAAATAAAACCTCAGCCAAAACTACACGAGTTCTGGATAAAAAGAGTCAAACAAAATTAGAGAACCAATATAATTAAAAAGTTAAAACATAAAATTATAATAAAAATTATTTAAAACATAAAATTGCAATAACTGATTGATCAGATAATTTAAAAATATTGTTTAAATATTATTTTGGTGGTTCAATTTTAATAATATACTATCGATCTCTATTCTTACGATAAATTTTAAATCTAATTTTATCAATAGTTTATTGTTGATTTTTTTTTTTAAAAAAAAATAGTTGTGTATTAGCATTTTCACAACAATTTTTTTAAAAATATTCACATATTATATCTTTAATCTTGAAAAAGAATTATTGTTTAAAGAATTTCAATAAAAGTATAGAAAAAATGGTATTTGAACTAAATGAAAAAGTAAAAAAGATAAAAAATAAAAACTTTTATCCAATTCTAATTTCTAATATTCATATACTAAAAGAATTTTTTTTTAAAATAATGGTTTTTTAAAAAAGAATTCGAAAAATAGGGTGGGGGAGAAAGAATTTGGAAAAATAGGGTGGGGGAGAAAGAATTTTGAAGAATAGGGTTGTGAAATCGTGGACCCGGTCCACGATTTCACAAAATCGTGGACCGGGTCCACGATTTCCAGGGTATCGCTGACACCGGCAGTCTGCATGCCTCTGCATGCAGAGGCATGCATTGACCGAACTCGTGGACGGGGTCCACGATTTCGGTAATCGTGGACCGGGTCCACGAGTTCCTCACTTTAAAATCCGACCGGCAGCCTCCCATTTCCACCTCCTTCCTCTCATTTCCACCTCCACCATCTTCATTTCTCTCTTTTCATTCTTCATTTCTCTCCTCATATCTCTCCTTTCACTCTTCATTTCTTTCCTCCTTTCTCTCCTTTCTCTTATTTCAGTTCTCGTTTGTCATTGTCGCTGTCAATTTTCTTCTTCTTTTCGTTCCGCCGCCGCCGCCGCCGCCGCCTCCACTGCCGCCGCCGCCAGTACCACCGTTGCTACCGCCGCCGCCGCCATATACGTATGCATATACATTTTCCTTTCTAATTATCTTATAAATATGCAATAGTTATATACGTTTTGTTTTGCATGAATGAATAAATTTGTATATGTATACGTTTTGTTTTGCATGAATGAACAAATTTAAATATGTATACCCTATTTTTCGAATTTTTTTTTTAGAATAACATTATTCTTTAAAATACCCCTTTTGCATGCATGAATAAATTTAAAAAATTAAGGTTTTAGTATTGATTATTATTCGGCGTTTATTGTTATAAGAATAATTATTGGTAAATAATATGGTGGAAAATTAGTTATATTGGGTAGTAAACTCGTGGACCGGGTCCACGAGTTTATAATTTTGGGTAGATTTGGACTAATTTTTCTTTTTAACCTTTACAGTTGTAAACGAATTTAAATATGTCGTTTCGTCCAGAAGATTTAGTTATTATTGAAGCTGGAAATTGTGCGGATAGTGACATTGATGTAGAAATTGATGAATTGTTTGGAGAAGAAGGAAATATAGAAAATGAAAATGAGTTGGTTCAGTCGGAGATATTTACACAGATAGAATGGGAAATTACTGATTCAGTTTGTGAACAAGGATCAACCTTGGAGGAAAGGGAAAAATGTACAGATAACTCTAGTATAACTTTTTATCTTTAACTAAATGAATTAATGATTTTCCATTACATTTTTAAAAATTAAGAATCAATGAAACTAAACAATAATTGATGAACACAAGTAATAAGCAAAATTTCATTTAAGTGGGTAATTAATTAATTAACTTATTTATCATGGGAAAAAAACCGGACGTTTTTGGACGTATCATGAGAAAAGAACGGGGGTAAGAAGTCTTTTTGATCAAAACTCGAACCATAAATACTATCTGAAATAGTGAAGGGTGCTTGATAATATTCCATTCCTTGAAAGCCTGTGAATACTAGAGCTGAAACGGTAGCTACTAAAGCGTAAACTGCTCGTTCCTCCTTCCCCGCGATTGTAGCATGATAATTTTGGCATAAATCGTGGACCCGGTCCACGAGTATGGGCGAACTCGTGGACCCGGTCCACGATTTCGGCCGAAATCGTGGACCCGGTCCACGATTTCGGCCGAAATCGTGGACCCGGTCCACGAGTTTGGTCAACACTCGTGGACCCGGTCCACGACTTACTTACATGACAATGACCACGAAAAAAATTGACTGAAATCGTGTACCCGGTACACGATTTCACCACCCCAATTTACAAATTATTTTCTAAACCACCCTACTTTTGTCATTAGTTTCTAAAGCACCCTATTTTTCGAATTTTTTTTAAAAATAACATTATTGTTTAAAATAACCCTATACTAAAAAGATATTCATTAGTAGTGAAATAAAATAAGAATTATAAGCCTTCACAAAATAACATAAAAATAAAATAAAAAGAAAGAAAGGGAGGGGTAATACAGTCAATTGGCCATGCAACCAATGCCATATCTAGTATTGGGAAACACCAAAAAGAGAGCACTACAAATGGTCCCCACCATCAAAGGAAAGCTCTCCATGACCTCTTCCATGTCCGCCACGTGTCCCGGAAACAAACAATTGGTGACTCTATGATCTGAAAACGCAATCGCCATGAAAACCATCACAGACATAACGGCGTGAACCAAATCCGTGAACCCCACTTTGAATCTCTCCTCCTTCGGCACTTCCACCTCCGTCAGTCCCGTCTTGAACACCGCCAGCCCTCGCGGCGTCACGATCCCGTAATAAACTTTTCCGTCGCCGCCTTTGAAACTGTCCGTGAAGTGAAACAGGAAGCAAGACAGAGCGCATAAGCCGAGGAGAAGGTTTATCATCATGGTGTTCACCGCCGTGCACTCGCCCTTGCCGGAAACCGACGGCAGCAGCATTTCGAATGTTAAGAGAGTGCCGGTTGGAAGGAAGTTGACTAGCATCGAGGTTTTTGAGAGTGTTTTTTGCATTCCTTTTGCCATTGCTCGTCTTTTCCGGCCGCCGCGGGGGTGGTCTGTGCAGGAGGAGGACGGCTCGTTCGGCGGTGTGGCGGTGTAGATTTTGATTCCGAGATCTTCATCGGTGGTTAGTGTGTGTTCATCCATTATTTTTGGTTTTTTCGCAAGAAAGGTATGGAATTAGGGAGGGTTTTATATTTATTTATTAAGAATGGGAATAACGGTAAATAAAATGAAGTGGAATAACTGAATTTGGAATACTTTTGAAATTCAAAATATCTGGGAAGGGGCACTATGTGCTAACCGCCAATTGTTACCATTCTTAAATTTTTTGTTTTTTCTTTTACAAGATGTGAAAGGAGGGTATCCGATAAACGTTGAAATTGATAATACAAGTTCATGTCATTCATGTTATCCTTGAATTTCGAATTTAGGATTAGGAAACTTTATATATATGACCTATCTTGGTGCATCGTATAAAATAAAAATAATACAACATTTTGTGAAAAAAGTGGAAAGAATTTGTAACGTGACAAGCTATGATTATATAATATGGTGGGATGCGTAAGGATAGGTGTAATATACAATGCACTTTAAGTATTTTTCATCTTTAAATTCTCAAATTTGTGTGTGTTTTTTTTTAATATCTCTTAGTGTCCAAGTCAACATTACGTGCACCTCGAGTAATCTCATAGGAGAACCTACCTGACCTTACAACATTTGGATGTTGCTTGTAGAACATTAAATTTTAGGTAGGTGGCCACCCATAACCTCTCAACCTTTTATTAAAGTTAAATTCCCTTATTTTTCACTAGGTCAATCCGTGATAATTCCTAATTTTTTTTGTTTAAAGAGAAATTCTTTACCATCAATTCCTTAACATTTTTGACATGGTTTCTAAAATTGTAAAGAAATCAATTTTCTTTCCAATCGATTAAAATCATAAACTAATAATTATTTCAATTTAAATCTCAAACTTTCATTTAATCTCAAACTCAAATGAATATTCAATAAAAATGTCAACATTCCATCTTCTCTTTATTGACTTATTTTCTTTATTTATTTATGAAAAATAACAAATTAATTCTCCCGTTATTTTAGTAAGACACTTTTTGGGGAAAGAATAGTTTTATCTTAAATGTTTATGATAAATGAAATCGAGTGATAATAGTTATAAATTATTCACAAATGATGTACATTGATTTAATTAATTGGGAGTTTGCACAAACTCCAAATTTAGAGTTGGTATAAATTGATATTTTTTTAAAAAAAAAATTAATAGATTAATAAATATTAAAAAATGTCGAATAAGTTTAAAGCTTATTAACCCAAAATCAAAATTTATTAAATTTCTTTTAAATTTCAAAGTCATGTTTATTTGAAACTTTAAGAGTGCATATTTATCTTTAAAATTAGATGAACGATGTATTATTTGAAACTTGTAGTATTTTATTGGGTAGGATTAGCGATGAATTGCATTATTTTAAATTTTAGTGTGATAATTGTTTTTGAAAATACTTAGTTATTATGTGGTACATGTATATTTGTTATTTGGGGAAATCCCAATTATTATCTTTTAAAAAATTGTCAATTATTAATCTAAAATAGAAGACCAAATTTGAATTCGGAAAATGTAAAAATACCCAATTAAAAACAAAATTACCCAATGTTGCGAAAAAAAGAGAAAGGAAAAAGGAAAATACCAAATTGGCCCAAAATGGAAAACCAAACCCATTGAAGTCAGTTCCTGTTTTCACTGGACGTTTCCTTCAATCTTAATAAATTTCAAAGACGTTCAAATTTAAAAAATTAAGATACATTTAGTAACGGTTTTGATTTTAGTTTTCTTTTTCGAAATTTATGTTTATTTGTTTCTTAAGTTTTAGAGTTATATTAGACCACTTTTCATAATTAAGGAAGCTATTGGATAAAAATTTTATGTATGGTTTGATCTTAATTTTAATTTATATCTATTTCAGAGTTTTAATTTAGATCCTCTTTAATTTGATTAAACCTCATCCAAATATTTTAAAACATTTTTAACCCACTTCAAAATCGGTTTAAATTATTACATAGTTTAACTAATATAGTCAGTTAAATAAAAAATATTGTTTTGACATAAAACTCCGTGTTTATTTAGTCGGGTTAGAGGTTTTTTTTTACCAACCCGAAAATTTGGGTTGGCCTGCGCTCAACCCCGTTGATTCCATTTTGGGGTCAACTCAACCCAATATTTTCGGGTTGGGTCACTCGGTTGAGAGAGCAAAAGAGAGTGGTGAGAGAGTGCAAGAGAGATAGAGGATGTTTATGATAAAATGACTTGTGTGCTCTCGCTCTCACTCGATCATACATTTAGGTTAAAACTTTACAAAAATAATAATAATACATATATTGTATATGGGTCGTGTCGGGTCGACCCGTATGGGAAACCCAACAACCTGAGACCCAGCCCAAAAATAAAACTTCAAAATTTCCAACCCAATCCCCCTACGGTTTGGGTTGGGTAGTCCGGGTTGGTCGAGTTTTTGGGTTTTTTGAACACCTCTATTGTTTATCATCTTTATTTTCAATTAGTAGATTAAAATGAAAATTTCCGCAGTTTAGAAGTTTATAATTGAAACCAATTCATAGTTCAAGTACTTTTTTTTTGTTTTTTTTTAATATTATATCCTATAAAATATTTTTCACATTTTTATTGAATTCAAATAGTTTCTAGAATCAAACAAAATGTTCCAAGATAAAACAATTATTTTAGTTTGATTTGATTGATTTAATTGTTTATTTATAATATTTTTTGGCTCAACAAGATAAAATAACCTCTGTTTTCTTAATGGAGAGTTTGTATATAAATCATTTGAGTTTTGCTCATGTTGACATTTTTATTGAATATTTACTATTATTTTAGTCAAAAAAGTGAAATGAATGGAGAATTGGAGAATTCAATCATTTTAACCGAAAACATAAATCATAACTAAGTAGTCACCTATGCCCAATTGGGGCATTTTGATTGTATTTTGAACAATTAGTCGTTTTTAAAATAGAGCATTATAAGCGTGGAATAATTAAGTATGTAAACCTTCTAACAATTGATATATAAATCATTACTTGTGTATTAATGTTGTAATGGTGAAATTAAACATGAGAAACGTGGTGGTTGGTGATCTTCCCCCTTGCATAAATTTTCTAGGATTAACCATGATTTATTACCCCATATTCGTTGACCAAAACCCATTTTTAATTCATAATAAATTATTAAATTTTAGTTCATAAATTTTTTTAATTTAAAAATGGTCCATAAATAATATAATATATCCTCTAATGATTACTTAAAAGATTGAATATGGAAGGACATTATTTTAGTTAGAAGAGGTTTTTGAATTTTGCATTTCATGTATTGAGTTACATGCCAAAAACATTATTCAAGTGAGATTGATCATCTTATCTTACGGAGTGTTCGAATCCTTGTAGACAAAAGCACTGATCTCAAGGCAATCCATGTCCAACCCAATCCTTAGGGTTTAAATCATTTTCATTTTTTAACTTTAGTGTTAATTGAGAATGAGGTATTCTCATACCGAAAGAGTTCCTAATTTCAATTCACTAAGGTTTTTAGTATCACGTATCGACTTTGAGATGCTAATTAAATTTTTCATCAAATTCATAGATGATGGAGTAATTAAATAGTATCGGCATAACAATATCTTTTGAGTTAAAATTATGAATAGTAATGATCTTAATTTTCCATATAGTTTGAATGGAGATATATATATATATATTCAATTTTTACAAGATGCCACAAATGTTAAATCATGTCCTTTTCAACAAATAATATTGTAGAGTATTTTTGGAATAATTTCAAAACGCTAAAGTAGGAATTTTGAAAGTCGGTGGACAAGATTGAAACATATCTATACATATTTTTTATAATTTAACTTTAATTTAAACATGTCACAAAAATAATACACATTTTTAATCTTTAATTAATTAATTTGCTGTTATTAATCAACTATCACATTTCTTTTTTCTTTTTGAAATACTACCACATGCTTTTCTAAGATCTTGTGCAATTGGGTCTTTTAAGACATGATAGGCCCATTGAAACAAAAGTTTATTTAAAGACATATTTTAGTATCACCATATACACAATACATGAACTATTAGATTATATGATTTTAATTGAGTTTTTAACAACAAAGTGAATTATAATTAGATAGCATGTAATCTTTTCTTTCAAATTCATGCCTTCAAATTTTTCTAACTCCTATTTCTTGTACTAAAAAATCGTTTTAAGTCCGACAAATGTATTATCGTGCTATATTTAATTTACTTCTTGCTAGAACTTCATTTTTTTAAATATAGTTTGTTTTTTTGGATTTTTTTTTTTAAATTCCACCTAAAAAATCTTTTAATAAACGTACTAAACCTTTTAAAAAATCATGTTTTTGAAAGAAAAAAAAAGACAAATATGTTAAATACGTATTAACACAAAATTGAATACTTAAGAATTTATTAAAAATTCATAAATTTATTATACAAATTTTAAAGTTTAAAGGCCAAAATAAATTTATTTTCTTCTCATAGCTATTTTTGATCTAGAAAGTATCTTTCTTGATAATATCCTACCTATCATTCGTGAGGAGGAGGGCATAGTTGGTTTGGTTGGAAAAAGGAAGTACAAACATACAAATTTATGACTATGTTGGTTAACTATTTGGTTTTTGATTTTTTCTTTTTAAGAAATATTAAGTCTATAGATCCAAATTTTTTCTTTTGTTATCTAATTTTTACCAATGATTTGAAAAACTAAGTCAAATTTTGAAAACTAAAAATAGTAGTTTTTAAAAGTCAACAACTAAAAGAAAGATCGATTCTTTGAGATCCTTCCTTTCTTCAAATGGAACGAACAGAGATAGAATCAGACCGATTCCCTAAATGCTTTTCTAGATATTCCTCAATGTCTCTATTCACGGAACGTGAGAAGCATATGAACAATCATCCGCTTTCGGAAGAAATCGAAGAAATCTCGAGAATCCTACACGATCCAAACTTATTTTTATTTTTAAAATTTGGGTAATACAAATTATTATTAATTTAAAAGAAAAAAAAAATAATGACCTAAATTTTGTAACTTCCCATATTTGTTAAAGTAAAAGTGGGAAAAGGAAAAAGCATGAAAACAAGAGGTGCTATTATAAAAAAATGAATGGGATGATGGGTTAAAAATTGGCAAACCAATCACTTTTGTCATTGTTTTAGATTGACTTCTCTTCCTTTCTCTCTTTAACTTTGGTCATTCATTGATGAGACAACCTCCATTTTAATTATCTCTTTTTCTAAAGCTTTTCTCCCTGTCTTTCTCTTTCTCTTGTTATAATTATTAAAATATATATATATACACCAATACAATATATCCTAAATAAAGATATATATATATATATATATATATATATATATATATATTGCATTGGAAAAAGGGTATTAAGCACATGTATGTGGTGTGTAAGTTTCCTAGATTTCCTCAACTTTGATTAAATATGAAAAACTATATAATATAAAGTTAATGGGTAATGTTTTGTGTGGTTTAGCTTCTTTCAAAGTTATTCTAAGGAGTTCATTTCATTTATTCCAATGTCTTGTAAGTATCTTTTGTTTTTTGGTTGGTGCAGCAACTTCCAAGCACTCTGAGACACCTCCTTTTTGACTCGTTCTTTTTCTTTTTAGACTTTGAAAATTAGCATTATTTAGCCCCCACCCACCTTCAATTTCACATTAATTTACCCTTTCTTTTCTTTGGAGAAACAAATCATTTCTATTAATTAATTAATTAATTAGTTAATTAATTATCTAACATAATTATCCACATTAGAATCTTTTATTGTTTTTCTTTTTTTTAAAAAATATAACATAATTTAAATAAGCTAAGTTTTAAATTAATATATTAAATAAGGTTAAAAACATATCTAAATCAAATCAAATTCTCTAGTAGTTGTCTCTTTGCTCTCCAATTATATTTTGGGCATTTTGTAAAGAAAAATTATTAAACTATTTATACATATAACAAAATTTTACTTTCTATTTGGGATAGACTGCGATAGACCTAGTAAAGTAAAATTTTCAATAGTTAGAAAGTAAAATTTTGCTATATTTGTAATTATTTTCAACAGTTTTTCTATTTTTTAGAACATTCCTTTTTTTTAAAATTTAAGTGTGTTAATTAATATTTTTCTTTTATCTCTATAAAGTCAATAAAACATACAAAATAAAATTTGATAGTGATATTTTTCACCCGTTTGTTAACTATTTAGGCGACAATCGTTTGGTTTTGGTCCGTTTTTGAAAATTAAGCTTATAAACATCTTTTCTACCTCTAAATTTCTTGCTTTCTTATCTACTTTTTAATTATGTTTTAAAAAATCAAGCCAAATTTCTAAAAAAAAAAAAAGTAAGTTTTTAAAAATTTGTTTTTGTTTTTTTAATCTGGCTAACGATTCAACTTTTATACTTGAAAGATGCAATTCATTGTAAGAAAATGTGCGGAAATAAGCTTAATTTTCAAAAACCAAAAACCAAAAATAAAATGGTTACAAAACAGGGCTTTAGTTTTTTATTTTTTGTTTTTAAAAATTAAGCATATAAACACTTCTTCCACCCCTAAATTTCTTGCTTTGTTATTTGCTTTTTCTTAATATTAAAATCAAGCCAAATTTGAAAGGTAAGACCCTATTTGGTAACTATTTTATTTTTTGGCTTGGTTTTTTTAAAATATTAGTAAAAAGTAGATAACAAAATAAAGAAATTTGGGAGTAAAAATAGTATCTATATACTTAATTTTCAAAAATAAAAACTGAAAACCAAATGATTACTAAACGAGACCTAAAAATTAAGTTTTAGAAATTAATTTTTATTTTTAAAATTTAGTTAAAAATTCAACTTTTGTATAAAAAATATATAAATCAATGAAAGAAATTGAAAAAAAAAAACTAAATTTTCAAAAACTAAAAATCGAATAATTATCGTGAGGCCTAAATAGTTAGTAAGAGAACTAATTATTATTCCATTTTAAACATGCTCATTCAACCTTATAAAAGTAATTCAATATCATTTTTTTTTATAAAAAAAACGAATAATAATATTCTTTATACTTTTAAGAAATTAAATGAACTTCTATCACATTTCTACCCTAGAATAGAATGTTATTATTTATTTTTACTTTACGTTTCACTCAAAAAGGCTTTATTATTAATAATAATCATATTTTATTCTAATTTAATTATTTATCATATTGAGCTCATCTCTAAAAGAAAACAAAGCGCTTTAAGCAGCCGCCTCTTCCAATGAAGTCTTATCAAATTCAAAACTCTTAAATTCTTGGAATTTAAAAGGAATCAAAATCATTTCAATAAAGCACAATTTCACTAGTTTTTATGCTATTTTCCTTTTGAAGTCCCCTCCAAATTTATTTTATTTTCATTTATTATAACTATTTTTTATTCTTCAAATTTTAAAAAGGGAATAAATGTAAAATTAATTAGTATTTAAAAATTAAATATCATGCTTGTTTTACAATTTTTCCGTAACAATTTAATTCAGTTAGGTTTAGGGTAGACAACACTTGGGTCATGGACCCAAGATGCAATTAGACTTTGTGAGAGAAGAATGTTTTGAGGCGCATTTTGAATGCATTCCAAACCTAGATGAACCTTGTTGAGTCTCTTCAACTTCCTTTGGTCTAATTCAAGAGAGTATCGAGAACCCTAGGACAATTCTCATAAATAAAGAGCACCATTATAACTCAAAGAAGATAGGTCGTACTGGATCCTCATTCTAAAACTCTAAGTTTGCAACACTAATTTTCTTTATATTTGACTATGACATTAGAGCATGTGTGGCATGACCACAATGGTGTACTATTTTTGTTTGTTTTGCAGTCACTTTTTTCTCAAAATCAACAAATTAATTATTGAGGAACATACAAGTTAAGTGTGATTTTCTTTGCTCACTTTGCTCATTGTGCATCAACCAAATTGATTAAAATAAGTATAATATTTGGAAGAAGATTTGTGATTAGCTATAAACTTTCACTATATGACTAAATGACATTTCTTTTTTTATAAAAAAATTATTGGATATTTTTTGAAAAAAAAAGTTTGATTTCTTTAGTAAAAGAGATGAAAACAAAAGAGAATGAAGTACGAAGCAAATCGAAAAGAAGAGCTTAATCCACTTGTGGAGGGGTGTCTTCAAGCTAGACAATTGAGTGTCCAAATCTTCGACCATGGATAGTTAAATCATGAGCAACAAAATTACTCATACAGTTAGCCCAAAGAAAGCCATAGATAGAACTACTAAGATAAAAATCTTGATTATTATCAATGAAAGTTTGGATCTCATTTGCGAATCTAATTTTCTAAACCAAATGGTTCTAAAAAAATTTGGAATTCAGTTCTGACCTAAGGTGGGGAAATGCCAGTCCCAAGAGTTTTGGAAAGACAATTAAACATGACAATGCCTCAACAAGCTCCAAATAACTTGTGAAAGTAAGGTAGACTTCGTAGCAAGCATAACAACACCATTTGAGTTGCGACCAAAAACTTTGATACCTACATCACCATTCAGGAAAGCCGCATCAGAGTTCATCATTTAGGAGGGACTAACCAACGAGAGGCCTCCTCAGTGATCAAGGGAGGACGACCAATTAAACGGGTATATATGTAGTTTATCGATCAATAGATTTCACCAAACACCAAGTTCACCGCTCATCGAAATAAGATGAAAATTAGGAGAGATGTAAACATACAAAAATAGAAGGTTGCGCCTATGTCAAATGGCAAACACAATGAGCAATAAGACTCGAACATCCAACAGGGTCAAGATGTAACGAGCTTTGCAAAAGACATAAACAACATTAGAGTAGTGCTAGTGACAAAGAGGCCAAAGAGACTATATATGCTTACTTCCCATACAATATTAGAAGCCAAATAAGTTTAAATAGATATTGAGTATTTCACTCTCGAGTGTATTGAATTTCTTTTACCTACACATAAATTTATAACTACTTGGCTTTGGATATTTTGATATTTTGATGATGGAATGAATTGCTAGTTGATTTCGTAAGGTTTTTTTTTTTTTTTTTTTTTTTTTTTTTTTTTTTTTTTTTTTTTTTTGCTTAATTTTAATTTTGTATTTAAATATTTAACCTTTCAATTGGGTTAAAATCTTACCATGTCTCTAAACTATTTCTTACTCAAATGCAAATTTGTTCTTTCTTTTTATATTTCTTACTCAATTATAAACTTTAATTTTGTACACTAACATTATTTAAAAAAAAAAAAAAAAACCAGCTCATTACCACATTAAAATAAAAAATTGTGACATAGCCCATACAATAAAAATACAGGCAATTTGTGATATTTAACTAAACTAATTAAGAAACAAAATGAAAATGTTGAAACTAAAACTAAAACTAAAATTCAAACAGTTTGAAACCATACGTAATAAATAAAAAGAAAAAAAAGCTGAATTTGAAACCATGATAATGTATATTTAAATTAAAATAAAAGAAAAAGAAAATGTATATATTGGTTTTTGAGAGAATAGAGATAATAAAGAAGAGAAGGAGAAAATAGTAATTATGGGTGGAAGAAAGTAAGGGAGAAAGTTGTGAAATTGACTCAATCTCCAAGGCGGGGAAAAACCAACTGTCACCAAAGCAATAATCTCACAGGAATGTCTGACTCCGACATTCTGATTTTTGACCTTTTTCTCTCTCATTCCTTAGCAGCCTTTGACCGCATCTCAGCCCTCCATCTTCTTCTTCTTCACTCTTCTAAGATTATTATTCCCCCCCATTTGTCCAAAATACCCCTTCTTAGACTATTTTTCCAAATTACCAAATTCAAAGGAAAGGGGGGTTTCCAATTTCCCACTATTATTAAAAACCATTCTAATTAAGAACCATACTCCAAAACTCTGCTTTTCTCTGCCTCTCTGCCTCTGCTTCTGTCTTCGTTCCTCACCCGTTTTGATCGGATCCTTTTTTTTTTTTCTTTGTTTAATTCTTTCATTCTTTCTTCCCTCTCTTTTCGATTTTAAAGCCCCATTACGAATTTTCCGATTTTCTTAGATTTTTCTCCTTTACCTTTCCAAATCCCAACAGAAAATCCGGAAAAATCTCCAACCCCACGACGAGGGTTCAGCTTGGTTCATGCCTCAACCATTACGAATTTCATTTCCCCATTTACGGATTCTTCACCTTAATGGGAAATGTAACCGGCAGTGTGGCTGCGAAATTTGCCTTTTTCCCGCCGGACCCTCCAACCTATGACGTTTTCCGAGGCGACGATGGTAGGCTTGCCTTCTCCGGCGTCTCCGCCGATAGGAATATGAACGTTCATTTGCTTGATACCAAGGCCGGTAATAGGGTTGTTGCAACCTTCTGGAAACACCCTTTTGCCCGTTTTACGCTTCTTTATTCCCATGGAAACGCCGCTGACCTCGGTCAGATGCACGAGCTCTTCGTTGAGCTCAGAGCTCATCTTCGCGTTAACATTATGAGGTACCCTTTTGGTTTTTTTCGCTCAGAAATTTGATGGTTGTTTATAAATTTGTTTTCGGGGTTTCCTGGATTTCAAATTGTCTCTCTGGTTGTTTTAATTCCCTTTACGTTTTGTGTTTCTGTTCTGTTGTTTGGTTTGGTTTGTGTAATTTGTGAGAAATTTGAAGTATGTATTACTTTCTGTATGATTTTCCTGACCTTGATTTTGTTACCAATAATTTCCCCCACAAGAGCTTTTGAATGTCAGCACCATTGTTTCTTTATTGGTAGAAGGACTAGGGTTGGGATATTTGGAGTCTATTATTGGTTTGGTTTGAAGACTGTGGTACAACATCATTTCATGTCTCTTTGTATTGTGAGCTTCATTCCAGCCAAAAAGTTAAAAGAAAGAGCCAAATCTGTCACATCATTATAGAGAAAATTCTGAAATCTTCAAAAGTGGTACTATGTTCATTCTGTTTTGGCTTGATCGTTGTAAAAATTTACATGTTCTTCAGAAGAAAAACAAAAAAAAAAAAGCCTCCACTGATTTAGCACATCAAAACACAGATGAACACTTTATTAGGAAACTAAACTCAAAATGATGCCATCCTAGAACTTGATTGTTCTTTCAGTTACATCTGCAGCAATTGTATTCCGATTCACTGTGGCATATTGCTGTTTTTCATTTACAGAAGATTTACCAATAACATTTTGTGCTGAATTTCAGCTACGACTACTCGGGATACGGAGCTTCTACTGGTAAGGTAAGCAATTCTATTTCTTTTCATTGATTTACAACTTTTGAAACATCTTCTGCTGTGAAACTGTGGGTTCAAAAGATTTATTATGCCTTTGATCTTGTTCTGCATACTTTCTTTTGGTTGCAACTTGAATGAAAGTGATGTTTCTATGGTCATATCCCAGCCATCTCTATGGCAGGTCGATAGAGAAAGTTGTTTAGGTCCTGAGGAACAGTACATTTACTTCGATATGTCTAACTGGTCCATCATTACATTTTTGCCTGTTTGTTCTTTCCTTTTCCATTACTGATAAATTGTCCATCTTTGATTTTGCTAGCCATCTGAATTCAATACGTACTACGACATAGAAGCTGTTTACAATTGTTTGAAGAGTGATTATGGGATCAAACAAGAAGACTTGATTTTATATGGCCAATCTGTGGGGAGTGGACCGACACTGCACTTGGCATCTCGACTACAAAGATTAAGAGGTGTTGTTCTCCATAGCGCCATACTTTCAGGCATTCGAGTATTGTATCCTGTCAAAATGACATTTTGGTTTGACATTTTCAAGGTGAGCTCCACTTGGTTTATATATGTCCTCTTGAACTTCATTTGTGTTGTACCGACAACTCAATCACGTATCATTGTCTAATCTTTTTCAGAACATAGACAAAATAAGGCTGGTGTCATGTCCCGTTTTGGTTATACATGTAAGTGCAATTGTCCATCCTCCTTCCCTCCCCCCCTTTTAATGTTGTTGGGTGATGCGGACCTGCTAATTTAATAAATGTGCAGGGAACAAATGATGATATTGTCGACTGGTCTCATGGAAAACGACTTTGGGAGCTTTCGAAGGAAAAGTACGATCCATTATGGGTGAAAGGTGGGGGACATTGTAACCTCGAAACATATCCCGAGTACATTAAGCACTTGCGCAGGTTCATTAACGCAATGGAGAAGCTCTCAGCTAAACAGACGACGAAACAACTCAGTTCTACCCCGAGCATCACGGAGGCGAAACATAACAAGTGCTTGATATTTGGAAAGAGATAGTTTATTCATCATGATTGAAGTACAGGGGACTGAATCAAAAGATAGTTTCATTGCATCTGCTCCGCTCGTCTTCACGGGCCGTTGCTGCACTTGGTACATGAAGTCAAAAGTGTTCGACAATCAAGCGGCACGGCATGAGCTGCATGTGAATTATAGGTTTCCTTCTACCATTCAGATCATACACTGATTATAACTTTCTGAGACAGGAACTCTCTTCTTCATCCTCAAAAGAGAGTAATTTTTTTAATCAGGATTTCACCTGTTGTTAAGTTAAAGCAAAGCATTGAGCTCAGAATCATCTGTTTCAGAGAGATTATAATGGTAATAGGGTTGCTTTCCTTTCCCTTCTATCCCATGATCTTGTTTCACACTTTCTCAATAATATATTTTTAGAGTAGAATTGTCATTTTTGCTCTCTCTTTTTCTGTATATCTTTTTATTTTATTTTTTTGGTTTTCTTTCTTCCTATTTCCTAGGATTTTTTTTGTTCTGTCTTTTGAACTTTTCCCAATTCCTAGTTGTATGTTTATGTTGGGTATTTAATAGAACATTATGTATTCTATTCCTTTACTATAAGTTTTATATTTCCAGCAAATTCTTAGTTCAAATTGATTCTCACAATTTATTGAAATCATATCATTCAAAGCAATTAACCCTTTTGTATTAATGAAGCCAAAATCTGATTAACATGGAAATGTAAAGATACCATTGGTGAGAATGAAATTTGATGACTTCCTATTTAATAATTATTATGTCCTTTGATGACCTTTTTTTTTTTAACCAAATTCCAAACACAACATGATTCTAAAAACTTGGCATGATTTCTTAAAAACACTCCTCAAAAGTAATAACAATACAAAGAATTCAATAGGTGCACATTGTGTTATTATTAAATGAGCCTCTATCTCTATGTTACATATGATTTAAGTGATTTTCCTTGATTCACTGAAGTATTACAAATTTAATCCTTAAATTTTAATATTTTTTAAATTTATGATTTTGTTTGACATAGAATTTTATTAAATATAAAATTTAATTTTATATCTAATGAGTTAATTGTTTTTTAAAAATTTCAAGAATTTATTAGACATAAAATTGAAATTTCAAAGATTGACTAAATATAAAATTGAAAATTTTGTCATATCAAACATCTTTAGGAACTGTTTGTTTTGCAGGCATCCTAGATTTTCACGGAGTGTTACCATGTTTGTTTTGCGGTATTGTAAGATGCCCTGACATCTAGAGGTTCCTGAGCATCTCAAGAGTTTTGGTTTTCCTCCTAAAACATGGATTTTCTAAATTCTCGAGTTGAAGTCATCCCCATTTTTTTTTTAATTTTTTAATTTTTTAATTTTACACACACACATATATATATCCCCATTTTCACTATACGATTAAATAAATACTGTGATTGTTATATCATAATTCTTTTTATTTTTTAACAAGATATTCAAATTAATATATATTTTTTTTATAAAAATCTTAAATTATGATATATTATTTTTTTGAAAAAAATAACATATAAAATAATATAAATTGTATTAATTTAAAAGGAAATTCAAATTGATAAAAACAAATACATTATATAAGTTCAAATTAATTATAAATTAATAAATAGTCGTAAGGGCATTCTTGGACATGATGTAAATTTAAGACATTCCCGAGTAGAATTTCTATGAAACAAACACCGTTATCAAAATATTCCTAGATATCTGCAAAAGTATTCATACAAAAGTAATCTAAAGATGTCGAACATCTATAATCCCACATACCTATAATTTTAGGTAGGGGTGTGCAAAATTAAGTCCAAATAGACGAACCGAACTGGCTAGTCCGATCTGGTTTTTCATACTTTTTGAAATTTTTGGTTCACTGCATTAAAGAACGAAGTTTTTCGCTTGGGTAAAAACCATAAAAAAATCGAAGCGAACCGAATTTAATATGTATATACACAGCCCATTTTTTTAAGTCCATTAACCCTCTTTTTAAACCCATTAACCCATGTGAGAAACAAATAAAATAAAATAAAATAAAATAAAAAGAAGAAATCCTAGATTAAAGTGGACTGCCACCCTCATCCCATCTTTCTTTCAATTTGTTTGGTGCCTAACGCCTCACGCAAAGCTAATCTTCTTTCTTCCATTTCCTTCTGTAATTTATTCAGCACCTCCGCCCACAGCTCCATGGCAACACCTCCACCCCCACGTACGGCAGCAGTCAGCACCTCCACAACAGCACAAAGTGGTCACGGTCCACCTCCACCTCCATGGTAGTACCACACATGCACATGGCAGATCCACCTCCACACCTCTACGACAGTACGAAGTGTAAGATTATTATTGAATATTAGGATGCTTGGAGTTTGAGGGTTGGGACAGCAAGCAACCAAGAGAAGAACTTATTTTAACCGAACCGAACCGACCTAAACCAAATCAGGGTGGTTTAGTTCAAAAATAAAAACCAAGCAAATTTGGTTTTTCGGTTCAAAGAGGTTGAAAACCGACCTGTTCGATTCAGTCATTGGTTTTGCCAAAAACCGGATCGAACCGAACTGTGTACACCCCTACGAGAGACATTTAAAAAACAAAATCGACTGCTAATAAGAAAAGAAATAAAGTAAGGAAGGGAAACTAAGGCGGCCTAAGCCAAATGTATGAAGGAGCAAGCGGAGGCCCCCATTCGAGACACTAACCATGTAAAAAAATGATGGGTGAAATGGCGCAGCGCTATAGGAACCGGTCGGATTCGAACTGAGGAATAGAAGTTTTGTAGACTTATGCCTTAGCCACTTGACTACGGTTCCCTATCAATTCCATGTCTTTCTCTCTTGTTTGACTTTGCTTCACAGGGTGAGATCTGGAATAACAAATGCCAGAATGCTTTGGGAGGAAGGGCACAACATAGGTGAAGATGGATTTGAATAAAAACTCTCTAAAACGTCGAGAGAGAAAGGGTGCCTTTTTTCATTGATCAATGAATAGGTAAGGAGCTTCTTCAAGAGGGATGAGGGAGGTCGTCTACCGTTTTGGAATTCCTCACGTGTTGGGCTTTCTTGATACGAAAGAAAAGGTCTATATATATATATAGCATTACATTAGCTTGCTTGTTGCTTCGCTGACTTTTGAGGTATAACCTTCGACACGACATTTGTGGCTTAGCTCTTCGCGCTTCCCGCAGGCTGTTTTTTTTACAGAGAGAGAGAGAGAGAGTAAGGGGGCCCTAGAAGAACTCTAGATAAAAGGCATGATTTACATATATGTATATGCAAGACCGCTCATGTCAGACGTCTAACATTTCGGTTATCTACATTCACAAAAAAACAATTGACCCTTTAAAGAAATCAAATACCAAATATGTACAAATTTGTAAGTTTAAGAACCAAACTTGTAACTATTAAACTTTGATTTAAACATCATATTCTATAACTATTTGGAGTTGTGAGAGAATACTAGTAGTAGAAGAGGCTTTTTTGTTGCTAGATTATAAAAAATACTCCTTAACTTTATACTTTGTGTAAAAAAAATCTAGAACTTTCGCAAGTTTTAATAAGATCGTTAAACTTTAAAAAATAAATTCAAAAATATCATCACTATTAGTTTTGGATGAGAAACCGTTGATACTTTGTGTCAAGCATACTCTTGAACTTTCAAAGTTTCAATAATACCCACAAACTAAAAAAAAGTTAAAAAGCCCTCTTATCGTTACTATATGGATTCAAACAGTTAATTTCTCGTTTCTTAAATGTAATTGAACTTCCAAAAGTTATAGTAATATTCTTAACCTTGTAAAAAGAAAGTCGAAAAATGCTCTTATCATTGGTATAGTGATCAATTTTTGAAGTATATTGAATGGAAAAGCACCAATTTTAAATCAAATTACTTTGATACCCTCATTCTTTTTCCTTTCCGGATAGATACTCTCTTTTTTTTTCTTTCTCTCTCTCTTTTTTTCATTTTTCTAATTCTTACACCAATTTTTTTCAACAACTAAATATAAACCAAAACTTCAAGTTAAAGCATAAAATCCCACCAAATTTATAAAAAAATCCTGAAATCAAAATTTTTCCATGAAACTCATCAAAACAATAAATAGCCAAATACGAAAATGACATATTTGACTATTAACACATATTCAACTACTAATGTACAACATTGTTAAAAAATTTAAGTCATAAGGTCTTTTTGTAGTTCCATTATTATTTTTCTTTGTTTAGCTGAAGGAAGGAGTTTTTTTTTTTTTTTCCTAAATAAACAGATGTCAAACAATTAACAAGAAGAAGAGTAAGAGAATATTAAAGAAGAGATGGGAGAAAAAAGAGGAAAAATTGAAAAGTATTATATCATCAATTGAAGCAAGGGAGAGAGAGAGGAAATAGAAGAAGAAGACGATGAGGTATTGATAAACAATAATGCATTTTAATCTTTTTTTTTTTTAAAGGCATGAGTGCTAATGCAACTTTTGAAAGTTTGGAGACATTTTTTTCGACAAATTATTGACGATTTCTGTTTATATACTAACAATAAGAGTAGTTTTGAATTTTCTTTTAAGTTGAAAGGTATTTTTGAAAGTAAATAAAACACTTATGGATTCTATCCAAAACTAATGGTAAAAATATTTTTAAATTCTTTTTTAGAGTTAAATGATATTTATGGAGCTTTTAAAAATTTGGAGGTATTTTTTACCCAAAGTACAAAGGACATTTTTTTTTTTTTTTGAAAAGAGAAGATACAATTATATAATTAATAATGAATAATAGTTAGGTGCAAACTTGTAATGTAGCCAAGGTTACATTAAGTCCCACGTTCCTCTTTCCTCTACCCACAACAAAATACTTTTTTGAATAATTATTTTTTTAGAAATAAATTATCATATAGTAATTTTTAATTGGATGCAGTAATATATAGAGAATAGATAAGTACTAACCAGGTTGCATCTAAATATTTTGATAAATAATTATAAATTAAAAAAAATATATGTATGGGCTGAAAGCTTTGTCTTATTGGCGGAGAGCCGAAATAAGGATCCAATAAAATAATAGACTCCATATTTTTATTTTATCCGTTTTTGTGGCAATGTGTGGGGCCCCTTCCCCCTTCCCCCTAAATCCCTCAATAATTCACTTTGTTATAAGTTAGGTAGATTATTAAGAGGTCTGTTTGGTAATTATATTCTTTTTAGTTTTTAGATTTTTTTAAAATTTTGTTTATTTCTTTTTTATAATTTTATGTAATAATTTGTATACTTCTTAATTACAAAAGTTGAAATCTTAGTTAAATTTCAAAAACAAAAATAAACTTTTAAAGACTATTTTCTTAATTTGATTTTTGAGAATATTGGTAAAAGTTAGATGACATAACAAGAAATTTAAGGGTAGAAAGAGTGTTTATAGGTTTAATTTATAAAAAAAAAAAATACTAAAAGCTAAAAACTAAGGCTCCATTTGGTAATTATTTGATTTTTTATTTTTGTTTTTCAAAATTAAGCCTATAAAGACTACTTTCACCTCCAAATTTTTTACTTTGTTATCTACTTTTTACTAATGGTTTAAAAAAAGAGCCAAATTTTAAAAACAAAAAAGTAGTTTTTAAAAACTTGTTTTTGTTGTTGGAATTTAGCTAAGAATTCAACCACTGTACTTAAGAAAAATGCAAATAATTATATGAAATTGGGAGAAAATTGACTTAATTTTCAAAAATAAAAAACAAAAAAACAAGATGGTAACAAAATGAGGCCTAAATAATTACTAACGGAGTCTAAATGAGTGAATACCATCTCTCTCTCTTTTTTTTAATTTAAAAAATTGCATAGATATTCATTTTCATCATATTATTAGATAATGCTTAATAGCAATTAGGATGGAGGACTTATAATACAAGATGTATTCTTTAAATCAATTAAACTTTATCGATTGAGATGTGACTAATAGATTGGACAAACAATTAATCTCATTATAAGTTTCATGTGAATAAGAATTATGACATGTTCTTGAAAGCAACAATTTCAACAATATATATTTTTTTAATTCTTCATTTTTCTTTACACCTTTTATTTATTTTAAAAATAAAAGAATTGAGAATAAATCAAATTTCTAATTACAAGTACGTCTTTCAAATGAGGCTAAAGTTCCATATTGGCTAGACGATGGGTATAACCCAGAGGTAATATCTTCATTAGTATAAAATCTTTTGACCATGTTCAGTGCTCAAAGTAGAGACAATATCATACCTTTGCGAAAATATGTTGGTGGTTCCAAAATATTCCTAATATAAACCATTTTTAGCTATTCTCGTGATGTTTTAGGAACATTGTTTAAATTCTATACTAAAACACAAATTTCCTGTTTAGCTTACAAAAGAATTATTCTCCTCTCTAAATTATGTAGTCTTTCTATTTAAGTATATGTCTACATTTATAGGGTTATAGATTAGTAGGATTGATCTAATCATAATCTTTTATATGGTTTCTAAACAACTAAATGTAAAGATCACGATGGTCTACCATTATTGTTTGAAGAAACAAATATAAGAAAAAAAAAAGGGGGGGGAATGGAGTTAGTTTGGTCCACAAGTATTGGGAAAGGGGGAGTTGAGACAGGGTGTTAATGTGTCACGAGCAAAGGAATCAATTTTGAAAAAGAAAGAAAGAAAAAAAAAAAAAAAAAAACCAAATCTTTGAAAATGTCAAACCATGTCTTGGTTGTACTTAGCTGGCCTCAACCCCAAGTTGTCAAAACCCTATTTCCCCTCTTTTCTCCAACCTTTTCCATTATTTTCAATCATATATATGTTTGAGTTCTTTATTTTATTATTATCCTCTCTTTCTCTCTCATTTTATATCATTATCTTTAAATATATTGCTGCCAAAATGTTGATCTATTGCATTTCAATCATTTTATCATACAAACTTCACTTCATGAGTTTATTACCTTCATGCCATCTTAGTGTTTCAACTTCTAAAAATTTGTTAGTAAGATATATATATATATAGGGGTTATGAGAAGAGAATCTTTTTATATTCTTATTTTATCCTTATAACTTTTTCGTACTTTTTATTTTGTCATTCGTCACAACTATTTAGCTAGGTTGAAAGGTGGTTGGTTATACACGAAGTGGTGTATTATTTTTGTATGGGTATGATCAAAACCATAAATATAAAACATAACAATCTAATAATGGTAGAGACATATTTGAATGGTATAATTTTATGATGGGTGTGATGTAGATTATAGATATGAGTTTGAACAAATAGTTACATTCTTTGCTATGTTACAACAATTTAAGCTGAAGTAGTATATCTTATGTATGAGTGTGATTTGTTTGAACAAACAATCATGTCTTTTGTCTTTTAAAATTTCATAAATTATCATTTTGTCTTTTCTCTTCAAATAATTACAACTATTTAGCTCGAACAATGTAAAAAAATTATTTTATATATGAAGTATAATCTTTTTAAACTTTTTTTCTTTATGTACTTAAATAAACTATAAATTTAATGTGCATTGCATTGTACGATTTCAAAAAAAAAAAAAAAAACATGATAAGTTTGGTTATAGCGTTTGCACATACATAACTTAAGAGAAGAAAATGAAACATTGACTTAATTGGTTTAAGTATATTTCTTCAACCAAGTGATAAAAGAAATACGTAGAAAAGAAAATCAACTTGGAACAATACTCACAATTAGTAAAGTATATATTATCGACCGTGAGATTAGGTTTTTGAATTCCCGGACCTCCAAATACTGTGTTGAACTAGTTGAACTAAAAAATATATATATTAAAAGGAAATTAGTAAGGGGAGGTGGTGCAAACTATTCTAATAAGTTATATGAACATGTTGGTTTGTTTTGTCTCCTTTGGAGAAACTAGATGCCAACAATACAGTTAGTTTAACTGGTTGGAGTACTTTGGGGATAGCAATTAGAACTTAAAAAGTGGGAATTGTAAGACATGATTGAGGGCTTGGGTGATGAAGTAATTGGTCAAAGGAGAGTGCTTTTTATATGTATATTGACATTTCCTTGTCTAACTTTATTTGTCACTTTCTTTGTTTTTCCAACTTTATTATTCTACCAACTCATTTATAATGTATAATAATACACATGTAAATTTTTATGTTTATTTAATCACTAATATTCAAGTCACCCAGTCTCTCTGTGAGAAAAATAAATAAGTCCATGTACTTCCATCTTCACATTTTGAAACACTTGGTTTGGATTTTTCTAATTTTTAAAAATAATGAAGGATGACTATTTGCCATTATCAGAACATATCTTAAGAGTGTGTTAATTATCCATACTCTCCTTTGCAATTTTAGTGAGTGAAATTAAGGTCATTTGTACAATAGTGTTCTCATGTGCTAGAGCTCTTCCTTTCTCTTCTTGCGCTTGTGCTCACGTTCAACTAATTTATTTACAATAGCGTTCTCACATGCTAGGACATTTCTTCTTTCACTTCTTTGCATTTGCACGCACTTCCTCGCTCCTTCTCCTGTCCACGCTCGCCGCTCTGAACCCTTATTCAGGACAAATCACATTAACTAGCCATAAAAAAAAAGTTAAATTACAAGTATAGTGTCTCAATTATCAATTTTGTGTCTTAAAGGTTTTTAAGTTTTAAAAAGTGTCTAATAGATCTCACATTTTCAATTTGTGTTAAAGAGGTTCCTAAAGTTCATACATATTTAAAGTCTTTGAACTATTGATTTTATATCAAAATAGGTACCTGCAACGTTAAAAAAAAAAATTAAAATTTATGCTTAGAAGGACCTTAAACATTTCAATTATATATATTAAATATGTCAAAAACACAATAAACATTTTAGAAACTTATTTGATAAAATGTAGAACATTTGAAAATATATTAGCTATTGATTAAGGTTCCATAAACAAAATAGATATAAACATCAAACTTGTAATACCTATCAAACAATTTTAAATTTGGACAAATTGCAAAAACTACTCTTAAAATATGGTGATAGTTGCAATTATATCCTTAAACTTTTAATTTTAAAATTGGAGCCCTAAAAAAATTTCATAACTGTTAAACTTTTATTAAATTGGACCTCCAAACTTATAAATTGTAATATTTGTATAAGCTTGAGGGTTAAATTTTTATCATTTGTAGGTTCAATTTCTATGATTATTATAAACTTAAAGATACAATTTAAGTACTTGTAGAAGTTTAGGGATCTAATTTTTATAACATAAATTTTGAAGATTTAATTGCAACAATTAAGTAACTAAACTCATCATATAAAAAAAAGAAAAAGAAGAAGAAAAAAAAAACTTTTCTAAGATAAATTATTATTTAATTAAAAAAAACACTATTTATCACAAAACAAAAAAGCCGCATTTGTTTCTGGGTCTAACATATAATTGGGATGGGACCCACCTAGAATAAATGAAAACCAATAGGATAATGCAACGTAGCAGTAGCTGACGTGTTATTGTAGACCTCGTGGTTCTGTCCCATTTTATACGTTTGTTACTTTTTAGTTATAAACAAATCCAATTTACTACACATCAAGGAACTTTCTGGCGCGTGATATACACCTTCCAACTAATTTTCTTATTACCATTAATTATAATAATTTTATCACAAATTAATGCAACCCCTAATTGGAAAAAACGGCTAAATTCTATAAGGAAACAAACTACTTGCTATATACTATTACTTGGACAAATCAATTCTCTCATCCCAATTGTATATTCCAAAAGATGAAAAGTTAAAAATTTTAAAAAATCAAGGAGCAAATTTTATAAATAACTTTGAATTCATTAGTTGATATTAAATCTTAAATTGTTAAAAAAATATATTAATTTATAACTTTTGCATCTATTTACTCATATTCTCTAGATTTCGTTGGATTAATATCGTGTGAACATTATAATTTGAGGTGATTAAACTTTTAAATCTTAATTAGTCAAATCTCTTTAGACCTGTCATTATGATTACCTTTTTGAAAACCACGCATTAATTTTCAAATGTTGGTTTTATAAAATGAACAATTAGAATAAATGCATAGACAATTCTTAATGAAAATTCATTTATGAAGTTTAGGGTTTTAATTTATAAAACTATAAGTTTCACCATAGGTTTTTCCAAATGGAACCTAATTGTGGTGTAAATTGATACATTTACAAAGTTTTAGAGCTTAAATTGACGCAAGTATGCATTAGTAATTTAAATGGATACAACCTTAAAAGGTTAGAGTTACAATTTTATATTTTCTCAGAAAATAATAATCTTGGATATTCATATTCTTACCGCAATAACATGCGAGGTAGTAGAGCAAAAGAAGAAGTTGTTTACCTTAATTTCGATTTATTAACGTGTAACAATCAAGGAATTAGCTTTCTTTAAGGAATATAATTATGATTTACCAAAAGAAAAAAAAAAAAAAGAAAAGACAAATAGAAGAAAAAGATTATCTTTTAAAGTATCAATAATTACTAGATTCTAAACAGGATTTGGAAAAAAAAAATGAATATTTTGAATATGGACTAAATTGCTGTTAAATATTCTGGCAAAATTGAATTAATGAGAGATTGGAATTTCATGACATAGTAACAGTAGAATTTGATTATCCACAATAATCACATGGTGGATTAAACTCTTGTGTGTGAGATCATTAAACATTGGAAAAATGATGAGCGTTGATTTGACTGACTTTTTTCTATGCTGAATTAAGTTTGACTAGAATCGCCATTAGACTCCCACTGTGAAAAAAAACCCAAAGTTCTTCCACTTTCTGCATATATGGATGATGGAGAGAGAGAAAGTGGAACAGAGTTTACCTTAAAGCAATTATAATAAGACAATGGAGGAAAAAAGAAAGAAGGGTTTGGCTTAAAATACTCAAAAAGATTTCTGTTTTATTGGAATTCAATTGATTTATAATTTTCTTCTTCCTTCCCTCTGTTTTGGGCTATCGCCATCATTGGCCATTTTTCTACAGCTTTACTTTCTGTAATCTCCATCTTCTTCTGTTGATTCCGCCCAATCAATTTCTTTCCCTAATCTCATTCTGGGTTTTTGAGATAAACTAAAGGGGGCTCGGAAAACTTTTGTACCCACATAGAAATTTTTTCGATTCTCGATTTCGTTTCACTGTTCTTCCTCTTTTTCTGTAAGATTTCAACTAACCCCCCTTTTTTCTCTCCTTCGCCATGACCGTGGAGGGTCATTCTGTTGCTGCAGTTGGTGATGATGGCGCCACTGATCATTTTCCTATTGGGATGCGAGTTCTTGCTGTCGACGATGACCCTATTTGTCTCAAAGTACTCGAGACTCTCCTTCGTAAATGTCAATATCATGGTTTGTTTTTCCTCTCATCTCATGTATTGTAATCTTAGAAAGTCTTCAAATCAATTTCTTCCCCTATTGGTGGAATTTTGGGAATAATTTGGGGGGGGGGGGGGGGTGGTTGACTAATGTTACTTAGTGGGTTTCTTCTTAAACTTTGTGTTTAGGGATTTTGGGTGTTGAAATCTTCCAAATGGTTCATTGTTGGTGATTTGGATTGTGGGGTTTTTGTTTTCTTTCTTTTTCTCCTTCATGTAGTTACGACGACGAAGCAATCCATTGAGGCTTTGAAGATGTTGAGAGAAAATAGAAACAAATTTGACTTGGTTATCAGTGATGTGAACATGCCTGATATGGACGGTTTCAAGCTTCTTGAATTGGTGGGGCTTGAAATGGACCTACCTGTAATCAGTAAGCTTCTTTCTCATAATTCACGACATCCTATGCCTTTACTTCATCTTGTCGTGTTTTAGATACCAACGTGCTGTTTAGTATCAGTTTGTTTCTGTTTTCTGCTTTTTTATGGTTGAGTGTGTTGCTGAATAGATGAAATTAATGTGGCCTCTTTATTGCCAGGATTTTTGAACAGCATTAATTGTCTTGTTCTTATAGTAGTTGGTTTGGATATTGACTTTTCGTTTCTATGATGATGTGTTTCTTCTTCCTTAGTGTTATCAGCACATAGTGATACTGAGCTTGTTATGAAGGGGATTGCGCATGGTGCGTGTGACTATCTGTTGAAACCAGTTCGAATCGAGGAGTTGAAAAACATTTGGCAGCATGTGATTCGGAGAAAGAAGCTTGAACCAAAGGCAAAAAACAAGGTCCCTAATCAAGATAAGGTTCGAAATGGAGGCAATGAAGGCGAACAAGGTTTCTCACCAACCAATAATGCAGACAACGCAAAATTCAATAGGAAGCGGAAGGACCAAGATGATGATGAGGACGAAGAAGGAAAGGAGAATGGGCTTGATTGTGACGACCCCTCGAACCAGAAGAAGCCTAGGGTAGTGTGGTCAGTTGAGTTGCACCGGAAGTTTGTTTCAGCGGTTAATCAGTTGGGTCTTGAAAGTAAGTTTGTGCTTGAAACTATGTTAGTAAATCTGTGTTTCCCTACATCTAACAATTTTCTTCACTCTTAATCAGAGGCCGTGCCGAAAAAAATCCTGGATCTGATGAATGTTGAAGGACTTACCAGAGAAAATGTGGCAAGTCATTTGCAGGCATGAATCCTCCCTTTCCTACACTTCCCCAAATTACTCTAGTTAAGCCGTAGCATGACATATGTAGAAACAAACATAGAATGAAGAGGAAGATCGTTTACTTTAGTATTTTTTACTTGAATGATTTATTTGTTTGCAAAGATTCAACCAGAAAACAAAATGAAAATAAGAGTGTGCATGTTGTATTGCAGAAATATAGGCTTTACCTGAAAAGAATCAGCAATGTGGCATCCCAACAAGCTAACATGGTTGCTACATTTGGGAGTAAAGATGGCACTTACATGCGCCTCGGTTCACTAGATGGATATGGAGAGTTACATGGCTTTGCAGGATCAGGGCGGCTTCCAAACTCTTCATTATCCTCTTATTCACCTGTTGGGATGCTTGGAAGATTGAACTCCCCGGCTGGAATGAGCCTGCGTGGAATCACTTCTTCTGGACTGATCCAGCAAAGCTCCCAAAATTTGAACTGTGCTATAAATAACCTTGGCAAGCTCCAACCAACTACTATGTTGCCTCCTAACCAAACTACTAATCTACTGCAAGGAATTCCAACGTCACTCGAGATCGGCCAGTTGCAACACAGCAAGTCCACCACTCCCATTGGAGACTTCAATACAATGAATGAGACATCCGGGTTTGGAGTTCCCAACAGTTTTTCTGATACGAGAGCAAATATTGGAAATTCAAACTATTCGGTTTCTCCTGCCCCATTGATGTTACAAGGAACAATGCCGACATATGGAAACCAGACTTCCCTTAGAGTGGATCCGCTAAATGGAGAAACTTTTGACATAGACATTGGCGGTTCAAATTTTTTGGATCCTGATCCTTCTAGTGGAAACTGGCAGGGAGCCGCACAACATTTGTCTAGATTCTCAACAACTTCTTTGACCCCCAATGAAGCTTATTCCAATGATCAATTGCATGCAATGAACTCGAGCATTTCTTCCGGCCCCTCAACGATCGGGAACATCTCGGTTGATTTTTCCTCTAGAAGTGCAGTTTCAGCTCCCTTACTGGATTCAAGAGACGTGCAATGCCAGGGAGGGGTAGTTGGCAGCGTTATGCAAGCTGTGAATACCATGCCAAAGCAGAGATGGGAAGAACATAAGCATGATTACAGTCGAAATGTGCAGCATAATCTTGGTGCAATCAATTCACTAGTTTCTAGCAACGGGACTCTAACCCCATTAAGCCAGAGTTACAATCAGAACGGTCTAGTATGTGACAGAAAGGTCGGTTCATCTTTGATAGTCCCATCAAGTGCTGCTCCACTATCCTTCCCTCAACAAAGTATGGTTGAAAAATTGGGTCTGAACACAAAGACGAATGCGGATGGAAACTACCTTTTGAATCAGACAAAGTCACACGATGGATCAATTCAAGGCAATTTCGAGTCCTTGGATGATATAATGAATTCGATAATGAAACGGGTATAGTCAAATTTCTTGCTAAATATTTAGATACTGCATTCTGATGTGCCTTCGATTTTTCAATTTTTTTAAAGTTACTTTTATATGAAAATTCTCCCTGTCAAAATTGGTACATCTGATATAATTATATAGACATTCCTTTCTTTTGAATGGTAATGCTGTTTTCCTAACCACCTGTCATGGTTGAGTCAAACTATTACTTGCTGCTATAGTGCATTTGTATTACTGCAATCAAGTTTACCAAACATGGTAAACGGCTAAAAAACCCCATGTGATTTTTCTCTGTAGTGATATGAAAAAATGCCATACCATTGTTCTACGTTCGGAAATAGCTAAAAGATCCCGTCTGATTGTAATCATACCAAGCAAAAACCCTAAATTAGTTTCAAATCACCATATGAAGATTAGTTGTCATCAGAATATATCATCCAAGCATTTAAACTTCTTTTGATCAAGCAAACTTGTTGTATGCATCATAAACAGGTCAAGTTTCATGCGCCATTTGTTGATCAAATGCAGTAATCCCCGATTTTAGATCATGTTATGCATTTCTCCTGATCACTTACATGAAGATTTTCCTGGATAGATGTTTTATCACCGTTATTTTCGGTTTTAGACTGCTCTTTCTATCTGTGTTGTGCATCTTTCCTGATCATTCAGTGACAGGATTCTGCAAAATGATTCAGGAACAAAATGAAATACCAGAAATGAATGGAGAATTTGGATTTGATCATTTCTCTCTAGGATCATGTGTTTGAGTTCTCTACCTGCTGACTGTTCAATGGAAACAAAGGCATTAACAGCAATACGGTGACCCAGCAGTTCGTGTACCATCATGTAATTCTTTGTCAGTTTGGTTTCTTAAAAAAAGGTTCCATCTTTGTCTGTTCATCCGTTTACTGATGCAAAACATCTGGTTTCAACATTGTTATAACGAAACAGCAGACAATGCCCTTTTTCTTGTTCATAAAATACTGACAGGACAACTTCAGTCTTTTTTCTGTTGTCCTTTGAGAAAGAAAGTTGCTTGAAATGTAACTTGGGAAGCCTACTGTTTGATTAATTAATGTAGATTTGCAATTTTTCTTCCATTTGGAAAAGTTTGGAGGGAGCAACAATGGCAGCACAAACAGTTTATCCATTCATACCAACCCAAAAAACTTATCAATACGACAACCTATTTGGATTCCCTTTGACTACTCGATATGTGCAGGTCCTTCTTTCAACTTACCCGACCAAGTTCTTAAGTAAAAGTTCTTAACAAGGTTGAAAACATTAACATCTTCAATGTTGATAAAATGAAACATAATGAGGCTGAGCATAAAAATGAAGAGAAACACATAACAGAACAGGACGAATTCTCCATCAAGGAAAGCTCCCTCTGTCTTCAATCTCTGTATGAGGTGAGGAAAGATTGGAGCTTGAGGGTTACATCGAGGCGATATGAAATAGCTCCAATTTCGTCGAGAGAGTAGAATGAGAGTACTATAAATTTTTTTTCTTATGTTACGGATCAAAATTTTTTTCTTTTCTAGAAAATCATGGAAAAAATAGAATTGGGATTAGATAATCTTAATAGGCCATGTAGGGATGTTCACAAGGGAGGGTGAGAACGAGGATTGTTTTCCCGTCCCTCCCAACCATTTCATTTCCAATCCTATCAATATTTCTCGTTAAATTTTGCAAGGATCAAGCTCCTTGTGGGAAATCAATCCCCATTTTTCTTTTTGTTTAAAAGAATCAATCAAATTAGATAAACTCTATTCGAAGTTTGAATTAAATAGCTAAGCTAAATGAGAGATTTCTTGGATCTCCTACAATAAACAAATATAATAATTTATCAAATCATCTAATTGTCAATATATATAGTCCAAATCATTAACCAATAGAACTTTAAATTTAGATATTATGTATATAATAGTCATCTTAATAATATATAAAAATAAATAAAGAGTATACAGAGTGTCCATTTCCGTCCTAGTTTAGCTCATGATAAATTTTTTTCAATCTACTCCCTCTCCATTTCCAATCTAAAAAAAAATTTTTCCATCCTAGAACCATCTCGTAGAGAAAATGGACACCCCTAGCAACAAACCATTCGTTTTCGTCCTAAGTCTACATGATTTAAGTGCTCAAGGAACCATCACTTGCGGTGCTGCTTTACATAGTTTGAAAGTAGAATTGCTCAATGGAAATACAAAAGTGTTCTTATTCTTACTGTCATAGTCATAGTCAAAGGTCCTGAAAAGGGGGGCAGCATGTTTTGTTTTGTTTTTTTTATTTTTTTTATTTTTAATATTATTATTATTATTTTTTTTTTTACCATGGTTGTAAATATCAACATTCTTGTTGCCAATAAAATGAAACATAAAAATGAAGAGCACAAGAGAAAATGACATTTTCCCATTACAGAACAGAATACGTTCCATCAAGAAGCCGTGGGAAAAAAGCTAACCAAAAAAGTCTAGATAATTTGGAAAGCCCATCATGTAAGAAATGATTCGAGGAGGCTATTATAATATGGCTGACAGTTCTATACTCATGAATAATAGGAGAGAAACTATAAAGAGTACTTAAATTTCTATCTAGTAGTTATTAAAAGAATATGAAAAATTCATCCAACAATTATTAGGAGAAAGTCATTATTGTAACTTTATTGAATGAGTACTATTTGCCTACTAGTAGGTTGCATTTATTTTTTGTCACTAAAATAAAGTTTGCCATGTGACAACTTGTGGTTTGATCCTATGAAACATAGATATTTCATGTGAGGTAGAGAATCAGTCTTAGATACGTACCAGATACCAATACTCTCAGATACTGTTGGAATGCCTTGAATCTTAGACCTAATTAGAATTGGTATTAGATATATTTAATTATTTAAATATCTTTATTCTCCACCTAGGGTTTAGAGAAGTGCACTATATAAACCCTCTAACCCTATAGGTTTTATTTTATTATGTAATCTTATAATATTTTCTCTAATAAAATTGTTCTCTTTTTGTCCCGTGGACGTAGTAACACATTGTTAATGAACCACGTAAATTTGTTTGTCAATTTTCTTTATCTTTTATGTTCTTTTGTATTCTTTAATTATTGATTTCATAACAAACTGGTATCAGAGCCTAATTATTAGGGTTTCGAAATTTCGCATTTATTCGACAATTAAAGATCTTTGACATGAACCTGAAAATCGACAAATTCACTAGGAAGAACAGTTTTGGTTTATGGCAGATCAAGATGCAATCCCTACTAAAGTAGCAAGTGCTATGGGCGTCGTTGGCTGTTAAGTTGAAGAAGGCAGTCGTGGATGACACAGAATGGCAAACTCTAGAAGAGAAGATGCTGATGATGTCATCATTGAGGTCACAAATGAAGAAACTGCCGCTGGTCTGTGGTTGAACTTGGAAAGTGTTTACATGACTAAGTCTTTAACCAATAAGTTGTTTCTTAAGAAATGTTTGTATCATCTACATATGCAGGAAGGTGTATCTCTTCGAGATCAACTTGATCAGTTGAACAAAATTTTGTTAGATCTGCGTAACGTAGAGATTAAGGTTGATGATGAGGATGCTGCTTTAATTCTGTTAACATCTTTACCCCTATTGTAATCGTATGAGACTTTTGTTGACTCATATATTGGAGGAAAATAAACCTTGACTTTAGAAGATACAAAGTCCACATTGCTTACGAGAGAGGACCGTCAGAATGCTATTAATTTGGGTATAGAAAGTCAGACATCTAGGTTAGCTACTACAGGGAGCAAGGGATGTGAAAATTCTGGTAAGAAAAAGTCGAACCAGAATCATAAATCTTCGAACTCCAAGAGTTCTAAGTCAGATGACGTTTGTCATTATTGTAAAGAAAAAGGTCATTGGAGAATCGAGTGTGCTAAGTTAAAAAGGCAGAAGGAAAAGAATAACAAGAATGAAACTTCTACCTCTGTTGCACACGAGGTTGATCCGTAAGAAATCGATGTCGATTATGAAAAGATCTTGCTTTAGTTATGAATGAAAATTGACATTCTGATGATGCGTGAGTTCTTGATTTTATGGCATCTTATCATATGTGTTCAAATAGAGAGTGGTTCTCAACATATCAACAAATAGACGGAGGGAATGTCAGCATGACTAACGGTGCTGTGTGCAAGATAGTTGGAATTGGCTCAGTTAAGATACGAACACATGATGGCGTCTTCTACACTTTGGACAAGGTTAGACATGTTCCACTAATGACGAAGAGTTTGATATCTTTTAGTGTGCTTGATAGTAAGCGTTATAGTTTCAAAGGTAAAGGTGAAGCAATGTATGATTATAATGGTTCTGAGGTGATTCTGAGAGGCATAAAATATGGGACATTGTATTTCCTATCAGGTTCCACAATAACGGGTTATGTTGCTATTGGATCATCTGTTGTTCACAAGAAACATATGACTAAGTTGTGGCATTATGAGACTTGGTCATTTGAGTGAAAAAGGGATGCAAATTCTGTCAAAGAGGGATTTTTTGTGTGGGTACAAGGTACAAGATCTTGAATTTTGTGAACATTGTGTATTTGGGAAGCTACATCGCAACAAGTTTCTAAGGGGTTTTCATCGTACAAAAGGGACACTTGATTACATCCATTCAAATTGTTAGGGACCTTCAATTCCAAGGTTGAGTCTCTTGGAGGCAGTAGATACTTTATGTCTATAATTGATGATTACTCAAGAATGACTTGGGTATTTATTATGAAGTATAAAAGTGAAGCCTTCAAGAATGTCAAGCAATGGAAGACTTTGATTGAAAAATAAACTGGGAAGAAGATCAAAATGTTGCGAACTGATAACGGTGTGAAATTCTGTGGGTCTGAGTTCAATGAGTTCTGTAACGTTGAGGGAATTGTTCGTCACCATACTGTCAGAGATACTCCGCAGCAAAATGGAGTTGCATAACGTATGAATCAAACATTGTTTGAAAGAGTGAGGTGCATGCTCTCTAATGTTGGGTTGGCTAGAAGGTTTTGGGTAGATAGAGTAAATAAAACATATTATCTGATCAACTGTGGACTTCACACAGGTATTGATTATAAAACACCTTATGTGATGTGGTCTGGTGAGCTTGCAAATTATTCTTTATTAAGAGTTTTTGGTTGTATTGTCTACTATCATGTTAATAAGGGTTTTGGGGTGGAGTTAAGGGATATGGAGTTTGGTCACATTCTGGGAGTAGAGTTATACTTAGTAGGAATGTGATATTTGATGAGAATTTCATGCTTAACTCAAATGTGAAGTCTGTTGTGACGTCTACTGGTGTGGAAAAGAGTAGTATTGTTGATAAACAGGTAGAGATGCAATTCATTTCAGCTGTGCATGAATTACAACATCAAGGTGGAGAAGATCAACACATTACTACAAAAAACTGTTGTGCTGCTAGAAACTGAGGTGAATGGAATTTCAGAAAATGTTGTGCTCGAGAATTCTAGTAGACAAACATATTAATCAAGTATAGCTCGCGATAGAGCTATAAGAATTGGTGTTGGCCTTCAAAGAGGTATGATTTTGAAGATATGGAGAATTATGCACTATGGGTTGCTGAAGAGGTGGATCCTCTCTTGAGCCACCCACCTATAAAGAAGCAGTTTCGTATAGTGAGTCTTCTTAATAGCTTGCTGCTGTAAAGGATGAGATAATCCTGCTAATAATCCTACTGATATGTTCACCAACCCAGTTACACATGGCTAGTTCCAACATTGCTTAGACTTTGAATGTTCTTAATTGTTAGTGGTCCCTTCTGGGACACTTTGAGACATGAGGGAGAAGTTTGGGCACATCTAGCAATGTTGTTTATGTTGCATCCGGTATATCTGTTATTTGTGAGAGAATTCAAGTCAAGGTGGAGATTTGTTGGAATGCCTTGAATACTAAACCTAATTGGAATTGGTATTTGATATATTTAATTATTCAAATATGTTCTTTCTCTACCTAGGATTTAGAGAAGTACACTGTATAAACTCTTTAATTTTATAGGTATGTAATCTTGTAACATTCTCTTTAATAAAATTGTTCTCCCTCTATCCCGTGGACGTAGCTAACACATTGTTAATGAACCACGTAATTTTTTTGTTTTTGTCGATCTTCTCCATCTTTTACGTTTTTTTTGTATTATTTAATTTTCAATTTTGTAATAGATACGTATCTAATATGCGATTTGGCATATCTGTTCTTACGTGTGTCTCCTTCAAGAAACGTGAAGGGGATATGCTGGGACCTTAAAAAAAAGTAGCTTATTTTAATCTTTTCCAATCCAAAACTAAACAGGAAAAAAAAAAAAAAAACCAAACCCTCGAATCATCTAATCTTCATCTCCACCCCCAAGTCCCCACAAAATAATACAAAAAATAACCCACTTTGATATCTTCAACAATTCAACGAAGAAGTTCTTCATTTAACTTCGTACCTTCTCCTTCTAATCTTCTTCTTCTTTGATCAATTTGACTCTGGTGCACCACCAACTTTTTCTATTGACTATTGTATTTCAATATCTCTCATGTTGCTTTTTGTATTGTATTTTGTACTATTGTAAATAACTTGACATTTTATGCTTTTTATTGTATTACATTTAATATTTTTATGTTAATTTACATATATCTTAGATTTTTTTTTTAAAAAAAAAAACGTATTATCAACGTATCCATATCTTAGTTTTGTAGAAATTGATGTATCGTTATATTCTATTGTATCAATTTTGTATCTGTATTTGTATTTATGCTTCATAGCAAAAAGTTTCTACTTTTATCTCAAATCATTGGGCCACATGGCATTGCTGAAATTGACAAGACCTTTATAGATAAGCATCCACATAAAAGCAATCAATCAATCCAATGACATATCTACAAATATCTTTTCTAAAAACCCAAATTTACGTGTGTTTAATTTCTTTCACATTTAAAACAATGAGAAACAAAGAGATGGAAGTGGTAAAAGAATTGGATCTTGAGAAGTACATGGGAAGAAGGTATGAGATAGCTTCATTCACCCCCCCAAGATTTCAAACCAAGAATGGTGCAAACACAAGGGCTACTTATACACTCAAGGAAGATGAAACTGTGAAAGTGGTGAATGAAACTTGGAGTGATGGCAAGAAAAGTTCCATAGAAGGTGTGGCTTACAAGGCTGAGCCTTCAAGCCAAGAGGCCAAGTTCAAGGTCAAATTCTATGTACCTCCCTTTCTTCCAATCATTCCAGTGATTGGTAATTACTGGGTTTTGTATATTGATCAAGATTACCATTATGTCCTGCTTGGGGAGTCTTCAATGAGGTATCTTGGGTATGTTCTTCACAATTCACTCTCATATACCAAAATTTCATATTCTGGTTTTTTTTTTTTATTTTTTTTAATGGTTTTGAGTAGGGGTAGTTGGATTTAGGTTGAAATAATTTTTAGACTCAATTCAATTGTTCCAATTGTTAGTCTCTTGAACTCAAATAACCCTATTAAATAATGAACCCAACTATGAAACATTTGGATTTTGTTCGTTTCGGTTACTCAAATTATTTGTTTAAGTTTTTGTTTTAAAAATAAGTAATACATTAACATGTAAAAGTTTTATTTAATTATTTTTATATATTAAATTAGATTAACAATAATTTCAATTTATGGGATGAAATTTTTCTTTTCAAAATGTTAAAAAATTGTTTTTAGGAGTTGTTGGAGAATAAATCATAAAAACATATGATGAAATTAAATAAAAATAAAATAAATATATGCATTGATAATCGTATTATAAGTATATAAAAAAAAAAACATACTTTTTAAAATTAAGGAATAATAAGTTTGAGTATTGGTACTTTTTGGTTGGATTTGAGTCTTGGGTTAGGCAAACTTCAAGAACAAGTTATTGGTTGAAAGTGATTTTAATACCATCATTTTAATGTTTGATTCTACATTTTTAAAAGTTATTTTGTACAATAAAAACTAACAGAGTGACTTTTAATCACTTAAGGACATGTTGGGACCAACTTTTAGAACAAGTGTTTTGAGCTAAGTTAATTAATTATAATTAGTTTTGTAAAAAATTAATACATTATTTAAAAATTTGATCACATACTTGTACAAATGATTATATAATTTAATTAAAAATATTTTAAATGATTAATGTTTCTTTTCAAAGATAGTTTTAGAATCGATCAAATTACCGAAAAGACATTACATTTGAGATTTTTAAAAAAATAGTTAAAAGGCATGAAAATTATACAGAGGGAAATAAAGGTTTAAAAGAGAAAAAATAGAGAGCTAGAAAAATTTTAAAGAGAAAAAACTACAAGAGGCAGAGTAGAAATTTAATAAAGACAGCGCAAAATTAAATATAGAGAAAAAAAATTACAGAGATGTAAAAAGTTTAGGGATAGTAACACAAATTCATCGAGAATTACTTTAAAGACAGAGAAAAAAAAAAAACTTAAGAGTGAGGAAAAAAAATTCCAAGACCAAGCAGTTAGAGAAAGAGAGAAGAAAACTAGACAAAAAAAAAAAAAAAAATTAGAGAGAGATAAAAATCATTGGAGAGAGAACATTAGAAAAATAATGTTTTTTTCCTTTTAAAAATAGAATTTAATTAGAGGTAAGCATTTAGAGAGAGAAATTTAGGGAGAGTGCAAAAATTAGAGATAAGTAAAGATAAAAATGGACAAAAAAAATAAAAATAAAAATAAAAATAAAAACTTTCTAAAAATTTTAGGACAAAATAAAGTGAAATAGGAGTAGAATTCTTTAGTATGAAGTTTATCATTTCTAAAAATTAAAAAAAAAAAATTTACTTACCATTACCTAACAAAAATCACTCGGAATCACTTCTTATGTGATTGATAGAGAATCACTTTATAAGTGACTATAGATGTTTCCAAATCTACTTTTTGTTATCATTGCCAAACATAATAATTTTAGAAAAAGTGATTTTAAGCCTATCAAAAATGATTTTGGTCGTTCCAAAAATATGCTTTAAGGATCTACGGTACATTGTCAGATATTGTGTAGAGCTCCTTATGTTGACGAAGAGATTTACAAAGAACTGGTTGAAAAGGCCAAGGAAAAGGATTATGATGTAAGCAAACTACACAAGACACCACAAAATGATGATTTACTTGAAGATGACGGTCCCAAGGATATAAAAGACATATGGTGGATAAAGTCTATTTTCGGAAGATAAACAGATTGTAGAAGCTTCTGTAATGTTTATATCATCAAAATCCTATCTTGCTATCCTTTCTCAACACTTGTTAGTAGTAGTGAGTAGATATTATATGGGTGTATCATCCCTGTATTAATATATGCTTTAAAATTATATTTACGATTTGATTTTGTTGATTGTAACACTACAACAATTTTCACCTTCCATGACTCTTGTACAGTAGTAGAAAAAACAGTCATTAAAGCCAAAATCACGTGTTTTTTGCGGGAAAAAACGGAGTTTTTCGGATTTGTCGGAATTGATGACTGTTTTTTGTGTCATTAATTAATGACTAAAAAAAACAGTCATTAAATGTAAGAAAATGAAAAATATGGTTTTGGCGGGAAAATACGTGAATTTTCGAATTTTTTTTTTTTTACTATTTTGACTTTTTTTACTTTCCCTCTTTTTTTCTTTTTCATTTTACTTTTATTTTTACATAAAACAAATAAAAAATCTCCACCCATTTCTTTCATCTTCCCCACCCTCACCCCACAAAATCCTCTTCCCACAACAAGGCTCCCGACAACAAGGCTCCCGAAGAACGACGACACTGCCGCCGCCCCGACAAGAAGGCTCGACCGCTCCTCTGCCTGATGCCGCCTGTTGTTGCTGCCAGACGCCGGTGCTGCTGCCTCCAACGCCGCTGCTGCTGCCGCCAATTCGACGCTGCATGTTGCTGCCGCTTCTTCTGCTGCTGTTGCCCCACGCCGCTTCTTCTACCGACGCCTGCCTTTTTCTTTTGCCGACGTGGGTGGTTGCCGTCATCTTACTAAACGTGGGTAAGTTTTTTGTTGACTATTCGTTTGGATCTAGAGTTATTTTCCATAGTTATATAGACTTGTTAATTGAGTATTTTCTTTTTTATCTAGAATTGTCCTCTACAAATGAAGTATGAATGAAATTAGTTGTCGTCTTGGAAGATTAGTTGTCGTTTTGGAACACATAGTTTAAATTAGTGGACTTTGCATTGTGAGACTTACCAAGTATTATAAATACCATGTGAAAATTTGAATGAAATTGTAATGACAATGATGAAATTGCAATGAGAATGATTAATGTTGATCTTTTAGGTTGATTTTGAGTTCGGAAGTCACACTTATATATGTTCAAGTTGTTTTGAAAGTCATTAGTGTCATTTAGACACTTTTTAGATACATTTTTGTTGCTTTTGAAACTCAAAAGGACACTTAGACACTCTTGATGGGTTGAATTTAGGTTGGTTCATTTAGACACTTGAAGCCATTATGTGTTTGATGAATACTCTTGTAGGTGGACAAATAAGACTTTCAAGTGTAATTTTTTTATTAATCAACATGTCACAAAATTCTATTTGACACTTTTTAGGAACTTAAGATATTTTGAAATTTAGGTTGTTTTGGGAGTTAATAAGTTTCTTGGACACTTTTTATGCACTTTTAAGTTGTTTTGAGGGTCAAAGTGATTATACACTTTTTAGGTGGGTTTGAGTTTGAAAGTCATACTTAGACATTTTGATGTTGTAGTTGGGAGTTAAAGTGTCATTTGGACAATTTTTAGTTACTTTTTGATTGGTATTGAGTTTGTAAGTCATACTTAGGTATTTTGAAGTTGTTTTGGGGAGTTAAAGTGTTATTTACACACTTCTTAGATACTTTTTCGTTGGTCTTGGATATTGTGAAGACTCTTGAGAATTATGTAGGTTGTTTTGGGAGTTAAAGTGTCATTTAGACAATTTGTAGGTACTTTTTGTTTGGTTTTGAGTTAAGAGTTCATAGTTATGCATTTTGGATTTGTTTTGGGAGTTAACGAGTCTCTTGAGGGTTTACACACTTTTTAGACATTTTTAGTACGTTTTGGGACTTAAGGGGTCATTTAGACACTTTTTAGATGAACTCACTGAAAAGTACGCAAAGATGGCGGAGCAAAATGAGAAGTTAATGAATCAACTTGTCAAATGGGAAGATAGATGGACCGACATTCAAAAATTGTTGGGGAAAGGACATGGAGGCGATGGACCTTCAACTTCTTAGGTATTTATTTTTTTAAAAATTAAAGTTCAAAATTATGGTTGTGGCTATCCTATAGTTACGGTAGCCAATTCATGCATTTAGTACCTTTTTTTATATGTTTAAGTTATAATGTGTTGTGGCTATCCTGCAGTTACGGTAGCCAATTCATGCATTTATGGAGTTGTTTTTGTAGTCAAAGTGTCATTTAGACACTTTTTAGCCATTATTTGGTTGGTTTTGAGTTTAGAGGTCATAGTTGTGCATTATGGAGTTGTTTTTGGAGTCAAAGTGTCATTTAAACAGTTTTTAGCCATTCTTTGGTTGGTTTTGAGTTTAGAGGTCATAGTTGTGCATTATGGAGTTGTTTTTGGAGTCAGAGTGTCATTTAGACACTTTTTAGCCATTCTTTGGTTGGTTTTGAGTTTAGAGGTCATAGTTGTGCATTATGGAGTTGTTTTTGGAGTCAGAGTGTCATTTAGACACTTTTTAGCCATTCTTTGGTTGGTTTTGAGTTTAGAGGTCATAGTTGTGCATTATGGAGTTGTTTTTGTGGTCAAAGTGTCATTTAGACACTTTTTAGTCATTCTTTGGTTGGTTTTGAGTTTAGAGGTCATAGTTGTGCATTTTGGATTTGTTTTTGTAAGCAAAGTGTCATTTAGACACTTTTTAGCCATTCTTTGGTTGGTTTTGAGTTTAGAGGTCATAGTTGTGCATTATGGAGTTGTTTTTGTAGTCAAAATGTCATTTAGACACTTTTTAGCCATTCTTTGGTTGGTTTTGAGTTTAGAGGTAATAGTTGTGCATTTTGGACTTGTTTTTGGAGTCGAAATGTCATTTAGACACTTTTTAGCCATTTTTTGGTTGGTTTTGAGTTTAGAGGTCATAGTTGTGAGTTTAGAGGTCATAGTTTAGAGGTCACTAAAAAATTATTGGGGCAAGAACAGGAAGGGGATAGACCTTAAAATACTTAGGTATTTTTTAAAATTAAAGTTCAAACTCTGTTTATAAATGCATGTATATTATGTGTGGCTATCCTGTAGTTATGGTAGCTAATTCATCCATTTAGTGTTGTTATTATGTGTTTGAGTTGATTTTGATAATGTGTCACTTAGACATTTTTTAGGTACTTTTTAATTGGTTTTGATAATCAAAGTGCACATATGAACTACTTTGGTTATTTAGGGAGTTAAATTGTTTCTTGAAAAACTTTTAGGTACTTTTTATGTTGGTTTGAGAGTATTTAAGTTATATATTTGTTTTGCTCGTATTGGATTAATGTGCTTGAGTTCTAAGGAGATATCTTTTTTTTTTTTTTTGTGGTAAATATTTTTTGTATTATGTTTCACTTGTCCTTCCCTAAATGAAGAAATTTATTCATTTGACCTTTATTCTTTCTAATAGACTAATGTATGAGTATTTCTACTTTTTAGTAGTTATACTCCTAAAAGGTTGGACAAGTTACAATAATTATATATTTGTTTTGCTTCTACTATACTATGTTTCACTTGTCCCCCCTAAACAAAGAAGTTTTTCAATTAACTCTTATTCTTTCTAGTAGACTAGTGTATAAGTTAAATTTGGAGGTTATCCAAGTTATTAAGGTTGAAAAGTGAGATTATAATGTGATTTTGAGCCTATTTATGTGGTTATATTGTGATTCTATGTATAATTTTTGTTTGAAAGTGTTCATTGAAGCTTACTTGTATGACTAAAGTGGGGTTTTCAGTGCAAATGTATATAACAACATGATATTGTCACAGTACGATCAACATATATATAACCTGCATGTTGTTATTATTGTTCACCTTTATATATTGAGTTAAATTCTGAAATGAATGTTTTTTTTTTTTTTTACAAGGTTCCTGGACAAGGCCATTGAAGTAAGGAAACCCACCAACCAAGATATTTAAATAGGTGTTGTATATATTTTTTTTGGGATTATGCCAACACTTAGTTCTAAATACTTATTTTGTAAATGATGTACCCAAAATTTGGTTACTAGTGTTGTTGTTAGTTAGTTTCCTTGTAGTAATGATAGAAAGTATATTATTATATATGAAAGTTACTTTTTACATTTGTGTACATATCTTGTGTTGAAATTGAAGGAAACACGGGTGTAATAACATGTATGAAACATAGGTGTAATAACGTGTATCATTGAAATGATTTCTTTGATATTTGACAAAAGTCATCTATCACACTTCTATGACTATAAATAAGTGACAATGTATGTAATTCAATGACCTTAAAAAAATGTCATAATTAAGGTATTATTGACACTTTAGATGTGTCATTATTTGTTGCTCGATGACAGAATTTTAATGTCAAGATAACTCTTTATTTGACAGAAAAAGTCAACATTTTCATTATTTAATGACGGTAGAAAATTGTTACGAAAAATGGTTTCCATGACTTATAATAAATGTCAATACATGTTCTTTGTTGACTGTGTTTAAAAGTCATGAAACTTATAATAATGACTGATTTCTCATGTGTCATCTATACACTTTAGATGATGGGCGATTAAATGACTAAAAAAAGGAGTCAAGAAATGTGATAATGACAGTTTTTTAGAGTCATAAAAGCCTATTTTTGTTGTCTTATAAGTAAAACTTTTTCGTAAAATTCAACTTCTCTATAGAGATGTGATTAATTGGCAATAGGTACAACGACTTTTACTCTTTGTTACTCATGTTAACCTATTTTCGAAATGATGATTAAGCCGAGTAGCGTAAAATGGAGGCACTACAATTTTTTTTTTTTTTTTTTTCTTTTCTTCAAGAGCTCGGGAGAAATTAGAATTGAGATTAAATATCCCAAGATATGTTGGGATGTTCACAGGGCAAGGTGAGAATGAGATGACTTCCTGCCTCAATTTTCTAGTTAAATTTTGTAAGGATTGAGCTTCCTTGTAGAAGTCAATCCACCTTTTTGTAAAAAAGGAAATCAATATTAAATTGGATAAATTCTATTTGAAGTGTTTTGAATTAAATTCACGTCTACATTAGGTGAAAGGTAATCTATTAATAGTAATATAAATGTGGGCCCTACTTGATTACTTTTGTTATTGTTTACCTACATTTTGTAATCGTATTGAATTATGAGGTTGCCTTGAAATTTGTAATCGAATCATGCAATCTACCTGAGGAATCAATGATACTCAATCTAATTGTGTTTGAAAATTACGTTGGACTCACTACTTTTACTGTTACCATTACATCAAATATTGTTACTGTAACAATATGAAAATTATGAACCTATCACATTTATTGTTACGTTTACCTTTATCATTACCCTTATTATCACCGTTAGGGTCAAGCAGTAACGGTCGTGATAACGGTAACAGTAAAATATGACAAATTCATAATTTTAAGTAAACGCAATCAAAAGCAATCTATTCAATCATGTCTCTACCATCTGTTTCTCTAGGGCTGGCATGATAAGGAGAAACGTTTGCGATTAAGGTCTATTACGATTTATTCATTAATAAAATCTCATTCTGATTATACCAATTTTCATTATGGTTTGATAAACATAATCTAAATAGTTAATTTTTTACTAGTTAAATTAATATTATACATGGAGAATCTTCATCAATAGAGAGGTTTCTTAAATCTCCTAATAGAATATATAAATAAATAACCATCACTTGCTTCTATTGCTCAATGGAAATACAAAAGAGTTCTTATTCTTAGTGTCATAGCCATAGTCAAAGTCAAAGGTCCTAGAAAGAAGGTTTTTTTAAAATTATTTTTTCTTATATGGAGAAAGGTTGACTTTTTCTGTTCATTTCATCTTTATGGCAAAAAGGTGATGAACTCTCCTATCCATTAATTCTGAAAAAATTTCCAGCAAAAACAAAGAATTGTTGACATACTTTTGAATACCAAAATTTTTGTTGCCAATAAAATGAAACATAAAAATGAAGAGCACAAGAGAAAACGACAGCTTCCCCTTACAGAACAGAACAAGTTCCATCACGAAGCCGTGTGGAAAAAACTAACCAAAAAAGTCTTGACAATTTGAAAAGCCCCATCACATCACACCATAGATTATTCGAGAAGCTTACAATGCTACACTGATAAATATATGAAAGAGAAACCATAAAAGTACCTCAATTTTATATGAATAAATTATACAAAATGTATTTGAACTTTACACTTTATGTCAATAATACCATTCAACATTAAAATAATAGTTAAAAAATACACTTATCGTTAGTTTTGAATGAAAACCGTTAGTGTTTTGTTTCAAAAATACCACTGAGCTTTCAAAAGTTTTAAAAATACCTTTAAACATAAAGAAATGGTAAAGAATACCCTTCATATTAATGTATGAACATAAACTATGCATTAATACACTTCAAAAAATAAAAGTAAAAATTGCTATTTTCGCTAGTCTATACCTCATCACCCCTTTCATTTTCTATCTCCCCTACTTCAACATATGACCTATCAATTCCCTATTTTCTCTATTTTTTCTTCTCTTTTACTCTCATTGTTAACTGTACATTTTGTTTTTTAAAAAATTGCTCCCTTAAGGTATATAGATTATTAAAAAAAAAAAGAAGGAAACTTTAGACTTGTTTTGACAAGATTATACATTAATAGCTAAGTGTGTTAATAGCCAAATACCTTCTTTTTGTACTTGGCTATTTATAGTTTTAATAAGTTTAATGGGAGATTTTTACTTTTGGAGTTTTGTGGAATTTTATGTTTTAACTTTTAGTTATAGTTTGTATTTTGTTGTAACAAAATTAGTGTGAGAATTGGACAAATGAGAGTATCTATATGAAAAAGAATATATTTATATAATTTGTTTCAAACTTGGTTAGTTTCGAACTCCAAAAACTTCAAACAAATTGATTATTATACTAACAATAGGAGCATTTTTAAACTTTTTTTTTTTTTGCAAGACTAAGTATTAATGCAACTTTTAAAAGTTAAAAAATATATGAAACAAGTATTAACAGTTTGTGTTCATATACTGACAGTAAGAGTATTTTTTAAACTTTTTGAAAGTTTAAGAGTATTTCTAAAACAAAAAACTAACAGTTTCCATCCAAAATTAACAGTAAGGGTATTTTTGAAAGTTTAAGATATCTTTGAAACATTTGAAAGTTTAAGGATATTTTTTATACAAAGTACAAAATTTAGGTGTATTTTGGTTAATTCTAACATTATTAGAGAACATATAAATTCATTCAAATGTTATCATGAATTAGTCACATTATAGTAGCCTCGTTAAATGAATAATACTCATTTGTAGGCAGATTGCACTCATTTTTCACCACCCAGTAAAAAAAAAAAAGTTAAATTGCAAATTTTAGTAACCTCATTGATCGAATAATACTTACTTACTAGCACTCAACACTCATTTTTTGCTACATAGTAGAAAAAAAGAGTTTTATTGTTTAGAGAAAATTAGAATCTAGTCTCTATACTTTTAAAAGTTAGAATTTAGTTTTTATAATTTGATAAAATCTCATAAATAGTCTCTACCGCATGAATTGTTTATGAGAGTTTTGTCAAACCATAAGAACTAAATTTTAACTTTTACCATGCAATTTACATTGAACACGAAAGAAAGTTACTACATGTGAACTTGTGATTATCCGTGACAAAAAGTGGATGCAACTTAGGTAGAAAGCTAAATATTTTTTCACCACAATAATGTTTATTTAGGGTTCTAGAAACCACCAATTAAAATCTAGAAGTTTCTACTTTTATCTGGAACCATTAGACCACATGGGCACCGCTAAAATTGAAAAGACCTTATAGATAAGCATCCACACAAAAGCAATCAATCAATCCTTTGTCTACAAATATCTTGTCCAGAAACCCAAATTTGTGTGTGTTTCTTTCACATCTGAATTGAAACAATGGCAAAGAAAGAGATGGAAGTTGTAAAAGGGTTGGATCTTGAGAAGTACATGGGAAGATGGTATGAGATAGCTTCAATTCCCTCAAGAAATCAACCCAAGAATGGTGTAAACACAAGAGCTACTTATACACTCAAGGAAGATGGAACTGTGAATGTGGTGAATGAAACTTGGAGTGATGGCAAGAGAAGTTCCATAGAAGGTGTGGCTTACAAGGCTGAGCCTTCAAGCCAAGAGGCCAAGTTCAAGGTCAAATTTTATTTGCCTCCTTTTCTTCCAATCATTCCAGTGGTTGGCAATTACTGGGTTTTGTATATTGATCAAGATTACCAGTATGTCTTGGTTGGGGAGCCTTCAAGGAAGAATCTTTGGGTATGTTTTCAGAATTCACTTTCTCATTCTCAATTTTTCATAATCTGGGTTTTGTCTATTCATGGGGATTTTCTATGGTTTTGAGAGTTTTAAACTGTCTTTTTACGGTTTAGATATGCAAAATGGGTGACAAATTAGTGCTAGAATGAAGTATAGTAATCTCGTAATACTAGAAAGAAAAAGAAAAAGAAAAAAGAAAAGAAGCTGAAAAGGTGAAGTTTATTATCAAAAGCCTTGATCCTTGAAACCAAAACCTGATTAACTAGAGATTTAAAGGCAGTTGCAAGTGTGTTAATTTTTCTTTTTTTATTTCTGGCCTTTAGTTGAAGTTATATGTTTATGCCAATTAAATGCTTAACAAATGTTAAATGACCTACCGTTAGTTTTCTAATTTGACTGGAAAGAAAAGAAAGTATTTTGTATATTCAGTACAATAAATGTAGAAGGTACAAACTTCTAACCTCAAGTTAGTGATTGACTAAACTGCTACCGAACCATTGAGGAGTGCGAATTGACCATCAATTGGACAGGTGGCGGTTTATGTGAGTTTTATTCTTAATTTTTTTTTATAAAAATCTCGGTTTGAAACACCAATAGGACACCAAGTCCCTCTTCTTCTCTAACCAACCGTTTGGTTCAATTTTTCGTTCTATCATGCTACTTTCCCCACAAGTTATATATATATATATATATATATATATATATATATATATAATATGTTAATTGTACATATATTCGACATGATTAAAACAATTTCCTCCACACATTGTATTAAGATGAAGAATCTGTGGTGTGTTGTCAGATATTGAGCAGAAATACTCACCTTAACGAGGAGATATACAATCAGCTGCTTGAAAAGGCCAAGGAGGAGGGTTATGATGTAAGCAAACTACACAAGACACCACAGAATGATCCTCCACCAGAAGGAGAAGGTCCCAAAGATACAAAAGGCATATGGTGGATTAAGTCCATTCTGGGAAAATAAATTCATCACAGAAGTTTCTGTTTGTATCATCAAAATCCTATTTTGCTATCTTTCTCACTAGTTGTGCGTAAAATGTTGGATTGTAAGTACATATTACCTGTGTGTATCTTCCCTGTATGAACATGCTTTAAATTATACTCATAGTTTGCTTTTATTGATCACAAGTACAACTTGTTGGTAAGATCCAACCTCTCTAATAGAAATGTGATTGCAAGTGGTAACACGACACGATCAAACTGAAACTAATAATAAACATTCCATTGAAAATGGAAAACAAGCATATGTGAACTAACACCAATGAAGAAAATGAGACGTTAATATACTATACGAGTAGGATCTACGCCCAACGTTTTGTTCCCCCATCTTTTAAACAACAAACGAGGATAAAATTCACAAGATTCAGCGAAGCAAACAAATTGTAAAGGATATAATCATATTACAATCATCAATTCTCTGGTTCACCTTCTATGTCATGCCATCAAAAGCTTACAATATGGTACAACACTGGTTCGTCTTTTTAGCTTGTTTGTAGAACATCTGTTCAATCACAGGTCAGCAAAAGTTTAGGCAGATTCTTCAGAAAATGGTAAAATGTCAAATGCTTCATGATAGTAGTAGTAACATTAACATTAGTTGAGTAGATTTCAAGAAAGTAACTTCATCTCATGGACCAGGAGACTAATATCATCCGACGTTCAACTAGTAATGTACAATTGCATACCTGTGATGCTGCACTAAGATCGGAGCTCTTCTCGACCAAACTGTCCAACCTTTCGCCACGTGCAAGCACGCTGTCAATGGTCTTATGCTGTATTGGAAAAGAGAAACATATCAGTAATGAAAATTAATCAACTAGAAAACAGCAATGTAGGACACAACTCTGGAAGTTATTTATTATACATATTTTTTTAATGATCATCCATTATCTTTATCATCACAAATTGGAGCTTCTTATACCAGCCATATGTCATAATGAAACTGGTTTCTCATCCCCAAAATAATAATAATAATACCCATCAAGAAGTCGTATGTCACCATTTCTTTCCTGCAAGTTTACAATCAGGAGAATGACGCTGGCAGTGAAATGCAGAGAGAAATTTTTTCTTGTCTATAACAGGACTTACAAGAATAATTTTGGTTTCGTCCAACTCCCTCTGTATTTTCAACAATTTATCAGCCTCTGCAGGGTCCTGGACAGTTAAATAGAAAAGGTTATAGTTACATGTATATGATTGGGTGGAGGAATGAAGCCTGACTATAATTAAAATGTAGAAAGGAGAGATTTTATTTTTTTATTTTTATGAAAAGTAGAAAGGAGAGCTATGAACCTGGAATTTGGTTAAAGCTTCAGTCAGATAGGGCCATGGTTGAAAGTTATCTGCTTGTGCACTTCTCCATGTTTCACCAAAATTTTTTTGGTACTCATCTATAACCTGTTAGAAACCAACGTGCATCAACAATAGTTGTCATCATACAGACACAAATATAAAAACCACTCTGATAAAATATATACAAACGACTCATATTATATCCAAAAGGCATAAAATTATAAATATGGCTAAGGATTAAGATTTGCTAAGATCAATAACCTTCCATTCATCCATATGCCATAATTATTCAACACTATAATCATGGCAAATATATAATAAGAGAATACTAATCTTCATTACACAATATGATGCTCACATTAACACGAGTCTGATGCAGTCTTAATCCAGTTAAGTTATTTAATCAGATATCAAGAATCAGTCTCTTAGTTTGTCTTTTTCTTAAAGAAAAGCAACTCATCAAGACCAAATCAAACAAAAGAATGTAATTTTACATGAGAAAAGAAAGAGTGGTCAACACCAATACATTTGTTAAATGGGAATAAGAATGATTCTCACCTGGTTAAGCAGAGAAAATGCACTTCGAACTGGATAGTGGTCATCCATAAATCCCAAAGCACAAAGACCATTTCTATTGTAACTATGCACCTTGTACTCTACAAAATATCAAAAGGTTCGTAGAAAATTTAATAACATAGAACATAATGAATAGCTGTTGCTGAGCAGATGTTAAGTGGTAAACCAACATTGCAAACCATCTTTAAGAGTGACTTAAAGGTAGAAAAGAACATGAAAAAAAGATAGCATGGTAAAATAGCCGACCTAACATCAAAACAACTATATTTAGAGGGGAAGAAAAACTGAAAATGCTTGTTTACAAAATGACCTATTGATACAAAACAAGAAAAAAGCTAAAAGAAGGGCGAAATTCTGAATCTTCTACGTAAACCTTACACTACAAATTCAAATTTCAACTTGTAACAAATTCCAGTGGCTATACATGACCGGTCCCAACAGAATCCCTATACAAGTTCAGATTGCAATTAAACAAATGCAATCAACTGCAACACTAACAGGGTAAAAAATATTTCACAAGAACATTCAGCTGAACGTCGGTAGTCCGCCCGCTAAACCAAAAGTGGAAAGGGTACTTTCATTGCGTAGCATAACATCCTGTTCGTTCTCGCTTAATCTATAATCATATATTCCTTCCAACTATTGAAGACTTTCTATCTTCCTATGATCTGATCAGCATACAAAATTCATAGATTTCGATTATAAGACTGATTTTAAAAAAGAAAAGAAAACCCAATTCAAAAGCAAAACTCCAATAACAGCAATCAAGCATAACAATCAGAAAAGAAGAAACCCAACACGAGAAATACAAGCATAAGGGCATAAGCATAACCCTAATCGAGAATTAACAAATAGAAAAAGAAAAACAGACCTTCGTGCTGAACAGATTGACGTTGGTCAGGTGGGGTACGCTTAGCGACGGTCCGACCAACAAAACAGATGAACTCCTTAACGCTAGACCTCTGAAAGTAACCGAAATGACTCACATCGGAGGCGTTGGCTAATATAATCGGATCCGATCCTTCTGGGTGGCATTTCAAAACCAGCAACGCCGTGATCTTCATCTTCTTCTTCCTCAAAAAACTCAAATTCCCCTTTCCCTTTATCTAATCTCTCTCTGTAAAGGGTTGAGAAATCGTAAGAAAACAAAAAGAAATTCGTAATTTTGTGAAAAATGGGATCTTATGATTCTTTTGTTTGGGAAAAAATGGGAATGTAACGCAATCGCATTGTGCCAATGCCAACGCGCGACACCGTTCACTATTGGGAGGCAAAATGGAGACCAAATCCCCTGCGGTGAGGTTCATTTTTAAGATCTTGAAACTGGTTACGTGGCAGAATCTGAATGCGCCGACATTCTTCCTCACCAGATCAAAGTGCAGATTATTCTCATCTGGATGAAATTAAGGGTCAAAATACGATCTTAGGCGGTAGGTTTGTAGTGTATTCCACTTTAGTCTTTGTATTAATTCTAATTTTACTGTTGATTATTAAAGTTGTTTATATTATATTTTTAAAAATAGAAAAATCTTTGAAAATAATTATAGATCTAGTAAAGTGATAAATGTTTATCTAGATATCTATTATATATAGAAAATGAAGTTTTGTTAAATTTATAAATGGTTTGATATTTTTCTATTTATAATAATTTTTTTTCTTTTTATTATTTATTTATATTTTTATTATAAATTTTAAAAACATATTCACACATCCTATTTTTTTATATTAAAATTATTATTATTATTAGTTAATTAATTACGATGAAAATTAAATTTTAAAAGATTTTATTTATAATTTATTAAAAAATACATAAATTAAAATTAGACAGCATATGAATTAAAATTTAATACCGACCAAAATGGTATTTGAAAAAGAAAGGGAGGGTTAGAAATTTAGAACATATTCTTCATATGGTATGGGTATTTCTAGTTTCTCAAATTCTTCTTTTGTTTGAATTTCAAAAAGCATAAAAAAACGTTTTTTTTTTCAACTTTATGTGACTTTCCCTTTTTAAACATGATCCTGCTATTTTATTCAAAATTTTGTACTTATTCACCCATAATCAAGAAACTATTTGAAATTTGTTTTGAACAAAATCAATCATAATGTAGATACTGACAAAATTCATCATAATTAAGAAACTATTTGGAATTTCTTTTAACAAAAATTAACCTTAATGTAGATATAGACTAAATTAATAGATGTCTAATAAATAAATACTTTATTAAAACTTTATTTTATATTGAAGATTACTGCAAAACGATTGGATCCGTGGCTTCCTTCATTCATTAGTCCCAATCAGTCTTCCATTATGAAAGGTTACTGTATTGTGGATAATATTTTGCTTTGTCATGAGATTGTGGAAAGTTCGGTGCGTGCTGAAGGTAAGTCTTCAAATGGCTTATGACTCTGTTCATTGGAATTTCTTATTTGGCACCCTTTTAACTATAGGTATGTATTGTAGATTTGTGCGTTGGGTTGGGTTGGATTAGGGCTTGTATTACCTTTTCTATGTATTCTATATATATTGATGGGTCTCTTGAAGGTATTTTCCTAGGAGGAGAGATCATCTGCAAGGGGATCCATTCTTATTGTACCAGTTTTGTCTTTTTTATTGAATTATCCTCCTCTCCCCTTTCGGTTTTCATGACCATTGTGCTCGAAATTGGGCTTACTCATCATCGTTTTGATGATCGACTTGATGATTTTTAGAGTTGGGACCATGGTTCGCTCTCTTTTTTTAAGACAATTTTGAGGTGGTTTCAAGGATTGCCTAGCTTTGTTGTTATTGATTGAAAAAGTTTGTTGTTTTGTGTTGGTGTGGATCCAGATGAGGCTGAGGGTCCTTCAGTGTTCATGGGATTTTTGTTCGCCTCTAAAGAGAAGGTTATTAGTTGTGTGAGGAGTTGGCCAGCTAGAGCTTTGTCTTATGCTGGTCTATTACAACTTATATGTTCTCTTTAAGTGTTTTTAGGTTTATTCGGCCATTGTGTTTGTTTTGCCTGCTAAAGTAATTCAAGACCTAGATCGTGTACTTAGATCCTATCTTTAGAAAGGAAAGTTGGATAGTATTGGTAGGACAAAGGTTGCTTGGCCAAATTTCTGTCTTCCATTTTGTGAGGGTGGTTTTAGTATCTATTATATTCCTTATTGGAATATCGTTCATGACATAAAGCTATTATGGTTTATTCTGATTTGCTTGGGATCTTTATGGGTTGTTGGGTGGAAGCGTATAGCTTGCATGGTTGAAGTATTTGGGCGGTTAGTTCCTCTAGATCATTATCAATGGTGTTGGCAAGTCATTCTTTGTGTTCAGGATAGTTTTCTGCCCTTGTTTCGATTCTTTATTGTAGATAGTTGTTAATGTTCAATTTGGTTTCACTCTTGGTTAGATAGAGGTTCAATTCTGCAATAGTTTAATATCGTGGTTATATTAGAGGTGAATAGTTGATGATTTCCTTCGTATTGATGGGACTTGGAACTGACCTTCTCATTTTAGATAGCTGGTTGATCTCTTCAAGCAATTACAATCGATAGTGGCTAAGGTTGTAAGAGTGCGACCTGGCTCCCTTGTCGTTGAGGAGTGTTTTTAGTCGCTAGTGTCTGGGATTCCTAGCAGCCTACGCACCCTATGATGGCTTGGTCTAATCTTCTTTGGTTTGAAGGTAATATTATCAAACATTCTTTCATTGCTTGGCTTCCAATCGGAATTGGTTATAGACATGTGATCACATCAGTAGGTGGTGTTATGATGTTCCTAGTGTATGTAGTATGTGCACTGGTGAAGTTGAGACTAGGGACCATTTATTTTTTTATTGTCCTTTTAGTTAGGTTGTTTGGGGAGACATGCTCTTGTGGGGTGCGTGCTCAAACAAGATCAGTTCAATTGGATTTGTCACTTTAATGCGGGTAATCGGTTGAGACATAAGATTTGAAGAGTCATTTAGTATGTTGTTATCTATCATATTTAGCGTGAGCATAATCTTTATGTCCATAGAACTACCTTGCGTCCTACTTAGTTGATTAGTCAGTCATGCAACCTGAGGTTTTTCTTTGTTGTTCACAATGGCTAAGGGCTTTTATTGAGAGACTCAAGTAGGTTCTCCTCCTTGGGACCCTTTTCCTTAAGTTGTGTATGCTTTTCTTTGAATTTTTGTTCTTGTTTCTCTTAATTCGTTTGATTGTAATTTTGCTTTGATTGTGCCTTGACCTCGGACTATGAAACCCTCCTCAATTTATTCCAATTCAATATCTTTGCAGCAAAAAAAGAACTTATGTTCCATATATTACTGAAAAATAACATATTTCCACCCATAACTTGAATTGATAGTTGGATTTAAAAGAATAATGATGATGATAAAATATTAATAATAAAATAAACAATGGATATCATATTTATGAGACGAATTATTTCTCTTTTCTATGTTCAACAAGTAGGAGTGAAAATATTTGAAATTTCAACGTTTTTTCAGTAAATAAAAGAAAAAAAAGTACCAAAGTATAAAGGAAAAGAAAATCTTCCAAAATTTCAGTTAATTTGTGCCATCGAACCTGAGAAGCTAAATCAAATAATGACCTAGCCAAAAGCATATATCTTGACCCATTGGCCTATACTATTATTTTATCTCTTTATGTATCCATTTCATTGTGTGAAAGGGGACAAAATGTCATGCAAAAGTAAAAAATAAATTGTTTTAAATGATAAAATTAGTGAAAATATTTACAAATATAACAAAATTTTACTTGTTATCGGTGATAGACCTAGATAAACATCTATTATGCTAGAAAGTAAAATTTTACTATATTTGTAAATATTTTAGCTCATTTTGCTATATTTGGAGAGAGTCTTAACACTAAAAAGATTAACACTAATTGGCTTAACATATATAGTTAATCATGTGTGAAGTGATCATTACGCTCTTAAAAATGTTAATTCTTATATTTTGACTTTCATTCCATTTGAATTGTTATTACTTTCAATTGTTCAAATTTAATTCATATACTTTCAATAAATCTAATTCAAAGTTAATTTTTTTATAAAGCTTTTTTTTTTTTTCTTTTGAAAGGTAACTTCATTAACCACGACTAACTACCAACAAGGTTCTCCAAGTCCCAATAGGTCTCTCTAACAACCTCCTCAAAGGTAGAGCCCTAGAACCAAAGTGAACAACTACATTCCACGCCAAAGAGTAGACGACAAAATTAATTAAATAATAGTAATAATTGACATTCAAGAAAAACTTAACATTCAAGAAAAACATCGAATTTTAAAATTTATAAAAGTTGTTGAAAAAATCAACAAGTCAATGCACGAGCTAAATTTGAAAATTATTAAAAACATATTGACTAAGATAAAATGAAACTCAAGGTTGAAGAACCAAAATAATATCATAACCTAAAATAAATGTATAATAAGTTGATATTTATTATAACCGTTAATTTGACTGGAAAACAACCTACTTCTATCAAAGGATTCAAAAAACTTTGAGTTGATAGTTAGACTTTTAAAATAATAAAAATAAAAATAAAAATAAATAATGGATACCATAATTATGAGGTTAATTATGTCAATTTTTTTTTTCAATTCCACCAATGGAATTCAAACTTTTTAACCTCTTAATCTAAGGTAGGTACAAAAGAGGACAAACATCATACAAAATAAAGCAAAGCAAAAAGACATTAAACTAAAAACACACTTTGATATAACATGATACAGCTACTCATTTACTCACATAATCAAGTATACAAAAGAAATAACAATAATAATAGTAACAAAAAAACAAAAAAAAAAAAAAAAAAAAGGAAAAAAAGGAAAAAAAAAAAAAAAAAAGAATAAAATGTAGAGGGAAAATGGGATCTATCTCATTCATTTATGTCAAAGTGGTTAACTTTGAGAATGAGCAACACTGAAGGGGGGAAGGGGAAAAAGGATACATTTTTCTAAAATGCATCTCATGGTCATTGTAATGTTAGTAGCAAACTGAGTATAGCACATTTCTAAGACTAAGATGTCCTAAAACAAACATGTCGATGTTCCTCAGTCGAATGCTTTCCGACGAATTCGTAGGCAACAATCATACAGTGTGTCTAAATGCATTCTAAGCCGCTTTCAGTAATCAATTCAATGTTACATCTCTTGCTAGTAGTATATACAAATACTATAAAAAAAGTTGCTCCTGAAGATGATAATATGGTTACAAAATAATATATATCGACTAAAAAGAGAGAGTTGAGGCCTTCTCAATGGCACCACACCCTCATACAGAAGCCACTCCAGTTAAGGCATTGCATTCTCAATGGATCTGAGCAGGGCGCTGGCTGAAATAGACAAGGCCTCTTTGTCATGGAGCTTCCCTTGAAAGAAAGAAACGCCACAGATTACAACCAAATAGTTTTTTTCATTTTGTTTCAATCATTAACTACTAATCCACCTTCGTTTCCGAGCAGGTCGTTCTGGTTTAATCTCTGAATCTGCAGGAGCTTCACTTTTAGAAGACGGCAATGCTTCACTCTCCATCTTTTTGATCACCAAAGCCTCTTTCTCACTTGGCATAGGAAGCTTGAAACGCTCACTTCTCTTCTTCAACTTTTCGACTGTGTCCATATGTCTATCCTCCAATACTTTTGTATCAGAAACGCCTCCCTTTGACTCCAGATCGCCACTATCTTTCTTTTCAGCCAAATGGTGATTGTCGACGGTATCTGATGCCTTCACGAAGTCATCCGGATGTTTGTTGGCTTCTGAAGATCCACCATTGTTATTCTCAATTTCTTTAGACAGTAATGAGGATGATGACTTGCTGTTGATATTGAAATCTCTCTCTTTGTGACTTGTCCAACGTTCTAATTTCGAGCGCCCTCGCCTAGAATCTTGCTGCTCATCATCTGTGGAAGCATCGTCCGTATGTTTTCTGGACCCATGGTGGTGAACTGAATGCTCCAGATCCCCATGATCATCAGAGCCTTTCAAGACCTAGAGCAAATCGAAAAAAAAAAAGATAAATAAATGAAATAAGAAAAGGTCCATAATGAAAACAGAAAAGTTATATCACAAGGAAATCTCCCAACCCAGACCAATAATAAAACTCAACCACCCGGCTAAAGCAAGAGGTGAGCTGATTTTCTGTAACTAAAGAAACAATTAGGAAAGGGCCACGCAAAAGAACTTTAAGAAGACAATCGTCAACTACTAGGCACAAACTTGAAACTTAAAAATTATATACTCTAGTCATTCTCTTATGTATCAATCAACTTCGTAAATATATTAATACAAACTAGCAAGGGAAAGGATTAAGGAACTGATAACAATTACAAGGGGATGTTCCTACTCAAATCGATGAGAGACTGCAAGAAAATGATAGAAACCCAATAAAATCCAATCAAAAACAGAACTTGCAAAACAAAGTAATGAGCAGAGTATTCAAGCCAGCACTTCCGTCAAGTTCACATGCATTGATGAAATACATCTAGAGGAGAAACGGATTGATTAAACCAACCCAACGGTTCCCCTCAGTCAGGCTTAATTTCACAATTACACTTCTGCTTACAAATCAATTTCATATAGAGCTAATTAGCAACGGAGAGAGAGAGAGACAAGACATTTAGGAATGCCACCATGTCGAGTTGATTAAAGTTTAATGAAAAACCTTGCCATTTCAATTTCTTAAGTAAGAGGGTAGTATTTCCATTTCTATAAAACAAAACAATAAAAGGAAACGTACCATCTGACTCCTATAATTGTTTTGGTTTTCTTGGCTTTTTTTGGAAGGGCCTAAGGCATTGTGGTCACTGCCATCTACTTCCCTGTTCTTCATTTTGCTCTCCTTGTGCCTCTTATCATGTATTCTCTGATTATCAAAAGCATTAGCAGCATGTCTTTCACTACTAGACTTTTCCAGCCTAGATCTTCTGTCCTCAGTACTTGGTGGATTTCGCCGTGAATAAGCATCCTCACGCCCTCGACGAGAACTTTCCTCCTCTATTCTATCCCTCCTCTTATTTTGTTCACTGTGACGCACATCTTTGCTTGGGTACTCCTTTTCGGAGACTTTGTTTTCATCCTTCACCCTCACATGGCTCCCCCATGCTTTCTCTTCTGCTCCATGCCCACCCCTGATAGAGCTCCTTCCTTCATCTCTGTCCCGCTTTGATAGATTTTCCTCACGAGATTGTTTCGGTCTATGCCAATCCTCCTTATCCCTCGGCCTATCACTCCTTTCTCTTTGCGGCCACTCCTCTTTGTGCCCTACAGAATGGTGATCACCAACATTATCTCTGACTCTCAGTAGCTCGTCTCTCTTTTGCGGTTCAAAGACTTCATCTCTTTCCCGTTTACGGTGGCTTTTACTCTCTCTCTTACCATGCAAGATTTCCTCCTTGTCTACATGTTCTCGCCTCAGATGTTCTTCATCTTTCCTTTTCTTGTTATAATAGCTATCCACATTTTCATATCTACTCTTCAAACTGTCATCTCTTTCCCTATGTCTTGAGCTAGCACCTTTATCATAATGAGCCCTATAGCTTCCATTATCCAACTTTTTAGCTAGATGGCGGTCGTCTTTATCACTTCTCTCAATTTCACGAATTTTGCTCCTGTGCCTAGATCCTGTTTCGTCATCATATTCCCTCTTTCTTGTTTCTTCAGTTCTTGTTTTTCTGTAATAAGGATCATCGTCTCTTCTTTGCCAAGTAGCTTCAGCATTGCTCCTCTCCTTTCGCCTATCAAAACCATCAGTTTTCAAGGGATGCTGATGAGCTAAGCTAGGATCCCAATCTCTGTATGCATAAGCATCCTTCCTCCCCTTGACATCCATCCGGTTCCTTTCATCTTGTTTGTCATCGCTATCTCTTCTTCTAAAATTCTGCTCATTTTCATCCATGTACTTCTTGACACTCCCCATGCTTGATGAGCGTCTATTTTGAAATACTTCCTCCTCGACCCCATCCTGCCATTTCTGATAATCCCTGCTGCTCCCCGATCTTGTTTTTCTATTTTCACTACTTGCAGCCTTTGAGTCCTCATCGTCGTCTTCTTTGAGCATAAGTGGTTCAACTATGGGACCCAATTTCTCATTGTTTTCCATTTCTTCATCATCTCTCTCATTTTTATTAGTGTTGCTGGTTGAAATGAAATTCACATTCTCCCGATCTGTTTCAGTATTCCTGTCAGCCTCAATGAGCTCATCATGTTCAGCATCCTTATCTTCAGCACTAGACTCCTGGGTAGCATCAACCATTGCAGGAGATGAAACTTGTGGACTGCGTTTATCATCCATACTTCCAACAGATCCTTCCTCTCGACTGTCAGAAGATTTTCTATCTTCTAAGTTTTGCCTTGGGGAATGAGGGGACTTATTATATGTTCTACCTTGTGACTGCCTGTACTCAAAAAAGAAGAGAAACAAGAAATTCATTCGGATATGTCAATGCTGAGCTACGAGAAAATACACAGAAAAAGGAAGGAATCAAGATTCTAAAGCCCTGTTTGGTAACCATTAAGTTTTTTGTCTTTGATTTTGAAAATTAAGCCTATAAAACACCACTTTCATCCATTGATCTCTCTGTTTTGTCATCTATATGTTAGGTCTTTTCAAAATCCAAGCCAAAAATAGTTTTTAAGAATTTTGTTTTTGTTTATAGAATTTGGCTAGGAATTCAACTGTTTACCTAGGAAATATGAAAACTGTTGTTAAGAAATTGTGGAAAAGAAAAGGAAAAAAGAAAAAAGAAACGAACTTTAAAAGCTAAATGATTACTAAATGAGGTCTAAATTATTTTATAGTCTTCAACAAAAGCATGGAAAAATTGGTTCAATTTTGCTTTGAGCTCCAACAAAAGCATGGAAAATTGGATCCGTTTTTCTTGAGCTTTACTTCAATAGAACTTGAATTTTTATTTACTATTATTATTGTTATTATTATTATTAAGAAAACAAGCTTTCCAATAGCAAAAAGACGAAAGAATATACAAGCGCATGAAAAAAAAAGCCCACAAAACTGTTCATTATATGAACAATGATCTTGAATAAAACTATTTGACAATCAGCAATGCAAAATGGCATATACTGCCACCTAAAAGCACTCTAACTTGAAACTTCATATAATCCAAGCTCTGATAAGATGAGACATGCAGCAGTGTGCCTAACTCAAAACACATGTCAACATTCTGAGTTGTAAAATATGATAAAAGGACAGACCTCCTTAAGTAGTGTGTGTGAACTTTAATCACTATCTAGTTGGCGTAACTTTATGGGGAATGATTAATGTTTAACAAACAATTCCTACCTTTCTTCAATAATACCCAAATTCTGAGCAGGGTAAGCAGGGGTATTGCCTCTAGAAGAAGGATGGTGTCCTGGTCCTTCTGAAGGGAAAGACAGATTCACATCTTCACGTATGTTGTCAGAAGCAGAATTCATTGATGTTTTTCTTCTTCCAGCCTTTTCCAGCAGTTCAGTATTATGAGTTTCTGAAAAATTATCAGGATATTCAGTATCACTATCAATTTGTGCGTTGTCATCCTCAGCTTCATGGACTTCTTTGAAGTCCTTTCCTGACAGTTCATCATTCTGTTCGTTCGGGGTGCAATTTCCTGTGGATGAATTATCATCCAAAGAGTCCTGCAAAACAATCTATAGAACCAAATGGCTGAAGTTAATTTTTTATTGGGCATATAGGATTAATATTAGCTTGCACATGTAAGGCGATAGTCATTTGAATAATCACAGGTTAATGAAATACCTCAATTATAGCATCGGAGTCGCGAATTCTGGGAGGCCTAGTATCAATTGAGGGTAGACGCTCACCATAACCACCTTCCACCTGTATTGCTCTGCCAGCAGGCTGGGAAGGAAAATTATAACCACTGAGCTTCATTGTTAGAACAATGTAGAGTCTAAACTACCCCCCACAGCATACAATTCCATGAAAGCAATAGACCTTATAGCAAGAGAAAGATGCAACGGAGGTGTGGCATGGACAAGAAGAAAAAATCCAGAAACTAAATTTAAAAAGATAATTATAAAAGAAAATCATATTGATAGAGGAAACGATTTACAGTTCATAATCATCCATTCAAGAGGTGTTTCTCCCAACAAAACTAAGCTAGTTGATACCTTTCCCTCCTTTCCTTTCCAAACAACCATATATACTAACACTGGTACGAAAGGACTAGTGCCTCTCTCTCTCTCACACACACACATTTTCCTGTATATCAAAATCACAGCAGGGGCTGTTATCCTTAAATGAGAAGGAAACTGCATCCTTAGCAATCCCAGTGGCTCCAAGAAGCCTCTTCAAACAACAAGCCTTCCCACTGAATAAGACCTCTGGATCACCCAATGTAGGATCTGTAATAGGGTAGATGCCTAAAAACACCGATGAGCATTGGATCTTGTAAAGCACTGTCCAAACTAAGTGGCCAAGGGGTGGGTTTTAAATAATTATGGTAGTGGGTATAAGCTGAAAAACATGAAAAAAGGGGATGGAAATCCACAATGGGCAGTAGTTGCATTGCAACCAATAGGCTGCCATCACAATTAGCTACAACACTTGGAAGGTCTTCTCATTCAGTCTTCTACCAAAACCATTGCAGCTTTTAACCATATCGCCTGCACTGCTATGCTTATCAGTTTGACCATTTATGATTTGTTGGGAAAGCTAGTTGAAAAATCACATCAAACACACTAGTAAAGCTTTTGACAAGATCTGACATGAGATGGAGGAATCCCATGCAAACTACCACCCTTATTGACAAACAACTATGCAACAGAAAGGGCAGTATAAATGTGCTTTAAAGTGAGAAGTGCATTACAACGTTAGTTGATCAATCAATGCTAAATAGTATTCTACCTCCTATTTAGGCATGCCACCGACCCTAAACCATCGCAACATCATCCTAAGGTGAATAAGGTATAAAGCAAACTTGCTGGTGATATTGTTGAATATTTGCATTGCTAATACGATAATGTTAGATGCCATCCTCTTTTGGGAGTGTAGCAGAGAGTCCTGTAGTACTAAAAGACACTTATACTTCAATAAGCCATCTTCCACAGTGGAAGGACTACAGGCACTACTGCCATCCAATACAACAATTACAATATTTTGACATAGAAGGATCCTCAGTTACTTGTATTATTGGGAACATCATTCAACACTAAGATTGATGTCAACGTGGACCTTCAGCGAAAACCTAGATATGCATGAGCAACTTTGTTTTTTAGACTGAGCATGTATCAAATTTGAACTATGAGCTATTCAAAATGGTATTTTGAATCCAGAGAAATGGTCTCAATTTTTGCACAGCTAGAACAATTGCAATCAACTCCTGTAAATAGATTTTTGTTGCGTCATAGCAGATAATATTGGGTAAAAAAAAGTGGTAGAACGTTGTTGTTGCATTAGAATTGTCCCCATCACCCAAAGCTTTATTTCCAAGGAATGCTCAATAGAGAAACTAGGCAGCACAAAAATGGATATGTTTTTATCTTCATAAATGTTCGGACAATGCAACAGTATGGCCTTACCCTACAGAGAAACTTGAAGGATATCAAATCTCAATTAGCATAAAAATGGGTACTGATGTCCTTTTAGTTTTAACCTCTCTCAAACTTGTCTATCCAACCAAATTGGTGATGCTTTGTGTGAGTGTCCGACTATCTAACCATATCCTTCCACAGATTTTCTATCATACCTTAGTCCATAACCACCAAAGCTCTCTTAAATTTCTTGGCGTTAACTATTGGACAAGTCAACATGGCTTGGAATGTGGTCGTCAATACATGTCCTAAGTACTCCAATTTTCTTTCAGCAAAATAAATTCCTATTAGCTTACATACACAACGTGTTGTTCAAGCCTCAAGGGTTCTCAACACAATCTGAATATTGCAAGCATCTCCTTACAAGACAATATTATTCCAACGATAACAAGTAGTAGCCTTAAGGCTAATTCAACTCTCCGATTTATTTTAGAAGATTCGAAGTCTCTACCTTTCCCACTCTCGAGAAAATACTAACAATCAAGCTAAGCCTCAACATTCACTCACCTCTCCCCTCACCCCAACAACATAACAAGACAGTCCCTTCCCCCCCTCCCTTCATAGAATCACGTTTCACTTCCCCTGACGCCTTGGTTCCCTCCTCAATTCCTTTCTTACCCTTCCTTTGATATAATTGGTGGCTTAACATTACCCTCCGCTTCTAAATTCACCTTGTCCTCGAGGCGAAAATCAGGAAATTGTTGCTTGAAATCATCAATGATCTCCCAAGTCGCTTCATGTTCTGGCAGACCCTTCCAACTAATTAGGACTCTTCCCAAACGCCAGCCGTAGCATTCTTCTAATTACAATACACTTCCAGGGGTTCAACAACCCATTCAAACAATTCAAAGAGAATAAGAAAAGCAGACTGAATTAGGCGATGCTGGCCCAAGGCTCATTTGAGCTGAGAGACATGGACCACTGGGTGTATGGAAGTGCCCTCAGGCAACTGAAGCCTATAAGCCACTGGCCAAATCAAATGATCACTTGATAGGGTCTGAAGAACTTGGGGGAAAGCTTTTCATTACATTGTTTAGCTAAAGTCACCCATCGATAAGGGTGAACTTCAAGAAGACCAAATCATTAACTTGGAATTCCAACTCCCTCCACTCTCGATCAGCAAACTTTTTCATTTGGTCTTGTGCAGCATGGAAATGCTCTTTCAAATCACCAAACATTATGTCACACTCCTGTAACTGTTAATCAAGTGGGGAATTTGGTGTTAGCAAGTCTCCATAGCACAGTAAAGGAGGAGGCAAACGGCCATATACTACCTTGAATGGTGTGATACCAATCAAGCTATGAAATGTAGTGTTGTACTAGAATTCAGACCAATGTAGCCAAGATATCCCCTATTTTGCGCGCACAATAACTCCTTCCAAAAGTGGCTTAGGCAAATCTTATCCCGATCTAAGACAGTTGATTTAGAATACTCGTGCAATCGAACAATCTTGTTGAGAAACACCTCAGCTACCGTTTTGGCTGTGAAGGGATGCTTAAGTCCAGTAAAGTGTGCATATTTGCTTAGTCGATCCACAATTACAAAAATGGTATTGTATCCCCCAGCTATAGGCAACCCTTCGATGAAATCCAACGAGAAATCTTCCTAAATTTGATCTAGAATAGCCAATGGAAGAAGCAATCCCACAAGGGAACAACTCAAGCCTAGTTCTTTTGACATACATTCTTCTACATTAATATCAATTTTCACTCCCTCCCAATTTAGCTCCCTTGTTAAGGGCTCATACGTATGCAAAAATCCAGAGTGGCTCCCAAAGACTGAATCGTGGTAAGTGTGAAGTATAGCAAGAATTAACTTGGAAGTCTTAGACATAACTAATCTTCCTTTGTACATAAAGATGCCCTGTTGGAAAAAGTATTGCAGTACACTATCATCATCATTCTTCAGTTGTTCAATAATAACTACCAATTTAACATCCTTTTCCACTTCTTCCCAAATCACTTGAACATCAAGGATTGTTGGTGCTGAAAGGTGTGTGACATGAGCGATTGGAGGAAGTCTGGAAAGAGCATCTACGACCTTGTTATCCAACTCTGGTTTGTATCGCGCTTCAAAATCATAGCCTAATAATTTTGCAATCCACTGTTGGTGCTACAACTGAATGACCCTTTGTTCTAGTAAATACTTTAGTGCACGTTGGTCGGTTTATGCCACAAATTTTTGTCCCAACAAATAAGGATGCCAACATTGGACTGCCACGACCACCACCATAAGCTCTCATTCATAAATCGGCTATAACCAATCACATTCGAATAGTGTGACTAAAGTAGGCAATTGGCCGATGTTGTTCATTGACTATCGCTCCTAACCTAGTTCTAGATGCATCTATCTCAACCTCAAATGGTTTACTAAAATCAGTAAAGCCAATTCAGGCAAGGTCACCATGGCACTTTCAACTTCACGAATGCCTATTGTGCTTCCTCAAACCATCCAAACTGCCCCGCTTTTAATAACTGACTGAGAGGGGCTACTAAACTCCCATAATGCATCACAAACCTTCGATAATAACCAATTAAACCCAAAAAATCTGCATACTTCTCATATAGTCGAAGGCACAAGCCATTCAGTCATAGCACAAAGCTTCCCGAATCAGCCCCTACTCCTTGTCTAGTATTAAGTGTCCAAGGTATTCAATTCTCGCAAGCAAATTGACATTTGTTCTGGTTAGCATATAACTCATTTGCTTGCAAAAGTGTTAACATCACAGTCAAATGCTGCAAATGATACTCTGAATCATGGTGGTAGACTAGTATACCATCGAAAAACACCAAGATAAACTTCCGTAAATAGGGTCGAAACATCTTATTCATCAAAGCTTGGAAAATCACATGGGCATTTGTCAAACCAAATGGCATCACAAGGAATCCATAGTGCCCTTTATGAGTCCTAAAAGTCGTTTTCTCAACAACTTTGGGATTCATTTGAAAGTTGATGATATTAGAATTTCATATCGATCTTGAGAGGAGCTTGGAGCCATGTAACTCATCAAACTCATCAAGAACAGTGACATTGTTAAGGGCTCTATAATCCACACAAATTCGCCACCCCCATCTCTCTTTTTAATGAGTAACATCAGACTCGAATAAGGAATGGCATTCAACCAAATTATCCCTGCAACCATCATTTCATTCACCAGGAGTTCAATCTAAGCTTTTTTACTATAAGCATAACGATCGGTTGTACATTCATCGAGGTTGTGCCTTCTTTCAAATTAATTTGGTGATCTACCCCAGAGGTAATTCCCCAAGCTACTAAACCACACTTCTAAATTCCTCCAACAAATCACATAGGTTTCCCACTCGACTGATCTAAGCACTAAAGCCTCAAGTCCCAAAGCTCGACATTCAACTTCCCATCCCATGATTTCACCATCCTCACCATCCCATGATTTCACCATCCTCTTTAAACTAATTCGAGTTTTAGATAAACCCGAATCCCCCTTAACAAGACGTTTTTTGTGCCTTAATTTACTCTCATGGTCAATGTCTACCAGTCAACGTCTGCCAGTCAACTTCAGTAACCCCCAATGTGTACAATCATTGCATACCCAAAATCACATCAACTTCCCCCAATTCTAGTGGTAGGAAACTCACGATCAACAACACCCCCAATTTCAACTCCACTTACTTGCATATCCCTTGACCTTTTATTGTTGTGCAATGAAGTTGTGTGGGACTCCACAATCTACAAGCACCACCACTTGGTAGTCGTGGATCATCCCTCCCAACTTGATTGTCCCTGGGTTTGTCAACCCAACCACTGAATTCAAGGATAACTCCACAATAATCGCCACATTAGCCGCTTGCAACTTGACCTTCTCACCCGATTCATCTCCCTCTTCAATCAACTCTGATTCCTCTGCATTTTCATGAACTACTAAAATCTAAAGTTCTCGTGTTTCTTTGACCTTGCATTGATGTCTTGTCGAGTATCTTTCGTCACAACGAAAACACAATCCCTTCTCCTTTTGCCATTGAAATTTCGCATCAAACAACCTCTTCATTGACCCTTCTCACTTAACACTAGGCACTAACCCTCCTACTCACAAGGTGATCATTCTCATCGACATATTCTTAATTAGATTAGTAATTTTTTTCCTTGCATTTGGTAAAATGACTTTAGAAGTAAGAGTTTGGTCTTGGGCCTTACCTCCCTCGGTGGGCTGATAAGACAAGCTTCACACAAGTTAGTCCATGATTCTCAATGCTTCAGGCTATTTTCATCATGTTCGCTTGCCCAACAGGCTCCCATCACTCAAACTCTGCTTTGACCTAAGGTAGCAACCCATTCATAAATGTCTCTTCTAAAACCTCATCCGGTAAGTGTGGGAGTGGCACCACCGGTTTATAAAACCGATTCCAGTACTCCACCATGGTCTCCTGCTTGAACAATAAAAATTGTCCACAAATTGTCCCTTTTCGTGAAGGATGAAATCATTCGAGTAATCGCATCTTCAAGTTCTTCTAGAACTTGAACAAGTATCTTTCTTCCTTGGCACGATACCAATCTAGCGTGACTCCTTCAAAATTTATCACAACCACAGTCATCTTCTCCTAATTCTATCAACTCATGCATGTGAAAGTATCGATCAGCTCTAAATAACCATGAATCAAGTTCAATTCCATTAAACACGACATTTCAACCTTTCTGAACTTACTTTGATCGATTCCACTTTCATCACTCTTTCCATCTATCGTTGTTCATATGAGCTCTGCAAGCAGCCCAAGGGATTGCCCTATTTCTTCCCCCATTTTATTTTCCGCATTGGAATCTTCCATTATCATTGAAGCATTTGGTCAGCTTTATGCTACAGCTCCCTTGGAAACAAGATTGGCCAAGATCTTTCAAGTATCATCCGACGTCGATTTCTATTTTTCTGCCCGAATACTCAATAATTAGTGACTTAGAACTAAAGAAGAGGTTTCTTCAATCGTTGGAAACTTCTAAATATCTCCATAGATTTCAACAATCTCTTGGTCGGTCACATCTAACCTTTCTTCAAACTGTTTTTGTGCCATTTTTCCAAGCTTTCCCAAGGTGAAAGCTCTAATACCAATATGTAAGGTATCTCCTTACAAGACAATGTTATTCAAAAGAAAAACGAGTAGCCGTAAGGCTAATACAACTCTCCGATCTATTTTAGACCTTTCCCACTCTAGAGAAAATACTTACAATCAAGCTGCCCTCAACATTCCCTCAACTCAAACTATATACTCCCCTCACCCAACAACATAATAGACAATGGTCCCCACTTCCTTCACGGGATCAAATCGTACTTCCTTCCTCTAACGCCTTGGTACCCTCCTCAATTCCTTTTTACCCTTCCTCTGACAATGAAATATAATTGGTAGCATAACATATTCTTAGGAGGGGGAGCTCCCTTCTCCCTAGCCCTTAGGGTGTTTATTTTCCTCTTTTTCTTCAAAATATTCCTCAGGTTTCTTATTACAATATATATATATATATATATATATATATATATATATATATATATCAACATCATGCTTCACTTAGAATATCTAGCTAGGAAGATCACCTCCATTGAACACCAGAAAGTAAATTACATTTGCAACCATTTCAGTACAATTCTCTTCTCCTTAACCATCATGGGTTGACCTAATGGTAAAAAGGAGACATAGTCTCAATAAATGACTAAGAGGTCAAGGGTTCAATCCATGGTGGCCACCTACCTAAGAATTAATTTCCTATGAGTTTCCTTGACACCCAAATGTTGTAGGGTTAGGCGGTTGTCCCGTGAGATTAGTCGATGTGTGCATAAGACACTCACGGATGATAAAAAAAAAAAAAAAAAAAAAAAAAAAAAAAAAAAAAAAGCTTCTCTCCTCATTATGCATCCAAGTAGATGCCCCAATTCCTCCACAATATTCATGTCCATTAAATATTTCTCTTTCAAATAATTTTCCCATGAAACGGAAGAATCAATCACTATCCTCTTTGATTTTGCTGCCTCATGAGTTGATTCATGCCTTCGACTGACATAGCCAAACTCTTCTTCGTTGATGGTATCTTTTGAACTTCCCTAGCCATTGTTCCCAAACATTGCTCAACAGCCTTAATTTGGTTGTTCATCTTCTTCTCCCCCTAGCATGCCCAAAAATGTGTTCTGATGCCTTCCAAAATATGCCAATTATATTAACGAAGGGAAGGGTTTACTAAGGTACTCAAACACCCCCCCCCCCCCCCCACACACACACAAAACAACCATATATGTTTCAGAAGGCCCTACATCACTCACACACAAAATGCACTCACTCCTTACCTTTAATAGCTAACCTATTAATGCACACGACACTTCTTCCTAGTACATGTAAAATGGATTGAGGGCTTCCCTCTACATATCACTAGAATGATAGAACACTGTAAATACCAGAGGTGGCCGCACACGAGCTGCTCCTTTTCCAACATCATTTTGTAAAGCATCGGACTTCCCAAGAGTGTGTTCATTGGGAATATCATGAATACCTGCAGCAGCTGCTAGCTCTGGAGGCAAATCAGGATCATAGCCCTGAAAAGGAAACCAAAAAAATGTTGAGATTGAAATACGTTTCAACATGAATTCAAAAGATATTAAATGTGGCTTAAAGAATTCACTCCTTCCATGAAAGAACCATTATAGTACCTGCTCTGTCCGTCCACTCTCATATACACGAATTTTGCTTTGCATAGTGGCCTCCAGCCGTAGTTGTTCCTGTATATATATATATATATAATAAAAAAATAAAAATAAATAAAAAAAAGTAAAGGTTTTTCATTTTAGTTTTATTATGGGAAGCCAACTTTTATTAAGAAGAATGAGAGAATAAAAAAAGGCCTTATAAGAAGGCCAAACCAAAAGTGGGGAGTACAAAAACTTGGAAGAAATACCCCAACTTTCAGTAATCAAAACTAAAGGATAAATGACAGTCAAGCACCTCAAGAGAATTGAAACACTGCCAGTAAAGGGGAAAGGGTTTGATAAACCCAAAAAACGACGTGTATGAAGCTAAGTTCAAACAAAGGTAATAATTTACCAGCTGTTTGCAGTATTCTTTCCAGCTATCCTCATTGAGACCAAAGTTGAAAAAGTCAGATATGTCCACTCCAGTAGATTTCCATGGTTTTTCCTCAAAACTATCAATGTCAACTTCGAAAATTGTCCTGAATGACAAAGTTAGGATCAAAACACACTACAATTAGCAAAGTAGAAAATTGAAACATTAGTTAGGCAATTAACACAAAGCAGACGAAATATGAAAACAAAATTATTAAAAATAAAAAATAAAAAATAAAAAAACCATGAAAACGAAGATGCCGTCAAATATCAAAACTTTCAGGTCATTCAGGCATGACTATGAAAAAGATTTAATGTATAAATTTTTAGGTCGTTAAGGTCAACTTATGAAGCAGGAAAATATGTGGAATTAATATTCTCCCAGAAGATAAATGCAATTTGTGTTGTATGAACAGAAAAATATGTGGAATTAACATTCTCCCAGAAGATAAATGCAATTTGTGTTGTATGAACAGAACGTAAAAAGCGTCTGAATGGTAATGTTCACTCCACACACAAAAACATGTGAAGTTCATTTCACATACACAAGCACACCTAGGGCATTTAAAAATTGAACTTTTTTCAGAAATTGAAACATGCAATTGATAACAAACTAGAGCTAGCACATCATGTTTCAACATAGAACCCCTTCAGTAGGCCAAGGCAAGTATTACTTGTGTGAAGGCAGAGTGAACTCAAGGCCACCAAAACTACGCCCTCCCATATTATTGCCCCATCCAGGCATTCCAAAACCTGAATGAAAACCTTTCTGCACCGAAGCTGGATCTTTTGGTCCCACTGGTCGCCAATCACCTCTACCACGACCACCAACAGGGCCCATGTTGACAAGTGGCCGAGCTTGATTTGGAGTTCCTCCAGGGGCAGAAGCAGAAGTACCAGGAAAAGGTGCTGCACCAGGTCTCACATACTACATATGCCACCAAGAATACGGGCTTTATTATCAGAAATAAGCAACAAGCAGAAATCTAAAAAAAATATTTATGTGCTTATAACCATTTGCAGAAAGTATGCAAGAAATTTTAACCATCTGCAGTCGAAATCTCAAATATATATATATATATATTATATATATGCTTATAACTACACAGTATAAGTGAATCCAAGAATTTCCAGTGTAATGATCTAAGCAACTGACTAAAATAACAGAAATGCCCAACAGATTTTGTGAATGGCTTGATGCAACAATGATCATGACTACAACAAAAACAAACACACATAAAGCAGAAGTTTTGGTTGGCTGCAGCAGCTTGTACTTTTCAATGGAAATTAATATAAAGACAATAATATCACTTTCATTTCTCTTATTCACTCTGAGGATAATGTTCACGGTTCAGGACCACTTAGCTTGTTCCAATTATCTGAAAAAAATCAATTAGGATATGAGTAGTGTCAGGAGTGAGATAAATGCTGTGGCGATTTTCAATATGAATCGTTACCAATCTTTACTTGCGTTGAAAGCAAGATAATTAGAACCAAGAACTAAGATATCCTCAAATATTATTTTCATGTTATGGATCATTTCAAACAATGCTGTACACAGAAAATTGTAGTGATGGCAGGCACAGAGGAATTCAGTTTTACAGGAAAGGGTAAACCAGTTGAATTGACAAAGTATCGTCAACTAGTTCTTTGATAGCTAACTGAAGTGCTTGAAGGATGCGTAGAAAGTGTCTCAAAGATCGTAATCCTGGAACTGAAAAATATGTCCAGCCATTCGAGTTGTAGTCCACATCAGAGTTGCTACAGGTAACAGTAAGCAGAATGATGATTTCCACCAGCTACTCCCCAAGTAACTTTGAGGAAGGTGATGAGGAGGGAGGTGATAAGGAATCTAACCCCGGACAGAACAAACAAAAGATTTCAAAAACCTTTTCCAATCAGTTCGAATCAAGAATAAAATTACAAATATGTTTAGATAAGAAACACTATCTAGAAGCTGGGAATAAATCCAAATTGTCCACTTCGCTGACATTCTTAGACTCCCCTTCAGGAAACCTGCAGTTTCTCTTGAGATGAACCTGAAGCTCCCAAAGAATTTCCGCAGAGCAATATTTGCCCAAATAATCTTTGGCCTTTCCCTTCAAAATTGTGCCCACACAATGGCTGAATAAAAGAAACTTGTGTTCTATTGGGGGACGAAACACTGATACTTGAAGGTTTTAAAGAACACCAAGTCTTCCTAGAGAACTCGCAGTTGATCACATGATCCTTATCTTCGTTGTGATGATCATTGATTATTACAATTTACACATCAAACACCAGTTGAGGGACGGCATAACACTACAATTCCATTTTTGGTTGAAATCAAGAACATCAAGTTTGTAATTTTAATCAATGATTGTTTATTACTTTCAACTGATATCATGAATATCATACGGATTCAGTAATTTACACTGTCAATCCAAAATTTCTTATGTCAATAAGAAGGGCTTTAAGTACAATCGCAATCGCAAAGTATTATTCACGTCATATAATAACAAACAAAAAGTTTACATTCTGATTATCATTGACAAGAGGGGAACTAAAAAACCCCATATACACTTATCACAGTTTCGGAAAACGTATAATACACTGACCTTATATTGAGAATGAAAAGGACGATAACCATAATTGCTATATCCGAGTTTTGGTGCCACAACCATCCCAGCACTAGATTTTGCAGCCTCACCCGACTCCTTTCTCTCACCATCCGCTGCCGGCACTGCGTCTTCCCCCCACTCTTGCTCTTCCATAGCCTGATTCTGATCATTATCCCCCAAAATAACCAGTGGGGGTTCGTCTTCATCGTCACCTTCCAATCCCCCTCTCTCCATTGCCATGGGCCCACGATCACTGTCATTCAACAGAATTTGCAAATCGTCCTCACTGTCACTATCCCAGTCGTCACCGCCATCACCCCGGTCTCGGGAAGCATCGTTCGTTATAAAACCTTCTGCGTTTTCCAAATTCCCGCCTATCCCATGGATCGATATTCCAGCACTGGGAGTCAAGCCAGGAATAATCGGCTCCACACCCACGTCATCCTCAACCTCAGCATTCCCCTCTTCAATATCGAATTTCACATCCTTATCCATCAAATTGACATCTTTCTCATGAGCACCAACAATTCCAGATTCAACACCAAAATTCCGATCCTCCAAACCCCTATTTGGCAATTCAGCATCAACGGAAGCAAAATCATCGCCACCCCTGACCCGAGAACCGTCTCCATCGTTTCTGGCGGCCAAATTGAGAACAAACCCAGAAGAACCAGCCGGTGTAGACTCCCGAGGCGGCTGCAGAAGTGGGGTTTCTTTGGGAAGCTGCAAAGGAACAACGGGGTTTGAGTAAGAAGCTCCATGGGGGGGAGTTTGGTCGTCGTGGTGGCGATTGAGATCGATCGAACGTTGAAGAGGCGGAGGGGCAGGAGAAGAAAGGTGAGGCTGAGGAGCAGATGAGGAGGAAGAAGAAGCGAAGGGTCTGAGAACATCGGTGTAAAGATCTCCAAACTCATCATCGTCTTCCATGTTTGAGAAGGAATTTTGGGGATTCAAAGAAGGAAGAGAAGAGGTTAAAAGGAGAAGAAGGGTGGCGATGGTTTGGAGCTGGAGGCGAGCGTTTAAGGAGTGTGGCAATGTAGGCTTTTGCTTGTCATGTTAAGACTTCCAATACACTGATTTTTGCTCTCTCTCTCATTTCCCCTCTTTGCATTAGGTTTTTTCTTTTTTCCAACAAACCTCAGGATACCCTTTTATATTTTTCACCATTTTGGTTCAAATACCAATTTAGTCCTTCTATCTACTATTAATAAATAATAATATTTTTCATATATAAAAACAGACTATGTGAAATATATGTTCACAATTTTAAAAAATGAATGTTAATAGAAACCCTTTTTTTTTCTTTTTGAAAAATCAACTATAAACAAACTATTGGGTCTAATTTTAAAAATTATTAAAAGTGTATATAAAAGTATATGGACAAAAATAGAATAACACTTAAATTATAGGGACTAAAATGATATTTTATCTTATTTAGTTTTTCTCCTTTTTTTTCTTTTTGGAAGGGTGGTGGGTGGGAGTAAATTACGGCTTAATTTCTTAATTTTCATGAGAGATTTATATATTAAAGATAGGTTTTTGTTTGTAACTAATAAATGAAACAACACTAAGGAATTACATCATGAGACACAAGCAAGGTATACCACTCGGAGTAAGGTGTGTGGAAAAGAGAAGAATCATACTCTTCCAATGCCTTAGATCCAAGCGTGTGCGCTAGAACATGTCGCACGTGAGAAAAGGAGACATCACCCAGTTCATGTGCTGTAGACAACATCCCCTCAATGAAAAAAGAGACTTTCGTAAGATCCACATAGATGTCATTAAGTTGGTTAATAACCCCATACAGTTAGATTCAACCATGATGTTTTGAATACTGAGAGAAAAAATACTATATAGCATGTAAACCATCAAAAATAGCTCTTAATTCAAGAACCTTGACATCATTGCATCTTGGGATAAATTTAATTCAACAAAGCAAACATGGCCCAAATGATCTCGAAGTAGCCACTCCAATCCACTTGTACGTGTTCAGCAAGGAAGGTGTCAACTAATCAGGGTAGATGGGTAAAGGGTTAAACGATTCTTAACAACTATTTTGTCATTTGACTTTAAACAATAACTTAAGTCCTCAAGGATGGATGTTAAGATTGAAACATTAATAGAGTCTGAATCAATAGCACTTTTTAGCTCAGCAACTCATTTATGGCTTCTCAAATATATCATGCAATGACCATAGCCCTATCCAAAACCTTTGAAAAGCCACGACCAATAATTCAACTCCATTGTGTCCTGTCACCACAAATAGTATCCACGTTGGTAACAAAAAAAAAAAAAAAAAAAAAAAAAAAGAAGGGCCAAAGTTCCGTGTTACTTGACATTTTCCATATGAGATGGGTAGAAATTTCCAAATAATTCCTGCACAAAATCACACAAAATATCAATATGTACTCCTTTCGTAACCACATAGTCTTTGTAGGAATAAGATCATGAAAAAAATTTCAACAACATAGCTTAACCTTTAGAGGAGCCTTAGCCTTCCAAAGAGTGTTCCATAGCTACTTACAAACATTCCAATTAGAGGAGCTGGGCTCATTAGAGGAAGTCTAATTCCTAAAAAAGTAAGCACTTTTGGCGGTAGATACTCCCATTTTGTTCGCGAACTTTGCTTACCCAACATAGCCTAATCGAAGATAAGGAGATCTCTAAGACAAAGCCTCCTCCTTTCTTGTGCCATCTACGCTTCAAGTTACACTAATGAATTCTGCTATTATCTTTAAAAAAGCCCTATCATAATCTTGCATAAAGTTAACAAATGTCGTCGCATAAATTCCCAATTCGTTAGAAATAGCTCATAGTGTAGATTGAATGGTTTGCACCACTGCCTTCATTAAAACCTCTTTTCCACCTAGGAAAAGAGATTTTCCTTCTAACCCTCAAGGACCTTCCACCTCCATCCTTGACAGACCATAAGACCTGACACTTCTTTAGAGATTTGCCCAACGATGTGGAATAGTGAATTCTGAACTCCTTTGAATTTTATTAATCACATTTAGGTGGTTATTGATTTTTTAAATTACATTGTTATAACAAATTTTTGAGGTAATATATCTATAATTTAATGAAAACAAAAGTAATTAAAAATAAGTCTAACTTATAAAAAATGCCCTTGAACTTTGGATTTTATGTCAAAAATCCTTACTAACTTTGAAACATTTCAAAAATAATCTTCAACTTTTAAAATTTATTCAAAATTAACCTCACGGTTAATAAAATAAAAAGAAGGTTGACATGGCTATTAGCTCTTGACCAACACTTATATGACATGGAAAAAATGAAAACCTGGACGCATGAGGTGTCAAAAATTATGGAAACCCTTTTTTCATTATTATTATTGATCCAGAAGAGGGAATAAAACAAATATTAGGCAAGATTTGATTTGTGAATCCTGTGTGGAAGATGAACTAACCGAAACGTCACGGAACAATCCTTGTGTGGAAGATGGAACAAACCCTATGGAAGATAGACAAATAATGGTTAAAAGTTAGGGCTCCAGATTTGATTTAAAGCTATGAATCGAATGGCTAAAAGGACAGATTTTATTTAGCATTTTTCAATGAATTTTTTATTCCAATTTTGGTATTGTCAGTCTTCAAGATTCTATGCATGTCATCAAGAACCCATCAATTATGCTATTTTTGGACTAAGACCAACGTTAGTATGCAATAGATGAACGAAAATCCCTCTGGGAGCCCATTTGGATGTGTAAATTATTCGTTAATTTGGATGTGCAAATGATCAGTTGTGTAGCTGATTCTTTCAAAGTTTTTCTTACTAAAATTTGTAAATTTGGTTTATATAGATTATTGATGGGTTTCATTATAGGATGGAAACTCTTGCAATTCTTTTGAATGGAAAATCATATGTGATCGTGAAAAGTTGTGATACCACAAAAAATGAGAAGATGTTGGAGTTGGAAGAAAAGATTTTGGTTTGTACATCAAAGAAAAATGAATATTTGGTGTGTGAATGATAATGAGTTGTTTAATGTAAGTTTCATATAGTCGTTGGTTTAATTATGTTAAATGTGGTTAGATTTATAAGAAAATAAAAAATAAAAAAAAATTGTAGAAGGGGAAGCAATTTTCTTTTGTAAAACCCTAAAGATATTATTTCAAGTTCATAAGGTATGTTAACTATATCGTGAATAGTTTTTTTTTTTTTTAGTACAACTAAAACAAAATAACTAAGAACAAACTTTGTCTAAACAAAAGACCGAATCCACCCACAATGGGATGTCTTCAAGTCAAATCTCTGAATGACAAAGTCTTTGAACATGAATGGCTAACTCGTGAGTAACAACATTACAACAGTAAAAAATAACAATTGTTACATATTTTAAATTTAAAGTATATTTTATTTGATATAAACTTTTATGATGTATAACATAAATACATAATCATGAATTCTCATCAATTCAGAAGTAATAGTTATTCCTAAAATACTTTCAAACTTAAACAAGTCAAATATTAAATAGTCATTATCCAACTTCAAATTGTCATCAAAGTTAAATAGTTACAGAAGTTGTGGCCTTTCCTAAAAGATTAGATACAAAGTTATGTTGTTGTTTGCTAGACACAATATATATCTATAAAAAAAATAATCCCCCTATGTTCATGTACAATTCTAATCTTTTCTTATACACAAAACTTCATTAGGCCCCAACCTTACAAAAGGGAACAACTACAGTTCTTGGACATCTTCTTCAAGATTTCTTGATCATTGAGAATCGAATAGGTTATTCGATTGTTATCCCTATTGGGGTTTATTCACTAAACTCGTGGTTTGTATTTTATAAACAAAATTATTCATTTAATGAATAAAGTGTTATTTTATTTGACAATTAATATTGCATAACTCAATCCAATAAACTAAGATCCAAAGTTATTTAATATAACTTAAACAGTATGCGGTTGACATATGGGTGAATCATATTCAAGTAATAACTTTAAAGGTCTATTGCATATGAATAAGGTTGGGGGTCTTATCCTAGTAACACTATAGATACAACTCACTTTGTAATCATTAAAAACGATGTGATACAAATCATTCATGTGGAGACATGCAAGTGGGACATCTTATACAAAAAGTGACTGAACCACGAAATAATTAATCTCTCTTTGTAATGTAGTTGATTGAAGAATTAATCTTTCATAGGATGACCATATGGAACTCGATTTCAATCCTGAGTGAGTTATGGACTCTTGCCTATGAGAGATCGTCTATTGATTTGTATGGGTGAGAGTGGCCCGAGTCGTCAACTCAACATGCCTATCATTTTGGGACGAGACCAACTAGGGAGTTGGAAACATAGTTACACAAAATGAAATTCACTCATTCCCGCCTTTAGGGTAAGTAGATGAGTTGTTCCCTTAAGTGTTGGTTCCGGGTCTTAAACAATAGGGTCCCTCCCTTTCATTGGTCCGAGAGAGACTTTGTTTATAGTAGGACCATAAACAGATTATTCATTACAGGATCAATGTTACTTAAGGAGCAAGAGGTATTTAAAGGGATAAAACAATAATATGACTCATCTGTAATGACTAGCAACTCGTGAAGGATCTACTTACTCGCAATGGTTATATCCATTGATGCAAAATGTTCTACAATACATAAGAGTATAACTATGGGTCTTTAGTGGAGTGCCCCATAGTTAATGAATGGAGATTAATTTCATGAAAGAGTTTAATTAATTAATATCCAATCATTGGAGCTTATAATTTGTAGGTCTATTAGGTCCCACTACTAGCTCACAAACGGGTAAAACAAGGATCAAAGAGTTTTGAAAGATTTTTGAAATCATGTTCAAATCATATATAAGGGAATGTATGTTAATTGTATGAGATACAATCAATATAATGTATATATATACATTATAGTATAAGGTTAATTTTGAATGAGATTCAAAATTAAAATATATAATATGAAAGAATAATGTATTTGAATAAGATTCAAATAATAATATGAATAAGATTCATTTTAAAATTATAGGTTATGAGAAAAATGTGCATTTGAATATAATTCTATTGATTAATTAAATATTGAATATTTAATTAATTAAGTTAACTATTATTTAATATAATTAATTTAAGGGATATTTTCAAAAATAGAAAAACGATTCAAAATAATTACAAATATAGCAAAATTTTACTTTCTACCGCTGATAGATCACAATAGACCCAGATAGACATATATCACTTTACCAGATAGACACGCATAGATGTCTATTTGGGTCTATCGCGGTCTATCACACGTAAAAAGTAAAATTTTGCTATATTTGTAAATAGTTTGATATTTTTTCTATTTATAATAATTTTTTATTTAATTTAATTTATTAAATTAAATAATTCACCCCTACATAGAGGGGAGTGGGAGAGTGGGGAGAGAGATAACTGCCTTCTCTCTCTACCTTTTAGTTGCAGAAAGTCTGCAATGAGTGGTTTTTCACATAAAATTCATTGCCAAGAGAATAGCAGAGAAGACTTTTTGGAGGGATCTAGTATTCTTGGTTCGCGATACGATTTTTGCTATGAATTTGTTGTTCATTGTTGGGAGAAGAAAGAGTTCTTGTTGAAAAGGAATTGAAGATAGGGGTGTAATTGGGCTGGGTCAAGTCGGTTTTCAAGGAAGACCGGCTCGACCCAAAATGGACCTATTTTGTACATACAAGACCCAACCCAACCCAACCCATGTCGGGTCGGCCTTTTACATATATATATACACCAAAACTTACCTCCAACAACCATGAACAACAAAAAGGCTAGTTGAAAAGTGGAAACATATATGACAAGATTACACTAATAAAACCTTTCCTTTTCTACCAAACAAGCACATAAATTGCATATATAATTCTTGGTATATATCCCAAAACTCCACCTGCACTTGCAAATCAATAGAGCACAAAAAAATGATCAATAATACAAATTGAAAGAGAAGAAATACAAGTTTTGTAAAATGATGACAAAGTTTGTTAAACGGGGAAAAGGGAAATTCATCAAAATTTTATACAATTCTTCCCCAAACCCTTCATCAAGTACTTTATCTTCATCTTTATCAAGTATTCTAATTCCATCATCATACTTCAAGACTATAAAAATAAAAATAAAATAAAATAAAATAAAAAACAAGATTTATTACTTAACAAGTTCATATTTACAATAAATAAAAAACATATGTAAATAAGACCTAAGAGTAGAAACTTAAAACTGATGCAAAAAATAGACTAAAGAATCTTTGGATTAATTCTTGGAGAAGTTTTAATAAATTTGGATGAATGAATGAAATATTAACCATGTTGCCTTTAAATAGACCCAAACGGAAAGGGTGGTTTCACACCTAACTACCTAACTAAGAAACTAAATGTAACCTCCTTTAAATAGACCCAAAGGAGAACGGTTTTGTCACACCTAAGCTAAAATATTAAATTGAATAATATTTAAGACAAATAATAAAATTCAGCCATCTAAATAATTTTGAATTTTCCAAATTACCCCTACATCAGTTCTTCCCCCCTTAAAAAGGAACTCGTCCTCGAGTTATGTTAAGAGTTTGAAGTCATTCGGGACTTGATATAAAGACAAGTTTGCGACATTGAACGTTGAGCTGATGTTCATTGAAGGTGGATCAATTTTGTATGCATCTTCTCCAAAACGCTTGAGTACTATGAAAGGTCCCAACTTCTTTTTTGAAAGTTTGTTAGAACTTCGTCATGAGAGTTTTCCTTTTTTGAGGTAGATCATGACCAAATCTCTTGGTTTGAAAGTTATTGTGCAGCAGTGGGAATCAACATCGACTTTATAGTTTATGTTGGCTACTTCTAAATGCTCAATGACTTTTTTATGGATTTTCTACACTAAGTCAATCATCACTGAAGCTTCCTCACTAATGTCAATAAAAGAAGGGAGAGTTGTAAGATCAAATGTTAAGCGAGGGGGATTAGTATAAACAACATCAAATGGACACTTCCCTGTTGAACGATTTTGCATGTTGTTGTAGGCAAATTCAACTTGAGCAAGGGAAAATTCAACTTGAGCAAGGGAGGTACTGATGCGCACTTTTAGTGTTAACCGCAAGTGTACGGGTCAAGTTATAATATAAAACGGTTAAGTCCGAGTATCGTTCCACTGGAGATCCAATTGGGAAGGTTAAAATTACTTAGCTATTCTAGAATTGAGTCAATTTTATTTGAGGATTGAAATTCAATATTTCAAATTAGGGAAAAAGAAAAATCAAATAAGGAAAGTATCAAAGGGAGAAACACAAGAGTCAAAGAGAGTTCTAGGGTAATGAATCCTTGTTTATTTCATCATGCAATATTATAGATTTCATGGATTTTATTGTAATTCATATGCCTAAGTCTAGAAACTTAATTCCAAGTTATTTTCTCTAAAAAACAACCCTTTCTCATGCACTCGATTGATTATTAATCTCTTAAAACCAATACAAAATTACCTGGCATTAAAAATAGTATTTAGCAACTTTTATTGTCAACCTAACTACTCTCGTGATAGATTAACAATAATTCATTGTTATAGATCAAGTTAAACATACAATCTCTCAATCATACATCTAACCTAACATGTGAAGATGGCCAATCCACAAGAATTAAACACAATAACAATGAAAAGCATAATTATTTAAATAAAACCATGAGTCTATAAAATTACCATGAATTCATAAACAATTCATCAAATACCCTAAAACTAAAGAGTTTAGCCACTCATAGCTTGAAGCAACATGTTTGAGCAAAAATAATCAAAGGAAGAGTGTAAAGAAAAGGGAAACTCTACTGAAAAGAGGTTCTTGATTGAGCAGCACCGTCACGAACTCCTTGGCTCTCACGTCGGACTTCGAAAGGCACCAAGACTATCTCGAACTTTTTTCCTCTTCCTTGCAACTAACTCACTCTTTGAACTCTCGCTTAATTCTCTCCTTTTTGTATCTCTTTTTAAGTCTGCAACTTTCTTGCTTTTTCTTGATTTTCTCCCTCTTTTCTGCTGCTGAAAACCCCCCAAATTTATAGAGTTTGGCCACCCAAAAATTTAACCTAAAATACAAAATTTTCATTTAAGTAACGCTAGCGTCGCGACGTTGTCCCATAGCGCCTCGGCGCTAGCGTTTCAACCCTAAAAAGTTTGCTCTCGGGTTTTAGCGTCGTGGCAGCGCCGTCCAAGCGCTGCGACGCTGTCATGCGTTTACCAAGGATGCGTTCAACAAGGATGCGTCAAGGCAGCGCCATCCCGGCGCCGCGATGCTACTATGCGTCCAGACTGTTGCGTTTATGCTTCAGCGCCACGGCAGCGCCGTCTCAGCACCGCAATGTTGTCATGCGTTTAATAAGGATGCATTTATGCTTCAGCGCCGCGGCAACGCCGTCTCAGCGCCGCATCGCTATCCCAAAATTTGTTCTTTTGAGTTTTTCAGCTCTTTTTCGCTGTATTCTTGCTCGGTTTTGATCTTTTAGTCGTTTCTTCTAATTTTCCTCGTTTTAACCTGAAAATCACTAGCAAATAAGTGAAATCTAACATAAAACTCCCTTAATTTGAGAGCATATAAAGCACTTTTCAAGTGCTTATCAGGTATCCCATTGTCAAGGTTGATCTCCACTTAGGCAACGGAGCATATTTTCAAGAGTCCAGTTAGTCACCTCGATTTGGCCAACTGTTTGAGGATGTTGTTGAGCTATATTTCAGATTTGCTCCAAATCTCTTCCAAAGGTTTTTCCAAAAGAAGGACATGAACTTAACACCTCTATCTGACACAACTGATTTAGGGATACCAGTTAGCCTAACTATCTCCTTAAAGAAAATGTTAGCAATGTTTAAGGTATCAACATTTTTCTTACATGGTATTAAATGGACCATTTTGCTAAATCTATCAACTACCACAAAGATGGAGTCATAACCTCTTTGAGTTCATGGTAGTCCTAGGATAAAATCCATGGACAAATCTTGCCAGATGTTTGTAGGAATTTGTTAGGGAGTGTATAGTCCCGAATTCTGAGTGTTGCCTTTTGAAGTTTGGCAAATGTAGCAATGTTTAACAAAATTGTACACATCCTTTCTTAGTTTAGGCCAATAAAAACGTTTTGCTAGAGATATGAATGTTTTATCTCTTCCCAAATGACCCAAGAGGTCACTAGAATGTGCTTCTTTAATAATTGTCTCTCTTAGTGAGCCTTGTGGTATGCTTATTTGGTTGCCTCTAAATAGGAATCCATATAATATGTGGAAATCCCTTGGGGGATTATTAGAGGAACATGCAGACCAAATATTGCCAAACTTTGGATCTAACTCATAGCATTAAGATAAGTGATCAAAAGCAATTATAGAACCTCTTAGAACTGTTAGAAAATTTGATTTCCGACTTTGAGCATCTGCCACTTTATTAATTTTCCTCGAGGTATGTTTAATGAAAAATTCAATTTTTTATATAAAGGATATCCATCTAGCATGCATACGACTAATATGTTTTTTTAGAGTGAATAAACTTTAGGGAGTAGTGATCAGTGAGTAGAATAAATTCATTTCCTATGAGATAGTGTTCCCATTGATGTAAAGCTCTCACTAAAGCATATAATTCTTGCTCATATGTGCTCCATTTTTGTCTAGGAGGACTTAAATTTTCACTAAAAAAATTCTATTGGGTGTAACTCTTGTGAAAGGACTGCACCTATTCCTAAACCACTAGCATCAACCGAAACTTCAAATATTTTAGAAAAATCTGGTAGGACAAATACTGGTGGACAAGCTAGTTTATTTTGAAGTGTCTTAAAGCTATTAAATGCATGTTTATCCCATACAAATTTACCCTTTTTGAGACATTCGGTTAGTGGGGCTACAATGGTGTTGAAATTTTTTATGAATTTTCTGTAAAATGATGCAAGACCAAGGAAAGATTTAACCTCTTTGATTGTTGAGGGTGTTGGCCATTTCGTGATAGCTTTGATTTTTATAGGTTCTGCTTGAATGCCTTGGCCACTGATAATAAATCTTAGAAAATAGATGTTGTGCACAAGAATGCACACTTTTTAATGTTTATGTATAATGTGTTTGTAGTATGGATAGAAAATACTTCCTTCAAATGTGACAAATAATCATCTACCGACTTACTGTATGTGAGGATGTCATCGAAATAGACTACAACAAACTTGTTTAAGATCAGAAGAAAAATTTGGTTCATAAGCATCATGAAGGTACTTGGGGCATTTGATAATCCAAAGGGCATTACCAACCATTCAAACACTCCTTCATTTGTTTTGAAAGCAGTTTTCCATTCATCACCTGGACGAATACAAATTTGGTGATAGCCACTAAGTAAGTCTACCTTAAAAAAGACTGGATCCAGCCAATTGGTCTAGTAAATTCGATATTCTTGGTATTGGAAATCAGTATTTTATTGTTATTCGATTAATGGCACGACTATCAATACAAAGTCTCCACGAACCATCCTTTTTTAGGGCTAAAAGAGTAGGGACAGCACAAGGGCTGAGGCTTGGTTGGATGTGTTCCTTCCTAAGAAGTTCCTCAATTATGTCGTTGAGTGCTTGGTATTCAGTTGAGCTCATTTGTAGTGGGGTAAATGGGGTAATACTGAGCCTGGAATGAGGTCTATATGGTGCTGGATTTCTCGAAGTGGTGGCCGTAGGCCTTCAAAAGTTTGAGTAAGAGAAGGAAAGCACTCAAGAAGCTTACTAACCCAGCTGTCCATAGTGGCGTTTAGTAATGCTTCAGAGGAGTTTTTAATGCCATTGAAAATGTAACAGTTGTGGCCACTGTTTTTTTATGTGTAAGTATTGAAAATAAAGTCCTTTCCCTTTACAGTTTCCTTCATTTTTATGTTGGGGAGTTGAAGCATTAAGAGGTAGTAAGACAACCTTTTTTCCCATCCACAAAAATTCATATGTGTTATCACTCGCTTTGTGGATGGTTTGGTTATCATACTGTCACAATCTTCCTAACAAGACATGACAAGCGTCCATGTCCAGTACATCACAAATAATTTAGTCCTTATAGTGAGTGTCTATTGACAAAGGAACCATGCATATTTCATTGACTAGGACTTCTTCCCCTTTTTTGATCCAACCTACTTTTAGGGACTAAGGTGATTATCCATTTTTAGTTTAAGAGTTTGTACAAGCTTTTTTGACACCATATTCTTGCTGCTCACACTATCCACGATAATATTACAAATCTTTCCTTTTATAGTGCATCTTGTTCGAAATAACTCGTGCCTTTGAGGAGTTGTAACCGTGGTTGGAGCTAGCAAAATTTTTTGGATGACACAAGATAGTGTATCACCATCATCAGCCTCGACATAGGCTATTTCCTCACTACTCTCATCATCAAGATCGGTGTCTTCTTGATCTTCTTACCTCTTTTAGGTTGTAAGATTCTTTATTTGAGGACAACCATCAGAAAGATGATCGATTTGGCCATACCTAAAACATTTACCCAAGTTAGGTCGATTATAAGGATTATTTTCAAAAGAAGAAGCATTCTTACTACCTTTTTGCTCAACTTCTGCTTTAGATGTTGCTGGTTCTTTGCCTTTGGCCGAAATACTTTGGTCGGCAGTCTTGGTTGATCCTTGTGTAGCCTTCCTAGGTTGAGATGAAGTCTTGTCCCAAGTATTCTTTTTCCTTGGCCATCGCTTTTGTTTTAAAGCTTCATCCTTTTCCACAATTGTGGCAAAAGAAACAGCTTCAGCCACACTTGCCAAAGGTTGAAGATGTAATTTCTCCTTAATGTCATACTGCAACCCATCAATATAACAAGTAATCTACTGGTTTTCACTTTTCACGAGGTTGTTTCGAGCGCTAAGTCGATGGAACTCTTCAATGTACTCTTCAACATTTCGTATACCTTGCTTCAAATATTGAAATTGATTGTACAATAGCCTCCCGTAGCTGGCTGGAAGAGATCATTTCATAAGCTTTAGCATTTTTGGCCAACTAACAATTAGATATTTACCAAATATTTTTCGGTTATGCTAGACTTGGTCCCACCAAGCAGAAGCGCCACTCTTAAGCTTAAAATAAACAAGTTTGACCTTATTTTCTTTGGAGTTCCCATGTATTCAAAGAAACTTTCAACATTCTTGACCCAATCAAGAAATACTTCGATATTCATATAGCCATTGTAGCAAAGAATGTCTATCTTCATCTTGTACTTGGGTTCTTGTCTCCATGGCTATCCACCATAACCCCTATGAGGTTGTTGCCATTCTTGAAGATAGTTTTGATCAAACCTTCTATGAAAAGGTTGTTCTTGAAAATTTTCTAGATGTTGATTCTGCTCTTCTTGGAATGAGGGGTCTATGGTAATAATCTTGCATTGGATTTTCAAAATCTTCTTTATCCGAAGAGTCGGAATCCACGCCCATTACATTATGTGGAAGGATTCTTGGATTCAAGAACTGGTGGTCTTGAGCAAGATTTTGAAAATTCCACCCAAATTGGCCTCTTCGACCGTGGCCAAACTGAAATTTTAGAGAAATTCTGCCTTTCTCTCGGGTTTTTTGGTTTTCTTGAAATCTTGGTAGTCTTGGATTACCACTTTCTTGTGCTAACGGAGGTAGATTCATGTGTTCTTGTTCACGATAAAGTGGGTTAGTTTGTTCTTGAATGTGCAAAGGGTTGTGGTTCTGTTCTTTGATAGAGGCAACAATCATCTTACCTTTTTCTTGAGTGAGGAGTTCTACAACTTGTTGAATTCTAGCAATTGAAGCCATGAGACCAACCATCTTGGATTGTACATCCAACAGTCGAGCATTCTGCTCTTCAAGTGATATTTCCACATGAGTTAGACGCCGGTTAAGAGATTGAGGAGAGGATGATGATGCTTCCGCATCTACAGTAGGTGAGTCAGAGTTCTTGGTGCTTTTGGTCATCCTTCAGGCCCTTTCACGAAGGGTGCTCTAATACCAAATGATGCAAAAAATAGACTAAAGAATCTTGAAGTATTTCTTGGAGAAGTTGTATTGAATTTGAATGAATGAATGAAATGTTAACAATGCTCCCTTTAAATAAACTCAAAGAGAAAGGGTGGTTTCACACCTAACTACCTAAATAAGAAACTAAACCTAACCTCCTTTAAATAGATCCAAATGAGAAGGGTTTTGTCACACCTAAGCTAAGATATTAAATTGAAGAATATTTAAGAAAAATAATAAAATTCAACCATCTAAATAATTTTGAATTTTCCAAAATACCCCTACATCAAAAACCATAGAATCATAATTCAAATTCTCAAAGGCAGCTTCCATCTCCTTTCCTATGTTTATGAATTTTGGATCAAAATGAAAAAAGAGTTAGACTTTAAATGCAAATTGCCAAATAATGAAATAAATAGAATTTGTAGCCATTATAATAACATGATTTATTACCCTTGTCAATTTCTTTAGCTCCATCAATTTCTTCACTCATATCATCCAAAGGTTTATATTGAAGCCAATTTTGAGAATTAGTAGCTCTATAGTTTTAGGAGTTAATGAACTTCAAAAAGAATCTAACACCCATCCTTTAGTCCTAAAGATAGACTCAGATGGCACAGTAGATATAGGAATACTGTAGATGTCCCTGGCTATTTGGCTAATAATCTTAAATCGAGAAGAACTCAACTTCCACCAATTTAGCATATCTAAATTTTCATCTTTTATACAAGCCTCATCTAGATAGTGAGTCACCTCTATTTTAGCATCATTTGGACATGTTTTATTACTTTGTTTAAATCTATCATGAACAGCAGCATGTACCTTTGAAGATCCAATTCCACTCGATCCACTAGATGAAATAGAAGGTATTTCAGTCTAACTTTGAAAGCTAAATCCATCGATAGGTGTGGATGATTGTGTTTGTGGATATTGATCTTTTGGCATTAACATTTTTATATAATAATCATCACACAAATGATAAAATGCTTCTTCAACCTTACTCGTCCATTTTATTTTATTTTATTTTGCACAAACTTCCTCCAAAAATTCATTAAAGCAACAACTCACATAAGTCAACTTGTATCTAGAGTCAAGAATTACAACAACATATAACAATAAATTGGTCTTCTCACTTGTAGTTGTACCCCAATACTTGTTGATTTTTGTTTGCATGCTTATTGTCATTTGAATCAATAATGCATTCTCATACAACGAGTATTCGCGAAATATTTCTTGGATCAAACAAAGTTCATGAAAAAAATATGTCTGGAGTCACAGACATAGATGTAGAAAACTTTATCGTTACCTCTGAAAAAGTTTTTAGGAACTCTACAAACATTTTTGCATTATCCTAATCTTCAATAGTAAGAATATCATCCTTTGGCAAATAACTAGGGTCATGCTTCTCTAATCTTTCAAATGTCATTTGACACTTGCTCCATCCAACATAGTGAAAGTTGAATTCCATCGTGTTGGAACATCCATCGCAAGACAACTTTTTGTTGAGATCTTATCTTCTTTAGCAAAATCTTTTGTTGAAAATAAAGGGGATATTTTAGGTTTTATATTTACCCTAATTTTATTTCCTTTTATGTATTAAGGCTCACTAGAGTCTTTACATATTTTCCCTTTATTGTAACATTATAGATGTATCAAATTAATAAAAGATACTTTCTATCGTGGTTTTTTCTCCATGTACTAGGGTTTTCCAAGTAAACCTAATATTCTCTTTTCTTCTATTTCTCAACATGGTATCAGAGCGTGGTGATGGAACCCTAGAAACCTTAGCCGTCGTCGACGAGAAAGAATCTAGGCAAGACCCGATGTCGCAGATGGAATCTGCCGCCGCTATCGAATCTGCCGTCCAAAAGGTCGCCGATCGGTACCTTATATCGTTAAACCCTGGTGCCGCCGTTGCTTTTCTCCATAACTTGTTGCCGCCGGTAGGATCTATTGCTGCCCTTGTCATTCAAAGCGTCGTTGCCGCTACTAGTTCCTCAACCCAAGCGTCGATGATGAGATTCGCGTCTGTCGTCCACCCTAGCGCTGCCACGAGTTCATCTTCTCAAACGTCGTTGCCGGGTTTTCCTAGGATATCGAGTGCTACTGTCGTCCAACCTAGCACTGCGAGTTCCTCCTTTCAGAGTCGATGCCGATTTTTCGTGGGACACTGAATGCTCTGTTTCCAGATGAGGCTGCCAATACAAGCTTCTTCCCCGACATCGTCGGTACTTACCCTTTGCCTCCGACCATTGTTGCCACTGCCAGAGTCTCTCACCATGTTGCCGGCAACCATATGAATAACACATATCAGTTGGTCTTTCTTTGGTTATGATTCAACAGCAGCTTGTGAATCTCCAGGCGAGTTTTCAACCATAAATCATTGCCCTTGGGGCAACCCTTGGCGCTTCCACCAACCTCAATCAAAGTGCAGTAAATTCAGGTATCCAGTCAGATCTAGCGATGTATCTAGAGAATCTGGTAACTACGTTCCTAACCTTAACTCCTACACCTTATTTGTCTGGACCTATGGGGAACTCCACAAGGCTAATTGTTGGTGAGAAGTTGAATGGCCAGAATTATTTCTCCTAGTCACAGTCTGTTAAAATGGTGCTTGAGGGGCGTCACAAGTTCAGATATCTAACTGGTGAGATACCGAAACCCAGACCAGGGGATTCTCAAGAGCGCATTTGGAAAGGGGAAGACTTCTTACTTCGTTCTCTGTTGATCCACAGTATGAAACCTCAAATTGGAAAACCTCTGTTGTATGTTTATTCCAAGAGACAGAATGCATTATAGCTTTACACCTTGCAGAAACAGATTCACGAATGCAAGCAGGGAACTATGAATGTCACGTTATATTTTAACAAATCGTCTCTTATTTGGTAGGAAATGGATCTTTGTCGGGAACTTATCTAGAACTATCTTTGTGGGGGAGTCCAATATTATAAAATTGAGGAAGTTGACTGTGTATGATTTTTTAGCAGGTCTCAATTCCAAGTTTGATGTCGTGTGAGGTCGGATGCTGGGACAAAGATCGATACCTACCCTTATGGAAGTCTGTTCGGAGGTTCGTCGTGAGGAAGACAAATCCAGTGCTATGAACATTATAGTTGCTTCCACGACTGACTCTGTCGCCTTTAGTGCTAAATCATCTGGTTCTACTAGAGACAAGAAAAATGGGAAACCGCCTCCAGTGTGTGAACACTGCAAAAAACCCTGACATACGTAGGATCAGTGCTGGAAGTTACATGGTTGACCACCAAATGGCAGACGAGGTCCTCCAAACGACAAACTTAATCCTAATTGGGTTCTTGTCAATGAAACTACTAGTGGCTCCTAGCCACAACCTCAGGTGAATTGTCTAGCTGACCCCAGTGCTTCCTTTCTTGGGGCTATTGCCCAATCAGGTACTATTGGGTTTTATGTCATAAAACTCGTATATTGTAAATATAATAATTTGACCGTAATTAAATCATTAATAAAGAGTTATTGATGTGTTACTTTATTAAGTGTTATTGATTGTTTTTGTTTGTTTTGTCTTAATAACTCTAGATCCAATAAACTAACATCCTAGGCTGTTTTATGAGTCTTGAACTGTATGTGGGGACATATGGAGATCAATGTTCAAGATACAGTCTAAAGGGTCTATAGTATAGGGATAAGGTTGGGTACCTTATGCTGGTGACACTATGGATGCAACCCACTTTGTATTTGATACAAACGCAATGATCTAACGTGTTCGTATAGGTGACATGCGAGTGGAAGTATCCTATACAATAAGTTTGTAGAAGACCGAACCACGAAATAGTAATCACTATATGTAACTTCGTTGACTAGTTATGTTTCTATTTCAATAAAATGATCTAGGCAACTTAATCTTAATCCTAAGTATATTATGAACTTCTGTCCATGCGAGATTGTCCTTTGATTTGTATGGGTGAGAGTGGTCGTTTGCCGACTCAATATGCCTATTGGGGACAAGACCGAGTGGGGAGCAGAGGTCATAATTATACAAGATGAAATTCACTCATTCTCATTTTTAGGGTAAGTAGATAAGTGTTCCTTTAAGTGGTATCTCTGGGACTTGAACAAAGGGCCCTACCCTCTCACTGGCCCGAGAGGGGTTTCTGTTTAATGGTTGAACCATAAACAGGTTGTTCATTAAAGGAGCACTTGTACTTAAGGATTTATAAGTAACTTAGGAGTAAAACGGTAATTTGACCCAGCTGGTATTACGAACACTTGTGAAAGACTAATTTGCTATTATTGGCTATATCCATGGACACAAAAATATATCTACAGTGAAAAGAGTGTAGTTGTGGATCTTTAGTAGAGTGTACCCACAGTTAACGAATATTGATTAATGTGGTTAATGAGTTTAGTCAATTAATCTCATATCGTTAGAGCTTTTAATCTGTAGGTCCATAAGGTCCCCTTACTAGCTCACTACGGACCAACAAGAATCAACTATGTTGAAAGAAATATTTGAAATGTTCAAATTTATGAGGGAAAATATTAATTGTTTTGGATACAATTAATTGCATGATTTATTATAAATTTTATTTGAATGTGATTCAAATTATAACTTTATAATGTGAAGAATTAATTTATTTGAATATGATTTAAATATTTATTTATTTATTTGGATAAAATCCATATAAATAAATAGAGAGAGAATTAATTAATTAATTTGAATTGAATTCAAATAATTAATTATTTAATTTAGATGAAATTCAAATTAAAGATTCTGCAGAAAATAAATAGAGGGAGAATTAATTAATTGATTTGAATTGGATTCAAATAATTAATTATTTAATTTGGATGAGATCAAAATCAAAGATTATGCAGAAAATAAATATTTAAATAAGATTTAAATATTTTAAACCATTTAATATGAGATATTATTTGGGTAAATATTTATTAATATTGTATGTTATTAAATATTTGATTTAAAATCTCTGCATATGGTTTATCCTAATAGGATTATGAGTAACTCATAGAGTTCTATAGATAGGGCCCTTAAGTGTCTTCTTAGAACACACCCTCTAAGAGAATAATCTCTACAATTACTCTAAAAATCTTCCTCTACTAATTCTCCCAATTTTCTTAGAAAAATTCTAAGAAAATTCTTATTTCCATTTTTTCAAAGAAGCGATTCCCAGAAACCGGATCATTGTCAAAGTCATAGCGAGAAAGATCTCTTGGAAAAGAAAGACTACGAGGAGAAGACCATTGGTTCGAGAATTATAGATTGGCAACGTTATGATGCTTAATCTTTTCTTTATTTTTTGTATTTTTAATTCTTTCAATACATCAAAGAACGCGATCACACGCTTCCGTCGGGATTCAATTCCCTTCAGGTACGTCTCAATCCTTAAGTCTCCTTAGTGTTAATGGCAAAAAGCCCTGAATCCTTGATTCATGAGCTACAGATCATTTGACTGGATCTTCTGATAATTTTTTCACATATCACCTGTGTGTTGGTAATGAAAAAATCTGGATTGCTGATGGTTCATTTGCTTCTGTTGCAGGCAAGGATCACATTTCTCTATTTAATGGTCTAATATTACAGAATGTGATGCACGTACCTAAAATATCTTACAATTTATTGTCTGTTAGTAAGATAACTAGAGATCTGAACTGTCGTGTGGCGTTCTCACCAGATGATGTTGTTTTTCAGGACTTGAGCTCAAGGAAGATGATTGACACTGCCCGGCACAACAGGGGACTCTATTTCCTTGATGATGATACTTCTTCTCGGCGTAGTTATAAGACTAGTTTGTTGTCATCTTATTTCTCAACTTCCAAAAATGATTGTATGTATGGCATTTTTGTCTTGGTCATCCAAATTTTCAATATATGAAATATTTATTTCCTCATTTGTTCCATAAAGTTGACATTTCTTCTTTGTCTTGTGATGTGTGTATTCGGGCAAAACAATAACGGGTCTCATTTCCGTTCCAACTATATAAACCCTCTTAACCTTTCACCATTATCCATAGTGATGTTTGGGGTCCCTTGAGGGTTACCACCTCTTCGAGTAAGCGTTGGTTTGTGACCTTCATCGATGACCAAACTCGCTTTATTTGGGTCTTTCTCCTCACTGATAAATTTGAGGTTTCATCCATCTTTCAACAATTTTATACTACCATTGAGACTCAGTTCAATGCCAAAATTTCAATCTTTCACAATGATAATGGTTGTGAGTTCCTTACTAATACCCTTTGTGCGTTTCTATCCATTAAAGGTATTGTTCATCACAGCTCTTGTTCATATACCCCTCAACAGAATGGAGTGGATGAAAGAAAAAATTGTCATCTCCTCGAGGTTGCTCGATCTCTCATGCTGTCTACCTCTCTTCTGTCTTACTTGTGGGGGGATGTAGTTCTTATTGCAGTTCATCTTATTAATCAGATGTCTTCCCGTGTCCTCCACCTCCAAACTCCTCTTGACTGCCTCAAAGAGTCTTACCCTACCACGCGTCTTCTTCCTGATGTTCCCCTCCGGGTGCTTCGGTGCATTGCATTTTTCCATAGTTATAGCCCTAACTAGACTAAGTTTACCCTCGTGCTAAAAAATGTGTCTTTGTTGGGTACCTTCTCCACCAGCGAGGTTACAAATGCTTCCATCCCACTTCTCGAAAATACTTCATCTCTACGGATATCACTAGAGCAATGCTACTAACTTTCTTCAAATTCCCTCTTACGATTAGTTTCTCTCCTTTCCCACTTGAATGTTAGTAAATAGTAATAATACACTTACTACGATCAAGGGAGATGGTCGACTACTTGATTCTTTTGTACGTTGCTGTCATATAATTGGAGTTTTCTTTGGTAATGATAATTGAACATAAAAAAAACAAAAAAAAACAATGGAGTTATATGTAGTCTTATACATAATTCAATCTTAAACATAGAAGAAACACTTACCAATTGTCTGCTTCAACTTTGACATCAACTTTGACTTGGGGTTGCATATAACAATTAAATAACCATTAAAAAGTAGTCGCTTTTAAGCAAAAGAGGAACTTACCATTAAGATTTACACTTTTAAGTAGTAATGTAATATTAATTGTTGAGATGTTTGTCCTCTTCTATTTTGCATTGTAATTCCCTAGAAAATACCATTGGTAAAAATAAGTTACCTTACCAAAAATAGAGCGATTATACAGACCTTATCTTTATTACATCTTTTGTTATGACCCGTTTGATGGCAAATCGAGCATGTCATGGAAGTGTTTTGCCTACTCATTTTACTAGATGGTCTCTTCTCGTCGTGCTCTCTTCGACCTAATTTCTTCGATCGTCCAAGTTGTCTTCTTATAATTGGAGGGAGAATTGTATCGTAATCCACACAATACCATAACCTTTCACCATTGATAGGATGAATCATTGGAGCATAACATTTTTCGTACATGGCTATGGAGTAGCACTCATCCACAATCTTCAACTATACCAAACTTGTACAAACTGGAACTAATTGCATGCTCACATCGGAGTCAAGTCAACTCCCACTTCCAACATGAACAAGATCTCTTACCTAAGTCTACTATGTATGCCTCGTGTCACAATCGTAACTTCGCGCCTCGTTAAATGATTGTGCGACACTTGTTCTAGCTCGCAAACAAGTCAACCTAATTGAATTTGAATCGCCTGCAGCACACTGAGTGCCTTTCATAACCTTTGCCCCCGTTTCGGGAGAAAATGGTTTAAAAAACAGGTTTAGAGAAAAAGGTTTTCGCAAATGTTTGAAAGCATGTTTGAGAAAAGAAGGTTTGTTGTAAGGGTAGAATGCAATAAGGGACAACAACGGTTTTATAGCTCACAACTCTAGATATAAGAATTTGATGATTAGTCTTACCCACATGTAGTACATTATGAACATTTTCAGAAATGTCACCCTTGCATATGCAAAGTGGCAAGCGGTCACTTACAAAGAAAAGTACTAGGAAAGTAAACTAACTAGCAAAATGAAATACATAAGGGAAAGCATGATAAAAAGGGGTTGACGCGGGCATGCGGCCATGGACAACACGCCCTGGATAAGCATGACCGTGGCACCTTGCTACCACCCCTACTAACCTCAAACTTTTTATCTCCAGCCCAAGTAGAAAAACTCTCACTTGTTTTCTTATCCTCTTCCAAAATTTTTTGAATCTTTGGACATATTCTTCCCTCAATATTCTTCATTTGCTCTCTTCTCATGAGGTAAACCCTGATCCATTCAACCATTCCAATAATTGGTTTGTCTCTAGCTTCTAGTATTGTGGCATTAAAAGCTTCACACATGTTGTTTAGAGTGGTATCACATTTAGGGTAGCCATCAAATGCATGCTTATACCACAATGAAGGGGGATTGCAAATAACCAATTGCAAGCTCCCTTTTCGGTACTTTTGGTTTTCTCCATCACTTTAACTCATTCTTTTTAGTTGTCACACTAGAAGCTTTCCACATTAGATCTTCAAGTTGTTTGCCTAGATATTTTTTTTGCATATATAAATGTCGGACACAATATCGATGCTCCACATCTGGCAATAGCTCCTCAAACGTTTGAACCAATCCCTACAATTTGAAACCAAAGTATATAAGTTCAACTAAAATTATAAGATAAAAACCAAAAACAAAAATTAAGGCACAATAAAACACACCTTCTGTTGATCACTTATGAATGTCCACCTATGTTCTCTTATATCACCAGTTCAAACAAGAAATTACTCTACAACCATGTCCATGAAGCCTTGCATTCCACCTCAACTATTGCAAAAGCCAAGGGATACATTTGATCATTAGGGTCCCCACCTATGGCACATAATAATTTGCTCCCATAGAGTCCTTTTAGGTGGCACCCATCCAACACAATAAATGGCTTACATCCGACCAAGAAGCTCTTTCTCATTGCATCAAAACATATATAATCTCTCAAAGACAAGAGATGAATTTGGATGCTATTCACCATTCACTAAACAATCATAAGCACAAACATTAAATTTAACACCACCACGTAGTAGCTCACCACAATAATCCCACAATTTTTCATATTGTTCAGCGTGATTCCCTTTAACTAGCTCTATGCCTTTTCTTTTTGCTCTATATGCCTTACTCCTTGATATCTTCATAACATACTTTCGTTGGATATTCTCTTGAATTGAGCTTACCTTTATTTGAGGTTGCTCTTTAACTCCATTAACTAATGTGTTGGCCAACCACTTTGTAGTTACCTTAAGGTTCTGGAAGGACCAAACACAAGTATATTTATCAATTTGAGTTTTTAACTGAAATGTCTCCTCCCCATTTCAGTTTAGTCACATAAGCAACCCACATACATGATTTTGAGCATATAGCACAAAACCTTGTTCTATCTACCTTGTCATAACAAATTGATTCATGATTCAAAATTATATTGAATTCTTCCATTCTACCTGAAAATGCACATAATTAAACTAAAAATAAAAATTATTGTCACCTTACTCCAAAATGACAATCATTGGGCAACAACTAAGATTAACGTACGACCAATTTCGGTGGCCAACTCCAACGACGACTACCTCCTACGATTAACTTTAACGACTACTTCCGACGACCAACTCTGATGATCACCTCCAAAGACCAATTCCATCGATCATCTCAAAATACTAACTCTGATGACTTACTTTAACGAGCAAATTATATACTCAAAAGAAACTCAATTGATAAAAGTGTTTTTAAATATAAATTTGATATTATTAGTTTATAGTGTTTAATAGTCTTCCTTTATAATAATTTCATTATAGAAGCACTTTGAATGTATATCAAATCAAACATACTTGTGTTTAAAGACACTTTCGAGAAAATAAAACCAAACGCATGAGTGCTTTTCTTTTAAATAGTTTTTATAAAAATATTTAAATAAAAACGACTTATTATAAAACATTTTTTTGCTACACAATTTAAACCTGCCCTAATTTAAGTTTTTTTTTTTTTTTTTTTGAAATATTAAAAGAAGACTTAATGACATGCTAAGCAAATCTTTTTATTTCTATTATAATATTTAACATACCACCACTTGTATAATACCAAAAAAATATAGTCAACCCAAACCCATACATCATAACTTGAAGTTAAACAAATAACCACCCTGAAAACAACTTCCTGGACACATATCAAAATATTATACAACTCAAACTAAATATATTGGGCTTTGAGCCATACATAAAACCCTTGATGAGCCCTAAAATTGTGAGATTTGGTTCTTACATATAACCCTAAATTAGCCCTAAAAGTGTTCAAGGTTGGGGCTTACATGTAACCCTAAACTGAAACATGGGATAAAAACCTAAATAGTGAACCACATGTTGCCACGTAAGTATTTCTAAAATGATCTAAAAAGAAACATTTTAAAATAAACAAAATAATGCCGATGGTATAAAGTCAGAGCTATGTTACCAATCTTCCGAATTTGCTTTGAATCATCAACAAAAGATAGAAATGTCATTTTGTGAGTCTCTCATTCTCCATGGAGTTCTATCAATGCCATAATGACAAGGTCTCTCCAATTCCAGGCGTTTTAAGAAGCTTTCATGGATCCTTCCTTCTTGGTAGCTCCACTATTTGGTGGAACTTGTATCACATTGATCATCTTGTTGCTCTTGATCTTCCTTGGAATGCATGATCATAAGGACATTATGCATATTAATTTTACGATTTTATCCTCGATCACCTAATATATAAAATGACATGGGTTCTAACAACATTTTTTTTTTTTTTAAAAAAAAAAGAACTTTATTAAATCAAGAAACTAACTACACAACAAAAGTTCTCATTAAGAATAGTGAACACCCAACTAACTCCCAACAAGCAACACAACCCTCCTCCTTAGTTAGCAGCCTATGGATCCATAAAACTTACATCATCACGCTCAAGAGAGTGGACAACAAAATTGCATGAAAGAAACCACACCAATATTCTGACAGATTGGCAAATAGCTCACTAAGCCATGAATAATATCTAACGAATTAGACTCCAGAGGCCGTGGTTGACACAATTTCCCTATTGAATGGAGGAGGGAAGATAAGTCAGCCCAAATAGCCTACCCTTTCAGAGTCTTTATAGGCCACCCCTAGTCAAAATTCTTGAAACCAACGTGGAGAGGAAAGCCTTCAAAGTCACGAACAACTCACCCTAAACCGTTCATCTTCTTGTTGCTGCACCAAGAGGCATCTAGTGAGCTTCTAGCAACTTCTCAAGAAGGGGGGGAGACCACCCCTCCTGACTTACACGACTCTCGAACCTGACTGAGTCATCAAGACCAAAGGGCTTCAACAGGATCGACATGAAAATAATTTTCAATCAACTTGAACACTTGGCAAATATTGATCCTCTTGCTACTATCCTCCAAAGAAAGGTTTACCTTCTAAACCAAAGTATTTTACATATTTGGCTTGCTCGATTAAACCAGACTACAGTTCCAGTAGAGTTTCATAACTCAAAAAAGAACAAAATCAAGTTGTGTTATGAATCTGATTTATCAGACAGCAGGAACGAGGATAAGTCACAGAAGCATGAAAAGGCAAAAAAATTTAAAATAATAATATGAATATGTACAAGAAGTTTGGCCAAATGGCTAGAAGGCCCAGAACCTTCAGATAAGAAGACCTGTGGGACATCTGAGCACATAATATTCAGCAGACACAAATGATATATATACACACAACTAAGAAAAGGTGCTTCTAACTTTAACCAATACCAAAAAATTTCACTCTACATAATCTTCATCTAAGTCAAAATATGCAAATTAGGCACTCCATCAGGGGTTCCCTTTTCAAAATCTCAAACATGAACTCAAATGTTGTACTACTAGAGACTAATGGATTTATCAACCCAAGATTTTCATCAATATTAACTGATCTAAAAATGTAAAACAGTTTGACAGAGTAACAGCGGTTGTTGACTGTAAACATATTGAGGTAGCAGTCGCGAGATGCAGCCCCTGTTGCACCACCATCGCCCCCACTGCCAAGAAACCTGGTTCTTAAGATTAAGGTGGATAGAGGAGGAATTAGGGAATTGGGAATCGTGGTGGAATCGAGGAAGGGTTTCCCATTGAGGGTGAGGTGAAGTAGAAAGATGATGCAACCCATGAAGGGAGTGTTTAGGGGAGAAGAGAGAATTTCAAGTCCTCTAGGGTTTGGGGCAGAGTTTATGGAAGGTTTACTATTTGGGATTGAATTTGGAGGTCGGGAGAATGAAGGAAGATCTGAAGATGGTGTTGATTTTCCTGATGCATTACGAAGAGGAGGATGACGAAATTTTGTGGCTAGGGTTTCAAAAGTGAAGGAAATGAAAGAAGAACAATAAAACGTGTATCAGCGATTAGCAATAGCCATAGCCAAAGCAGTAGGAGAGGTTCATAAAAGAATCAGATATGCAAAAGAGAATGTAGAAGAGTTTAATTGTAGCGTTCTAAGTTTTTTAAAATATTTTTTTATTAATAGTAACATCTTTTTCTTTTTCCTTTTAAGAAGAGTTTAATTGTTAGGTTTTCATTTAATTTAAAAAATAACGTAGTTTTTGAAAAAAAAATGATAAAAATAGGGTTATTTAGAAACATATTCTGAAAATAATATGGTAGTAGAAAAATATGCCACATTTAGGACCGTAGGGAAACTTAGGTGAAAAATCGTGGAGGGGGTCTACGACTTTTTAAAATAATCGTGGACTCAGTTCACGTTTTCAACTGGTTGACCAATCGTCCATGTCATATGTCAGATGGACAAAAGTTGTGGAGCTAGTCCACGTTTAAAGTCGAACTACTTTTTTTTTTTTTTTTTGCAACTTAAATTTTGAAATTTATTTTTTTCAATTCAAACATTAAGAACATAAAGTTTGACACATAATAAGGCGAATAATGAATTAAATTATATTTAAATATTCCTAAATAAAACTACATCTAAAGTGAGTATTATAATTACAAGTCAATGGAAACTCATGTGCCACACGGTAGTCATCTTCTCTCACGCCAGCCACGATGAGATATAGGAACCTCAAAGTGTTTGTTGATGATGAATTACATCATCAATGTCTTGATGGGTGACAACAGTCGGAAATGCATCAGGTGCATAATATTCATTTTGATGACCAGAACTCGATGCAATGTCTCCTTGAACTCCTAGGAAATCTTCAAAAGAAGCTTGAGTCAAATTAGTAGGTACATGAGGTTCTGGGTTAATGTATTGCTCTGGAATATTCTCGATTTGTTGTTGTTGACTTCAAAGACAAACACGTCTTCTATCAGTATTGGCAATATTAGGTCTATGTGTCTGTGGAACGATATCTTCTACACTTACAGCACATTGATCACACATTGAACTTAGCTCTGGTAAATTATGTTGCACTAAATATTGTTGTACATCTTGAACAAAATTATTTTGTATGAAGAAAAAAAATCAATGTAAAATAATATGCAAACAACAAAATTAAATGAAATAAATAATAAAATTCTTACCATGCAATAATAATAAGTGTTGTCAGGTGTGATATATCGTCTTGTAATTGAGTCGTACCACGATAAATAGTCCTCTAATATAATTGGTTCATCTACTACATCTCCTCTTACACAATGATCACAATGTGCCCGCCACAAGGATAAATAGTTTGCATGAATTCGTTACCAATCTTGGTCATGCTTACCCCTTAAATCAATTTGGTGCAAGTTGCAGTTTGTATAACAAACTAGTGGCATCATTTGTCCTATTCCAAATTGTCTTAACACTCGATTTGGGTAATGCCACTCTACAATATGAAAGCATATTAGAGGACTCACCGTCAACCAAATGTCTTGATCATTATAACAATAATCAGACAATGATGCCATTATCTTCTCTGTGTACGACATCCAATTGATCTAAAATTAAAAAAGTTAATAAGTAGAACTCAATTGTGCAATAATATGTACTATTTATTTTTTAATGAAAGATATATGTTCTTACTTGAGTGTGCATTAGTCGACCATAGTCTGTATACTAGTAACATATTTGCAGAACGCTTAGATGCTACTAAAATACTGTTCCATCTACACATGCATGTAATATAATTAAAAATTTTATTATATAAAAATTTATTATGAAATGAAGATGTAACGAATGTAATACTTGACACTAAGCGAACGTCCAATAAAATGATCGGGAGACGATAACTCAACTGATGGTGTTATGGTGTAAAACCGATCATAAGCCCATACTTACAATAATATTAGTGGGCCTACTATCTCTAAAGCGGTTGCAGTACTAGCTCGACATAATTTCCTATACGAAGTCATGCAAGACATGCACTAACCCATGAATACCTACCAGCAATCTCAAAGCTTCCCAATAAAGAAAGTAACATCAGATGAACTAATGTGTTCGACTTGTCAGCGAACAAAAATCCTCCAATACACTGCATGATATATGCCCATGCATACTTTGTATGGTAATCTCGTCAGTATCAAAATATAGCTCTATAAATTGCGATGACAACCAAGGGATACTCAACCTAGAACCTTTCAATTCTAGGGTCGAACACCCAAAAAATCTTCACAAACATGTTTCCAATCGTACACCAACGATCCAGTCACAAGTTCTCCATCAACTGGTAATCCAAATTGGAGGCCAATGTCTTGCGATGTAATGGTACATTCCCCCACTAGACGTGTGAAATGTGTGGGTTTCAGGTTTTCATTACTCCACTAAAGCAATAATGAAATGTCAATCCAGTTGAATAAACCCAATTTGTGCAACCCCAAAAAAATCAGCTTGTTGTAAGTAAGGTACAATCTGTGGGTCTAACATTATACTACAATCAACTACTTGCGATTACGACACCCTAAAACTACAGTGAACTAAGTATCCCATATTGATTGCGAACAATTGTTTGGTTGTAGATATAATTGCCCTTGAATTAGAAGGACTAGGATCCATAATTGGCATTGAAATATGATAAACATAAATAACCATACAAAATTAGTAAATACCAAAAAAGAAAGAAAAGAGTTCATAATTAACAAAATGAAAAGATCATAGTAAATTAATGACATTACATTACAATAGGGCTGAAATGAATAACATTTTCCACTTTTTAAGACCACTCCTAAAAAACAAAACCCATGAATAACATTTTCCTTTCAATTTCATTTTAGTTAGATCTTCATTTTGATTCAACTTATTCTCATTTTAATTTTAGTAGCTAAACATGGCCGAAATGATTCATGGAAGAAAAAAAAAATATGTTCACCACGAGCCATTTAATTTCCCTATCCTTACATTTAATATAATTGGGTCTGTATCTAATATTGGGTTGAAGTTTTAAGTAATCTATGAGCCATGAGGTTCGAAAAATATGCTATCTCGAGCTATCTCACTTTATTTATTCGTGGAAAGAATTCTCGTGGTTATGGTAATGTTATTTTGGGTAGATTGGACACTTATATTTTTATGTTTGGATTTCAATGGTTGCACTTGTGTGGTTATGAAGGTATATGATCTCATATAGATATGAAAATGTACCCTGTTTGGGCTGGGCTTTCATGGTATTTACTTTTGGTCTGGGCTCCCTTTTTAAACTTTTATTTGTGGGCCACTTTTAGGCCCATACTTTTTTAAAAAAAATGGTCCATCTAACAAAACCCTCCTCCTTTCTCAACCTAATGTTCCTTGATGGGCTTGCAAGATATTGGAGACTGGCGCTACAAGAAAGAAAGATACTAATATCTTTTGGAATTGGAGTATATAGCCAGATTTGAGGTTTGTTTTAGAGATTTGGCAAAATTTAGTTTGAATTTTGGCAACGTGTCCGCCACATGTCCCATTGTATCCGTATTCCTAGTTTGCCGCTAATATACATTTATACATACAATCTAATAGTAATATGAAGCAATGAAATTTAACTAATCTACATTTACACCTAGAGTGTAATTGTAATGTGAAATTATGATTTAGCAAACAGTTGACATATATGTACACATATTTTTTTATATTTCGGGTTGGCCCTCAATGGGGTTTGGAGAAATTTTTACACATACAGTGTAATTTGTACTACTGAGTTATCAGAACAAATGTGATGTATAAGAAAGATTGTAACTCATTTAAACAAAAGAGTTCCCCCATTTAAGCAAAAGATTTTTTAAAAAACGATGTTGCTATTTTTCTAATTTACAAACATTTTTTTTGCTATTTTTACCAATGAAACTTTAAATTTTGCTATTCCTCAAGTGGACCCAATATTTTTTTTTCTTCCAAAAAGGGCACTTTCCTTTTTCAACTCATTCTTGAGTTAGATCTTTTTTTTCTTTGGACCATATATTCGTTTGGATTTCATAAACTTTAATACCATATTAGATAAACACGGAGTTACATCTCAAAACCAATCAACAATGATTATATATAGACTTTTCTGAACTTTGGACATCACATTTGAGAATGTTAAATTCAAAAAGAGTCAACATTTCAAGGAGGCATGAAGAATCCTGCATTGGAAAAATTAAGAAACCTCACAATTTCTAACCGATAGTTGGATTACTCTTTCTATTGCCAATTGATATTGAGATGAAACTCAAGTTTTAATATGGTATTAGAGCTCATGAAGCTCAAACGGGCATTACATTACGTGGAAAAAAAGAAAAAAAAATCTAATCTAAGATACATAAGTTGCTCTTTCGTTGTCGATTGAGTGTAATATGAAATCCATGTTTCTATAATAAAATCTCGATGCTCCATTTGTTGCACTATAATAATAATAATTTAGTCAGTGAAATAAAAGTTAAATATTGGTGGAATTTTGAAGTAAATATAAGAGTAGTGTATGGACATAATCAGTTTTCATAGATTCAATTCAGAATTCACATGCAAATTAATTAGAACAGAATTAATACCACCAATTATTTGCCCAAATAAATAGACTATGATTATTTTTGACCTATTGATAGATAGTTTATTATATATGATACAGTTGGAAAATAAATCCTATATCACAGCCCTTATGAAGCTTCCTGGAAAAAGCATTAAACTCAGTTTAATGAATTTGATTAATTCTTAACTATATCTTTAGTTACAATAATATATTATTATTAGTAATCTTATAGTTTAAAAAAATACATAAAAGAAATTCTCCAATCATATTCATGTATGATGCTTTTAAAAAGAAGCATCACAAAAAGCTAATAACTAGTCAATTTAAATACAACTAATGACAAAAGATTAGGATTATTTATGCTAATTAAAGCAAGCCAGAGTTGACTCTTTAAATTTTAGGCAGAATATTCAATCATTCTCTCCCCTTAGCCATTTGGTTCAGATTTAGATTTATTTGTTAATTTATATATATATATATATATATATATATATTAAGGGAACTCTTACTTTACCTTATTGTGTTGACATCTTTAACAGCTGTTTTGTAGACCTTTTTTTTAAACAAATTGATTGTGTAAGATTTCCTTTTTAATTGTAAACAAATATGATGATAAATCATTTTGATCTTAAGTGAAAAAAAGTATGGTTAGTTTTCAAATGAAGTTGATAACTTTTTAGATTATTGTATAAAAGATTTCAATCCACTCATACAAATATTCCACATTAATATATATAAAATCATATGGAATCTTTTCATGAAAGCATTCTACTAATGGAATTGGTTATATATTTGGATAAGATATAGGATATATTGCTTGTTTAGTATCCCAATCTTTGATGTTAGCTTTAAACCTTACAATTAATTAGCATAAATTCAAAGTTAAAATATGAACCTTAGGCAAAGGTAAATTAAAACTCCGCACTAATAATTTTATTTATTAAAATTCAAATTTTTTATAAGTAAATAAATTTAAAAAAAAAAAAAAAAACTCCACTAGAATTCATTTTTAGAACCATTATTACATAATTTTTACAAGTGTTTTAGAATTTTATACATCATTTTTTTTTTTATAATTCTTTTCGTCTTTCTCTATTTTTTACTTAATTAAAAAGAATTATGTAATAATTTTTTCTTATGACTTTCATGAGGATTTGGGAGAAGAGTAGTTTGTTAAGGTGATTTTGAGTTGAATATAAATATAAATTAGTATTGTAACAAATTGCCTGGTGACTTGGATATATTGTTTTTTTCGACTTTAAACATTCAAATAGTTGAAGGGTGATTTCAGCAACCTATAAATTCTTTTAACAACATATAAATCTGTGTATAGAGCTTGCTTATATATTTGAAAAAAGAGAAGAGATTTCAAATTCTAACATCTTAATTGAAAATATAAAACCATACATTAATAAGGTGAATGGCGTATTATGTATTATGTAGTAAGTTGACTATATTACACTTAAACCATTAGGAACAAAAAGACAAAAGTCAATGTACATGAAAAAGGATGGGTTTTACTTTTTTAAGAATGGTTAAAACAGGCAAACAAGATGAGAATATTGGGAGGAATTGGGAATGGGATTATTAGGGTAAAGTTTTGGGGAAAATGGGTGGGCTCCAATGATGTGTTAAAAGAGAATACCAGACCAATCAATTGATGACAAGTCGCATCTAACTAATTTGTACAAGACAATGACTTATACCTACAAATCCTTTTTTTTTTTTTTTTTTTTCGGACAGATTTTTCAAAAGTCAATTTCAAGTCCCAAAATCCATCTTCTTTCTTTTATCTGATTTTGGGGTTTTATTTATTTATTTATTTATAATTTTAGTCCCATATTTATAAGAATATTATGTATGTAAGCCACCTTCGTTACATACCAACACGTTACTTCAAATCATGTTTCTATTTTAGCAAATTCGGACATTTTGAGAATTTGTGCTTTAAATGACGTAATTTTTAAACAATATTAAATCCCAAATAAGATGACAACGACAACATTAAATCCCACAAAGTTTGTATTTTTATTTTTAAATACAATTATGTAACAATATATCCCACTGTTTGAAAATATAACATTATTCTTTCGAGAAATCTAAAGTTGGACTTGAGTTTATGTAAATTTATGCAAATGTAGCTTGGTTTCTAATACTTGAAGTTCAGTCTTAAAGAACTTATGGAGTTTTCTGATTGTTAGGAAAATTCTCTCTACGTTTTCTAGAATTTTAAATTTCTAAGCCCCTCAAATAATTAGAACACATCTACTTATATAGTTTCCAAGTAGTTTTGAGGACTTGGGCTTTGGTTTGTCCATAAACTTGGTCATTTTGGTTTGTCCCAACTAATTGGTTTTTTTAGCATGGTTGGTATTTTGGTCAAATTAAGCCTATTTTTTAGCTAAATTAAATCTCCAAATATCAATATCAAATTAGGCTAAATTCGTTTATTTGATCCAATGGTCATGATGACAACACATGACATCTTCGAAATCTACCAACTGATCTTGTCTTCAATTTCAACTTCGGATACATGTCAACTTTTAACTAATCCCAAATTTGATAATTTGAAACTTTCATCATTATTTTGAGAAATGACGTGACAATTTGTTATTGGTTAAATTTTCTTATTCAACAAATATCATATAGGAAAAAATCAATTTTGACCATAAACTTTGGATTTCATCCAACTAAACCCTAAACTTAAATAAGGTATTGCAATTTTTACCTTCAATTCAATTTCCGCTGGTTTGCCAACTAATTTTAACACGATACAATGTAAAAATATTTGAAAACTCATAGATTTCAATAAAATAAAAGTCTGTACAAAAATAAGTAGAACCAATACACAAATTAACCATGGAATTACTTTGTCAAAATTTATATATTTCGACCAAAAAATAGCTTTATTGTCGCCTTTCTTTAAAATAAATCAAATTCATATGGTACATATATATTTTACAATTTATTAAATGTATGATAAGTGAATCTTTTATGAAGTCATGTTTGAAGTGAAAACTTATTAGTAAGTCAAACTACAATACATTTTAAAATTTAATGCGAAGATTACAATATCTATATATATATTTGAGGTGGAATTCGATAAAATTGAAAGTTTAGAACTAAATTAATTCAATTTGAAAATGGTTAGAGAAGAAATGAATTTTTTAATAAAAAATATGCATTTCTCTTTTTCTACAAAATATACACATGTATTCTCGAATTCATTGAATGAGAAACATTCTATTATAAGGATTAAAGCTATGAATAAAATCTCAGTTTCCATTTTTAAAGGCAAGGCTTTGAGAAACAAACAGAAAATGGAATATAAATAAACATAAAAAAATGAAAAGCACAAAATTAAACAAAATATTATGTACATGCATTGAGACAAAATCAGTGAATGTTGATGGATCTTGTTTCTGATCTGTTATGTTTGTACCATTTTTATTTTACAAGTGCAAATGAGATATGAAAGAGAAAACTGAGAGATTTTAATAAATTTATATTATATGCTTTCGGAATTTTTTTTTTTTTTTTTATATTAAAATAAAGGATACCCAAATTGCAAAATTATTCTCTTTGGGAATGCAAGTTTTAATTGGGTATATAGTAATTGACAAAAATGGGCTTCCAAAATTATTTTGATTGTTCTTTAAATTTGTTGAGTTTTAACATATAATTAGGATAAAAAATCATTCTCAACCATTCAAAATAATATATTTATGAAAATGATAAGCAAAAAAAAGGACACTCACATCACACCTCCTTCAATTATTGCCTATAAAGAAAACAAAACTCAAACATATATGTACATTTGATTTTATTAGTTAAAGTCATTCTTAATGGATAATTAATTTTATGAAAACAAAATAGTTTTATAAAAATACATTAACTGTTATAACTCCATCAATGTTTGAGTCTCTCATTGTAATAGTTAAAAGTTTCTCATTATTATATAATAAAACTATTTGAAAAGCTTCATTATCATTTACTATTTCGTAATCATTCTCTTTCCTCATTTGTAACTTAGATCAAAACAATATTCACCCTAAATACATATTATTATAACTCATATACTATAATAATAACCAACTGTAATAACTAATTTAGTGTCCAACACACCTTTTTAATATCTTCATTATTAAATTTGAAAAAAAAAAATTAAAAGGTTAGTCGATAAATTTTCTAAATATTTTTAAAAATATATAATCATTCATATAAAAGGCTAGAAGATTCAACCTCATGACATTTCTTGGAGACCAAACTTTCAATCTTAGAAACCTAATATGTTCTTATTCTTAATTTATCAAATAATAGAAAGGTTTTTTTTTATTTTAATGTACAAATTGGTCGAGAGAAATCACACACACCAGACATGTGCTTCAATGGTGATTGTATAACAAAGAGAAATGTGTTAATTATCACACATGTTTTCCAATGCTTAACCATATGGAGGATGGTTTTCAAGCTAGATTTTTGAAAATTCGAGACAATGAGCATAGAAAACTAAGACATGAGTAATATTAGATTTACACTAACGGTTGACAAAAAGAAAATGGTAGATTGAATGACCTTTATGAAAACCACAAAGAAAATCAACAAAAACTTGAACTTCCTATTAAAAGGTTCCAAATAAATAGGGAATCAATTTTAGCCCTAGAGTGGAGTTATGTCAGCTTCAAGAGCTTTATTCAAGCTCAATTGAATTAGACAAAAGAAAATGGCTCTCCAGGGAGAACATAACATAACCATTGGAATCATGAGCGATGACTCCAATACCCACATCCAAATTAAGAATTGTTACATCAAAACAACTTGAAGGAACTATAGGGTGTGGCGTCCTTGGGGTTTAGGAGAGGACTAAAACGTTGAAAGGGAATATACACCACCCGACTAGAAAACAATTGACAATCCATAGATTCTACCATTTGGCAATGCCTACCAAATAGGACCCAAGGTGGTAGAGTTGCATCCTCTAAAAACAAGGAGATTGCACCTGTACCAGATAGTAGAAACAACAAGTGAGAAAAGAAAGAAAGAAAGAAGAAGAAGAAGAAGAAGAAACTCCAATAAAAAAGACAAAGACTAGGGGGCTAGGGACGCCAAATATGTTTACTTTCTTTGCATAAACATGAATATAAATTTAGAGGCACGAAGACACAAAGGGCAATCCCCATTTACAGTGATGGAGCAACTAGCCAATGCAATACAAGTTGGGAAGATAGTGATGGGGTGAATCCTCCTCCAGGATGGATAAAGCCCACATCTCTCAAAAAACCAAAGAAGAAAGAAGAAGATCTTCAAAACTTTTCCATATCATGACTAAAAGGATGATGAAACTTCATGAAATAACTCTATTAAATGCATATTTTGAAGTGATTTTGAACATGGAAAAAGTGATTAACGATTTTAAATTCACTCCCAAATATCCAATAATTAATGGAGTAGCAAACTTCATAATTTTAGAATGATGAAAAATAATCTCAAGTTATAGTAATATATTTATAGGACATCATAATTGACCTTAGGCATCAATTTTTCTACACTTAGATCCACTCAACCTTTTGGCTATTGTGCCTAAGAGCGGATTGACCTAAATAGTTAATTAGTAAGTCTCATGACTTATTTGAGCTCGAGTCCCACAGTACATTTTGTACTCTTTTTTTTCCTAATCTTCTTTTAGCATTTGACCTATCTTATTAGGTCAAATTTCACCCATAATAATCTTTTTTAGACTCATCTAAACCAAGTATTCAACCCAAAGAAAATAATAATAGTAATAAAGTGATGTCTAACCAAGGTTTAAAATGTCGATATTGATGAAAATATCAATGTCTTGATGTAAAGAAAATGTCGATAAAAATATCGATAAATGTCAATGCCAATTGATATTTTTAAAACAAAAATTAAAAAAAAAATAATAAAAAATAATATATTAAATTAGTAAACAAATGTTTTAGAAAAAGTTAGCATGTTTATTAATTATATAATAGTTACATTAGTGACATTTTATTGCTTATTTTATTATCTTTTGTAGATTTTTTTTACAATAAAATGAAAATATTAATCCACTCCTTATATCAATATCGAATTTGTGAAAATGTGAAAAATATCGAAATGTCCGAAAAAAAAAATTAATACATATGCTAACTAGCGAGGGAAAAATTAAAATAGCTAACATATAGAACAGTGGAAAAATGTCAGTATATATATTATATATATTTTTCTTTGTCAAAAGTAATGAATATTTTGTTGAACCATCCTATAATTATAGTCATAATATATGATTGAACTCTAAAAATTATACAAAGACATGAGATGCGAATCCCTTATATACAATTATCGGCCACTTCTACTTTTTAAGTAAGATTCCTCATCCCGTAATTTTTTTAATTTTTTTTAAAATTTATATCGATATCATTGTTACCTCTTTAAAAATACAAAATATTGAATATTATATCAAAAAGCTATGTTGAAATTCTTTTTCTAATTTAAATTCAAAATATACCATTCCATTATTTACACTGCCGCATTGCGACCAATAAAGCCGCAAAAAATGGTTTTGTCTGTTTCAATTTTTTTGTTTAATTCAAAAAAAAAAAAAAAAAAAAAAAAACTGTTGATTTTCCCAACTAAATCTTCGAAGTTTAAGCAAAAATTAACGCAAAAAAAAAAAAAAAAAAAAAAAAAAAAGGAATAGAGTCGTCGTCGTGGTGACTGAATTACTGCCTAACAAAGATCGTGGGGGCTTTAATTTGAATTTCAAGTGTACCGCTTGCTTTGACTTCCACGTGGCAGCACTTTTTTTTTAAGATTAAATATCCCTCTTACCCTTAAGAAATTTGGATTTGTAATGATGAATTCCAATTTATAATAATTTAGTATCTATATTTTTAATTTAATAATAATTTAGTTCTGAATATTAACATCTAACAATTTTGTTCTTGTAATTTAAATTATGTAATTACTTTTTATCCTGAAATTTTTCATTAAATATAACTGTCAATAAGAATTAATTTTTAATAATCAATTTATCAATGACATGTGTAAAAAATTAATTAAATTTTTGCAATTGAGACTAGATTATTATAATAACCAAATTGATAATTATTAAAATCAGAAAACTAAAATGTTACAAATATAAAAGTATATGAAATAAAGTAAATTGTTGCATACTAAAATTTAATAAAAAGGAAAACAATCATTGTTTTGGTACAGTTGTAATTATGATCAATATCCTCAAAATAATATTGTTAATCATAAACAATAACGAGCATCCACGTGGCATTTTGCGGTATTTACGGGTGACGTGGATTATCCGGTCTACTTGGGGAAACCGGCTGGTGGGACTCGACCGCTTGTCGTCGTTGCAGGTGGAGGCCACGCGACCACTACGCGCGTGGTTATGTTAAAGATGACTAATACTCGTAAAGTATTTTTTTTTCCATATAATTTGGAAATAGCAAGAGAATTTTTATAGATTTTATTGTTAAAAATAAAATGCCGTCTAACCTAACATAACCAACACGTCTGTATTTGAGAAAATATTTTGACTTTTAAGCATAAAATTTCTAAAAACAAAAAGGAAACCATACATAATATTATTTGTGTACATTTCTTTCTTTTTTTCTTTTAATAATACATTAGAAACGTATTTTTAAAAAGTTATTTTCAAGAAATTAGAGGGTATGGTTAATTTTGAGCTTAATCTTCAAAACTATATATATATATATATATAGCCAAATAACTCTTTTTTAAAAAAGATAATTATAATACAAAAAATATATATTAATAAATATTTTAATAAGGGAGAGATTCACACACTTAATTTGTAACATCTAATAATTGTGAGAATCTCTCTAAAACAAATAGAGCTAACAACGTTTTACTAAAATTATGATTAAGTTTTCAAATTTAAGAAGGAAGTTAGTTTGTGTTTCTAGTAGGTATGTTGTCCATTGTTTGATAATGATTTTTAAAATTTTGAAAATATTAGTAGATGGTAAATTGCAAAATATAGAAATGAGTATTTACAAGTTCAATAATAAAAATTGTAAAACAAAAATGATAGAAATCTTATACCTTGTTTGAAAAATAAGTCTATTACACCTCATTTCTCATAATAGTTTACATTTTTTTAGAGTAAAAAAGTTGAATTAAAACATAACAATGAAAATTTGAATTGATTTTTTAAAATATTGATAAAAAGTAAATAACAAAATAAGAAATTAAAAATAAAATGATTGTTTATAAACTATACTTTTAAAAATTAAAAATCAAATAGTTATCGAATATATATGATTATTTATTTATTTAAAAAATGGGAATAGAAATTAGGGTGAGAAACCAAACGTGGTGTGCCAGAGAGAAGCTCCACCTTTTGCTATTTAATAACCAAACACACAAAAAACGAACTCTTAACAAAAACTCATTCCCATACCCAAAACCAAAATACAATATAACATAAAGAAAAAAGCAATAAAAAAAACCAAATATTCCATTCTCTCCGCCGCCTGCTTCCTCTTTCTCCGTCCAATCTCTCCCCGCCGGCGACTATGCAGCCCTGTAGCAGAGAAATGCAAACCCTCAACTCTCTCTTAAACCACGCCCAAATCTCTCTCCAAGACCTCCACGCCGACCCCCACCACCACCACAACCACCATTTGAATCCCCCACCGCCGCAGATCCCGCCGTCTCACCTCCATCATTTCGATCCCGCCTCCGCCGCTTCCCACGACGACTTTCTCGAGCAAATGCTCAACACAATCCCTTCCTGTTCCTGGCCTGACCTCAACCCTTCAAACCCTAAGTCCCCTTGGGACCTTAACCCCATCAATAAGCCCTCTAGAGATATCTCCGACGATCCTCATCAGAATCACATCACTGCCACATCTCCCGCCGCCAAAGCCGCCGTTATGCTTCAACAACAGCTTCTCTTGTCCAGAGGAATGTCCGGTTCTACCGGAAATGGCGTCGCGGACCATGGCCTCCCTCCTATGCCTCTCTCCCTTGGAAATGCTGACTTGGACCGCTCCCAAAACGACGTTGTCGATGGATCCTGCTTCCGCCCACCCAACTCGGTTTGTTCTGTGATGGATCTGTCAATTCCTCGCCGGTGGATTCCAATTTTAACTCTGTTTTTTGGGCTCTGTTTTTTCTCAGGGAGGTTCTCTTCAATCGCATAGTTTCGGAGCTCCGGCAAACGTGATGAATCAAACTCCCGGCGGTGGGTCTGCCGGAGTTTCTCAATCTCAACCAAAGCAAAAGGTCAGAGCTCGCAGAGGCCAAGCCACTGACCCCCACAGTATCGCCGAAAGGGTAAAACTAAAATTTCCCCATTATTATTCAAATCTTCAACTCTGTTTACCCACTAAATCATTCCATTCTCTGTATTTTCCGCCTAGATTTTCCATTCCATTATCTCACGTTTTCTGAGGAATCAAACAGAAACAAAATTAGGGTCTTCGTTTATCATCGATGATGTAAATTTTGTCTGGTTTGTACAGCTTCGAAGAGAGAGAATTGCAGAGAGAATGAAAGCCCTGCAAGAACTCGTTCCCAATGCGAACAAGGTCAGTTTCTTCCTTCATCTTCCTCACAGAATCACATGTTCCATTTCTTTTTTTCAATATATTTATTTATTAATCCCATTTAAAAAAAAATGGTGTCCGGAGCATAGCAGCTCCGACCCTCTCTGCAAGAGTGTAACCGCCGGCCAGTTTTTTACCTGCATAGTAATTTAACCAAATGGTCAGGGGCATTATAGTCATTAACTTTCCGGTGAGAAACTAATCTCACGGAAATTCCGGGACACGTGTCGTTAGTATAAGATGGCAGTTACTAATAAAGTCACGAGCATGTAAATATTAGCAACGCCTCGTTTTTCAAATATATATTAGTGTACTTGGAAATAACCAGACCTGGAAAATGGAATATTTAGGTGGTACTATCTGAGAATATAGTAATAAATAAGAAGGGATGGGGGATTAAATAGCAAACTTAATAATTTGAATTATAGTTATATATTAATAAAGAAATTATTGAATTAAATTAAATGAAAATGAATCTGAAAGGGTATGGGGTTTTGGAATTTCAGACAGACAAAGCTTCAATGCTTGATGAGATCATCGACTACGTTAAATTCCTCCAGCTACAAGTCAAGGTATGACTCTAATCCTAACCCCTTATTTATTTTAATTATTAAATGTGATTTAAATAATTTTATTTAAAAAAAAAAAAAAGAAAAAAAAAGATTCCCTGAATGGGCGTTATTATTTTAATTTTTCTTAATTTATTTGGGGTAGGTTCTGAGCATGAGCAGGTTGGGGGGTGCAGCTGCTGTGGCTCCTCTCGTTGCTGACGTCTCCTCTGAGGTAAAAAATCAAAATATAAAATTACTTTTTTTTTTAGTTTTTAATTCTGTAAAATGAGTTGTTAAATTTCTTATTTGTTATCTATCTTTTATCAATGTTTTTTTTATCAAGTTAAAACTTGAAAAAAAATATAGATTTTAAAATTTATTTTTGTTTTTCAAATTTAGCTAAGGATTCCCTCTTAATTTTCTTAAAAAAAAAATGTTTACTGATTGAGGCGAAAGAAATGATTGATTTTGACTTTCAGTTTCATTAATTTAAATTCCAAACTGGCGATTTGATAAAATTACATTTAATTTAGATAATAAAATTACAATTTTACCAATTTTAACTTTCCAGTAAGTTGTTCACTGTGAATATGGTTAAAAATGTTTCCTTACCATTAAAACTTTTTTTAAAAAAGTTTATAGATTTTAGCAGAAGGTTATTTAATGGTTAGCTAATGGGTTTAAGAAGATTTTTACGTTGTTTTGTTAAATTAGTAAAAAATAAAAGAAGGTTAAAAGTTGGAAAATATTTATATATTTATTTAAAAAAATTGGGTGAAAATTGAAAAATAAGGAAAAAAGAATTTTGGAGATTTAAGTTTAAGGTGGATGAGGCGGCCAAAAATTCCTTTAACAGAAGACGACAAAAGGAAAAGTGAAGCACGCGTGCGAAAACCTTTTATCAGCTTTTGGTTTGCCTGTCCTTTTCGTTGAAATGCCAACAAAAATAAATTTAATATTTTATTATTTGGTAATTACTAATTACTGAAAAATAAAAATAAAAAACTAAAACAAAAACGTTGTCGTTTCAGGGGGGCGGTGAGTGTATGCAAGGGAGTGGGGCCCAAGCTGGCCGGAATTCAAACAACGGCAGCGGCGGAAACCAAACGGCGTCGTCCAACGACAGCATGACGGTGACGGAGCAGCAAGTGGCGAAGCTGATGGAGAAAGATATGGGATCGGCGATGCAATATTTGCAAGGAAAAGGGCTGTGTCTTATGCCGATCTCTCTGGCGACGGCCATTTCCACGTCCACGTGTCACTCCAGGAACCCCTTGATTAACGGCGGTAGTCAGCTTCCGGTGATTGGATCGAACGGCGAAGGGCCATCCTCGCCGAGCATGTCGGTGCTGACTGTGCAGTCGACGAGTATGGGGAACGGCTCCGTCAAAGACGCCGCCTCCGTTTCAAAGCCGTGAAGACGGCGGCGCGTGGAGGATTGACTTTTTATTTTAAAGTAAAAAAAAAAAAAGGAGTCAACTATTGTAGAAGTCTACGAAAATAAGGCGGTCTTATAATACGGCGCCGTATTCTCGTGGACTTCTATTTAGCCTACAAACCCTAACCTAAAAGCCAAACCCTAAAAAGGCAAAGGCACCTCCTTCTGACATCAAAAGCATTCTCCTTTTTTTTTTTTCCTTCTTTTTTTTTTTCTTTTCGGTTTAATTAAAGCAATTTTTGTTAATTGCTTAATTAAGTTAATTTGCTTAGCTTAACCAACCAACCTCTCTTTCCCTATTTTTACATTACAATTGTCTTTTTCTTTTTCTTCTACTACTTGACTCTCAATGGTTTGTGTTCTAATTCAGTAATTAATTACTAATTTCATTAGAGAGAGTTGTTTACAAGGTATGTCTTCCTTTTTTGTTCTTCCTCTAAAAAGGGTTTCTTTTGTGAAAAAAGATGTATTTTTTTTCCTAATTATTAGGTTTAAGATTAATATAATAATTCAAGTGAAGTTTAAATAGGTTTAGACGCTTTTCTTTTAAGTAATAAAATCAAGGGTTTTTTTTTTTTTTTTTTTTTTTTTTTTTTTTGGCTATACTCATTGTTATTATTATCCAAGAATATGCATGCTTCTTCTATTTATTGTCTTCTTTTAAAAATAAGGTGGAATTTTACTATTAAATACAAGTAAAATTTTAAATGTGAATAGAAAAGAAATAAGTAGTTTTATGCTTTTTGTCTTTCTCTTTGTTTAGGAACTTCATAGGGCAGTTGATTTGAAAGGATCTGATTTTCTTCTTTTAGGAAAATGTGTAATGATTATGTGTAAGTATATTTGCTTTAACAACTCATTCCAATGATTCTATTCCACCATTATTTTATTTATCTAAAGAAGAAAAAAAGGGAAATAACTTGGTTTCTAAATTTCTAATCCACCTACCTTTTCAAATTTCTTTTTTAATGAAACTCCCTAATTATTATTATTATTATTATTATTTGCTTAAAATATGTTTTGTACGGTTATGTGTTCAAACTTAATTACTTCATGTATCTTACCAAACCAACAAATTGGGTGTACAATTTTTTTCTAATCTTGTGCAATTAATACCATTTGGCGAATTGTTTAAATGGTACATTTTGGTGTTCTTCTGCTATCTCGATTGGAATCGATATAAAAAAAAGTAAAGGTGAGAATTTTTTTTTTGATATTTAAAATAAGTAAATCTAGTGTGAACTACTAAAAGCTAAATTAACGAAAAAAAAAAAGAAGAAGAAGAATAAATCATTCCTCTTTCTAGGAGAAAATTGACCATACAGAATGTAAGAACAATTGCCAAAACTTGCACTTATATTTTCTTCTCCAATTTCATTCAATCTCACTAATCGTCTTACCGAGATTCTGCTGAGAAATCCCAAAAGGTTGGTGATTTCAATGTACTATTAAAAGAAATTAATTCTTTTTGTCTTAAACGAATCATTAAGACAATGGCAAAAAAATGTGATATTTGTAAAATATAATTTTTTTTTGGTGATATTTCTGATAATTATCCCATTAAAATAATCTCTAATGTTAGTTTATTGTTGATTTTTTTCTAAAACAAGAATCTCGAACAACGTGAGAGTTTAACATCTACAAGTACACAAACTAAAATGAAATATAACCCAACTATTTTAACATATTATTTTATATAGGATGGTTAGCCAATAGAAATGGAGAGTGGTGGGTAATCTTTCACTAACCATCATTTTTATAACATATGGTATCTCTAGTGTTTATGTTCCTTACTCTTCTTTTGCTTAATTTTTATATGCACTCTGATTCATTTGTTAATCATTTTTTTATAACTTTTCTTTTCTAAAAGATAAAGGTACTCATCCTACAAAAAAAAAAAAAAAAAAAAAAAAAAGAAAAAAAGAAAAAAAAAAGAAAAAAAAAGATATATTTATCAATAGCTTTTTGGTCCCTTTTTTTAATCTTTTTAAAAATATTTATGTATGAATATTAGCATAATTATATATAAAACAAAGTTCTCATAGCTTTCTTTTTTCTTTTGCTTTTTTTTTTTTTTTTGGGGGGGGGGGGGGGGATAATAGATTACATAATGCATACATTATGAGTCAATAAACTTATACATTAAAAATATATATATATATATATATATATATATATATATATATATATATATATAATAAAATGAATGTTAATAATTGTAGAACACTCTTTATAATGGATAAAAGGATGTTCCTATTCCCTACAAAAAGCAAATTGTAGCTTTAGATAATAATGAAAAGGCATTTGATTCAAATGGTGGAGTAGTTAGCTCAATCCCTAACACATGGATTTTAAATTTCATAATTTTGATTTAATATTAGGAACACGCTTCAAAGCTAATGCCCTCCATATATTTCAATTACATCCTCCCAAAGTCTATACTAGCTTGAGATAATTTATTATAGAGTTCAAGGAATATATTTTATCAACAAGGTATATATCTTTCAAAAAAATAAACTTGAGATTACATGAAAATTTAGTAAAATTTTGTATATTTAACTGTTAGAATGTTTTGAATCTATTATCCAACGTTCCAAATGACCAAACAGTGAAGATTTAGTTGCCGCCATATATAAACTCTCTTATTCCTTTGGTGCCTTTGTATTTGTATTGTAATGAAATTACCCTCTACTAATAAAATTGTTATCTCCTTCTACCCGTTGGCGTAACCAACAAATTGCTAATGAACTATGTAAATCTCTTTGTCGTTCTTTACTGTTTACGTTTTCTTTGCTTGTTGATTTTGTTTCTGTCATAAAATTAATGATATTTTTGTACAACAAACGAGGAATATCCAAGGAGTACTACATGTCAATTATGGTTGAGCTATCCTCATGTTAACATATATATTTTAACAATAAAACTTTATAGATATAAATATTCATTAAAAATTTGAATATAATGTTATGCATCATTAGCAAATTTTGTCTTATATACAATAGAAAATTTTGCAAACTTTAATGATGTTTTCTTATTTGAAAGCTGAGTCTAAAAAAATTGCATTTCTTACCTTATAGACAATCAATCACATCTTTTCCACTCTTGTAGCTTTTCTTTTTATCAACGCGTTTTCTCTCAAATTTATTTCTAGAAAAAAAAAATGAAGTCCATTGTTTTCATTAGACTAGAGAGAGTAGTAAAACTACACCACGGTCATAATATGAAAACTAAGATTGAAAATTAGTATCTCATTATTACAAGCACACACAAAGTATAATCTAATTCAAATATGTTATAATGTCATTCCCTTTAATGTCAACATGAATCATGAACTCTATAAGATAGATTGAAAAAGAAAAGGGGGGTTTTATTTTAAACCATAAAAATACAAACTTTAGAGTTAGAAAAGCATATAGTTGCGTTTAGGGAAAACTAAAGTAGAAAAAAGATAAGAAATTGAAATGGAGTAGTTTGTTGTCGGACTCTTTCTAGAAGAAAAAAAAAAAAAAAAAAAAAAAAAAACAAATGAATGATCAGAATATCCAATATTTATCTCAAACAAAACAAAGTATGAAGTGAAGAAAGAGCCAATAGAAAATTAAGGTTGGATGAATTAACAAATAATATCTTTTAAATTTGACTTTGAATTATCCTTTGTTTTTAATATTAATATTATTATTTTTGTTTTAAATGTTTGGTCGTATTTATTAAACACTCTTGATAAGGAGTGGGAAGCAACTAATGGGCCCACGACGACCGACATGTAGTCCACTACTCTTAAAAGTCCAATAAGGAAGAAATTTTATTCAATGGTGGGGTTATTTTTGGACCTATTTTCATCATTTGACTGATTATTTCTACTATTTTTTTTAGTATTATTTCTACATGATTAATGAAAAAAGAAAAAAAAAAAAAAGTGTTCTTGGATGCTTGTCAATAAAACCCACTTACTTTTTTAATATAAAATTGGTTAAATTACAAATTTAGTTTAAATTTGTGTTTATTTGATCTTCAAATTTAAAATTATCTAATAGAATTTTTTTAACTCTCAATTTTGTGTCTATGTGTCTATGACATATTCAAAATCTTGAAGAATTAATTGGTCAGATTTATGTAAAATTTTATAAAAATGTTGGATAAATCAAGGATTTATGAGATACAAAAGTAAAAATTTGCGAACCTATTAAACACATAATTGGAAGTTGATCGATTAAATACAATTTGAAATGCAAAAACATAGGGTTGTTTTCAATTATAGGAAAAATGAACCATAATATTTACAAATATAGCAAAATTTTATTATCTATTTACTATTATTTGTAAATATTTTCAATAGTTTTATCATTTAAAATAATTTCCCAAAAACCTATTGGTTATAAAGTTTAAAGTCCCCAATTGGATATAAAGTTCAAAACCTATTAGACACTTTTTAAAATGCATGAATTAAATAAACACAACGTTGAATGTTCTTGGACAATACTTATAATTTAAGCCGAAATAGATTGGGTTTTTATACATATAACCTAAATAGGTCTAATTACATGTTTAAATTTTTCTATATTTTACAAGGGCTATTATTTTATAAAAAAAAAAAAAAAAAAGTTTGTCCCAATTTACTTCCTTATCCCTCATTACTATTCACTTTTTCTTTTCACCTACGTAAGGAAAGTTTTTCCAAAAAATTGAAAAATTGTTTTCCTCGTGGTTGAAAATAAAATATATTTGATATATATAACTCTATATTTCAATTTTTTAAGAAATAAACCAGGTTATGCTTGATAAGTGTATGAACAAGAAAATTAGTACAATATACCATCTTATATACTGAACAATATATGCAATATATATTTACATTATTTGATATATTTGTAAACACACTAGAAAAATAACCATAATAGATGCGATGTATATTTACATTATTTTAGTATATTGCTAGTATGATTAGATCACTAGAAAGAGACCAATTTTTAACTAGGAATACAAAAGCAAACAAACAAAGTCCCTGAGAAGGAAACATTAATGATTAAATGAATATCAACCAAAATTAATAAATAACAAAAATAAAATAAAAATTAAAAAAATGATATTTCTAAAAAAAAATTAAATATTTCAAAATTTTAATAATAGAAGATAATGTAATTAATGATATTTCCAGAAAAATAAAATCCTTATATAGAAAATCCAAAAACGATACATTTTTTATTTTAAAATATTACATTAAAAGATGAGAGAGAATATTAAAATGTTAAAATATTGCTAAAATCTAGTTACAAAATATGACTAAATTTTAGAACAATGGTGAAATATTAGTTATACAGTAGGTTAATTCCCTAAATCTTTAAAAATAATATTTGGTTAAATAATAATAATAATAATAAAACACCTCTAGACTTTGGGGTTGATTTCAATTGAAGTTTAAAGTTTATTTCAAAACAATCCTTGAGTTTTTAATTTCTTTTTGTTGCTAAATCCATGGATGAAAAAGTGTATTTATATGTTGTTTATGTAAACATATCCAAACATATACAAGAAGTAGATCTAGGAGATGTTTGAAACATTGAATTTGTTATTATAGTAGGTGGTTATTATAATCTTTTGATTATGTCTGTGTTTGAGATGCAAATTATTCTAATCTAGATTATATTAGTTTGTATTTGAGATGCGACTATATATTAGCATAGGTAGGAATTAGGGTGTAACAAAGAAGGAAAGAGAGGATAAGTAAAATATATTGAACATTGTGACAAACAATAATAATAATATTGTAGTTAATTATTAGTTATAATAGTTGAAAACACCAACTATCATAATTAGAGCCTAAACATGGAGTGAGCTGCAAGGATGGTTTCGAAACAAACTTCAAACTCAATTCTAACTATATATATATATATATATATATATATATATATATATATATATATATATTTTATTTTTTTTTTTGAAAAAACTCAAAATAACTGCTTTGACATCCTATTTCTAAAATTTTATAATCCTCTGCCATCAATGACATTCTATAATGTAGTTTCACGCTATTTTCATATTCCTTAAGGTCTCCTATGAATGAGATTTCCTGTTCAAATCATCTCTTCAATAGACAACTTTTAGAAATGGCGTTAAATTCAACTAGAAATAAATGATCCTGTGTGTGAGATTGGCCACTGTCATAGTTTGGCTTCCATTGCACCTGGGATCTGAGAATAATTTCTTATATTGCGGGAGTATGGAAAACTTTTCATACTCACCCCATTTATTATGTGTCAAGTCTAACATGTTTTAAGAAAATAGATTGAAGTCCTGAAGACAAATGTATAGTGTGAACAAAAAGAGTACCAGAAATTTTTTTTTGATCCCCTTAAATGTAATTATCCAAAACGTACTCATCCTTATATCCTATACGACAATGTCAATAACCCAGCGAACGTCATCCTTTTGTATCTCTATCTATGTGGGTGAGTGTTTGTGTGCATGTATATTTTCAATAAAAAAAATAAAATAAAATTAGAGAGACAAAAAGGAAGATAGCCCAAGGGCAAGGAGTAGAAAGAACCCCTTCCCAGACAACAGAACCAGCACAAAAAGGCCTTCTAAGTTTTAATTTCTAATAATCATAGTAAGGCTGTAGGTACACCAAAATTCTTTGCGATGAGAACACCACCAAGATGTCATGTCTTGTATATTATAAATAAAAGAATCTTCCAAACTTGAACTATTCTCAAAGATTCCAAGGGGACTCTTTCCAAGTTGTCCAAATCATCGCTTTCACAACACAGCACGCACCACAATATATTTGCCTGGCCCCAAAAACTTGTCCCTAACAAAGCTTCCAACAACAGTCTTCAATCTTTTTGGGAAGAAAGATTGAATGACCAAACCTTAGCCACAAACGGACAAAGAAGCAGCAATGTGAAAGATCAATCCTTGTATATTGAGAATGTCCAACAATATAATGGATACATTTATTAATCAACTTGATGGATCTCCTCGTGATTAATAGGTTATTGATTGTTAGTCAGATGAATCTCGCAAGTGTCTCAATAGTACAGTAATCATGGAATTTTTCAAGGGCATTGAGTTTGACTAGCCTATTAAATGATCTCAATCATATCATGTCATCTAAAGTACATCTCATCATTTCCTTGAAGGCCTTTCCAAAGGATAGAATTCTAATCCTAAACGCATTTTATCAGACTTACCACAAGTAAAAAAAAAAAAAGAGATTCATTAATCAAATGGTTCTCCTTAACAAAGGGGGCCCTTACCACTGTTTCAATCAGCAGTCTTACTACCAAGTCCCAAGACATCCAATCAGTACTAAGGACTCTCCTGGTTCGATGCTCTCTCCTCACAAGGTAACTGAAGAAGAGATAAACTTCCACCACTTACAGCCCCATTTTTTGGTATGACAATCAGTTTCATCTAGAGTGATATTTCCAAGAAAATAATAATAGTATTTTTGTTCAGAACCAAACCGAGCTTTCATGGAGAAGTATGAAAGGATATACAACGGCATACAAAAACAAAAGGGAAAAAAAAAAAAAAGTCCCAGCAAAAAAAGTTCGACCTTACCTGCAGAAAAGGACTCCAATCTAAAAGAACCAACAGCCATTTTATGTTTGTTTATATTTTTCAATAGGACGATATCAATAGAATATTTTTTTAATAGGACCTAGGAAGTTAGAGCTTCCTTAGTTGATTATGTTTTATCTTTCCTATATGTTGTTTTGTTTTTTTTTTTTTTTTAATGAAAATAAACCGCTTTCATCGAGAAAAAAATGAAAGAACTATATGTTGTTAAGTTTTAGAGTTATTCTATCACCTTTTTTGTTCTATCATCTTTTTTGTGATTTTGTTCTAGTCTGACAAGTGTGGAAGGATCAATGTCCATCTCAATTACATCACTTGTGGTTCAGTTGTAATTCCTGATAGGGAAATCTTTTGGTAAATGAGGGATACCTACAGAACCGGGTCCTGTTTATCAATACCTCCAAGGATCAATTCACATTATTTAGAGAAAATAAAAGAAACAAAGAAAAACAAAAAAACAAAAAAACAAAAAACCTTTACTTTCTCTTGCGTATCTTCCTTCACAGATTTACAAACTAGTATTTTAGAAAGCCCATGAGGCAGCCACCTGAGTGCTAGGCACACAAAAGAAAGTGTGCTCGCCTTAGGGCTTCTTTGTAAAATAGTTTTTTACTATTACTAGTTTAGACCTTGCTTTCCCTACTATTTCTCTACCATTCTTTTTCTTCTCCCCCAAATATTCTATCAAGTATAGCCTTGCTTACCGCTAAGTTTCTTCTGTTATATCTTTTTCTTTATCATAATCATTTAATTCTAGGATGTTTAGCACTATAGTTATGTATTTTTCTTAATATATATATATCCTTGAAACCTATATAGTGCACCTCACAAAAAATAAATAAATAAATCACACTTTTTATTTTGCACCTCGCACTCTTAAAGGCTATGGCCCCTGCACTTTAGTGTGTCTCGAGCTTTAAAAAAACACTAACAAAGAAAATGATCAATGATTTGAGAATTTTTAGTAGGTTCTGCAGGACTGATTTATGGCTGAAAAGGTTGTAGAGTCACATATCATATGCCAAGCAAAACTAGCTAATGTGTCCATAAGGATGAATGATCCACACTCCCAGTCTGAGATTTTTTTTTTTCCCTCTTGTGATAAGAAACGGAGAAACCTTATATTAAACAAGAAAAATAGAACCACAGGCAAAAGGCCGTAGGGAAGAGGGATCCAAAGCCTAGAATAGAAGGATACAATAAAAAAAGGGGGGGGGGGGGGGGGGGGGGGGGGGATCTAAAAATGAGAGGCAGTGAACTATATATTTTCATGAAAACATTGAAAGTAGAGGTCTGAGAAGAATCTATATGGGACAGGGGTTTGACCAGGGACAGGGGTTAGACGGGTACCGTCCGAGGTCGGGGCGGGGATGGGGAGGGTATCCCTGACCACCCCCGTAAATATATATATATATATATATATATATATATATATATATCGCTCTCGCTCTCTCTCTCTCTCGCTTTACTTATTGTAGTAATTTGGCCCTTCATTTGAACTCGCAGTCACGATCTCTCACAGTCTCGCTCTCTCTCAGTCTCGCTCGCTCTTCCTACTTTAGTTGTCTCGCTTTCGCTCTATCTCAGGAATGGGTTCCCGCGTGGACCCGTTTCTCCGACGGGGATGGGAGTAAATTCCCCCCACGGGGGCGGGGGCGGAGACGGGGAAACCCCACCCCCGTTGCCAACCCTACCTTCTCTTTGAGCCACCAACCAGACAACCATTCAAAAAGATCATCTTCCACATTCTTCCGAGGGCACCAAAAAAATTAAAACTGTTGATAATGTAGGTCACACGTTCAAGGAAAAGGTGATTGTTGGATTCTTCACGCTTGTAACAACAATTAACAAAGGCAAATGTTTGGGGAGAGCCAAGTTCGGATTCCTTCTTTGAATTCAATCCATAGTGTTTAAACTTCCACGGCCAAAGAGACCAGAGGAAAAATATTTTTCCTAAAAGCTAATGTAATTGATTTGAATATATATTCCTAAAGGCTAAAACTTATGCAATCAGCCAATATTCTGAATGCACTTAACATTTCTTCCTATTCAAATTGTGATTGAGAAATCATTTCTATACAGCCAAATGAAGCAATTCTCATATCATGAGCCAAGCAAGCACATACATTATCAACTAACCTTCCCACATTGGAGAAGTTATGCAGTCAAGAATTCAATATGGAAAACAAACGAAGTCAAGTAGTGTAGTATTTCTAAAAACTAACAACGCATACGACCTTACTTGAACAAGATTTGTTCTATATATCATACAATTGTGTCCTTGAGTTCTAAAAACTAACAAAGCATCCAAATGGTGTGAATCAACTACCAAGACCGTCACTAACATACAAGGGATATTGAGACTGAGTAATTTTTAATTAGGCAACAAATTTACAAGTTTTTAGGGCCTTGAATATTTGGTTCATACATCACGGTCATGCAAGAAGTTAGAACTACCATACTTTTTTCCTCCCCCCTAGCATCTCGACGCTATATAAGATTTTTAGCAAGCAAGAAAAACATCTTGACGCTATATAACCAAAATTATATGTATGAAAAGGGAGGGAATAGGCTTTTGTAAGTTGGTAATAAGATTGACATTATTACTAAATCTATTGCCACAGTCATCTCTATACAGAGTAAAAGAAGAAGAAGAAGTAAAAACAACAAAATAAAAAAGAAAAAAAAAATGATAGTAATGAGACTCTGACCGCCCAAAGTTGTTCCAGGGGATGGTGTTTGGCTTAATTAGGGGGCTTAAAAGTGTATGGCTGCGGGAGTATCAAGGGACCTCTCCTCGAATCTTTGTCATCGAGGAGTCTTTGAACCCTACTGTTCTGACAAAACTTCCTATCAAAATGCTTCACCTAGCAAATCATAAACACCATGAATCAAAACCTAATATACCATAGATTCAAAGAAGGAACATGTTATTGTAATCTCCAGTGATCGGGAAACGACATTTACCCAAGAAGCTCTGCAAAGTTTGACAAAATTGGCTCTCAAAGCTTTACACTCGGCAGGGTAAATAAGACCAACAGAAGCAATTTCAGTCGGCTTTTTGTCCGATTCCTTCTCCACACAAGCATAAAAAGCATCGCGAGCCTTGTTCAAATGCATCAAATTGCCATATTAACACTAAAAAAAGTTCTGATCTAACATAAATGGTAGAGAATAAGCGATCGAGAGAGAGAACCTTGTAGCAAGCTTGTCTTGATTCCGCTAGAACGTCGCTATGAACTTCATCTAAGCTTCCAGGCGCGTCAGCTTTGACAGCCATAGTTCCTGCAGAGACGGAGCTGCTATGGTTGCTTGGTCTCTTTCACAGTCGGCAGGGGTTTTTCGTCGTCCATAGTTTTGGGCTTCATATTTGGGCCCAATCTCACTGGACTCCATGAATCTTATTATTGAAATCATTTGCGAAAAATGGAGAAAATAAACCCGTTTAAAAAGTGGTGACTCGATAAATTAATGCTCCGTTTGGATTAACTACAAAAATAAATATTTTTCAAAAATTTATTTTCATTTAAACGGTTTTAACTAGAACTATTTAAAACAAAATCACTAGTCACTTTCAAAATCTATTTATTGAGTGGTTGTTAAAACACCCCTAACAAGACGTGTTTAGTCCTATTTTTTACTTTAAGAAAATGTCCAAACGGATAGATTAACTTTAAAATGATAAATGTAAGAGTTGTTTTCAAATATAACAAAATGAACCAAAATATTTACAAATATAATCAAACGTATCAATAGACAGTAATAGATAGGGATAGACAACCATCATCTATTAGTGTCTAACATAAGTGTTTACCCCGTCTATCACGGTCTATCGCAGATAAATAGTGACCTTTTGCTATATTTAAAAATATTTTCAACAGTTTTGTAAATTAAAACAATTACCCTAGATGTAATATCCCAAAAATTAATACTACTAAAAGGTATTTAAACCAAAATTTAATCTAAAAAATCAAATTAAATGAAAAATAAATCAAATATTTTAAAATCCAGTCTAATTTATTTTTTAAAATCACATTTCAAATTCCGACAAAATAACTCAAGTTCAAAATAATAGAGCCTAACATAATTTTAAATTGCATTGTAAAAAATTAATGCAATCTTTATCTTTGTCATTGTTGATTTATACTATCTAAAAAGGCAGGGCGGTTTTTCCTTTTACCCCTTTTAATGGATGATTATAGCAATATTTTAGATAATTTCACGTTAAATTATTAAATAATCTAAATTTTTAAGAAAGAAAAAACATTTAAATTAAAAGATAATAAAAAATGAGATTTTTTTTTTTAATTTCTTCTAACCTGGATTAACAAACATAAGATTTTAAAATTCTAGAAGATTTGATCTCTAATATTTGATTTAAGATCTAAAATTTAACATTGAAAAAAAAAATAACCATTCACATAAAAAATAAAATTGTTTTCTTTAACAGAAAAAATAATTACATTTTAGGATATAAACTCTGCTACATAAAAAATTTTTTATAAAAAAAAATCACATTTTATATATAAAAAAAGGAAAATTATTATAAATAAAAAAATATCAATCTATTTACAAATATAGAAAAATTTCACCATCTATCAGCAATAGATCGCGGTAGTGATATAAGTTTATCGGTGGTAGACAGTGCAATTTTTCTATATTTGTAAATAGTTTAACTCATCTTGCTATATTTGGAAGCAACCCTTATTATAAGTTTAATATAATTTGATTAAGAATAAAATAAAAAATCTGAATTTTCTCTATAAATAGTAACTTCAACCACCCATTTTTCCTTACTTTTTCTCTTCTCCCTTTACTTTTTCTTACTCTTCCCAACTTATTTGCTTTTAATTTTTAATTTTTTTTAAAAATTTTGTTGTATTTAGTTATATATAATCAAAGCATCAAAAAAAAGTTTTTTTTTAATAATAAATAATTATCATGAAAATTCATAATTAAGTTCTATTTTTAAACTTTATGTAACACGTTAACACACATCATATCAAACTAGTAAAAATAAAAACACTGCATCTATATTTATGACCTCTATAAAAATTAAATAGATAACATATGAAATTAAAATTAAAAGACATAATAGATAAAATAAAAATTATAAATTCTTCCATAAAATAAAACACATGCAATCTCTATATCTTATGTTCTATGAAAGTAACAAATATACAATATATGAAATCTACCTCTATATTGAAGTTCTTGTGCTCCCCTAAGTTTAAAAATCTCTTCTTTGTAAGTAGTGGAGCAATTCACAAGAGCTTGAGAACGAGTCAAGCATACAACAACACAATCTTTGCCTTACAAAAGATTGACACACAAAGAACTTTCTACGTAAGCAATCATATGAGGCCTCTAATGCAAAAATACCTTGAGAGACAAGAAATACCTCATATAACATTGTAAGCTACAGCAACAACAATCTTAAACAAATATAGCCAACATCCTAATTTTTGAATGTCTGAAAACACAAAATGTGTAATTTTAAAGAAAATTTTTTTAATGATTTAAAATGAGTCAGGTGAAAAAATTTTAAAACTTAAAGAAATTTAAATCATAATAATTTTAAAACTTTCAAGAAATTTTAATTAGAAAGATTTAAAAACTTTGGAAAATTTTAGTTAGAAATCAAATAAAACTTAATATGAACATAAGAAAAACATAATTAAAAAAGCATCCTAATAAATTAAGCAAACATAAAAGGGCATAATAAAATTTAATAAAAAACATATTGGAAATCGATCTCGGACTCCTAAAAAATCGACTCCTCACCTTAAGAATTTTAGAAAATGGACTCTAAATTTCGTCGTCGGAAATTTGTAGGAAAACGCTTTTGAAAACATTTTTTTTAAAAAAAAGATTAAAACATCTTCTTTAACAAAAATCAAAGAGATTGAATATTAACGATTTGGAAATAAATTTATAATTATTGAAAATGCTAGAGAAATTTTACAAAAAAAAGACATTAATTTAAATATGTAAAGTTACGTTGATAAAATATATAACTTAATACTACATTTAAAGTAATAAATAAATAAGCAATGATATTTACAAATAGATTAAACGTTTAGTAAAACATATTGGAAATCGATCTCGGACTCCCAAAAAATTGACTTTCTCACCTTAAGATTCTAGAAAATCAGGCTTTCAAATATTTCTAAAATCCGTTGTTGGAGTTTTTTAGAAAAAACTAACAAAAATTAAGAACATTAGACTAATATCATTTAATTATAACACAACATGACTATATTAGAATAGTGACAAAACAAAGTTCTTGAAAGATAAAATGATTAAATGTGATAATTAAGATAAAATAGACAAATAAAGACCAAGAAAAAGGCCAAATAAAGAATATAAAAAGATAAACTTAAGAAATAATAATAATAATAATAATTAATTAAATAATTAAATAATTAAAAAGGAGAAGGTAAATGACACAATAAGTAGTAGAATAAAATAAATTTAAAAAAATGAAAAGTTAAGGCGCGTTGGCTCACTTACATAATAATAATAATAATAATAATAATAAAACGAAAATAGTAGTAAAATATCTAACACTCTTAGCACTTCTTTTTCTCAAGTTACTTGAAGAGGTACAAGAAGAAGAAGAATAAAAAGCAAAGTTGAAAACAAGAACACCAAACTCTCTTGTTGTAAGTAAGGATGGAGGCTCTAGCTAGGGTTTTTAAAGAATAGAGGATTTGTGTATAGTTGCTAGGTTTTTGTTTTGGAAGAAAAAATGAGGATTTTGGAGTTGTTGTGGATAGAAGCTCTCAAGGGTTTTTGTTGAGAAAGAAGGGATTGGTATTTGATGAGAAAAGAAGAGGGAAAAAAAAAGTGTTGAGGTTAGAGTTTTTTTTAAGAAAAAATGAGGGTTAATGGAAGTGGTGACTTGATAGGGTTTTTGGGAGAGAAAAAAATTATAAAGCCTAAAGTCATTTCTACAAATATCTATTTTCTTTTTAATGGATTTTATTTCAATTTTGAAATTTTGCTAAACTTGGCTTAAGCTAAAAAAAGAGAACAATTTTTAGGCGATATTTGTTTTGCTTTTCCTTTTTTTTGGTAAAAATTATCATAAAAAATGAGAATAACAATCAAAATTAGATTAGAAAAACTGAGATAAAAATTAATCTAAAAATAAATTAATTTAAATAAAGCCGGATAAAAAAGATGACTACACACATGAGGTATTTTTATTTTATTCCTAAAATGCCCTCAACAACCGCTTAATTTTATTGTAATTACAGCTTCCTCATTATCTGTGCATGTGAATATCCAGCTTAAATTATGGTGACGAAGTTTTTGAATCATAAATTTGGATATAATTTTTCAAATCTCATATTATTATCCTATCTTTTTGCTTCAAATAACTTTTATCTTACTTTTTCGATTTTCTATTTGGTTTTTTATATTTATCTTGTTATTTTCAAGTTTTGATTTTTCCTTTTACGTTTTCTCAATCAAGAATAAGTTGCTCCTCGAGTTATTTTATATTTATTATAATTTAGATAATATAGACATTTTTTAATCAATTGTTATTATTCTTTTCGTTATAGTGTATGCTTTCTTACTTCTCTTTTCTCTTTTATATACTGTGTTACTACCCAATTCATTCATTCCAGAACGCGTTTTATATATATATATATATATATTATAAAAAAGAGCTCTTTTCAAAGATAATAAAAGGAACTAAAATATTTACAAATATAGTAAAATTTCACTGTCTATCTGCAATAGATCGCTATAGACTATTATATGTATCGCAATCTATCGTGGTCTATCGCGAATAAACTGTGATATTTTACTATTAGTTATAAATATTTTCAGCAGTTTTATCATTTAAAATAATTTATCCAAAAAAGAAAGGTTTAAAGTTTACAATCTATTATTTCCTTAATTATTTAGTGTACTTAATTAATATATAGATTTCCATAATAAATCATCAATTAGGAATGAGTTTCAATGCTCATATCCGTAGATTAGAGTGCAACAGCCAATTTGGAATGGATGGTAAAATCTATAAAATCTTGGTAAAAACTTTTGTTTCCTTATTATATATTTTATTTAACAATTCCATTCTACAATATTCTTATTCTTTAATCGATGGTTTACTTTCTCTTTATTTCTAAATGTATTTTGCCATAACTCATTGAAGATATGTTTGATTCTTTTATTTTGTAATGTTGTGTCCTATATGTCACTAAACTTATCATAAAAAAAATGTTATTGAACTTTAGAAAATGTCTATTGTATTATTAAAATTTCAAATTTGATCTAATAGATTAGTAACTCAACTTATAACTTTTTTTTAAAATTTAAAGATCGATTAGACACAAAATCAAAAATCTATAATCTACTAAAAGTAAATGTAAAATTTATATTATATAGACACTTAGATCTCATTTGATAAGATTTTGCTTTTAATTTTTTTTTTAATTTTTAAAACCTATGTTTAGTACCTTCCAATTTTCATATATTTCACATTTTAAAAAAGAAAATTTTGATTTCATACTCAAATTTTAAAAATAAAAATATTTTTCTTTAGTTTTCAAATTTTGACATGATTTTTGAAAATATCAATAAAAGTTGAATAACAAAACAAATAAATTTACATGTGAAAGTAGTGTTTATAAGCTTAATTTTTTTTATAAAAAAAAAAAAACTAAAATGGTTATAACCACATCTTTAATTTCTAAAAATTGAGAAACTAAAAAGGAAAATCAAAAAGTAAAATGGTGGTGGGTGAAAAGGATATATGTATAAATATTAAAAAAATATGTATAATTTAGATGCCTATGCTCAATGTTCAAAAGTCATGTGTCTCATAATCATACATCCTTAGTGGTTATGTATTTCCACTTCCTACTTGTCAAATTGCCTACAACTAGTGGCATCTGGTGGATGTTGGTATTGCATACATTGGTGAGAAATCCAAATATATTAGAGAAGTTTTCATGAATTTCATAATTTTCTAATTTTTGTTATTTTATTTTATTTATATTACTATATTATATTTTAATATTATATTTCTGTGTATTCGTGTTCCCCATTATGCGTCGTTTTGCTCCTCAATTTTACAACATGTTATCAAGCACAAGGTCCTTTCGTTTTCCCGTTGAAGATAGGTCCTAAGGTAGGTCATTTTTATGTTTATTATAATTAGTAAATTAAATTTTATTTTGCATGTCTAGTATATATTAAATTTCTTGAAGAAATTGAATCATCTGCAGAAGCGAGTGATCGTCTTATGCCAATAAGTTTCTTTTTGGAAAACATAAGTTACAGAGAACATAAAACTAGGATAAACCAAAAACCAACATGCCATTGAGAAGAAGTTAAGAGTTAGAAGTTTTCTACTTTTGAAGACCGTCTTCAAGTATGTTTGTCTTTTTGTCACCGAGTCACGAATCAGAAAGAAAATCCTCCAACAAAGAATACAGGTAACCTTTAGAACACCATGAAGAAGTCTTCCTTGCTATTTTCAAGAAGAACCAAGAGGAGTTGTGGGCTCTTTTTTTGGTAAAGGGAGGAAGAGAGAACTTTTTGAGAGAAAATCTTGAGAGAATTTTTCACAGAACTCTTTCGTGAAACTGCACACGCACCACTCTTCTCTCTTTTCACGTAATTTATCAAGGGAAGTGAAATAACTCCACACTACGTGTAATGGGAGTTATTCTAATTAATATAATATTATTAAATTAAAATTAAAATCAATTTAATTATGATATTAAATATAATTAATTAATTAATTAAATATCACATATTTAATTTAATTTGAATCATATTCAAATAACCTCCTCTCACATAACCTATAGTTTTAATATAAATCTCATTCATATTAATTTTAACCTATAGTTTTTATATGAATCTCATTCATATAATTAAAATTTAAATCTTATTTAAATATTTATCTCTCTTATAACATAAAGTATAAATTTTGAATCTCATTAAAAAAATAACTTTATATTGTAATGTATCTTATATACATTATACTAATTATATCATATACAATCAACTATCTTATTAATTTGAACATTTCAAATTAAACAAAAATATTTACTTCTTATACAAAGCCTTAATGAGCTAGCAATGAGACTTTATTAACTTATAGATTAAAAGCTCCAATGATATGAGATTAATCAATTAAACTCTTTAATTAGATTAATCAATATTCATTAATTGTCGGTCACTCCACTAACTACCTACAGCTGTACTCTTCGCACTATAGATATGTTTCTATGTCCACAGAAGTAATTAATCAACAGCAAGTCAACATTTCACAAATTACTCATAACTACAACTGAGTCAAATTATTGTTTTACCCCTGTAGTTACATTTAACTTCTTAATAAACAAACAGTTTATAGTCAAACTATAAACTAACCGCTCTCGGGTCCTTAAGTAATTAATCAACAGCAAATCAACCTTTCACGAATTACTCATAACTACAACGGTCAAATTATCGTTTTAACCCTGTAGTTACATTTAACTCCTTAAGTACCATTCCTTTAATAAACAAACAGTTTATAGTCCAACTATAAACTAACCGCTCTCGAGCCAGTGAGAGGGTGAGGTCTCTATGTTCAAGACCCGAACTCAGCCCTTAAAGGAGCAATTTATCTATTTACCCTAAACATGGGAAGAAGTGAATTCCATCTTGTGAAGATATGTTCCCAGCTCCTTATTCAGACAAATCCCAAAACGGTAGGCATATTGACTCGGCGATCTGACCACTCTCACCTATACAGATCAAATGATTGTCCTCATAGACATGAGTTTATAACTCACTTAGGATCAAGGTTGGGTCATCTATAGTCATCTTATGAAATGTTAGCTTCTTCAATTAACAATATTACAAAGAGAAATTAAACATTTTGCGGTCCGGTCTTATACAAATTCTTTACATAGGATTCCCCCACTCACATGTCTCCACATGAATGATTAGGATCAAATTGTTTGTAACACTTTACAACTTTTGTAACAATTACAAAGTGGGTTGTATCTGTAGTGCATGTTACCAGAATAAGGCACCCAACTTTATCTCTGTACTACAGACCTTTTAGTTATTACTTAAACATGATCCATCTCGTATATCAACCACATACATATTTAAGTTTACATAAAATAACCATGGATCTTAGTTTATTGGATTGAGTTAATGCAAAGAATAAATAAAATAACTTCTTATTTTATTGAATAAATAAAATGTGTTTACATCTTTACAAAACTACGAGACGCTAAGAGATTTAGGACACACCAGTTCCAACATTTTTAATATAAATACAATATTTTGTAATGGTGTTACCTTGAAAAATATTAAAACATTAGAATTTGTAGCATTTGATATTAGCGGTAATAATTATTTGTTATGGGTGTTTGATGCCGAAATACACCTAGATGTCATAAAAATATGATCATCATAAAACAATTATTCTTCCTAAAAGCTCGTTATGAATGGATGCATTTGAGGCCCCAAGATTTTAAATCAATATGTTAGAGAAGACATTTTCTACATTTTGTGTTTCGAATATGCTCATGCATTAACAATATCAAGAGAAATATTTTGAAAAGTATTATGAACTCATCTAATGTCTTCTCGTGGTTGAACGAAATAACAAGTTATTGATTAAAAAAAATCATCATGAATCTTAGCCAACTAGAGCAACAATATTCCCTGAAGTGAATATTGTGAATTTTAATAATTGTGGATGAAAAAACATGAATCTCAACTAACTGGAACAATATCATTCCCTGAAGTAAATGTTGTGAATTTTAATAATCGTGGTCGTGGTTGAGGTCATGACCATGGTAGAGGAAGAAATAAGTTTTTTTTTTTTTTTTTTTTTTTGTGGTAGTCATCTAAAATTTCAAAGAAACCATACAAAATGATGATTATAAAGGAAAAGCTCCATAAGATAAAAATTCAAGAAAAATGGAAAATGACAATTTTGGATGTGGCAAACTTCTTTGGATCTCTTGAAGAGAAAATTGACACAATTAATAAAATGACAAGTGCTTCTTTTAATTTTGAGAATATCTAGAATTAATGTTGTTTGTTTTTTCAAAATCTATCTTTTATGTTTTCTTTCGCTAAAGTTAAACTTTTATTTTCCAAGCTCTCTTTCTCTTATTGTAATTATTTTTGTTTAATGAAGAAACATGAACAAGTTTCATATGTTGAATGACCAAAAAATGAGGAATGAAGATTTATGTCTGGCAGATTGTGCAACTACACATACAATACTTACAAGTAGAAAATATTTTTCCAAATTAACAATGCTGGAAGCAAAAGTCAATATGATATCGGGTTCTGCATACCTAATTGAAGGATTTGGAAAAACAAATATTATTTTTCCTAGAGGAAGAAAATACACAATTGACAATGCATTGTTCTATAGTCAATCAAAGAGAAATCTACTAAGTTTTAAAGATATATATTGCAATGATTATCATATTGAGACTGATAGAAAGGATGAGATAAAATATCTTTATATTCTATCTAATGTTTCACATGAAAAACATATATTAGAAAAGCTGTCAGTCTCAATATGATAATTGAAACATACGATTGCAATTAATTGCAAAACCATTGCTTATGAGAGCTAAGCTTTCTACATCTACATGAGGCCATGTTATTTTGTATGTAACGTCACTTACATGCATTAGGCTAGTAGCTTATCATAAATACTACCCATTACAACTTATGACTATGAGTCAAAATCTCCCATCTGAGAATTTTGGAATGTGCAATATATGTTTAAATTGCTCCACCACAAAGGAGGTTAGGAATATATGTTGGATTTGATTCCCCATCAATTCTTAAATATCTTGAACTCCTGACAGGTGATGTCTTTACCGAACGATTTACTGATTATCATTTTAATAAGACAAATTTTTCAACATTAGGAGGAGAAATTAAGAAGTTGGAAAAAGAAATTACATTGAAAGCATCGTTATTGTCTCATTTAGATCCTCGTACAAATCAATGTGAGCTTGAAGTTAAAAAAATAACTCATTTGCAAAGTATAGTAAATCAATTGTCGGATGCATTTATAGATGCTAAGAAAGTGACTAAGTCATATTTACTAGTTGCAAATGCTCCATTAAGTACAACAAGTTGTTACTGATGATTCTAGGACACGTTAGAAGCATGAAAGACCATTTGGTTCCAAAGATATAAATCCTTGAAAAAGAAGTAGTTAATAATCAAAATGACTCGCATAAGAAAATATATATTCTAGAAGAAATCCTAAATATGAGTACTCATAAGGATATTGAAGTAATGAGAATAATAATGAGTCTCGATAAATTATGTCATGACATGACAAAAATGGAATCATATAAATTGACAACATTTTTGCATATAATGTTACTCACGATATTATTTATAAAAGTGAGTATGAAAAATATCGACATAGAAATGATTGATTTATGTGGAAAGAAACAATCCAATATACATAAACTCATTTTTCAAATTGTGAGAACTAGTAGTCTAGACATCAGAGAATGTCAAACATGTGGGATACAAGTGGAGTATTTGTAAGAAAAACAAATAGAGTGAAGTCACAAGATATAAAACTAGAAAGATCCCACAAAATAATTCTCATAATAGACTGATATTGATTATGAGAAAGCATATTCTCTATTGGTCGATATACAATACCATGAGATATCCAATTTATCTGATCAGAAACTCCTTTTATAAAAAAATCACAATCTAAAAGTTACTATATATACATATATGTTGATGATTTGAGCAGAAACTCCTGAAGAGATTTCAAAGGCAATAAAATTTCTTAAAAAAGAAATTGAGATGATAAGTTTTGCTTTAGCTTGCAAATAAAGCATAAAACAAATGAAATTGCATCAATTTATACATAAAAAATATTTTATGGATTATGTACATTATTGAATACTCCTATGGTGGTTCATTCACTCGATGTGAAAAATGACATTTGATCTCAGAAAGATGATAAAGCTTTACATTTTGAGAAATAAGTGCACTTATATAGCTTTACTAGTTTATACATTGCACTTCTTAGTATTTTTCAGTAATTTTGATACATACATATAATATTCCTCCAAAAGAAGGATATTGGAATAGAATTAAACATATAGTTTTTATTTGAGAATTAGCTTACATTGATTTATTTTATTCTAATAAATCTAATTGTGATCTAGTTGGTTTTGAATATGCAGGTTATATATTTATCTAACTCAAGGAAGAAGGGCGAAACTTGTCGAAGCATGATGCATCTTTATATCTTTCTTGATCCTCGATTTCTCTTTCAGCCAAGGGTCTTCGAATAGGCGAAGGCCTATGCTAAAGTAAGAAAGAAAGATTAAGTCAGAGTCCTATATGTTTCCCGGGAACACATTCACTACTGGGCATTGACATCTTAATGCGTTTCTCCAACGATATGAGAAGTTTCTTCCTCTTTGGCTCCGAGTGTAGATAGAGTCAAATCTGCAGGGGTCATGCAAATACAGAAAGCAAGTTTAGCACATTTCCATACTTAACTCCTCTTTCCGAAGAAGAGTGCCACCCCTTGACCAGAAAGTCCTTTGACCGGCTCCGCCTTTAGCCCCAACGGGCGCTAGCTTCCGGTTATACAAGCTAGATCTTAAACAAGTTACTTAGTACATGGAGATAAATTTTTATACCATGGCGATCAGTGAAACAGACCATAAAAGACACATCCTCAAATCATGTTGAAATTCTTGCAATTCACAAGGCTAGTTGAGAATGTGTACAACTAAGATTAATGACTCAGCACATTCGTGAATCATGTGGTTTGTCTTCTAGTAAAATTATTTCAACAATATTATATGAAAACAACATATCATGTATAACCTAAATCAAATGAGGATATATTAAAGGAGATAGAACAAAACATATTTTCACTAAAGCTTTTTTACACTCATAATCTTGAAGAAAATAGTGACATCGTTGTACAACAACTTTGTTCGAAAGATAACCTAACAAACTTATTTACAAAATCATTACCAACCACAACCTTTGAAAAAGTGGTGCACAATATTGGAATGAGATGATTAGAGATCTCAAGTGATGTTTCCAAATATATTGTATTCTTTAGGGCCTATTAGATTATATGAAATATGTAATTTGTTTCGTTCATTAGGTTTTTTTTCCATTGAGTTTTTCTTAATAAGGTTTTAACAAGACATATTTCATATATATAAAATGTGCATCTAAGGGAGAGTATTATAAATATAAAAAAATATGTGTAATTTAGATGTCCATGCTTAGGTCCAAAGATCATGTGTCTCATAATCACACATCCTTATTAGTCATGTATTTTCACTATCTACTTGCCAAATTGCCTATAAATAGTGGTATTTAGTGGATGTTAGTGTTGCATACATTAGTGAGAAAATCCAAATATAACGGAGAAGTTTTAATAAATTTCGTAATTTTCTAATTCTTATTATTTTAATATTTTATTTTATTTATATTATTATATATATTTTAATATTATATTTATTTGGTATTCATGTTCCCATCATGGATCGTTTTGCTCCTCAATTTTACAACAATCTACTTATTATATTACTTCATCTTCCTTATTATTATTATTATTATTATTATTATTTTCAATTTCTCTCTTTTTTTTTTTCACTGTTTCAGGTTTTCTTTTGGTCGGCCTCCACAAGCTTCATACTTCATACCAATCTCTTATCTATATATTTTCAATTTAAATTATTTAAATTGACGAATAAATTTATAAATAATGTTAACTTTTTAATCGATCGGCGATTGGATGAATAATTCTCTAATTATCCACTTTTTGCTAAAGTAAGGATGAAACATCAAATTTATAATTGATTGATTAAAATACAATGATTGCACTTTTGAAGGATGAAGTTGTTCAAAAATATTAATATTTAGTCAATATATTTTTCAAAGGTATTCAATGGTAAGAAAAGAGAAAGAGACCTTACATTTACCTACAAAATATGACTAGAATAGATATAGACAATTAAAAAAGTACATCCAACAACTCAAGAAAAAAAGACTCAACGAGGAAAGCCTACCTGAATTATTTTAATGGACGCCCTAATCCACTTGGAACAATAGAAAAATAAATCTCTTCTCGCACAACATGATTGACCATATAGAAAGGATGCAAGGTAGTTTTATGGACACAAAAATCATGCTCTCTCTAAATATTATAAATAACAATACATTAGGCAACTCTCTATACCTTATATCATAATCAATTGTTTGTACTAAAATGATAACTTTAGTCAAGCTCAGTGTTCCAATGAGAGATTCTATGGAAACACTCTCTCCCCTATGGCATGTATTCTCACAAATAGCATGATTAAAAAGACAATCAAAGGATAAATGATCTTGAAAATTCAACTTTACCGATGCAAAAAACACAATATGAGATCACCTATTCGACTCAATTTAATTCTATAAACTTTTTTCAAAGAGTGTGAAAAAAATCTGATGACCTGAAAAACCCGATAAACCAACCCAACTTGTACGGTTTGGGTTGGGTTGGTCAAATAAATGAAAATTTTATAGGTTGGGTTGGTTCATGGATTCACCTAACGTAACCCAAGCCAACCCGAACTTATTATTAATTTTAAAAAGTGTGTTTTTTTTACTTATGATACAATTATATATACATATATTTATATTTGTTTTATATTATTTCATTTATTTTTGGATAATTTATTTTTCAACAACTTCAAAGAATAATTTGTTAGCACTTAATTTTCATAAAATAAATTGAAATTTAGTTGTTAGTCTTAATTCAATACATAAAAATAATTAAATAAAATTTGTATATATCAACATTTTGCTTATTTTTAGAACAAAAATTTTGATAAATGACCTGAGTAACCTGAACCAACCCAATAGGTTGGGTTGGGTTCATTATTTAATAAGAGTTATTTTGGTGGAAGAAACTTATCATCCCAACCTTAGAGTTGGTCTAAAAAGTACTTCAATCTAGCCCAACAAATCCAACTCAATCCAATCCAATCCACAAACACCCCTAACTTCTAGGTTGAATTTTTATTATTATTATTTTTTTGGGGAGTTGATTGATAATTTGATTTTGAATAGTAATTCGAATGTTGGGTACGGTGGTTTTTTTCTTTTTTCTTTTTTTTCTTTCTTTTTGTGGAGAAAGTTCGGTGAGTAATCATTAGTGGTAGGATAGTGCAGTCAACACTAAAATACTACTTCTTTTTTTCTTTTCAAGTTTAATAATTAAAATATTTTCAAAATAAATGGTTTTTAAATAAAAAAAATAAACTAAAATATTTACAAATATAACAAATTTTTATTGTTTATTTGTAATATTTGTGTCTATCATGATAAACACAAATAATAGTTTATCACGATCTATCATAATCTATTGACAAATAAACTGTAATATTTTACTATTATTTATAAATACTTTCAACAATTTTGCCATTTAAAATAATTTTTCTTTCAAAATTTATGAATAAACACAAATTAATTAAAATAAATAATTTTTTAAAATAAAAAATTTTAATAAAACCATCTTAAAAGTTGATGAGTCTAAATTAAAATTAAGGTTGTTTTCATAGGTAGTAAAATGAGTCAACTTATTTACAATATAGTAAAATGACAAAACTGTCTACCATCAATGATAGATACTGATAAATAGACCGTGCTAGACATTAATAGATTTCTATCAGTGTCTATAATTGATGATAGATAGTGATAGGTGATTCTCTTCTATCACTATTTATCAGGAATAGTAGTTTATTCCTAAACAAATTTTCAAATCCACATACCTAATTTTGGATTATGCGATTCAAACCATAACATTTTAATATTTTTTATATATCCAAATTTTGATAAAATATAATATTTTATATAAACTTATCTTAATTTCGTTGAACTAAGATAGGTACAGGCAAAATAAATTATATGATACTTGTAAAGCAACAATTCTACCCAACCGTTGAAAATGATCTGTTAGGAAATGATTTGTCAAAACGTATCCTATATTGGAAGTTTTAAAATGTTGAACGTTACATTTTGCAAAACGTTACAGGTCTAATATTTTGATCCTTACGAACATTTTTTATTTTATGACAAATGTTACATCTAAAAATTAGATTTTGAATATTTTTATATAAGTATCCCGATTGAAGAGTTATTCGGAATGCTGCCAAGATATCAATATCTTTGGTTTCATATTCAGAATATAATAAGTCAATTTATAATCTTTAACACGAGCTTTGAATCCAACACTTGCCTTAGTCTCTGTTTGTGGTGATATAAGTCCCTCCCTACAACTCATGAATTAGGAATTCTTGCAACAACAAGATCTACTCAACATGAATTAGGAACTATGGTCTTAAGTTTCTTAAGAACTATTTAAGTTACTCAAATTTCGAGTAAAATAAAAAAAAAAAAAAGGTAGGAACAATCGTTTAATCTAGATCTGTTTGACTTTGGCCTTACACAAGATAGTCTAGCACCTCCGAAACTAGTGCAGTCCCCCGTAGGATCCTTTTTTGATTTATGATGCATCTACTTTATATAATTGGGGGGGGGGGGGGGGGGGGGGAGGGGTAGATAGGAGTAGCCGAGACTCGAACCCGAAACTAGTCGGATGGAGTAGATAATTTACTTTAAAAATATAAGTAAAAAAAATCCCTCCCAAAACCGTGCTTGCATTTTTCATTGCACGCCGTTTGGATACACATATATTTCATATTCTCTTTGTTCTTCCATCTCAGGAACGAAGATTTTTTTTTTTTTTTTTTTAATTCCAACTCTTTATTGACAAGTGCGTAAGACTATTAACATTGATATTGTGCTACAATCACTTTCAAGACAGTGGTCATTCTATGGCATAACATTAATCGATTTGTTCGATATTTGATTTCTACAACATAGCATCAAATGTATTCAAAAATTGATTAATAATAATTGCCATTCAATTTTAATTGGTAGCTGCAACTATTTTTTTTAAATATATTATCAAACACATTTAAAATATTAATTTAGAATTTAGTTTTTAAAGCTGCTACACACACATTTGAATACATAAAATAAAATTACGTTATTTTAATTTATTGAATTTCTTGATTTAAAATGTATGTTTTAAGACCATTAACCAAATACACCATATGTTATAAGTTGATATGATATGAAAGGAAGAGGTTCCAAATTTGAACCCAATATTATCTTGCATATCAATAGAAATTTGAATCCGACATATCTGAATTGATTAAAACACATGTCATCAATTAAGATGCCAAGTTTTACATCCTCCTAATTCCACTTATTGAACTAAAAAAAAATGTAAAGATAAGACATTAAATTTATCGTATTTGCCCTTATAAAGGCTTTTAAATTTAATTAAAGATTCTCGTCTCTTGTTTTGGATTGAATTACAAAATTGGCCTGATGTTTATGGTTTGAGATCCATTTTAACATGGACTAATGGTTTTTAATTTCACCCTGAATTATGTTAGAACAACAAACAATGACTTTATCTTTTGTTTCACCCAAAAATATATCATACCATTTTAGATAGTTGTACTTCTTTATAAACTTGTAATCATATTCTTATCTAGCCAATGTGAGACTTAAATCGTAATCCCAACAAATTCGATCCACGCAATTTTAACTAAAAAATAGACACGAAGGTACAATTTCAATAAGTTTAGAGTTATAAAACTAGGTTGGATTCCAAATTTAGTATAGAGAGGGTTATAAATGGGTATTCCAAGATTGTACTAAAAAATGCATTTTGTACGAAATGGCACAGTAATTATTACTTACATAAAACACAATTGTACGTAATTTTAGTGTAGAATGATGTCAAAATGTACCAACAATTGTGAGTTTGGATTCCTTTTCATCGTTCCATATCAAGCCACGATTCATCTACGCCTTCAACTTTCTATCTATATCATTTTTATATTTTGATGCATGAATCCATTTTGCAAATTCAAATCATTTCAAGTTGTACTATACATGACAACCCACTGTTTGTTTGTTTATTTATAAAAAATTTGTAAAAATCAACTCTAAAATATGGTAGTGATTTCAATTATACCTTCAAATTTTCAATTTTAAAAATTGGATATTCAAATTTATACAAGTATTAAAATTAGATCTTTAAACTTATATAATTGTAAAAATTGTAACAATTGTATAAGTCAGAGAATTCAATTTTTATCGTTTGAGGGTCAACTTTCTACAACTTTTATGAGTTTGAAAGTCCAATTTTAACATTTGTAAAAATTTGAGGGTGTAATTGTAACTACACCACCATATTTTAGGAGTGGTTTTTTCAATTTGTCCTCTATTTATTTATCTTTTCATTTTCTAGCTTTATCCACTAGTTATAAATTAGGTTAATATATTATTTTGGTTCCTATATGTTGAGACTTGTTCAGTTTTAATTTCTATACTTTTAAATGCTCAATGTTAGCTTCTGCATTTTTGTCATATTCTATGAGACAAGAATAAAGTAGTTCATGCTATTGCGACTTTGACATACTTTCAAGGATGTTCTATGATTTGAAAAAATGTTTTTTTTTTTTTATATAGTATTCTCCCCTCATTTTAATAAAACATCTTGGAAGTAGTTGGTTTTGTGTTTTATGTCTTCATGTTCTTGTCTCGAAAAAAAATGCCACCATACTTTCAATAAATTTCAATTTTAGTCCTAATTTAAAGTTACTTTTCTATTTAAAATAGGTTAAATGATAACAATAATTTTTACATGAAAAAATGTACTATGTGAATATCTTTTCAAAATTTATCATGGAAATACTCATGAAAAAATGTACTATGTGAATATCTTTTCAAAATTTATCATGGAAATACTTATCTATTTGGAAAATGAACTATATAAAATTATATTATAAACTAAATTTAAGATTTATTAATAATACGGAGACTAAATTTGTGCAAACCCTCAAATACATAAACCAATATAAAATTTTAATTTATAAAAATTACCATGTGTGTAATGTTTGTTCAAAATATATTACTCAATTTATAATGTACTACACAAAGTTGGCAAAAAAATCAGCTTCTTATTGGAGAGAAATTATTGGAGGAGATCATCCCATGCAATGACAATAATATATATATATATATATATATACACACTTCTCGTTTTAAGATTATTCGTGAGTTATGATGAGTTGCAAGCAAATCAATAATCATAAATAAACAAATTACACCAGCTAGATTAGCTTATCGATTTTGTTTTGTTATTGTTTTTGTCATTTTCAATTTTTACAAGTGAAAATTTGAATTTAAACAGTGTCACAATAGAAGAAATTGTTGATTTTTTTTCATTATTAGTCGAGATACAATGAATCTCTTTATATTTTTTTTAATATTATAATAATATTCGTTCAGTTTGATTGTCTACAATCTGCACGAATCTTTTCATACCAATCAATCTGTGAGATTCCATACTAATAAATGATTGTACAAGTACAATGCATGTTCCATGCTCCTAATGTTTTAAAGTTTATACTAAGAATATTATCCCACTTTAAATTTAATTTCCAACAATACAATGAACAAGGTTCATGAATGTTAGAAGCGTTGTTTAATTTGTTTAGTAAAAGCTTTGAAGAGAATAAATATTCTCTTGATAATCATATCTAACCAATAAGATTTTTATTTAAAGTGAGGTTGCATTGATTTGAGAATAAATATTCTCTTGATAATCATATCTAACCAATAAAATTTTTATTTTATTAAAATGTGGTTACATTGAATTGATTTAATTTGACTTAGTGACATGTTTCTATAAATTTAAGCAACAAACTACCTTATGCCATACATTATCTTTAAAGGGAATTTGTAAAAATGTTTGTTTTGGAGTGAGCAATGATGGTGACTTACTGGCAAAGTAAGCAAAATTTTGGAGACACAATATCCTCTCTCTCTCTCGAATAATTCATTCTGATGAGACATTAGTGTTTGTCTTTTCAAATTTAATGTCACATCTTATATATCTTTTCACTCTCCCTTCTCTTTTGGACATACGCTCCCCATTTCCCCACCCTATTATTCCTTCTCTCTTTTTGTTTAGGTTGGTTTTTGAACACCTCGATTAATGTTATGGGATAATTTGTTTGACCGTACAATATTTAACTGTCAAGAAAATTCGTAAGATATTAAATTTTAAGCAGTTGTCACCATGGATTGAATCCATGACCTTTCCTTCTCTCATTTTGTCACAACAATCAACTATTATTATTATTAGGTTAAACTACCATTTTAGTTCTTATGCTCTAAAGTTTGTTCAGTTTTAGTCTTTGTACTTTCAATTATTTAATTTTGGTTTATGTACTTTCAATAAAACTTAAATTTAGTCTCTCTGAAGGTAACTTTTATCGAAATTAGTAAAATAATAATAATAATAATAATAATAATAATAATAATTTTCATGCTAACCAATTTAATATCTGAATATATTTTCAAAATTTATAGTAAAAACACTAGTGAATAACAAAAATTTTCTAAAAGGTCAACAATAAACTAACATTAGAGACTAAATTTAAGATTCATTGAAAATATAGGAACTAAATTTGAACAATTGAAAGTATAAAAACTAAAATTAAACAAACTTCAAAGTATAGAGACTAAAATAGTATTTCCTTATTATTGTAACATAAAATTTCAATTATTTTCTAAAAGATCATGGATTTGTTAAATACAAGATTCAAAGTTTAGAATTTTATTAGACATAAAGATTTAAATTTATGCCCATAAATTTTAAGAAGTTCGTACTAGGCACAATTGAAACTTTGCAGTCTATTAAATAGAAAATTAAAAAATAAAAATATTTGAAAATTCTTAGAATTGATTTTATATTATATTTTATAGATTATAGATATAGATTATACATTAGTTTACTAATTTGATTTTATATTATATTTCATAATTAAATTATGTTTAAATATTACTTTAGTCCTTTTACTTTTGGTTTTGATTTATTTTGATCATCGTATTTTTAAAATATTCATTTTGGTCCCATAGTTTCAAAATGTCCATTTTGATTCTTATACTTTTGACTTTTATTTATTTTGGTTCTTATACTTTTAAAAAGTAATAATTTAAGTCCATTTTCATTTTTATTTCATTTTTAAAGGATCAAAATGATCTCTTTTGAAAAGTTAAAAGACTAAAATGAACCAAAGTTGAAAGTACAAGGACCGAAATGAATATTTGAAAGTATATGGACCAAAATGAATCAAAGTTGAAAGAATAGGGACTAAAATGAACGTTTTGAAAGTACAAAGATCATAATAAACCAAAACCAAAAGTATAAGAAGCAAATAGTATTTAAACCTTATAATTAAAGGAGAACCTTCAACTGATTGGAGAATGAAATGACAAAACTTGTATTTTATTCTTCATAGCCCATACAAATTATTGGTGATGATTAATTTTTAATTTATTATTGAAAATTAAATATTAAAAATTTTGTGAGACACTAGGTTATAAAATTATTTTCTCAATCAACAACATAGGTTTATAATAGATCATTAAATTTAGAGTAAAATACACTTTTGGTCTTTAAGGTTTAGAGTTGATGTCTATGATGTCTGATGTTTCAAAAGTGGCACTTTAGTCCATGAAATTTGGAAAATAGAATGATCTCTACTGTTAAATTGACCATTAGTTGTTTAACGAAAGATTGATTTAAAAATATTTATTTGATTTTATATTATTTATATATGATATATGGTTTTATCCGTATACTTATACATTCAGGATTGAAATGTACAGAAAAAATCTAATTGAAAAAAATTGTTGAGAGATCCATTGCACAACGAGAAACGAAAATAGGAGAAATGTTATCTCTTAGGTGAGGGATTTAATGGACAATGAGAGAAGAAAACAAGATGGAAGAAAGAGTGAAGAAATATTTCCCAATCATTTAAAATTGACAAATAAACAATGTTATGTAATTTTTTTGTTAGTCAACTAACGGTCAATTATATTTAACAATAGGGATCATTTTAGAACTATTTTCTAAATCTCAGGGAATAAAGTATGTCACTTTTGAAACCCAAGGGACTAAATAAACATCAACTTCAAACCTCATGGACCAAAAGTGTATTTTGCCCTTCAAATTTTTATTGTATTAGAAAATATCATTTAAAAAAAACAATACATTGATTATAAAAGAAAAAAAATAACCCTAGCTATGCACTCATATTTCTACAAATAGATTTGCTCCCACTGCAGTTGATAGATAAACACTCTTATTCAACTTCATCAAAGTTGAGTTGTAATATCACAAGCTTAGGGGAGAGGGAGCTAGCTTAATTGTATAGTATATGTTAACAACAAAAAGGTATATATGAATCCTTCGACCCATATCATACTCAAAAAAAAAAAAAAAAAAAAAAAAAAAAAAAAAAAAAAAACCACAAGCCTAGAATTCAGGATATAGATACATCAAATGTATCATCTTTTGCAAATGAATACGTACCATCATTTTTGAGATGTCTTGAAGATTAAAGTAACTTTTAGAACAATGTCTTGAGAGAACAAAAAATAATGATATAATAAAATTTAGAGGAATTGATGAAAAGGATGATTAAGAAAACTCTTATTTACGGTAGTAAAAGATTAAATTCTGCTGTTTAATTACATAAGATAATAAAAGTGTAGTATTATTTTTCAAATTAATTTAATATTAATACTTAAATAAGTAACAGTAGAAGTGAATTGGTGAGCTATGCTCATTATGAGCTATTATTGTAGAAGTGAATTTAATTATTTGCTTGTCGTTCTATATATATAAAAATAAAAATAAAAAATATTTCAAAAAATCAAAGACTTAAAACAAAAGTTTGAAAATCAGTCAATACATTGAAAGCTGCTTTCATCAACTCTTTTTTAGTTGCATAATAACTTTAAAAAATAAAAATAAAATCAAATGTTCAAATTCTTATCCCTTCCTATCGTAGATTTTCTTTTTTTGAAAAAGATTATGTAATTAAAAAAAAGAGTAAGTGCTAAAAATAGAGTACGTGAATCGTATACATGGACTACATTTTGAACAGAATAATTATGATTATACTTTATTATTATTATTATTTTTCAATTAGTTGGAGAATTCAAACCACAAACCTCTTGATTGTAAATGTATATCACATGTCAGTTTAATTATGCTCGTTTTAGCTTTTGTCTTGCTCTTTCAAAATGCGACATTAATAGTTCTAGTTGGGGAAGGCAACGGGGCAAGGCAGGTGGAAGGCGCAAAATTCATCGCCCGATTCTGCTCCAAATATTTAAACCGTTCTCACCAAACATAGTAGCGGCAAAACCAGGTCAAACACAGATAACCTATTAATTTCTCTATTAAACAGTTATCAACTCGATGGTAACCAATGGGGAGAATTGAAGTTGTTTTGTCTAATGTAAAAAAAAAAAAAAAAAAAAAAAAAAATTGCAAAAAATTAAATTGAAATTGAATTCGAATAATTAAAAACCTAACTTAGGCTTTCCAGCTATTCCCCAATTGTAACTCGATCATTAATTTATCAGATTAATTTTTATTTGTTCCACCTTTAGCCAACTTGCCTAGAACGCTAGATGGGTGTCCAATTTATCAAATTAGTGGAATTAACTAGATGAATGCATCCTAGTTAACCTAATCAATCGCATTAAGTCTAAGGAATTTGCTAAGCCGAACATCAATCAGAACGTTGAACTACAGTCAAATTGATTATCCTCTAGGTTGATAGACCAATGTTTTTTTGTTTTATACAACAAATCACAAGTCTAACTAAGATATTACTACTTTTTAGATTAGGTTGCAATGAAATGTCACATATTACCACTAACCTCTAGCTTGTGATTACACCAAGTTCAATCAAGTTTGTCAAACAATCATGAAATTTAAATAACCAATAGAGAATAATCCAAGAACGATAGTAAGAATTATGGAAATTGACCTAGAATCTCACAAGTGTACAATACAAGGGGAAATCACTCTAAACCTAAGTTAGAACGAGTACCTTAGTCGATAATTGATATGATCCACACTGAGATATTGCTTCGGTACATCAAATAATCAAAAGGTGGAAGAAAGGAGAAGAAAAGAGAGGAAAAATCTGTTGAAGTGCGATTGCAATCGGAGATGCCCAACCTTAGGCGGCATTTTTTTTTTAATAGAAATCGCGACAACGTCGCGACACACTTGGGAATCGTTGCGGGTTTTTGGATCGAAGCGTCACAGTGCTCTAAGGCAGCGTCGTAACACTGTAAGCATTTTTCAGAAACTCAACTTTTGGGAAAAAGCACTGCGACGACGCCATGGATTCAAGGGCAATTTGGTCATTTTGATCCTCTCTTTCCCGATTGATGCAATTGAGCTCCGTTTTGATCCGTTTTAGCTCTAATGACCGGTTCTACTCACAAGTGCTTGGTATCTATAAAATAATGAAATAGACATAAAATCTAAGGACAACCTTGAATTAAGCGGAGCGAGATAGCACATTTTCAGTGTTATCAACGGGGTCAAGGATGTATTCCCCGTCCCTATCCCCGTGGGGCATTTTCATCCCATTTTCGCTTTATTCCGGCCCGTTCTAGAGAGTCGAGGTCGGGGTCAGGGGATCTCTGTTTGGAGATCAGGTTCCCATGGTGAAAAATTCTCGTCTTTTTCTTATTTAAAAGTTAGTTAAAAAGTGGTGTTTATATTAAAATTATTAGTTGTTGCATATTAGAAGTGAGTATTAGGGTTCTATTCAAATAAAGCAAAATGAACAAAAATATTTACAAATATAGTAAAATGTCATTGTCTATCAGTGATAGACACTAATACTACTATCATTTATCACTAATAGATATTGATAGACATAAATAAATGTCTATTAATGTTTATGACTGATAGCCTATGACATTTTACTATATTTGTAAGTATTTTCAGTAGTTTTGCTATTTAAAATAATTTCTCTTAGTATTGCCATTGTTTTATTTTTTCAAATGTTTAGTTAAAATACATCATAACATTTCTTATTGTAAATTGGACACAAAAAATAAATTTATTATATTATGAATTAAATTTTTTTTAAAAAAAAAACATAAATACAAACTAACACTAACAGTGGCTTATTACTATTTTTTTAGTACAACAATTATGGAGTCTAGTCTACAATGGAAAATTATGTCAATTACCGCTGAGCTAAGCTCACTTTGGTTATGTGTATATATATATATATATATATATATTCTTATTTTTTGTAAAAGACCTTTGATGTTAGTTTGAGGTGAGAATTGAATCTCTAACCTTGAAATCAATAATATAAACTTATGTCATTAAACTGTGCCATGTTGACATGGGGTTACAATATCTGTCAAGTGACAATGGTTTTCTTAACAACTTAATTTTGGGGGCATATGTTTGATAAAAGAGAAAGTGCGTAGAAAAGGGCCAAAATGGAACACGAAAAAATGGCCGTTTTTTTTTTAAATCTCGGATTTATGGTCAAAACATAATGTAGAGGGCCCATTTTCCTACTTGTTTTTCCAATTTTGCCCTCTTAATCCCACACTTGGTTCAATTACGTGTGGGGTATATCTCCTCACAAATTTAGTATATCTCCAAAATAAATTTTGTTGGGATTTGATTACTAATTATTTGTTTTTAAATATTAGGGGCGATTTAAAAATATTAAAAAAAAAAACAATGAAAACTTCTTCAATAAATTCCTGGTTTGCCCTACACCAATAGCTTTTATCATCTATCGCTATTGGCATCAACACATCTCAAACCCAAATTTCTTATTAATTACACTCAATAGACCAAATGCTCCCTTAGTGTATGATTAGTATGTATAATATTATGCTAAATTTTATGTGCAACATCTATAGAAAGGAAATAATACTAGTGGCTAGCGATATAGGACAATGTCCAATGGGGAAGACGCCGTGGGTAACCGTAGCCTTTGTTCATCAATATACTGTTTTGCCGACCGTTTTCAAGAGCATGGAGTAGGATGAGTAGTTTGAGTTTTGTAGGGTCAAGGAAAAGTTAAAAAGTACATCGTGATTATTGAGTATTTTTGTCAAATGCTTGATTGTGGACAAATTAAGGGGTTATTGGACAAATTTGAGGGCCCGAAAGCTCTCCTAATCTCATCGAATATGTATTGACACCTTTGAAACCCTAACCAAAAGAACTGATGATGGAAGAAAGGTGTCATTTCTCTCTCTCTAGAAATAAAATGTGTTCTTGACAGGAAATTTTCATTGGAACATTGTAAATACTAGGATATTTGCATGTTTTTCTCAAATCTATTAAACTCTTCTTTACACTGTTATCTTGCTTTTTGTTATTCTAACCCTCGAGATTTTGATGAGTTGTATTTGCATTAAGTAAATTTTTTTGTTTTTGTTAAATATTTTAAGTGATTTTTAAATGTGCAAATACTAGGTATTTACATGTTTTTTTTTTTAAATCTATTAAAGTCTTCTTTACAACTATTTATTTATCTTTTGTTATTCAAACTATTGAGGTTTTCAACATCTTACAAATATCATGCACTCTATTATTTAGTAGAAAATCCTTTTGTCTAATATAGTATTTCCATTCAAAGATTTAATTTGTTATTACAAAATATTTGTATGACGATTGATTTTATTTTTGTTGTATTTGCAAGACTCAACCTACGAAATTTTAGTTGTTACAAAAAGCAAGTTACTTAATCATGGACACCAAATCTCATAAGTATTTTTTTTTTTTTTTATAAAAAATCATTGTTTTTAGTTGTTATCTTAAATTTTAGGAGATTTTTGGACGGTTAGTTAGGATTATTAGACATTTTATTTTTAATATCTTATATTTGTTTAAAACACACCATAATTATAGGGATTGGACAACAAGAGTATATTTGTTGTCCGACCATTTTTCTAAATTGAAGCCGTCTTGGCCATTTTTTAAAAATAACATTTTATTTTGGTCATTTGTCCAATTGACCCTTGAGAAAATGGCACGGATAGCCCAAAATGGGAAGCCCAAATGAAATTTGACCTAGATTTTGAAAACAAATTTTTTTGGCATTTTGCTTACATCATTATTGGGTGAAATTACTAAAAATACCCAAATTGAAGTGTGCTCGTGATTCTCGCCTTCTTCTTAGTCTTCTTCTTTCTTCTCCCGTTTCTGGTTTTGTCCTCTCAGATTTGCAACTTTTTTTTAGTAAATCCAAAACACATTTGTCTTATTCTTCTTCTCTCTTTGGAATCAAAGATAGAGCATGAATTAGAACAAGATCAAGAAGGGAAAGTGAGACCAAAGAGCGAGAAGGAGGAAGAATCCAATCGCAAGGGGGAAAAGTTGCAAAATGGAAAAAATTGAAGAATCGAGAGGTGAAAGGAAGAAGATCCATGTTTACTCCTCAATCCATCGAGCTTATTCATGGGTTAGATCGGTAATTTTGTAGCACTTTTGCGTCATCATCAGAAGGCCAAATTTCATTTATGTAGTTAAAAGAGGCCATCATGTGAAAATCCCACATGTTTCTATCCAAGATAGTTGTGGGGGATGAGAATGTAATCCCAATACTTTAAAATTTTGTTTTATTATATATTATTTAAATTTAAACTAGTTTTATCTAAATTTCTTTTGTTGGAAACTTTTATATAAAAAAAATATTAGTAAATCAATTTACCGAACGGGAATTCCAAAACGTGCCCTGATATATCCCAAAATTGGAAATTATTTATGAGGATAATAAGGAAGAACTTTTCTATATAAAAAAAAATATTGTATTTTTAAAAATAATTAGAAAAATATAATGGCTTTAAAACTATCTATAAAAATATTGTAGTTCTAAAATAAGTTTGCGAGTGGTTTATGCCAATTAAAAAATAATTGAGTTGCGGTAGGTCTGACACTATGGAGTCTTGAGTACCGTAAACTACCTTAACCTTGCTAAAGTTACACATAAGTACAAACGATTGTTAGAGGAAGGAAATTTTATATATGACCCCATTCGACGACCCCAAAGGGGAATAGTAAGTAATCTCCAAATGGGAGCTCTGACCTTAATTCTTGTGTGCTTAGCTGAATTATACTCCTTGTACTTACGCATCAAAGTGTGGTAGGCTTGGCACCACATCGGTGTGTGAATCTCTTACGTAGGTTAGCTCGGAAAGCAAGACTATACCCGGAGAAGCGAGTTGGAGTTGAATGTGGGGCCAACGACGTCAATGAACGCATGCGAGATATGTAACAACCAAAAAATTTCATTAAGAACAATCTAACAACGATGCAAAAGCGAGCAAATAAAACTAATCAAAACTTAGAATAACCTCAATTATTAACTGAAGTTCAAGCTTGAAACCCGATCAAAATTCATCCTCCAAACATATAAAGTACTAAACCAGTATTTGGAAGAAAAAACAACAACTGAGAACAACCAAAACTATCAAAGGTTTAGTAGAAGCCTAAATTCGAAGATCATAAATAAACTCTTCGTGTTATGCCAGAACGCTAATCCTTTAATCACTATCAAAACTATTGCATGCACTGCATCTAAAAAACATTTTGAAAAACAAAGATGAATACAAAAATACTCAATAAGTAATTTCCACAAGTTCCTAATACATTTTCTTCAAAATGAAAAATATTGAATCGTAAAAGTTCAATGAGCAAAACGTTTGTTTGTTTGTTTGTTTGTTTAAAAAATTAGTTTAATGTTGGACAAAAGTCAAATTTTCATTAAAACAATCTTCCGGTCATTCATTCAATCCAACAGAAATGGTTATTTGTCGATAACACCAGTCATTCATTCCGTCATAGATGTCGATTAACAGTCAATCAAATCAACAGTCAAATTACTTAAGTGTGAGGCCATGTGAGTGCAACACACACACATAAAAATACATTCCAAAGAATGAATCACACAAATGTTTATTCTCACAAATAAGCTTCAATTAGATCATATACCGTCAATTCCAAATTTGGCTACAACAAAATACCATACAATCTCCAAACACACAAAAATTGACATATCTAGATAGCCTCTATCGAATTGTTCATAAACATGTGAAACCAACTATATAGTTTCAAATAGCAATTTCGAAAGCAAAACACATCAAATCAAACCGTTCAAATTATTCAAAAGTTTTTCAGAAGTAAACAAAACCAAAACATTCAATTCAAAATCAGTCAAAAAACTTCCGATCATCATTCAAGACAATCACATACTTTTATTTTGCAATATACAATACAGTTTCAGTCGATCCCCAATTTAGATAACACATGCTTTCCAACAGGAAACCATTTTAAACATCCAAAAATCAATCAGTTTCAAATGATAAATGAGCATATTTTCAAACATTCATCAAACCACAATAATGAAATTTATATTTTAGGAGAGATGTGAAAACTACTTACCTCAATTAACAATCTCACCCCAAAATCCCAAAATTCAAATGCATGAATGCCAACTTTCTAAAAAACTAGATATATCCAAACTTTACCAATCATAAACCAAAATTTCTGTCTTTATAGGTCTAAAAACTATTTTAAACATAACCAATCTTATTTACCCATTATTCTTCCCACTCCGAACAATTTTCTGCACAAAAATTTTAGATAATAAGGCTCTTGAAACCGCATAAACAACATTGAAAAATCTTGGTTTAAACCCTTTTTAACATCAAGAGCTCACACAAAAAATATTAGAGTTAGGGTGTGTTTGGGATACCTTTTCAACTTTTTAATCTAAAAATAAGTCATTTGAAAGAAATACAAGTGTTTGATAACCACTCAAAAATAATTTTGAAAGTGATTAGTGTCCTTATTTTAAACACTTCTTATCAAAAGTGTGTTTAAATGAAAATAAATTTTTGCAAATAATTTATTTTTTAATTTAATCCACTCCATTTTTCCAATTCTAGAACTCTTTAAAACCCTCCAAACAATCACAACTTAGAGAAAATCAATTTGAAACTTTTCTGCTTGCAAGAATAACATTTCAAATACTTTGATTAAAGAATTGCTACTTTTTAAACCCAAAATCAGATATGAAAAATCCATTTAAATTGCTGTAAAAATAGTGAAAACACAACCTTGTTTCAATCAAAAACTAAGAACTAAAATTAACACTAGCAATCATTTGGTAAGCTTTTTGTGCAAAAAGACCCAATTTAAATACAAAAAAACAGTCCTCAAGCTGCAAGAAATTCAAAGTTGAAAAAATTCATAAAAAACCACATTTATCAAAACCTTCAATCTAAACCAAAGAGCCTTTAGATAATAAATCTTTCGTGAATAATCAAAGTTTAAAAGTGTAAATCTCAAAACTTAGAGACTAAGTTGAAACAAAATAGGATAAGATTATTACATTTTGAAACCAAACTCAAAACTTAATGACTAAGTATATAACATGTTGAAATCAAGACCAAATGGAAAACTAGACTCAAAATGTATTTTTCTCTTATACATATAATATTAATTTTTGTTTTTTTTTTGGGGAAAGAACCCACAGTTTATCTATTTAAACTATATATATTGTCACTTATATTTCTTTTTAAAAAAACATGAAATTAGTGTCTAAGGATCTGTTTGATAACGTTCCTGTTCCTTGTTTCCTGTTTCTCATTTTTTAAAAACAAACTTGTTTGATAATTGTTTTCGTTTTTTGTTTCTAAATTTTTAGAAACATTTCTAAAAAAATGGGTCAAAATTGAGAAACAACAAAAAGTAGTTATCATGTTCTTGTTTCCATTTTTATTCTATCGTTCCCAAAAGTAATCATTTTCAACTTTCTGGTGTATTGTTATTAGGCGCACATGGTAACTAACTTCCTTTTGTATTTTATTATATTTTTTAATTTTAAAATTCTCCAATATTTAAATTTATAGATTATTTTAATTTTCAATATGTATATTAATTGTTTTATATTTCAAATTTGGGTTGTTTTTTCTTTTATTTCTTCTTTTATATTTGTTTCCTTTTTTATGTTTTATTTATTAATTTTGCTATTTAAAAAAACAGTTATGCTTTATTTATATTTTATTTTAATTTTGAATTTTAAAATTCTCTAATATTTAGATTTGTATATAATTTTAGTTTTCAATATGTTTATTAATTTTTTTTTTTATATTTCAACTTTTGAGTATTAAATTTTGCAATACGCATGTTTATATAGTATTTTAATTTTAATATTTTTAGTATATCTGAAACCGAATAGAATTTTACAATATATAAATTTTGCTAACTAATTTTCAATATGTATATTAATTTTTTTTTTTTATATTTCAACTTTGAGTATTAAATTTTGCAATATGCATGTTTATATATTATTTTAATTCTAATATTTTTAATATATCGGAAACCGAGTAAAATTTTACAATATATAAATTTTGCTGACTAAGACATTCATTTAGCTTAACTTTAATATTTTAGAACTACAACAGTTACATAATCATATAGTTAGGTTGAATTTGACTCATCATCATTTAAGATAAATGACTCTAGTTAGATATGAAAATGTTGATCAAATTTGGCCAACATATGAAGAATATGATACAACTTTGTTATTATATTTAGTTGTCATCGAGACTTACTTCTATTAGATGACATAAACTTTTAATGATATCTTTTTCAATGTTTAATGTATAACATATCTTCTTTTTTTATATTATATTGTTATGAAAAAAAACAAAAAACAAGACACAAAAAATAGTTATCAAACAAATTTATGTTTCTATTCTTTTCTTTTCAAGAAACAGGAAAAATGGATAGTTATCAAACATGGTTCTGTTTCTTGTTCTCAAAAAAGAAGAAAGAGGAAACAAAAAACAGGAAATGAGAAATAGAAAATAGAAAACGGGAACGATATCAAATGGACCTTAATCTACCACAAACTACTTAACACTTAGCTTATACTAGTCAAGAAACACGTGCATTGATAGCACCGTAAACGTGCTATCTCGCTCCGCTTAATCCAGAGTTCTCCTTAGATTTTAAATGTTCATTTCATTATTTTACATATATCAGATACTTGTGTGGTAGAATCGGGCATTATAGTTCAAATGGAACCAAAACGGGCCAAAACAAAGCTTAATTGCATCAATCGGGAAAGAGGGAAGCAAAATGACCTAAATGCCCCTGAAGCCACGGTGTAAATGTCACGACACTTTTTCCAAAAAGAAGGATTTGGTGGAAGGCCTCTGGCGCCGCGGCGCTACATTGTTCGCTCGCGTGCAATTCCCGTCAGCACCACGACGCCATCGCAGTTTTATAAAAGTTTTTTTTAGCCACCTAGGTCAATTTTATGCCAAACTAGCCAACTATTGGACAGATTCTCTTGATTCTCTCCTCTTTTCTCCCACTTTTTGATTATTAGATGTACCAAAAGATTATTTTGATGTTCACTAATGGGCTAAGGTACTCATTCTAGCTTAGGCATAGAGCGACTTTCCCTTGTATTGTGAACTTGTCAGATTTTAGATCCAATTTTATGATTCTTATTATTGTTCTTCGATTATCCTCGATTTTTATATGAATCTTGGTTATGTAATTTCACGAACTAATTGGAATTGTGTAATCGCATGCCAGTTGTAATACATGACTTTTAATTGCAACCTAATCTGAAAAGTAGGTAATAGGTTAGTTAGGCTTGTGATTTGTTGTATAAAACAAAGAACATTGATCTATCAACCTAGGGGATAATCAATTCGAATGTTTAATTCAATGTTTTGTTGAATGTTTGACTTAGCAAATTCCTTAGGCTTAATGATTGGTTAGGTTAACTAGGATGTGTTCATCTAGTTAATTCCACTGATTCAATAATTCGGACACTCGCATAGCATTTCTAGGCAAGTTGGCTAAGGGTAGAACAAATAGGAATTAATCCGATAAATCAATGATCAAGTTACAATTGGGGAATAGCTCGTAAGCCTAGGCTAAGTTCTTTTTTTTTTTCTTTTTTTTTTTTTTAACATTAAACAAAACAACTTCAAATTCCCACATTGGTTACCCTCGAGTTGATAACTGTTTGATAGAGAAATTCATAGGTTCCTTGTATTCGATCCAGTCTTGCCGCTACTACTGTTTGGTGAGAACAGTTAAAATATTTGGAGCATAATTGGGCAACGAATTTAGCCTTTCATGCATTGCATGTGAAAATTTTTAGTTTTAATTGAAAAAATTAAAATATATGCATTATTTTTAGGCCATAATAAATAAATACTATATAGTTTTGTTTTAATTACTATTAAACTTTTTAGAAGTTGGATAATGTAATAATTTTTGTTTTAATGTTTTATATTATTTTCTTTTCATACAAAATTTTTTAGATAGTACGAAGAAAAATTGTACTAGTAGTTAAATTATCGAATACATAAATTAATATTTTGATATTGTAATATATAGATAATGCAACATTTTTGCCAAAAACAATACATTATAGCAAAATTTTAAAAAATGAACAAAATTTGTTACTATTAAACATCATTTTTACTAATAATTTCCGTATTGTGTTATGTTTAAAATGGTAAAATAGAGAGTTAAATTAAATTTTTAAAATAAAAAATAAAACACATGATGGGATTCTAGAAATTAAAATTAGAAAGATGATATTCTCTGCTCCTAACTCATATCTACTCCATTCCCTAATTTTCTCTAATCCTCTCTCTATATCTCTCCTCCTATTTTAAACCATTTCTTCTTCGTTCATGTTTTTCTCAAAACTTTAATACAGTGAATATTCATCTCAAGTAACTACTCTTCACATATACATCAATCCTAACAGTTTTTATTTTATTTTTTTTGTTGACAAATCTGAACATAATTTATTTAGATAGCCAACAAAGAACACAAATTCCCAACACAATAATATAAGAAAAACACGGTAATAAACATGAGAAAATAAGAAGATAAGTAATTAATTCTTTCCATTAATTATGTCATCGAGAACAAATAATGAAAATAAAGGATAATGAATACGATAATTAAATCATGATAGGATTCTAAAAATTAAAATTAGGAAAATTTATATTCTCAGCTCCTAACTTTATATCTACCTCATTCTCTAATTTTCTCAAACCGTCTCTCTATATATCTCTCTCTCTTTCTCTCTTTTAATTCTTCATTCACGTTTTTTTCTACACTTCAAATTATAGAGAACATTCATCTCAATCAACTACTCCTCAGGCATATACTTGAGTCCTAACAATTTTTTTAAGAAAAATCTTGAGAAAAATTTATTTAGAAAGCCAACGAAGAACATAAATTCCAAACACAAGAAACATAAAAAACATGAGAAGATAAATAATTACTTGACTTCATTAATTATAAGATTACCCTATGGTGCAACAAAAGGAATCGAACAAATGAGCATTTTGTAGTGAACCAGACATAATACACATGTAGCCACCTTTTTTTATCAGGTTTCATTTAAATTAATTTATTTTTTTATCTTAGTTTTTCTAATTTAATTTCGATTGTTTTCCACCTTTTTATGCTAATTTTTACCTCTTTTTAACTTTTATTATAGTTTGGTTAAAGTAATCAATGTAGTAGGATAAATAAAGCAAATGTAGAAAAATTTTGAATTTGGTTTTAGTTGCCTAAAAGTTGTTCTTCCTTTTTTAGGTTAGTCTATGTTTGGCAAAATTTCAAAATTGAAATAAAATCCAATAAAAAGAAAATAGGCAATTGTGGAAATGACTTTGGCCTTTGTAATTCTCTATTCTCTCCCAACAAACCTAGCTAGCCACCACTTTCATTAGCCCTCCTCCACATCCATTTTAGAACCCAAAGAGCCTAACTTAGTTGGATGTTGCATTTGGTAGGGACTTTGTCCCAAGGATTCGCACCTCACACAACAAGTGGCTTCGTGTTCGGGATTTTATCCTTCATACTTCTTCTCTCTTGGAAATCTTGAAAAATAGGGAGAAATAAAAAGGTATTAGCAAGAATAACTATTATTATTGTTTTTATTTCTTCACCTGGTTTATTTTTATTATTATGTGATCTTTTGACAAGCATTTGCTTTAGATGTTGATTTCATTTTATCTTGTTTATTTATTCTTGTTCATCTTCTTCCTCTTCCATAGTTTGTTCTTTATTGTTATTTAAGCAAAAAGGAAAAATATGTGTACAAAGAAGAGATGAGATAAAAAAAAGTAAAAATAAAAAAATAAGGTAACACATCTTGAAATGAAGTTATGTTCTTTGGGTTGAAGTGTAAAAAAGGTTATAAGTCGAAGAAGAAGATAAAGAGATAAGAGAATAGGTTGGTTGAGAGCAAATTTAGTTGGAGGTTTATTTATTATTATTATTATTATTATTTTTGTAAAAAAGGGAGGTTAAATAAATATGTTAATTTTTTAATTTATTGTTATTATTATTATTATAAAATAGGTAAAGTTTAGGTGTTTTGCCGTCCTTTTTTGTTTGTTTGTTTTTATTTTATTTTATTTTATTATTTCTTTGTTTATTTATTTATTTATTTATTTATTTATTATTATTATTATTATTATTATTATTATTATTTCTTTTGTTTAGTTTATCTTTTTATATTCTTTATTTGACATTTTTCTTAGTCTTTATTTTGTTTATTTTATCTTAAGTATCACATTTAATCATTTTATCTTCCAATCATTTCATTTTGTTACTATTCTAATATAATATATTCAGGTTTCATTTTGTTACTATTCTAATATAATATATTCAGGTTGTGTCATAATTAAGTATTACTAGTCTGATGTTCTTGATTTTTGTTTGTTTTTTCTAAAAAACCATGGATTCTATAAATATTTGAGAGTTCAATTTTATAGAATCTTGAGGTGAGGAAGTCGATTCTTTGGGAGTCCGAGATCAATTTCCAATATGTTAAACTTTTAATATATTTGTAAATATCATTGCTTATTTATTTATTGCTTTAAATGTATTATATATTTTATCAATGTAACTTTACATATTTTAATTAATGTCATTTTTAAGTAAAATTTTCTCTAGGGTTTTCAATACTTATTTCTAAATCGTTAATATTTAATCCCTTTGAGTTTTGTTAAAGAAAATGTTTTAATCTCTTTTTTAAAAAAAATTGTTTTCAAAAGCGTTTTCCTTAAAATTTCTGACGATAGAATTTAGAAAATTTTGGGAGTCCGATTTTCTAAAATTATTGAGGTGAGGAGTCGATTCTTTGGGAGTCTGAGATCAATCTCCAAAATGTTTTTTTTATTATATTTTATTATGCCCTTTTATGTTTGCTTAATTTATTATGATGCTTCTTTATATATGTTTTACTTATATAATGTTTTACTTATATATGTTTTATGTTTGCTTAATTTATTATGATGCTTCTTTGTATATGTTTTACTTATATAATGTTCATATTAAGTCTTATTTGATTTCAAACTAAAATTTCCCAAAATTTTTAAATATTTCAAATTACAATTTCTTAAAGTTTTAAAATCCTTCTAATTTAAATTTCTCTAAGTTTTTAAAATTTTTCACAAGACTCTTTCTGAATCATTAAAATTTTTTTTCTTTAAAATTACACATTTTGTGTTTTCAAACATTAAAAAATTAATCTATTATTTCAAAAGGTCTTCTAATTAATTAAAGACCATTTTTCTTAAAAATAATCCTACGATGGAATCTAGAAAATTTGAGAGTTCGATTTCCTAGAATTCTTAAGGTGAGGGATCACATCTTTGGGAGAGTCTGAGATTTGATCTCAAGAAAAAATGAATTTAATTCATGTTTTTTTTTTTAAAAAAAAAAACTTCCTTTATTTAAAAACTATCCAATGACAGATTTTGAGAAAATGTAATAATTTTTCAGGTGAAGAATTTTTCCTCAATTATAATATAGTCAAATTGACGAAAGTTATTCCACTTATTTTATGGGATTATTACTTCAAATATTAGAGTAATGAGGGGTAAAATAAGACATTATTTTTTAAAAAAGAGTAATTAAAGAATATTTTCAATCCAAGATTTAGAATTGGACCACCGTTCTTAAACGGATGTTGTGGGGTGCTAACACCTTCTCCGTAAGTCCCAAACTCAACTCTAGTTTTCGTAGACCATTTTTGTTTTTTTAATTAAAAATTATTTATTTTACTTCGGCGTCCAATCACACTGTAAAGAAGATTGGTGGCAACTTCTTTTTATTTTCTTTTAAAATTAACCATTTTCGAGGACGTCGGCTGCTCCGGGTCGTCTTGGGTTTGTGGCGACAACGCATACAATCATACCTTTACGCCACATCGCTGAAACATAGTATTGTAATCACTCACGTTATACACCAAACAATAATAAAGATGAGAAATAAAACTTGCAAAGAGATGTTTTGGTGAAAAGGTATGTTTTTACGTGGAAATGTGTTTTGGTGAAAAGATATGTTTTTAAGTGAGTTTGAAGTGATTTAAAATAACTAACCATTAAAATCAAGGGTGTACTGGGCATGTATTTAAAAGTCAAGGGCAAAATTGGAATGTATAGATTCTCCCCATTTTGCCCCTTTTATATATGGTATAGATTTTAGTATGTTATAATATATTGTTTAATGAATAAGTACATAGACCAACTTGAACCTAACTCGACTGATTAATGTATATCTTAAATAGAGAGGATGATGTGTTAACTCAAGTAAACTCAATGTTTGACGAAATTCTATCCATATGGAGTCATTGTGGGATTAAATTTTGTCACATTCAACCTTCTCAAAATGTGGTAGCTATTGGCGTGGATGAGTCAATCTTATTGTTGGTGGGATAATTTTCCTAATTGGCTTGACCATTTAGCTGGATTCCTTGCAAGGTACAGGGCACTTTGACTGTCACAAAACAGAGAAATTTTCTCATGTTTATGCCCGAGCTCCTCCAATAACAATTTTAACCATACCGCTTCTTTACTAGCTTGTGTAGCTGCAACATATTCTGCTTCTGTTGTTGATGTTGCCACAACTGACTGCAGTTTGGAAATCCAGCGTACAGCTCCGCTAGCAAGAGTAAACACATATCCAGTGGTGGATTTGCTTTTATCAAGATCACTTGCATAATTTGAGTCAACATATCCTCTGACAGTAAAGTCAGATCCTCCATAACATAATGCAACATTTATGGATCCTTTAATGTATCTAAGGATCCTTTTAACAATATTCCAATGCTCTCAACCAGGATTCACCATATACCGACTAACTACTCCCACTATATGAACAATGTCTGGTCTGGTATAGATCATGGTGAACATTAAACTTCCCACTGCTGATGCATACGGTACTCGAGACATCTCCATCCTCTCTGCTTCACTGCTAGGGCTCATATTGGAGGATATCTTGAAATTAATAGGAAGATGGGTAGAAATTGGCTTACAATCTTGCATGTTGAAGCGTCGCAATACCTTCTTCAAATAATTTTTCTGAGATAGCCAAATCTTCCTATTATTTCTGTCTCGGTTAATTTGCATCCCCAGAATCTTGTTTGTTGGTCTCAAATCCTTCATTTCAAATTCCCTAGCCAACTAAGCCTTCAATTCTTCGATATGATCTTTGTTGGGGCCTGCTACCAACATGTCGTTCACATACAACAACAAAACAATAAAGTCTTTTTCTCCAAACCTCTTGAAATATGCACAAGGGTCTGCATTAAGTCTGTTATATCCAAGGCTCACGATGAAGGAATCAAATCTCTTGTACCAGCACCTCGGCGCCTGTTTGAGACTGTACAAAGATTTGTTTAACCCGCAAACCAAGTTTTTTTTTCCTATTACTTCAAAACCTTATGGTTGGAGCATATAGATTTCTTCTTCAAGATCTCCATGGAGAAACGTAGTTTTAACATCTAATTGCTCCAATTGTAAGTCAAATGTAGCACACATTGTCAGGACTACTCTAACAGTAGTAAGCTGAACTACTGGAGAAAAGATCTCATTGAAGTCTTTTGAGCATATCCTTTTACCACTAATCTTGCACGATACCTCTCTACTTGGTCATCATTGTTGCACTTGATCTTATACACCCACTTGTTACCAATGATTTTTCTTCCTTATGGTAGTGTTACAAGTTCCCAAGTTTTGTTCTTATGAAAAGCTTCTCTTTCTTCTTGCATTATTGTCATCCATTGAGCAACATCTGAACTAATCATAGTCTCTTTGAAAGTTAATGGCTCTCCATCCTCGGTTAGAAGACAATATGCAACATTGCTTTCCATAATATACTCAGATTGCCAATCTGGTGGTTTTGTTATCCGACCGTATCGACGAATGTCTGATACTTGTGTCTCAACTGGTTCTTAGATCTCGTGCACTAGTTTAGCTTCAGAAGATTCCTCTATAAATTCTTTCTCCACATGTACTGTTGTAGTCTCTGAGCTTTTATTTATAGTGCTATCATTTTCTTCTTGTTTCTTATCTTCCACAAAGATCACATCCCTGCCGATGATAACCTTGTGGGCAGCGGGATCCCACAGGCGATACCCCTTCACACCATCAGCATACTCCAAGAATAAACATCTTCTGGATTTTGGATCCAGCTTTGTAGTTTCTTGGGCATTGTACATTACGTACACCAGACCGCTGAATATATGGAGTTTTGAATAATCAGCTTGCTTGCCAGTCCACATCTTTATTGGTGTTTTTAACTCAATTGCACTTGATGGAGCACGATTTACCACATAATAGGTGGTATTGACTACTTCTGCCCAAAAAGTCTTCTCTAAGCCTGCATCTCCCAACATTACTCTTGTTCTTTCTAACAAGCTTCTGTTCATCCGCTCTGCCACTCCATTTTGCTGAGGACTGTAAGCAGTAGTGAACTGTCTTTTAATGCCTTCCTGATTACAAAATTCCGCAAACTCATTGCTTGTGTATTCTCCTTCATTATCTGTCCGTAAACACTTTATCTTTTTACCAGATTGAAGTTCCACTTGCGCTTTGAATACTTTGAAGATTGAACACACATCTGCCTTCTTTTTTATAGGATACACCCAACACCTTCTGGAGTAATCGTCTATAAAGGACACAAAGTACATCGCTCCTCCAAGAGATGTAACTGTTGCTTGCCATACATTAGAATGAATCAATTCTAGAATCTTTTTACTTTTAGAATTTGATGTGTTGAACTTTAATCTATGCTGCTTACTTGTAACACAATGCTCATAACAGGGTAGAGACACCTTAGTGAGCCCTTAAAGTAGATTCTACTCTGCAATAACTTTTAATCCTTGTTCGAACATGTGTCCTGTTGGACCGGTATGGCAACCTTAGAGGGGGGTGAATAGGGTTTAATTAAACTTATTCCTAAAAATGCTCAAATTAAACTAATTGAATTAAATTAATAAAAACCTTAATTGATGCTAAATATCAAGATTGATAAAAAATATATGAAACACAAGATTCAATCAATCTCAACAGAGAAGGATAGTAATCTATAACATGCTACTAAAAATTGAATGCAAAATAAATTGAGAAAGAGTTGGAGAAGAAGACACCGTGATTTTTATAGTGGTTCGGTCCAACTCGACCTACATCCACTTTCCCAAGCGCCTCTTGGGATTTCGATTAAAAAATCTCCTTTGACTCTTTCCACGGATGAGAGTCAAACCGCTACCTTGCTCATTTTTCGGGTTCAAGAGCAAACTGATCCTTTCCACGGGTTAGGATCCAACTGTTACAATATTCTTGAAATTTTAAATCACACACTAAAACTCTCTAAAAAGAGGAGATGTACAAATTTGAACTCACAATACTCAATCCTCACAATACAATGAAAGTATCTCTCTAGAATAAGATGAAAAGGAAGAAATTTGAAAGCTTGGAGAGAGAGCAACAATGGTGACCTTTTTCAATTTTTGAGGATTGTAAAATTGTAAAAGTTAGGAAAATTTTTTGGAGAAGATGAAATATTTAAAAAGAAATGAAAGTGAGTGAAAACCAAATTAATTTGGACCATTAGATCTTTGTAAAAGAAAATTGAATGGTGGAGATTTAAACTCAACTAGCCGTTAGACACAAACATATAATAATATTAAATTAATCCTTTTAAAAAGTCAACTAGCCGTTAGACACAAACATATATAATATTAAATTAATCCTTTTAAAAAAGCAACTAGTTGTTAGACACAAACATATATAATAATATTAAATTCATTTTCTTTTTAAATTCATTTTCTTTTTTAAAATCATTTTTTTTTTAACATCAATCCAAAAATAAAAGACCCACCAATTGTCACTTCTCCATTACTCCAAGTGGCACCTTTCAATTTGTCCACTTTGATAAAAAAAAATCTGCCACATCATCAGCTCGAGATTTTTCCATTGAACTTGTTTTGGTCATATCTTCTTCATTTTAACTCCGATTTGAGTGATTCAAATTGCATTGGAACCGTTGTTCCAAGGTCCACACAATAGACACTTCAAAACACTCAAATGGTTAATAAATAAAATCAGGTTTGTTATCATCAAAACACTAATTAATCAATCCATTAAAATTAATTAATTTGAGATTAAGGGCCAAAAAGCCAACATGTCCAAGTTTTTGATGCCAGATCATCAAAAGCTTTTCACTTGGACAACTTAAAGCAACTGATGCTTCTCCTTCTTGCAAAGTTTCTCCCTCCAGCATGTACAAGTTTGCATCCACTTTCCTTCCCTTCATAAGTAAAAGTGCACCTCGAATCATCTTCATGATTCCCTTCTCAACTACAACTTTGCAATCAAGGTCATCAAGTTGACCTATTGAGAGCAAGTTCTTTTTCAGGCCTTCTACATGTCGTACTTGTTGGATAGTGTGAACTGTATTATCATGAAACTTCAACTTGATAGTTCCAATGCAGACAATCTTCAAGGCATGATCATTACAGCTAAACACAGATCCTCTAGAGACAGGTTAATAAGGATAGAACCATTCTTGACGAGAGGTCATATGATAAGTGGCTCCTGAGTCAAAGAACCATATATCAACCATTCTTTTTCTACCTTCTGTAGTCGTTACTGCTTCACAAAATAGGGCACCACTTTCATTTAAGGTGCTTGCTACAATTCCCTAAGGATTTGAATCTTTCTTGTTTAGATTCCAACAATCCTTCTTCAGATGTCCCTTCTTTCCACAATTGTAGCACTTCATGTTCTTCTTACTCCTTGATTTTGGCTCCCACTTGAGCCACGCTCCGCTGACCTGCCTCTTGTCACCGTCAATGCTTCTGCTTGTTGTGAACTTACCAATTATCTTCTTTGTTCTTGCGCCGATTTTCCTCTTCTAGAACAGCAGCTGCAATATCATCAAAGCTTAAATAGTCGGTGAGAACATTATTTGTCAGATTGATGACAAGTTGATCATATGAATTAGGAAGACTTTGAAGTAGAAGTTTAGCACGTTCATTTGACTCTATTTTATGACCCAACGATGTGAGTTGAGAAAATAGAGTATTCATTGTGTTCATGTGCTCTGTCAGTGATGTGGACTCTAACATCCGAAGAGTATACAACTTCCTCTAAAGGAAAATCTTGTTGTGAAGTGATTTAGCCTCATACAATTTTGTGAGATGATCCTAAATCTCCTTTGCAGTTTTCTTGTCCTCTATGCTTGACAATACATTATCTGCCAATGCTAAATGAATGTTTGCAATAGCATTTCCGTCCATACCATTCTGTGATCTCCACCGGCCTCCCATCGATGGCTACAAGGCAATTGTCTTTTCTTAAGAAAGCCTTCATCTTCAACTTTCACAACGAGAAATTAGTTCCGTTGAACTTCTCAATCTTAAACTTTGCTGCCATTACTTCTATCACGAGCTATAAACAATCCTCGATCGTGCCTTTTAATTTAGGTGCAAAATATCTAACTTATTTTCTAATGTGGAGGATCCACGTATTAGTGGTAACCACAGAGCATACGATAAGTAGATATTCACACTCAAAATTAAACTAGACTCTGATACCACTTATTAAAAAAAGGGGGGGGGGGGGGGGAATTGAACTGTGATCGAATAGAGTAAGATTGCAGCTAAAATAGCTTGAGAATAATAATGAAGAAGGAAAAGAATAACACAAAGTGATTTTACGTGGAAAACCCTTAAACATATTAGGATAAAAACCACGAGCAATGATAGAAGAATTTCACTATAGAAAATAGGAGTTAATTTCTTTCTTATAAAAGTATACAAAACTCTCTTTATTTTTTCTCTCACTCTTGCTCACTTGTTGGAGATTTTGGGATGGTTTGGTAACCATGGTTCTCACTTATTTATAGCCCAAAGAGACTTGGTCATCAAGCAAATCAAATGACTCCAATTTATCCTCGATAGATGTGAAGTATCCAATGGTTCCAATTGTCCTTGACCAATGTGAAAGATCTAATGGCCATAATTGATCGTGGACAAAGTGTAAAATCCAATGACCCAAAATTGTCTCCAAGAAAATTCTTGAATAATAAGGATATTTCTTGATAATTATCCAATAACACATTCTAACTACGAACTTGAGAGAAAACAATTTAAATTAACAAAAAACACTTTACACTTTATAAAAAAAATAAAAATCTCGATTCAATCTTTATATCAAATTTAACGTAAATTTAACAAGTAAAACTATGAAAAAATATCTACACGTCTGTACAAAATCTCAAATGTAGGATTAGGGCATGAAGTCAGTCGGTGGCCCCTGATTGGTCCACGTAGTCCACATAAATGTTGCTTACAGCCAATCAAGTTGAGAAAAAGGGGGCCCCACAAACCCACTCGATTGACTGTCCTCTTCCTTTCGTCCTTTGCCTCTCCTTCCGCTCCTAAATTTTGCTTCTCTGTACATTTTTCATAATACTGTCCCAATCCCTCCTTTTTTTTTTTTTTTTTAATCTTCTTTCTCCTTCTCTCTCTTCACCGACGGTGGCGGTGGCGATGAAGGAGGAGGAATTATCTCATTGGTGGCTCTCCCAGACGCGTATTTTAGAAGAAGAAGAATAAGTGGTTAAGATGTCAGGATTGGTTTTACTTTTGATGGCGTGTGAAATGGGTGTATATATCTATGGATGTAATAGCAAAACCCTATTTCTCTTTCTAATTATCGGTTGCTGCTGCCGTCCATGATGGAAAGATATATATTTTTTTACATATGCACAGAAGGTGTTCGATGAAATGTCTGACAAAAGAGAGAAAAAAAGAAACAGAAAATTCATGAGAAGGGCTAAGAAAATGGTTGTTTGTTTGTGGGTTTTATGGATTCCATGAATGGGTGCGTTTTAAGGTGATAGATCTGACGAATTAAAGGTAATTGTTGATGAGGTTTTGTTGGGTTTGAATGAATGAATGATGGAAGTGTAAGAAGGAGGGGGAGAGAGAGCAAAAGGGCAGGAGAGTGACAGAAGAGAGTGAGCACACGCTGCAGCCAAATGTATGAAAGGCATACCTTTGCGGGTGCGTGCTCACTTCTCTTTCTGTCAGCTTCCCCATAATTTTCCCTTCTGCTCTCTTCTTCTCTCTCTCTTTCGTTCTATTTTCTCGCTGATTCATACTGTCAGAAGGCCAGATGTCTATCGGCTATCGCTCCGTTCCTCTCCCTAATTGGTTCTTTTTTCCTACTCTGATGGACAAATGGAACAATAACACTGGTGAAGTTGAAGCGGCCTCTTCGAAGTTTCAAGCGGTGCCACTGTAGTGTACAATTTCGCCTTGCACACTCTTAATCTGTCAGTTTGTTCTCATCCATTTGAATATTTATTAATATATTATATTCTTTGGCTATTGCAATTTTCCATGGAAACCCTTTTCTTTTCTTTTTCTTGACATTGATTTCAATGGAAACTTGGTAGCGCGACTTTTGATGGTCCTCTCCTGCTTATATATGGAACTTTTGAAGGTACAAAACCGATTACTATTCATATTTAACGGAAAATCCTTCTAATATCGTTGTTGTTTAGTGTAAAACCCTGATTACTGTTCCCATCTAAACCATAAACTCCCGGCTACGTTTTGGGGTTTCCTTTGGTATAATCGAATAGAGTACACTCTGTGTTCTTTTATTATTTTTATTTTTATTTATTTTGGTTTCCTGAAATTTGGGTTATTCCATATCTGACCAAATATTTCTTTTACTCTTCAGAATATTGGAATCTGCGGATATATTTATGCAGGCATTATTTTTCGTTGCTGAAAGAGTTTTGCAGATTTTGTTTTGATATTTACTTTCCTAAAACGAAAAATTTCTTACCGTCTACTTGGAGAAGGGTGTGAGACTGAACCGACTCGAGTGCTGAATATGGCAACAATCTCTCGTTTTGGATGCCTGAAGGGCCTGCTATTTTCAAGTCCCAGATATGGAGTTTCCAAACCGGAAAATTTCCCCATTCAGGTCACTAATTTATTCGATGAGAAGATATTCCTGGATTTTTGTTCTCCTGTTCCCTTTTCCAAAATCATCACCATCTTCTTCTCTCTGGTTATTTATTTAAGTGGTAGCTAATTAGGGCTTGAATATTGCTTTTCTCAGCACTTGTTTGACGTTGGGAGGCAACAACCTGCTTATTTTTCTCTTCACTTCCGATTAACTATCACCACCATCACCCCCATTGTCCGGTTAAGAGGTAAGAACTTTTCTATTGTTATTCTTCCTCTTGATTTAACTAGTAGAATTTATAAAACTGCACTCATGTGATTTTTGTCCGTTTTGTTACTTGGTCTTGTTCATTGAAACCAGACAATGTTTTTTTATTTTTTATTTTTTCCTTTAACATGGGTTAATTTTACTGTGTGGATGTACATTTGATGCTCTTTTAGTTTATGTGATTGTAGTTGGCTCTTTGTTTAATGCTTCTAAACTTCATTATGATACTTTACGTTTTTAGATGTGGGAAATTTTGTGGCGTTTGCTTAGGGGTTTCAGTTTGACATGAAAATGCTGAAATTCCTAAATCAATTGGTTTCTGAGTGGTTTTAAGAAAATTAATAGCTAAGAAAAGTGTTCCACCTTGTGAAGTTTGGCTTTTTAATTATACCCAACAGCGAAAAGAAGAAATTCTTTAGTTGACAATCATCTGTGGTTTAGCAAATTGGAATATTACAAATATTTTTCATTTGATTAAAGCAACCCATGGCTGTCCGTTTCTTCTTGAATTTGTTACAAAATTTCCGCATGGTTGAAGATTTAATAATGATCTTAATCAAATTTGTTAAAACTCTTAGTGGAAGTGCATGGTTCCAGTGTCAACTTATGTAGAGATGAAATTTATGCAAATAGGGGACAGCCGACTAAAAACATTATACATGGACCAACGAGTCTAAAAATGTGAAGTTTTATTATTTTTTATTTTTGTTTTAAATTGTTTCTGAAAGAAAGAAATTCTCATTGGCTTGCATCCTTTTGACCATTTCTTATTGACGCACTGATTTGTTTTCTGAAGGAAATGGCAAATTTTGAACATTCATGTCTTATATTTTGTTTTTTATTCTTATCTTTTCTGAGGTTGTGATTAAAATAAAATCATATGCTACAATATGTCACTTTTTTAGATGTAGACGTGTTAAAAATAATGTGACAAAATATGAAGTTTTGAACTGTTCATCGTCCTATTCTTTATATCAGCGCATGAGCTGAAATTTGTAAGAAGTGCTTGCCACTAGAGTTAAAACCTCTGGTCCTGAGAATGCTTGTTACTATATAAGATTTAACCACTTGGGCTTACGCATGAAATGACACCAGAAATACTTCAAGCTTTTGAGGCCTGCAGCTCTATGGATTCTGAACAGTGATTGAAACATTATTCTCTCTCTTTAAGGAATTTTTTTTCCTCAGTACTTTTGAATGAAGAATGGCAGGCATTCATTTCTCTTGTTATCCAGCATTTTTTGCTGTAATGATAAAGATTTTTGTCATATAAAGATGTGTTGACAGCATTACTTCCAATGTACTTAAACTTGACTTTTCAGTGCTACACTTGTTTGTTACTTAATTTCATGATTGTGATATCATTTCGTATATAGAAATTGTTTATTTAAGAAGACTAGCTAATGTAACTTGGAAGATAGTTATTGTCCTGTCTAACTTTTAAATTCTAATGACAATCAATATGCCACTAACATAGGAAACATTGTATTTTTTAGGTCTTTGACATCATTCGTTTCAACTAGTACAGCGTCATTTTTCTTATGCATTTAAGTTCTTCCACACAAACATGATTGTACTTATTCATAAGCTTGCTTTGGCACAATGGTCTATTGCTCAAGTTTGACAAACAAAATATTTTTGTTTTTGTTTTTTTATATTGAGATTGAGTACATTTTGCCATCATGACTCAACTTGTAGGATTAGAAGTCGTGCATCATATTTGAAGCTTTCATTTTAAATTTTGGTAGATAACATCATGGAAAGTATTTTTATGCAAGTTTTTTAGTACATTGTCCTCAAAAGACTATATTTAGGGGGTGTTTGGAGCATGGACTTGGGTTGAGAGCTAAGTTGGGCGTTTAACCTAACTCAGTTTTTAGCCTACCAACTTCACAAGTTGGTGTTAAATAACTCAACTTCACAAACTTCAACAATGTTCACAATTGAAGTTTGCACATTTATTGAGGAACTCCATTGTCCCCTCTTCCTCTCTTCTTCTCCCCAATGTTTCCAATGACTCCATTGGGTGGTCACTATCGGTGACCAACTCCAATGAGAATCATCATCGGCGACATGCTCTAAGCATTGTCTTTGGTTGCCTACTCCAACGGCCACCTTTGGCAATCAACTCCGATGCCCAACTCCATTAACAATCATCGTTGGTGACTAATTTCACCTCCCTTTGACGACATGCTTTGACGACCACCTCTGACAACGAAATGTTGACAACAACCTCCGATGTCCAACTCCGCGCGACTACCACCTCTGATGGCCAACTCTAGTGACCACCTGCAATCAACTTGATGTGCAACTTCGACAACATCCATTGTCAGTGACTATTGTCACCTTACTTCAATGAAATGTTCTGACTACTACCTCCAACAACCAAACGTTGGCAACCACCTCCGACAATCATGTCCAAAGACCACCTCTACCACCTTTGACGAACAACTTTGACGATCACCTTCGATGACCAACTTCAACCACCAACTGCATCGATCATCTCCAACAATTAACTCTAACGACTAGCTCAGTCGATCATATACTCAAAAATAATACAAAAACAAAAAAAGACTTGGCGAGTGAAAGTGTTTTTAATACAAAATTGAAATTGTAAGTCCATAGTGTTTAATAGTTGTTTTATATAGTAATTTAATATTAATAAAAACACTTTGAGCTAATAGCCAAACCAAATAAACTTGTGTATAACAACACTTTTGAGAAAAATGTAATCAAACACATTTGTATTTTAAACAATTTTTTTTTAATAAAAAGTGTTTAAATGCAAATGATGTTTTAAAACACATTTCATTGCTTGTCTAAAAGCTCAACCATAGATGGATAGCTCCATATGGTTGCATCTTCTTAGGCTCTCCACTTCTTTATTTGATGGCCAAGGATTCTTCCGACATGGCTAAGTTAGGGCCTGAGTGATGATTTTAAGTTGACATCAATTGAGTGATGAAAGTTTGGGAAAATGTGCGTGCAATTGAGATGTTAAACAAAAAGTTAAGCATAAAAAAATAATCGCTAGAAAATTATACTTTTTTAGATTACAAAAAACTACAGCAAATACCCTTGACTTAATAACTCTACACCTTGTACATAGGCTTCCTAAACTCAAACTAAACAAATGTACACAACCTAGACATAGACTTCCTAACTCCACAAACATTTTAACTCTAAATTTAAGAACCCAACCCAATGCCCCAAAATAGCCCCTTAGGTGTTTAGATGCGTGACCTCTTGATCAATGATTTGAAAGGCTTAAGGCCACCTTGAGACATTTTATCATGGAGAGGTGAGGCGTAAATCTTGGATAGGTATGAGGCGTTAGCCTCATTTTAAATTAAAAACAACATATTTAAAACATACAAAATAAGATCTTATATATACATAAAGACAAATTGTAATGTTGAACTAACTATATGTAAAATTCAATGACTAATATCTCATTATTTCATTTTTAGTTTTTAGTTTTGAAAACTGTGCTTGTGGCCTCACAATTTCTTTACTATGGTTTTCACATTTCTTAGAAAAATATTTGAATTCTTACCCCAATCCCAATCCTAAAAATAATTTTTTAAGGTCTCATTTGATAATCATTTGGCCTCTGTTTTTGTAATTATTTTGTTTTTAGTTTTTGAAATTTTTGTTTGTTTTTTCCCAATCATCTTGTAATGATTTTCACTTTTATTAAAGAAACATTTGAATTCTTACTCAAAATCTAAAAACGAAAACAAGTTTTTAAAAACTACTTTTTAATCAAAACTTGGCTTTGCGTTTGAAAATAATGCTGGATTGTGGACGCATTGGAATTTGGAGGTGAAAGTAGAGTTTAAATAAGCTTATCAAATGGTTTTCAAATGGGGTCTTGGTTTTCTGTTTTTGGTTTTGAAAATTTTGCTTGTTTTCATGATTTAGATCTTTCCTAAGAAAATATTTTGATTCTTAGCTAAATTCTATAAATAAGAAACAAGCTTTTCAAAACTACTTTTTTTTTGTTTTCAAAACTTGATTTGGATTTTAAAAACACTTCTAAAATGTGCACAACAGAAAAAACACAGATACCAATAGGTGGAAATGGTTTGTATAGGCTTAAGTTTTAAAACCCAAATACCAAAAATGTTGATTATCAAATGGGGTCTTAGAAACTTAATTCTTTTTTAAGTTTTCAAAACTCCACTTGGATTTTGAAAATGCTACCAAACTGTATACTTGAGAAGTATTCACTAGAATGAGAGAGAGGATAATTACTAGACTATTTTGAGATTACTGTACTCTTGAGCTACAAATGTCCAAAAGGAAGCATTGATGGAGCCAAGGTTCAAACCTCTTCTCAAGACCCTTTTTCACCTTTCAGACCCTTCTATTTCTCCCAAGCTAGTTATTCCATAGACCATATAGGAGTAGCATTCTTAAGAATCATCCTTTTTATCTCAAAAAGGAAGTTGGAATATGACCTTCATCCATAATAGTCTTGCACAAATGAATGGGGTCCTAAATTGTTGCATCAAATAACGACTCCACAAAACATACTCCAGTCATTTTGAGGACTTCTTATACACTCTACACCACAACCCTAAGAAGGCAGGGGTTGATTCTTAGCTACAATCAATACTCAATTGTGTTAATCCTCACATGGGAAACCTGTAAGCAAATACGCTTTAACATTTCTGAGAATATATGCCCTCAAAAGAAGGGAGAACCATGGACTTGGATGGACACAGATACTTTTGGTCTTTGGGCAAGGACAAAAATTGGTCACGAAGAAAGCAACAAAGAATTTAACATTAGAAGATTCTGGAATCAAAATATGTTGAATATAAAAGATAGTGGAGGACCTATACAATTTACTCAAATTCTTTGTTTGGCAAGTTTTGCTTGGGAGGGTGAACACTCAGAATTGTCTTTAGGAACCCTTTTCTGTATGTTGTGCTTGCAATGGTGCATTCTTTGCTTGAAGCAGATTCCTTTGGACCATTTTTTGTGCATAGTCGTTTTGTTTTCACCCTTTCGGGTTAGTTACGCCATTTTTTTTTTATTTGTTTTGGCTCAAGATTTTGATTGAGGAGGTGCTTTTGAACCTTCATATTCACGTAAAGGAAGAGTTTTATGCCATATTTTAATTTTTTCCCCATTCTGTTGAGTGTTTAGATGGATGTTTAGCTGTTGAGGCACAATTGAATGTGTAGTAGAGGGTCTGACAGATTTGAGAATGAGTTTTGGGAGTTGGTTAAATTTAACTCTCTGTTATGGCTATTGGCATTCGCTTATTGGGATTTTTGTAATTACTTGCTGGTCTCACTCTTCTAGATTGAGGTTGTTTTTGTAGTTAGTGTAAGAAACTGGGCTTTCATTGAGAAAGATGGAAGAACGTACAAGAGCATACAAGAAACACGCCCACGAAAAAGGGAGTCAAAACACTAACTAAAGAAACAAAGTGCAATCCAAGAGAATCAAACCAAGCTCATAATTATTGTGTGACAGATGCTTATACTGATGCACCTAGCAATCTCCCAAACCTTTACCCATGATCTCTCAACCTCCTTAGTCCTTCAAAATTATGCTATTTCTCTTAACCCAAACCTTCCACAATGGACAATGAAACAAGCTTGCCACAAAATTTTCTAGTATCTCGAAAAGGGAATAAGAAGCATCTCTTAAATCATAGCACAACACTCTAGCACGAGCCAAACATTTATCCAAATGAACACAAACATTTACTCCAAAGCAAATGAGCAAACTGACCACAACACATGGTCAATATCCTCCTCATGCCTTTTAAGGAGAATGCATCATGTAGGCACAACACGAAGGAAAAGAACTCTAAGTATCGTTCAAGGTCTTAATTCTCCCATATAAACCTGCCACGTAAAGAATTTGACCTTATTAGGAATTTTAATTGTCCAAAAACGAAGGGAACCAAGGGTGGGTAAGTGCTACATAAAATATGAAATAATGAGCTATACGAGTACGAGAAATCCCCGCTCCCCCCCCCCCCCCCCCCCCCCCCCCCCCCCGGATTTGGAGTGTTACAAAATCGACAATTAAGGAATATAGAAAATGTTAAAATCGAAGTGGTTCACTAACAGTGTGCTATGTCCATGGGGCAGAGTGAGAACAATTTCATTACAAAGAATACTATAAATTACAGAACCAATTGGCAGCTCTAGGTTTAGGTCATAATTGTAAATAATCATAAATAATTAAATAATGTCAAATACGAATTTAACTTAGGTCGTTCAAAGTGCCAGATAACAGATTCATAGCATTCCAACATGGAGTTTGAACTCTAAAATTCATTCTTTTCGAGCGCACATGAAGATTATGAAAGATAGGAAGCTAGGCCAATAAAAGCCCAATGAAAGGGAGGATAAAGGGTCTTTACTTGGATCACCTTCTTTGTCGGAAGGCGTTGGAAAGCCTGGATCACCTTCTCCAGGAGTGTCAGCTTGTGAGGTTTGTGTGGAATTGTTTCTTTCAAGAGCTTGATTTATGTTTTCTCACCAAAGAGATGTTCGTTTGATGACCGGAGAGCTCTTGCTTCCACCTTTCAAAAGGAAATGTTTTTTTGGATTGCGGGGTTGTGCGCTTTGTTGTGAGATCTTTGGGGGAGAGGAACAATAGAGTATTTAGAGGTGTGGATAGGGACTATAGTGAGATTTGGTCCTTGGTGAGGTTCCATGTTTCTCTTTGGAATTTGATTTCGAAGACTTTTTGCAATTATTCCTTAGGCAGCATCGTTACTTAGTTTCCAACCCTTTCTATGGTGGGATGGGACTTTCCTGTGGGATTTTTTTTAATGCTCTTGTATTTTTCATTTTTCTCAATGAAAGCAGTTGTTTCTTTTTTAAAAAAAATGTTTGGACTCGAGGGTGACACAATAGAAGCCACTGAGTGTAACTTCCTATTAGAAAGGTGGTAGAAACAAAGAAATGAAACAATCAACCTATTGCTGCCCCCAACAGAGCATTAACATTTCATAAATTAGGAGGGAAAAGAAAAAGAAAACCAGAATAGATTGCCTTCTAAAGGTTATTACTAGAGCTATGACCATTTTGCCAATAAAGCATTATTGCGAAGTTTCAGGTTTCTAATGCCCAACTCTCCTAGATTTGAACGTTTTGAAACCACCTCAAAACTTACAAGATGGGACCTTTGCCCTTTATCAATCCCTTCCCATAAGAAATCCTTGATCACTTTTTTTTTGACCTAATTGTTTATAGACCGCCATCAGAAATCCTTGATCACTTTTTTTAGACCTAATTGTTTATAGACCGTCATCACTTTTTTCAATAGCCTTTGCTAACCGAAACCAACAACCTAAACAAGGATAAGAAATATCTAGGGATTCCACTTAAGATTGGAGAAGAAGGCCCTTTTCCGTACATGGATTCCAGAAAGACTGACACCTTTGGTTATGACCCAATGGAAGTTCTAAATTGAAAGATGGAAGTTGATTCACCCAGCAACCCACCATGGGAAGCCTATAATTATAAGTCTGATGGAACTCTGTCCTGGTTAATCTTGAGACATGAAATAACTTCAAAGAAGGACAAAAGACCATTAAGCTTTCCAAAGAAATTTTTCTGAGCAAACAGAAAAGGAGTGGCATCATCAGCAAATGGAAGATAAGACAGCTGGATTGATTCCTCAGTGTCCTCTCCCACCTTAAACCCAGGATGATAAACTGTAGCGTTTTTCTTTCGGTTACTGCTAATCTTTAATTGCAATGATTCGATAAATGGCTCATTGGAATAGATGTAAATTAACAATACCCCCTCAGAACCATATAAGAAGTTATCTCATTGTACGGCTCAAGGAAATTCAAAGTTATGTGTAGAATTCTAATTAATGTCTATTAGATATTATGGCCACGGGGTTCCATCTCAAAACTAATTGGCAATGAGAGGAGTAGCCCATCTATTTTATTTAGAGTATGAGGTTCCTGGATTTTTTCGATGTGGGATCCTCAAGATGCCTCCTCAAGATGATGTCTCTTTTGGGTTCACCATTATTCATCGGATCCCAATTTCTTTTTATTGGACTGAATATCCGTTTGAGATTTATGGCCTTTGTTACCATATTAAATAATTATGGGGTTCCATCTCAAAACTAATTGGTAATGAGAGGAGTCGTCCATCTATCTTAGTTTATCTTATTAAGAGGGTAAGTCCCTTGATTTTTCCAAGCTGTGATCCTCAACCATGTCAAATAGATCTGTAGATTATTAAATCAATTAGACTATGATTTAAATACTTTTTTCTTATTATTTTGTTTATTTTTTATTCTTTTTTGAATGGCTACTTGTAAATCTCATCAATATTATTTTGCTTGCAGTTGCTCCCTGAAACATGAGGTTTTACTCCTGTTTTTATTCTGTTTCAAGCTTTTATTATCTCTTGTTTGCTAATCGTCTTAAACTCCACCCTTTTTAATTGTCACTCTCCTAGAAGAAATTATGTGAAATGTAGAGTGAATTTATGATTACTTTTGAGAGTTTGGACAATCCTTTTCTTTATATTTGTTTACTTATTAAATGATTTCATTTTTAAGTGTTCTTTAAGTTGAAGTTTCTAAAGTACTTTCAATGCATTATTGCACACTCAATTAAACACTATGAAAAATTAGATGAGCACTTTTAATATACTAGAGTTATAGTATGCCATTGACACTTGTACATTGTCTAACATTTATTCTCTAGCAACCATGCTTCATTCTTTTGTGAAGATATATCACTTTTACGGATTATACGGAGTTTGTATATTGCATTTAAAACTGTTGAATGTTATTGGGAGTACCCAGTCCAACAAGGTTGATTTACTAGTAAATTCCACATGCCTCGTCTCCCTTAACGACTACAGATCATATCATTTCAAACTCTCTGTAAGAGAGCGAGGAAGCAGACTTGGTAGTGAGTGAGTGAAGTGAACTCTCTGGTCAATCCCTTTTTAATATACTTGACAAAATAGTCAAAATATACTTGACAAAATAGCACTTATATGACGAGGCTTAAATTGGAAGACTGATTTGGTGTACAACCAAAATTGTTGAAAAGATTGAACTATGTACAAGGAATGGAGCTTTAGGGCATGCATCTATTTCAAATATTAACAAAAACGACCACCATGGTTCCGTGATACTCTGTAGAGTCCAAGTCCGCAGCCTCAGTGACTGTACTTTGATATATACGGCCTTTGATGTTTGCACATTTGGTTTACTCATTTCTCATTTCTCATTCAACTATTACATGATTAAACTGAGGGTTTCACTGTGTAGCCGAACTTTTACCTTTTATGCTCATGTAGCATTGGGACAGTCTAATGACAAAGGCTGGCGTTCCTTGTTATGGAGAGGCAGTTAATGCATCTATGTAGTATGTAGATACCATAACAAGGCTAAGTTGTAACTATAATTTATACGTCATCCATCTATTTTTATATTTGCATCTTGTTTTATTTGTCTTTTTTCTTCTTTGTCGTTGACAACGAATGTGGGTGATTTGGTCAAATTATTTGAGCAGTTACTTTTAATCCAGTACAAGTTAGAATCTCTTAGGGAGCAGCAGGGAAGATGATTGATTTTGATACAGTGAGCTAGGGTTGGGTAAGTTGGAAGATATTATGCTTATTTATGGTGTGTATTGGAATGTTCGTATGACCTGCATAGTGTTGTGGTTTCTGATTACTACAATTGTCAGACATTGGAATTTTATATTGGATACTGATATTATTTCAGATGTTTGTGCGTGGGCACTTCTGGACAGGGTTTTAGTTTTGATTCTCCGTCTCAGACAAAAGAAAAACAATTGAATCTCAAAACTGTATATTGTATGCTGCCACCACTTTACAAGTGTGTGTGCACAGTTAGTTTACAACAAGACGGTCTCCTTGATTGTTTTGAGTCTGATAAAATTGGGTTGGAGAATCTTTGTGAGAACCTATGGATGTTTGGTTCTCATTGTATACTCCGTGTTTCCTGAGCAAAGAGGGAACAAAAAATCCTCGTCTGCTCATCTCTTGTTTGAAACTTAAAATAGATTCCTGTGGAAAATAGTTACCAGTCAAAAGAACTCTTAGGTGGGTTCTGCATCTGCATGAGTTTTGGAACAGTTGAAGTATATTACTACAGCCAAAAGAACTCTTAGGTGGGTTCTGTAACAGTTGCAAATTGGAATCTGATTTTGTAATCCCATTATATGAGCTCTTTTATATATATTTTAGATTATTTCATTCATGAATGAAATTGTTTCTTACCAAAAAAAAAAAAAAAATCTCCGAGGCGGGTTGAGTTTTGGAACAGTTGAAGTATATACTCACTCTTCATGCGGTGCTTTGTGATTTTGGAAACTAAAAAGCCACACAAGCAAGTGTTTGTAGGTTGGTTCGGTTAGAAGATCTTTTTTTCTTTTGTTTACTTCAACAATTGGGTTACAGCTTTGCTTAATCTGATGAACCATTGTTAGATGATGGACCCAATTCAAGTTGCAATTTTGTTGAACTCAAGAACTACTCTCAAAAGTCATCTCAAGCTTACTCTTCTCGATACTCTTATGTTGATAGATAATGATAAGCAAACTTTTCTCATGACTCTTTCCTATGATGGCATGGTGGATAAGATCGTATGGAAGGATTCGTTAATATGATGGGTTTATTTGTTCCTATTAGCTATATGTATGGTCTTATACTTCACCGGGAATGAGATCTTGTATCTGCCCCTTTCTTTTCAGTGTAGTAACTTACTAATTCGTTTAATCAATTGGTGGAGGTTTATACTTTGATGAACACATTGCATGACATTAGACAATTTTATAATTAGTAACTGTTCACAAAATCTAATCCTCCATCTTTTTGGTTGGTCTTTTCTCAGAACCATCATGAAACAGGAGTTGTCAAGTACGATTTCAAAAACCAGGGTGAATGCAATTGGAGAAGCTTTAGATTCAAGCTGTATCACTTGTCCATCTCCTGCTAATGGATGTAGTAGACAAGGAAGGAGTTTAACCTCAAAATTCAAAGGTGTCGTGCCTCAGCAGAATGGCCACTGGGGTGCTCAAATTTACGCTAATCACCAGCGTATTTGGCTTGGGACATTCAAGTCGGAAAATGAGGCAGCCATGGCTTATGATAGTGCAGCTATCAGAATCAGAAGTGGAGATTGTCATAGAAACTTTCCTTGGACCAAATTCACTATTGAAGAGCCAAACTTTCAGAAACTTTACACTACAGAAGCTTTGCTTAATATGTTAAAGGACGGTTCTTACCGTACCAAATTTGCCGAGTATTTGAGGGATTGTTCTGAAAGTGCACAAACATCAGCCAGTCCCTCGTCAGAAAAGGTGCATAACAATGGAGGGACATCTATTAAGCAACTTTTTCAAAAGGAGCTAACACCAAGCGATGTTGGTAAGTTGAACAGATTGGTCATCCCAAAGAAGTACGCCGTTAAATACTTCCCTCACATATCAGCTAGTGCAATGGAAAATGTGGAACATGCAGATGATGATCGTGACGTGCAGCTAGTATTTTTTGACAAAATGCTGAGACAATGGAAATTTCGATACTGTTACTGGAAAAGCAGCCAGAGCTATGTTTTTACGCGAGGTTGGAATCGTTTTGTGAAGGAAAAACAACTGAAAGCTAATGATACCATAGCTTTCTACTTGTGTGAAGCAGCAAAGGCAAGCGATTCTACAACTACATTCTGTGTGGTGGATGTTAAAAACCGTGACAACGGTGGTAGCTTGGTTGAGAATGAAACCACATGCAGTGAATTGCAGCTCGATTTGAGGCTGGAAGAAGTTGATGAATCGGTGTCACCTACGCACGTAGACGATGAATTAAAAGATGATCACGAAGTTAAGGGCTTCAAACTGTTTGGAGTGCATATTAAGTGAAAGTAAGTTTTGCTAATTCCTTTCTCCTTCCATCATTCCTTTTCCATTTTTAGTAGTATACCTTAAAAAAAGTTCATTTAAGGTATGCTTGGTAGATTCTTTATGGAACAATGCTAAAGATCATTTACACTCTAGTGTGGTAATATATACCCACTATTAGGAGAAATTATTAGAATTGATCAATTGCGCTACTGTGTAGTTTTCACCCTCTTAAATTTTTTTTTTTTAATTTTTAAATTTTTTTTATGTAATAGCAAATGTAGTAGTAGATTTAAACCTCGGACTTCAAGTGAGCAAAGTATTTAATTGATTCAATATGTTAAACCAGTTTAAATCAACCCAATAAAATGACATGCTATTTGTTGGTTTGAGGAGTATCTATCTCTTGGTTCAAATTCCTATTTTGCCCCTTACAATAGGAAGTAGATAAATTAATTAGTTATGGTTGCAATGAACAGCCTACCTTGAGATAACATCATCATAATGAAGTTGTCAAATTCAAGTAAAATGAAGTGTATATTATATTAGTGTATCAATTTATTAACAAATTCTCAAGGAGGTTTCCTGGCTACCAAATGCCATTAATCATACTTTACCTCAGGATTAAAAGATCAATACTTAATGTTTTTTCTTTTTTTTTTTTTAATAATCTCTCTGTCTCTCTCCCCCTCTAAAAGCACTACATATAGATCTTTTTATGAAGCAGAAATTCCAAAAACAGCATGGCTCTTGTAGCCATGCCTTATTGGTGGGTGGTCAATATAATCATGCACAAAAGTTAATGGATTTAGTTGAGCTTTCTACAATAAAGTAATCTTAACATGATTGATTTAATGTTTGTATGTTTAGTTGTTTGATTCATTTGTTATTCAAAGCACCTTCCCCATATAACAACAATGCTTCATAGTTTTATTCATTATATGATAATATAAGATAATACAACAAACAAACAAACATTGATACAGATCAATAGCCAACTTTAGCAATTATTTCACTGCATCCCATCTCTAAGAAATTTTTGCTTCTTTCAAACTCCTGATATACTTTTCAATTTACCTCTAATCAAGTTTATTGATCATAGAGTAAGCAAGAGATTACGAGGGATGGCCAAACAAGGTCTAGTTACAACGTTTTTACTTTTATTTCTATTTGAAGGTTAATACATATATTTAATTGTGAGGTCAAATATTTGAATCCTCCTAAGGATATGTCATTTGTGGTGGGTCCTTAGGAAGATTAGAGAGAGATGGGTAAAATATAAAGCCAATGGAGTTTTGATTGAGTGGTTGATATTGATGAAAGTGAGTTGTGAAAGGAGAGAGAGGAGATTGATTCTATATGTAGCCTCAAATTCCCTCAAGAGTCATTGGGTGAGAACCTTTTTGTGGCTTAAAAGGCCACTTCATCAAATCATAATAATAAATGCACAATCTCCTTTCCCAAATTCTCTTTTTTTTTCCTCTATGCTCAATTTATGTCTCCAATGTTTTCACAACATTATTATGCCTGTCACATTATTATTTCTGGTTCATATCAATAATGTTCAGCCATTTTGCTTAAATAATTATAGGTCATATTAAGAATTTGGTCCCTAGAATCTAATCTCTATAATCTGAAAAAATTCAGAATTTAGTCCTTACTTTAGGGACTATTGGTTTTATCAAACCATATCACTAAAATTCTAATTTTAAAGTATAGGGACTGAACTTTAATTTTTTCCGAACTATAGAACTAAATTTGTAATTTAACCATAATTATGTTTCATGTTTTTTTTTAACTTGGTTGTATTGATTCCTCAATCTTCTCCCAACTTTAGTAATTTTAGGGAAAAAAACATCAATCTATACTTTTAAACTTTGAAGGTTGGATTAATTAAAACCTAAAGTTAATAATCATAATGATTTTAATCGTACCTTAAACTTAGATGAGTGAATCGATTTAGACTCTTCATTAAAATTAACCTCAAACAATTATTACTTTGTAAATGTAAGGATTGGTGTCAATTAGAGAGAAATGTAAGAATCAAACATATGATAGTAGTATTTTATTACTTGAGTGGTTTTTTTTATCTATTCATTTTTCTTTATTTTTCACTACTCAATTTGAGAAAACTACGTGTAAATGGAGTCGAATGAAAGTAGCTACTAATCATTTCTAAATGGTATAAATTGATTTACATAATTATGAAAGCTTAGAATTTGAATTAATACAATTATTTGTTTGAAATTTTAATTAATACAATCTATTGATATTGGCCCAAATTAAGTTTACTAGGACAATGAAGATTACAAAAGTAATAACCGCTATATTTTCCCCCAACTAAAACCCAAAATCCCTCAAAATATTCCTCATAATTACACTTGATTCTCCCTAAAATGAAACAAAACAAGTTTTTAGTGTAACGTACTTTAAATTCGAACCCATAAGATTTAGAATTACATTGAACAAGATAAAAAGTTTAATAAATATACTAACAAACACATACAGAATGCATGCAAATAACATAAAACACATATTCATAAGCCAATCACTACTACTTGAAATTCAACCAAAATAATTATTTGGTTAACTACAACTATTTACCATATTTTTTCTTTTTTCTTTTCTTTTTTTTTTTTCTTTTTGGATAAACATATTACCAAACGTATTTTAAATCAAAACTTCAATTCTAAATCTACATAAAATCCATTGTTTTAAAAATTTTTATTTTTAGATCATTAAGTTCTAACATTTGCAGTTTCAAATTTTTGTTCACTTTGGTTCCTGTAGATTCTTAATATAGAAAATTTCAGATAAAGGGAAAAGAAAAGATATGCAAAACCAAAAGAAAAAATAAATAAAATATAAATTTACAATTGTGTATATATGGAAGGCCAAGTACATTTGTTTTGAACCTACTTTTGAGGGCATTATGGAAAAGTAGAATGAGAGGAGGAAAATGTGGGTTATGAAAGAAATGTAATTAAGAAATGCATCCTTTATTCCCTTTTTCTGTCTTGAAGAAAGTAAAGCCAAATACAAGAGTGGAACAATAATATGTGGGCAATAGCAAACCCAAACCCATGTGAAAACCCTACTGCCAAACACATCCCTACATTTCCATTTAAACATTGCTTTGTTTTCATGTGACTTCCCGACATGTTATGACTCTTTTTATTTCCCTCTAGATATGTTAAAAAAAAAAAAAAAAAAAAAAATTAACTAAATTCAAAATTTTATCTCTTTTAGAAATCATTTAGTTTTTGATAATTTTTTGAAAATTAAGTCAATTTTAAAAACTAAAAATGTAATTTTTAAAAATTTATTTTTTTTTTGGAATTTGTCTAAGAATTCAAATCCTCTACTTAAGAGATATATAAATCATGGTGAAAAAATAAGAGGAAATAGACTTATTTTTCAAAAATAAAAAACAAAAAACAAAATGGTTACGAAACAAGACCTTAAAATTTATGATTTGATCCCTTTTTCTACTCCATCAAACTTTAGAAAAATAGTTACTAATAGAGCGTGTGGGTTCATGTTGTTTTAAATAGTGTGCTCAAATTTCAATGGAATTTCGTTAAAAGGTGATTTCAAGTATATATATTAAAATTTAGGGGGGGAGTTTTTTTTTTTTTTTTTTAGAGGTAAAGTGAAAATTTTGTTAGAATATATAATTGTGTGTGTTTCTTTTCAAATATATCAACGGTAGTGGTGCAACTTTTAACTTCTAAAATAGAAAATCATGTAAATTATTACTAAATTAAACTTACTTTTTGTGTTTTGTTGTTATAGATATTTTGGTATGAATTTTCATTTAATAAGGTAATGAAATAATTGGTGTGATGGAATGGTGGATGAATAGAGCCCAAAATTGTAATTTGGAAAGATAGAGGAAACTCAAATACATTGCATGATCTTCCACATGGCAATGGCATTACAAAGCTTTTGGGAAATTGAGTAGAAAATCAAATAGCTTTACAACTCATACATTCATCATATCATTCATCATTCATTTTAGACTAATATGTTTTATTTTATTTATTATTTTTTATAAATTACAAAATTAGATTAATGATTTTGGAATTGAGAGTTATTGATAGATGAATTCTTAAAACATATTTTAAATATGAAAATGTATTATTAAGCAAATTACTCACATTCAATGAAATAAATAAAGGTTGAAAATATGATTTTAGTCTACTTTAAAATTTTGTCTAATTTTAGTTATCATATTTTCAACAATTCAATTTCAATTTCTATCCTTTTAATAAATTTAAATTTTAGTTTTCATTACTAGTTTATTATTGATTTTTTGAAGGAAAAAAATTGTTATTTATTAATATTCTTACTATAAATTTTAAAAATATATTAACAATCTATATTTGTTTGCATGAAAATTATTATGGTTGTTGTAGTTATACAGATTTTTTTTTTTGTTATGTGTTTGAATATATTTTTTAAATCAGATATACGTGTCAAAGGAATTGTACAATTGTTTTAATTTGGATATAAGTGCTTTGTTTTTCCATAATAATCTTGAGTGAAAAGTGATTTTGCCCACAAATATCATTTGGATATATAATTATTACTTTTCAAAGTCCAGGTTACAAAAGTATATACAAACACAAAGGAGTATCTAAAAATTGTATCTGTTAAATCATTAAAGTGAATATTTGGAAAAAGATGATTATTTAAGAAAAGACTAACTTCTACAAATTAGTACATACTTAATAAAATAACAAAGTAGGGAAAATAACTTTCTAGAAATAGTTAAAAAGTAAGTAATTGAATAAGATTAATTACAAGACAAAACAAAGTACATGGGTGTGGCAAACAAATATTCTAGATGTGGGATTGTTTATTTCAAGCTTTATATATATATATTAAGATAATGTAAATTTAAATTTTTAATCCCTCAACGTAAACAACAAACACAAGCATAATCCAATTCACATAAAATTTATGGACTCTTTTTAAATATAGCAAAAAGAATCAAAATATTTACAAATATAGCAAAATTTCACTGTTTATTTGCGATATACTATTATCTGTATCACGATAGACACAGATAGTAGTCTATTGTGATCTATCGCGGATAGACCGTGTATTTTGCTATTAATTGTAAATATTTTAGCAATTTTGCCATTTAAGATAATTTTCCTTAATTTATATTATCAACTCCTCAAACAGAAACTTTTAATCTCTATATACATACCAAATACAGATTTTGAATAAGTTGTCTTTTACAATTTAAATTATAAATTAGATTAAATTACACCAAAAAGAAATTCTAAACTTTGAAACATTTTATTGTTACCTTGACTTTAAAAATCTATGTTCTAAGTTGTAATGATATCGTTGAGCATTAAAATTGGTTAAAACAATATATTTTCTGTAAATTGCAAAAACCATCCAGTGAAATATAGTGGTAGTTGCAATTATAGTCTTAAACTTTCAATTTTAAAAATTAAACCCTCAAAATTATATAATTGTTAAAATTAGGTCAAATTGAACCTTCAAACCTATATAATTGTACAAAATACAAATTGTAACATTTGTATAAGTTTAAAAGTTCAATTTTTATCATTTGTCGATCTAATTTCTGCAATTATTGTAAGCTTGAGGGTCTAATTTTAACACTTGTAAAAGTTTAGGAGCCCAATTTTTACCATTAAAAGTTGAAGGGTCTAATTACAACTACAACCATACTTTATGGATAATTTTTGCAATTTATCTTAATAAAATATGAAAGTTAATGTGACAGTTGATGCCTTACAAATGAAAAGGTCCATTTTATATTATCGCTATCATATAGAAGATTAATATCATTGCCACCATCTATTTTATCTCAAAATATATTGTTAAAAATATTTATATAACCAAAATTTTCTCTACGAGTCTACAATATATCACATATGATTTTCAATTTTTTTACTCCAAAACGATAATTGACATTTAAAGTCAAATTTTCTTACCCACATGTATTTGAGAAATTAAAATTCAATCTTTATGCATCAATAGTCACATCAATCATGATTTTGTTTGAAAAAGTTTCAAAGAATATTTTTATTAAAAAAAAATCAAAATTTACGAGGAAAAATATAATTTTTTTTTAAAATCTAAGAATATAGTTCAAACCTATCCAACAATTGAACAACAAAATCAGAACTCTACCATATCAAAAGTTAAAAAATAAAAATAAAAAAATAAAAAAATAAAAATCACATAACATGTCATTTGGGAATGATTGATGAGGAAGACAAGTTATCTTATCCCTGTAAAAAGCACAAACATTAACTGTTATATTCCTATTTTTAAAGTACAATTTTTATTTTTATTTTTTTAAACTTTTTGGAAGTACAAATAATTGTTATATTCACTACCAATGTGGAGTTTTGATGGGAAAGGGAAGGAAGGGGGAGAGATAGGGTTTGAAGAGCATGGTGTAAAAGTGTAAATATTTAACCAAAAAAACACACACACCATATAATTCCTTCCAAGGTAACACAATAATTGAAGAGAGAGATTGAGAGAGGCCCCAACAAATTCCACTTTACAATCTCTACACATCATTTCTTCTTCTCATTTTCTTTTAAATTATTATTATCCATTCTTGTAAATTGTAATATAACTGCTCATCCCTTCTAAAAATGTTTCCACAAATTATTGGAGAAGGCCTACAAATTTGTATTGGTTAAATTCTAAATTTTGTGAAAATTAAAATTTAACTAATGTGATTTTAAGAAATTGCATAAATTCTAAATAAATTTTGTTAATCGGTGCAACCCCCACAATATATTAAAAAAAAAAAAAAATTATTTTGTTGTGTAGACAATACTTCTTTATTTGAATTATAAATGATAGGAAGTATGAAATTTGCATTTGAAGCTTAATAATTTATCAAAAACATTATTAATGTTAAACAAAACAAAGAAGGGAGGAAAGAAAAGCAAAAGGATTTTGGCAAAAGATTACAACAATTATATGCACACAAACAGGATAATGACTTATGAACCAAAAACTGACACAACAATTTTTGAGAGTTCGAACCTCTCTTTCTGAAAAGCTTCATCATCTTTTTCTTTTTTTTTTCTTTTTTCTTTTTTTTTTTTTTTTTTTTTTTTTTGTTTTCTCGTCTTTCCATTCTCTAATTCAAATTCTGAACAAAAACGCATTCTAACAATGGCGTCAATTCTAGAAATAATCTTTTAATTCCTTCCTAATTCTCAAGCCGGCATGGAGTTCTCCGTCGGTGATGTCCACACGATGTCTTTCAGCGCCGGCCGTAGCTCTTTGCTGCAGAACTGATTGTATTCAAGTGTATCACCGTGATCTTTCTTCACCTCCACCACCAGAAACGATGGCGTCACCGCGAAGATCTCCGCCGCCACCGCCAGTTTCCCTTTTCTTCCGCATTCCTGTCCCTGCAATCTGACCCTCGATTCGCTCTTTTTGACGCTGAATTTCCCTGCCTTCGCCACCTCTTCCAGCTTCGATATCACACTGCTCGCTGGCCTCGTCGTCGCAAATCTCAGCTCCTCTTTCTCTTCCCTCTTCTTCTCCTCGAACAACGGCGACAAATCGAAACCTTCTGATAGAGAAATTATATGGAATGCGTTCAATGTTTCAGATTGCTTCAATTTCTCGTTGCTCTCATTGAATTCTTGCTCCTCTTTCGTCACCACAGTCCTTGGTACAGATTTCTTGAACCAGGACGATTCCATGATCTTTGAAGTTGTAATTCTGGTGCTCGGATTTGGATCCAGGAGTTTGGTGATTAGTCGACGGGCTTCCGATGAGAACCACGGCGGGCACTTGAAGTCTCCTCTGTAAATCTTCCTGTACATGGATACAATATTGTCGTCCTGGAATGGAAGAAATCCGGCGAGGAGAACGTAAAGGATGACTCCACATGACCACAGATCGGCTTTGGCGCCGTTGTATCCCTTCTTCCCGATAACTTCTGGCGCAACATACGCCGGCGTTCCACAAGTTGTGTGTAACAATCCATCCTGTTTCAAGTGCTCGGAAAATGCGCTGAGTCCAAAATCAGTTACCTTAAGATTTCCGTCGTCGTCGAGAAGAAGATTCTCCGGTTTGAGGTCCCGATGATAAACTCCTCGACTGTGACAGAAATCGATCGCGGAAATCAGTTGCTGAAAGTAAACCCTAGCCACATCTTCTCTCAATCGACCTTTGGAAATTTTGGAGAACAATTCTCCGCCTCGAACAAGCTCCATAGCGAAATAGATCTTCGATTTGCTCGCCATAACCTCATGAAGCTCAACAATGTTCGGATGCTTCACCATCTTCATCACAGAGATCTCCCTCTTGATCTGCTCCATCATCCCTACTTTTATGACCTTCTCCTTCCCAACCACCTTCATCGCCATGCTCGTCCCAGTCTGCAAGTTCCGGGCATGGTAAACCTTCGCAAAAGTTCCATGCCCTAGAAGCCGACCTAACTCATACTTCCCATGGAGCACACCAGAATTACCGTCTCTGTCCTTTTCCGCCATAGATTCGATCTTTTTTCAAAGATTAAAATACACAAAAACACTGGTATCTACAAACGATTCTTTCTCGCCTTTTTTCTTTTACTTAATTATAGTGATTAAGAGAAAGCTGGAAGAGGAAGAGAAGGAGAGAAAAATGGATCACCCGTCTTCGACGTGTTTCCGATGGCAGTTCCGGCCGCCGATGCAGTTGCCAGCTCGACCACTAGAGATGAAACTTGTAAACAAATCTCCTCTCATCTCTCTGCATTCCCTAAGAGGGAGCCTTCTCTGCAAAAGCACAGCCAACTGAACTTTCTTTTCTAGGGTTTTCAAAGAGCTCCGATCACCGGCCGAGGTTCGCTCTTCGTCCCTTTGATTCTCTGCATCTTCTTGCCCTTTTTATAGCGACGGGGAGATTCCGAAATTACCTTTTTGTCCCCTGGTACTGAAGAAAGGATCGGACGGTTGTTATTAGATCTTGAGGATGAGAAGGTGTCAGAATCATGGCGGTTGATTCTGCTATTGCCAGTTTTGACGTCATAGCTCTTTCAATGGGCACCATTGGGTAGATAAATGGGCCACTTTAAAACCGCCCATCGGATTCTTCATTATTACAGTTTTACCCCTCTACTGGTTTTTGGGAATGCTCAGCCACAAATGACACATTATTGTTTATTAAAATAACTTATAAGAAAAAAAATGAAAAAAAAAAAAAGAGAGTACTTAAAAATCCATTTTAATGAAGAATCTTTTTTATTATAAAAGTCACAAATAATAGAAGATTAACCAAACCAAAGCTACTTAAAATATGAGATTATACCATTAGTTTATCTAGTGAAAGCTCTAAACCACATCATCTATTTGAACTATGTTCATGTTGGCAACGATCAACCATGTTTTCAACCATAATAAACATAGATATTTTATTTTTATTTTCTCCTTAAATCAATTTGAGTTCCAATCTCACTTTCTAATATGTATAGCATTTGTTGGCATAGAAAACTTGAACGTAGGTCTTCTCTCCTCTAAGAAAAACCCATTGTTGGAACTAACCTGCATAAGAGTACTTGCATCGATGTGGTGCCAAGTTGAATACAATCTAATGTCTAAAGTAGGACCGGAAGTATTTAGCTCAACTAAGGACGCAGAGAATTACTTACAATTTATAAGACCCTTCCTCTATCCACCTACTTGGGAATATGTACAAGCTAGACTCGATTATTTTTTCTTTTGGTTGAAACTCCATGAACTCAACTAATCAACTCGAAGATTTGACTTTTCTTTTTAAGACGTGAGAATGTCTATGCAGGCTTATGTTCCCTTTAGGCTTGAGTCTGCTTGTAGACTTTGGAGGTTGCAGCAACCCGAGTGGCATTAATTAATTTTTAAAAAAGCATTTTAAAAAAAGAATTGTGTTTAGTTAGCATCTAACCAGGACAGAACCAACGTTACCAAATCAATAATAGGCAAAGAGAAAAGAATTGCATGGTTGGTAATTTGGTTGGTTGATAAGGGTATATATGTTGAATGAAATAATGCGGAATATTCGGAGTGAAAAATAGGGTGACACGTGTGAGTTAAAGCATGTGGGACCTGGGGGCGCCCGATTGATTTTAGGGTTTGCGTTAGTTGGTGATTATTGGAGGCGAGGGGCGCCGAAGAAGGGAAACCTTTTACCTAATTTCTTCATTTTGTAATTATATAAATTAAGCTCCATTTTTTTTAAGTGAATCAATTTTAGTTTTTCTAAAATAAAAATTTCAATTAAAATTCCTTTATTCGTAGCTATCTACAGAATGTTCGTTGGTTGTGTTTGATTGAATGACTTTTAACACTCAACCTATTAGTTATAAATTTTTTTTTAACCCAAATGAACTTTATTAATAAATCAACCCAACCCAACCATAAACATTTTGATTTGGTTGATTTCGATTACTTGGATCTTTTATTTAAATTTTTGTTTTAAAAATAAGGTTAATTACGCTTGGTAACATTTTTAGAGATAATAATTAAATGTATAACAACCTTTTTTTAAAAATTACAAATATAGCAAAATCTATCAATGATAATATGGTTTATCACTGTTAGATTTTGAGGCAGAATCAAAATTTTGCTATATCTGCAAATAATTTGAACATAATTGTTATATTTGCAACTACCTTTAAGTAAACTGAAAATTTTATTTAATTATTTTCATATATTGTATTAGAATTAACAACTCAATTTCAATTTTATATTATGATAATTTTCTTTAAAAAGTACTTAAAAAATTATTTTAAAAAACATAAAATTAAATAAAACTAAAATAAATATATGTATCTATAATTTTAGGTAAAAAGGATTAAAATTAATAATAAGTTCGAGTTGATTTGGGTTATTTAGGTGAATTATAAACCAACTCAAACTCATAACATTTTTATTTATTTGAACCCAATCCAATTCAAATGAATTGATTATTCAGGTTTAAATCAAATCAATTATTAATTTAAAGTTTTAATATACACAACTCCAAAATTTGGAGTATAAATTAATATTTGTCATTTTTTTCTTTTTTTCTTTTACCATTATTTAATTTATTCACATATATTTATATCAATTTATGAAGAGTTGAAATGGCAATTTCCTATTGACCTAATTCTATATATTGTTTTTTTAGACTAAATTATATAAAATGCATCCAAATGTAGGGTTGGTGTCATTAATATTCCTAGGGTTTTGAAGTTTTATTGTGACACACAAGATGAGTTGATTTCTTTTTTCTTTTTCATTTTCCTTTTTTTTTTCCTTTTTTTTTTTCCTTAGTTCAATAATATACATATGCTATTCAGATTGGGATCTTTCTTAGAAGGATCATTAGAAAAAAATTAGAGTCTCTTAATATTTTTTTAAAAAAATACTTAAAACGTGGAAATAATATAACAATAACAAAAAAAAAAGAATGTTATTTTTATTTCTTTGTATGTTTGAAATGTTTTTTTTTTTTTTCAAATATTAAGTGGGAGCCTCTACTTTTTGTCTTGTGATTCTCCAAAAGAAAAATATAATATGAAGAAAGTTTTAGTTTCCTTTTTCCACTGTGAGATCAGATTTCTATTTTGATATAAATGAAGAAGCTAAGGAAAAGCTTTTATTAGACTACTTACAAGTTTTGGTGTTGAAATTAAAAATGATCTAAACAAATGTTAAAATAAAACATTTGAAAACAATTGAGATATAGTTTTAAAAAAAATGTTATAATTTGTTGACAATTGACACCATTACTATAAATTTGATCTTTGTTGACATATTTAAAGAAATGTCAATTATAACTATAATTGACGTTTTATAATGCTCGTATCGACTATTAAAAAGCGTCAAATTTTAAATTTTAGTTGACAGACAAAAGTTTGCAAGTTAGAGTTAACGGTTTATCACATCAACTTTAATATAAACAACCGTCAATACATTTGTTTTAAAATTACTAATTTATTTTAACGTGAAAATGAAAGTTTTATTGACAATTTTTTTACACAAGTGACAACTAAAGAAAAATTCAAGCATCCAATATAGGCAAATTTGTAGTAGTGATTGTTGTCACATTTTTAGTTTCAAACATCAATTTTTATCATTGTATGGTCTATGTCACACTCTCACGTTAACTTGTGTAGAATTTAATTATTTTCTATAAATTCTCCTCTACTGTTACTCTAATGTAGATATTATAAAATGAATAAATTGCAGAGATTTTAAGTACATCAAAATATATATTATTGGAAAACAAAAAAAAATATATATATTATTGTTTGTACATAATTTATACTTTATAAATACAACTAGGTTAAACATTATATCACCGATGAAAAAAAAATAGAGGTACAAATTTAAGGAATAAAAAGGGAAAGGAAAAACAAGCAGCAAATTTTGAATAACAAAAGAAATTAAAATAAGGAGAAAAAAAATGATGGGCAAGACTAAATAGACTTTGAACAATGTTAATACCCAATACAAATTATTAATTTTTCAAAAATAAAAAATAGTTCCAAGTATAGCAGGTTACTCATTTCTTTCTGTTGAATTTTCGTTGATATGTCGATATTTTTTACATTTTTATAGGTTAATAAGGTATATAATGTCTATTTTATTTATTTATTTATTATTATTATGTTCTAGAAATATTTATGGTTATCAACATTTTATAGATATTTTCAACAAAATTGAAACATCAATAATTCCATTTGATATCAATATTTCAAATTTTGGTTATGAGAAAAAATAATGTCTTTGTTTTTCTACAACCAAAATGTTTAAAAGACATGATAAATCTAAAGAATCCGATCAACTCCACCTATTTTCACTCCTAAGTATTCAAGTATTTTTAATAATTTATTTATAAACATGATTGATAAAGAAGCTTTGACTAATTTCAAATCAATTAATCCATGCTGGCTTTTCTCAAAAAAACAAAAAAAAAAAACAAAAAAAACAAAAAAAAAACAAAAAAATCAACTAATAATGCTGCCTTATTTTAATCTATGCTTTGTGATATCGTGAGCTGACGTATTTGAGCATGCGCCTATATTGCAAGGTAAGGAAATTATGTTCAATGCGAATACATAATATAATATATTGATGACTATAGTTGGTCAAAAATATCTAGATAATAACACAATTTACTGTTGGTCGATGATTCAATCTTCATCTTTAGTTGGGTTAGAGATAATGAAGATGTAGTGGACGAGATCAAGTTCCACGTGTTGCTGTGAAGATTGTACGAGTACCGAACAGACGAATTTTCAATGGTATTGAAGCTCAAATTTCTTCTTTATTATTGAATTTTGTCCAAATTTTTAATGAGTCATAAGATAAAATAGCAGATAATGTACTTGAGTCATATTAATGACAATATTAAATCTAAATTAAATTTAACATTTACAACTCAATCTCTTTTCCTAAATCTGTGTTCTCATTGTCACATAATGCAACATAGATGAATATAGAAAGAAAGGGATGGGCTTGAGTGAGCCATTTGAGATCATGATGGTAATTATATTGTTTGTGCAGGATGTAAATTTCTTGTTGGTCATTATGATTCTCTACTGCTAAAGATGTGAGAGATTCAAGAAGAGATTCAACTGATATTCAGTTCTCACTTCTCTAGTTGTCATTGAATCAGATAAATCTTGTGCTATTAGATCTCTTTATAAGGATGCAAAATTTTATGTTTAATTAAGACAATTACACGTATTTACGAAGTTGTCTTTATTTGATGGGTGTGACGAACTAGATTGGTGTCGAGAATGGCTTGTTAATCTTATCAACTGAGAGAATGAATGATGTTTTCTTGTTTCTTATTTATGGTATCTATTTAATTATGAGAATACATATATCTACTCACTTTCTCACATAGAGAATTCTTTTGAGTGTCTAGACTTGTTGCGTGTACGCAAGATTGCATCACTTTGGCCATTAACTTATTTTATTTTATTTTTATTTAATTATTTGTTTTTACAATACTCTTATTTATATATCAATATACAAACTACACACATTTTACTCAATAATATTTATTGTCTACGATAACATTCAAACAAACTAATCCCAACATGATATTATTTCAGTTTCAGTTTGGTTAATCATTTTTAATGACCTTACTTAAATTAGATGTAAACTCATTAACTACATCAGCAAATAATTACAACCTAAATAATTTAATGACAAAGCATTCAAAAATAGGATAAATTAAACAATTCAAAACTATCATTAAAATCGAAAGTTATTAGAATTTTGAATGAAAAGTTGAGATATAATTTTCACTTAAGATTATCAGCATTATTTTAGGTCTCAAATTTTTGTTCTAATATTCTAATAGATTTGTATTCTATAAGTAGTTTTGAAATATTTATACAATGACGAGAGTAATATTACAATTTTTACCAAGCATGTATTATAATTTAACCTTTAATAATAACCAAAGTATCAAAAAGAAGCATATAATTCGCCTTATCCACGTAGTGTAATTCAGAATAGTTTTTAAAGGAGAGAAAAACACTTTGAAATCAACAAAAGGTAGTGGAAAAAAAACAAGAAAATTGCTATTTCTAACAAAAAGAAAAAAAAAATTTTTTTGATAGGACAAAACTAACCTATTTTAAAATTTTCTTTTTCTAATCTATTTTTCAACCTTTCAAAATTTCAAAGATGGGTCCCATGTGTAAAATTGTGTAAATACCCCTAAAAATCTTGTTCCTCAATACTCAAACCACATCTTCCCTGAGACCATCTTCTTCACAAAAGTCCTTTTTTTTTTCATACTCTCTAATGTCTGTCATTTGTTGTAAAACCCATCGTATGTGACCTGATTTTCTGGAAATAAACCCACGAAAAACTTCTTTGAAACGTTGATTTCTGGAAATTTTGGGTTTTCAAATACATCGCGGTAAAAAACAAAAAAGAAAATCCAAAATTTTCATATAAAGGAGGTCTAATATGTGTAGGAATGTCTAAAATCACCAAGAAAAAGAATTCAGAATGTCATTTTTAATAGCTGTCATTTTTCTCATAAGTTCATGTTTCCCTTAAGTTGATAGAGTTGATGGGAAAAATGACAGAATGCCCAAATACACGCCAACTTTCGAGAAATTTTGGCATTTTGTGACTTTTCCCGTAAGGTTTCTAACATGATTTTACAGGTAACCTTATGAGAAAAGTCACAGAATGCCTAAATACACGCAAACTTTCGGAAAATTTGGGCATTCTGTGACTTTAACCATAAGATTTCTAACATGATCTTACGGGAAACCTTACGGGAAAAGTCACAAAATGCCCAGATTTCCCGAAACTTCGCGTGTATCTTGACTTTTCGTCTTGCTGAAGGTCAACAGGAGGCCCTTGTGGAAGAGAGAGGCAAAGATCATGGGGACGATCGTGCAGAAGACGAAGTAGATGAGAGTGGGGAGGACATTGTCTAGGAGATGCATGATGACGAGGTGGCAGATGACGGTAGAGAAGGTGCTCGTGAGGAGGACGTTGTCCGAGAGATGCACAATGACAATGTGGCAGATGAGGGGGTGGAGGATGCTCATCATGAGGACGTATTCCACGAGGACCCAGCTCATCATCATGTTCGTGATGAGACCATACCTGATGTCCACGGTAGTAGTCCCTGTTTCAGCGACTAGCTTAAACGGATAGAGACCCGTCTAGAGCAGTTTCAGACCGGGGTGATGACAGAGTTCGCCACCATGAGGTCACAGCTTAGTACGATAAGTTCTGAGTTTGCTGATGTGAAGTACAACCTCTCCGTTATTATGCGCGATATCTGCAGAAGCTGTCAAAGGTATTTTATTTTCCACTAAATTTAAGTTACTTTGTTGTATGGCTTCTATTAGAGTTTTCTAACTGTTATTTATTCGCATGTTGTAGGATAAATATGTGATGCACCACGGTTTGGTGGAACTTGGGATGGGAATGACAAAGGCTATAGAGGTGGTGACAACATGACATCTGATGATGAGGATGATACCGAATACTGTGTCGAGCGGTAGTCAGACCGAGCGGCTGGAGAAGTTTCTTCTGCACCCTCTGTCAATTTGAAGGTAGGCGACCCCCCAGATGTGTCTGAGAAGATGTGCAGTGGTCCAGTGGAGAACCAATGCACTACACCTGATGTTCAGTGCGATGTGGAGACTACCTCCCAGTTAGAGACGTTAGTGCCGAAGACTGCCTCTGATCTCCCATCAATATTACACATTAGCGACAATGACACCGAGGATCCCACTGCCTCATCTAGTAAGCAGGCTGATGTAAGATATCTGGATCGCAGATCAGCTGACCATCCTATCTCTTCGGAGGTCAGTGGCACGTTTAATATTAACTTTAGTAATTAATTTGTATTGTTTGTGATTCATCTATTGTTTCGTCCATGCAGGTCACAGGTCCGACCACTAGTACTTCCATCCACACGACCTTCTAATCGGCAATTGAATTAGAGATCAAGAGGTTGGAGGAAGAATGGGAACTGAACAGACTGGCCGTGAATCGGGAGATTGAAGAGGTGGAGGAGTTGACAGCTATTCCAATTCCCATCAAACTGACGGGTGTGCTTTTCCCGAATCCCACATCTAGACCCGCTCAAAAGCGAAGGCGCCGCCAGGCTTGAACATTGGGTAGTTCGTACATTGACCCGGGTATCAAAAAGCCCAAATGATGTAAGGCATACAACCTGATGTTTCGGATCCCCAAGAAGTTCGAGCGGCAATTGCAACAGTGGATCGATGACCCTCTTGTCCATCCAGAGAAGACTCTTCAGTGGGTTGTGTTATCGATGAAGCCGAAGAGATGGTAGATGAAGCTCCTCCATCCACATGAGTTCACGAACGACGAGGTAATCAATTCTTTTGCATTTATTTAGTATATTTCCAATTGGGTCCCTAACGATATCTAAATAACGCGTTGCGTGACATACAGATGATGGATCTATTGTTCGTTTTCCTACGGAACAAGCTCATGTACGGGAAAGAACATGTCCAGCTAACCCACAGTTTCACAACCACAGACAAAGTTGTGGCGGTTAGTTATCTTGTCAGTTCCCTTATCATATTAGTCAATTACCTTTTATGTAAGCTAACTTTACATATATTCGGTTTGTTGCCATCATAACTTATTCCATAAACCGACAAAGTTGAACCTTGAGTGGAAACGGCCAGACCGCGTGATCACGTACGATTAGGAGAAAGATAGCAATGTGCTGAAGTACGTGATGGGGGAAGGTACGGACTACCAAATCCTCTTGGCTATTGTCGACGCCATATATCTGCCATACAACATTCTCGATCTCCACTGGATCCTGGTGAAGACCGACATGGTAGTCGGCAAGTTGGTAGTTTAGGACTTCATGCGCTCAATGACGACCCGACTAGAGTTGGAAGGCTATTTGGAGGCATGCGAACCGTCGTTCCAGCGTTGCTCCATAAGTGTGCCATTCATCTTGTTCGGCCAAACCTCCAACTGACACAATGGAATGTGGAACGAGTACAAGACGTACCACAGCAAACGGGGAGTGGGGATTGTGGGATATTTTGTTCGAAGTTTTTTTAATATATTATCACTTGGTCTTCTTTGTCTACCCTAACCAAGGACAATATGTCTTTTTTTAGATGTCAATTTGCTGTACAAATATTTAGGAACAAACCATTTTATTAGTATGTAAAGCTCTTCTAATTTAACTCTATGGGACCCGTCTAACACCTACCTAACTGAACCCGCAAACACATTAAAGAAAAGTAAAGGATGTTTTCAAAATAAATTTTGAAGTGCCTTTGGTATCGTCTCACTAGTCTTGGTCTATTTGGTGTATTGTCTCTATTATCGTTCACTATCTCATTCCAGCTAGTCTTGCTCTTGCTAATTTCGCTCTCCCATGTGTACTGTCTTGCTCTCGCTGATGTAGCTCTCTCTGGTGTATTGTCTTTCCCTGTTGTTGTGTAGCTAGTGCCACTCTTGAGTAAAAGTTGGCCAAAGTAATCCTTACGGGAATTTTCATTTTCATGTTGCTTGGATGGTATGAGCAGTTAGGGCTTTTCATTTTCATGTCACTTCCCAACCCATCACTATGCTTCACGCTCGTTGATAAATATATAGGAGGCCTACATGTGTCATCCCCATTTAAAAAGAAACGTAGTTCCTGGTCATTCCTTATCAAGCAGGTAGGAACTCTCGATCCAAAATTGTATAGACATCTTAGAATAATTCATGATGGTTCGGGTCAATCCCACTAAGTTTATACAACTCAAATAAAAATTCCTCATACCCGATATTACCTCTTACTTCCAAACCCCCAAAATTACCCCCTATGTAATCTCGTTCATCGTCCCTCCATGTACCATTGTAGCAAACAAATATGCGAGACATTCTGCAAGTACATTTAATAACCGTTAACAGAAAATCTAAAGAGAAGGAAACAAAGAAGCATAGAATAAAAATAAAAAAAAAAATTGATGTTTCCCGTAAGCCTTACGGGAAAAATCACAAGTTTTTTTCTTTTTTTTTTTTTAAGAAAAATAACAACCATTTTCTTTCTTCACGCAGATGGTTGGAAACTTTGATAATTTCAAGAAGAAAAACTTCTCCCTCCCACAACAAAACTACTTTGATAATTTCAAGAACAAAAACTTCTCCCTCCCACAACAAAACTATCTTTTTTAAAAAAAAGAATTGACTACATATAACAAAAAAAGATATAAAACAAACTACCACGTGCCCTACTACCCCACGTACCTTGCTGGTGTATCAAATGGACCCTAAAAAGGAAGGAAACAAAATTCTATGAAATTGGACCCTCAAAAGTATAGTCTTTTTCGTGAAAGTGAGAGTAAAACAAAAATGGAAAACTTTTAAGGTTAAGTTGAAGTTGTAGGTCTGAAAACATTGTCAGGTAAGTTAGGTAAATGCATAACTTAAAGCGACTATTGAATGCAAATTGAAGACAGTGAGATGAGATATAAGTTGGGGGTATTAGTGACATTTCACCATGTGATAAAATCAAACTTATACAGAAAAGAAAAATGAATCACTTTAATAGCGAGAGCCAAAGCGAGACCAACGAGAGCGAGAGCGAGATTAGCGTGAGAGCGACGATGCTATAGAGACAAAACGATAGTAGAGAGAGCAAGACTAGCGTGAGAGCCACGATACAATAGAGACGAAACGATAGCATAGAGAGCGAGAGCAAGACGATATTCACCGAAAAGCCAAAATACATGCAAACTTTTGGGAAATTTGGGCATTTTGTGACTTTTCCCGTAAGATCATGTTAGAAACCTTACGAAAAAAGTCACAGAATGCCCAAATTTTCCGAAAGTTGGCGTGTATTTGGGCATTCTGTCACTTTTCCCGTTAACTCCATCAACTTACGGGAAACATGAACTTATGGAAAAAATGACAACGATCAAAACGACATTCCGACTTCTTTTTCTTGGTAATTTCAGACATTCCTACACATATTAGACCTCCTTTACATGAAAATTTTAGATTTTCTTTTCCGTTTTTTACCACGATGTATTCGAAAACCAAAAGTTTCTAGAAATCAGCTTTCCAAAGAAGTTTTTCGTGGGTTTATTTCCAGAAAATCAAGTCACATACGATGGGTTTTACAACAAATGACAGACATTAGAGAGTACTGAAAAAAAAATGGACTCTTGTGAAGAAGATTGTCTCAGAGAAGATGTGGTTTTAGTATTGAGGAACAAGATCTTTGGGGTATTTACGCCATTTCACCACGTGGAACCCATCTCTGAAATTATGAAAAATTGAAAAATGGGTTAGAAAATTTCTTTTTAAAAAGAAAGGTTAGTTTTGTTCCATCAAAAACTTTTTTGGTTAGAAATAACAATTTCCTAAAAAAAAACAACATGAAAATGTCATATTGATCCTTACGTAGCTTCCGTTCTATTTTAATTTGTACATCTAATTGTTTAGATTTAGTTTTTTACTTCTAATAAAATAGAATTCTACTTTTAATTGTTAAAATTCAAGTTTTTTTTTTACTTCTAATCAATTTTAAATTTAGTATTTTAAAATTAATATTTATCGAAACTAAAATTGATTAAAGATTGGTAATAATTTTTATATAAGAAAAATAATGAGTTAATATACTTTTAAGTTTTAAAAAAAATCAACAAATAGTTTAATTCGAATTAAATTTAAGATTTATTAAAAATATAATACTAAATTTAAATATTTAAAAATATAAAGATTATTAAGAATTTGTTTGGTTCGCAATTTGGATTTTGTTTTATGTTTTTAGATTCATTGTTAGGGAATATTTGTTTAGCAAACAACCTGAATTCTACTTCTGAATTTTCGAATGTTGTGATTCAAATAGTGTAAATTCTGAAAACAACATCACTTTATCTAGAATTTGAATTTTAAGATTTAAAATGTAGAATTATATTAAATAAATATAAAAATATTATGTTAGGTTATAAAACCAATTCAATGTTTTTAATTAAAATATGTATTATATAATTACTATAATTAGGTTAAATTCTAAATTTGGTATGTATGGTTTGGATAAAGTTACAAGTTAGTTCATATGGTTTTAAAATTTAAAAGTTAGTTCCTATGGATTGATACAACTTCATTATTGTCCCTATAGTTTGTTAAATCCTCTTAAATAATTTAGGAATTATTTAAGAAGCAATATGAGTTAAATTCTAAGTATAAACCTAAGACCTAGATTTTAAGTTTGTCCAAACTATAGGGACAAAAATTTCAATTTATCCCATAAATTATATAATATTTTAAACATAAAATCATGTTTATAAATAAATTAATAATAGTTTATTGTCAATTGATATTTAGTGGGCAACGACAACAAGTTTGTAATTATTTAAATTATAACATAATTTTTAAATTCTACTACCAAAAACATATTTAAAAAACATGAAATACAATTTTGTTTTTATTTAATTCATGTTTTCAAATTTATATTCAAATTATTTACTTGCCAAAGAGGCCCTAATAAATTTATAGACATTAAAATGGAAGGAAAGAAACAAATGATGCAGTTTAAGATGATACTTCATCAGAAACATGAAATAAAAAAATAATAATAATAAAAAAGGAGATAAAAAGACAAAAATAGCCCACAACGCGGTGCTTCTAGAAAACAATCCTCTGCGGTCAGGTGGAAATAACTGCGCAATATGGCCTTGACCGAAGCAAAGGCAAGTGGGTTGTCAATATGGTGACCATCAAATTAGATGAAGAAATGTTGACGTCAGCACCATAATAATAATTGGAATAAAATAAAATTCACATGAGGCTCATGGGCCCGGCCCGGCCCGGCCCAACCAACTTCTACTTCCACCGCTATCCAACAAAACTGATTTCAACGACACACGTCTAACACTACTCTCATCCAACCATCACCGTTAAAATATAATTCAATATTAATTCTTTAAGAAAATTAATAATAATGCCCAAAACAGCGTACTATTAAATATTAACATTAACCAAAAACAACCTACGACATCAAATGATGGACAAATATCAATTTATACTCTAAATTTTAGTAAATTATCAATTTAGACATTTCATTCCTATTATATTTGAAAATCATTCATGCTTTAATTTTTAATCACGTGTAGATTTATTCAAATGTCATTTTTATAAAATTGACTATTAGAGTATATATAAAGACAATTTTTAAAAGAAATTTTGTCTAAAAGTTTAAATAAATTAATTTATGAAAGTTTAACGGTTGAATTGATATAATTTATAAGTTTTAAACCATGTTTCTGCAAACGAAACATAATAGAGGGTGTAAAATTGATAGATTTACAAAAATTCAAAATCACAAATAATACATTTATTTGTTCATGTTTAGATTGATACAAATCCTAAAATTTAGGGTACAAATTTATATTTTTTCGAAAATAATTTCTAGCCCACGACAATCTACTAGAAAATTTGTATGGAGATTTTTTTTTATTATTATTACAGCACTATATTATAACTTTTTTAGCCATAAAATGTAGAAATAAATATTATAAAAAATGAATACACCACAACAATTAATATTTTTAAAGCGAATTTCTATTTAAAATTTTAGAGATTAATAACAAACGGTTGTCAAACACATTATTCACACAAGGAACTGTTATGAAACACACTTAAAACAAAAAAAAAATTAGGAATATAAATACAAAATAGACAAAGAAATACAAACAAAACCATTATTATTAAACATCATTCACATCATTCCACCATCTTTATCATAAGTTGTGCGAAATAATTAAGAAATCAATATTATAATATAAACACAAATATTAATTTATTTTTTTAGGAAGACACAAAAAAAAATAACATTCTAAATGTTATATAATATATATATATAATCAAGTTAATGTTATAATGTTATTAACAATGCTTAATATATAGTCAAATTAATTTCCATTATTTTTCATAATCCACAAATATAATAGGGTTAAATTATTAGTTGAGTGTTCCAACTTTTAAAGTTTATGTCTATTTGGTTCAAGAATTTTCAAAATGATTGATTTTTAAATTTTCAATTATGTGTTTAATATATTCTTGAATTTTAAAAATGTCTAATAAATTCTTAAGTTTTCAATTTCATGTCTAATATATCATTTATATATTAGAAAATTTTTAAAATAATTTTAAAGGTATAAATTTGAATATTATCTCTAATAAAATACTAAATTTTGAACTTTTTTTTGTCTAGTAAACCCAATGACCTATTAAAAATGCAAATAAAAATATAGAGATCTATTGAATGTAAAATTGAAAGTTGAAAAGTATATTACCCTTTTTAATAAAAATATAGCAGGCTAACGTGGAAACTTTTTATGTTTGTGTCGATAAAACCATATTGGTTGAACAAGTTATCACATGCTATCTCAGCTTCCAAATTATTTGACTCTCCACATATTTTTTTTTTCCTTCATGGTAAAATTCCACAAAAAAAAATGGTGTAACACGATTTTCAAAAGTAATCATAATTATTGATTTATGAAACTTTAGAAATTTAATGGATTTAAATTATAAATTTTACACAATATTAATTGAATGAAATTTGAAAAATGGTGTAAATTGATACGGTTAAGAAAGTTTAGAGTTTAAATTTTAATTGACACAAATTCCAAAATTTAGAGTATAAATTGATATTTGTCCTAAAATTTTCATCTTCTCCATTTATGTTTATTTAAGTTTAGACGGTTAACTTTTAAATTACACATATAAGTTTCAAATATTATTATTTATTATTATTATTATTTGAAATGCAGCAGTGCAATTCAAACCATGTTAGGTGTTTTTCTAACAAGTTGTTACGTTTCTCATACCTTTTTGATAGTCTGAAATAACTAATAAATATGTAGGTGTTTCCTTAAAAAAAGACAAGAAAAAGAAAAAGAAAAAGAAAAGAAAGAGAGTTTAAATGCGTATAGTTAATTAATTTTAAATGGTGAAACATATACTATAAATAATTAAGATAAGCTCTAAGACACACATTTTAATTTTGCTTTATTTATCTCATGTCTCAAATCAAAATTAGATTCGAAAAAAGAATCTTAATTTTTATAAAATAGTGAGATTAATTTGTTTTTAATTCCAAGCAAATGTGTAAATTTTAAATCTCGAAGATATATATATTTTAATAGATTATTTTTAAATATAACAAAAACTAGAGATTGAGATAACAAGTTACGTTACTTCATTTCATTTTTATTATGACATTCTAAAAAGTTTTACGTAATAAAATTAAATAATATCATTCACCCTATCAATGCCAATATTGAACATGAAGAACTGCTAACATTATTAAAAAAAAAACATGTATAGAATATATTAAATATTGGTCTCTGAGAGTGAGCAGAGAATATATATAGGTCAGAAATGGTTCATTTAATCATGTTCAAGATGTGGTTCTTTGGTAGAAAAGGATAGGGTATGATGCAATATGTTGTTTTATATAGAAATAAGGCAAAATAGTTATTCCAATCTGAAACTCACAATAATGGAAATAAAATACAATAAAGGTTTTGGAAAAAATAATCTTTTGTATTGAATTTTCCGCTACCTTTTATTTAGGTTAAAAATTACTTTTAATTCCTAAACTTTCATAAAAGTAACGATTTAGTCTTTTAACTTTGATTTATAACAATTTAGTTCTTATCGTAGAAATTAGTATTAAAATCTAATACGATTTCTTACATAAATAAACCGATAAAAATTGAACTTTCAAATTTATATGAATGTTATAATTTATACAATTATGGATACAATTTGACCCAATTTTAATAATTATATATAAGTTAGAGGGCTCAATTTCCAAAATTGAAAGTTTAAGGGGGTATAATTGCTACTAATATCATACTTTAGGGATGGTTTTTGCAATTTGCCTAAATCTCAATTGTAACATTATTGAAACCTATGGACTAAATTAAAGCTAAACTAAAAATTTAAAAACTAAACATGTAACATTTTGAAATTTATGGGCCAAATAAAAATTAGACCTAAAATCTAGAGATAAAAAGGTTTTTTTTTTTCCTTTAAATTTTACTTTGCTAGTAAAATTAAAAATAAAGTACCACATTAAATAAATAAATAAATAAATTCCTTAGAATATAAACAATACTATCACATTTGAAAAAAAAAAAAAAAGGATAGATGTATTATATTAACAAAACAAAAAAAATAAATAATAATAACATTTGTCTTAAATAAACATTAGAAATTGTAATATAGTCCTCATAATAGATTTAAATTATCTCTCTATATATTTTTCAATGCAAATCACATAAAGCCTTCCGAAAAAGAAATAATTTTTAATTTAGATACATAAAATGAAGGTACAATCAAGGGGGTGGGTATAGCCAATGGCATGATTCTCAATTATTATTGGGACAAGAAAGTGTGGTCTGGTGAGGGTTTTCATGAAATAATTTTTATTTTATTTTTATTATTATATGAAATTAAAATTTTAAAATAGAAATTATTGAATTATTGGTCATATTTGTAGCACTGCACATCTCAAGGCATTTGGAAATCTCTTCTTTCATTAATTTAACTATATAAGATAAGATTCCTTCTGTCTTGTCCAAATTTATCATCAAATTTATCATTATTATTATTATTATTATTTCTTTTCAAATAAAAATAACATAGACAGCCTAAAACTTTTGCATGTTTATAATTATACTGATGAACCAAAAAATCAGATTTATAAATAAAATTAAATTCACAAGTTTGAATCTTTATTTTAGATTTTTTTTAAATTAAAAAAAATATATTATATGAACAGATCCAGATGTATTGCAGACAAAAATTGATAGCCCTTTTATAAAGATAAGATTTGTTTCTCTCTATTACTAAAATCACATCTTTAAACAAATGTTAAGCTGTTTCTTTGAATGTGTTTTGTTAAAAAAAAAAAAAATAGTAATAACAATAAAAAATAAAAACTTTAAACAAATATTAAGCTGTTTGTCTGATTTGAAAACCGTAAAATATCATTTTTATTTGTCTGTCTCCGTAGACCGTATTATGAAATTAAATAATTCCAATTATTATTCCCATCACATATGTTTTTAATTAAAAACATTTTATTTTTCGTTCAAGCTTATTATTTTTCTTTTCTGAAACATTATTTATTAAGGTATTAGAATCACGACAAGAAGTTTCCTCTTTTCATCATTTAAAATTATTTAGGACTTGTTTGGTAATCATTTTGTTTTTATTTTTGTTTTTGAAAATTAAGTCTATAGACACTAATTCAACCTCCAAATTTCTTTCTTTGTTGTTAGTGTTTACTAATGGTTTAAAAAAAAACCAAAATATGAAAACTAAAAAAAATAGCTTTTAAGAATTTATTTTCGTTTTTGGAATTTGACTAAGAATTCGACATAGTACTTAAGAAAGATGCAAATTATTGTAAAAAAATGTAGAAAAAATATGCTTAATTTTAAAAACGAGATGGTTACCAAACGAGTCCTTATCTTTTTTTTTTTTAATTATTATTATTTTTTTATATTTGATACTCATTTAAAACTTTTTTTTTTTCGAAACTGTACTCTTTCAAAATAATTAGGAATGGATTAAAAAAATTATTCATAATTGTATAGTTTTTATTTGGTCCTTAAATTTTAAAACTTATAATTTTACCTCTACATTTTGAGTTTAATTTTCATTTCATCTTGTTTTGAAATGTTACAATTTTATCTTTGTTTTGAGTTTAGTTTTCATTTCGTTCCTAGACATTGAGATTTTACATTTTTACCATTGAGTTTTCTTAATGTCCACTTTTAATCATTTTCATTAATTATTTACTTATTAATTTAAAACAACTAAATTAATGAGATGTTTTCAAATATAGAAAAATAAACCAAATTATTTATAAATATAGTAAAATATTACAATTTATCTACAATAGATCATGATAGATTATTATCTATGTCTATTGCGTTTTATCAAAGATAGACTGTGATATTTGATTATTATTTATAAATATTTTCAACAGTTTTATTATTAAAATAATTTTCGTGAATTAGTTATAATTAAATCATCATTAATCTATTAAATTTAACTGAAAATTTCACATCATTACATTGAAAGTCAACACTTAAGTGAGCATTAATTTCTGAGTAAAAGTGTAAAATCAAGTGTGACATTTTTTTTAAGGAAAAAAACGTATATATAGAAAAAGAAGTAATTAAATTGGTGTAATTCCAACCGTCGGTTCATCATGTGAAAAGATCCTACCGCCAATAATGTTTTGTCTCTTTATATTTAGTGTTGATATGGTTTTTTATTTTTTTCCCAAACTAAAATGTTATCATAAAATTTCCAAGAGGCTTCATATAAGAAATTATAATAAAAAATAAAATGCTTGGTAGCTTACCTAGTTTGAATTATTATGCCCACAATCATTTTTAAGAATTTATTATATAGGTTAAAAAATCACTTTTAGTCCCTAAACTTTAATAAAAGTAACGATTTGGTTCTTAAACTTTCAAAAGTAACGATTTAGTCCATAAATTTATCAATCGGTACCAATTTGGTCACTCTGTTAATAATTATATGTTAGTTTGTAGGCGGAATTATGAGATGACGCCTTTTGTCATCCTACCTGTAAAAAATAAAAGCCACGATGTATTAGAGAAAAGTATGAGATGCCGCCTTCCTCCTTTTCCTTCTTCGACTCCTCTCTCTCTCTCTTTTTTTCCTTCTTCTTCTCCAACTTCTTCTCTAGCTTCTTATTCTTCTCTCACACGAAAAGTCAAAACTCCACCGGTAAGCAAGAGCAAGAGTGAGAGAGAGCGAGAGAGATAGAGTGATTGTGAGTGAGGGAAGGAAGTGAGAGCGAGAGCGAAAGCGAATTATGAGATGGCGCCATGTGTCATCCTACCTATAGAAAATAAAAGTCATGATGTATTAGAGAAAAGAAAAATTAGATAAAAGAAAAAGGCGAGAGAATAGTTAAGAGAAAAAAGGGGCGATTCAAATTTCTTCTTTTCGTATTCTCATATGTGCATCTCCCTCCTTCTACCTTATCATGCAATATTATTGAAAAATCTAAACAGAAGTTGTTGAGGTTAGTTTGAATTTTTCCCAATACTTTACTGTGTTCTCAAAATGTTTTAATTTGCATAAATCACATAATAGAAAAATCATATCATTTTGGTGGTTGTTCTCATAATTCACTCTCGCTCGCTTCGCTTCCTTTCCTCACTCACAATTACTCTATCTCTCTTACTCTCGCTCACCGGAGTTATTCACGTCGGAGTTTTGACTCTTGGTGTCGGAGAAGAAGAAGATGCAAGAGAAGAAGAAGAAAAGGAAAAAAAAAAATAAAAAATAGAGGAGTCCAAGAAGGAAAAGGAGAAATGTGACATCTCGTACTTTTCTCTAATACATAGTGGTTTTTATTTTTTACCGGTAGGATGACAAAAAGGCGCCATCTCATAATTACGTCGGCAAACTAACAAAATTTTTAACAGCGGGACCAAATTGATACCAATTAATAAATTTAGGGACTAAATTGTACTTTTGGAAGTCCAAAGACTAAAACCATTATTTTTACTAAAGTTCAAGGACCAAAAGTATCTTTAACTTTTTAAAAATTTAAAGAAAAAAATGTTTGGTAGAAAAATTAACTGACAAATACTATATTAAAAGTCTATTAATAGACTAAAAATGGAATGAAATACAACACTAAATGATCTAAAAGATAAAATGATATCTTTAACGTGAATGTTGTGTTCCTCATCCTACCATGAATGATTGGCATGATCCATAAATATACCAATATGAGGTTTTATCCTTGTTTGTGTACAAATTGTATCTTTCAAATATATATATATATATATATATATAACAATATTTTACTTTATATATATGGTAGACTACGATAGACTCAAATAGACATTTATTACTTTATTAAATAAACACGGATAGATGTCTAGATCTGTCTAGGTTTATTGCGATCTACCGTAGATAGATAGAAAGTAACATTTCAAAATATTTGTAAATAATTTGATATTTTTTCTATTTATAACAATTTTCCTATAAATATATATTCTCTACAAAGTAAATTAAATACAATTCCCTTTATAAAGGACCACGTAATGCCAATTGCCCAATGCCCTTGTGCTCCCCTTCCCCAACAACAATTATCTTATTTCCTACACGCCATATCATATTAATTATATGGGGGAATATTCCTTGCTAATCTTAATTTTAACAATAAATTAGATCTAATTGCTATATCAAACTATACAAAATGCACATGTTCATGCTTATAATAAAAATAATGATTTTTCAAAGGATGTTGTTGTTGTTGTTTTACTACTTTTGAAAAGGAAATTAAAATCAATTATATTTCCTACACGCTAAAAATGAATTCAATGAAAACCTTGACTTTTAGATTATTATTATTATTATTTTGAATTTGAAAATAATGAATTAGAAGTGATTTAAAAATAGAGTTTGAATTTTGAAAATAATGAATTAAAAGTGATTTTAAAAATAGAGTAATCTATGTAAGATAATAGTTATCTTAACACTTTAATCTAATTTTAGATTTTTTTTTTAAATCCTTTTAATTTTGGCTAGTTAGTTTTATTTTGTTTCTTTATTTAGCCTTGGTTACATATCAAAGTTAATGAATTTTGCACCCCAAATACAAATTTATTAATTCTAGATTCCATAATTTTAACTCAGCACTTTAAATACATTCTAAGTAAAACGTTTTTTAAAAAGATGTTTTTTTTTTTTTTTTTTAAATATCGCTATTTGAGTTGATTTGGTTTTTCAACACTTTTAACCAAAAACTTGATTTTAAAGTATTAAATCTTAAATCATATCAGACTTCCTTCTAAAAGTTATTCAAACCACTTCAGTAATAACTTTCAAGTATTTGTTCAAAAAATTTATGACTTAAAATAGTCTTCTTATCAAATGCTACATTAAATATATATTGTATCAACTATTAAAATATTTATTAGCTTTTTAGCCCATAAAATTAACCTTTGAATATTTTAAATATGTTGTTTCACCCTTATCATTATTATTATTATTTGTTGGCGCTCAGATCTCATTTGCATAGGATGATGTTATGGATCTTTCGTGAGTTTGACGTTCGACCCGCTTTTCTTCGATTTGGTCTCAAGTTATTTAGAGTTGACTTGCACAAGAGATCCTTGCCGAGCCTACCACACCCTGATGGCTAAGTTAGTATAAGGAGTGTACAGTTCAACGAAGCACACAAGAAGTAAAGTTAGAGATCTCTTTTGAAGATTACTTACTCTCTCCCTTTGGGTTCATTGAATGGATATTTTAAATCAATTGTCTCACGTTTATGATTATTATTACTACTTGTTGGCGCTTGGATTTCATTTGCATTGGATGATGTTGCAGACCTCTTATAGGCTTGACTTCCAACCCGTTTCTCTTCGGTCTGGTCTTGAGTTATTTGGAGCTGACCTACATAAGAAATTCTTGCACCAGTGTCGTGTCGAGTCTATCACACTCTGATACCTAAGTTAGTACAAGAAGTGTATAGTTCAATTAAACACACAAGAAGGTTAGAACTCTCCTTTTGAGAGAACTTACTTTCCCCTCTTTGAGTTCTTTGAATGGGGCTATTTATAGGCCCTTTCTCTGACACTCGACTTTGATCGCGTGTAATGCCGAAGATATCAAGGTTATAGGATGTCTAATCGGGTATAGCTCAGTTATTTTTGGATCAGTATATATATATCGGCTCGGTTGGCCGACTCGAATTGTACGAAGACATTGACATTTTCCTTTTGGGATCTATCCCCCTATGCGTTCTTCCGGCACCCTATGGGCTTGGGCCCACCCGTAGGTTTTGGGTCTTGCTTTGGACAACTCTCAATATTATTAATTCAACAACCAAGGGTAAAGGTAAGGAACGATACTACTAGTTGAGCTATGATCAAGTTATTTTTTATCCCAAAATTGTAATGTATATGATATACTCTGTAATAGTATGCATTAGATGCCCAATCTAATATATCATTGTTTATTATTATTATTATTATTACTTTATTTATTTTTGAGTTTAACATGGGTGGGAAGAAGTAGAATAATTGCATAGAAAGATTGTTAATTTAATTACACATTAATGATTAGGCTAATCTCCAATGTCTTCATTGATCTTTTTACTTTAAAATTATAATTAAAAGTAAATGCTACTGCTTTCTCTTTCTTTGCGTTATTTTATTATTATTATTTTTTTTAGAATGCTTCATTTGCATTATTTGATCTTTTTTTTAGTGCACTATCGACACGATTATTTGTGTTACAAAAACTTAACAAATCAGCAAGTCTATCGTCATCGTCATGATTAAAGCAATTAAACATAATTGTCTAGAGCGCATTAAACTTTAATTAACTCTCAGTAGACGACACATAACCTTATAATTAATTCAAAAAACATATAATTAGGTATATAAAATGATGGCGTAAAATGATAACCGCACATTAAGATTTTGAAAGGATCAATAAAAGCTATGGGAAGCAGAAAAAAGAGATATCATAATACTTAGAATCTATGAGACATTGCCTTTATTGGCTTTTAAAATAAATGATGGGCCTTAACTTTGAAAGTTGACATTTAATACATTAAAAATATAAAATTATGATGGGTAATTAAATGTTTGATATTGTAAAATATTGAATTGAATATGTGGCTTCTCTCTCTTTTTATTGGCTGAAATATAAATGTTTAATACTTTGGCTTTGGTTCTTGGATGTTTTGGAAAAATAAGCCGCATGACTATACATTCATATTATTGTAATAGAATTAATTATGAATATGGAAACAAATTAGTGAAAGTACATATCATATATGGACAAAAAAAAACTTAATGTAGGTAGAGAAAGTGGGGTATGACATGTTCATGATTGAGTTATTCTAAGTCCAAAATGATATGTGATTATGAGAGAAATTATGTATTTAGAGAGACTTATAGAAATAGGACCCACAAAAACGATACAAATTAAATTCTTAAACTTATACTAATGTTAAAATTTATATAATTAAAGGTTCAATTTGACCAAAATTTAACAATTTATATAATTTTAAAGGTTTCAGTTAATACAATTAAAAATTTGATAAATAATGTAATAGAAAGTTTGTAACTACTATCTTACTTTAATGGCGGTTTTTACAATTTGCCCTTAATATTTTATCCATTAATTAAGCTATGCTTAGAATTTAGGTCGATCTCAACCTCATTTAAAATGACATTTTCTACTTTTGACTTCACTGTTAATATTTAATAACAAACAATGAAAGATGGAAGCAAGTAGGGATTATAAATTTCTTTTGTCACCCCTAAACAAACAGACTCAACTTTTGACTTCCTCCAAAAAGTTCCTTCAAAATTATAGTTAAACTTAAAACACAAAAGATTTAGGTATTTATTTGATTAATTATCATTGCTACAGATTAAGAAAATGACATAATTAAAGTTGAAAGATCTTCGTATCCTGAAAATGGGTATACGGAACTCTATGTGTAACGGACTGTATATGTGTTTTGATAAAGTTAGGACATATCATAAATTGCCAAAATTAAATTATTATTATTATTATTTTGGAGAATGTTGTTTGTTTTGATGAGGGTGATGTCACTTTCGTAGTAAATAAATAAATAATTGAATTCTCAAATCTTCCATATCGGCCACAAAGTCCATCTACTTAAGTCTCTAATCTCATTGGAACATTTGTCCGAATAATGTTATATGCTATCAAAGTTACACTTCTTATGTGATACTTGTGTGCAAGCACAACTAGCTTATTCCAACCAATGCTGTAACATTTCAATGTCAGATATTAAATTTTAGATACGCAACTGCTAACATGGATTAACCATGTAGTATAAGAATAAGGTTGACTGTCTTATTTTAGTGAGCACTATATATACAACCCTAGATACAATCTATTTTGTTATTGTTACAAGGAATGGTAAAGTGTTAATCGTTCATGTAGAGACATGTAAATAAGAGTATCCTATACAAAAAGTTTGTATAAGACCGACCCGTTAACTTTTCTATGATAATTATTGTAAATACTTACCTCTCTGTTTATTAATTTCTTTAGTTGGTTATAGATCTACTTTTGTTAATATTTTTAAAATATAAGTCAAATTTTAAAAATTAATATATAAATATTAAAATTTAAATATTCTATAGTTATTCAGAATGTATTTTTTTTGAATCTCACATCCCTATAATTATTCTACCTAAAAAATAGTTTGGAGAGAATTTAAAAAGAATTTAAGACTACTGCATTTATTTAGGACATGTTTAAAGTAAGTATAAATAGTTAAAATGATCACTCTGTCATTTTTAAAAAATCATCCTAAACTATATTTTTATAATTGTTCAAAAATTAATTTTGATAATATAAAAATTATATTTAATAGTGTATAATTAAATATTAAATTAATAAAATATGCTTCCATAAAGTCTTTTTAACTTGACAAGAGTGATTATAACAACTTTAAAACCACTCTCAAACATACTTGAAATATTTAATTTTTATATTTTATAATTTTAACCAAATTTTTAATAGATTCTTATATTTTTAGTTTTACGTGCCATTAATTCATCATACTTATAGAGTACACTAATTATGTATAATTTTAAGAGTAATCATTAAATAATATAATCAGACCACAAAAGTGTTAAACTAATATAGTTAACCACAATAGCTTAAGAGATATAAAATTAAACGTTTATTAAGACTCTAATTGATATCCATTTATTTTGTAAGAATTATCTTTGTTCTCCTTAAATTCTAAAAACACAAAAATAAATTTTTTTTGAAGACTACACTTTCTAGTTTTTATTACGTGGCTCTAATATTATAAATTGTTTAAAAATTAGATAGAAACAAGGTCGATAAACTTATTTTTCAAGACCTAAAAACAAAAAAAAAAAAAAAAAAAAAAAAAGTGCACAAAGATTGTGGTTAGGAGAAACTGGAGAACCCCACTTATAGAAATGACAAAATTAAGGCATACAATTTTAAAAAATTTCTTATAGTATGTAAGGATATGAGGTTTTTTTGTACATTCGTAACCTAATATCCTACCTACTAAATAAAATTTTGAAAATTGTACACCCAAATTTTACCATTTCTACGAGTCGCTTCTAATTCCGGGTAACAAAATGTTTGGTGTATATATATATATTTTTTTTTCAAATTTTATTTTAAATGAGAAACCTTGTTAAGTACATAAAAGCTAGAAAGACCGAAGAAGAAGCAAATTGAAGTGATTGAATGGGGTTTGATGAACATAAAAGAGGAAGGCAATAGGAATTGAAAGGAAGGTATTTGTGTGATGTGGCCACAGTGAATGTTAAAGGTGAAAGCTACACATCTCTACTAACAAAGACAACTCATACATGAGGTTAAAAAATAAGGATGTTCAAATTTCAAATGACAATTGGATGGCCACCATTCTCTTAAGCCAAAACACAATACTTTGACACAGACATTAAACAAAAATATTCTCTCTTTTTTATTGATACATTGTCTTGTCTTAAGATAAGTTATCAATATAGTTAAACAAAATGTTAGCCACTCGTTTCAACTTTAGCTAGGAAATCACAAGGCACAACCAAACTATATAAGCAATCTACTTGGACCTTTTTGCATAATAATTGAGGTGTTTTCTTTTATTTATATATATATATATTTTTTTATATATGTATGTGTTCGCACAAGGTTTTTAGAAAAACATATTTTCATGAAGTTGAACTTGTGTTATGTCGAGTTATGCGGATGTGGTTCTTGTGTTATGTCGAGTTATGCGGATGTGGTTCGATCTTTAGTACTTGATTAGGGATGTCCGCTTTCCTCACAAACGGAGCGGGATTCCCTGTTTAGGCAAGGAATGGGGGAGGGAGTGGGAGAATGCATTCCCCGTCCCCCATCCCCCTCCCTGCCCTCGCCCTGTTAGGTTTTTTCTTATATTTATTATAACAATTTAATTTTATGTTATTTTTTTTACTATATAAATATTATATTTAATTTTCAATATTAATGGTCAAAATAATGAATATGTTTGAATTTTTGTAAAAAAAAAAATATATTTGAATTCTAATAAATTTGTATTATATATATGAATAAATTGATATATAATTATTTCCTTCAATTTCAAACTTTTGAGTAATTTCTCTTTAAATTTTAAGTGTCCATGTGAAACTAATCATATAAACTATTTAATTAAAATTTTTTCATAGATTTATGGTAATTGGTTTTTTTTTTTTTTTTTTTTAAAAAAAGAATCAAACGGGAAAAAATTCTCCGTGGGGAACCTAATCCTCGCGAATTCCCCGTGGGGAATCCCCACCTTGATCCTCGTGGGGAATTTGGCTAGGACGGGGATCAGATGATGTTCTTGAAGTTAAAGTCTCGGAGGAGTGTTTGTATCGATCTCTATGGAGAATTTGGCGGCGACAGGGATCAGATGATGTTCTTGAAGTTGAAGTCTTGGAGGAGTGTTTGTATCTTCAGAAGACTTGTATCCTCAAAGAAGTATTTAGTTTTAGGAGTTAGAGAGTCTTCTGATTGTAAGGAGAATACTGTAGCCTCTTTGGTGTGCAGAATTTCTGAACCCCTTAAACGAAGGAGAACTCCTCTATTTAATTTATAAAGTTCTAAGGTGGGTTTTGTGAGCTTGGGTTTTGCTGATTCATGGGGGACCCAACCAATTGGATTTGAGACTTAGTTGGCCTTCCAGCCAAATTAGGCTTATTTTTTAGCCCAATTGTTCTTTAGAGGCCAAATTATTTTATTCATCTAGGATCACAAAAAAACACTATGACATCATTGGGATTTCCCAACCTATGTCTTCTATTTTAATTTGAGACACATGCTAATTTTTAAATTAAACAGCTCCAAATTCAATTATTTAAAATTTTATTTTTATATAATTTGAAAAATGGCATAACAGTTTATGATTGATCTAAAATTTTTTATTCAACCGTATAAAGTATTGAAGTAGTCTCTAATAAGTGATTATTTTAGCATAAAGCGTATTGATTTGACCATTTTACTCTATTATTAAAAACTATTGGATTCAATCAACTGCCCAAATTACTAAAATCGACATGAGTCACTTCAGCTCTGACATTCTTTCAGATAGTCTTGAAGTAGATTTTAGATAAAAGAAAAAAATACAATATTCAATTCTAACTTTTTAAGTTTGTTCAAAATGATTTAGGTTTAAATACATATTCGAAGTTAGTCATAAGTTAGTCATGAGGTTCTTTTCTTTCTTTCTCATTCTTTCTATTCTTTTTTTAAGTAAATCAATACAAGTTCAAACAAAACAAACTCAAATTTTATTATTAAAGGGAAATATCAATTCATATCTTTAAACTTTTGGAGTTATTAATTTAAACCTTGAAATTTTATAAGTATATCCAATTTATATCTTCAACTACATTCTGTTTGAAAAAACTTCATGTGAAACTTAGAATTATGTATCAACTAAACCTCTTAAAACTTTCTTAAATGAATCAATTTAGACTTTTAATCATACTTTTCTTTGAGAATTGTCTATTTATTTACTATAATCATTCATTTTGTAAAACTTATATTTGAATAAGTCTATATATGTTTGAGGATTAATGTGGACGATTTTCAAAGACAATCATAATGAAGAGTATAAATTGATTAGCTTATGAAAATTTAGGAGTTTAATTAACTTAATTTATAAGAATCCACATGAAATTAGATGAACAAAAATTTGGAAGAGAATTTATTAAAGGTTTAAATTGATACAATTATTAGTTAAATGTATTGATTGATACAACCTTCAAAGTTTATGATATATAAATTAATATTTACCCTATTATAAATAAGTAGTTGGAGTGTGTTTGACAAATGCCATAGTAACTCAAATGAGCATTAGCTCAACTAATATAATATTTGTACTATCAACCACGCTATATATATATATATATATATATATATATATATATATATATAAAATAAAGTATACCACACTACATATGAGTGAACTATTCATGACCATTTTTCTGTTTTTAGTGGGTGAACATAAAACTTGATTGTATCTGCCCAACCACTACAACACACATACCTTTTAGCTCAAAAAGAAAATTTGAGAGGAAAAAAAAGTGCTACATGTGACTCAAAGAAACCAAATTTTATTTGAAGTGTCCCCTTCAAAGTCTCATCAACCAAATGAGACAAATGACACATAAACATAGCCTCAACCCCATGTGGATATGCTCTTGTTTTTGGGTTGTTTAGGTAATGATATGATCAAGAAAGTTATGCTTTAGTGCTCAAAATAAAACATGGGCTTGTCTTTGCAATAGAATTGGGTAGAAACTTTACCAACCCTTCATGTGTTAATATGATTCTTGTTTTCAATTTATTAAAATTTTGAAATGTTCATACAATGCATTATTTTGGTCTTGAATTGATGGGTTTGATTGAAAATGGGCTTTTTTTTTTTTTTTTTTCTTTCTTTCTTTCTTTCTTTGGCATTGATTTCATTTAACACCAAACTCTTAAGAAAAGTGAGAAACAAGATACTTTGATGGGTCACTTAATTATTTTGATGCGCCTAAACACTATCTTACCCAATTTAATGATTGATTCTCAGTTCTGTAGGCACCAATTCTTCTTTCATTCATTGGACTTTTATTCTTAGCCATTTTAATATTTTCGTCAAAAAAATATAAATTTTATCTCACAAATGCGAAATTTTGGTATTATAGAATTTGTTTAAATACTACATTTTCTCCATTTTTTTGTTTGGTTCGTTTTAATTCTTTTTTTTTTTAAATGTTCATTTTGGTTTTTGTACTTATAAGTTCGGAGCATTTTGGTCTTAATATTTTTAAAAGTGACCATTTTGACCTATCTATTTTTATTTTTAAGGGACCAAAATAGTCACTTTTAGAGCATTATATTGGATAAGACTTCTTTTCTAACTTTCCATGTGTCATCCCGTTAATCCCATATTCCTTTTTGACTCTTACATGGATCAATAATTATCTTCAATTTCACTTATTTGTTAGACATTAATTCCAACTTTATTAAGCTCCATCTCAATTATAACCTATGCTTTTATTTCAACCTTATTGTAGGAAAAAAAATAATGCAATTGACTATTTATTATACATATATAAACAAATAAAATTTTTACCAAAATGAGTTTAGTCCAATGATAATAGATATGACATTTATTAGAAGTTAGAAGTTCGGTCTCCCACCCTTTTGTACTAAAAAAACCGAACCGTAATTTATCCTATTGTGAGCGAGCGTGAGTCCTGCATTCAACTGGCGGGCTGCTGAACCGTCATAAATCACATTGGGCCGTAATGATTTGACTGGGCCCATGGGCCATGGACCACACTGCCACATGCTTTCTCTTCCAACACAACAAACACAAATCCGATGGTCCCACTTTAACGAATGATATATCGAATTTACTCTTGTCTTACTCTTGACCGTACCCCTAATAAAAAATTGTACTTTTTAAAGAAATTAGATAAAAGAAGCAGTTTGGAAAAAAATTAGGAAAAGGTGGTAGTTTTTTTGTCCTTATTTAAATTTAAACTCGATTAAAGGAAAAAACACAGTCAAACATGGTCAAACCGAACGAAATAAAAAGTTCCATTTGGTTTTGACGCATTATAACATCAATGTTTGCTTTTCAAAAAAATATATATTTTTTAATGTCAATTTGAATTATTAATTAAAAATATATTATGTCCATTTTTCTTGTACCATTTTCCTCATACTTGGAAAGAAGATTTTTTTTAAAAAAAATAATTTTTAATTTTTATTTTAATTATTAAAAATAAAATTAATTATTAATGATTATTAAAATTAGAATTAAAATTAAAATTAATATATATAATGAAGAAATAAAAAATAATTTTAAACAAAAACTTTATTCTATCCATTTTCTGGTAAGTTTAGGGAAAATGTAGTCTATCGGGAAATGGACCGAATAACCCTTTTTTTTATTTTATATTTTAATTTAGTTTTAGATTTTTATAATAATTAAGAATTAATTTTAAACAAATCACAAAGTTAAGAAAAAGTATTACACAAATCACAAAGTTAAGAAAAATAAAAATAAACTTACGGAAAAATAGGAAAATAGTAGGAAGGAAATGAACAAAGAAGAGAACTTGCCGGAAAGGAAAAGTCACAGGAAGCTCTCTGTCACTTTTCCTATAAAGTTCTAATGAAGAACTTTACGAGAAAAAAGATAGAAAGCTAATTCCTTATTGGTAAGTTCAAATTTATCAAGAAGGGAGCTCTCTATGACTTTTCCCGTAAAGTGGTGAAAAGCCATTTATGACTTTTCCTGTAAAGTTATAATCACTACTTCATGGAAAAAGTCACAAATAGTTACTTCCTTCTCGATAAGTTTGAACTTACCCGGAAGGAATTAGTTCTCTGTCTTTTTTCCCATAAAATTCTTCACCAAAACTTTACCGGAAAAGTGACAAAGAGCTCAATTCCTTCCCGATAAGTTGAAACTTACTAAGAAGAAAGCTCTATGTATTTTTCCCGTAAAGTTCTTCACCATAACTTTACAAGAAAAGTAGGAGTGAAAGAGAATAAGGAATATGGGAATCACTAATTAAAAAAATTAAAAAATAATTAGAAATTTATGGGAAAAGTAGGAGTGAAGTTGTATAGAGACACATCTAACGTGGTTTTAACACCACGTTAACACCAATTAAAAAAATAAAAAATAAACAAAGACTTAGTACCATATTTCCCTAATTTTTTTTCAAAGTAATTTTTTCACCTAAATTTTTTTTAAAAGTACCCCTAATCTAATGGACCTTGTGGAATTTGTTGTCAACTTTCCTTTTGGTAATCATTTTATTTTTATTTTTTTTGTTTTTGAAAATTAAGTCTATTTACTTCCCATTTCTTACATTGATTTGCATCTCTCTTTAAGTACAATAGTTAAATTCTTTGCCAAATTCCAAAAACAAAAACAAATTTTTAAAAGCTACTTTTTTTAGTTTTCAAATTTTTGCTTGGTTTTTTAAACCATTAATAAAAAGTAGATAGCAAAGAAATAAATTTGAAGATAAAAGTAGTGTTTATAAGCTTAATTTTCAAAAACAAAAACAAAAAACGAAATAGTTACATAATGGAATTTTGGTAATTTATTTTTTGTTTTTTTAAAATATAAATATTGACATACTAAAGAATATTGACATACTAAAGGTTGGATTAAATAAGATTACTCGTGAATGTTACGATATTTTATAATTATGTTTCTAAACTTTGAAACATTTGTTACAAACTGAGATTTTTTTAAAAAAAAATAAAAGATTGGAAATTAACACATACAATGGCTAATGTTAAAATATTGGAAAGTAGGTGTGACATCATTCATAACATCAAATAATATTACATGCATTAATAATTAAACAGTTAAAAGTGATAATTTTAAAGGATTGAGGACTGAAGTGAGAATTAAATAAAAGATTAAAGGACCATTTTGTCTATTTAGCCTAAAATATAGGTTTGTTTTTAGTTAAAATTACTTTGGGTGGAAGATCAATAATTCGCCTATTACCATTACTCATTAAATTATGTTAGATTGGCAAAAGATTAACATCCTTGAAGGCCTATAACTTTAATTCTTTCATTTCTTGGCTGGTTATTCATAATCGTCTACCAACTCGTGATCGTATTAATTGGTGGTGGTTTAATATTTTTAATGATAGTGTTTTGTGTAGAGTGAAATTGAGTTTTAGGATCATTTATTCTTTGAATATCCATTTAGTAAGGCTATCTAGGAGAACATGCTTTTATGGGAACACTAGTATGAATCTTGACTTTAATGTTAGTGGAAAATCGACATTATAGGAATACAATGTCAGTTCAAAACCAACATTGAAGATCATTTTTTCAAGTGAACCACTAAATTGTTCATTTTTTGAATTTTTGATAGATTCATATTCGGATTGTCCTTTCAAGGACATCAGATAAAATTGGAATTTTAGATTCATATTCGGATGTTCATATTTTTAAATTCTAATAGATCTTCACATTTAATTTTTATTACTTTTTTCTTATGTTTTGTTTGATAGAACCAAATGAAGATCGTTGTTGTGTCGTGGAAGTCCCACTGCCTTGAAAGCAAATTTGGCATGACCATGGTACTAATTAGGGTGTTCATGTGTTGGGTTAGGTTGGGTTAAAGGACTTTTTAGTCTCAACCCAATTGTTCGGGTTATAATTTTCTTCAATCCAAATAACCCTTGTTAAAAAATGAACTTAACCTAACCCAACCATGAATTGGGTAGGTTCGGGTTGCTTGATTCATTTATTTAAAATATTGTTTTAAAAGAAGTAAAATGTTAAGACGTAGAAATTTGATTCAATTATTTTGATATATTTAAGATTGACAACTCAAGTCAATTTTATAATGAAAAATTTCTTTCCCAAGTGCTAAAAAACTATTTTTAGAGTTGTTGGAAAATAAATTATCTAAAAAAATGAAATTAAATAAATCTAAAATAAATATATGTATATATAATTGTATCAAAAGTAAAAAATAATATACATTTTAAAATTAATAATAAGTTCGGGTTGTTCGGGTTGGTTTGGGTTGTTTTAGGTGAACCCATAAACCAACTCAACTTATAAAATTTTAATTTATTTGAACTCAACCCAACCTAAATGAGTTTATAATATAATCCAACCCAAACGGCATGGGTTGGGTTGGGTTGATTGATTTTTTTAGGTCATTGGGTTTTTTTAGCACCAATCGCATATGTCGATTGCTCCCCAAGGTTAACCTAACATCCAAACACAGGCGTGCAATCGCCAAAGTTAGGATTGGAATTGTCGGAAGAGTATGCTAAGAACAATGATTTGGAAAATTATAGAGAGGAAAGAAGGTAACAATGGTGTTTTTTTTTTTTTTTTTTCCTGAAATTGTCCACCGTGTTTAAGAAGAAGATGAAGGAAAAAAAATGGCTAAGGCATTTCAACGAAAAAAAGATTTATTAGATCTAACAATAACCAGACAGACGGCAGCGACAACAGCGTGTCCGTAGAAGTCTAACTATTACAATGGTAGATGATATAGAAAAACCTACTCATTCTCACAACCGTCTATCCATCTTCTTAGTTTAGTTTTCCTGTTGTATGTTTAACCGCATTATCTTACTGTGTTCCACAAGCCTCCTTGCTTCTTTAAGCCACCATTCAGGAGTCGAGGTTGAGTTGTCGAAGATCTGTTGAGGCGGACTCTGTAGTACCTGAAGAAGGAAAAGAGAGTTTAGTGTTTGCAGCCTTAAAGAAAGCTTTAAAGAAGGGAAGTAAGACTTTCTTCCTGAACGGTTTTCAGCTTGGGCTAGACAAGAACTTCGTTGGCAAAATGTACTAGATTTGGCTTCTGCAATCATTGTTGAAGAAAGAATGGTAGCCGACATGTCGTATACAATCACGATTAGAATACAACAAACCCAAATTCAACCAGCCTAAACCAATTAAAAATAGTATCTCTACCCCTTTAATCTTCGTTTTTTAAAAAAAAAAAAAAAAAAAAATCTATTTTAGTGCTTTTAAATGAGAAGAATTAAAATGAGAAAAATGGCAACAGCAAAATATATATATATATATATATATATATATATATATATGTTTTAAATCTATAAATTTGTTTTTTCATATTTCTAATAAATTCTAAAAATGGTTTATTTATTAGGGGCAATTAACTTACACAAAAACAAATTTTTATCTTTTTAGGCCATCCTTCTGAGAAATTTGGTAAAATATTGACACTGTCCTCGATGAAGATAAATATTGGTAAATTAATTAAAGTTTAATAACATTGACATTTGTGTCTAATAAACTTTTAAATTTTTTATTTTATATCTAAAAGCTTTGTAAATTTAAAAAAAAAAAAATTTAATATATCAACGATTAAACAAAAATATAAAAATGGACTTTGAGCTTTAAGAACCCATTAAATATTTTCAAAAGTTATTAGCCATAAAAATAAAAGTTCATAGGCATGACTAACACTTTTTAAAGTTCATAAGCCTATTATAGGGTCCATTAGATAGGGGTAGTTTTAGAAAAAAAAATTAGGTGAAAATGGTAATTTAAAAAAAAAAAGGCAAAATGGGTAGTTTTTTTGTTTTTATATGAATTACAAATAGTCAAATGATCATATTGAATGGAAAAGTGGAAGTGTCGTTGATTTTGATGACAAAACTTTACGAGAAGAGTGACAGAGAGGCTAATTCCTTCCCGGTAAGCTCTTGAACTTATCGGAAAGTAATTAGCCTTTGTCACTCTTCCTGTAAAGTTTCAAAAGTGACAAATTAAGTTCTCTTCTTCCTTCCTTTCTTTCCTAACATTCCTATTTTTCTATAAAGTTATTTTTATTTAAGATTCTAAATTAAAATAATAATTTCTGATAAGAGAAATCCATTTTCCTAGTGAAAATGATACGAGGAAAACAAGAATTTTTTTTAATTAATAATTCAAAACTTACACTAAAAAAGTAATTTTTTCCAAAAAAAAATGGCAGTGCTATCAGCTCAATTCTTTTCCTTTCAATTTGACCATGACAGAGAGTGTAACATTCAAATAAATAAATAAATAAATATATATATATATATATATATATATATATATATATATATTTAAAAAAAAAATACCCCTTTCACCTAATTTTTTTCCAAACTACCTTTTTACCTGATTTTTTTTCTAATTAACCCCTATTATGTAGACACAAACTAATAGTTTATCTAAAATTTTAATCTAACCATTTTTTTCATCATCTTGCTTTAGTCAAATGAAATTTAACCCCAAACAAAATGAAAAGGGATATTTTAAAAATTTATTAAAAACGTAAAGACTAAATTAGAAGGTTTAAAATACAAGAAATAGAATGGTAATTCCACCTTAAAAAGGGGTACTATAGCCATATTAATTTGATAGTATTTTTTTTTTCTTTTTTTTTTTTTGTTAATTTAAAACAAAAAGTATTGACCTGAAAGGCTAAAACCACATCTCAAATATCTCTCTCAAACTTACACTGAAATTTTAAAAAACTATAATGGGATTGGTTGATTTTATTGAACTAACCCACAAATATTTACATAGCAACAAAAATAAAAACCCAAGTGACCAACAATAAATTTTTCTTTTTTTTTTGGAAAAAAATGGACCATAGAATATCAAACAGCAAACATCTGCCCTATACTGATTGAAGTTGAAAGCTAATAATAAAGAGCCAAATTTTATTTTCAGGAAAAATTATGGATTTTAATCTCAAAATTTCTTCTTTTGCTTGGCACTGCCTATGCCTCCAAAAAGGGACCCACCGCCATATTTTTCCTTTCCAATAGAAGCTTGACACGTTTCTCCACCTTCTTCAACCTCATCCTCATCCCACTCCTCTGTTTGTAAAGATTGCTGGTAATATCGAAACGCCACAAACAGCATAAATGCTGCACGAATATAACAAAAGTGAATAAACTAACAAGCAAGGAAACCGACACCATGGTATGGTTCGTTTACAATGTGTTAGTGGACGAATAGTCAGATTTTATTAGAGAAAAAAGTACTTATTGGGTTAGAGAGTTTATACATGGTGCACTCGGCTTCTAAATCCTGAAGAATACAAGGCATTCTAACAATGGTCTTATTTTGTCTTACTCCTTATAGCTTAACTAATAAAGTTTTATAATTTTGACTTATCGCCAACGTGAACATATCATGAATTTGAAAAGTTCAATTCGTATAATTAAGTTACGTATTCTTAATCCCAAATTTGAATTTCGACCTACTAACATAGTTCAATGAATAAGACAATTAATTACTATGTAAAAGGTTGATTTTCAACCCTAAGAATAGTTGACATAAAATAATAACAACAACAAGGAGTGGTTAAATTTGAAAGGAGTGAGAAATAATTACCAGCCCAAACGCGAGCGACCACTGAGGACAAGTTCCATACAAGTACGAAGATTGCTATAGCTACTCCCTTTTTATGAGAACATGACTCCCATGCGTCACGAAACCGTCGAACCCAAAATTTAGCTGCAATGGCCCAATAAAAACGTTATTGTATTGATGGATCGTAATTGGGCCCAAACGTTTATCAATTGGGCTGGTCCGTGGGGTGGGTGGGTTAAATTAGGTCTTGTGACTTTTGGGCCGTTCGGCCCAAAGATTCGAGCCCACCTTGAAAGAGTGCCGTGGACTCTTATCCACAACAAAAGATGAGCTACAGCATTGGCAAGTTGTAAATAAAGCAAAGTTGAAATTAATTTTATAAAAATTAATTTTAAACTGTTACTAGTAAATTAATTTTATTTTCTACTATTAAATTTTGTGTTTAATTTTATTTGGTTATTAAGTTTCAATATTTTATACTTTTATTGAAAATTTGTAATTACTTTTGATAGGGGATGGAAAATTAGTGAAGACTAATTTAATTATAATCAAAACTTAAAATTCGTGATGTAATGTTTTGAAACTTGGGAACCACATAAAATTTAAGCTCAAAACTTAAAATAAAATTTTAACAATTTAAAGTCGGTGATTGACACTAATAAATGTGTTAACACTAATAGACAATGATAGATAGTGATAGATGCAATTTACAAAAAAAAAAAAAATTGTTTTGTTTTGTTGTTTTTTTTTTTTTTTTATATTTAAAAATATTTTTAACATTTAAAACAATCATATCGTTTGGTAATGAAAGAGAAAATAAAGAGGAAGAGAAAAAAAAAATTAAAATGTTGAAAAGTTAGGGAAAGGAGAAGGGAGGAGCAGAAGTACGAAAAAGGTGTTGAAGAGTGACATTGGGAAGGTAAGTCAAGGGTATCGCGCAAGGGACAAAAATGACATTTTAGGTCAGAGATTTTACCGTAAGCAGCAAGGTGCGAGGAATATGAAGAGCAGACTTTAGGTACAGTAAATACTCCAAAGAATCCTGACAACCAAATTTAATTCACATAAATAATAAATAAACTTACTCAATCACTCTTCACTTTATTAACATTATTAATAAATGCAATGTCAAATAAGTGTCATCCAATTTATATTTCATTTTTTACTTTATGAATCAAATCTATATTTCAATTTGTTATCACATTATACACTCAATCCCAACAATAGCTAAATCACAAAACATAAATAGAATTCTTCAAGAATTTTTAAAAAAAAAAAAAAAAGAAAAAAACTAGTTGTGCAAATTGTAATATATGATTGAATATAATATTTTTGAGTTTGTTAAGATATTGTTGAGTTATTAAATTACAATTTAGTCTTTTTTAATGGAATCTTGGTTAAAATTTCAACTTTTAAAAAGAAAACTTTTATTTTAAATAAATTATTTAGTTACTTTTTTCAAATATAAAAAAATAAATTAAAATATTTATAAATACAACCAAATTTTATGAATTAATTTTATTTCTCACCCCATTTGACAACTTTCGAAACGGTTATGGAGCTGCCACATCTAGCCAAGGCAAACAGTAGTACAGCCAGCTGCATGATTGCAAATAAATCAACCATTATTTCCCCACCATCCTCAAATTAGAAACAACGTAAATTATTATAAATAGAAAAATTTTATGATAAGACATAATTTTTTATTGGTAAATAGTTTGCTTCTAGTCCTCCAATTTTGAAAAGTAGGTTTGGCAGTCCTTAATTTTTTTTAAAATAGATTTAAAAATCTCACAATAATATTTTTAAATTAGGAAAAGAATTTTAAAACATGATCTCCTTAAATTCAAAATGTTATAAAATTATATAAGATAATGAAAAAATTACTCTAAGGACTTTTTAATCATATTTTCAGAAATTTAAATACATTAAAAAAAATCAGGATCAATTTGCAAAATTTTACTATCGGTATGACAGACACAATCATTTATAAATATTTTTAACAATTTTGTTATTAAAAATAATTTTTGGTAATTTTCCTTAAATTTATTATTATTGAAAAAAGAAAAAGAAACCCTACCTTCATTGTGGTTGCAGGATCGCCACAGAACAGAGCTCTGAGCTTTAATAAGAACTCATTCAAGTAAGGGAGTACTAATTTAAGTACCCAAATTGCTTCTTCTTCTCCAACCACATGCCTTACATTCTCCATATCAATGGCTCCCCTGAATTTTGTGATTCCCATTAACAAACAAGTACAGACAAAAGCTCTCACATTCTTCTTCTCCTTCTTCTTCTTCTTCTCTTTATTCACTCACAACTCACAACTCACAACCAATTCTCATGACAACATTAATTAAATTACCTGCAAATAATGGATCTATACAAGAACGTGGCAGCAAGGTAGAAGAGTCCCACATATGACACCACAGAAATAAAGCTGCAAAATACAGAAAAACAGAGTACTTTAGATTTGATTTCGCCATGGAAATTTGAGTTTGATTGTTAATTTTTCAGAAATACCCAGATGGAATTCTTTTGTGTTTCTCACCTGATGTTGATGTCCTTAGTATAGGAAGATGATATTATAACAAAAGATCCAATCCCAAAAACGAAGGCAGATCTCGATACTTCCTTCCACATTACTAAGTCCACTGACCAAAAAGTTAAAACAATTAATTGGGTCGAGAAATGTTGACAAATCTTTAACACCCACTAATCCAAAAGAAGAAGAGGATTGTTAATTCAGTGTACCTAAGCTTTGCAATTTGCTGCTCTTTTCTTGGAAGCTGTGGTATTCGTTTGATGCTGACAATTACACAACAGAATGTTGAACAACAAGAACTGCTTTAATGGAAGAATTATGGACGAAATGGTGAAAGATTTTACTTACTGAAAGTGGGTTTAGTGGGCGTTGGAACTGGTTTTTCGTAGATTTGGTGGAATTTCTTCACTTCATTCACTACTTTTTTGGGTTCTGGTAAATTGATCTCCTTGATATCGAAGCTTTCCTTCTCAATTTCAATGTCTTCTTCTTCTTCTTCTTCTTCTTCTTCTTCTTCTTCTTCTTCTTCTGTTTCCTCCTCTTTGTTTGCTTCATTTTCATCTTGAACATCACTGTCATTGATCGACACTTTTTGACTCGCAACGGTTGAAATATGGCAAACTCCAAATTCCTTACAAGATGTCTCAATCTCAACTTGGGGTTTCTCAATTTCCTTAACAGATCCATGGATTTCCTTCTCGACTTCATCCAAATCCTTGTTTGATTCCGATTCTGGATATTGAAGATGCTCTGAATTTCTCCCATTTCTTCCACCGACAACAACAATAGCCTTAGCATTGTCATCGACGATAGTCTTAATGGAATCTGATTTCACCTTCCTGAGTTGAATTGGAGTTTTTTCATTTCTCTCAACCAATTCAGATTTTGATTTCCTTAGCTGATTTGGGTTTCTCTCAATTTCTTCAGATCTCAACTTCCTGAGGTGAATTGGGCTCTTAATTTCATCGCAATTTCTCTTCCCTTTACCAATCTGAATTGGGGATTTTTCAGATCCCTCTGAACCATCTGAACTCAAAACCTTCCTCTTAGACATTGCTCGTGTTACAGCTCTACCTTCTTTGTTACTACCATCTTCACCATTGAAGACCTTAATCCCACCTTTCACTTCATCCATCTTCATTCTACTCTCCCAAACAGACCCACAAACCACACTATTACTAACCCCTGCTTTTCTTCTACCCAAATCCATCTCTCTTTTTATTCTCCAACCCCCTATTCTTTTTCTCTTTCTAGTAATTACAGATTGACATTGATGGATATGAAGCTTTAAGATGAAGAAATGGCGGTTGGTGGGGTGGACATTGGGATACCTTGGAAAAGCAGAGTAAAAAAAGCAGAGTGAGAGAGAAAGAAGGGAAGAAGATTATGTTCTAATCCAAGAGAGATGAGTTTCTCTTTATCCTTCCTCTTTTTTTTTTTTTTTCCTGCTTTTTCTTTTCTGGGTACCCTTTGATTTCTTTTAATTTTATAAAAAAGAAAGCAAAGGAAGGGGGTTGTGGGGTTGAAATGATTAGGGTGTTAAGGATGATGGGTGTAGGGTATTTATTCTATTAAAAAAAAAAAGTGTATAAGGATCTTCAAAAGCACTGTTTCCCAAAGCACCCCAAAGCCTTTACAACTACTGCATGTAAAGTGTAGAAATGAACATGCTTTTGAAACAGAGAGATGGAAGCAAAAGCAATGGCCTTCTCTTCTGTTTTTTTCTCCATTTTGTCTTCTGCAAGAAATGGCAGATGAAAGTTTGGTACTTTTTTTTTTCCCTCTTTGGCTTGCTTTAGCAACCTACTGAGAAAGAATGGAGACTAGAATTTCTATGTATGACCTCTTTTTTTGCTGTTTATCATGGTGGTGGTTATAGTAGTGATGATGTGAAACTGAAGATGAGTTGAAGAAAAAAAGAGGCCTTTTGGCAGAGCATTGTTTGACAATTGTGGCTCTGTCACATTAAACAAGTTTCAGGTGTTAGTATTGTGTCTTCATTGCTGGGGTATGATAAGGTTTTTTTTAGGTCAAATGATGAAAGAAAATCTCCCGTATTTTAAAAATTGTAATGTTCCTTACACTTTTTACAAATGTTTCAAAACTACTCTAAAAAAAGAACTTGAATATGGTAGTGAATTACAAAAAGTGCGACATTTTTTTAGGCTTAAAGATCAAAGTCATACAATGGTCAGTCTTAAGAATAGAGTAAGGCACAAAATGTGAGTTAAAATCATTGAATATATCCATCAAAGAGTGGGGATTTGAAGAGAAATGCCTAATAAATTTAATAAACGCCGTAGTTTGAAAGGAACAAATCAAAATTTCCAAGAAACGAGCAGCGTAGTACAGACGAAAATGCCAAATAGTGAAAATGAATTGCACCAAAATCCAAGTTTGTGACAGTTCGTAAGCCTATGCTTATTTAATCCTTTTTTTAGGGAACAGAGTGGTGGAAGGAGTATGAACAATTTCAGAGATAAAAATTGAAAGGATAAATTTGTTTCCCAAAGGTTTGAGAGATTTTATGTAAGTACGCATCCATAAATTAGAATCAATATATCATATTTTTAAATTTAAAACTATGTTAAAATATCATGTTTGCGTGATGTAATTTGAAATTTGTTTAATTTTAATCTATATATTTTTAAATTCTAATTTTTTTTTGTCTTTCGAACTTCATTTTTAACCAAACTGATCCAATAAAAATAATAATTGTCATTCATGTGGACATATTTTTCAGCATTTATAACAAATAAATAATATATATATATATATTTTTCAAAGAAATAACGATTAATAAGGACTAAATTCAAGATTTATTAAAAATACATTTAAAAGCATATTTTAATCTTTTAAAATTTTTTATCTTCTTAACTTAGAAAGTAGAGTAAATTCTTACTCTAACCTTTCAATTTTGTCAAAGTTAAAATTAGGACAAGTATTGCAATATTTACCTATAAAGGTTGCAATACAAAATGTAAATTAAGTATGGAATTAACAAAACTGGAAGAAAAATTAATGGGAAAAGTTAGTAAAAGTTGAATTTGAACATGATTAAAATTAGAGTGCATGTTTAAGACATTTTAATGCTCGAGCCTTAAACAAGACGTAAAGTATATTGTAATAGAATTCAAATAAAGATAATTCATATCAAACACACTCGATAATTGACACTCTTTTCCCAAGAAAGAAAAAACCATTGATGAATAAAAAATAAAGTTACTCTATTCAATTGATGTAATTTATTAAATCGGGAGGGTTTAATTTATCTTGGAAGGGTGTCAGATAATGAACATGTTTAATTTGTCAATCCAATCGAATCTGAAAATTAATAATACCCATGAATCAGGCTCACCAGCCAAAATGAACCTTTTTTTTTTCTTTTTTAATAAGTTAATTTTATTCCATTAATTTCCCAAAAACTGATCCCCACAGTCCAGACGCAACCCATCAGCCAAACAGCAAAAGCTTATCGAAATAAACTTCGCCATTGTGTCATTCTCCAAATGTCCACCAATTTTTATATTCATTTAAAAAGTAATTAAACCATCAAATTTTTAATTTTAAAAATTGAACTCTCAACTTATATAAATGTATAAATTAAATACCCAAATGATAAAATTTGAATCCTTAAACTTATATGACTTGTGGATATAAATTCGACTCCCAACTTATATAAGTTTAAAGTCTCAATTTTTATAATTTAAAATTTATGCGTGTGATTGCATCTATCACCTTATTTTAGAGATTTTTTTAATTGTAATTTGACCTTCTAGAAATTCTAATAGACTAAATGGAAGCTTTCTAAAAAAAATAGAAACTAAATTGAAATAGAGAAAGTAGTCAGAAAATCACAATGCTAGTGTGAAGCAGAGGAGAAACACAGTGAAAAAGGAACCCTACATGGAACTAGAATTTATAAGATTGAAGTGATGTTTGGAGCAATTTTAAAATTATCAAAATCACTTTTTTTATTTCTAAAATTACTCTAAAATACACTTTTAATCCTTCAAAATTAATTTAATATTAAATATTACACTTTTAAATATAATTTTTATATCATTAAAATTAGTTTTCTGTGATTAAAAACACGTTTTGTAGGCCTCATTTGATAACCATTTTGTTTTTTATTTTTAGTTTTTGAAAATTAAGCCAATTTTCTCTCAATTTCTTATCATGATTTTGCATTTTTCTTAAGTACAAGAGTTAAATTCTTAGTGAAATACAATAATAATAATAATAAACCCACTTTGATAACCATTTGGTTTTTGTTTTTTAATTTTTGAAACTTAAACCTAAAAACACTCATTCCACATCATATTTATTGGGTTTTTAACTACTATTTACCAATATTTTAAAAAACTAACCCAATTTTGATAACTAATAAAACAAAAATAGTTTTCAAAATTTTTTATTTTAGAAATTGGCTTAAAAAACAACTCTTGTAATTAAAAAAAAAAAAAAAATACAATCACTACAAGAAATTATAAGAAAATAAGCTTAATTTTCAAAAAAATCAAATATAAAAAATGGACCTAAAAATAATTTTTTTTATTTTCAAATTTTCAAAATTTGGCTCGGTGTTTGAAAATCTGAGTAAGAAGTAGACAACAAATAAAGAAATATAAAGGTATAATGAGTGTTTTGAAAGCTTAATTAAAAAAAAAAATGGTTAAAAAATAGCGGTATCAGTTATTTTAACTATTTTGTAAAAACATGTCGTACATAACTATATTAAGAATGGAAATACAAGATGGAAATGAATTTAGGTTAATTGATGGATGGAAAAGGAGAGAAAATGGAAGAAGAAGAAAGTGTTGAAAATGTCAGGTAGGGATGGAGAGAATGAGTGAGGAAGGAATCCCAGCACAGAGCAGAGGGAGGCAGGCAGGGGACAGAGGCCTTTAGAAAGGGAAGAACCACTTTTGGGGCTCAACATGTGCCTCCAAAAGGAAATAACTTCAATAAATAATAATACTAATAGGCTCTATCACACAAATTTTGTACATTTCATCCCCCACCGACACTCATACCCCTAATATCAATTACTTTTTCTTTTTTTTCTTTTTTTCAGATAAGTGATTTTTTTTATATAAAAAATAGTAGAATAAAAGATAGAACTTCAAAACTCGAGATTGATGATACAAGTTCGTGTTAATTCAACTATATTAATGTTGGTTTTGAATAATGAAATTTAAGGAATAGTTGGCTCCAATGAGTGAGATTATTCTTTTGTATATATTAGTGTAAATTTTTGTTAGAATAGACATTTTGTTAAATTTTTTAGGAAGATTTTTGGTTCACCAACTTGAAGTTAGTGGAGTGAGTTATTATAACACACTATGTTTGGGGCACCAATTAAAATAGTTGGTGTTTCTAAGTATTATAACTTACAATTAATTACAATTTTACTATTTTAAATTCTTTTTGCTTTTATTATTTTTTATTCATCCTCTTTTTATCCTTTGTTATCGTGTTTGTTATTTTCTACCTAAACTAAAATAATCTACACCCTAAACACAAACTTATTATAACTCAAACTAAAATAGTATACACTCCAAGCACCTACTATTCCTATTGGTATTTTTTTTGATCTTTTTGATTTTGTGACTTCTTACTTTAGTAGTTGCAACTACTTTTCATCATTTAGCTTTGAGCACTTCTTTAAATTGTTTGATTAATTAGTTGGTGCATAGTCAATTGGAATGTGATATTAATTGTTACTCGTATTGAGTTTAAAATTTAGATGGGTGAATTTGGAAGTTCATAGTTTTAGTTGACTTTACCAACCTAAATTAAAGAATAAATATTGAATTTTTTCTTAGTTTTGAAAGTTCATCTAAATCTAGTATCTTCATGGTAAGAAAGTGGAAGTTTAAATTACATTTTTTTTATACCTTTTCTGTTTTGTCAGTTCATGAAGATAATTACATTTAAATCTCCCACCTATAAGATTTAAAAAATATTTTAACCAATTAAGCTATACTAAATCCACATAAGTGATGTTAAGAGGAGAGAGTTCTTATTAAGGAAGAATTTACTAAAGATTTGTTCCCTTTTGTAGCTCACGTGTCTCGTTAGTTCTATATACAAAAACAAGCTTCGATTGAGAAGAAAGACTTAGTGAAGTCTTGGAGGAGGGGTTTAATTTAATTAAGAGAGAACATAAGGTCTTGCTAAAATTTAATAAATAATAATGAACAAGCAATAATGGAAGATGGAAGTGTGAGATGATATAAAATAAAATAATCAAAGAAAAAAAAAAATTCAAGTGCCGAAAGATTCTCTCCAATATTTTTGAGATTGGAGCAAATTAAAGTTCAGACATGGATGCAATTGGTCAAGCAGTCAACCACGAATTAAAATTTTTCATACGTATGAAGATGTGATCATAGGTGGGGATTAGGTGCAACTAAAATTTCTATCTCTTTGAATTGGATATAAAATGGGATTGTAATCTCAACATCCCAGAAAGTCTACACTCTAATGAAAAATGTGCCCAACGGCCAATGTATATAGTCAAAACATTCAGTGACAGAACTCATTAAATATATATATATAAAAACACACACAGCCGCTGTCAGCAGTTGCGTGATATTATTAGTGAAAGAATTAAATCGAACCAAGCCGATCCATTGATTTTATTCAATGTTTTAGTACAAAATGGGACATCTTTGTATGTATTTGGAGAAAACAAAATCATTTTTTTTTATTAAAAAAACCAATAGAAGTCAAGCATAACCGAAGATATTTATAGTCTAAAAAATAAACTCTAAATATTTTAACTTAATTATAATTATTATGGTGTAGGGATGTTTGTTATTTAGAAAAATCAAATAAAAAAAAATAAAAATGTCCAATTTCAATCTATTAGAAAAAGTGAAAGAAATAGCCCCAATTTTAATTTGAAAAAAAAAATACCTAATTCAAAACAAAAGAGTGTTTTTTTAGTACCATCAAAATTGATTTATTGGTTTTGTCCTTAATTGGACATCATGTTAATTCTCTTCTTTATAAAGTCAATTGATTTGATTTGGTTCTTAATTGACCACAAGATAAAAAAAAATCTAACTGACTCACCCCTACTAAAACTTATTAAATAAGATATTAATTTGTAACTATTCAAGTAAATATTTAGATATTTACTATGTAATGATTTTACAAAATTAAATAGAAGTTTTATAAGAGATGGAACAAATAATAATAATTTTACTATTGTGGTAGTTGCAATTACACTATCAATCTTTCAATTATAAAAATTGAGTCCCTAAACTTATTTGGACCCTCAAGCTAACAATAATTGCAAATATTGAACCCACAAATGATAAAAATTGAACCCTCAAACTTATGCATATGTTACAATTTATACAATAATGTAAATTTGAAGGTTCAAGTTGATCCAATTTTAACATTTATAAAGGTTTGAGGGCCAATTTTTAAAATTTAAAGTTTAAAGGTAGGACTACCGCGATAAGTTTTGTGGTGTGTTTTGCAATTTACCTTTAAAAAAAAAAAAAGTATAGTATCTTTGCCAAGTTCCCCACTGCTAACTATAATCCCAAGAGGTACCTCTAAGATTTAAAGATGGCTAAATTTTCAGAACATTTCAATCTGAACGAGGGAGAATTTTAATCCATCCGACCTGATTTCGCATCCAAAAGTATGGGACAAAGACGGAATAAAATTCTTCTTAGGTCGGGGGGACAGCATTTCATTTTCTTGGGGGAAAATAAGAAATCTTTAAGAATATGTTGAATTGAAACAGGATTAAGAATGTTACCTCATGAAGACAAATTAATAACTTTTTCATTCCGAAGCATGTCGTCTCTTTCATCTTGGAAATAACCAGAACAGAAAAGAAAAGAAACAAAATCTTTCATGAGTTTATAACCAACTTCATGCAAGTTAAAAGGCATTATTAAAAGGGCAATTGGGAAATCTTCTAAAGCAACCATCCATCATCCGCCACCTTCCTTATACACATATCACAAGGACGCAAGAAATTCCCAAACACATATATACTCCAATAACTGCTGTATTCAACTTTCTATTCCACTTACCAATTGGAACAAAAATGTTTTAAATATAAAGGAATCAGGCTTACCTCAAGGCTCATTCCATGCCAAATTTTTGGCTCTTCAGAAGAAATTCTGAGCTTGTGGAGAGAAAGGAATCGAGATGTTGTCATTCGAAAGCCTACTGTACTTACAGAACACAACAAAAACGATGATTATTTAATAGATAGCAATAATTTTATCAATGAATGACAAATTAAGGAAAGGTTGAATGGATGGTCTTAGATATGCTGAATCCAATGGAAATAAAGGTCATGTAAACAGTATATTCATCCTATGAATAGTTCATATAACTTCCCAAGGATATAGAAAGAAAATAACATGCTAGATAGTTCACGCCCCATGGCCGCTACTATAACAATAAAAAGTGATTTGTAGCCTAAACTTTGTCTATTATATCCAAAATTCTACCCCATTGTAGTCCAAAAAAGAGTGAGAAAAGCTCATTTTCTATGTACTCTGTCTCCTGTCAAAACCATTTACAAAATCAGAGACTGGATAGATAGTTCTCCAAAAGGGAAAACATTAGAGGATTACTAGTTCTCGCCAGGGTTTATGTTGCTATTTGAATCAGATTGTGAGAGAGAAACGTTCAATGGAACCAAGCTCAACGAATAAGGAATCGCTGAAGGATCGACATAGGGGTTTGGACCCAAACTGGTAACGTTACAGACTTCCACCAACTTGCCTGTTTCAGTGTGGTAGAAATAGAAGGTTGAATACACCCTCATCAATAAAACCTCATCTTTAAATGCTATTGGATCCATCCATGGATCCATACCTGCAATCAGTTTCTGTTGCATGTTCTTGTATAACCTGAAAAACATCTTTGGGTTCTCTTCTTCAATCACTTGGAGCTGTTTTGAATGTTTGTGGGTCCATTTTGTCTCAAAATAGTCATCCAGACACCATACAATAATTCCATCTTCACAGATCATGATGAAATGCAGTAAGCCCTTGGATTCTCCAATGCATGTTCCAGGAACGTTGATGAAAAATTCCAAGGCAGGAATTGGAGATGAAATCAACAGAGATAGTTCTTTCTCTGTATCAAATGCAAGGATTTGATCCGTATCAGTAAGCCAATGTAAGACCCCTTTAGCATAAATGCCTTTGTTCTTAAACAAATTGCCATTTGTATAACAAACTTCATTTGATTCGTTCCAGGTTCCTGTTTCTGAAGAGTATATTTCAAATGTGTAGTACATTTCCTCTTGCTCATTCTCCAACTGCTGAATTCTAACTATTTTGAAATTCGTTTTAGTGTTTACAGGGTTCAGTATGGGATCAAATGCTAAAGAAATGTTGCTGAACCTGTCCAGCTGAGCTACTTCAAAACTCACCCACTTCTTAAACAAGGGATTGCAGACGTAGATTGTCGTAGGGTGTTGTGTAGGGAAGCAACTTCTACAACAAACCAGGCCATTACAGGATGCCAAAATAACAACATCCTCAGGCAGGAAACCAAAGGCCATTTTCTGCACCTTAGAATCTGCATTTACTGGCATATAACTGAATGTTTTTATATCGTCAAGGCATTTTTGGTATTTCTCCTGAAAGAGGAAACTTGATAACGTCAATCCAGTCTTTTGGAATTGAGCTTGCACAAATGATCGGTCGGAAATAAGTTGATACCACTCTTTTGAAACGCATCTCATTTCAAGAAGAGTCTTTGTTGGCAACCGGGATAAAACATCAAAGGGAATATCGCCAGCATTCATGACCCTGCAATTCTCCATGTACTGCCATTGGAAACTTGATGTTAGAAATAGATTAAAAAAACTATGAATAAATAGACTAATGGATTAAGAGCATTCAGTACTTTTATGTGAAGGAAGAAATCACATTGACACTGAAATATCCGTACATGATACAACAGATAAAGAGTAACAACCAAGAACATAAATGGAAGTAAAAGCTCTGGAAAGATGCTCCATGATGTGCCTATGCATGCTTTGAATTTCACTAGTTGCACAGCCAACAAAATGTTTACACGGGAAATTAAGAAAAGTAATGTAGAGTATTAACAACTCTTATAATTTATAAAATACAAGCACCTCCCAATAATACATAGGCAAGGGAATAACTAAACAATTTTCAACTAACTATTGTTATAAAACTAACTAATACACGTAATAGCCATAAAAATCTAAACTGAAATAATCTCAGTTCTGTCAACGTTTCAATTCCCATTTACACATATCATAGTTGGTATTAGGAAAATAAATGCATTACGGATCAAATACTTGTGGAAATAAGCACTATGATATAGCTTGGAGATTGGACACTAAAGAATTTCCATAACTTTGTCCTCTGCTCTGTCCTCTTCTACACCCCTCCAATCAAAGAAATAAACCAGCACAACTACTCAATTAAGGTAAGAAAAAGGGTAATAATGACTCCGTGAGGAAGAAGAAACGAGTCTGGACTATTTTCATACACACAAAACGTAAACCACATGAAATTTGATTTTCAGAAACATCTGGGAAACAACTAAAAGTCTATTTAAGCTAAGGAAATAATATTAATACTTCCATGTGCCTGCTTCTCCCTCTCTTTTCTTTTCATTCTCCTTTCTCAAATAGTTTCCTGAACAGCCAAACAGTACACTATACTAGTCGGACAAAGAAAAATGTTCAAAATGCTAGCTGTGTTAACACTCAAATACATCCGGTAGTGTAAGTTTTTCTATCCGACGCTATGAACAAAGCAGCAAAGACTAACAGCACCGAAACAGTCCAACTAAATGCATGGAACTCCTGAAACAAGGCGATTCTCGTACGCTATGAATGGAGCATCAAAAAACGAAACCGTGAGGAAGAAGAAACGAGTAAAATGTTGAAATTACAGAAATGAAGCCATTCGAAAAACGCTTTCACCTGAACAGAGTGGGAGGAATCGAGAAAGATATTGCAGATAAGCGAAAAGGAAAATGTGCAGCGGCGGAGCGGGCCTCAGCTCTGCAACTCTGCCATTGGAATGAAAGCAAGCCTTTGAGCAGTTGCATTCGGTGACGTGGCTACAAAGGAAGGAGAAGAAGCGACCGGGGTTTTTTTTTTCCTTTTCTTTTTTCATTTTTCATTGTCTCTGAAATTAAGACAATGAGTGGCTCGCTTGGCGTGAGTGTTTGTATTTTAATTTTGAAAAGAACAAATATATTATCCATTTATATTTTTAGTTAGGTTCTATTTACATGACATTTATAATTTATAATTTGTACTTTTTTTTACAATTTGTAGTGTGAGGAGATCGAAACATTTAGCTCCGAAGATATATATATATATATATATATATTTTTGGCAATTATAGTTTTAAATTTTATAAACAAATTAATTAGTCTCATTATTAAGATTTTTTTTAAAAAATAAGTCTACATTAATTTTAATTGTTGATATTGTTTTTATTTTTAATTTCTACAATGAATAGGGTGAGAGAATCGAAACTTTAAACTCGAAGTGAACAGTATAAATTTTATGTTAGATGAATTGACATTTGAATAAGTTTATCTATATATAAGAAATGATGCATGAATAGTTTTTAAATATAATATTAATAAAAAAAAACTAAATTTAATTGAAACAATTATAAGTCTTATATGATTTTTTTTTTTTAAGAATGTGTAAATTAATATATTTAAAAAAAATTAAGAGAATTGAAATAACTGTTAGTTTAGAGTTCTTATAAAAAAAAAGTTATTAGTTTAGAATTTTAATTTACATAATTTTTAGGTATAAATTGTTTTCTTTCTTTTAATTTTCAAGTTTTTTTATTTTAATATTTTGAGAGATGTGATTAAGTTTTCTTATGATAAAAAAAAAAATTATTATTACAACAAAACCTTAATTGACTAAATAAAATATCGATTTCTCAATTCCCATCTATATCGTTGAATATATAGTTAATTATTTATGATCTAATTAATCTTTTAAATGGTTTGGGATATAGAAATAAAAGTCTGATTGTTAAAAAGAAATTATTTTAAATGATAAAATTATTGAAAATAATGCTATTTTCAAATATAACAAAAGTAGTCAAAATATATAAAAATATAGCAAAATTTAATTGTATATCTGCGACAGATCGCAATAGACTGTGATATTTAGTATTAGTTGTAAATATTTTCAATAGTTCGACCATTTAAAATAATTTTTCTGGAAAAATATTTACAAATAATAATAAAATATCACAATTTATCTGTAATAGATTGTGATAATCTACATGGTTAAATTTTACTATCATGACACACAAATAATAATCTATTGCAATCTATCGCAAACAGACATTGAAATTTTGCTATATTTATAAATATTTTGGTTCATTTTTCTATATTTGAAAATAACTCCGATTGTTAAACATAGCTCTCAAAATATATTCACACATATAATTCTTAATTTTTTCCAGTTTTCTCCATTTTACAATGATGTTATATTTTACAAATATTGATTAAACATGAGCATAGTTAAGTCATATATAAAAAAATTTTAATTACAAATTGATTCCTTTAACTTTCAATTGTTTTTTCAAAGATTCCATTGACCACAAATTTCAAGTTTACCTCTAATTGATCAATTAATTTTATTTTAAATTTTTTTAAGGATTATTAAAAAAAATTAAAAGTGGCTTATTAGACATTTTTAAAAATCCAATGATTGAAGAGACACAAACTTCAAAATCCAACCTATATTAATAATTTAACCGAAAAAAATAAATTTATATTAAATTTTTAAAAATCCATGGAGATGTAAGATTTTCTTGGAAATAAAAAGAACGATTTTTAATTTTAAAATTAGATAAATGACATCGATGAATGATTGTAAAATAAAATATTTGGTATCAACCCATTTGTAATGAAAGCAAGAATGTTAATCCAATAATAATCCTTATATCTCAATGAAACTACCTAAGTGAGGAAGTAAAATTTTAGGATTGTTAAAAGTTTGACCATTAAAGTAAATGAATTCTTCACCTTGATCAGCACTCAAATAAAGAACAAGAACAACTTCTTTAGAGGAAATGTTATTTCAAATGTTTTGAATTGCAATAAAGATAGAGACTTCGTAGCCTAAAATCAAAAAATAAACACAATACAACTAGAAGAGCATACAAACAAGGACGAAGAAAACAATCATCATCTAGAAAAGCCCACACATCTCAAGAATAAAGAGCCAACATGAATCCTTCATCTCTTAACATTTCAAAAGTTTTAACATCCTTCAACTTTTTCTTTAGTAAAGATTTTGACATTTGTTAATATGTTACCATTGAGGTAGCAAATGTGTTGTATAAAAAAATGTCTATGTGTTTAAAATCTTTTTAGAAAACAAAAAGCACCAAATAATATCTAGACTAAATAATAAAAAATGCTCTTGAACTTTGTGTAAAAAATACTCCTGAATTTTCAAAAGTTTCAAAAATACATTTGAACTTTAAAATAGAGTTAAGAAAATTTTAACTTTCAAAGGTATTTTTAAACTTTTTTTAAAAATTTATAAAAAAAAGTTTAAAAATACCTTTGACACAAATTTATGAATATTTTGTATAATTTTGCCTAATATCTAATATTACTAAGGAAGAAACATTGTATGAAAGGATCTTTCTTATCCCTAGAGAAATGTGTCTTGGAGAAACTGTTCAAGAGTGAAAAAGGGAAGATATATAAATATAGAAGGTAAATTTGGTGGTGAGTGGACCAAATATGTGTCAATAAAATAAAATGAATGATCAGCCATAAGAAAATTTTGAGCAGAAACTAAGGAGTACAAAAGCTTAACACAACTCAAAATTTTCTTTAAATGGTAAAGCTAAATACACATTTGGATGAATTTTTTTCCAAACAAAAGAATACCAGAGGATCTTCAAATTATGGAGCAACCTTGAAAGATGACTTTCTTCTATCCCCTGTATTATTTTGCTACAATTATGTACACAAAAGAATTAGTTCAGTTTCGATACAAGTAGCCTGTTCAGCACATTCAACAATAGGATAAAGCGCGACCTGCCAGTGTTGCTGCAGTGCACATAAGGATGCCAATTAGTATGTTGCAACTACATTGAGAGAACGAAGCGGGACGTTGATAGACAAAAGCGCCATGGAACCAGGATAAGAATGTTACCTCATGAAGGCAAATTAACTTGTCATTATGTGTGGTATGTGGTTCACTCCTCTCTCAACATCAACATGTAGATAATCTTCCACTAAAACTAATTGCTTGTGTTGGATTGGATGTCTGTAGATCTGGAGGGCTTACTTGAATGAACATGACAAGCTAACTTACTTGACATTGCTAATCTCGATCTGGGAGTGTGATAACTGTCTCGTCCTCGTCCTCTTGTGCAAGTGCCCAGTCTTTGATTTTTCGCTTTCTGTTGCTTTCTTCATTTCAAGCTCAATCTGCTTGCAGTTTTCCTCGTGAGCTCGGTTAAACATTCTCACAAAGTTGCATAAGGTTGACATAACTGCAGTATGATTTAAGGGTGAAAAGTTAGATCAACACGACACTGAAAGGAGTCATCCAGACTGCTGCTGCTTGATAAACCATAGCCCGTTTAACATCTCTTGTACATTTTTTTTACTCATAATGAACAAATACCTTGTTCAAAGGGGCAGCGAGCTGGATCTTCTCCAAAATAAAGAATCAAAGAATCTACATTTCTACCCTGCAAATTATCAAGTTCCACATAAGCAACAACTTAATCCAACTAAAGGATCAAAATATGAACATGCAGTGAGAAGCAGCACCTACCACGCTAGAGTACAGTGAAGCCAAAGTTCTCACTTCAGCTTCAGCAAAACGGAGGAACTCCTTTAAAACCTGAACCACCAGAGGGGGCGGGGGGGAACGAAGTCAATAGAGCACTGGCAAATATTATTTTAAAAAATGAAAAAAAAAAAAAAAAAAATCTTTGGGTTTGGGCTTATGGCTCTTAATATGGGTAACTTTCTTCTATTTCTCTCTTAGAGAATTTCTCATAAAAAATTATATTTTTGTAGTATGTGGTTGTTTTTTTATAAAAGCAGACAACTAAGAGTACACTCAAATCTATGCCATATAGGCAGAATTAATTTCAATTGAAGAAAATAGATGAAAAGAATTTAGTTTTCCCCATTAGAAAACTACTACTAGGGGTTCGGTAATACAGTTTGATCAATTAAGATATATGCACAGAACGAAAGAGAATATATATATATATATATATATATATATAAACCTAAAAAGATGAACAAAACTTAGCCAAAACCACCCACAACGTTCAGGCCATGTTGCATAGTAAAGAAGACCAAGAGAAATGAGACTTGAGAGATTTGGATAAATTCTTCAAATAAACTAACTAAAGACCATATTCCCTAGATCCCTAAAGAGACGATGATGGTTTACAACTATAAATATTAGCTTCACAGCGGGGGGAAAAAGTGTACACTAAATCAGTGAGCTTTAATACCATTCGGAAATTATTGGATATAGGGCCATCATTTTCAGATGTAGACAATTCTTGAACAACTTTCTCCAACCCTTTGCTAATTGCTTGCATTTCCTCTGCCAAAACCTTCAATTGTACCTGCACAGAAATCAAGCCTGTCTCAGTCAAGGAGGCAAACTCCGCACACATACACATACACACAAACAAGTCCAAAACCAGCTAAAAGAGATAATACCTTTGATGCAGGCTCCAAGCTTGCAAGATCTTTAGAAAAATCCAGAACCTCTGGCAGTTTGTCAGCAAGTATCTACACTTGTCAATAAATAATAAAATCAGAAAACTAGTTTTGGAAGACCACACTACGCCAGTTAACGAAAATAGAGTACCTAAATTTGAGATGAAGATAAAGAAAATGGACGTGAATCCACTAATATATCTAATGTAAGGAAAATTTCAAGAGATTACAGAGCACACAAGAGGCCTAACTCTCTCCTATAACCATCTACTGGTCCTAAAGTAAGAACCAAGAAATTCAGCTTGAGATCAACATGGAACCACTTAAATTATATTATTATCTTTATAAGTTTATAACCAGCTATAAATTTTGAATACCATTGGTAAATTTGAAAAATTCAAGCATTACCATAATTTTGAATTCCCATAACCATCTCTCAATTGATCTCAAACCCCTCTGTTCCTGATTTTAGGTTTCATTGTCCATTCTTGATCGTTTTACAGAAGGTTTCAACGTTATCCAACCCACATGTTTTTCTTTCCCTTTTTTCTTTCTTTTCCCCTCGCTCTCATTTCTGGCCACAAGTTAGCTTCCTATTTAAAAGAGTGTCATAGCAACTTTTACAAAGACCAAAGAAAATGTGGTTAAAAAGTGAGATACCTATTGTTAGTAGACAATATTTAAAAGCCCATATTGTATTTTATGCCTTGAAAGCTGATAGTCAATGAAAGTTGTAAACCAACAAAATATGATCATGCTCATAGAGAAATAGATAGTACAAGTTGTACCTTGCAAAGATAATGCATTAGAGTCATCTTGTTGTTTCGTGCACGAGTTTCTGTCAGTTTGAGAAGGCTGTCCAGCCTAAATCCTATCGCAGAGCCTAAAAAGGAACCAACGACCATGAGTAGATGAAGTCAATGAGACTATTACAAAAGAAATATTTCAGTTAGGATGAGAGTGATAATCTTTCTAGAGAGAGAGAGAGAGAAGGGGAAGAGAGCAAACTCAACATAATATAACGTAAAAGTTAAAGATATAATTGTGAAAGAGGTTTATAGGGAGCAAAAGAAGAAAAGGAGTTCAGATTAGAAGACTAGGTTCTGTTGAAAGTCAAAACTTAAAAAAAAAAATTATGATTCTAAAAGAAGAAGTTTAAATTGTTTTGATAAAGTCATGTACTGTCTTCATGATGGTAAATGAATGGCTGCGATGGACTGGATTCAGAGAAAATATAGATGTAACATCAACTAACCCCTTGCTGTTCCTTGGTTTAAAGCATTTCCTAGAGATAGTATTGTCTGCATGATTCTCTTCAACTTCACTGAACTTTTTATCTGAAATAAGAGTATTAAAAAGATATAAGAGATTCCACATCTATGTCATAGAATCATGGGCAGAAATTACCTCTTCTGCAGCAGAGTTAACAAAATTCAAGCTTTTCTTGAGGTCTGCGACCTGCATGACAATTAAAGACGGTTGGTTAATGATTCTGGCGAAGTGATGATATAACTAAATTCCCTAAAAACCCATCAGTTTAAACTTTTGGCTTGAGTGGTGATTTAACATGCTATTGGAGTAGAAGGTCTGTGTTCAAATCCCTTTAGTGCCATTTTCTCAATTAATATTGATTTCCACCAAGACCTTCTACAATTTTCAAGCTCACAAGTGAGAGGGGTGTTGAAGTGTTGATATAATTAAATTTAGGTAACCTATCAGCTTAAGCTTTTGAATTAACTAGTTATTTAACCAACTATCTCCCTGTATATTTGTATGTGGCTGTGGCTGTGGCAGGCAAAGCAATGGACCTGAGAGGTGAACTGTATCTTGAATGAGAAGACTCGAAGTTTAGATTCAACACGAGGTACTTGCATCAACTCCAAGAAGAACTGCGAGAAAAAAATTGTATACCCTTTGTCAGTTCTAAATTCAAAAACCCAAACTGTTTTTTTAATTTAAAAATATAAGAAAAATAAAAGAAAAATGGAAGAAGAAGAATGTAACTTTCCAAATTTGATAAGCAGTGCAGTTTGAACTAAAATGAGAGACAGTGAATGGGAATAGAAATATGGAAAATTTCAAGCATCACTATATGAAAATTTGAACTCAAAATATCTACTACAATGACATAAGAGTGACAACAAGGTTAACAACAAAGCAACTGAAGCCACAAGGTCCAATTGAACTCTGTATGCTAATTTTTCAAAGAACTAAGGAAAGTTCCCAGCTGATGGCTGTCCAATTCCATTAGGAATTAGCAAAATGGAAGCAGAACGTTTCTTGCATTTAAGGCATTATAACTTATAAAGGCAAAAAAAAAAAAAAAAAAAAAAAAAGAAAAAAAAAGTACAAATAACCTCACTAATCAACAAACTAATTAAGTCGTGAATTAATTTATTTAAGTTGAACAGTAATATTTCCAACTAATTTGCAGGGAAAACATTTTTCAGCCAACTTCAATGTTTCATGTCCATATTACTCAAAAGTTTGCAGATCACCATGTTAATAATAAACTAGGCCTTACATGATAATCAAATATTTCCTTTGTTCTTTTCAGGATATCTTGAAGTACATAATTAGATTGTCATCTTTGAGAAAAACCTCATCCTTGTCATTGCTTTTGTACTAATGTCATTGGAGAATTAAGAAATTGCCTCAAGACAATTCAGTATTACGTGCTTATCTTCTGAGCAGTAATAAAATTACATTACATGTGGTTAAAAAGCAATTTTACATGCTTCATGTATCAGTTATATAAACATGTGATATACATGTCATCCATGATTGGGCAGCAATCAAAACCTCGCTAAAGAAATGCTGAAAAAGTTTCCTTAAGAACCTGTTCACATTTTCCAAGCTTCTCCTTTTCTCCGGTGTACCCCTGCACATGAACAAGCCTGCATTAGTTGTTCATCATTTCCTTTACCACTTGAATTTATCCCCAACTTAGAAGTACTTAAATTATTAGCATTAACAAGGCCTATAGTGCCTTCACCGAGAGAGGAGGCAAGGTCTTTCAAGTTTACAAGGATTATCAATTTTGATAGTTTACCAACCTTAAGTAAATCCATTTCCTCCTTTGTCGGACAAAACTTAATAAGATTCTCAACCTGATCGATATCCAAAGCTGAATCTTCAAGGTCAAGCACAGAACTCTGCCACCATTACCCAAGAAGGCATGCTATTTAAGGTTAATTAGTAAGAATAAATTACCAAACAAAATTGAGTGTGCGTTACACACAAAATATCAACGATATTAGTTATGCATTCTTTTAAAATGCAAATAATTTTTTATTGAAGAATGCAAAGAAATAAATCCTCTTCCACTACAAACATCCAAACACTAGAAGAAGAGCTAAACTAAAATTCAAACTAATAAAAGAAACAACATAATGCATAGAATTAACATCCCTATCATGATTATAAGCAAACATCTTGACCCTATACCCAATGTTCTTATTACACTCAAAACGTTTCCATTCTGTTTCATCGACGCTAACCTGAAACTAGCCAACAATATAAGACATATCTTAAAATCTAATAAAACTGAGACTGCAATAACATTGCAAAACAACAATGGAGAGACAATGCTCCCATGGTTTCGCTGTGAATCATTCATTTAGTAGTAACACTGCGAGTAACAATGATGATTAGATAGTTGAAGCATATTTTTTTTCCTTAACTTCATTGAAAGATATACAAATATAAACCATCTTACCATTAAATCCTGCAAAGGCACCTTGACCTTTGAAAGCATGATTTCACAATTATAAGCTCGCCTGTGATCAATCTGTGCAAGTAGCAGGTAATCAAACAGCACATTAAGGAATCCCCAAAAAAGTTGATATTAATTACAACTAGGAGGAGAAGCAGAAAGTAATGCTAATCACACTAACATTTGCATTTTGCAACAGTGTCAGCAACAAACTACTGATACGAAAAGCAATCAAAATGACCATTTCAAAATATATACATATATATAGACAAAAAATTGAAAATAATTAATCAAGCAGATGAAATTTGGAATCATAAGTGGTTAAATTTTATAAATGACTGGTTATACCAGTATTAATTCATATGATCTTTTCCGTTGATCTACTGTATAATCTACAATAATATAGAAGAAGCTTAAAGGAAAGAAATTTGAAGTCTTACAAGAAGTCTTCAATTTGTCTAGGTTCATTAATTAACTTCTATTTTCCAAATAAAATATTAATTAAATCTAGTCTGATGTCTCAAAAGTGATGCAACTCCATGTAATCTAATAGACACTCTTTATATGAATGTTAGCAGCAAAGATGTAAGTGCTTAATTTGAAACCATCAAATAAATCATTTAAACTACACCCAATCTAAAAGGTGACGAGTGTTCTAGAAAATTACTTTGAAGCATACCTTTTAATGAGCCACATCAGATAAGAATCAATATTAATGACAATTTTAAATATTGTGATCATCTAATTACATAATATCCTTCAAATGACACGTTGTCAGTAATTTACCAGATTCATCCCTTTGTTGTAATAGTTTTTTATAGTAATAATTCATAAACTACAGGAAATGATATGATAACAATTAACAACACTATTGTATCAAAAGCGTCACAAGAATGGTGATGGTTCTAAAGTAGAGATGCCCAGCATCAACTGCTAGATCAATTTAATTACCAGTTGTACTTTCTCAGGTTTATTGCCAACTGAACCACGTCCACCCGACTTCTTGTGCTGATCAGGAGCAGGAACTGCCGCTGAGAAAAGACTTTCAAGCTCTGACATGTCAATCTCCGGTGCCCTACAAAAAATATGAACTTGATTGGTCCAGAAGCATTGTTTGACTTGTTTCACGACTTCACTAAATTTAAGGGTTGGCATACCTGGCAGCTTCACCAGTTTTTTGAGCTTCAGCCCATAAGCTTCCTTGCACTGCTTTAGATAACTTTAACCAATGCAATGGCTTCAGTTTCTTGGTTATATGTGTTCTTGAACTTATAGTGCGTGACAAACTCCGTCCCTTTATAGCTGATGGAGAACTACTTGGTGGCACAGGAGAGGAAGACCTAGACGAACCATTTCCAAGAAGAGAACCAGGACACAGTTCACCCAATTTTGAAGTCCCTCTCCCAGAAAGGGTAGGAGGAGGGGGAGCAGAAGGAACAGGTGAAGAGGAGCTTGTGGTGGAAGCAGGTGGCGGTGGAGGAGGGGGGACAGATGGAGATGTTGAAGTACTTCCCTGTCTAGACGGAAGAGGTGGTGGCGGTGGAGGAACAGGAGAAGATGTTGAAGTACTTCCAACCTGCCTGGATGTCATAGGAAGAGGTGGTGGTGGTGGAGGAACAAATGGAGATGTTGAAGTACTTTCAACCTGTTTGGACATCATAGGAAGAGGTGGTGGTGGTGGAGGGACTGGAGAGGAAATCTTAGGATCAACAAGGGCCATTGGAGGAGGAGGAGGAGGTGGTGGAGGTGAAGGGATTGGAGATGAAATTTTACGATTTACAGTGGATGTGAGAGGAGGAGGAGGAGGTGGTGGTGGTTGAGGCACTAAGGATGCAATTGTAGGATGGGAAGCAAATGTTGAAGGAAAAGGAGGGGGTGTTGGCGGAGAAGCTTTAACTCTAACTGCTATGGTATTGTTCAAAGGAGGTGTCGAAGGAGGTGGTGGAGGAGGTGGTGGAGGAGGCTGTGTTGAGGAACTAACTGCAGAGGTTACGGACAGGAGAGGGTCAATGGTTGATAACTGATTTTGATCCTTTGAATAGATTTCTATTTCCTCGGTGAGGGAAGATCTATCTGGTCTTAGAGTTGAAAAGTTACTAGACGAAAGTGGCGATGCAGTTGGAGTACGGGGAGAAGGAGCTAGAGAATTTGCAGCAGAAATATCTGTGGAAAGTTGGGGGAGAGGAGGAGGTGATGGTATGGTTGTTTCTGTGTAGAAACTTTTATTCTGAAGAGATTCAGGTGCAAGAGAAGAAGCCATTGCTGCATTCGGGAAAGATGAAGATGCAGTTTTCAGATGAGAAACATCTATTTCTCCATCAGAATCAATAAATGAGTGGCTTCCAACCGAAGCACTATATGAGGTCCTATCGCTTCTCTCTGAATTTGGCGAATCTTGTAAAATGTCATAGGTAAGTGGAAAAGACTCTGAAGATTGAGGCACCTGCTGGAATACTGAATCAGATTCATAGTTCTGTTCAGTTTTAGCAGCATCCGGAGAAAATTTAGATGTTGGAGTAGATTCTTCCTTCTCTACACTTTTAATTTTGTTCTCCAATGTGAATTTCTGTGGAAGTTTTCTAGGACTTGTACACTGAAGTAAAGGACTAACTTGTGTACTCCAAAGAGAATTATGGTCTGACTTTTCTTGGGCTATGTTTAAGGCATTCATCTGATGAAGCACATTAAGGGCAACATCTGCTTTGGGATCTAACCAATCCACATGACTAAAGATTTCTTGCACTTTAGCAAATGCTTCGATGGGGAGACCTTCCTCCTCAATGCAAAGTATATCGTTTGCGACAGTACAAGTTCCAGCATCCATCTCAGAGAAGAGAATCTACATTCAATTGATGACCAAAAAACATGAGCAAGAGAATCAGTACTAGATAATCATGCCAGGAAAAACAAGCATACCTCTGCTCGAAAGTCCTTTGGAAATTTATCTTTAGCGTTCCACAAAGTGTCGATCTCTTCACGGTTGAGAATTAAAATATTAGAGCGAATAAAAGCAGTATTAAACATTGCTCTGAACATCATCTCTTCAAAGTCCATGTCATCATCCAAGGTGATGCACTCAAGCACAACATCACCTTGAATATGGCAATTAACATCAATCTTTACCAGTTCTGATTCTGCCTGCAACAGGGTACAAAAGGTTGACCATATGGTAACATCTGGGATTTTAAGTGTATTTACAAAATGAATTTAACTTAACACCAAATCAGTCAGCTATAATTTTGACTAGGCCAATAGGGCGACACACAGGAAAAGTACAGGAAATGAATTTCTCTTGCAGATTAAGTCATAAATTCCCAACCTCCTGGTCTAATTTGATTCCCTGGACAGCTCATTTACCATGAACCATGGAGCAGTCCAAAAGGTTAGTCTCCTATTAGATAAACAGTATCTGATTTAACGTGATGAGCAACCAGAATCATTTATGATCATTGCATTTCAACTTATTGTTTATTATCATGTTGGAAGTTATTTTCAACCTAAAATAGCCATCAGTGATATAATATTATGAATCAGCACAAAGTAGTTAACATGCAAAGAGTTTAGTAAAACAATTACAAGAATATGGGATGTGCATTCTTAGCTCCAGACTACAGCCACAAATGCCAAACTTTCCTACTTGATCAGCTATGATATTATGAGAAGATAATAATTTAATCTTTTCTTTAGAATATCACATGTGTTGGGAATTCAAACATACCACCTCATAGAGAAAGTAGAGATACATTGGCAGAAGAAAACAATATATTAAGATTCTCAACCCTTTGTCACTTGAAAAACTGATGCTTCTGGAAACAATCATATGAGGTTTGTTTTCAATCAACTTGTGATTCTAATAAATACAAATTAAGGAATCACATCACCTGTTTGTAAGTACGGATATTTTTGCTTCTTTTAGGAGTTGAATACAGAACTTTAGGAGTTCGATCACTGACAAGTAGAGGATCTTGTCCATATATTCGAAATATTGGACGGCAACCACCTTCTCCATCAAAATTTGGAATAAATCTCAAAATGATACAATCCAAAGTGAGAGCTCTGTCCATAGGTGGCCATTCTAAGGCTACATTCCTCCTTGCAACATATTGCAGATACCTTAATTGAGAAGGAACTGGATTCATAGGAGACAAGAACTGCAAAAGCTCACGAGGTGCCTGTCGATAAACCATGTCCAATGTCCTTTGTTCCCCACTATATTGTTTCCTATAAATCAAGAGAGCCGAAAGCATGAAAGCTAAAACTGGCCAACCACCACGTTCACAATGCATTAGCAAAACATTATTCTGCCCAAGGGAAAGCCAACTCTCACATGATCTTAGAAAATGGTGAACCACTTCCATCGTCAGAACTGGGCAACCCTCGTACTGCTGAGGGTAGTCCATTATGGTCATATCATACTTAGATAAGATATCACCCATCTGACTTCGCAACTCTAATCTCCTAAAATTGAATACCAAGAACGATGCATCTGCTAAATGTTCTCGGAGTTGAGCAACTATTCCACCTAAGTAAACTTCATAATTCTCTTCCTTCCAAGTATCCGTGGTAAAACAGCAATCAAAAACTGCAAAAACAAATTATAGATACATGTCATCCAGTAAATAATAACTTGCCTCAAATTAGAATCAAACATGAAAGTGCCCTGCGGAAGATAAAAATTCTCATAAGTTCAATTTCAAGTTCTCTGGAAAAAAGTAATAGAACCATGATCCTTGCGTGCTTATATTCAAGTTTGAAGGTTACACCATATCAAACAAAGACATTCTGAATCAAAATCAGGCAACATTGCAGACTTATAAAGAATCAACCTAAAAATGTTTCTAAATTAATCAATTACTCATCCAGTGCTGCAGTGACACGTTTCCTGTAAGTACAAGTTTAAAGCCTTCCCTACCATCTAGCTTATTTAACTAGATTCCATGAGAAAAGAAGACTGTAAGATAGGGAAGCTCCAAATAACATTCAATTTCTATTCGGTTCCCCCCAATTTGTACTAACCTTCCCTTCTCGTATCCGAAATTACACCACATGAATAAGCAAAAGATAAGCTGATGCAGCATAAACCCCATCATTGCACATCAAGGCAGACAATCGAGAATTGGAATTTATGCCAAAAAGGGGAGGCGAATGAATCAAACCAAAAAGAACAAAAAGGAAGATAGAAACACAGTACCATAGACTCTTTCACAGATCTCAAGAAGGCCATCGGGCGGCTTCCGGAAGAACAATTTGCGCAACAACGCCATATCAGCGGTCAACTAATCCTCCCAATTGCAGCCCCAAACAAACAAATAAAACGAAAATTGGCAACGATTGCTTCCGTTTCTTGTCAGTTCCTTTGTTGAAGCTCAAAGGTTTCAGCTGGTATATCCGTCTTCGCTTCGTGTTGAGGGTCAATACGTAGGTAGGGGTTTTCCTTTTCCCGGCAGATGGCTTCGTTTTTCCTGTGTTTGTTAGTAGTTTCAGTTTTCCGTACTTCTGCCATAGCTCATACCTCCAAGATGGATGACGTGGACACCACCGTTAGCCGACGTGTATAATTCCCATTATTTGTTATTATTATTATTATTTTTTCACTGTCGTATTAACAAATTTCCCTTTCGATGCATTGTGTTTGTTCTGCTTCCCCAATGGCCACATTCATAATTATGAGTGAAGGTAAAGAATTCATCAACTACTATTAAACATTTTTTTAAAAAATAAAACATGAACTACCCGAATTTTTTTCATTTTCTCTGTTATTTAGGCTGTTTTCAAATTCAGCCAAATCAGCTAAACTACTCGTAAATATAAAAGAATTTTTCTAACAATCATAAATTTGACACACTTTTATCATTTTTTTATAAGACTTGGAACCAAATCTTTTGGAAACAAATTGTTTTAATAAGGTTCTATTTGGTAATTATTTTGTTTTTGTTTTTAGTTTTAAAAATTAAGTTTATAAATATTATTTATACCTTCAAATCTCTTCATTTATTGTCGATGGTTTAAAACAACAAGCCAAATTTTGAAAACTAAAAAAAAAAGTAACTTTTAAAAATTTATTTTTTAATTTGGCTAAGAATTTAATATTGTATTTGAAAAAAATGCAAATCATTTTGAGAAATGTGGAGAAAATATGTTTAATTTTCAAAAACAAAACAAAAAAATGAAATGATTGAAATGATTGACAACTAGATCTAAATGTTTTATTTTTTTTTAATAAACAAAACTTAAAACATTCGGGAAAAAAAAATATTTAAGGTTTGGAACCAAATTCATAAGATATTGTTTTCCCTTAATTTTGAAGGTTTTCTTTTTTAAATAAAATAAAATAAAAATCTAAAAAATAATAAATGTAATTTTAAAAAATTTATAAGTTTGAAAACATTTTTCATTAAGATTTGGAATCGTAAGATTTGGTTCCTAATCTCATGTAAAATGATTTTCCCGTAACTTGTAAGATTTATTTTTTAATCTAAAAAATAAAAATAGTAATTTTAAAAACGAAATGGTAATTTTCCCGGAACCATTTTCAAAAAGAAAAAAACTCGTAACTTATATGTTTATGCTCAGATTTGGAACCATTTTTCGTTAGATTTGGTTCCAATTTAAACTTAATTGCATTAGAAAAATGGAATTGGTGTAAGTTTTTTTTTTTTTTTTTTTCTAAAAGAAGAAGATTTCCCATAATCCAAATAGGTATTTTTTTCCTTTTTTTTTTACTTAAATTAATTCCAAATTTTTTTCTCCTATTTAAACCAGTTAGTTAGTTGATTTTTTTAGTTTAAATTTATATAAATAATAAATAAAATTAATAACCTTAAAGCTTAATAGAAGATTTCCGTTAAGCATGTCTATGATAAGTCTTCTAGTAGTTTTTTTTTTTTTTTTTCCTTTTCTTATATATAAATAAACTATTTCCGATTTTTTCTTTTTATCCAAAGAGTTTGTATAAGACCATTGAAAAACATTTAAAAAGTATTTTCTTTGCTTTTTATTTAGAGTATTTTTATTAAATTTAATGTGTTTACCAATGTTTTTTAAAGATTTATTAAGAAAACAAGTGTTGGACGTAAAAAGAACCAAACTACGCCAAACATCGAAGGCAAAGTGGAGAAAAAGCCAAAGTTGTCAAGAAAATAGGGTAGTGCCACGACGCTGACCTTGGCGCCAAAACCCGAGACCATCAAAATCAGGCATTGCATAGTGCGACAACCTGGCATCTACGAGCTTTTCAGCAAGGCAGCGCCACAACGTTACCTTAGAGCGTCACAACACTGGCTTTCCTTATTTGACAATTTCAACATTTTTGGGAAGTTTCCTCTATAAATCCTAAGGTTTTTCAGCAGCCTCCATCATGAAATTCCAGAGCCCTAAAGTGAGTTTTTGCGGGATCTATTTTGGAGGCCGTTTGAGTTCATGAGGTGAAGATCAAGGAGTTCTTAAAGAATTCAAGTGATGACGGAACGCTTCAACAGTAGTTTTTTCTCATTTCCCATATTTTTTTTTACTATTTGGGCTTGCAAATTTGTGTGGAAATATATGTTTGAGAGCTATGAGTGACTAAACTCTTTAATTTTAGGTTGTTAAAGAATTTACTTATGAATTTAAGTTAGTATTGAGTGCTTTCATGGATATTGTTGAATAATATATTTTTTTACTTATGAATTTAAGTTTGCATTGAGTGCTTTCATGGATATTGTTGAATACTATATTTTAAACGTTATTATGCATTAATCCTTATTGGTCTTCAATGAATGTTAGGTTAGATGTTCAATTTGATGAATTGCATGTTTAACCAAAACTATAGCATTAAATCATTATTTATCTCTTGTAAAAATAGTTAGGTTAGTTGTTAATGATGTTGCTTAATACCATAATTCTTAATTTGGTTTCAAAAAATTAGTTATTATTTAAGTTGCATGAGAAAAAAATGTTTCTAATAGAAAATAATCCATAATTGAGTTTCTAAACTTAAGCATTTATACAAGACTCCATGAATAATCTCAGTATGGCTTAATGGTGTATTTAATGAAATCACACCCTAAAATGTTTTAGCTCTGGAATTTTCACACTTGTCTTTAGTTTTAATTATTGTTTTAAAAGAAGAAAAAAAATCAAAAGGAAAGTTTGGTTTCCAATCCTGCGCTAAAATTGACATGATTCTAAATTAGTTAAATAATAACTATGATATTTGATCTTCGAGGATGATACTCGGCATTTTATGCCATTTTAATTTACTATAACTAAAGGGATTTGAATTGCAGCGGAAGCAACTTTTAATTTTCTACTCAATGGTCACACCATTTATATAACCGATATAACTAACCAATTGCATGTTAGGCCTCATTTATGCATCAATTGTCTCCTACTAAGAGAAGATAATTAATTACTTGTCCTCAACACTTGAGGTATCTTAGGATACTCTTTCTTAGACTTAACATCACATTTGAATGATACATTGTCATTCTTTGAAGTTGTGCATCGAATATTTGACAAACATTTTGTAAATGCAAGAAGTTTGAGACAAACTTAATGTTATGTCCTTAATTAGTTAGACAGTTAAATTTTTTAATGTTATCCTACATCATTCATAATTAGTAATACATCATTAACATAAAACGTGAGAAATATCCACTTGTCAGTTAACGACTCTCTTGTCTATACAAGATCATTAATATTTGTTCAAAGTCATAGGTTATAATAACTTTTATCAAACCTCGTATTCAAAGATCTCTAATTATCTAATTCATTTCTCAAATAAACCTATACAACAAATTCCTTACTTTTGATCTTTGAAAGTTGAACTCCTCAGTTTGTTTGTGTAGATGCATTCTTTAAATTCTTTTCATAAAAGAATCTAAGCATTCATTTTACATATGTCATATGAAATAATGAATCAAACAATGCTCAAAGACTTTATTATGGCAACGAGTGAGAAAATTGACCCATAGTCTAAGTTCTCTCAATAGGTTTTACCCTTTTGCCATGAATCTTACTTTGAAGATCTATATCTCCTTATCTACATATTAGGTTGGCAACGGGGCTGGGCCAAGGATGCACTCCCCATCCTTGTCCCTGTGGGGAATTGTGATCCTCGTCCCCGCCCCATTCCCTATTTTGGGGAGTTAGGGTCGGGGTCGGGGAATCCCCATTTGAGGATTGAGTCCCCGTGATAATTCTCATTTTTTAGAATTATTTAGCTTCTAAAGGTAAGATTTTTTATGGAAATTTCATACATTTAGTCCTTTTCATAGAAAAATCAAGATTAAAAATAACAAAAGATTCATAAATGGCATGGTTAGTCTAAAATGAGAAAAAAGAGTGAATTTCACAAGATTCTTGTTAATTTTCGTGTATTTTTGCAAAAACTTCGTTGATTCCAAATTGTTGCAGCATTAAAACAGATTTCTATAGCAATCTACCACAGCCTAATTCAATTTTCAAATCTGATTGTGGGCTTGATTTCGGGATTTTCTCCTCAAATCTTGTAAATTAGGGCAGCCCATGGCCTCCTCATCTTCAGCAGCCACCACCACCTCTTGGGATCTATAAAAAGGCTCAAGAAATTGCTATTTCTAACCTAAAAAAGTTTTTAGAGTAAAAATCTAACTTTTTGAGCTTTTTAGTGGAGGACCCCACAATGTGAAATGACGTTTTTGTCCTCATTATTTTCAAATTTTAGTTCTTCCCAAAATCATCACTCTCCTTCCTCTAAAACTTCCTCTAACCAAATCATCCCCTCCGTCCCTTCCTCTCTGAAGAAGAAAAAAAACAAAAAAAAACCCTCATTTATTTAGATTCCATTTGCCCTGAAATATTATGTTGGATGAGGGTTTTTGTGTGATTTCTCTGAGGAGTGTAAAAAAGCACGAAAGACTTTAACTATATTGAACCTGAGTTTCTGTCGAATCAATTCTGAAAAAAAAAAACCACGATTTCTGCTAAGTAATAGATATCAAATGAACAAATTTGTTGTTTTTTTAAAAAAAAAAACAACAAATTCTATTATTTAGCAGAAATCGTAAAAAACTGGACACTTAGACTTTCACAATGAAAAGAATGGTGGGTTTTAACTTTGTAGGTAGATGCGAAGAGAACTTACGAGGAAATTTGTTAAATCACTTTTCCCGTAAGGTGCTAATCGGAATTTTATGAGAAAAGTCATAGATATCTAATTCTTTCCAAGTAAGTTCAAACTTAATGGGAATGAAACGTCTTTTCTCATCAACTCTATGCTTTCTTCCAACATTTTTCCCTGAAATTAACAAGGAGACAAGACGAGTATTATAATTCTCTTCAATGTCTCAAGATACACGTTTATACAATTGAATGATTGGAAAATGTAAACATTGATAATATAGATTTAAGAGGAATAATAAAGAATCTTAACCACACTGCACACTGATACTGTGAATAGAGGATTTTCATAAAACAATACTAATACGTAATTAGGTTTTTAAGAAAATGGGGGGGGGGGGGGGGGGGGGGAGGGACAAAAGGATTGGAAGAATACAAAGTGATATCTACCAAACTAAAAAACGATGTTCACAATTTAATATCTATCAATCTGGAAAAAGAGATAGAACAAAATGATGCTAAGAATTAAACTCGTACCCTGAATTTGTGAATTTGTGCAACTATCAAAAGTAATATTTCATGCCTATAAATTGGAAAGGAGAGGAGGTTTTGTTGATGAAGAAATCAAAAGATCATTTGAATGAGTACCGGTTGATTAGAATCGTTTGCAGGAAGAAAAATACAAATATGGGATTTTCAGTTCCATTACTAGAAAAGCTAACCTTCTCTTGCAAGTGGAGGACTTTATCATTGATGAAAGAGTGCTCTTCCTCAAGAATCTCAAATTCGAATCCAATTCCTTTAAAAGTTTGGCAAAAGCACTTGGAGAACCACATGCACAAACAGATATCTGAGCTTGGCCATTATTGCTGGGCTTCTCTATGGGTCTCATTGTGCTTGTGCTTCTCAAGCTCAATAGCCGCCATCGTTTCCATCATAGATGTCTGCAGCTCTGAAGCCTAAATTTTAAGAATATATGGATATGCATTATAAAATAAAATTCATATTCCACACACACGAGAACATGGGTATCGTTCATAATCCATTCAAAACAAAGTACAAATTGTGAAAAATGTATTTGAGATTAAAAACCTCTAGAAAGATGCCTCATAAATGGATTATGGACAAGTATAGTTTTCCCCAGTTTTTCCAGCGGCTAACGGAACGAAACAAATCGCTAACTATAAACGGTTAAATATTTTAACTGAAAAAAATAAAGCCAACCGCTCTCTCCTCAGTATAAGTACGGATGCGTGTACCTTGATTGAATTTACAAACGAAAAATGCTAATAGGCCGATTTCTAAGGTGTTTCCGCTTCCTCGCTGTCGTCGCCGTCGCAGTCCCCGTCGCCCATCGTCCCCACCACCGCCCCCACTTGGCCCGTGCTATCAGTGTGAGGCGACATTGGGCAAAAGTGGCAACCGCGGTTGCAAAAAGAACGAAAAAGCCGGCTCTACAAACTGTTTTTGCTGGGCAAGCAACAACTGCTGTTCCCCTTTCACAGACCCTTCTACTTTTGTTGGCCCTTCTACTTCCGTCAGCGCCCAAACGCTGATGCTTATGCATCGACTTTGGGTGCAGGAGAGACAGAATCCCTGCAATGAGAGGTGTGCCTGTTACGGGAGCATCGGCAGAAAGAACCCGGTATTTTCTTTTTCTTCCATCCTCTTCTGTATAGCATCTACATGAGCTTAGTAGAATTGGCGACAAGATTGAATGGAGGGTACATTGGACGGGGTGTAAGAAAAAAATTTATAGGGAAATAAGGTAGTTTTTTTTTTTTTTTTTCCCTAATAATGAGATAAACCTAATTCCATCCTAGTAAATTCGAACTTACTAGGAAGGAATTAGCTCTGTAACTTTTCCCACCACTTTACGGAAAAAATGATAGAGAGTCTAATTAATTCCTAGGCTTTTGCGTTTTTACTAGTAAGTTCTCTATTCCTTTCCTTCTAATCTTTCTATTTTTCAATGAAATTATTTTTTTAAGATTCTAAAATTAAATTTAAATCTTCTAACAATTACTTCCACCAAGTTGAAATCTTCTAACAATTACTTCCAACAAGTTGAAACTTGATTTTTATAATAATTAATTTTAATTTTAATAATTCATTTTTCATTAAAATAATGATTTTTATATATAAACAAAATTCATGTCCATTTTTCCAATATTGAAAATTAATAAATCATAAAACTTAACGCTAGATGTGTCAAAAGCAAACGAAACTTTTTTTTTTCTGACCATGTTTCACCCTACTTTTCTCTTTGACCGAGTTTGAGTGCGCCTTTCCAAACTAACACTCAAAAAAAAAAAAAAAAAAAAAAACTACTTTTTTACCTAATGTTTTTTTCCAAACTACCCTTTTTACCTAATTTTTTAAAAAGTAACATCTTCTTTCTAATTAACTCTTAGATGGAGTCTTTAGAGGCGTGAGAAATCTTCTTTTAAGAGTCTTTCAATCCTTTCTTTTTTTTGGGGCTGGGCTGTGATTCACAAGGTCTTTGGGCATGGATCCTATTTTTTAGGGTTTTTGTCCAACATATTTTTTTAGCTTAGATTAGATGGGTAAGGATGAAAGCCCTGACGTAGCGGAAAAGCACATAGAACCAAACTTCAAAATTTAAATTTAGAATTATGAAATATAAATACATTGACAATTCAACCGAATAAAGCTAGATTAAGCATGTAATTCTGAAAATAAATATCTAACCTTTTGAAATCGATTTGGAACTCCACTGCGCAATTCACTCTCTATTCTCTTTTGAAGAATTGAGGATTTGTAGTTTGTGGGAACCAACCTTGAAAACTTGAAAAAAATGGCATAATTATTTTGGCCTAGATTTTTCTCGTTCAGCTTAATCAACCTAGGAGAGAAGCTATCACTCCACCTCTCACATAACTCCACTACTTGGGAGTTAGTTATTTGTTTTTGTTTATTTAATTAAATAAAAATCAATTTTGATTTAATTAAAAAAAAAAATTTATTTAATTAATAAATTCATTTAAATCTCTCACATAATCTATAGTCTTAATTTAATTTAATAATCGATCAGTTCTCCAATTAATCAATTACCAAATTAAATATCTAATATTTAATTTAATTTTCATTTGAATCAAATTCAACTATATTTTTCCTATAACATATAATTTTTAATGCGCATCTTATTGTATTAATTTTAACCTATAGTTTTAATATGAATCTAATTCATATTAAATTAATATGTGAACTACTTTAAATATTTAATTCTCTCATAAATTTAATTTTTGAATCGTGTCCAAAATTAAAGTTATACTATAAAATTTAATTAAAATAGAAACTTTATATTATAATGTATCATTATACATTATACTACTTTCCTAAGTGAATTTGAACATTGCAAATTCCATTCAAGACTTAATTAACTTAATACCCTTTACGAGCTAGAAAAAGGACCTAATGGACCTTCAGATCAGAAGCTCCAAAGATATGAGATTAATTGACTAAACTCATTAACCACATTAATCAATATTCGTTAACTGTGGTACATTCCACTAAATGAGTCGGCAAATCGGCTACTCTCACCCATACAAATCAAAGGACGATCCCTCGTGAACAGAACTTCATGATATACTTAAGATTAAGACTAAGACTAAGTTGCTTAGATCATCCTATTGAAATGGAAACCTAACTAGTGAACATAATTACATCGGGTAGTTACTATTTCGAGATTCGGTCTTATTCAAACTCATCACTTAGGATACTCCCACCCGCATGTCACCTACGTGAACATGTTGTATCACTGCATTTGTATTAAATATAAAGTATCCATAGCTTTATCAGTACTCAGCCTTATTCCTATACTATATACCATTTATCATTGATCACCATATGTGTTTGTATACTGTTCAAGACTCACAACTTAGGATGTTAGTTTATTGGATTTCGGGTTATTAAGACAAAATAAATACAACATAATCAATAACACTTATTGAAAGAACATAAATAACACTTTATTAATGACAATCAATTATTTACATTTACTATATACGAGTTGTAGGGCATAAACTCATAAAAACCAACGAGATAGTCATTGGAAAATGCTTGTATATAAATCTTCCTATGATACAATGGCAACTAAACTTTTTGTTTCGATATAATACCAAAATTACCCATGTATTTATAGGATAAATTTGCAGCCTATATATTTCTCTCTCAATTGGAACTTGGAAGTGGCTCTCTCTCGACTTGACGAACCTAACTCACCAGCTTCAACCTTCAAATTTCTACTTGGTATTACTTTCTTTTCCTTCTATCTTTGACTATCTTAGCTTCTCATACTCATTCTACTACAATGAATCTTGTAGTTTATGCGAATTTCGAATTGGACGAACCATTTCCACTTTCTCGATTTATGCGTTTCGACTTTACAAAATGAACTCCAGTTTGCTAAGTTTTGACGTTGTTTGATGAAGCAACATTGTGTTGTGTGTACTGCAGTTGACTTGAAATGCAACCTTTCAATTATTTTGCTGCTGTCCTGTTTTTTTATCCTCTTTGGCTGTTTGACAGTTTATTGAAGTGGGAAAAAGAAGAAGAAGAAGAAGAAAAGAGCTGCTGCTGGGAAGAATAGTTAGCAGCAGGGATTCTGGTGTTTGAGAAGGGAAATTGATGTTTTTGAAGAAGAATTTGCAGCAAATCAAACAGTTGGTAAGCTTTCTTTTTCAACATTATTGACTGCAGCAGATTGTTTCATATAGGGAGAGATTAGGAGAGGGAGATGGTAGTCAAAGGATAGCCACCGATAGCAGCTGTCAATGATAACTTTCGATTTGATAAAAATTGGAGGAGTTGGAGTTTGCGAAAATCAGTGATTCTGATTTTTCATTTGGTGGGATGAGCAAAATTATTGGGGTTTTTTAGTCTTTCCCAATATATGGGCTCTATTTTTGTGCTATATCTACAAACTTTTTATGATTGTGTTGCATATGTTATTATTTTAGGATTAATTACCATTTATGCAACCAGTTCTATTAATAATATATATTAATCTTTTATTATTATTATTTTTTAGTACAACAACGAGGTGGGAGATTAAACCTCCAACCTTTAAAGGCGAAAGTCATGTCATTATTAACCTTTTAACGAGTTTATTTTGAGATACACATCGACCACTTTAGTTTTTGGGAAGTTTTTTAGTCTCTGAGTTTTTAGTAATAGGTGTATTTAGTCCTTATAATTTCAAGTTGGTCATTATAGTTCCTCACTCTTGAAAAATAGGTTTAAAAAGGTTCATTAAAAATTTAAAAAAAAAAAAAAAATCATCTCCCTCCTCCCCTCCCTCATCCATTCTTTACAATGAATATGCAGCAGTTGTGCTTCCCCAAATTTTCTTTATGCCTCAAATTGGTTTTTAAGCCGTTTTTTCTTCTTTAGATGAGAATGTCAATGGTAAGATCGTCAAATTTTTCTTCCTTTTACAAATGAATTTCAACATTTTTATTTTCCTTTAGGTGACGATATGGACGCCAATCCATATAAGTAGTTGGAACTTGTAAATGATGGCAATCATCGACGAGAAAGATGTCGATGAAGGGTTTGGCATGGGTTTTCGTTAACTCGCAACAGAGTCACTAGTTTTTTGGTGAAATAGTTTGCTTCTTGATTTATGAACACTCAATGATGTTGTTGAAGGTGGGATCAATTGTGGCGTTGGGTAGAAATTTGGGGGCGAAATCCAACAGGATAATACTGAAAAGTCTATATGTTGAGAGAAGGTGAAGATAATAAAATGGATTAACTAACTATTAAACACAAATTAGATTTTGGAGAGGGAATGAAAATGAAAAGGGGTAAACTATACATAACCATGTACGCTGGGAGGAGAGAGGGAGAGGGGATTGGGATTGAGAGGAAGAAAAAAAAAAAAAATATATATATATATATATTTAAAATAATTGAAAATTATTTAATTGGAAAGAAAATAAAAAGATAGACCTTTTAAACCTATTTTTTAAAAGTGAGAACTAAAATGACCAAATTGAAAATATAGAGACCAAATGATTCTATTTCTAAAAACTCGGGGGCTAAAAAAAGTAGTTTTTCCTTAATTTTTTTATACTTTAATTTTTGTAAATTATCCATGAATTTTTTTTTATTAATTTTTTTAAAAATTATTAAAAATCTACGGGTGTATTAAATCTTACTATTGAAATGGTTTATTCATCCGTGTCTTTTAAGGGGAGGCACATATCTTTATTAATATGCTAAAATTACTTTTTTTCTTTTTTTAAAAAAAATAAAAAAAAATACGTTCCAAAATTATTAAAAAAAAATGAAATGAAAAGATACGCTCCAAAATTAAAAAACTAAAATGAAAAGAAACATTTCAAAATTAGAAAACCAAAATGAAAAGATACATTCCAAGATTATAAAAAGAAAAAAATGAAATAAAAATTAGGACAAATTTTATACCCTATTAAATCTCTCATTTTTGCATTCTAGCTATATAAGATAAATTTCTCAATTAGTTACTTTCGCTTTTTTATTTTTTATTTTTTATTTATTTATAAATTCAACTCAATTAATTACCTTAGTGTATTAGGAAACAAAAAGTAATAATAATAAATAAATAAAATCAACACAATAAAAGTGGGGATAATTTAGGAATAAAAGAAGGAATCCAAGTTAAACCATAATCTAGGCCCACTCGAAATAAACGGCCCAGGTACTTTCCCCAAATCCAGGTATTTGAATCACAGCATCGCGTGGGAAAGAGATTCATAGAAAAAGAAACCCTAATTTCTTAGAGCGCTGGAGGTTATGAATTGGGGAGCTCGGGTTTCCACTGCATATTGGTAAGACAATCTTCTCTAAACTCATTATCTCCAATTTGCCCACTTGCAGGCTTGTTTGTAAAACTTGGAATTTAAAGATTTTAGATTATGCTTCCTCATTTAAATTTCTCAAATGATTTCATTTTCTCCGTCTCTGATGAAGGTCCAAATAGCGAAATTAGGGACATGTGCAATCCCAAGATGTATTGTCTCCGTTTTTGATAATTTGGATGTAGATGTTAGGGCCAATAATAGGATTATTAGGAGAATATTAGTATGGTTATTAGGAGGGATATATTAGTAATTGGATAGTAAGTTTGTTAGGATTTTAGTTATAAATAGAGGGAATGGAATGGGAGCAAGGTGTGAAAATTTTGTTGAATTTCCTTAGTTTGGGAATTTGGGAGAGTCTAGCTCTCTTGAAAGGCTAGTGGTTACCTTTTACTTGTTCCAAGTGATATTGCAATATAATTCTACCTTTTAGCTTTCTTGTTTTGTAATTTGTGTTCTTGAGTTTTCTTATTAGGAGGTATCCTAATAGTAGATTTAGATTTTGATGATTTGGAATTGGAAGGAGATAAATCTGCCCCCTTTAATGGGGACTGGTCCTTGATCACACTTCTCAATTACTGCAAAGGCCTTCTTTTTATTTGCAAATCCACTTCTTACACCATATGTCATGGCATATTCAATTCCATGACTAATGAGTTTTTACAAATTTCTCAAATATTTGGGATACTTATACCTTTGGATTAGGTTACATTCCTACAATGACCCAATACAAATTGTATAGAGCTACTCATTCAGATGTTATTGCCTCTAACTCGCAACGACAACCTAGGACCATAATAGATGTTTTTCACTTTGATAACCCTAAACAAAACTGATGGACGCATCTTCACTCCCTACCTTATTGTCACATCAAAGAATGTGGGGAAATTTGTACGGATGGCCTAAATTGAAGGGCCTTAATGCCTCTCAAATTTTCAATGAAATACGGCATTCTGCTGGCATCAGCGTTGTGTGAAGTTATCGAATTGCCCCCAAAATCGTTATCTAGAGGCGCCCCATGAGTTTTGCTCTTGCTTTCATCTCTCGATCCCCACTATCGACACTCTGTCTCGATCCACAACCATATTTGACCTTCTAAACGATATCACTCTCACTCCTCAGCTCTTGGCTCCTCGGTACTCTCGCTCTTGGTTCTCGTAAGCTAGCATTCAATAATTGTTATAGATCAACAATTTGAAAAAGTGGGGTACCACATAACTATCTCTCTCAATCGAGCCTACAATTCTATATCTCTCTCGATTCCCATTTCTCTCACTCACTATCGAACACCCACCGTATGATTGGTTCTCCGACGGTCGAACTTTCGCGCCTCTCCCTCCCAACTTCAGACTGTTAGCTGTCGTTTATCTCCAAAGGAATGTTTTATTTTGTGTGTGTTTGTGTTTCGGTCTGGGTTTTGATTCGTTTAATTTTGTTTGCATTTCGCTTGGTTTTCTGCCACATGCACTAGTGTTGGTGTTTGTAGAAGTGTTCGAATTGTACAATAGAATAGGGTTTAGGAGACAAATGGGAGTAAGACATGAGAGAATACGCCGATATCGAGGGTAGTTGTAGGAGACGATATTCAATTTGTATGAGGCGCAAGCATTGTAGATGGTTGTGGGGTACTCTTGGTGGATGGTCGAGAGGTTACAGACAGACTGAAAGTCGAGAATATCGAGAGTCGAGAGTGGATTAGATAGATAGTCGAGAGTCGAGAGAGTCAAGAAGCGAGACAGTCAAGAGGGCTGATAATCGAGAGTCGAAAGCCAAGAGAGGAGAGCAAGAGTTTTACAGAAATCTTTTTGGATATCTTTTTCTTTTCCTTTATCTAATTATGTTTTTTTACTTGCACTTGTAGATGGCCAATTTCAAGATTGCTGCTGAAGATCGTTTTCCTGCCCAAGCTACTAGCTTATCATCGCATATTGGAGTTGTGAACCAACTCATCAAACAGAAGCTAACAGATGGGCAACTAGATATGTTTAGGAGGACGGTGTTTGGGAGGTTCGTGGACATGGACATAGTGTTCAACAGTCCATTAGTCCACCATATTCTGCTGAGGGAGGTACACGTCCAGAACCATAATGATGAGACCATGTATTTCAACCTCAATGGACATACCGTAAAATTCTCCAAGGACGAGTTTCTACTAGTCACTGGACTTTGGAGATCACCAGTGGTAGTTCCTCGCACGACTGTAGTGACCGGTGCTCTTAGGACAAAATATTTCCACGATCTACGTGGGGCAGAGATACACCCGACTGCCTTTGAGGAGCATTACAAGGGGCTACAGTTTGAGACTGACCTAGATGCGGTGAAGGTCAGTCTTATATACATGTATGAGCTCGGGTTGAGTGGGAAGGACAAGACGAAGAGCAACATCGATAGATCGTTGCTCGATGACGTTGATGACTTGGACTTCTTCAACAGCAGAGACTGGGGAAGTATTATATGGGAGCGGACCTTCAATGGCCTTCAGAAGGCCTTGAGGGACAAGGTTTTCGTGTACAAGCAAAAGGCTCGTGCCAACCAGAAGTACGTAGTTAAGTATAACCTACCAGGTTTCCCTCATGCGTTCCAGGTATTGACAATTCAAATAATTTACTGTTGTGTAGTACATTTTTATCTTTGAACTAACTATTTTAATGTTATTAGGTATGGGCATACGAGACCATATCTACGATTGTCGATACAGCTGCGATTCGGCTAAACGAGAATGCGGTACCCCGTTTTCTACGATGGGCATGTACGTACTCGCTTCCCAACCGAACACTTCAGAGGGATGTTTTTAACTCTCCTGTGGTGAGTTATAATCTTTAAACACGTATATTTTTTAGTTTGTATTTTGTATTGGTTTACCCTTAACGGTGCATTATTTGTTCTTGATGCAGACAGTTATCACCCCAGTCCTCGTACTGTCGGATGCAGAAAGGCGGTATCGAGACACGCCAGTTGCAGAACGAGCTGTGTATGTGGACCGGCCAAATGAGGATAGAGTCCCTAGTTCGAGTCTCACTGGTTCAGACTCAAGTTACAGTAAGGAGCGCCTTATCGCTCTAGAGCATCATGAGGAGCGGCCCATTGACCCTCCAGTTGTATCCAAGAGGAGGAGGGTTGAGAGGGGTGAGCATGACCACACTTCACTCGATGATCGGGTTGCAAGAGTGGAGGAGAAGGTAGACGCAGTGATGTCTGACTTGGATAAGGTCAAATCCCAGTTGCAGACCATTACGACACTACTAGGATCATTATGTCAGGTATGAATTAATTGTCTTAATTAATTGATTTTTTAAAAAATTTAAAGCAATTATTATAATGTTTGAATTTGTGTAGGACTTCCCCCATCCCACCACCCATACTGAGACCACTACCACCCATCCCGATAGCATCACCGAGCTCGAGACCACAATCCATATTAAGACCACTACCACCCATCCCGATACCCCCATCAAGATTGAGACCACCACACATCTTGATCCTGAGCCCGAGTACACCACTCATCTCGAGCTTGGGACCACCACCCATCCTGAGTCCGAGACCACAACCCATCCTAATCTTGACATCACCACCACCCATCCCGAGACTGATACCACCACCACCATCAAGTTTGAGACTATCACCCATCCTGAGACTGATACAACCACCACCATCATCAAGTCTGAGACTACCACCCATCCCGATCTCGACACCACCACCACCCATCTCGAGCTTGATACCACCTCCACCATCATTGAGCCTAAGACCACCCATCTCGATCCTGATATATGAGCAGGGTGGTTTATGATCCGACACATCCCGTGCCTCAGGATGTCTTAAATGCATTCATGGAGGGTGACGACTAATGATGTCGGTCCACATGTACCAGGCACAGGTGCACTATTCTGGCCAAAGATAACCACCCGTGAGGTTTTTCGTGAGTTGGTTAAAGATAGTTGGTGGGTACGCTACGATGTAAGTAACTCATAACTCTTTGTTCTTTGATAATGATTGTTACCAATAGTTATTTGTAACGAAATATAACCTTGTAGGTGCTCGAGAGCATATTGGACTTTCTAAGGAGGAAGTTCATTGCACGTCCCGAGTTGTGTATCCATTGGTTCACCATATTTTCAGAGGCTTATACGGTATGTATCCATACTACCGAGCTATCTATTTATTTTAAATAATGCACTAACATTTTGTATGTCAACTATATAGGGGCACTTGAACCTGCGTATGAGTGATAGCTTGTTCAAAGCTATCTATGGTAAGAGTGACGAGGAGGTAGCAGACATTTGGTCTAAGGAGGACGAGCTAACTTTATTGATGTTCGGGTTAACACTAGATTCGATTGCGTGGGCGATGTCGATTACTTGTATAGTACAATCAACATTCGTGAACATTGGATCCTTCTGGTGTTCGACATCAACCTCGGGGAGATCATCATGTATGACTCATAGCCGATGTATGTCTTACAGAGGGATATTGCGATCGCCCTGTTGCCTCTCACATACGCGCTGCTATTTGGAGCTTATATCGTGCAAATACTGGCAACATCCAAGGTAGCAAGACTTTGGATTGCGGTAGTTATTGTCTTAAATTTTGTGAGTACTTAAGTCACAGGAACCCTTAAAGGGTTCCCTAACTTAGGTTAGGATGTTAGAATTTAGATTTCAGAACGAATGTGAGTTGTGGTCTAACCTGTTCATATATTAGTCTCTAAAGTTGTACATGAAATGTATTGTATATGTATGGTCGATAGTGATAACTGAGAGGAGAGATAAGAATGGAGAGCAAATACGCTTGCGCATTTATATTAATTGTTGTACATGCAAAAATAATTAAGATCGAGAGTCACAAGCGAGAGTAGCAACGAGAGGGACATAGAGAGAAACTCGAAAGTGCACGGGAGTGAATGAGAGCGAGACAAAGAGCAACTCGAGAGTGAATGATAGTGAGATTGAAAGCGAGATTGAGAGCGTGCGATTGATAGTTGAGAGTGTGAGATCAATATCGAGACATGAGATCGTTGGTCCATATCAAGTATGAATTTTTAACATCGAAATTGAGTAATAAGTAGATTGAGAGCGAGAGTCGAAGCAAGAACATTGAACGAGAGGTTTACAGAATTTTCTATATAAATTTACACATTCATGTTGGATTTGTATGTACATTGGTTTGTGTTGCGTTTAGTGGCTCATTATATTTTGCTCTATTGTGTCTCGTTCCACTACATCAACCACATTTTTTTGACTCGACGTTGTTCTCTAGCTGATGAAATTCTTTGTACTGTTGGCGACTAACACGAACAGCCCTGATCGGGGGAAGGATCTTTAAGTCAACATAGTGTGGGAGTTTCTTCCATTTTGACACATGACCAAGTGATGATATAGACTTTGCATATGCAAGTACAAACGACTTGACACTATAATATCGACTACAAAGTGTGAATGAGTTAATGTTCCTCTCTCAAGCTACTGTAATGGCTTGCGAACATGTTCTTTCATGTTCAGACTAACTATGTCATCTAACCCATCATCCTTCACATGGAACCAGCAACAGTAAATCAGATTCACCTTGTACCGTCTTGCTTTGTCACACTCATATGCCATAATAATCTTTGTGTATTTCGAATGTGTGGATGTACTAATTGACCACATATTTTGCTTTTCATAGAACCAATTTTAACACAGGTCGTGTACGTATTTGAGCGAAGAGACTATTGACAACTTCCTTGCGTCCTGAGTTGAAGCCCTCAACTGCATTATTGGTCATGTCATACTGGTTGTCACGTTGGTACTCCCGGCTCCATTGTTCAAGACTAATACCTTCCAAATATCACCCAAGGCTACCATTTTTTACTCTCATTATCTGATCCTACAAAACTTTGAACTCAGACTCCTTATACGCTGTGGCACTATCATCAAACAACTTGGTCACTGTTGCGTCTTTGAAATCCTTTTCAGTATTCTTCCATAAGTAGTAAGTACACAAACCATGAAAGGTATTTGGGAAAACAATATCGACTGCATGCGTAATGGCCTGATGATGATTTAAAATGATGCATTAGTCTTCATGTCACATATATCCGTTGCAAATGTTCCCTAAAAAAATTGATATCCTAACATAACAAGTTATTACAAATGAGTCTCGCCAGAAGCATGGTAGACCAGTGGGTTTCAAAAGTAAAAATCTTCGGAGAGAAAAATAAACGATAGTAAAAAAAACTTGGTTGAGGATGTAAATATCTACGAAGAAACCCTGGATATGACTGATAATCCAATTAGTGAAGAAAGTGAAATATCTAAAGATAATAATGAAATTCCAATAAATTATGTCATAACAAGGAAAAGATGAAATCGAACTAATATAGTTATTGATAACATTTTTGCACATAATGTTGCAGTTGATATTATATTTGAAGATAGGGATCCTGAACCAAAATCTGTTGAAGAATGCCAACATAGAAAATATTGGCTTCGGTGGAAAGAAGCAATCGAGGCAGAATTAAACTCACTTTCAAAATGTCAAGTTTATGTATCAGTAGTCCAGACACCAGAAAATGGTGAATCTGTGGGATACAAATGGATATTTGTGAGAAAAAGAAATGAAAATAATGAGATCACTGAAGGATCTTATACATACATGCGCAGTGGAAACGAAAGAGGATAAAAATAACAATCTAGATGCATATAACAACCTAGGATTAAACATGCATTATCATACAAAATGAATTAGAGAAGAAGGAAAGAAATTATATACCTTTGTAGCTTTTCTTTCTTTCTTGAAATTACTCCCACTTGGACCACCAAGAGGTTTTTCTAGCTATTTTCAAAAGCTTGGAATAGAGTGGTGGGACTCTTTAAAGAAGTAAAATTTAGTTTCTCAAAAACTTCAAAATTTTCAAGATTTCTCAAAAGCTTGGAATAGAGTGGTGGGACTCTTTAAAGAAGTAAGACCCTTTTTAAAAAAGGCAAATTGCATGCAACTTTTGCATGTCTAAGTTCACCAAAAGTTGACAACGCACATTCCACTAATGCATGTCAAGGATTATGTGTCAAAGTGTAGAATTTTGAGATTAATTAAATGTTCCACTCTTCAAGTTAGTGGATTTTTTCACTAATTTGGTAAGAAACATTAATTTAATCTCATGGTCAACCTTTCTAGAAGGTTTGACTAAAACAACTCTTTGACTTGCTCAGGTCAAAGTCAACTATTTGACTTCTTTCGAAAACTGACTGTTTGACTAAATCCATGTCTCCGATTATCAATCCACATCCATAATTTCAATATTTAAATCTCATTTAAATAATTTTGACCTCTCATTTGATATCATATATCAATTACTTAATCATATCTCATATGATTAACCTAATTTGAACGATTGAATTATTCCTTCTATTTATTCCAAGTTTATTCTTATATGAGCTAGACAGAGGACCTTATGTACCTACAGATCATGAGCTCCAATAATCTGAGATTAACCGGTTAAACTCTTTAACCTAGTTAACCAACATTCGTTAACTACCGGGTCACTCCACTAAAGCCCGTAGCTGCACTCTCCTCACTGTAGATGTATTATGTCCATTTGATATAACCATGATTGGTAAGTTGAGCTTTCACAGGTTGTTCGTAATTACAGCTGGGTCAAAATTACTATTTTACCCCTGTGATTACCGCTTATTCCTTAAGTTCTACTGATCCTCTAATGAACAATGATTTGTAGTTCAGCTTTTAAATTAAAAGTCCTCTCAAACCCTATTTGAGAGGGTGGCGCCTATAGTTCAAGACATGGATTTAGCACTTAAGAGAACAACCTCTCTACTAACTCAAAAGAGGGTAGGAGTGAATTTCTTCTTGCACCCTATGTCCCTAGCTATGTACCTGGTCTTACCCCTGAAATGGAAGGCATATTGAGCCAACGCTGTTGAGCTGCTCTCACCAATGCAAATCTAAGGATAATCCCAAGTAAACAGAAGTTCATAGTTAGTCAAGGATTAAGATCGAGTTGTCTAGGCCATCAAAGTTGAGATAGTCAATTTTAGACAGTAAACGGTGTTATAAAGTAAAAATGACTATTTCATGGTCCGGTCTTATGCAAACTCTCTGCACAGGACGTCCCCACTCGCATGTCTTCACATGAACGAATTAGGATCACTTCGTTTGTACTAGTTACAAAGTGGGTCGCATCCATAGTGTTCCCAGAATAAGGTGCCCAACCTTATTCATATACTATAGACCATTTAAACTGTTAACTTAAACTTGATCCAATTTTATGTCTCTACATAAAATTTGAGTCTCATGTAACAGTCTAGGATCCTTTGATGATTGGATTTAGATTTAGTAAGAATATTTTATAGAATCAATAACTACTTATTGATTATAAATTTCAATAACAACTTTATTGAATAATAAAAATATATTTGGTATTTATAAACTATAAGTTTTAGGACATAAAACCCAACAATCACAAGATATGAAGCAAGACTAGTTGCACAAGGTTTTTCACAAAGACCTGGTAGTGATTATGAGGAGACATATTTTTCAGTGGTGGATGCAATTAAATTGAGATATTTAATTGGTTTGACTGTGTATGAAAATCTGGACATGCATCTTATGGATGTAGTCACAACATATTTATATGAATCTCTTAATAATGACATTTATATGAGAATCCCATAAGGATTTAAGATACCTAAAATACATAAATCAAATTCTTGAGAACTATATTCAATAAAGTTAAAGAGATCACTATACGGACTAAAACAATCAGGATGAATGTAATATAATCACCTGAGTGGATATTTGTTGAAAGAAGGATATCAAAATAATCCAATATGTCCCTATGTTTTTATAAAAAAATCATAGTCAGGATTTGCGAATATATCTATATATGTTGATGACCTAAATATAATTGGAACTTCTGAAGACCTTTCAAGGACAATCAAATATCTTAAGAAAGAATTTGAGATGAAAGATCTCGGAAAAACAAAATTTTGCCTTGGATTGCAAATTGAGCATTTAGCAAATGGATATTTGTTCATTAGTCAACTTATACATGAAAACTTTAAAAAGATTCTATATAGACAAAGCACATCTATTAAACATTCCAATGGAAGTTCGTTCACTAGATGTGAAGAAAGATATATTTTGACCTTGAGATAATAATGAAAAATTTATTGGTCCTGAAGTACCATATCTTAGTGCAATTGGTGCACTTATGTATCTTGCTAATAATACAAGACCAGATATTGCATTTTCAGTCAATTTATTAGCTAGATACAGTTCTTCTCCAACAAAAAAACATTGAAATGGAATTAAGCATATACTCCGTTATCTCCGAGGAATGATCGATATGAGTTTTTTTTATTCAAATAAATCAAATTTTGATTTAGTTGGTTATGTAGATTCTGGATATTTATCTAATCCACACAAAGCCAGATCTCAAACAAGTTATCTGTTCATTTGTGGAGGAACTGCTATATCTTGGCGATCACGTAATAGCTACTTCCTTAAATCATGCTGAAATTCTTGCAATCCATGAAACTAGTAGAGAATGTGTATGATTAAGATCAATGACTCAACACATTTGTGAAACATGGAAGACAATAGAACATGTATAGCCCAAATCAAATAACGATTTATTAAAGGAGATAGAACAAAGCATATTTCACCAAAACTTTTCTACACTTGATCTTGAAGAAAATAGTGACATCACTGTACAACAAATTTGTTTGAAGGATAACTCGATAGACTTATTTACAAAATCATTACCAACCACAACCTTTGAAAAATTGGTGCAGAACATTGAAATGCGGCGACTCGGATTATCTCAAGTAACGTTCTTAGGAGGGAGAACAAATGTATAGTATTCTTTTAAAACTATTAGATTATATGAAATATGTACTATTTTTACTTCACTAAGATTTTGACATATTTCATATATATATAATGGACATCTAAGGGAGAGTATTATAAATATTAGGTGTAAATAGACGTTCGTTATGTAGCCAAGCTTAGTGGCTAAAGGTCATGTGTCTCCTAAAGACACGTCCTTAGTGGTCATGAAGTTCCAACTTGCCAAATTGCCTATAAATAGAGGTTTTTGGTAGATAATTGAAAGACACACATTGGAGAAATTTGAGATATCATTTTTCATAAAATCTCACTTTCTTTATTTTAATCTATTTGATTATTTTATTTCCTTTGATTATATTTATTTTATTATTATTTTAATATTATCATTTTTTGATTTCGTACTCCCGTTTTTTCGTCATTTTGCTCCTCAATTTTACATTAAAAATTCAATTTTTAGCTACTATTTCTTTCTAATTTATTTAATGCCAGCCCATATTACTCACCACCAAATTTCTCTTTCTCAATTCTTTTTTAAAAAGTAAAAACAATGCTAGAATAATTGGAAACTCTTACGAAATAACTTTCTATAATTTTTTTTTATTGAAAAAAGTTCATTGTTTTTAAAGTTGTTTAGTTACTGTGGAACTCAATACATACATATATATCCAAGCATATGTGACCTATTGCTAACTTAAAACAAATCAAATGTTCTAACTCAGAAATCTTTTAGTTGCATAAACTCAGCTCATGAACCAAGCACCTTATTAGTTGAAGATAGAGTTTATTTTTCTATTATTAGACTAATCCATATATGTTAGGGATGGCAAAAAAACCCACTGGTCGGGTACCCTTAGGGCCTTGACCTGATCGGGTTGGAGAATCTCCAGTTTGATTAGGGATGGGGGTCAAACCTGGGACATTCCCCGGGTACTCGTCCGGGGAAAGGGTGGGTACCCCACTTCGACCCCAACCCCACCCCCGCCCCGTTTAATCCCTGACCCTACCTCGGTTATATATATAAAGATGACTGCCATCTCGCTCTCTCTCAATATCGCCTCTCTCAGTCTCACTCTCGCTCTCGCTCTCGCTCTCGCACTTGCTCAGTATCGCCTCTCTAAGCCTTGCTCTCTCTCAAACCTCAATATTGCTAGCTCTCGCTCTCTCTCTCAATTCTCGCGAGGAATGGGACCCCCGCTAGGATCCGTCTCCTGGACGGGGAATCCCTACGCTCGTTCCCCCCTATTTTAGGCAAGGACGGGGGCAGGGATGGAGGAAAATTCTCCCATCGGAGGCGGAGACAGGGACCGCCCACCCGGCTCTATTGCCATCCCTAATATGTGTGGTAATTAATAAATTTAAATTATTGTTTATTACTATGTCTCAATATTTTTTTTCTCTAATAAATTTTAGGAAAATGAAAGTGTGTCAACTTAAGCATAGCTTAATTATTCAAATCATTATATCATTGACCAAAAGGTTAAAGGTTCAAATCTTTATTCTAAATATTATGGTGAAGATAAGTAAAATCATGAAAAGTTTGGATAAAGATCCTTATAATAACTATTACTTAGTTCCCAATGTTGTAAAAGTGCTTGAAAAGAGTAACATGTATGAGATATATAGTAACAAGGAGTAATGGAAAAGCTAGTACAATATGCATAAAATATTACAAAAATAGAACTTAAAAGAATATGTGCAAATATTTCAATATTTACTATTGATCATTGCATAGGAATATCAGTTATTTATACATTTTTTAAAAAAAAAAAAATACTATACCAAGAGTTATTTTCCAAAAATGTATTTACTTGCAAATGCTTTTTAAGAAAAACATATATGTGAATATTTTAAGAAATAATATTGCCCATTAACTATTTCCAGAAGAGATATTTAATCATCCAGTTGAGAGAAAGGACAGAAAAAACTATGGAGCTACTGAATCTAAGATCAAATATTGAGCTTCCTTTTCAGTTTTCACCATATCAAAACATAAAACCTGGTGACTCTAAAATCCTGTAAAAGCTTCTGCAAAACATTCAGAAATGGGAGACAAAAACATTGACATCTAGAGTATAGTAAATAATAGGGTGTACACGAGTTAGGTTGAATTGGATTTGATTGGGTGCATTTTTTGGACCAATCCAAAAATTGGTCGAGTTGGCTACCCAAATAATCCGAATAGATATTCAACCCAACCCTTAAAATTGGAGTTGGGTTGTCGGGTTGTGTTTTTTTTTCTTTTCTTTTTCTCTTATTTTTTGGTAAAATACATTGGCATGAAACGGCATATTCATTAAAAATAAAGTATAAAATCTATTGATCAAAGATAAAAGTATAAAATAGTTCTTTAACCCTAACTTAAACTTACAAAATATATATATTTTTAATATTAATATTAGAAATTTGGGTTAGGTTGGGTCAACTCGAATTTTTCAAAATTGCAACCTGAGACTAAACACAACCCAATTAAACTAACCCAACTCAATCCTTATTATTCGAGTTGTTCGGGTTGTCAGATCATTTGAATACCTCTACCAAAAAAGCCTCAAATTCCCTCTTAAAAAATGATCCAAGTATAATGAATCAACCCACCCTCTTCTTCTACAACACTAGTGGACTGGCTTGGGATCAATTCTTTCGTCTGACGTTATATTAAATTTCCAGAAAAATGAATTTATATTAAATTAGCATTTTATTTATTGTGTATAGACTTTTATATCAATTTTTAGTAATACTTGCAACCAATTTAGTTTCTTTTCCCTTTCGTGGACGTATAAGTTAGTTCTCAAAAGCAAATTTTAAGAAACCTCAACTTGTCAATGTATTTATAACCATTTATTTAGTTTCTTTTCTATAACTACTGTGAAATTTTGTTTGCATCAAATATAAATTACAGTTTATGTAAATTAGACTTAAACTTTGCTTATATAAATTTCTTAAATGAGTTTAACTTTGAATTATATACTAATTTAAACAAATTTTAAAATTTAAGAATCAATTTAAGTTTAAATTTAAAATTTGAATACCAAACATGTCAATCTTAATGACAAAAAGTATTAACTTTAAAAAATAAATAAAAACTAAATTTAAATTATAAAGGCTAAAATGATGTGCTTCACCCTATAACTAATATTTTTATTGCGAAAGTCAGAACCAATGGAAGCAAACAACTATTGTTTTGGAAAAATTGATTAAAAGATCCCTTTCAAGTTCTAAAATGGTTTTTGCCCTACTTTTTAAAATTTAAAAATTTAGACTTTTTGCTTATCTTAGCATCAAGCAATTTTACAAAATTATCCTTGTATTTCTTATTCTTCTTCTAGTGTAACCAACTTCGACGAGACCACATACCTCCTTCGGCGAGTCCACATAAGCAACCTTGAATGTCTTCTTCTCTCCTCTTTATTCAGTGCAAGAGTAAGAGAGCAAGACTAAAGAAAGGGAGAGATGAGAGCAATCTATGGGAGGAAAGAGAGTGAGAGAATTAGAGTGCAAGAGCAAGAATAAGAGAGCAAGAGTACAATAGGGAAACTTCATGCTTCGTGCACAAAGTATTTTTTTGATAATTCCATCCAAATTTAAAATTAGAAAAAGGTAAAAAAAAATTATTATAAATAGAAAAAATATCAAATTATTTACAAATATAGCAGAATTTTAATTTCTTTCTATAATAGACCTCAATAGATCTAGATAAACATAGACTATCTGATAAAGTGATAGATGTGTATTTCAATCTATCATAGATAAAATTATATTTATAATTATTTTCAAACCATTTTTCTAATTTAGGAAAAAAAATGGACTAAGTATCTTGTTTTTTCCTCGCCACTTTGTTGTGGGGCGGAAAATGAGTGATGACAACGCCACTCTGCACACCAGTGGCGTAAGCTCGAAAAGGGCCACCCCTTTCAGAGAATTCTATCCACATCTTAAAGAACGATAGGCGAAGGATTTATACCCAATTTCTCATTTCAAATCGCAGCCTTGAATACTTAAGGAGATACCCATTAAGAATTCCCCCCCTTTCCACCGTCTATTTCCCTCTCATTCAAAGAGCCCAAGCAAGCTAAGGGGGCCTTCTTAACTGGGATTTCTGCAATTCTGCACATAATGGCTTGCAGACTTGCGGATTCCATGGTTCTTTTCAATGTATGTTTCCCGCCATGTCTTCTTTTTAAGCTTACCCAATTATGGTACTTGTGTTCTTCTTTTCTTATGGTTTTGGTTTGATTATCAGGGCCTCCATCAGAATTCAGCTCGAACCCAGAAAATTGCATCACATTATTCTTCAGGTATTTTTTCCTATCTTCCTTTCCAGTTTTGAGCCATTGAGTTATTTGAAGTTGTTTGAGAATTTGTAATCACTCGATAGACTGAATGGTCTAGCAACTGTTTGATACTGAAACTTTGAGAGTATATACGTTGAAGGTTCAATTCCATTGACTTTGTCACTCCTTGCTGTTGCAGACATGGTTTCTGTGATGAAATATTGAGTAGATTTGGAAACTAGATAGAAGTTAGAGTCCCACTCAGTTCGGGCAAATTAATCTTTCAAGTAAATTGATAATTTTTCATATCCTTATTCAACTCAAGCATGAATTTTATATACAATAAAATGAATTAATTGACCGGGAACCATCCAACATAGCTTAGATTTTGCATTTGTTACTTTATTCTCATAATGGGTTGCTCTAAGGTTAGTATTTTTTTTTTTCTACTTTCTTTTTTTAGCATAAATAATTTAGGTCCCCTTTAGTAATCATTTTGTTTTTGGTTTTTGGATTTTGAAAATTGTGCTTATTTCCTTACAGTTTCTTACTCATAGTTTTGTTTTTGGTTTTTGGTTTTTGGATCTTGAAGACTACTTTTTTTAGTTTTCAAATTTTGGCTTTGATTTTGAAAACACTCCTAAAATGTAGACAACAAACCATAGCAACCACTAAATGGAATCACGTCTATAGGCTTAATTTTTAGAAACCAAAAATCAAAAATCAAATAGTTACAGACGAGAACTTAGATTTTCCATTGTCAATTTAGATGGTTCAAACATGCTTATTCCGATAGACAGGTATATTGCATGTGAAGGGGGAAATATTATTTCAGAAGAAAATCAAGCGACAAAACTATCCACTTCCTATGAAGAGGGCTGCAATTTTACGGGCAGTTGCTGTTCCAGTTGCACCACCAACCTCTTCAGCAGATAGTGCTGAATATAGAAAACAATTATCAGAAAGCTATGGATTCAAGCAAATTGGAGAACCTCTTCCTGAAAATGTTAGGTTGAAAGATATTGTTGAGTCCCTTCCAAAAGAGGTACTTCATTTTGGTCTTTAACATCTGTCCTTGAGGCAATTGCATTTGCGTTTTTTTCTGTCAAATAAAATTTTGACGATGTTCTACTTCATGTTTATAGTTACTTACATAGCCTAGTTAGCTCATGTTCATGTTTCTTTTACTCATTTTATCTTTTTTTTTTTTTTTTTTTTTTTTTTTAAAAGGTGTTTGAGATCAATGATGTGAAAGCATGGAAATCTGTTTTAGTATCTGTAGCTTCCTATACATTAGGCCTTGTCATGATTGCAAAAGCTCCATGGTATCTACTACCTTTGGCTTGGGCATGGACTGGAACTGCAATAACAGGGGTTAGTCTTATTCAAATATTCTTTTGGGTTGCTTCCCTTTGTCTCTCTCTCTTCCTCTCATCCTTGTCGGACTTGCAACTCTGGCCACTGAAGTTACTTTCCTCCTCAAGTTCTTTGTTATAGGTCATGACTGTGCTCACAAATCATTTTCAAGGAACAAGTTAGTGGAAGACATTGTGGGTACTTTGGCTTTCATGCCTCTAATATACCCATATGAGCCTTGGCGGTTTAAGCATGATCAACATCATGCAAAGACAAACATGTATTAATAATCTCTCCTCTGTCTCTATCTCTCTTTGAAATACTTATTTTAGCTCTATCTTCCTGCATAAACATAGCTCAATATTGTTATGTCCTATAGTATAAAGAAATGTCTTATTGAGGTAGGATAACATCTAGTTTAGCAATGCAAAAGCCTTGATCAATAATATTGGGCAGAACAGTAGGAATGGATATTAATGTGTTATAAATTTATAATCCGTACCTTGATACTGCTAGGTAAACATGACATCATATTCTACTTACCACTGTTGAGCATGCAGTAATTCTTCCTTGTATCTTAGGATCAAGTTCATGGAATTTCTCCATATGTTTTGCATTTTGCCTAGAGTCAAATATCGTTGTGTTAGTTAAGCTTGAAATATTACATGTATGACTAAATAGGAACTCCATATTTTATAAGTTTGGCTTGTTACTTACATTTAAAAGATTTATGCCTTTCATCTTCTAGTTTTAGCTAAAGTTCCATTTCTGTTCTTATCCACGTATTTTATAGGCTGGAAGAAGATACAGCTTGGCATCCTGTGTGGAAAGAGGAATTTGATTCAGCGCCTCTTCTGCGTAAGGCAATCATATATGGTTATGGTCCATTTCGACCGTGGATGTCTATAGCTCATTGGTAAGTTAACCTTGGATGGTTCCTTTGCTAGAATAACTTGACTTTATATCAAGATCTCTTGTATGTGATTTTACCAAATTCTCTCTCTTTCTTTCATTAATATGCACCAAGTTGTTCTTATGCATAATAGGTTGTTGTGGCACTTCGATTTGAAAAAGTTCAGACCAAACGAAGTGAAAAGAGTGAAGATAAGCTTAGCTTGTGTTTTTGCATTTATGTTTATTGGATGGCCATTGATCATCTACAAGACCGGGATTTTTGGATGGGTCAAGTTCTGGTTAATGCCATGGTTGGGCTACCACTTTTGGGTAACATCATTTGCTTGCCTCTTCTTATTACAGTGTCTCCTATGATCAATTCAGTCGATGATCTGTGTTGAATAGTGATTTGTTATGGTTCTCCATGATGTGACGTGGAATTAACAAACAAGTTTACAATCAGAATTAGAGGATATATAGCATGGTAGACTCTAATAAAAATGAATCATATAACTTAGATTACAGTATCCAAGTATCTTCGATATTGTTGAAACATTAATCTCAATGAAGCTTATATCTTGCACTAATATTCCTGAAGCAAATAAAAGAATGCTTGATATCATGCTTTCAAGATCATGAGACAAAGATATGATGTTTATGCCACTGTTGTTCATTCATAGAGGGACAATATTTTACTGTTCTTGTTCTGCACTATTTTGAAATTGGCCCAGATAAAATTTGTTGCTTTTGCTTATGTAAATTTAGATTCTATTTAAATTAATGATATAATTTATCTTTTAGCTTCTGTTTACCTACTTATGATGGTGTATCACTTTTTGTTTCTTGCTTAGATGAGCACTTTCACCATGGTCCATCACACAGCTCCTCATATACCGTTTAAGTCTTCAGAAGAGTGGAACGCAGCTCAAGCGCAGCTCAATGGAACAGTTCATTGTGCTTATCCTCAGTGGTACTTAATAATTCATTTCAGTGTTTTTTCCCCTTCTCTTTTCTCTTCTCTTGCTTAATCTGACCCTAAGCTGATAAAAACGTGTGTTAGAAAAAAATTATGGCTCTGTTCGTGAGATCCTCTAGTCTTGAAATTGCTAGATAATTCATGTTAAATAAGATCTATTACCATAAATCATATTTGACTTAGCTTCTAATTTTATCTTCTCCCCTCCACAGGATCGAGATTCTTTGCCATGACATCAATGTGCACATTCCCCACCATGTTTCTCCAAGAATACCAAGTTACAACTTACGGGCAGCCCACAAGTCTCTTCAAGAAAATTGGGGAAAGGTAGTGGGATAAACCGAATGCATGTCTGCATTTTCTTTTCGATATAGTTTGGAATTTAGTTCTTGCAAAATCTAATGTCTGCGTTGTTTATTGCATATATTTTCCCAATTGATGCTAATAATCTAGTTCTTTTTCTTCCATCTTTGTTTCCCCTGCAACACATTCTATAGCATCTGAATGAGGCTTCATGGAATTGGCGTTTAATGAAGACGATCATGACGATATGTCATGTCTACAGTAAAGAGGAAAACTACATTGCTTTTGACCGACTCAATCAAGAAGATTCTTATCCCATTACATTCCTCAGGAAAGTTATGCCTGATCTTGCTTGATATTACCTCAACCTTCAGGAGCACAGACGCTTCTTTCTTTTGCTGTGCAATGTTTTTCTCCACAAATTTTGAGGAATGAATGGAAGGAAACTTGTTGGCCCGCCATATATTGAGTTGATGAATTTCTCTGTTTCATTTTCCAGTCTCTCTCCCGTTCTCACTAGGAAACTTTTCTTTTCTCCCCAAGTAGCAATGTTCTGTAACCTTTTTTTTTTCTTTTAATGTAGTTGTGATCTAAAGAGGAAGAACAGACAGTTAGGTGCTTTATGTTGCCACTTTATAAAAAGGTGGAAACATTCTCTTTTTCAAATACACCTGCTGACAAAGATCAATACAACACAACCATTATCATTATTTTTTGTTCTGCAGTCACCATTTATTGAAACATTGAAAGTTAAAACAGAATTATGATAGACAGAGAACTTTAGAAGGTATTATTTGATTTGAAAGCCTGTTTTCTACCTCCAAAGCTATGGTAATGCTAATGCCTTGGCAAATTGGAAGAGATACAGTACAGAAAGTAATGATTTTGGATTTGGTGAACAAGAGAGACCATGTGATTTTTAAAACAGAGAAATGTTACTTTTGACAACTTTAAGCCAAGGGTGTGGTTTTTATTCAATTAGTATTAGCAGTTGCAACTGTTCACATGACAGCAAGCATCTCTCTGCTTGTCCTCTGCATACATGGAATCTTTATCACCACCAGATCTGTGGTTGGTTTTTCTCATATCTCAGTGAGAGTTTGTTTAATTAGATTATCCTTTTCTTATAAAATAAAATAAAAATAAAAATAAAAATAAAAATAAAATGGGGGGGTCTCTCAGAACTATCATTTGTTTTCATGTTTTTAAAATGAACTGTCATTACATATATTCTCTCTTATGTATGTTCAAAGAAATAGTATTACTTTAATTTGAATGACTGACATTAATAAGATATTTTCACAAAAATATTTGCAGTCTGGTCTCTTCCGGATGGAAGAAAATAACAAAATAATTCACAAGAAGAGAAGAAAATTAAATTTTGAGATTATCTATTATTGTAGTAATGGGAAAACCCATACAAACTTTCTGCTCTAAATCTTTCTCTAAATAATGGCAATGGCACCTAAATTTTAAATCTCTCACTTTGTTCTGTTCAGTTTTCTTAGCCAAGATCTCTGATTTAGACGTCCTGCTATATACATCTTCATTTTTCTTCAACTATTATCTTACAAATCTAAGAACCAAAAGGAGAGAACCCTTTTTTCTATCAAGAGGAAGAAGCAAATCATTAACTGAATGATGAAATTACAGGGGCCGGTGGTGTCTCCCATATATCGAAAACATTTTCCTCGCTGTGAAGTGCAAAAAGACGATCCCCGCCAATGGAGAAATCGCAGATCGAACCACCAATGCTTCTTCGTAGCCTGGATGTCAAAACCCAGTCAGGTCCACATAACACTGATATGGAATCATTCATGGATGAAAAGAGCTGTCCTTCATGTAATGCTAACTTGGGGTAACATGGCTCTTCTGGCATTTTTCCCTTCATTAGCCTACTTCTTGAGCTCCATCTTATGCTTCCTCCACTGCTGCTTCTCAAATCCAAAAACCCCAAATCTTCATACTCATTCACTACACAGATTGAATTGTTTTCCTCCATGGCTATGGCATCTCTTACTCTCTTCTCGTCTACTGTCAATGGAGCTCCAATATCAGACCAAGACCATACCATTTTCTTCTCTCTAAAATCCAACAGACTAATGTAGCAATTGTCCTTTCTAGGAAATAAAGTTGCTACCAATAAGCAATTGGTTCCATTTAACCATTGGAGTTTGTCAGCATCTCCAAGTGACCAACCTGCAGGCTCATAGAAAAAATCTGTTTGTTTTCCAGTCATTTGATCCCAAACACCAATCCCATATTCATTGCTTCTACCTTTACAACTAGAGAAGATTTTATAATCAGAACTGAAACTCAAAGCTCCGGCTGTGCAGCTCTTTACCTGATTCTCATGACTGACTTGAAACTTATGTCGAAGCTCTCCTGTTGATTTGCAGAACAGGCCCATTCCGCCATCGCCACGGCCTAATCTCTCACAAACGCTGATCATGATATTCTCAGCATCGATCCACCCAACATCGTTGACTCGCTGATAATCGAGATTGATCGGAGGGTGTTCATCGAGCATCCAATCGTAGACATGAACCATACAGCCATGAGCAATGCAGCAACCGCCGTCAGGACCGGCTCGGATGGCAGTACCATCTCCTGGGGCCTGGCCAGTTGCAGAATGCGAAAGCTTCAATCTATTGCCGTCGAATTGGCCCCATTTGGCAGAGCGTAAGTGGTCCTGCAGGCCATAGAAAAGAGCGTCCCGATAGAGGAGTTTCTCCGGCACGTTCGCCGGAACATAGAGCTCCCCGGTGCGTAAGAGATCAAGAAGCACGGCAAAGCAATCAGGGTTCCGATCAATAAAGAATTCATCGGAATTAACGGATTGTAAATCCCAATTGTCATCGAAAAGTGCCCCAAACAAAGAATTCCGGCCAGCATTTGCGAGAGTTGTGGCGGTTGTTTCGAACATTCTACCCCCAACATTGAATCTCACCCTATCTTTCTGAATTCCCATAATTGAATTCCCTCGAAATGGGAAAACCCAGATGGGGTTTTGCAATTGGAAACGGATAAAACTTGAGATAATCAAAACAGAGAAATAATCTATCCTGCGAAGTTGTAGAAAACAAAGAACGGAAACGAGCTAAAATTAGAAGACAACCCAACCTATAGATAATAAAATTAGAACAGAACACACAATCAACAAGATCAAGAAGCTTGAAAAGTAGGATAATAGAAGAAGAAAAATATTGAAAAAGCAAGTTTAAAAAGAAATTACACGACTCTCGAGCTGAAACAGAGGAAAGCAAAAGAAAAGACGAAATTGATAATGTGTAGATACCTCTTTTTCCTTCCTTTTCTGAGAAAAAACTATGATCTGGGTAATGAACAATGGCGGAAAAAGGAGATGGGTTTTTAAATTTATTGGATTTGGTGAAGAGGAATTAAAGAGTTTCGAGCGGTTGGATTTCAAAAAGTTGACTCTCTCTTTCAACTTCATAGGGCTTTGCCTTCTATCTGGAGTTTGGACAGAGTCGAACTTTGAAATAGAAAAATCAATAATGAAAAAAAGAAGAAAGAAAAAGATCATTGGCATCGTGGGCTCCGCTTGTAATTTGACAAATCTTTAATTTAACACCGTCCGATCAATCTGATCATGGAAACTTTACCCTATTCCACTGTGGGCTCGCCCGCACATGAGAATTGACCCAATTCAGTAATTTCTCGCAATTAATAAAATCAGCCCTCACACCCCCAAGGAACCGTGTCTTCTGCCCATATTTCATTTCCCTCCCCTTCATTTTTACTCATTTAAAAGAATGGCCCGATAGATTGTTTAATTGTACTTCCACCCCACCCAATCATCCGTTTATATTTCCATAAATTTAGGTTTGTCAAATATTCATTTTTAAATGGACGATGCATAACTTACGCACGTGTATACAACTGCTTTAATTGCAAGGATTGATGTAAATTAGAGGTAAAATGTGAAAATCAAATAAATAATATCCATATTTTATTAAATTTGAGGGTTTTTCTTCTCGTAAAGTCATCTTTCTCTATTTTTCATTGATTACATAAAAAGAATTATGTGATAATTTTTTTTTCTACTTTTGGAGATATTTGGAGAAGAATAATTTTATTTTGTTTCCCTTTAGCTGATTTTAAATGAAATCCAGTCAAAATAGCTACAAGGCACTGACAAAATATTTAAATTAAATTAGATATGAAATTTTAGAGTTTAAATTAACATAATTAATAATTTAAAGTTTTTATTTATCCATCCACTAAAATTAGAAGTATAAATTGAGATATATTTTTTAAATTTAACAATTACAATATGGAAAAGCGAACTACTAACCTATAAAAAAAAATGGTAATTGATATTTTTTCTATTTAACTAAACTAGAATTGGCTTTTTTTTTAGGTGCTCTCCTCAAAATATTTTGAATGAAATCACGAAATTATAATACTCAGATCGATATGCCTATAATTCTAGACACTTAGAAATAATATAAATGGTTGTTTTTTAGATAATTGTGTCTATTTTGAAGAAAATTATTTTTGACAAGATTTGTGCATTAAAAAAAAAGAATTAAATGGTCCTTAAAATATGGATTTTAGACTTAGATTAGTTTTGCAATATTTATCTTATACCTGAATAAGCACTTCAACATTTTTCTTTATTTTGAATTTGATTAAGTATTTTCATCCTTCTATAGATATCTTTCATATACATATTCCTAATGTATTTAATGAATTATAAAATATATTTATGCTACAAAATTGAAATTTTAGTGAAAATTACACTAAAGTTAGACTTTTGAAATTTTTTTAATTTTAAGATATCTATCTAATGGTTCATCTTATGTATCAATCATGCTTAATTTTGAAATTAGTGAGTCTAAAAAGATTTATGTTTTGTTGAATTGAAATCAATGAGTAAATTTAGCGAACATGTTTTTTTAAAAAAAAAATTAAAATTAGTAAGTGAATTTATTGAAAATTGAATGAACATGTTTTCTTCCTTGTGTGGAAATGTTACTATCAATAAGTCTTTAGTTTTTTTTTTTCTTTTTTTTTTATAAACATTACTTCCATCCATTGGTTTTTATGTTTTGTTATTTATATTTTAGAAATGTTTTCAAAATTACAGGCAAATTTTAAAAATTAATAAAAATAGTTATTGAAAACTTAATTTTATTTTTAAAAATTGAATAAGAATTCAAATATTTACATAAAAAAAATATAAAAAATATAAGTAAGAAATTAGGACAAAATAAATACAAATTTCAAAATTCAAAAACTAAAAATAAAAAAATCCAACTACACTGTTTAACAAAACATAAATCACTTGAAAAAATCTAAAAATGTCATAAATTATCCCCAACCAAGATGGATAAAACTACATGAAATGGAAATTAATGAAAAGTAAATGAACTTAGTATTGTTGGGTGAAAATGAAGAGATAAAAACAATTAGTTAAAAATGACTCTTTGTGTGTGCATCTATAGTGTTAATAAATGAAAACTATATTCTAAAATCTCAAACTGAACATTAGAAGGCAATAATGAATAAAATTTAGGCATTCAAAATGAAAAGGTATATGCAATAATATGTAATAAAGCTCTCAATTCAAATCAATGATTCACACCATAATTAATTAGTTGCTTAAGTGATAATATTTTATTTCAACAACTTTGTGTTTAAGAGTTTAAGAGAGTGAAGATATTTCTTTCACTATTTTTAGCATCCAATCATGGATCCTATAGTTTAAAGCTTCTATCAATTTCTTATGAAATAAATTAATAAATAACTCTTCTTTCAATCTTATTAAGATGATGACTATGATGTGTAAACCATTTTCGTACCTAAATGGATAGCCATTAACTTAATCTCATTGGTGATAACTTTAATTCACTTTTCAAACAGAAAAAGTTTAAATAAATAAATAAAATTTTAAATATAATAAACATCTTCACAACTTTGGTAATTGTATTCCATCAATTTCATCTTCTCAAATAAGATTACAAATATATAGCCTTAATTATTATAATTTTGTTTTATTGTATTCTTTTACATTTCTTGTCTTATATTTCATATAAAGAAACGTAATAAACTCATCTATTTCTATTTTTATTTTTTTAAATTGCTTGATTAAAATTTTTAATTTTGATTAACGTTCTATCATCATTGTTAGTGAATCAATTTAGATATATTTTTCTTCATTTTAATAACTTGTATAATGAAATGATTTCTATCAAAAGAACGAAATACATGAAGAACATATCTATCTTAGATTTTAATTCATTCCTACAATTAATCTCTTTCTCTATATATATAAATGTTTTTTTTTAAAAGAAAACTTCTCATTTGTTCAAAAGACAGATAATATACTTCACCTTTGGAATACTTCTAGCTTTATTGCATAAATATGCCAACTCATCATGGTTGTATAAAAAACTAGAGTTATAAACATTAGTGAAGTTATTAATTTTTAAAATTTAGAAAGCTATATTACTTGCAATCTTTTGTTTTTTCGAAAGGAAATTAAATTAATTTTTTTATGTATAAATTCCTTGCCATGATCTCATCCTTTTTAACTCAACATTTGAATTTTTTTTGCCAAATTCAAGAAAAAATTTTAAAAAAATAAAAAAATAAAAAAAGACATTATTCTAGCTTTCAAATAAGCTTAACTTTCAAAAATCAAATAATTACACCTTCTAAATTTTAGGGATTGTATCAATTTAATTCGTAAATTATATCAATTTACACTATTTTTTCAGAATTTCAAAGTATAAATTGATAAATTAACCAGAGCTTATGATTTAAATGAATAGAATTATTAATTCAAGATTTTAATTGGTACAATTCTCAAAATTGAATGCTATAACCAAATCATTTCAAAACGTAATATGGACGCCCCGTCATCAATAACCAAATCATTTCTTCATGCTCCAAGGCCGGAATATATTTTTTTAAGTTGTTTGTTTTTTTTTTTTTCAAATGAAATTATTATTTTATTTAAATATTTATTTATGTGAAGACATCGTCCCGTTACGTTGAAGAAAAGCATCGGTATCGAGAGAGAAGGGTCCCGGATTCGGAAGCGACGACACGTAATTTTTTTTTAACTCAAATTTATATTATTTTTGTTTTTATATATCTGGATATTATATTTTCTAATATCCATGAAATTAGTACGTGCATTTCAACATTTTTTTTCTTCTTCATTACAACCATTTTCTATATAAAATAAGATCAAATAATTGAAGGCACTCATCCAAAAAGAAAATTAATAATTAAGGTTTATGGATTTTCAAAATTTTGATAGCTGTATGAGTTTAATTAGATAATAATTATGATGAACAGAAATTCTATTTTAAGCCTAAGTAAACCTTAAATGGCTGAAAATTTGGATTTATAAACTTTTAATTAAGTCATTAATATCTTAGATAGTTCAACTATACTTAACATTGACTTCACAATATAATCTATTTAATTTTAAGCTATGTTCCACTTCATAAAAATAAATTTAAACCTAATTTGTATTAAAATAATCAATACATTTAAGATTAAGAGAATGAGATCAAAGTAGATGCTGCATTTTTGTTACTCTTTTTTTAAGGATATGAAAGGATAATGCTAATCAATCACTTTAAAGTGTAGACTGACCTATCATTTTGTTTCATAAATTTGATTGGTGGTATTTTGACTTTTCCTTTTAACAAAAGATGATTAATTAAGATAAACATTAATAATCAATTTTAAGTTAAATAATACTTTTCTCGCTAAACTTTCAAATCAATAATTTAATCCTTACATTTTCAAATTTGTAGCAATTTAAACTCTTAACTTTAATTAGTTATAATTTTAATCTCTATATTTTAAAAATTGTTTCAATTTAGTCTCTAACATATCATAAAATTTAAGTGTCAACTTATATTGTGTAACGATTTACTTTTTATAGTTTATAAAAAGATTAGTTCTCGATAAATTTATCAATCTACATGTGTAGAATCTTTTATTAAATCTTAATAATATTTTTTTTAAATAAAAACTGAATCATTACAAATTGTAGAGTACAAAGGTTAAATATTACTTAATAAAATTTAAAAAATAAATTATTACAAATTTAAAAATATATGAATTAAATTATTTACCAATTAAAATGCATGGACTAACCTGTTAAAAGTTCAGTGTTTTTTTTTTTTTTTAAGCCAGATCAAACTCTACTTTTGGCTACAAAAGTATGTTTTGACCTAAATTTTATAAATTAATTAGGTATTTGTCCATTGAATTGCTCATGTGGGACCATATTTCAAAATTATATTGGAGATGAACAATTAATCATCACTAGAAATTATATTAACGTATAAATTTAAATAAAGAAACTCGAATGAACAAATAATGCATATGGCTCCATCTTGTCATAGATTACAAATAAAAAAAAGTTCAAATTTCGAGATCATAATTATAAGTAATGATTATATAGTTTTGTCTTTGTTTTAAATAACAAAAAAAATTCTTAAAAATATTTTTAAATATAACAAAATGTGACTATTTATCATTAATAGATACTAATAAACTATTATTATCATATAGACACTAACTTAAATGAATAAATGAATATAGGCAAACTAAATTATCCTATAAAAATTGTAATGGTTAATAAGTTTTCACAAAATCAATACAAATGACATATAAAATAAAGGTACATATATCACACAATATTAAGCAAAAAATAATATAATTTGTAAATTCTGAAAATAAAAAATATATAAAGATTGTAATTTATGATTAAAGTGAATTTGTAAATAATACTTAAATTGATAGCTAATTAATTGTATGATTGAGGTTGTTACTAATCAGTCTTTGCTTTGCTTAAGACTCATAGATTTATTGGTGACTTGATTTCAAGTTTTCTTTAACTTAAAGTGATTGAAAAAAGATGACTTCTTCAAACGTCCCTCTTTATACAAAATATTATTGTTCAAGGCCCCATTGGCAGCTATACATCAATTGACCTAATAGAGTAAGTTTTTTTTTTTCTTCCAAATAATTTCTCCACTTGCCTCATGAAGTAACATAATTGGCGCGAAAAACTCACACGTGGCCTCTAAGTGCTTCTTGAGCCCACTTTTCTGGTTCAGACTTGCCGTTAGAACTTACTAGTATAAGAGTACTTGCAGTTGTGACTATATGCCTAAATTAGTACTTACATGAAATATTTAGCACTCAACTAAACATATAGAGAGTGTTAGAGTTTCTCATGTGGAGTTGCCTACTAGCTTCTTCCTCTTTCAAGCTATCGAAATGAAATAATTAATAAAGCTCACCCATAACACCTATTTGGGGATAAATGTAACACCGGCAACATCAAAATTGGTGTGGCCCTTGAGGTTGTAAAATGGTAATAGCAAGCTCGGTTATATTTTTCTCTTCTTTTGTGAAATTCTATGAACTCAATTGGTAGATCCACAACCCAATGGGCTTAATTACTTTCTTTTTTGGGATCTACTAATTCCTATGCAAATTTTTATTTTTCTTAAATTTGGACCCACCCATAAACTTTAGACCTTATCTAGGACAACTTGACAAACAAAAACATAATATTTATAGCATTTTCATCTTTGGATATGAAGTCAAGTTGTACCATTACCACCTAAGAGATAGTATTGGATTGACTTGTGAGACTAACCCTTCTTAATAATCACTTATTATATCTAAAGTCTTTGGGTGGTCAAATTTCATTCAAAATTATTAAGGGCCCATGGAATTAATTATTTTTATTACATATCTGAAGTGGAGGGGAGGAACTCAAATTTAAATTAATTGATTAATTATATGTATATGAATAGTGAGGGAAATTGGTAGATACACTTAGTCATCTCAAATAACTAAACACAATTGTTTTAGTAACATATTCTTGTAACCCATTTCTAAATATTATTAAGAATGTAAACTAATACATTCAAAGTAACATATGAACCCCAACATAAAATAAAATCCAATACAGTTGGCACTTCAAATAATAGATGTAAAAATTTCACGATGTAAGAGAGATGGTACCAACTTGTAGAAATCGAACATTTGTTTTAATAATTGTTTGGTGTTGAGTTTCTGAAAATTAAGCTTATAAACGTTATTTTACCTATTAGTTCTTGTATATTGTTGTAAACCTTTTAAAAATGTTTTCAAAATCCAAGTTAAATTTTGAAAACTAAAAAAATGTACTGTTTAAAAATCAGTTAACAATGAGATGTTTACTTACTAAAGATAAAAATTATAGTTAAGAAGTGGTGAGAAAACAAACACAATTTTTACAAAGTAAAGAAGTAAAAAAATATTAAAAAAATTAGTTATCATAGGGGTCGAGGGTTTCGTTTGATGCTTATTTGTTTTTTAGTTTTTAAGAGTTGTGTTTGTTTTCTTTCAACTCCTTTATAATAGTGTTTGCACAAAGTTTCCACAGAAACTTGTTTCGTGGAGTTGAACTTAAGTTGATGTAAATTTGATATGGATGTAGTTCGATCTCTAGTACTTGAATCCTTTGATTCTCTCTCAGTTGAATGCATACATTTGATGTATAGAAGCAGAGCACGTGAATGTTCTTAGATTTGGGAGTCTTTTGGTTGTAGAGAGACTAAACCCCTTCAAATGAAAAGAACTCCTCTGTTTATAGAGTTCTAGGTGGGTTTGTGAGCTTGGGCCTGGTTGGTCCATAGACTTGGCCCTTGGGCCCAACTAATTGGATTTGAGCCTTATTTGGCCTTTGGGCCAAATTAAGTCTATTTTTGGGATCAATTGGATTTTAGCCCAAATATCAATATCAAATTGGATCAAATTATTTTATTCAATCCAACGGTCAAGATGAAAACACGTGGCGTCATCGGGATTTGCCAATTTATGTCTTCAATTTCAATTTAAGACACATGTCAACTTTTAATTGGTCTCAAATTCAATTATTTGTAATTTCGTTATTAACTTGATCAATGACGTGGCAATTTGTGATTGGTCCAAAATTCTTCATTCAACAAATAGTTATTTTTAAGGAATCATTTAAATTTAAAGTTAAATTCATAAAAGAAAAAAAAAAAACAAATGTTTAAAAACCATTGATAATAAAATAAAATCAAATATAGGTGAAACATTGTTTATAAATATAATTTTTATAAGGGTTGTTTTCAAATATAAGAAATGAATTAAAATATTTATAAATATAGCAAAATTTACTGTTTATCTGCGATAGACGGCTATCTATATCTATCTGTGACAGATAGATACCTATCGCGGTCTATCACAAATAAACTGTTATATTTTGTTATTATTTGTAAATATTTTCAATAGTTTTATTATTTAAAATAATTTCCTCTTTTATTTTATATATATATATATATATATATATATATATATTATTAGGCGATGCCCAAAAGTTGAATTTTATTTGAGAAAGTAGACCTAAGCAACATGTGATAAGCTTCAAAAGTTTTGCTGACGTGTCATAAAGGATGACCCATAAAAATTAAATCATTGATGAAAAAAACATCTAGTTACTATAATATAAATAATAAATAATAATAATAATAATTCCTAATACCTCAATTCATTCCATGTCACAAAATTAGTTGGGGAATGAGAATTAAGATTTTTTTTCCACAATTACCCTTGAATCATATTTGTGGATTGCTCTCATTTGATTTTTATTTTTTTATTTTTATGAAAGGTTTATGTAATTATATGAGATATGTGTCCCATGATGAAAATGGATGTCACTGTTTTACTCTATATATTTGTGCACATTTTTTTTCTTTTGAAAAAGACCTTAAAAGAGAATTTTCAATTTTTAATTGAGTACAGAATTTGCTATTTATTTGGGTAGAAGCATATATATAGTTACATGTATGTTTGTACTCCATAACTTTTTTTTAATTTGGTGTCTCAACAGGACTAAACTTTGTTCAATTTTATTTTTCTAAAAGATGATAAATAGAAACACATTGTTCAATTTTTTGTTCTAAGAGTAGTGTACTACCACTATTTTTTTTTTTTTAAAAAAAAAAGTTGATAATATTTAGAGTATGTTGGAATAACTTTCTACTACTTTAAAAAAAAACCTTTTACAATTTAAAATATTTTTTAAAAAATACTTGAAAAGCCATTCCAAACCGTCCCGTTACTTCCGTGTATATATTCTTTATCAAAAGACTATACAAATGATTGGGCCTTCTGAAATCAAAACTTTGGGCCTTGGACTCGAAATCATAGGGCCCATATAGAAGTGGGCAAGTTCGTGGAAGGCCTAGCCCAAGAGCTGACCAATACTTGAGCTGGTTATTGGAACCCAACATGGGCCCAAGGAATAGGCGGCCACTTTAATGGAAAAAATTGAGATAAGCATATTTTGATGTTTGTTTCCTTTTTTGTGAGTTTGTGAAAAGTCAAACTAGGCTAAATATACAAATAATTATTATTATGATCTTCTTAATTTGGTTTTTAATCTCTCTTTTTTTTTTTTTTTTAAACAAAATTTCATACAAACTAACAACCAAATCACTCTCCTTGAATAAGGAGTGATGCAAACTCTTTATTCCAAATGGAAGAGAGTCCAAAAAAGAAAGAAGCAAAAGAAGTTATGTGTTACTTTGTTCTCCTTCTAAAGACTTAAAAAAAAGATAATATTTACAAAGAAAGCCAGCATCAACTTACAATTAAAAAAAAAAAAAAAAATAGAGTCCACAAGATTTAATAATCTCACAACCTCCAAAGAACTAGAATCGACTTTCATTTGAGGATTTTGACTATGCCACTTCCAATCTAACTCCTTCAAGCCTCCTACAATTGCCTTATCTTCAAGAACTTTCATTCCCCAATTGCGACAAATTTACTTGCATCCTCTCAAAATAATTCGGTCGGTGAGTCTCTCAAAATTCAGTCCAAACTCCCATTTTAGGAGAATTTGACAAAGTTGCATCCACACTTAGCTTTCAACGACCTTCCAGAATAGCAAGCTAACTGCACTTTTGAGTACAAATCTCAAAGAGGAGGGAGGGTTGAGAATTAAAGATGGACCTCATAGAGAAAACGACCAAAGAAGATTTCACTGCGCAAAATATAGCTTTTTCATAATACACCCCTTAATTGAACTTAGATCACATTCCTCTGATTCTATATACTCCAAAATATGATTATCCTTCCTTTCATTCTATTTCTAAGTTCAAAAAATAAATAAATATAGATTTTAAAATTTACCTTTAATAAATTATATAAATTCTCAATTAAGTCCCTCTTATGAGAACAATTGTTAAAATTTGTCTACTACAATTTGATATATTCTTAAGTTATGTTTTATATATTAACATATGTAGTTAAATTCATATGTCAAGTTAATTGTCACAAAACAGAAACTCAACTTGTTCACTAACAAAATCCAACACTATCAATAAAATTTATCTTTTTCCAAATGGCATGTATAGATAACACGTCAAAGTATGAGTATATATTAAACAAAACAAATATTTAATGATCTAATTGAGAATTTCCACAAAATGATTGAAAATTTTACAAAAGAGAAAACCAACCCTTTTTAATACATCAAAGAAAAATTTGAACATAAAAGATTAAGCTTCAAATTGAAAAATAAATAAATAAATAATGTGTGTGTGACATTAAAAAGGAGAGAGAGAGCATAGTCGTGATTACTAAAATCAATTGTAGTGGGGAAAATACCAAGATAACCCCAACTCCATGCGCCAATTAATACATTGTTGTGTCTACGTATGGTATCATCATCATCATTATTATTATTATTATTATTATTATATTATTATTATTATTATTTTTGACAACTTTATGTTTGGTATTAAATATAATACAAAGCCATCCTCATAAATACTAAAGAATGTGGGATACGAAAAAATATTTTGAGTACCAAAATGGATAACAAAAGGGCACACATAATTTTTGTTACCTTACTATCAAATTTGATAGGTTGTTTTTTTATTATTAGATTTTTTAAAATTATTTCATTGTCAATGAACATTTTCCCTTCCAATTCTTTCTATTTCAAGTTAAATAAATAAATAGTATAGAAAGTTAAATAAATAAAACAAATGCATTTACACTTTGTGGGGATCATGTTCCTGTTTGTACAAGCACTAGCTAAATTGCTAAATTACCATGCCTGAAACAAACATTGTCATTAATTGTTAGAATTTCAATGATAGTATTTTTCCCCCATTTGGAGTACATTCCATCTTTATAGACTAAATTATATAATTTAGTTTCGGTAAAAAATATCTTTAAACTTTCTAAATGGGTTCATAAATATTCTTACCATTAGTTTTGGATGGTGATTGTCTGTGTTTTGTGTCAAAAATACTTCTTAATTTTAAAAAGTGTAAAAAATACTCCTAAACTTTTAAAATCGTTAATACTGTCTTACTTCTCTATTTTTCCTCTTTTTTCTCCTCTCTCTTTCAATATTCTCCTACTCCCCTTTTTGTTAAATATTTGACATTTATATATCTAGAAAATAACAAGTAAATAAATAAAATTGCACACACTTCAATTAAGGTATATGAATTATAATAAGAAAAAGAATAATAAAAGCACCAAGGGATTTTAGAACTTAAATGTTTTAATAGAGTGTTGTATGTTAGTAGTTGAGTGTTGTTAATAGCCAAAAATATTTTTTGTTTTGACAATTTATAGTTTTAGTATGTTTTAAAGGGGGGTTTGATTTTGGAATTTTGTGAGTTTTTTTTTTTTTTTTTTTTTTTTTTTTTTTTAACTTAAAATTTTGGTTTTTTATTTTGTTGCTTAAAATTTTGGTGTAAGAATTAGAAATATAAGAGAAAAATGAGAGTATCTATGCCTCATTTGGTAACCATTTTGTTTTTAGTTTTTTATTTTTTAAAATTAAGCCCGCATCTTTATTAAGTAACATGGTTGAATTTTTAGCCAAATTCTAAAAATAAAACAAGTTTTTAAAAGCTACTTTTTTTAATTTTTAAAATTTGGCTTGATTTTTTAACCCACTGGTAAAAAGTAAATAACAAAGAAAGAAATTTGGAGGTGGAAATAGTCTCTATAGACTTAATTTTTAAAAAACAAAAAATCAAATGGTTACCAACTGAGACCTATATAATTTATTTTTAAATTGGTTTTTTTCAAACTAAAAAAAACTTCAAACAAATTGATCGTCATATTAACGGTAGAAGCATTTAATTTTTTTTTTTAAAAAAATTAGAGTTATTTTCTAATGAGGTATTGACAGTTTTTGTTCATATACTAACCGTGAATGTATTTTTTAAAATTTTTTAAGTTATCTTTGAAACTTTTGAAAGTTTAGGGATATATAAGATTTTTTTTTTGGTTAATAATCTAAACATTTTGTTGATTGATAAATATATATTCGTAGTTTTTTTTCTTTCACAATATAAAGGGAGAGAAATTGAACTTCTAATTTCGAAGTTGGTGTACAAATTCATGTTAATGCTAATTTTAGCATATACTCCTAAATTATTCTTTTTAGACTAACTATTCATTGTTTTGTTAAAACAGTGAATAGTGAAATTTGATTTTATTATCAAATTACATCTATATATTCAAAAATTGTATTGAGTAATTCAATTAATCAATGTTTTAATAACAATTTTGTAGATACAAATTTATGTATTCTTCCTCAAGTGAATTTAACTCAGTATTAATTGACATGTTTTTCCTCTTAAAATTAGAGGTTTGATCATCCATCTCGACAATTTTTGTATTAACAAAAACTTATTTTTCTTGATTTAAATAGTAATATTTTAAATTAATTATATAATTCTAAATCATAACGTTAAAAAAATATGAAATTGAATAGTGACATGATATGTAATATTTTTTTGCTAATACATATATTATATGTCAATAGAATTATAATCTATAAATATTGGTTAATAATGCCGTAAGAGAATAATCATTAGAAAGAAAAAAAAAATCATAAAATGAATAGATATGATTATGAAACTTGTTATAAAAAAAAAATAAATATAAGAATAATCCAAAAATATCCACTACATGCATGAGGTCATAATTTGGGGAAAAAGAGGAAATTAGGGTATAAAACAAGTTGGAGGAGCATTACAAGGGAAAAGTTATTATTGATTAAGATAATTAGAAAGCTACATTTACTTAGAGATTGAGGAATGTTGCTAATTATGAAAAGTTATTATGTCTGTTGAGTTATTTTTACTCCTTACCCCCTCAATTAATACCCATCATTAATCTCTTTTTTTTTTTAATCTCTCTTTTCTATAACATTGCATGCCCCAATACAGTATGAAATCATTTAACTAACTTTAATTTAATAATTTATATCTCCACAAACACTTGGTAATTATGTATTTGGGACCCATAATCTTTCTTATGTTTTTTTCTTTTTATCCTTTTGGATATAGTTGGATCAATACTATTCACATTTTCTTAAAGTAGTTTATTTAATTTCTATTTGATTAAAGTAAATTCTTTTCTGTATTAATGGCACCCTCACCCACATATATTGCTAATTCAAAAGTAGATGATTTAGAATTTAGATCACAAAAGGCATTTCTTTTTCTTTTTCTTTTGGCTTATAAAAAGTAGAGGGAATTTAGGATGATGTTTTAAAACAATACTTTCAAGTGATTTACTTTATTATCTATCTTTTTTTTTTTCGAAAAGAAGAGAGATGTTATTGTTTTATTGTTTTATCCTTTTAGCTTTTAAAATTTAATGTTATCTCAAGATTTCATATTTATGGAAATATCTGGATATTTATAGAAAAAAATTATAAAAAAAAAGTCAAGAATCATATTTGAATGAGTAAACAACTATTCTACATTTTTTAATAAGTTAAAATATCTATTATTTTGATTGGATTTATATGAGTGACATTTTGTTACTTTTCTCATGTTTTATGAATTTTTATTGTACAATGGAAATATCGACTTGTCGATAAAAATTTAATGTAATGATTACAATATTGAATAGAGATAGATTTTTTACAACTAAATGAAGAAAGAAAAATCACCCATTAAACAATCCATTAATTGCAAAATATTTACTAACGGTTATAGTCACATAATAATAATAATAATAATAATAATAATAATAATAATAATAATAATAATAATAATAATAATAATTTGAGATTTGAAAGTGACCTAATAGGAAGCGTGATTTGAGATTTGAGTGGTGTAATTAGAAAATATGCTGGGGGCGTTTAGCATGATAATCAAACAATATGATATTACTAATTGTTTAATTTTGGTTAAAATGTCATTTTGGTCCTTATACTTTGCAATTTGTTCAATTTTAGTTCTTATAATTTCAAATATCTAATTTTAGTCCTTTTATTTTAAATAAATATTTTTAGTCCCTTAAAGTTAATTTTTATTGAAATTGATTACATAATCACAATAATTTTAGAAACTCAATATGTGAATATTTTTTTGAAAATTTATAGTGAAAATGTAAATAAAATATAAAAAGTAATGAAAAATCCATAATAAACAAGTAGTAGGGACTAAATATAAGATTTATTGAAAGTACAATGACTAAAATTGGACATTTAAAAATATAAAGACTAAAATTGAATAAACTTAAAAATATAGGGACCAAAATAATATTTTAACAAATAACTTAAAAAAAAAGAAAAAAAAAAAAAAGAGAGAAAATACGTTTAACTTTTTAAAAAAGGGGGCCATGTGAAAGGAAGAGTTGTGGGGTTGAAATTTCCAATTTAATAATAATCAAGTTTTCACATTTCCATAATCTACATGAAATTCGAAAACATTGTTTTTTTCCTTTTTCCCTTCTTCAAAGGAATAACATTTTTTCTTCTTATCCTTTTTATCAATACGAAATAAAATTATTTTATAAACTACAATTTGATAGCGATTTTAAAAGGGTAATAGTGTTTAATGATTTTTTTTTTTCCAGAAAGAAAATATTAGTTAGAAGGCTCATTTTTTGACAAAATATCTTTCAAAGAATTTTTATAAAGAAAATAACTATATTCCATGACAATAAATTACATTTTTTTTTTAACCTATAGTGTAATTCTAGCTCGAGAAAATTATCTTTGTAGTTTTTGATTTTAAGAATAAGCTTAGAAGGTAGATGAGTAATTTATTATTATTATTCCATATAATGACATGACATTTTAAATTAGAGATAATAACTAAGAAAAGCATTGGGTTTCTCTCTTTCCTCTCACCACCTTCCTTCCCTTTCTTTTTAAATTATTTTTTAAAATTGAAAATGTTATGTCACCGTTTCAAAATAATAACAAAAAAATTACTAGATACTTTTAAAATTTTAGGAACCATAGTTAGAAGATTTAGAGACTACAACACGTTAAAAAAAAAAAAAAAAAAAATCTTAAAGAAAGATACTAAAAAGAAATATTAAAGAAATTGAACTTTATTTTTGACAACCCACTCTAAACAGTAATATATATATATCCCAAATTGGTTAGGTTTTATTTGGACCACCATAGGCAGGGAAAATTACCAAAATGGGTGGGGGTGGGAAAAACAAATCTAAAATTACTTGAGAAAAACGAGGTGGTCTTTGGAATTTTGACTTTTCTTGGTCATATTAACACAACTTCCACCACCCATGTTCATGCTTCAGAGCCAATGCATTGAAATTTCTACTTTATTTTATAATAATAATAATAATTAATAAATTTGAGTGCAGTCATTTTTTAGAATATATATACGTTTGGAGATTTACATAGATGACATCAAAAGAAGAAAAGGGAAAAAAAAAGTATTCACTAACTAAACCATATCACCAGTTCAACTAATCTAAATTAGAATGAGACTTATTATTGATCCACTCTCCAACCAACTACAAATGTCTAAGTACTAAAAAAAGGCTAATACTCTTTAATTTTGTCATTTTTTTTTTCTTTAAAAGAAAACCACATACTTTCGAGAGTGGTAGTAATAACTTGAAACAATGTAGAAGTGTTTGGTCTCAATTTTCCTTTCAATTCATTATTACATTGATAATTTTTAAACGAAAATTGTAGAGTTAAAATAATAATAATAAGAAAACCCCAAAAATGGGCTCATCCACCTGGGTTTTCTGAATCTTAAAATATATGACCAGGCATTGGAGTTTGGGTATGAACAGTGCAAGAATTTAATTCTTTGCATAGCTAAACATGGGAAGAAGGTGATGATTCCTCAGAATACTTGAATGTGAAGCCTGTCATTCCTTTTCATATGCATGATGAAAATAAGATAGCTTTAAACACAAACTTCTCCTTCAAAAAGTTAACCCCTTGCCTTTTAAGTGGGAATCCTCTATTTGGATCTTTTCTTCTCACACTCAAAAAGTTTGAAACTTCTTTTTAAAAGTGTACATGTTTTCCAATGAGTTGGTGCTGATAAATTATGGTTTATATGACTAAGATTTTGAATATTTGATCTGTTTTTTTGGGTGTAGTAGTTGGGTCTTGGAGATGATGACAGTGGTAATTTCTTCTCCTCATTCAAAGGGAAGATTTGTATTAAAAATTTTGAAAGGGAATCATTGCTATTGCTACACACACTATTCTATCAAGATAATATCATAGGGTTATGTATTTTATAATATAAATTCAACAATAGAAAAATGAAGATTTAAAATTAAATTTATGGGAAAGTGTATTTTAATAAATGTATAAGTTTCGTCGGAGTATGGGTGTGGATAGAAATTGAATTTGAAAGGCAAGCGCAGAAAGTGAAATTAGAATCCCAAAGCAAAGCTAATGCTTCTATAGTTCTATTCTATTCCTCCCATTGTCTAAAAGCCCAGATTTTTATTTGAAAATAGTTACTTCCTTGCAAATAACAAATGATGATCAGCACTCATTCAATACTGAAAGAATCATTGAATTCCCACCAACAAGTTCTGATAAATTCGCCAACCTAACACTCTCTTTCTATTAAAACTCACCTCCTCATTTATGAATCCCAACCTCTTCTTCTTCAACCTCTATAACTTGGCCTCTTTTATTCTTCGTCCTCTTTTACACTACCAGTCTCTTTCTCTCATGGAAGCTCTGCTGAAATAACAATCAAATTTGCTGAAGATAAACTAGAGCTAAAGTGTTGACATCGTTCATCACTTACAGACCAACACGAGGTAAGCTTAGAGACCGTCCTTCGAAATCCATTGGCCATAGTGTTTGTTTATTCAGCTTGTTAGTCACTCTTTTCGCTTTCTCTTTCGGCCATTATAAAGGTTTGGGAAATGGAGTATGGCTTTTTAGAGGGTTTTTTTAGTCTTGGAACTTGATGGAGTTGCAGAATCTAGGAAAGTTGCCCGGAGATGGACCCGGGACCATTTACGAGAGATTCTCAGTGAATTAAGTAATGGTGGTCTGGGAAACCTAAAAGGGGAGGGATTTGAGATTCTGGGTTGGCTCTGTTTTTCAATTTTTCTTGCTTTCAAGAGTTTTCCTGGGATGGGGTTTCGTTTGTTCGGTTCCATTTTAGTTCTTGCGTTGTTCTTCAAACCTTTGGCATGTCAGCAACCTAATACAGATGGGTTTTATATATCCGAGTTTCTGAAGAAGGTGGGCTTGAGCTCTTCTCATGTCTACAACTTTTCTGCTCCCGTTTGTTCATGGAAAGGGGTTTTCTGTGATAAAAAAGGAAATGTTGTCGAGTTTGTGGCTTCTGGTGTAGGCCTCTCCGGAGCTATTCCTGACAATACAGTCGGAAAACTCAGCAAACTTCAGAGTTTGGACCTTAGCAACAACAAAATCACCGGATTTCCAACAGATTTTTGGAGCTTAGGCTTACTCAAGAGGCTTAATCTCTCATCTAACCAGATTTCTGGCCCTCTCGGAGACAGCATTTGCAACTTTGGACAGCTTGAAAGTGTTGACATTTCTATCAACAATTTCTCTGGGAAAATTCCAGAATCTATAAGCTCGTTACTTAGTCTTCGAGTCCTGAAATTAGACCATAACAGGTTTGAAGAAAGCATTCCATCAGGAATCCTTAATTGTCAATCTCTGGTTTCGATGGACGTTTCGTACAATCAGCTAAATGGATCGCTTCCAGGCGGCTTTGGGGCTGCCTTTCCCAAGCTCGAAAGCTTGAACCTTGCAGGAAATGGGATTCATGGCCTTGATTCAGATTTTTCTGGGCTTACAGCCTTGGCAGCTCTTAACATATCTGGAAACTTTTTTCAGGGTTCGGTTTTGGGCTTGTTCAAAGAGCAGTTGAAGGTGTTAGATGTAAGCAGAAATCAATTTCAGGGTCACATTTCTCAGGTACAGCTCAATTCTAGTTACAACTGGTCTCATTTGTTGTATCTAGACTTGTCTGAGAATCAGCTTAGTGGAGAAATCTTCAACATTTTGGAGCGAGCCCAAAATCTCAAATACCTTAATCTTGCATATAATAAATTTAGCAGCCTGGAATTTCCACATGTTAAGTTGCTTTCAAGTTTAGAATACCTCAATCTTTCCAAATCCGGCCTCATCAATCACATCCCTCCTGAAATCTCACAATTGAGTCATCTGAATACTCTTGACATCTCCCAGAATCATCTTACGGGCAGAATTCCGTCTTTGAGCATCAAAAACCTCCAAATTCTTGATGTTTCGCAGAATAATTTGAGTGGAGAAATCCCCTTATCGCTCTTAGAAAAACTACCATGGATGGAGAGATTCAACTTCTCCTACAATAACTTAACCTTTTGTGATTCCAATATTTCCTTCAAAACCCTCCAAGCAGCCTTCCTTGGGTCAGCAAACAGCTGCCCCATTGCTGCAAATCCGAGTCTCTTCATTAGGAAACCCAGTAAACACGAGGTCTTGAAGCTGGCTCTGGCTGTTACTTTCTCCATGATCTGCTTACTTCTAGCAGTGATATTTCTAGCATTCGGATGCAGAAGGAAAAGCAGGACGTGGGTGGTAAAGCAGACCTCTTACAAAGAAGAGCAAAATATTTCAGGGCCCTTCTCTTTCCAGACTGATTCAACCACATGGGTGGCTGATGTTAAGCAGGCAACATCGGTCTCGGTAGTAATTTTTCAGAAGCCATTGTTGAATATAACCTTTGCAGACCTATTGTCTGCAACTTCAAATTTCGACCGGGGCACCCTATTGGCAGAGGGCAAGTTTGGCCCCGTCTATAGGGGATTTCTACCTGGAGGAATTCATGTGGCTGTGAAAGTTTTGGTCCATGGTTCTACATTGACAGAACGGGAAGCTGCAAGAGAACTCGAGTATCTAGGTCGAATTAAACACCCCAATCTTGTGCCATTAACTGGATATTGCTTGGCTGGGGATCAACGAATTGCCATCTATGACTATATGGAGAATGGGACCCTGCAGAATTTGCTGCATGACTTGCCATTGGGTGTTCAAACAACGGAAGACTGGAGCACAGATACATGGGAGGAAGTTGACAACAATGGAATAGAAAATGTTGGTTCAGAAGGCATGTTAACGACTTGGAGATTCCGCCACAAAATTGCACTGGGTACTGCTCGAGCACTCGCATTTCTACACCACGGGTGCTCACCTCCAATCATTCATAGAGATGTTAAAGCCAGTAGCGTTTACCTGGATTATAACTTGGAGCCTAGATTGTCAGATTTTGGATTGGCGAAGGTTTTTGGCAATGGTTTAAGTGAAGAGATTTCCCGTGGTTCACCTGGTTACACGCCCCCAGAGTTCTTACAGCCCGAGAATGACTCTGTAACACCCAAAACTGATGTATATTGCTTTGGTGTTGTTCTGTTTGAACTAGTTACGGGTAAGAAGCCAATAGGTGATGACTATCCAGAGGGAAAAGAAGCCGACTTGGTGGGTTGGGTAAGAGGACTTGTGAGAAAGAATCAAGGATCAAGAGCTATTGATCCGAAAATTCGAGGCACAGGACCAGATGATCAAATGGAGGAGGCCCTTAAGATTGCATATCTATGCACAGCCGACCTTCCATCAAAACGACCAAGCATGCAGCAGATAGTTGGACTTCTCAAGGACATCGAACCATCGGCTTAGACGAATTCGATAGATCAAAAAGAAAAGCACTGGGGTTCTACTTTGGTTCTTTTGAACTCCCTTCTTTGATGCTGCTAGGGAAAGTGTACAGTACAGTCATCCTGGAAAGATATGTTTCAAAATGTTGATGTATTTCTTCTGTCCTAATATTCATTGTGCAACGTCAGAATTTTATCTCAAATGCATGAGTTTGGTCCTGGGAACTGAAAAATGGGATTTTCCATCAAAATTTTAGTGCAATGAGAGTTAAGTATTTTAGTGCAGAATATTGGGGATGTAACAACTAGCCTTAGTAAACTAACTAATATCACCAAGGTCATGAATTTTTTTTATCTCCTTTCTCCATCCTCTGACTTAAGGTATCATCACAAGGGGATGAAGGCATGAGAATCTGCTGATGATATCCAATGTTTTAGTCATTTTCCATCTTTGTTTTCAACTATTATTTCAGCAGGGCAGTTGTGTTGGAGAATATGGTAGTTGAGGGGGGGGCCTTTGAGAGAACTTCAACTTGCCGTGAACTTTATGGAAATGAATCCATTCATCACGCTTAGGGACCACTGTTGGAGCTCAAATCTATTTTATATGTACTTTTGGCTGTATGTAGGAGACATCTTTGTGCATGTCCTCCCTCTACCCATCAATTTGGGTAAGTGTTCTCTAAACTAATTTCTATCTGTTAAACAGTAAAACTTGAACACTGATGTAAATACGATCTCAAAACACCCCAAATTTTCTCCATCAGCAAAGAATTACAGCATCAAAAGAATCCAAAACGAGGGAGGGGGAGAAAAAACAAAGCATTACTTGATTAGATGGAGTTTCTGGCCACCAACTTCTTTTCCAAATTGATGGATAATCAACAGCCACGACCATTATTTCAAAATCTCATGCCTGTTGACCCCACTGGCTCAGCTTGGCATTTTTTCAAACACTTAAAGGGGCATTGAGAAAATGTGGATCTCACGCATCACCCCACTACTGATTTGGTGGATTGATTGAGGCGTGTGATACTCAGTAACATGCCAAAGGCCAATCTTACTGAGCCGACAACGTTTATAGTCCCAAAAATTGATTTAAACTTCAATTGAATTTTTAGTATATGCGCTTGCAATCTGCTCAAAAGTTCAAGTAAAAAAACCACTAGAAAAACCAAAGAGTTCCACGTTTCTAAAGAACTGATGTGACGACTCACAAACTGTTCCCTTTCTTTTATAATTGGGCCTTTTACGATTGGGCCGGGTCCTGTTTTTCTAAGATAAGTCACAAAATTTATCGTTAAATACATCCCTAAAATTTAAGGTTATTTATATTTTTATAACTTTCAATTTTTTTTTAAAAAAATAATTATATCTCAACTGGTATAATATTTATATTATCAAAGTTAGGATTCGAAATCTATTATATTTAATTAGTATGTAAATTTTCAATTCTATATTTAATAAGTTATTGATGTATTTGTTTTTTTTAAGTGCATCAATCTATTTGGAAGTTTAATATTTATTAGACAATATTCTTTTTAGAAGGAAACAATATTTAATTTTAATATAATAGAATGGTTAAAACTTTTTTTATAATAACTTTTGAAAATTTAGAGACTTGTTAGACGCGAAATTGAAACTTTAAAAATCTATTAAATAATTTATAAATAACTAGACACAAACATAACTTGTAATGATTTTTTTTTCAATCTTATTATATATTTTACCTTAAATATCTATTATACTTTTTTTTTTCCTGGCTTTTTAAAGTACTTTTTTTAATACGAGGCGGATGCAACTATGTCTGAGATAGCTTGATGTTTATGTTTATGCCTTTAAAACATAATAATTTGCCTTAATGTTGCATTAGTCTTTTTTTTTTTTTTTTTTTTTTTTTTTTTTTTTGAGGAAAAAGAATTTTTTAAATACAGCTACATTTGCTATTTGATAATCATGAAACTAAAATTATCTCGAGTTGCATAGCATCACATCAATTTATTATTATTATTATTACTACTATTATTTGACAAGTCTAACTAGAAATGCCATATTCTTATATTTTGTTATATATATTAAAAAAATAAACAAACAAAAGTATTTCATGTACTACTGTTCTTATTTTTTGGTGGGATGAGAATATAAATAAAGGGTTTTTATTTGTTTATTTATTATATATATATATATATATATATATATATATATATATATATATATATATATATATATTATGTGGTGAAAAGTGCACTTTAAAATGACCGGAAGAAAAATAGAATCTTCTTTTGCCAAATGCGTGGATTTTTTTTTTTTTTTTTTTTCGAATGACTTTGGATTATTTTGCAATGAAGAGGGGAAAAAAAAAACTTTCAATTTTTTCTTTGAAAAAAATGCATGGATTCGTTTGATATTTTTCTATGCAAGTTTGAAATGGTCAACAAAATTCTTATTCTGTATGTCTATGCTCTATACCAAATATTGGTTGCTATGAACTGCTGATTTTAATATTTGATTATTGTAATTAATCTGAACTAAAAACAAGTGAAGTCCAAATCTTTTCTATGCAGTCATATGTATTTGATTCATTTTATATGGTTTTGTAGATTATTAATTATATCATCATACATCTAATTTTCTTTATTCTTATTCATTGTTTTGTTGGGTTAATTAAGATAAAAATTTCCCAATATAATATAAAGCTTTATTTTATATTATTCGAAACCAAATTTCAATTTTTACTTATCATTAAACCAAAGGTTTATGGTGCCTTAAGGAAAATTTTGATTTTATATATTTATTAATATATTTACATAATAGCCAATTCTAGTAGCTGACTAATTAGACAGGAGTACATGCAATGGAAAGAAAGAGATTACTTAATTCAAATTTCTACATACTAATTACTAATTACTAACGCATTTATATGGTCAAATCTGTTTATTTTTAATACGAAAAAATAACCTTTTTTTTTTTTTCCCTTTTTAATTTGATATGCTTTTATTCTCTTTTTAGCGGAAAAGACAGCAGGAGTTGAAAAAGCAGTTAGGAAACGGCGATGGGAATGCGGGAGGGACTAATCCAACGGCCAGGATTTCGTCTCTCTCAATTCGGAACTTGTGCCTCTGAAAAAGTCTGGAATATTAGAGCCGATTACTTCTCGTTGTCTAACGTCTTCAGAAAGAGGACATTCAGAATAGTGTGTAAGAGATTGAGATAGAAAGGGAAACGACGGTGCAGCGATGTCGGACGAGGAGCACCACTTCGACTCCAAGGCCGACGCCGGAGCTTCCAAGACTTTCCCTCAGCAAGCTGGAACCATTCGCAAAAATGGATACATCGTAATCAAGAACAGACCCTGCAAGGTTTCCTTCTTCTTCTTCTTCTTCCGTTACACTTCCCATGGAATAAATTTTGGTTTCATTTCTTTATTTTTTTGAATCATGCAAGTGGGTTTGTGCTATTTTTTCTCAAAGGGTAGACGTTTGGTTGTTTGCTAATTTTGATGGTTCTGTTTCTAAGTGAAGATGGTCCCTAACTTTTGACTCGGTGACTACTGATTATGGTAATTGTTACTGTTATTGATGGTCTCCCTGATTGATTTATGTTTCCCCTTTACTTTCTCTTTGGTTGGACCTTGTGCTTTTGGGCTCTTTAAAGTATTTATAGAAGAGTTTATACACGATTATGGTGGATGAAACTTCTTTTCTTGAAATAAAAGGATTTTAGTTTCAGGGGTGTTTGGGGCTCTGAGTTAATTATGAAGTCCGAAGTTAATATTTTGGAGTTAGGAAGTTTGTGTTTGAGGTGCGGAGTTGCAAGACGAAGTTTTTCGATAAATATGCAAACTTCAATAGTACACACTATCAGGGTCGAGTTATTTAACACCAACTTATGAAGTTGGTGGACAAAACACGTTTCATATGTTATCTCACAATAATAATTGGGGTGGGAAGTTAAAGCAAGCATACTTCAATTGGCATAAAGTGTAGGTTCAATTCTGTCCATCCCATGTTGAACAATTTCCATGGGAATAAATTTTGAAGAGGTTGTGCAAGATCTGACTTAATGGGTTTGGTGTAAGTGCAAAACTATGAAATTTCAGGGTTACTGATTGATTATCTTTAATGGCATTAGCAAGTAATTATTTCACCCAATTTGGATTCGTTATATGAAATATATGGCCTGTGGTTTGCCAAAAATGTAGCTTGTTCATGCATCGTCTTTAGTAAAATTTTTTAGATGGACTTGGCTTATGAGGTAGAAGCCAGGCTAAAATGCTAATAGTGGATATATTTATCATGGTGCATTTGTCTTCTGTGAGAGTACTAACTTGTAGGAATATATATATTGGTAATATTAATATGGTAGTAGTTGGGACATATGAGTAATTAGCTAGTGCTGTCTTGGGTATAAATAAGAGTTGGGCACCATACGGGGGTGGATTATTTCTGTGAGAGTTTCCATTATGGGACTTTGGGAGAGAGATAACCTCCCGACAGGCTATTGGTATTGGTATATTGTAACTTCTCCTGATATTGCAATATATCATTATCTTTGTGTTTCTTTGAGTTTTATTGTTTGGTGGTATCCTAACATCTTAGTAGTCAGCAAAATGTCTTTGAAGCATCAGCAAAGCTTTTCTTTTGTAGAAAGAACTATGTTATGCATGTCATCTTCTTTTTGTGTGATCAAATGATACAATGTCCATGGTTATATAAAAAGTTAAATATCCGAAGAAGATTAAATTTCTCCTTTGGGAAATTTTATTCGAAGCTTTCAAAACCAAAGACCTCCTTCAAAGACGCATGCCATTCATGGTCATTTCACTCAGTTGGTGCACGTTGTGTAAAGTCGATGATGACTTTGAAAACCACATTTTCATTCACTGTTTGTTTGCTTGGTATTTTTGGAGCAGAGTGCATAAAGCTTTTGGGTGATCTCCTGTTCTTCCTATGGATGTTAAGGGTCTCCTCATCACTGTCCTAGTGGGTCACCCCTTTCGGATAGCCAAAGCATTGCTGTGGATGTACATATCTAGGGCCATCTTTTAGCTTCTTTTGAAGGAGAGAAATCAAAGAGTCTTTTTGGATAAAGAGCACCCATTTGAAATGTTATTTGACCTCGTTGTTTATTATACTATATCATGATCTAATTTATTTGCTTCGTATAGCTATGCTTCCCTTTTAATCAATTGGGAAAGCCTATTGTAAAGTAATCCTCATGGATCTCTCATCCTTTTTGTAAATTTCACACAAAATTTATACATCAATGAAATCGTTTCTTATATAAAAAAACAGCTCAATTTTCCATGAATGGAAGGTTTTCTGAAATGTGCCATGCATATATGAATTAGTATGCTTTCAAGCCACTTACCAAGCATATTATGCTGCCATATATCATCTCTTTGTTTTTTCTTTCCTCCTAACTCTCTTACTTTCAGGTCGTTGAAGTTTCTACTTCAAAAACTGGAAAGCATGGACATGCAAAGTGCCACTTTGTGGCAATTGACATATTCAATGGGAAGAAACTTGAAGATATTGTTCCTTCTTCTCACAACTGTGATGTAATTTCTTCGTCACTCTCTTCTTGTGTTCTACTTATCTAAGTACTGATTTTATTCTTCTAAGAAACTTTGCTTGTATTCATTGTAATACTATGCCTTTGCAGGTTCCCCATGTTAATCGCACTGACTATCAGCTGATTGATATATCTGAGGATGGTTTTGTAAGTTCTAATTATATTGTTACACGATATTGCTTTATCTACGAAAGTTTAGATCAATTTCTCTGTCTATTGCTTCAATAAAGATTCAAGAAATCTAACTTGACCAAAACAAACAAAAAAGGAAAAAGAAAAAAAAAATGAAGATAGGAGGGAGCCTTGCAGTCTTGACCTATTTATTGACTTTGTAATATTGCAGGTCAGTCTCCTTACTGAAAATGGAAACACCAAGGATGACCTGAGGCTTCCCACCGATGATAACCTGCTTACGCAGGTACGTTAGCGATGGTGTACTGTTACATTTACAAATCTTCAAGTCATTGCTATGTAGCTTTCTGCAATGCCGTAAATTATTTCATTTATTTTCATGTCGATAGCTTAAAGATGGGTTCGCCGAAGGCAAAGATCTCGTACTAACTGTCATGTCTGCCATGGGTGAGGAGCAGATCTGTGCTCTCAAGGACATTGGTCCTAAAAGTTAAACACAAAGCTATGTCTACACCTGATGGCTCAGAATCATCAAAAATTCTATCAAGTATGTTTATATGTAATAAAACCATATTATCAGCAGCGTACTTAAAAGCTTAAACATCCAGGAAGCTTGTTACAATGGGAAAATATTATATAGGAAATGTTGAACCTGCTGAGATCCTTGCACTCTGCTGAAAGGATTACATATATATTTCACTCTTATTTTACGTAGTACTATACTTATAAATCTGTAACACCTCTCGTTTTCTGTCATTTGAATCCCCTTGTGAATTTGCCTAAGATGTTGGATTCTGCCTATTCAAAACAGCTGTGCTGGTCATTGGGTCTCTCTTTCTCCTTTTTCCTCTGTACAGAGGCTTGTTATAATGCATAGACAACAAAGGTTAAGTCAACTATAATATCTCTATATACTATACCTAGATTGCATTGGCTAGAAAAGAACGAATCTCACAATGTGAGGGATAGGGAGCACCTGCCCAATCAAAAATCACGAGCGGCTTGATCCTTCAGCAAGTCGGTCGAGGGATCTCTATTGAGTTCGTTGTTACTGGAAGGTATTCGACTCCTAGGAAAGTAAGACCGATTGCCTTAGCTAAAAAAATAATGAATCTCAGTCAATGCGGGGGGAAAGCCATTCAAGCTGATCTCTATTGGGTGGTGGTTGTTTCCTAGAACCAAAAGTGCAAGGGCTTGCCCCCAATTGATATGACTGGCTTTATAATTATGGTCCTAAAGGCAGACAACATGTCGTAGTTGGATGCTGAACCACACAAATCTTTATAGTCCAACAAACTCCTCTAAATCTCAGACATCAAATAGTGTTATCTTATCATCTTATGAAGTGTTTTTATATGATTTAATGCAATAAATGTTTGATTTAATATATTTTAGATATTTAAGGTACCACTTTGACAGTGAGAGACAAAGATGTTCATAGGTAGGGATGAGGATGACTTCTCTCCACGAAATTCTATTTAATTTGGTGGAGATCAGAGTGGGTATTTTCTGTAGAGAATTCACGAGGTATTTTTGAAGAAAAATGTTCAACTAAATAGTTAATTCTACAATATAAATCCTCCCTTTAAATGCTTAATTCTTCCTCATAAATTATTAAATATTTGTCTTTTTGAGAAAGAATTCTTAAACATTTGAAATGAAATAAAATAAACTTTGTATTAGTTTGTTTAATTATCCACACATAAGAGTTAAGAAAGGGTTTCATACAATATCATTATGCATATTAAAGTTTTAAGTGATTCAAACATATCCACATCTTTGTATATATGTGTATATATACGTATAATTTTTCCTTAAAAAAACATAATAAAAGTAAATGAGCTAGGGAACGAGATGAGGAATGTATTTCTCTTCTCTATCTTTGTTTGGATGAATCCCCACACGATTCTTTTCCTGCGAGAAAAGTAGATATGTCTAAATAAGACTCACTATCTTCTCCCAAGTAATATCACTTTTGCATTTCAAAGTTTATTTTATAGCTTTTGCAAAATCTTGATCTCTATAAATTTTCTATGTTTGTTATCGATTTAACATTTCTTTTAGGGAAAATGCTAATTATGTTTTTAAATTTGAATATGATGTCAACTTATAATTATTTTTTATTTGAAGTATTTGGGCTTGTTTCTAATGTAGGCTCACCTTACTACATTTATAATTTATTACCACTTCAGGTTCAAAAGGAATACTTTTAGACCAAACAGTTGACTTTTAATGAACATTTATCTCAAAAGATTCACTTATCTATTAATGAAAGATTAAAATAGAAACATAAATTAATTTTTAAAATTAAATAAAAATGATCATTTTTTAAAAATGCTACCAGGGTCATTAATAATTAATCAAACACATAGTTGCAAAATATCCTCTATGATTTTAATGCACAAAATCTTTGTCTACCTTAATTAAAAACTAAGTTAAGAAGAAGTAAACAATACTCTTTCCCACAATGTTTAAATAAAAGAATAATAAAAGAACAGAATCTTGGGAAAAACAAATTCTAATGAAAAAATAATTAAATATTAAGACAATGGAATTAGTCACTGTATTGGAGTCAAAAGAGAAGCCTCCATGTGGCCACAAACGCCGTGAAAACAAAACCGTCAAGCAAAAGAATCCAACGGGGATGAAACCATTGAACAAGATCCAACGGCTGTATAGTAACGGAGTACTTGACGGTGTCCGTTAACTAAAACCACCTGAGTCAACTACAGTCAAAGACACTTTAAAAGCGGCTTCCTTCTCTCTCTAAAAACCGTTCTTTCTCTCACCTAATCTATTCCTTCTATGTCACTAAGACGCAGACTCCGATAACTCGATTTCGGAATCGGCCTTGATTTCGGCTTTGCTACGGACACTATAAAAGAAGTTGCAACAGTTGGTGGTGACTTTACTCTCTTTTGGGAGAGGAGAATCGGCCATGGCGGAGCGGGAAAGCTTCGAAACTGACCAACTCGGAAGCTCCAAGGCGGCTACTGCCGGGCAAGAGGATGATGAAGAAGACATGGAAGATTCCGAGGATGAATCAGAGGTGGAATTGGAAGATGGAGGAGGAGGAGGAGGGAGTGAGTTGCAACCGACTGAGTTGAGAACCGGTTCGTGGGTTAGTGAAGCTGTGGTGAGGGGTTCACGTTCTGAAACCCTAACGGTGCCGTCTGCGAATCAATCCTCCGAGAACGGTCGGTCTGATGGTAGGTTCGTCGATTATTTTGTTTTTAAGTAATTACTATTGGTGGAATTTTTCTGTTGGTGATGTTTTGTTGTTGATCCTTTAGGTTTGCCTGTCAATTCTGCTGTGCAGTCACTCGAAGGAGCTGAATTGAAGGTAAGGAGCTCGATAATGTTTCTTGTACGCTTTGTATTTAGAGCTAATAGAGAGGAAGCTGTGTTTTATTTTTTACGATTTTTTGTTAAAAGAAATGTATGATTCAAGAGGCTGATGAATACTTGTCGTTTGTGATCAAATATGAAGCATAACACAAATTTTTGGTCATCTTCTTGATGTCTTCCCCATACTATTGACGCATTTTCACTTTCTGGTTTTTTATGTTTTCCCATTATTAATACGACCAATGTTCTTGTTGCAAAGCTTGTTGCTGGTTTATTTATCTTCTTCAAAGATGCGTTTAAGATGTTCGTTTGAGTGGAAAGTTGATGATAAATCATTGACTTTGTTTTCTCTATGAGCCATGGAAGATTCATGGTAGCTGAATTTGTGAAAATTTCAAATGAACAATCTGTTGTAACATAAATTTCTTCAAGATACACATCTTGAATAAATAAATTAGAATCTTTACTTCTATTTGGTGTAACCTCTCTAATTTGTTTTGTAATTATTATCTTGCATATTTTGCCACCAATTGGGAATCTTTCTTGTAACCCATTGGTTCAGTGGGTATATGTCATCTCCCTCTTTTATGGTTTTCATCATTAATATATGTCTGTTTCCTGCCCAAAAAAATACTTGAGAGTGAGATAATTGTTGAGCAATAGAGTTTGTTATGAAACTACTTGAGAGGTAGTTGCTTGAGCCTAGTTTGATTTTTTTTGCCTTTTAACTTTTGTAAGGTACATGTTATAATCTTTGTTGTGTGTTTTTATTATAATATTTATGATGATTTGATGCCTTAGCAAATAGAATCCAGTTGATTGCAATAATTTAAGAGCTAGGCTCCTTATGGATGATTTGATGCGTTAGTATATTGGCCCCATCACTGTCTTTTTTTTTGCTCATAAGCAGCAAGCTCCATCTTCCCGCAATGAGCAAAAGGCTGTTGAAGCAACCCAGATAGATAAAGTTCAAGAACAAAACCAGCTTCAGGTGTCAACATTTAAGGGACCTGGTTCGGACCAATCACCAACTTCAGTTACCCAGTCTATCTCATCCTCCCAAAGTCCAAGTTTGTCTGAACATAAGCTGTCACCTAAGAAGGTCCAGAAAGAATGTAAGCCAGAGCCAAGCCAGAAAAATTCCTCCAACCATAAAACTGCATCATCTGTTCCGAATGTAAGGACACCTGCTTCTGATGGTTACAATTGGAGAAAATACGGTCAGAAGCAAGTGAAGAGTCCTAAGGGTTCACGTAGCTATTACAAGTGTACATATTCTGAATGCTTTGCTAAGAAGATCGAATGTTGTGATCACTCGGGCCATAGAACAGGGACTGTTTACAAGAGCGAACATAGCCACGATCCACCTAGGAAGATTAGTATCCCCAAGGAAAGTAAGCTCGTGCCATATGTTGAGCCTGTGGTTAAAAAAATCATTGCAGAACATTCCAGAAGAGTAATTAATGATTCAGATCCTCCCACGCCTTCAAAAGAACCTGTACGGGAAACAGCTATAGTCCTTGAAAGGAAACGACAGCACTCAAGTGACTCTGATGGAAATGATGAATTTAAAATCAAAGATGAGAATGGCGATGGACCTGAAACAAAACAAAAGTAAGTCTGAGGGCCTTGAATTGCTGCTGAGCTCTTTTTAGTATTTCTACTTTTGTATATAATGTTTAGCATGTATAAGCCTGATGTAGTGCTAATGCTTTGTTTTCTTACTGATAATTAGAGTTAAGAAAAGCAGTGCGGGAAATTCAGGTACTCCCTTAAAACCTGGAAAGAAACCCAAATTTGTGGTGCATGCAGCAGGTGATGTGGGAATCTCGGGTGACGGATACAGATGGCGCAAGTATGGTCAGAAAATGGTGAAAGGAAATCCTCATCCTAGGTGCATACCTTTTCATAATTTATGTTTTACAGCTACTTATATAGTCTTACTGTTTTTTATAAGACTGCATAAGCTTTGGTTATTCCCGTCTCTCCTTCCTTCTGGACCATTCTGCTGATGCTTAAATACATCAACATGCTTTTGTCATTTTCCGTGGTTATTGTTGGCAGATTTTACTTTGATTGAGTGGAATTTTCTTCAGTTATGTTATTTCATTTGTGTTTATCAATGTAACTCATCTCTAGTGAAAAGAATCAATCGAATTTCATCGTAATGCTATTATGTAACATGCGCATAATTTGGAGAATTGTGCATCCCTCTATATATTTCCTCAGATGAAGTCACTAACTCAAATCAAGACATTTGTTATATCTTCAAGTTAAGAACAGAAAGGGAACAAATGTCTCCCAATTAATTCATATATCCGGCGAAATATTTTACTAAATCATATTCTAATGCCTTGCATTGTCTGATTTTGATGTTGTTGTTTTCTTCTTTTTTTTTCCCCTAAAAAAAAAACTACAGGAACTACTACCGATGTACTTCTGCTGGGTGTCCGGTCCGTAAACATATCGAATCAGCAGTAGAAAATCCAAATGCAGTAATTATAACATACAAGGGAGTTCATGATCACGACATGCCTGTACCAAAGAAACGACATGGTCCACCGAGTGCTCCTCTTGTAGCTGCTGCAGCGCCAGCCTCCATGAGCAATACGCAACCGAAGAAAACCGACGTGGTTGAGAGCCAAATCTCTTCAACACAGTGGTCTGTGGATGCTGAAGGAGAGTTGACTGGTGAGGCCTTGGAGCTTGGGGGTGAGAAGGCAATGGAATCTGCTCGAACACTTCTGAGCATTGGATTTGAAATCAAGCCTTGCTGAACCAAACGCCTTTCAAAGGAATAACTGTGGGGACTATTTATGAACATGTAGGTCTCTATGTGAAATATTTGATTAGCAGGTTTGGTTATTTTTGAGCTATTTCCTCTTGTTTTTTCTTCCCCCTATTTTGGCCTTTTTCCATTCCTCTCTTTCTCTTAGCCATTTATGTAACCGTTGTGTAAATTTGGTTTTATCATACGCCTCCCTGATTTGGCACTGAGATGATTTGCACTGTTTTTGCTACATCTCTTTCCAGGGACAGGTTCAATTCCTGGTTTTTAGAAGAGACTGGTAACAACCTAGCTTTTCTTAGTTTTTTTCTCCAATTTTATCAATGAGAGACTATTATTTCGGATTGGTATCACCATTCATTCTAGTTAGAGAATAGGGTCAAGCAATAAAAAAGTTTTGAATAGGAATATTACAGTCTCTTTTGACAACCATTTAATTGTTTATGTTTGATTTTAGAAACTGTGCTTGTTTTCAAGCAGTGTTTATGAACTTTATAGATGAGAGACTCAGCAACATTCTCAGAAATCATCAGGAGGTAATTTTTTTAATTGTTATTTTTAAAATTTTGATACATTTTTTAAGTAAATATTATTCACTTCTGAGTCATAAACAAGAAGGAAGTGAAAGAAAATCTTTGAAAATGGTCTGTCATTCTGACACTGCCTCCAATACTTGAAACTGATGCCTTACGTGAAAGTTAGGATATTCGACTCTTTTTTTTTAAAAAAAAAAATATATATATATATATATATATATATATATTAAGCGTTTTGCATTCAAACATTTTTTTTTTAAAAAGAAATTAAGTAAAATTAATAAAGGCATCGGACAATCAGAAGATTCCAATTTCCAAATTTTAAGCCAAATAAAAAATAAAAAAAAAGTGGAGAGTAAGATTGTGTGTTAAATTTAATAGTTCGATAGCTAAAGCTAGTGGCTGTTAATCTTTGTATTAGTGTTGCACATTTATGATTATGAATAAAAATATATTTGTTTTAGTTCAAGGAAAATCATTAGTTAATTGAGTCTTTGTAAAAATAAAAATAAAAAAAAAAACTAATAAATTAAACTATATAAAGTATGATGTGGTTGGGATTTTTGTAAAGTTTGTAGTTAGAGTTGATTCTGAGATGATACAGGTTGGCATAAAGTCTTTTGCTTCTCTAAATTAAAGTTGTTGAGTACCACCACTATGCTTCATAAAATCATCTCTTTGATTTTGTCAGAAAAAAAGGGATGTTTTTTTTTCTTTTCAATGAATCTCAATAAATATTAAAAAAAAAAATGTATATCTAAGCAGTAAGCACATGATCCAAAGATAAATAAATATAATTTTCTGTGAATTTTAAAACCATATTCTTCTTTCCTTCCAATTTTAAGATCTTACCGTTCAAATCATGATGTTTGTAATAAATTTATTTTTAATCAAACTCCAATAACATCTCTAAATAAATAAATAAATAAATAAGATGACTATGTTAAATAAATAGAACATCCTTCACAATGACCTTTTTTTTTTCTTTTAAATTTTTTTTATCTCTTGTTAAGTACAAATCCTATTTATGATTAGTACATTTAACTTTTACTATAATTTTATTTCTATCCTTATTCTTCTTTTTTTAAAAAAGAGGGTTAAAATATCATTTTAAAACCATATACTTTGAAGTTTGTTTAATTTTAGTCTATATACTTTTAATAAATCTTAAATTTAGTTTCCAATGCTAGTTTATTGTTGATTTTTTAAAAATTCTTTGTTATTTATAGCATCTTACAATAAATTTTGAAAATATATTCATATTTGATTTTCTTGCATGAAATTATTATTACCATTTAATCAATTTCAGTAAAATTTAATTTTGAGGAACTAAATTTAAGATTTATTAAAAGTAGTATAAAGACTAAAATTGAACAAACTTCATAGCATGAGGACCAAAATGATATTTTAATAATAATAATAATAAAGAAAATGATGACCATAGTAGTAACAAATTTGATCAACAAAAAGGGTTAAAATGTTTAATATTTGATATCTCTACAATTTTAATTCTATGTTATTACTAAAATGATCATAACTCTCAACTTACATAGTGAACGACATGTAATTTGAATCTATCACTCCATTGTACTAAAAAAATGGTACTCTATTATTAGGGGCAGTCGCAAATATAACTATCACGCTCAAAATATTTATAAATATAACACAATGCAAAAAAATATACATAGTAAAATTTAGATTCCGCCTTCAAAGTTGTAAGTGATAGATTATATTACTGTCTATCAATAATAGAACGTATAACTAATAGAGATTTTGCTATATTTATAATTTTTGAAAGATATTTTATACATTTAATTATTATTCTTAAGAAGGCCACTAAACACAATCACCTCTATTATTAATGGTTAAAATTCATTTTTCTTTCAGAGATGGTCTATGTATCAATAATTGCGAATCTTGATTCAAAATTGAAAATTCGAACATATATTTATAATATTATTTTTCTTAAAAAAAGATTATTATTACGTACAAAATGTCAATCATATATAATCACTTTATTGTTGGTTAATCGATTAAAGATTAGTCACGTGATCCAGGCATCGAATTGTGGGACTCTCACGTGCGTCGTCAAAACCCAGTACCCTCCCTTCAGACATGATCAAATTAAATAAGGTTTTCTCTCCCTTTCTCTCCCTCTCTTTAAGTTTAAGCTCAGCCACTACTGATTCTTTAACTCCTTTCAGAAGGATGGAATGTAACAACAGGTTATAGATACTTCTGAGGTGTTGATCCCTTTTTAGGTTTAGAATCAATGTTCAAGAAAAAGTAGGGATTGAGGAGGAAATTCTGGAGAAAAAAATGAGTGTTACTTTGACTGTAATGTCCTTCAATCTCCACGACGATCAACCACCAGAGAGTTCAAATTCGTGGGCGAAGAGAAGGGATTTGTGTATCAGTGTCATCACTAGCTATTCTCCAGTGATTCTCTGCACTCAACAAGGTATACTTGCCTTTTCTTCTACTGCTCTGCTACTCTAATTTATGGGATTTCATATTTGATTCTGTCAATGCTTGTGGATCTTGATTCTTGGTGCGATTTTTTTCGCAATAATTCATCTGGGTTTTCGTTGGTTCGAGTTTTGTTGGTGGGGTTTTGGTTCTATAGGATTTCGTTTGAGTTTTGAGCATGGCCTGGGTTGAGTAGTGTGGACATTTGGTGGAGCTTTCTTTTTTGGTCTAACTTCAATGATTGAGTTCAATACATTTGATTTAGAAGAAATTCATGACCTCTTACCATTTGCCTCTCTGATTTCTTCAATTCTTTTCCCTAATGGGTTTAGGTGTGAAATCTCAGTTGGACTTTCTTCAGCAGGGCTTGCCGGGTATGTTCTTCTGCTGAGATTATTTGTGAACTTGTAGGCTTGTTATTGATGATATGAGATTAGAAGATTTTTCTTTTTTCTATGTTCAACAATGAATATACGATTGTAGAGATGAAAATTTTAACATATTGGTGGGGGATAACTTCAATAAGCCTGTTATGCCAAAAAATTCCAATTTGTCTTTAACAGAGACTAGCCGATTTTGAAGAAAAGTGATATTGCTGAAATAGATGATACAAAGAAGTTCCTTAATAATTGGTTACCTGGTTGAAGAATTTGGTGAAGCTCAAATAATTAGATTTTTGATGATTAATCTGCTAATGTGAATGAAATTGCAGGTTGATTGCTGACCAATTTTTTACGTATTAACAGTATTAATCATCATATAATTCTCAATAAATTGACAAGATTAGTGTCAACTTTGGAGTCTTGGGCTACCTATGAAACTGACTCATGATCAATGAATGCTTCAATTTGAGGCGGCAAATCCCTAAGCTAAGCCTGTCAATGGGAACTGGAACTTTCTTCCCCATATAAAATTGTGGAAGACAGTAATGGTGTGAAGAAAGAAACAACCATAATGCAACTTCTTATATATAGATATTTTCTTAGGTCTCTATCTTTTGTATTTTTATTATCTTTTTAGCTTGTCATTTTGAAGTATTAAATATTTTTTAGGCTATGACCAATTTGGAATTTCAAGAAAAGGATCCCATGATGATTCAGATGAACACTGCACGATCTTTTATGACAAGGAGAAGGTATCAGATTGTTTACCTTTCTGATTTGGTATCTATGTTAATCAAGTCCGATAATCTGGTGTGGTTTTTCTGCTTCACTATTTCTTTCCTCAATTAAAAAGGTAGAGCTGTTAGAAGGTGGCACATTTTGGTTGTCGGAATCACCTTCTGTCCCAGGAAGCATGTCATGGGGTTCGATTGCTCCACACATTGCAACTTGGGCGATATCCTTGAGATTTCATTACGAATTCTCTTTCATTGCATTTTAACATATCATTTTGCCTTTTTATGGTGAAACTTGTGTTATTTGTTGACTTGACGTGATGCCCACACATTCCAATTGAAAGGAGTCGAGCCTCCTGGGTTCTCATTTCAGATAGTAAATACAAAGATGGACGAGCTCAACCCTCGTGCACGTAGACGAAGTGCTTTGCTTACATGGCAGCACATTGCATCCTTACCTCCTAGCTTGCCAGTTATATACTGTGGAGGTTTCAACACTGAAAAGGAATCAACCACCGGTCGTTTTCTTCTTGGGAGATCCAGGTAATTGAAAAAGTATATTCTAATTAGTAATTTTCTGTCTTGATCAGCCTTATTAGCTCACATAGTTCATTTATGATTTATCTTAATCAGCTGACAGATCATTGTAGATTTTGTGTGCAGTTACCAAACTCATTCTTCTTAACTCTAGATTGTTTTGTGGCTTCTCTTTCTTGTTGGCAGAGAAAAAGGTGCAGTGGGGGACATGAGAGATACATGGGCAATTGCTCGGGCGAGGAAGAATGTTTCTCTTATTCGAACTTATCATGGTTTCAAAGGTATGCAATTTAGCTCAGCCATAACTTGCTTAGGAGCTTGTTCAACCTTTGCCCGACTCTGCAAGATTCGTTTCAGGTGACAAACAGGGAGCTTTCGAATTTTTCAAGTTGATTCTTAGAGCACTTTGCCTTTGCTGGGATCGTCAGACACAAGATCTACATGTAGATTGGATTCTTTTCAGAGGTAGATCTTTGATCCCTGTCCTTTGTGAAGTGGTGAATGATAATATCGACGGATTTTACCCGTCATCTCACTACCCTATGTTTGCTGAATTCATGCTTCCTCGTACGGTCAGAATGCTTGAAACATCTCAAGAGTAACACTTAATCACCATTTGTTATAACTCAAGTTCTCCATTTTTCTCTGTTTAAGCTCCAAATGATCTATTTATTGATGTTAGAAGTAAATGTTTATAGCAGTAAGTTTTGTGTACTGTTTTACACTGTATAATAATCTCCAAATGACACTTGAATTACTTCAAAATGGCTACAAGTATTAGTTTGCTTCTGAGAGAATTCAAAGTTGCATCAAATTTTCTTCAAGGTTAAGAAGTTGTTTCAAGAATGTATACCATCTGCTCTGGTTGATTTTCTCTTTACTGAAATGGCCTCTTTAGTTACCAATATCTACCAGATTGTAGCCAGTGAGGTTACAGATATGAGAAAAAATTAGAATGATAATCAATAGGGAAAAAAAAAAAAAAAAACTGTAGTATGAAACTAAAATTTATAAAGTTGTTTTTGCTAACACTGTTAGAATTGGTATAAGATGAAGTATTCTCATTTAAATAGTCCATTAATATTTTGGAATGAAATTTAGATTTAAAGTGATATAAAATCAATCAAACATAAAAATTTTAAAAAAAATGAAAAATGTGAGGAGATCCATCAAGAATGACCTATTTAAGAACAATGGTCCTGCATAAGTTTCACAAAACTAAAATCTTAATATGTTTGATAGTTTAAATTTAGATTCATATAAACTATAAAACAGACGAAGTTCATAAACATTTGTGTATAATATTCCTTCCTTATTTGACTTATTTTAAAATTTAGGGACTTATTAAAAATAAAATTAACAGGATGAGATTTTATAAGTCACAACAAATTTCATAATTTTTTTAAAAGATTGAAATTCAAAGACTAGTAAAACACTCTTGACTTATTACACCCAAAATTAAAAGTTTTTAAAAATTTATGACCTACTAAATACAATATTTAAAATGTTGAGTAATTTTTTCTTTCTAAAAAAAATGAAATAAAATAGTCGATTTTTGTGAGACTCAATTGGTCAAAATCGAAATTTTAAACTTTAATTTTTTTTTTACAATACAATCATGAAAAGTTTTTTAGTTAAATTTATGGACAACAAAATTTGTGTATAAGCTTATATTTTGCTTAAATACACAAATTTAACTGCATGCTGAAAATGAATTTTAGGTTAGGATTAGGGTTAGCAAAGAATCATAAACTAAATAGCTATTTTCCATCTATATATATTCGAGTATAAAAGCTTATCAAAATTGTTTTGGAACAAACTTATTAGTTATTGAATGATACAATCAAAACGAACCGCAAATTTTTTTCTTCGTTTTTTTAATAATGTAACCTAATATTAGAATTGATGTTTAAATTAATCGAACTCAAACAATCAATTTCTTAAAATGTTATTTCAAATAGAAAAGAAACAAACTATCTCCCTTTCAATAAAAGTTTTGAAAAGAAAAGAAAAAATGTTGCTTCAATTGCAAACCAAATACAAAAAAGGAAGTAAAAATTGTTCCTAATTTTGACATTAAAAATGAATCACACATCTCATTCTCTTATATACATTTGATAAATAATTTAGAAAAATTTGAGTGAATGTGCGCTTAATTGAAAATGAACAGAACTCAATTTATTGGTATTACAATCTACGCCGCACGTTATGGCCACAAAAGAAGATCGAACGGTCATCAATGCCCAATGGCTACACCGTCTTCTATAACTCATCTCGGCTTCGGGCAAGAACAGTAATTATTCGTCTTCTTCTTCTTCCTCGTGTAAGGTAACGAAGAGAGAGCACCAAAAACCAGCGATTTACACTCTCTGAAAGAAGGGGAAGAAATTTCTGAAGCAATTTTTGGATCTGGGTTGGGTTTAGGTCCTTTGATTAAGCCATGGCGAGAGGGCCTTTCGTGTTCCTGCTTTGGATCTCCGCATGTCTCTTCCTTTTCTTTCGTGCTTCCTGTTTCTATCTCCCGGGTGTTGCTCCCCAGGACTTTCATAAGGTTTGTTCAGTTTTCATCTCGTTTTGATCCAATCAAGCTTTGATTTATCCTTTTTTTTTCTGGTTCTCTCCGTCGTTTTCGTTCTTGGGTTTCAGATCTTGCATTTGCGTGTGATTATTGGGCGTTCATGCTTTTTCTTGGTATTAGGGTGATTGAGAAATTAGGAATTTCGTTTTCTTTTTGGTTTCTTACTTTGTGCATTTGATTTCTCCTCTGGTAATGTTTGTCGGTTGTTAATTTTAAACCAATCTGCTTGATCTTTTGAACTGGAAATGAAGTTTTAAGGGGCTACCAAACTGGAAATGCGTACGAACTTATTGAATTACTAAGAATATTACGTGTGTGATTCCATTTCAGTATTGTGTTGAGTCTCTGTTCCTTGTAGGACAAAATGAGAATTCATGTTTTTCTATTGAATGGTAATGAAATTCAGCTTGGATGTTATTTCTTTTACTGGTGCAGGGAGATCTTTTGAGGGTAAAAGTAAACAAATTGACTTCCATTAAGACTCAGCTTCCTTACTCTTATTATTCCCTACCTTACTGTCGTCCAAAGCAAATATTTGATAGTGCTGAGAATCTTGGAGAAGTTCTTCGTGGTGATCGTATAGAGAACTCTCCTTTCGAGGTATGCTATAAGCAACCTTCTCAACCATCTTTATTTCATTATTGTTATTTATTTGAACTTCTAAAAGAATTGTAATTGATTCTCATAGTTTAAAATGAGGGAACCAGAGATGTGTACTATTCTGTGTCGCATAGTTCTTGATGGTAAAATGGCAAAGGACTTTAAGGAAAAGATCGATGACGAGTATCGGGTGAACATGTAAGGCATCCTTTTGAAGGACTAGTCATATCTATTTTGATGTTAACTTATGGATTATTTTCGTAACGAACCTTGTCATATATGCAGGATTCTGGACAATCTTCCTCTTGTTTTTCCCATACAAAGGAATGGTCAGGAATCTTCAGTTGTGTATCAACATGGCTTTCATGTTGGTCTCAGAGGACAGTATGCTGGGGTAATTGATGATATATTTAGAATGTGGATAATTTGACATCTTTATGCATGTAATCTATATTCTAAATAGATAAATCAATATATATGTTTAATTTCTGCAGAGCAAAGAGGAAAGGCATTTTATCTATAACCACTTGACCTTCACAGTCAAGATTCACAAGGATCCGATAACCGAGTTGTCAAGGATTGTAGGATTTGAGGTCAAACCATTCAGGTTCTATTACTTTGCTTCTTTAAGTAGCATTTTTCTAGTCTTCCACTCTTAGATAGAAATTTCTCATCTATATTATTTGGTTAATATATTGTATGATTAGTGTGAAGCATGCATATGAAGATTCTTGGACTGAAAATACCCGCTTGACAACCTGTGATCCGCATGCAAAACGTATGGTTACCAACTCTGAGACTCCTCAAGAAGTTGAAGAGAAGAATGAGATCATCTTTACTTATGATGTGGAGTATCTGGTAAGTTGCCATACAATCCATATATAGAATATTATGTGCATCTTCATTGTCAAGTGCATGCTATTTTTCCCCTCCTCCCCCTCTAATTATCAGTACTTTGATGTTTTAGGAAAGTGATGTGAAATGGGCATCAAGGTGGGATACCTATCTTCTGATGGCTGATGATCAGATTCACTGGTTTTCCATAGTTAATTCCTTGATGATTGTCCTTTTCCTCTCGGGTATGGTGGCCATGATTATGTTGAGGACACTCTACCGTGATATTTCTAAATATAATCAACTGGAGACCCAAGAAGAAGCTCAAGAAGAGACTGGTTGGAAACTAGTCCATGGTGATGTTTTCAGGCCTCCATTAAAATCTGATTTACTTTGCGTGTATGTCGGCACAGGTGTTCAGTTTTTTGGCATGAGTCTTGTCACCATAATATTTGCTGCTCTTGGTTTCCTCTCCCCTTCAAACAGAGGGGGTTTAATGACTGCTATGCTCCTACTCTGGGTCTTTATGGGCCTTTTTGCTGGCTACACTTCTGCTCGTCTATATCGAATGTTTAAGGGAACAGAGTGGAAGAAAATCGCACTGAAAACAGCTTTCATGTTCCCTGCCACAATATTCTCCATTTTCTTTGTTTTGAATGCTTTAATCTGGGGAGAGAAATCATCTGGGGCAGTGCCATTCGGAACCATGTTTGCTCTGGTGTTCCTATGGTTCTGTATCTCAGTTCCTCTCGTCTTCGTAGGTGGCTATCTTGGGTTTAAGAAGCCAGCAATTGAAGACCCTGTGAAGACTAACAAGATCCCAAGACAGATCCCTGAACAAGCATGGTACATGAACCCTACTTTCTCCGTTCTCATTGGAGGGATACTACCTTTTGGGGCAGTCTTTATTGAGCTGTTTTTCATCCTCACCTCCATATGGTTGCACCAATTTTACTACATCTTTGGTTTCCTCTTCATTGTGTTCCTCATCCTGATAGTCACTTGCGCTGAGATCACAATTGTGCTCTGCTACTTCCAACTGTGCAGTGAGGACTACCATTGGTGGTGGAGATCATACCTGACTTCAGGATCCTCTGCACTCTACCTCTTCCTCTATGCTGCCTTCTACTTCTTCACAAAGCTCGAGATAACAAAGCCGGTGTCAGGGATGTTGTACTTTGGGTATATGCTGATTGGTTCATATGCTTTCTTTGTGCTGACTGGTACAATTGGTTTCTATGCATGTTTCTGGTTCACAAGACTCATCTACTCCTCGGTGAAAATTGATTGATTTCTCGGAGAAATGTTAAATACTTTTTAAGTTTTTGTTCATGTAGCAAAGGAGGAAGAGGCTCACTCTGGGATAGGAAAAGACAGACAGCATCTCCTGGAAATTGTTTGGATTTAGAAGCGGCTTTTCATTTTTCTTTTTCTTTTTTCTCTTTTGAATCTTTCTTAGTACAGGTTGTTTTGGAGATTCCAGTTATTACTTTCTTGTTCATTGGCCCTTTGTTATGTTCTTTTACTGCTCAATAGGAAGACTTGGAGAGAGAATTGTAAGCAACAGTTCCGATGTACTCCCTTGTTATGATAGAAATGGAGGAAACAAAAAGTCACGTGCTTCACTATGCTTATTCTTCCCATTTCTAACCATGTTCAAGTTGACTTTTTGCCTGTTTTTTTTTTTTTTTTTTGGTCAAGTTTACTTAGAGAAATGAAAACTTTCCTTGCTTTTAGGTAGCATCAATAATCCCACATGGTACGGCTATATGATTTTAGACTCCGTTTGGAATGATTTTTTTATATGATTTTAGAGTCTGTTGATGAAATGGATTGATGAAGTTTAACCTGAATAACATTCACATATGACTGTTTGGAAGTTGTACTTCGACGATTTGAGTGTATTTTTCTGCCACTATAACTTGTTTTTCACAGTAAGATGCGGCAATGGAGAGCTCTGAGCAAAGGATGAAGATGAAGAAATCAAAAAGCAGCAGATGGGAAATGTCTGAATCGCCCTTCAGTCCTGGTTCTGACGTTCTAGTATTGTATGTATATTTAAGGTGTATAATGCTAGCACTTAGCATGTAGATTCATTTCATATAAACAAAAAAAAATTTTAGAAATTTCACATCAGACCTAAATGGAGAATTATAAATCAGTAAATGTAGACATCATACAGGGCTTCAATCCTTATTTCTTATCCCCATCTTCGCCCAGGCTAACGGGCCTCACGGGGAGAGTGAAGCCTCAAGAAGCACTGTTAAGAGGAAGATGCTTGGCCCCTCTTCATTCTCTACAGGGTTCCAAACCTTTCTTCAACATAAGTGACAACGAGCGAGGTAGAGATAGAAGAGATCGAACACGGGAATAAGAAGCAAGCTCGCCTCCTTTTTTGTTTTATTTTGATAGAGGGGGATAGAGAAAGTGGACAAAACAAACTCGCATTTCCCAGTCGAAAAGATGAGTTCCTTTTTCGTCTCGCATTTCTCATCAAACAAATACGGAAAAATAATCATATTGAAAACGTTCCTAATCCACCAAGCCCTTCCTTCGTAGAGCTGTGTATTGTAAGTGATCCGAACCTGCCCGAAGCGAGCCTCCCATAGAGGTAAGTGATGTTGGTGAGCCGTATGAAGGGCAACTATCTTCTGCGGTTCGGAGAGGACTCAGCTGTTAGTTAGTACCCCCTTGGTTTTGGGGTGGACCCTTTCACTCTATTTTATTATGCTTAGCGAAAAGAATGTTTTTTTTTTTTTAATTAAAAATTTGAGCCAGTGGTATAAAATCTTCTACATAAAGTCCAGAAACAGTTTCATGTAGATTTGAAATACAGAGAGGTTCACAAATGGCATGAGAGTATTACATCTTAAACTGTAAATTTGAAATGCTAGGTAACAAGAGGAGAATTATCAAAGGTGTAAACTCAATGTTAATGCAGGTTTCATTCCAAAAACAAATGAAGCCTCAGCGAGATTATCATTCGAGATATTGAAGGGCGGGTCCCATACTTTCTGCGTTCAAAAGTTTAGATCCTCCTCCTCATCTAGACTTGGTTGAGGGATGTGCAATGGGTTCTCCATCTTTGATTGTGGAAACAAATTTGTTGTGGAGGAAGCCATTTCTTTTCTCTCCTCATTCTGGAAACAGAGCTCTGCTCATTCACTAACCCAATTAGCTTTGGCAATTTGTGTGGATCATCTATGATGTTTTAGCAGATTCTTTATTTATTATTTGCTCTTTAATTAAGGCTTTTCATAATGAATGAGTTCGTTGGTTTCGATCTTGGAATGATTTTTTCCCCATAATCTATAATGTATTCCTTACCATTAAAACTCTACTTCCTAAACATATTTCAATTCTCTCTTGAATTGAAACCATTTTTAATGTGATTAATAATGTATTAGTCAATAAAATTCTATTTCATAACTTTATGTGTCAAAATATTTTTAATATTTTTTAAATAGGGAATTCCAACTATTATTTTTTAAACTATCTTTACTGCTTGGATTACTAATTTCATGAGTTGCCACATCCTGTTGTATTTTCATCCTAATTTTGAGTGAAAACGTTTGACAAAAGGACGTTTCATAATTTAACCAAAAAACGTATTACATATCATCATATCAAAAACTTGAACCGAAGAAAAACCATAACAAAAAGAATGCATGACAGAATCTCTCTTTCGAAGAAGAAGAAGACTACAGATTAAAAGCCATTTCGTAAATCTCTACACGCGAGGACGAGTATTCTCCGGAGTAGAGATACCGGCGGTAACTTTCGCGACATCAAGCGCGGAAGCTTCCGGCTTCTTCTTGGAGTAGAGGACAAAGTAACCTAGCGTAGCGGCGATGGCAAAACCGCCGATCGCCATTCTCATCGGACAAACAGGAAGTTTCTTGCGCTGGTGAAGAACCTCGGTGCTGTGCTGAGCCGGAGATGGGCCCTTCATTCCGTCAGCGGCGGCATTTACTTGCTGTGATCCTGGCATTGCCGATGCTCTGTTCTTCCTCTGGTTTTCGATTCTTTTTCTTTTTTTTTTTTTTTTCTGTGGTGATTTGAAATTAGAGCAAAGAGAGGAAGAAAAAAGGAATTGCTGATGGACAAGTGGAGAAGAAAACGGGAAGATGTGGAATTTGGATTGAACAAGTGGCAGTTCTTTGCAGATTATGGAAGTTCAAAATACCTTCAAATCAGCCATTGGACTCGCTCTGCTTCTTTTCTTTGATTTTCTTCTTTAAATTTGCATGTTTTATAAGAAAAATTTAAAAGGTCCCCCTCATAATATTTCAACAAAAAAAAAAAAGGGGGGGGGGGGGGTTAAAAACCAATATCTTTTGAGTTATAACAAGAACTTATGACATCAAATGTAGCAGGTGCTAACTACGGTTTATCTATATTCATCCGGACATGTTTAAGAGTAATTTTGAAATGGTTAAAATAATTTTTGTTGTATTTGAAATCACTTTAGTCCTTATAACAAAAGTGATACTTTCCGAGTATGTTAGTGCAATAAGATGAATAAAATAAATGACAATCACAAGGCTCGTCATTTAAAATATGTTTGGGGAATAGTTTTAGTAAGTTGAAGATGAACTTGAAATTAGGCCGTTTAAATTGTTTACAAGAATTATATTATAGAAATTTAAATGTCAGTTGTGTTTACCATGTGAGTCATACAAGTTTTGTAAGCATGAGTTTTTATTATTAACAACCAAACTCACATATAAAATGTAGGTTCAACTTCTTAACTACAAATTATATCAACTATACACATTTTTTTCTTTTGAAAAATATGTCAGGCGGGAGAATTGAACCTTTGATCTCAAAATCGACAATATAAAATTTATGCTAGTTGAATTATTGCTATTTTGCTTCAACGTACCTATGCTTAAACATTGAAAATAGGTAAATTTTGAGAAATGGTCTATCATTTAGTTTGAAAGCTCGAAATCATGAAATAAGCACTCATCCATTGAGACAAGGAAAATTGTTAGAAATAGCACAAAAGAAGTTTTCATCTTTCACAAATTGTACTCTTTTTGGTCAATTGTTTTAATAGGTGAGATAGACACCTAAACCAAAACAAAACTTTTGAAAGTGGTACATTTTGTGTTTAGTGAAAATCCTAGTCGTTGTCTTGGTTGAGATTCTACTTAGAAAGCAAAAAAAAAGTTGATGGTTCAAATGCACTATTAAAAGAAATTCAAGTTTAATTTTGGTCTTGGTATCAATCCTCGCCAAGATGCACCGAGACAAGTCATTTAAATAACAAAAAATTGTATATATAAAAATATATTTGGAGCTAATTCTCAACATTTCCCACTTAGAGAGACTTCCAAATTCCAATTGAGATCAATCATCTTTTTCGTGTTTCTTTTAACTTAATATTACAAATGGAAGGAACTACCATCTAGAGCCAAAACCTAACATATATTCATTTTGACAGTATACACTTAGGGGTTAACCACTTAACAAGAAGGAAACAAGTCAAACCACCATTTCAGCCTCTTTAATGTCCAAGGGAATCCCCACGTCCATTCGCATGGTTGATTTGTACTGATCTGGGATAGCAGCCCCGGCTTGAATGCATATTTCAACTATAGCAGGCGCCTGTCCATAAAAGTTTCTTAGCTCCCTCTGCAATGGAGGTCCATTTACATCTGGAACGTGCCACACATATCTAGGCGGTATCAGGTCATCGAGCACGGCCCTTTGCCAACCATGTTGCCCGTTTCGTTGTTGGTGCTTGAAAGCTCCACAGTTCTGTGCCTTGTGCCCACTGCCACCAATATGTACCTCTGGACAATACCCACATACTCTCACTGGATACATCTTCATCAATCTTTTGGCTCCTTGCCTCATCTGCTCCCATGCTTGAATTGTTTGGTCAGCAAGCCAAGCTATATCTTCTTCATCGCTTGGGGCAACAGCGTCGGAATCTGGTATTTCTGTTAACAGAGGTTTTAGAGGTATTTCTGGTTCAGGGTCTGGTAATTCACTTTCATCTGCGTCAATGAATTCACTTTTTGAGATGCGGATGATTGGTTTTCTTCTTCTCTTTGCAGGATATTCAGGAAGATCAACACCCGCTTGAATGCAAAGCTCAACTACTGCAGGAATTCGTGGAATTGAGTACCTTTCCTGATGAGAAATACGTCTCCCAAGGCGATCATAGAGGTGGTATGCTTCTACTGGCAAGAATATGTCTTCAAGAGTTGCCTTTGTCCACTCATGAAGCCCCTTCCGGAAGTTAGCATTTTGCCCTCTGCATGACTTGAATGGATGTCCAACAGGTCCCACATGGATTTCATTGCAAAACCTGCATAACTTTCATCACATTTAGACAAAGTTGTGAAGATCTGTTTGAGGAAGAATGTTGCAGGATATCTCCCCATCAAACAATCACGACTCTTAAATTATCCTGACAATTAAGACAGTCCGAACATTTAAGTGGCAGTTAGATTAGGGAGATGATTAATGGTGCTTCATATCTATTCTCAACCAAAGAATATGAGAATTTATCACCCACGAATCCTGGTTAAGTTATTTGGATCACAAACAACTGCATAAAGTAAGACCACCTATCAAAAAATGCTGAAGTTACTTACAGCGTAATGACATTTAACAACCATCTTATGTTTCAGATTAGTATAATGCAGTAATAAACAACAGGTGATAGATTAAAAGAAATTCCAGAAAATGAACTGGGACAACATGATCATGTTTGATAGTCCAAGTTAACGTAGTGAGAAGATTCTTGCTTATCACTAGCCATGAAGTATAATGCAGTAATAAACTGGAAACGCGCCATGAAGTAACTTCAAGATGTTTCTTATCACTAGCCAAGGACTTAAATGGAGACTAAAAAAGAGAATTACCCGCAAGCATGAACAGGTACCACCTTCAAGAGCTTCTTGAGATTGTTGATCAAGGTAATTCTTGCATTGAATACATTGTAGGCAATTGGTATCATGCTCTTAACTAACAACCCATTCTTTGGAGGAGGTACCGGTGTTCTCGGTTGGCCTTTACTCTTTTTCATCCTCTCCCTGGCTGCTCGTCTCAATTCCACAATGGGAACTGGAAATGGCTTCTTCTCCTTCTTGGAATAGTACCGGGGAAAATCAGCATTTTGAGGATGATCACATCTTACAACACATGAATATGAATAAGGAATCTTCCATGATGATATCTTAGATTTGGATAGGGCTTTGAAGTCGAAGTTATTAATATGCTGCAAATCACAATACAATAAAAAATTCAAAAGCTAAAGAAAATAAGGTAAGGCACAGAAGTTTAGAGCAAAAAAGGAAAACTTAAGAAATTATTCATACCTGCAAAGAATCCAGCAAACTAAGACCAGGGCATGTACTTGGTGTAAAAAATTCAGATTTTTTCTGAAAGGAAATTCTCCGGGACTCCAAACTCAAAGGAAATGCAATCCTTTTAGCAGAACAAAATGAAATAGTGCTAAGAGAGTAGTAGTTACAAGAACTACAATCCATCCTGAAATCAGAAAAACTTGCTTTTACAAAGTAATCAAAAGAAGGGATGCTGAGAATTATTTGTACCTATCCTGTAACACAATAAAACTATAAGATTTACAAATATGTAAAATGGGAAAAAAGAATTGAATGTTAGAAGGGATAGAAAGATAAGCGAAACTGAGAAAATGCCAATACAAGGGCACGCAACGCGGGATTAATGGGCTTTCAAACTACTAATCATTCAAAACAAAGGGAGTCCGAAAGTAGGATAGATTTTAAAGCATACCCTAAACCCAACATTAATGCATTCACATCATGAAGCAACTGGCTGCTCAAAACGATCATGGAAAAGCAATAAAATTAAATGAATTATACAAATTATGTGCAACTAATCGAACTGATGACAGTTAAAATTAAAAACCCACAAAGCTAATATTATCAAACACATGGTGGGCATTGGCAGAAAACAAAAAGTTAACTACTCCTTAGTAACCAGCTTCAACTGGAAATCAATACAAATGTAAATTGGTAGTAAACCTCTCGAATCGAAACGTATAATGAGAACCCAGTACGGAGAATTCATACTCCAGCAAGAATAAGCGATGGCAAAAGGGGAAGAGGAAATGGAATGGAAAGACGAGAAGAAGGAAACTGTGAACTTACAGGAAAATCGATGGATTTGCTGAGAATTGTAGTGAAACAGAATGAGGAAGCTTTGATTTTTGGTTAAGGATAGTTATCTAGTGACAGTAAACAGAAGAATGAGACAAGGAGTTTCATGGCTTTGGGAGGATTTTCAACTAAATGACGACAAATGTTTGCTTCTCTCCTTTCAGTCGTCAGATTGATGAATTTTCTCTCTTTTTCCAAATAATAAATAAATGGAAATGGAAATGGAAATTGGAAGGGGAAACTTGATGGATGGGAAAGGAAGTTTTGGGCTGTGGACCAATCGTTCTTGCTAAATTGGGCCTTAGAAGGACGGCCCAGCCCTTGAATGGGCCGAGCCGACATGGACTCATCGTTGATAAATTAAAAAAAAGAATTAAAATTTTGGGGACTATCTACATAAATATACTTGTCAATAATATAATTTAAAATATTATGGTTATTTTCTTAAGAGAAATGTATAGTTGTATGGGTCTATCTAATGAAAAAATTGTTTAATACAAAAAAGAAAACAAATATTAATTTTTAACCTATTGAGCATAGTCTAATTTCTTTTCTTGATTTGTAATATATTTTAATTAGACATGAATTGGTTTTTCTTTTAGTAATAATAAGGAAATGTATATTAAAGGGTAAAAGCCCACCAAAGAACCAACCAACTACTTCAGCATTCAATACCATACACAACCACTCGAAAAAAATAAAAATTACAAAATGCATCATACACTTTTAATTGAAAAAGAGTGGCTTTGCTTATCAAATCCAGTACAACAAACATCCTCTGTTCATCAGTCAACAAATATTCAGTGAACCAAAGAATGTGTCACAGACTGTAAACTAACTATTAAATGTAGATACATAAATAAATATATTTGAAACTACATCCATGTAATTTTTGTTTTATTATTATTATTCTTTTTTACATTGTTAATGAGGATAGAAAATTTGAACCTAAATATCTAACTATTTGAGTCAAATTTGAGTATTGCTATCATTATGTGGAAAAATGAAGAGGAGGAAAAGAAAAGGGCGTCTACCAAAAACAATATTAAAATGGATTTTCCTCCAAAGAATAAGATTGTATTTGTAATAAAAACGTTGTTTGTTGGTCCTTAAAAGATAATTAGTTAAGAATGTCAGATTCGAGCTGTCATTTCAAATCTGACATCAGCTTTTTATTATTGAAATAGAAAATGCGGACCGCCAATTTTTTTGGCCCCTCCTTTTCAGTCAAATGGGTTCCTATGTCTTCATTTTGACTAAACTTCTTAATTTAGTTTTATTCAAACCTTAACCTAACCCCACATAATAAACAGCCTAAAGTTACTATAATTTAACCATGTTTAAAAATGTCTTTTTGACCTACCTCCATTAAATTAAATTAATTGATTACACATGTCCTGTATATCCCATTTAGGCTAAATTATAAAAATTATTCATGCAGTTCTCCTTTCTTTTTACACACAATTAAATATCACCAAAGTTTAAATAAGAACATAGTCTAAAATAAGGTGGTTGTTAATTAATTTAACAAACTATTTATATGTTGATAAATTGCTTAATGATAAATTATTTGTTGAACTAAACAATTTTTTTCTTTTTTATTTATAAGTGTTTGGATAAGCCAGTGTACACCTCGACTAATTTTACAGAATTTTAGTAGTATCTTTTGCAAATAGAGAAAAAAGAAGAAGCGATAGAGATGAATTATCTTGTATTAGGAAAAGTCTAAAATAAATGAGCATGACATGAAAAGCATTTGAACAAAAACAAAATTGTGGGGAAAGTCATGGAAAAGAGTAGAGAATTAGGACAAAGTAAGAAAATTAGCTTTTAGGATAAAGTGGAAACAAAAAAAGGAAATAACGGTGGGTCATTTTTTAATGTTTTTAAACATTTAAGGGTATAATTACACTTTTTAAAGTTTACAAATATTTTTTTTTTTTTTATAGAAACCTCAAAATAGGGTTATTCTCTATCATTTAACTTCTTATTTATCTATTTAAATACGAATAAAAGAGAAATTACTTGAGACTATTAGAATGCAACTTACAACTTAAATTGTTAGATATATATGAGAGAAAATATTATAAAGGTATCTCAAATTTGTATGTAGTAGTCAAAAGAAATTTGCAAATTTTCAAATCTACATCAAATGATTATTAAAAGGGACCTCTCAACTTAGGTGAAGGTACAAACCAAATTAACAAACCCAACATATAAGAATTAGTTCACAACTAAAGCAAAGAAGCAAAATAAAGAACAAGCTCGCATCTCAAGTTAGAAAAAACCATCACATTCACAACAAAAGAAATTATCTGAAGTACTTTGACAAGTCAAAAGAGTTTTTGAGGTTAACTTTAAGTTTAGACTCATTAGTCAAAAAGCATCAATCAACCACCAAAAGGGAGATGTTATCATGAGAGAACAAAACCAAAGGAACTAACATCCTAGGCATCACCAGATCAGCCATAGGATTAGACCCAAGAATGCCACCCCCACCACAGAAGAACCTTAACAGTAATAACAATTACCCTCTTAGATAACAGGGTAACAACCTCACAACTTAACCCTTCAGTAGGAGCAGGAGATCGAATCATCACCAACAACAACGAGAGGTACTAAAGAGGAGTATTCCGTCAGACCCTCGGCTCTACGCTTATCAACATAATGACCAAACCTAGCACTCTAAACGCACTTGTGTAATCTCCAAGTATAATTTCCATGGCTATCAAAATCCTTTTCCACAACTAAACCGTCACCAAACAGAGAAGATCATCTTTAAAAATTTTGTCCCTCAAACATTCTTTGAAATTAGCATGGGTGAAAATTCGAAGTTTTCACATTTAAAAGAGATTGCTAATATTTTTAATTAATTAATCATGTACGTGTACCCAACTTGTTCTGTGTGTTTATATATATTTGGCAATTTCACTTATTACCATAAAATATATGTGCGCCTAATTTAAGCCCATCAAATAATCAACTTTTATGTTTGCTTCAATCATAGATATTGAGATTTAAATGTATAAATTTTATTGTGATATATAATTGAATTTTGTTATGTTTGTAAATATTTTTGTTCATTTTCTTATATTTAAAAAGAATTCTTAGAATAATTGATATATGTATTTGGGTATATAAGATAATTAATTTTTTGAAGTTAAATATTTGTTTATTTGTCATTTTGCATATACAAACTAAAATTAAATAGTTATTTAAATAAATATATGTGATCTATTATTGCAGTAATAAATCAGATTTAATATTATTTAATATAGTGTTATATTAATTAATTATTTAAGCACTTAGAATAAAGATGAATGAATATTTGTTTATTAAATCATGAATTAAACTTAAATTGATTACTAAAAATAATTAAGTTGAAATTAATTAGAATATTAATAATTTATAAAAATTTATTTTAAATAGTTAAGATTAAAAAAAATTATTAATTATAATTTATAGTGATATCAATTGATATTAATTAATTGATTAAGTATTATTTTTATTGTTATATCTCCCAAAGATAAAAATTTCACTTGTAGGGAGGATATTAGAAAAATTATATCATATGGATTTTAAAGTTTTTTTTAGATGGATTTAAACAAAAAAAAAAAAAAAAAAGTAAAATCATACGAAACAAACAAAAATATTAAATATTTATTTAAAATTTTATGACAAAGCCGGTGAAAAAAAGACCCTTTGGTTCAAGTGAACTGGATGAGAATTGGTAAGGGTGTTTTATAAGTTAGAGCTGGAAAATCTTGTATTCCCATGCATCTTTACCTGCCCTTACACAATCATGACTTTTCTCTTTTTCCTTCCTTCATTTACTTTTTATTTTCAATATATTTACTTAATTAAAAGTAATAGATATTAATTTACCCAAATCTATTCAATTAATTATTTAACTAACTCAATAATACTTCATTAAAATATATATTTAGTTTAATTCTATGGATGTCAACATTTATTGTACTGAATTTGTTGATTAATTAGTAATTAATATTAAGGTTAGTTAAATCAAATTAGTACAAAAATTCATTTTGCATATAATAAAATTAATCACTTTTTTTAGAAAAACCAAAATTAATCCCTTATTGATTATTTACAATCTGTTAATTATTTATTGTGATTAATTTTTTATTACTTCATTCATCTTTAAAATATATTTTTTTTAGTATATCTTTATTAACATAACATATTTTTCTCTCCATTTTTTCACTTTTTTTTATCATATATTGTGTATTGAAATATATTTTATTATATTAATTAATTAAATTTAATTTATATTTAATGATACTAACTTAATTAATTAAGAATAATTAAGTATTAAAGTATAAGGAATATGAAATTCATTAAATATATTAATCGATATTCTAATTATAAATTATTTATTTTTCAAATATTTATAATCAAATTTATTATTTGATTCTTAATTAATTAATCAGTATCAATACATTGCATGGTATTTATTATTTGATTAATTAATATATTAACATTATATAAGATTCTCATGCTTAATTCTAGAAATTAAATACAACATAATTTTTTTTTTAAATATCATTTTGGTCTTCAGACTTAAAATTTGTTCAATTTTAGTCCCTATATTTTCAATTGATCAATTATAGTCTTCATATTTCCAATAAATCTTAAATTTAGTATCTCAAAGTTATTTTTTTCTAAAATTGATAAAATAATAATAATATATTTTTATGCAAGAAGATAAAATAGGTTAATATGTTTTCAAAATTTATAGTAAAAATGCTATAAATAACAAAAACTTTTTAAGAAATTCAACAATAAACTAGTATGGGGGAATAAATTTAAGATTTACAGAAAATATAAAGACTAAAATTAGATAATTAAAAGTAGGAGGACTAAAATTGAACGCAAAGTTCAAATTATAAGGACCAAAATGATATTTTAACCTAATTTTTTAAATAAAATTCTATAGCACTTTCCGAACACAACCAAATACAGTCATTTTTATTTTCAAACATCGTATTTTCAGGTATCCATTTGTAAAACTTCAAATCAAATGAATCGTTAACAATACTGTTGAAATGAAACTTTCAAATCTTCAATAACTAAGGTCTCGTTTGGTAACTATTTTGTTTTTAAAAATTAAGCGTATTTTTTCTCCATTTTTTACATTAATTTGTATCTACCTTAAGTACAATAGTCGAATTCTTTGTCAAATTTCAAAAATAAAAATTACTCTTTTAGCTTTAGATTTAAATTAAAAACAACAGGTGAAAAAGCTTAAGAAATGAAAATCAATATGTCTTGAGAAAAAAAAAATGAAAATGATATTTAAGCGTAAAGAAATTAAGCTAATGGGTTGGCTAAAGCCAAACACGGCGCCGTAGCCTTGGGAAAATCAACAATTTAATGATAAAATAAAACAATAAATTCACGGTATTTACTTGATTGTATTTTAGTTTTTGGTCATTAAGAAAAAGAAAAAAGAAAAAGAAAAAGAAAAAAGGTCATGTGGACATTTATGAAACTCTGACTTTTAAAAAGGTAGCGGAAAAAATAAACAAAATAATAATAATAATTAAAAAAAGGAAAAAAAAAAAAACAAAAGAAATGTAATGGTGGGATCATAGATTGACAGTGGAAAAAAAAAAAAAGTTCTATAAAAAGAAATAAGATGATACATTATTTGACTAATTTGGAATGGGGAACATTCAATTTCAACGGTGCCATTTTAAACAATGTTCAATGAACACTAAAAAGTTTTATATTTTTTTCTCCTTTTTCCTTATAACAAGAAATAGGATTTATTAAAAAAAAGTAACAAAACATCGAAAAGAGTATATTCAATTTTAAAGTTTAAATATATTTGTCTATATATAAAATGAGTTATAAGTAAAGAATTTTTATATCCTCATTTTATCTTTACAATTTCTCATCATTTGTATTTAGTTGTTTCTCACAATTATTCAAATTGAGGTAATTGCATGGAAATAGTATATTTTTCTAAGTACAAATGTGATCTAAACCATAAATATGAAACATTGCGATCTAATGGTAGAAACATATTTAAACAAACTGTCATGTCATTCCTTAGTTACAACTATTCGGAGTTGAAATAATATGTCTTTTCATGTATGGGCGTGATGTAGTAGACCATAGATATGAAAAAATCACGATCTAACATGGAAATAGTTTGAACACACAATCATATACTTTATCATTTTACAACTATTCAAATCAAAGTGGTATATCTCATGTATATGTATGATTTTTTTTCTTAATTATAGTATGGGTGTGATTTAAACTATAGATATGAAAAACATGAATATCTAATTGTGTGGAGATATGTTCAAATGGACAATCATGATTTTTTGACTTTTAAAATCTCATAAATTTATGTTTTGTGTTTCCTATTCAAATAGTCACAACTATTTAGTATATTTATTAAAATATATATATATATATATATATATATATATATATATATATATTTATTTGGTATATTAATTATAATATTTTTAAACTTTTTTTTTTCTCTATGTACTTTTAATGTATAAATTTTACGTGTTATGAATTAGTATATAAAAAATTTAAAAAAAAACTTAATTAATTAAAACATGATGATTTTGGAAAAAAAATAATTAAAAAGGCACATGTTTGGGTTTAAAAAACGTGTTCTTTTTACTAACAACAGTTTCTACTCGACCCATTATTATTTTTGCAAAAGGAAAATGTAATTAAATATTTCCCATGAAAGTGGTAAGTGCTTTATGAATACTTCAAATTGCATTTTTAATTATTTTTTAAAGTTTTCAAAATCGTACCGTCTTACCTAATTCAAGCACTATAAATTCTTTTTTTAAAAAAAAAAATCTAAATTGATATAAAACAAAGAACAACATAAGAACAAAGAGAAACAATTAGAGAAAAAAATGTAGAGAAGAGAAATTATAGAGAATTAATATTATGTAATGTGTATTATAAAGCAACAAATAAAATTATTTATAGGACTTGATAGAGTATATTTTACAAGATGTAATTCAAAATTCGTAACTCATTGTAAGAGGTTATGAATTTGTGTAACTTAATGGTAAGTTTGACATCTACTAATTAAAGATTACATTTATAATATAAATTAACTGCAAATACTTTTCTATCTCTTAAGAAGTATTATAAAGTAAATATAACTCTCTTGTGTTAAAAAGGTGAAATCACAAACTTTAGTGAGACAAAAACAAAAACAATTTTTTTTTTTTTTTAATTAAACATGTTTTTTTTTTTTTTTTTTTTTTTTTTTAGTGGTTGCATTTTTCAAAATAAAAAAAGTTGATTTTTTATCCAAATTCTAATTTCCAGAAAACAAGTTTTTTTAAAACTATATATTTTTTTAATTTTCAAGACTAAGCTTGGGTTTTTAAGACATTGGTAAAAAGTAAATAATAAAACAAGAAATTTAGAAATAATAAAATAACTTTAATTTTTAAAAATTAAAAACCAAAGATTTGTACCAACTTTGGTAACCATTTAGTTTTAGTTTTTGAAAATTAAGCCTATACAAACTACTTTCAACTTCAAATTTCTTTCTTTGTTATCTACTTTTTACCAATGGTTTAAAAAATCAAGCTAAAATTTGAAAACTAAAAAAAATTGTTTTAAAAAAAATGTTTTTTTAATTTGGCTAAGAGTTCAACCATTGTACTTAAGAAAGTTGTAAATCATCGTAAGAAATATGGAGAAAATAGGCTTAATTTTCATAAAAAAAAAAATAAAAAAAACAAAAAACAAAATAGTTACCCAACGAAGTCAATTATACCCAACGGGCCATGGTTTTCTAGTTTCCAAAACTTTATTTGATTTCTTAAAACTATTTTTGAGAATATTATTAGAATTAGAAAGTGAATAATAGAACATATACAAAAAAAAATTATGGGTGAAAAAGAGCAATTATTTTAAATGACAAAACTGTTAAAAAAATATTTTCAAATAGTAACAAAATACCATATTCTATTAGCGATAGATCCCAATAGACTATTATCTGTATCTATCATAAAATAGATAGACACAAATAGTAGTCTACCACGATTTATCGCAGATAAACAATAAAATTTTATTATATTTGTAAATATTTTAGTTCATTTTTCTATATTTAAAAACAACCCTAAAAATATGCCTTAATTTTAAAAAACCAAGCCTAGAACTCAATACTATTGCAATTCTAAAAATTGGTAGAAACATTAGAAGGAAGATCTTAAAATTTTTTACATACTCAAATTTACATCCAACTCCAAGTCTGAGTCCTGCAATCTGTTTTGGTTTTGATTTAATTCTAAAATTTTAAAATGTTACAATTTTATTTTTGAAATTTGAGTTCTATTTCAATTTAGTCACTAAATTTTAATATTTTTACTTTTAACCTTGATTTAACTAAATATTTACTTTTTATCTTTAATATTAATATTTATTAATTAATTTAAAAGCATTAAAAGAATTATAATAAATTAAGTTTCAATATTTTTCATAATATTAAAATTAAATTTCAAATTTTACTTTATAACTATTTTAAATAATTAAAAAAATAATATTTAATAAAAAATCAAAATTAAAAATGTAAATCTTAAACTTTAGAGACCAAAATGAAACAAAACTAAGATGTTAATGACAAATTTGTAACAATTTAAAACACACAAATTAAATTGAAATAAAATTTAAAACTTAAAGGAGTAAAGGATAATATTTGAGATTTAGAAATTAGACGAAAATGTAGGGATAAAAAAAAATTAAATTTTCCCTTCTAAAATTGTATAGACCTTAATTATAATTTATAAGAATATTTGTAGCAAATGCACGCTTGGATGCACGTGGGATATGTATAGAATAATAAAGAGTAAAGACTTAAAAGGAAGCAATGCCATTATGACTTCCATTGACTTTTCACCTTCCTCTTTTTCCTCCAACGAGATCCATCTAGAACTACCCATTTTCAATATAGTTTATTCTATAATTTTCTATAATTTTCTTTTCGAGAATTTGAACCTGAAGATAGGTGTTATATATATATATATCAAATTTTTATCGATATATTGAAATTTCTATTTATATTCAATATTTTTGTATATTCAACAACACTTTTATTACATCGTAAAAAAATTCAAAAACATAAATAATAAGTAATAAAATGTAACTAATGTGAATATAATATAATAAAATTGTTAACTTGATTCCTTTAGTTTCAAATAGTTCCAATTAAAAATACTTGTTTGAGTGGCTAACTCTACTTTGTTTTCTCTTATGTATTATCTATTGTAAGAGTGGAAAAAGGTGAGGCTAGAAGTATAAAAGCTTTGAAAAAAAGTGTGTTCTTGGTCGCTAACACATCTGTATGTCAATTGAGCCTACTCGCTTTGACACGTGAATTTGGTGTTTCTGATGAATATCACATTATCAATAGTTAATATATATATCATTTTTTCAAAGGAATAATTAATATATTTATTTAATGGATCATAAGAGTATTAAACAAGCTGAGTTAATAGTAAATTACAAACGGTTTAACCATGTTAAATTTATAGATTTGGTCCTATAGTTTGAAAAAAAGAATAGAATTTAGTAATTTGTTTAAAAAGTTAGAATATTCATAAAAGCTTATAATTATTCATATGGTTTGATAAAACTCTCATAAATAGTGTTTACCTAGAGACTATTTATAAATGATAAAGGGATTATTAGAAATAAAACACATGAAACGTTCAATAATCTAGAAGATTATTGTTATTATTTAAACATTTTAAGGTATAAGAGAGAAATTAATTGACACAAGCGACAATTTTTTATATATTAAATTTACAATTTTTTTATAATATATAATAGGAGAGATTCGAATTTTTGACTGACCAAATTTATTAATCCAAATAAGTTTTATGGCCCTTATTTTGTATGAATTTCTTACTTTATCCGTGACTTGTAATCAAAGTTCACGAAGTCTACAAATTAAAATAAAAGTTGTATAAAGTTTAGCATAATAATAATAATAATTTAAGTTTGAAGTGCATTTTTTTATGGAAGAAAACGATAGCAATTTGAATTTGTGATCTAATCACTTTCAAAGGATACATACAGGATGGTCAAAAGATTTCTAAATATTAAGAGGAGAGAGAGAGAGAAATCTGATCAATTTAGTCATATTATTAAATAATATATTCATATATCCCATTGAACTAATTCGCTATTTCTTTAAATAAAAACATAGGCTTACCTTTAGAAAAAGAAAATCACCTATTTAGATAGATAGGATTGAATATTAATCTAATATAATGAGACCATGCAAAATTAACAAATAATAATAAGTTGACATTATCTAATAATGACAAAACAATTGAGCATAATAAAGTTGACTCTTGGCTTAAACCACTCTCACTTTGTACGTTCAATTGCTATATTTTAACTGTATATCTTAAAAACAAACAAAAGTACATTAATATTAAAGTGATCATTAAGATTTAATATCAACTCTAATATTATTAGGGTTATTTTCAAATATAACAAAATGAGTCAAATTATTTATAAATATTGAAAAATTTCAGGGATAGAAATTTCAACAATAGACCACGATAGGCTTCTATCACTGAAATTTTTCTATATTTGTAAATAGTTTGATATTTTTTTCCATTTATAATAATTTCTTATATTATTATGTATTTATTTGTACTTTAAATATATAATTTGAATAACTTAAACCAATTTGATTCAAATATTGATTCGGATTTCATTCGTTTTATTTGTTTTAATTAGGTTAGGTCTCGATAGTACCGTAGTGATACTCTTTGGAGAGAAAATTAAAGAAAAGTTAGGTTTAAAAAAGTATATGAATTCAACCTAACTCATTACTCAATTAAAAGAGGAAAAAAAAGGGGGGGATGGATCCTATTGAGGGTGATTAATCAAATGGGCCATTGTTAATGGTCATATTATGTGTTTGGTGTAGAAGAAGATGAGAAAGTAGGTATATATTGGAAAACGAAATTAGAGGTTGTGGCTAATAATATGGCCATTATTATATTCATTGTTTGTTGTACGAAGAAAAATAAGATGATAATCATTGGAGTCATTTCAACATAATTCAATTGATATATATAAAAACTCTTAAACTTTAAAAATTGTATCAATTTAAATTCTAAAATTTAATTCGTAAATGTATCCATTTACATCCTTTCCAGATTTTGTCCGACTAGTATAGGGTGAAACTTATAATTTGAGTCTAGTAAACTTCTAAATTTTCATAAACCAATCAATCTAGACCTTTCATTATTATTATTATCTTTAAAAATTATCTATGCATTAATTATGAAGCGTGTGTAGGCTTCTTCGAATGTCGGTTTCACGAAATGGACAATTAAAGTAAATGCTTGAACTATTCTCAAAGGAAATTCTAAACAAGAATCTAAATTGATTAATTTGCGAAAGTTTATCAGTTTAGTTGATATAGTTATAAGTTTTACACAAGATTTTTTAAAACGAAACTTAATGAAAGATGTAAAAAATTGATGCAATCCGTAAAAACTTAGAGTATAATATAAGAATCTCCGCGGGAAGATATAGTTGTTTGGAAGTAAAAAAGAATATGGTGATGAGAATAGAGGTCAAACATAGACAGTTGCAAGCTCACAACTTAATGGCACTACCAATAGCCCTAATAAAAAGGGGTTTCCCAATCCCAATCTCAATCTCAATCCCATCTTTGATGATTATAGGACCACACTCATTTGTAGAGAGTGGGTGCATTTATGACATTGTTTCTCACTTCTCTTCTTCTTAACCAACCCACATCTCATCTCATTTACCCTTTTCTCTCCACATAATTTGGACAGAGAGAGAATTTATAATTTTGGTCCACATCCTCCTTCCCTTCTCAACTTGCCTCTCTAATTCCACCACTATATCTCTCTCTTTCACTCCACCATTTCATTATTCACTACTCATCAAACACTTCTCCTCTTTTCTCTCTTTTTCTCTTAAACCCCAAAAATTCATGCATTACTTACTTTTGAGGGGTGCAATGCTCCCCTTTCTCTTCATTCTCATAGCTCTTACCGCCACCGCTATTTCCCAACGACAACTCTACGAGACCGACCGAATCATGTCCCTCCCTGGACAACCATCAGTGACATTCTCCCAGTATTCTGGCTATGTCACAGTCAACCAACAACAAGGCAGAGCTCTCTTCTATTGGTTGACCGAAGCTACGTCTCTTCCAGAGAAAAAGCCTCTTGTCCTATGGCTAAATGGAGGTAATTGGACTAATTTCCATATCTTTTCATACATCTACATTTCAAATATACCAAAAGGCTTTCATTAATGATTATTATATTTTATGGAAATGGCCATGTACATAATAATAATAATAATAATAATAAACAACTCTCACACCATTCACCAACCTATCTGACTAATGAATCAAAATGCAGGCAAATAATTAATTAAAATAATAGCCTTTATGAATGTAGATATGAATTTTATATATACACATAAATAAATTATAAAAAAAAAAAAAGTCAGAGAGAGGTAGAAAAGTAAAAAATATATATATATATATATAAATATAAATAAATAAAAAAAAAAAGAAGGCCTATCTCTCTAGCTATTCACCTTATCTGAATTTGCACGTCTTGTTAAATTAACCAAAGCGAAAGGCGCTTTTTAGCAAAAAAGACCTTGATTTTGCTAAAGTGCGCCGTACCCTTCTTTTTTTTTTTTTCTTTTGGTGTGGAAGGGATTGGAAAGGAAATGGGTTATTATGGAGCATGCGTAGAGAGAAGTGGGAGTGTAAATTTGGGGAGGCCACTTGGGTTTGTTTGCTTGCTTTTTTTTTTTTTTTTTTTTGAAGGAAAATTTTGTTTTGTTTTTTTATTGTGAGAATTGGAATTTTAATTTTGGTTTTATGGTTTGGGAAAGGAAAAAGGTAGCTTTTTAAAAACATCACACTCATACCAAAAAGTACAAAATCAGCACTACTTTTTGTTTTCTTTACTTACTCTCTGTCTCTCTGTTTTCCCTCTTTTGTTTCTTTTCCTAATATAATATGCTTCTTTCTTATTCTCTCTTTGTGGTGTTCATCATGTCTCTTTTTGGGATTTTAAACCCTTTTTTCTTTTTGGAATTATACACAAAATAGTCTCTTTTTTTCTTTTTTTTTTTTTCTTTTTGGTATTTCAACTTTCCAAAGTTGGTGTATTCAAATTTCTTGTTTCTAAAAGTTGCTAATGAAAGGTTATATATATCTTATTCCTCTATTTTTAAAACTCTTTAGTACATTCCAAAAGTTTTCAACTTTATACCCCCATTAGCTTATCCATCATTGTTTCGCCAATTTAGTCACTGTTTTGATAATAATTTTATTTTTAGTTTTTAATTTTAAAAAATTAATTTTGTAAACATCTTTTTTATCTCTAAATCTTTTCTATTTTTCATTTACATTTGTAAACTAAAAACAATAGTTTTTTTTTTTTTTTTTTTAGAATTCAACTCTTATTCTAGAGATGCAAACCATTTTAAAAAGCTGAGAGAAAATAAGCTTAATTTTCAAAGACAAAAAACAAGAAATTAAATGATTATCAAACGAGACCTTAATGTTTATGTGGTTTGCTAATTGTGTTGATTAAAGATCACACATTAAAGTCAAAATAAACATATTAAACTGACATAAAATATATACCTCGAAATCAAATACTCATTTCTTCTACTCAATGTATTGTGAAAAAAAAAAAAAAAGAAATTTGATGATCTAAGTAGGAAGCTGAAAATAATTTAATCTTATGAGAAACTTTAAAGAAATTGTTGTATGGATCATTTTTACTATTTATCCTTTTCTTTAAGCGAATGTAGCACAAGACTTGTGTGTGTGTGTGTGAATGAAGTCTACAAGACTTTCCACTAATATAAAAGTAGAGTCAATGGCAAATATTTAGAAGTGCTTTTAGAGGAGTAAAAGTATTTTACACTATACAAAATTTAGAAAAAGAAATTAAATTCCATTAACTAACATTTTGTTCATTTTTTATTTTTTTTAAAGAATTAAGTCTATAAACACTAATTTCAATTTCAAACTTATTCCTTTGTTATCTATTTTTACCTATAATTTAAAAAATCAAGGCAAAACTTGAAAATTTTTAAAAATTTGTTTTTTTTTTTTTTTTTTTTTAAATTTGATAAATAATTCAACTATTATAAAAGTTGGGAGAAAATAGGTTTAATTTTTAAAAATAAAAACAAAAAATGATATGATTATCCAACGAAGCCTTTATCGGTAAGAACAGATATTATTTTTTTTTTTTTAATTTTTGTTTTATGATTCGTAAACAGGGCCAGGTTGCTCATCAATAGCATATGGAGCATCAGAAGAAATTGGGCCATTTAGAATCAATAAAACTGCTTCTTCTCTTTATCTCAACAAATATTCATGGAACAAAGGTCTATTACACACACATTTCTCTCCTCTAATTTCGCTATCTTTTGAAGGTTTAATCAAAATCTCATTACAAAAAATACACCATTTCTCTCAGATGCAAATCTTCTGTTTTTGGAATCGCCTGCTGGAGTTGGATTCTCCTACACAAACACCACCTCCAACCTCGAAGACTCTGGTGACAACCGAACCGCTCAAGACGCTCTTATTTTCCTCATCCGATGGATGTCTAAATTCCCACACTACAAATACAGAGAGTTCTACATTTCCGGGGAGAGTTATGCTGGTAAGACCACTCACGTCAAATTTAGTCTTTCAATACATTCTCATACATCTAAAAAAACTTAAGTCCCATGTGATAACCATTTGATTTTTGGTTTCTAGTTTTTGAAAATTGTGTTTGTTTTCCTACCACTTCTTTACCATGCCCAATGTTTTTTAAAACTCAAGGTGCAATAAACTGGGGCGCTAAAAGAAAGCATTTTTTTTTTTTTTTTTTTGTGAGGCACACTGTATAAAGTATTACATAAAGAAGAGAAAATATAGTTGAAGTGGAAAGATGAAAAAGAAAAGACCCCTAAATACAAAATTTTGCATTTAGGCCTAGTGAATTTGATTTTTTTAGTTAATAAAGAAGAAAAAAACCGCAATTATTACCATTTCTTAAAAATAATGAAAAAGCTTCAAGACCTGGAGTTTTGAGTCTCGGGGCTTCACAAATGGTGTGCGCCTTATTTTGTGAGGCTTGCTTTTTCAAGGCGAGGCACCAAATCTTTGTCTTGAGCCTAGATGTGCATATGAGAGGATCTTTTAAAACACTGACCATAGTTTTCATCTTTTCCAACTCAACATTTGAAGTATAGATAAATTATAAATAGTTATCAGACAACCTAATCTTTTCAATGTAATTTTGCTGGCTATAGGACACTACGTTCCTCAATTGGCAAAGAAGATTCTTGACTACAACAAAGCTCATTCTCAATCCTTCATCAACCTCAAAGGCTTCCTTGTAAGAACAGAAAATTGTACATGGGTTGGTTATTCATAGTATTATAAGAAATAAGAGCCAATGGACTTGTAACAAATTTTTGAAAATGGCAGGTGGGAAATGCAGTGACAGATACCAACTACGACGCGCTCGGAACGGTGACGTATTGGTGGAGTCATGCCATGATCTCAGACACAACATACAACTCCATCCTCAAGCACTGCAATTTCACCTCAAACAAGACTTCCCAACCGTGCGACGAAGCCGTTGGCTATGCCATGAACCATGAGTTTGGCAATGTGGATCAGTACAGTATCTATACTCCCAAATGCCCCACCGTTGTTCCGAACAACTCGGTGGCAGTGGTCGGGGCATCCACTATCAGGTTCAAAAGCTCCCTTCTTCGGCGGAGGGTGTCAGGATACGATCCATGTACTGAGAATTATGCAGAGAAGTATTATAATCTTAAAGAGGTTCAGTTAGCAATGCATGCCAATATTACTGGAATTCCCTACAAATGGACTGCTTGCAGGTGGGTTTGTTGATAACTTATCTGTTTCTTTGGCCAAAACTTATAACTCTATCAGCAATAAAGTTGTGTTTTTCTTTTTTGGGTGGCAGTGATGTTCTTATTAAGAACTGGAAGGATTCCCAAGAATCTATGTTGCCTACATACAACGAGCTGATTGCAGCTGGTCTAAGGATATGGGTATTCAGGTTAGATTTGAAAAGCTCTAGTCTTTCCACATAATTGCCTGTTTCTCATTCTCTGTGTTGTACAGTAAAATTGGAGTGTAGAGATGGTTTTACATAGTTTTACTTAAGTTCCCAAAAGTAAATGAAAAATAATAATTTATATCCCTAAACTTTAGGAGTTGAATCAATTTAAACCCTGTATTTTTGTAAGTGTATCAATTTACATCCTCTATTATGTTACGTTTGGAAAGGCCTCATGTGAAACTTATAACTGTATAAATTAAATCCTTAAACTTTCATAAATTCATCAATTTAGACTCTTAGTCAAAATTTTCTATGAGGATCGTCCATGCATTTACTTTAATTGTTAATTTTGTAAAACGGACATTTGAAGAAACCTACACACATTTGAGAATCAATTTATGAATGATTTTCAAAGGTAATCATAATGAAATGTCTAAATTGATTGGCTTATGACAATTTAGGAGTTTAATTAACTCAAATCATAAGTTTCACATGATATTGGTCGAACAAAATTTAGAAGAGGTGTAAATTGAACAATTAAGTAAGTTCAAGATTTAAATTCATACAACCCCAAAATTAATATCTGCCCCTTAAACATCTTCAATGTGACATTTACATGTGAAAATATGCAGTGGGGATACAGATTCAGTGGTTCCAGTGACAGCCACCAGATTTGCCCTCAGCCATCTCAACCTCCCCATTAAAACTCGCTGGTATCCATGGTACTCCAGAAGACAGGTTACATATGAAAAACTCGACATTTTTTTTTTGGTTCTTTGTTTGAATGAAATGCTTTAATCAAATTGAATGAAATGTACTTGGCAGGTTGGTGGATGGACAGAGGTTTATGAAGGGCTAACCTTTGCCACAGTGAGAGGAGCCGGGCATGAAGTTCCATTGATCCAACCGGAAAGAGCTTTGACACTTTTCAGATCGTTCCTAGCAGGGAATCATCTGCCAAGATCATGATTTATAATCTGCAAAGAAACAGACCAACGACCACACAACAAGAAACTGGTCATTTGTCTCGTTTCTAGATATTGGTCATAAATTTGCAACAATTCCAGTACATAACAGTGCTGAGATTTAGGTAACTAGAATCGTATTCATTAAAATTGGATACACCATGTCAAATGTCAATGTTATTACCCATTTCAAGTTCCAGATGAAAAGCTTGAACAAAGATTATTTTACTAACATTTTGCCAGTGATTACACAAAGTAGAAGTTTTAAGCTCTTTCTTTTCAAGAAATCAAATTTCCATACATTGTCAAGTAACTTTCCCCTTAACAAACCCAAATGCCAGTGTCAATATCGCTCCTACAGAAGATTCCAATTCGAAATCTCGTTCTCATCTCATTCTTTTGATTCTTTGTTCTGATGCCACAATAAATATCACAGCTTGTCTTTTTTACATTTAGAGATGGAGAACAAGGTTTGTTCCCAAACATTTAGTTCACAAGTAAAAACTAATATGGAATTTGCTGCCAAGGTCAGATTACAATTAAGTCGTCCCACTGCCACTGCGTTCACAAAACTGATGCTGGACATAAAACGTCTACTTTAATCCCTCATTGAGGCCCTGGGGCATACCTAAGCTCTGGGCAAGATCACTCATTCTTTGCTTCATAGCCTGAGAATCAAAGGGCCAACAGTTAGTTTCTGCAAAAGTAAGATTTGGTAACTAAATTACAATTGGAATAAGTTTTACCTGAACGCTCTTCTGATGTGCGTCCTGGTAAGCTTCAGTAACTAGAAGGGAAAGTTTCTGCATACGAAAGTAAAGATCTGAATATTTGGAATATCTATCATTAGGCAGAATTAGAAATTTTAATGGTCATTATTTCACTATGGAAACCACCCATTCAAGAAATCTCCTAGGAAGCATAACTTTTACAATGTTACTGGTAACTATTCTTAAAATATTCAAGTATGGTTGTCAAACTTTTTTGAGCCATGTGCCAATGTAGGCGGGTCTTAGTCCTATAGCCAGCCAATTTTCAAACTCATGTGGTGTTAAGAGAGTCATAATCCCACCTGACACCAATAGAAGACATACTCCAAGCTTGGATTGAGGACAGGACAAGGGGTGCAGCATTAAGTTGTGACTTGAGGATGTAAATAGAAGTTCAATGTAAAAATGCTTATTACGAGCAATGCCATATCAAATTTTAGAGTGCACTACAGCACTGTGCATACTCACTTCTGGTCCTAATTTCATTGCAGCCTCGGTAATCTCTGTACGAAGAGGTTGCTGATTCCCAGATAATGTCACCTATATTAGTCGACAGAAAAATATTAGGGCAGATATGAAGTTATATTCAAACATGATATGAACCCATTCTTTATATCATAATTCTCATCAAATGAAAAGGTGCTAGGCCTTACATGAAACCAATTTCAAATCCATAACCTTTTGTCGTGAGTTCAATACTTCTATAGTTCTTTTCATAAATTGTGATTTTTTTCCTTTTAAAATTCCCTGAACTTTCAATGTCCATGGGAATCAACACTGGAACTATTGGTTGCTACTACAGAAATAATTTATAACAATTAACATCTGGGAGACATGGCCCCAAGAGATTTTAAATCCACAACAACCTGGTTGAATATAAAGAAATTGGATAACCTTATCACCCTAAAACATGGAAGAAAGATCGGTAATCTCAAACTCTAGACCTGTTTGTCCTTCTAAGTAACACCTAAAACAAATACAACAATAATAAATACAAGGCACTACTCTAGAATCTGTACTTATTTACTAGCTACCTAAAATCAAGAGGGGACACAAATTTTGCAATCTTAAGCAAAATTCTAACACACGTTCACTTCTCTAACAACCTTCATGATAGCATAGTTCTGGACAAAGTCAAGATGAACTTGGTGCAAGAGAGAAAGCAGAACATACCTTTATTAACTCTCCTTCACAGTAGCCATCAAACTCTGCCCTGGAAAACAGAAACATAGAAGGAAAAGAAAAGTTCAGACAACTTCACAAAACAGAGAAAAACATCTTCAAGTGACAATACATTTATTTAACTTGTTTGGTCTTACGCTGCAAGTTCTTTTTGTACACGCACTGCCTCTACTTGGACAACCTTTTGCGCTGTCCTCACAGTTTCATATAACTTCTGCATGTTTCCAAAGATTCCTGCCTAAAAAACATTAGCACGTAAGTAACGATGGTCTCACACCTCACTAGCAAAGAAAAGTCACTTTCAGTCCCTCAACTTTGAGATACACTTTTGTTTGGTCACTAAATTACTGAAAATGACAATTTTAATTGAGCATGATATCAAAATTTGTACTGTTTTAAACATATTACAGATAAAAGTTCTACCTTTGAAGGTGCATCATCACTCTTCTCCTCATTATCCTTTTTCCCTCCAAATAGACCATAAACGCAAAGAGATCTATTATTTTTCTCAACTTTCCAAGGACCATAAGGTGATATCCGTGCACCAACTATATTTGACATCGAACTTAGGTTGCCTGCAAGAGGCAGCCAGAAAAGGATAAATTATACATCAATAAGTAGTATGTACAATCAAATGTCACAGAAAGTGGACTTAGTCTCCAATTTCAGAATGAAAATTTGGAACTTTCTATCGTCCAAACTCCAAAGTATTATATTCAAATTTCAAATTATAAAAAACAAAAACACTAAACTCTAAAACAGTACTGCACAAGTAGGGCTGTCTGGAATGGCTTCCTAAGTGCTTAAAAATATTTTTTATTTCACTTAAAAGTCATTCAAAACCAGCCATTTTTCTTTTGATAGAACTAGCTTGTTAAAGAGTTCTAATGAAGTAGACAGGAGATTTACACAGTTCTGACATTGGCGTTATCAGATATGCAACCAGCTTCAGTCTAGGTTACAAATTAAGAATTAAACATGACTGGTTCATGTCATTCCTTCTCAATAAATGTTTTTCAGGAGGATAATCTTACAGTTAAATTAACCCAAGTGGTAGAAAGTTTTTAGGCTTATCCAAACATATTAAATAGTTTTCAAGTTAATTTCCCAGATCACTGCCTTCTTCTTTCATGTTCTTCACGCAATAATGTACACAGGACGCATGTGCCTTCAAGTTCAAATCAAGAGAATCTCCCCCACTCACCTATCACAATTTTACTTTAATTCTACGAAGAAACCAATCATTCTTAAATAGAAATTGTAGAAATAAACCTAACCCATCCAGCAATAAGAACTGAGGACACCGCCAAACAGTTCTATTTTAGGTCTAAACTTCAACCGATTGGCAAATCTTCCCAATGAACTACGCCATACTAACCACCCGCACCAACCGAGATCCCACCGTTTGATTCAGTGGTTACAAAGCAGGTACATACTATACAATACAGAAGTAAGTGCCAAGCAACCAATTCAATTCAATTCAGAGATACAGCAATCAATATAAATTCAAATACCTACGGACTCAGCAACCAAAGAAAATGAAAAAGAGAAAAAGAGTTACAGAATGGAACTAACTTCGTTTTTTCAAATCAGAAATTCCTCGGAGATTTGGCAGTTGAGCACTCAAAGATATTGTCGACGCCATTGCTCAAAGCTGCTCGGAATTTGCTGAGGAGAAAGTGGAGAGGATAAACTATAAAGTAGATTTTCGCTTGGAGAGACCACGCTTAAACATCACCCGTCGCTTATATTCCATGAAGACAGACCAATATACAAACAACACGTTTCTAAATATTTGTTTAACAAATACAACAAAATACGGTAAAATACTTTAGGACTCTACTTAAAGAAAATAAACAAAGAAACTTTAGGAGTTTAGGAGTTGTTGAATGTTACTGCCACTACTTTCTAATGTTTAAATTTAGTTTCTTAAAATTTATTTTTACTAAAATTAATTAAATAATAGCAATAATTTTTCAACCAAGAATACACTATGACAATATATTTTTAAAATTTATAGTAAAAATGTAATAAATAATAAAAAAAAATAAAAGAAATAACCATAAACTAACTATGGGACTAAGTTTTAGATTTATTGAAAGTTTAAAGAGTAAAATTAGATAATTGAAAAATATAGAAACTAAAATTAAATAAACTTTAAAATAAAGAAAATAAAATTGTATTTTAACCTAAAATTAAATAAGTCCCAATTAGGGTTGGCAAAAAAACTGCGGGACTCCGACACAATTGGGTCAAGGAATCCCTGATTTTACAGGGGATGGAGGTCAAACTAGGAAAATTTTTTGGGTACCCGTCCGGGGACGGGGATGGTATTTCCACCTCGACTCCAACCCCGAATACTCGATACCTACCCGTTTATATATAAAATTAATTTTACATATATATAGTGTTGACTTTTTCGCGGTCTTGCTCTCGCTAACTGAGTTTTTTAGCTTGTGAATTTTATTTTATTTTATTTTATTTTTTGTGGAGTAGTTCCTCAACGTCAACTTATTTAGTTATTGGTAGTAATTTGGTCACAGTCTCGCTCTCGGTCTCACTTGTTGGTTCGCTTTCACCCTCTCTCACTGTCTCGCTCTCGTCCTCTCTCACTGTCTTGCTCCCGCTCTATCTCAAGCACGAGGACCCGTTTCCCCGATAGGAAATCTTCGTCCCCGTCCCCGCCTACAAATGGCGGGGATAGGGGCGGGTATCGGGGTAAATTTCCCACACGAGGCCGGGGAAGGGAACCCCCACTCGTCCCGCCCTGTCCCCGCTACCAACCCTAGTCCCAACTCAATGTGTAGGGACTAAAATGATATTCTATCCTATAAAATATTTAGTTTTTTCTTTACATACAAAATATTCGATTTTTTCCTAGGATTAAAATGTCAATGCCAATATCTCAATTTTTCAAATGTATTAATGTTGATGAATATTTTTTTAAAACTTTTGTGAAATAAAAACATTAAGAAGATGTATTCAAATTAACAAATACACGTTTTACATTTTGTAAACAAGTTAAAATGTTTATTATTTATATTATATTCACATAAATGACATTGGTGATTCTATTGTTTCATATTAACTATTCGACATTTGTTTATCTAAAAAAAAATCTTTTAATTGAGGTATATATACTATAACAAAGAGAGAGAAAAAAAACAATGAAAGCATCAAGGACACTAAGACTTAAATGCTTAAGGAAAATAATTAATACAATGAATTGACATACGACACTCTTTTATTTAGGATTGTCCGCACAAAAAATGAGTACAATCAAATTACATCCAAAGTCCATGAGACTTAAAAGTGTATTAGTTGAGTTGATTTGATACTTAATATAATCTGAAAAATAAAATAAATCTCCAATTTATTTTAAAGAATTTTATTTGGGTTAACAAAAGAAAGCCAAATTAGAGAGAGAGAGAGAGAGAGAGAGAAAAATAATTGGAGATGAGAGAAACAGACCTCGGAAGGCGGCAGGATCCTCCCCCCAAACGCTTCTCAAATTAACTTCTTTTCTCGCTAAATTAAATAAAATACCATTAAAATTTTCAAAAGTTTCAAAAATTTTATTGAGAAAATATTCAATCTAACTTTTTTTATAATTTTTATAATTTAACTTTTTTTTTTTGTTTTTAATTATCAACCTTATCTTATATAATTTACAATCATTTCTCTTAAATTCTCACTTTTTTTTTTAAAGCATGCTAAACTATTTCTTAACTATGTAAGATTAGTTCAATTTTATGTTTAGTTTTTAAAAATCAGTTTGATTTTAAAAGTAGTATGTAGATAACGAAACATACAAGTTTACGAGACTTTCGTACAACAACCCAAATGAAAAATGGCACAAGGTTAAAAAACAAGTGAAAAATGTGATGGCATCTACATGTGAAAGTACCCATTTGACCTTAAAATGCGCGCAAGGGCCTTCTTCTCGCTCTTAATTCTCGCTCCTTCCTCTAGTTCCTCATCAGACATGACTACAAATTTTTTTCTTCGATTTTTTCCTTTATTCGGATTCTTGCTCTTGCTTCTCGCTCCTTCCTCTAGTTACTCATTAGACACAATTGTAATTTTTTTCTTTGTGAAAAAACTACAAAACGAACAAGATGAAAAACACATAAAAAAGGAATACGAAGAAAAACGCAGAAAAACAAATGGAAGAAGAAGAAGATGAAGATGAAGAAGATAACAATGCATAACCAACAAGAAGCGGTAGAAGAAGACGAATGCAAAGAGAAGAAGAAGACGATGCAAAAAAAAAAAAAAAAAAACGTGCATACTTTTTTCCAAATCGTGCAGTTGCAAAACGAAGAAGAAGGAAAAAATGCACTTGGGGTTAAAGTGATAATTTTTCTTAGTGCTAACATAAGCAAAAAGCCAAAATTCATTTGTTTTTAAATTTGGGGTTAATTTTCATTTGGGCCAAAAAATTTATGGGTAAAAGTAGTGTTTAAGCTTAGTTTTCAAAAATAAAAAACCAAACGATTATCAAATGAAGTTTAAGTCAATTATAATTTAATTCTTCATTTTAAATCTAATTCAAAATATTAAAGGTATTGTTTAGTAATCATTTGTTATTTGTTATTTGTTTTTTTAACTTAAGCTTATTTTCTCTCAATTTCTCACCATGAATTTTATCTCCCTCAAGTAAAATAGTTGAATTTTCAGCTAAATTCCATAAATAAAAAACAAAATTTAAAATACTACTTGTTTTAGTTTTTTAATTTTGACTTGATTTTTGAAAATATTGGTAAAAAGTAAAACCAAAGTAAGAAACTTAGAGGTGAAAAGAGTGTTTATATGTTTAACATTAAAATAAATAAATAAATAAATAGTTACCAAATGATGCTTTCAGTTTTCTACCTCAAGTATTTTCTGTGTTAAGATAATATTTATTAATATAAAATTTGCGTAGTATTGGGGGAATGGAACTTATATATATATATATATAACAATATGTAGGGTGAGGATCTAACCTCAAAACTCGAAGTTGACATTAAAATTTTATGTCAATTGAGTCATGTTCATGTTTGACCATACTTGGAAGAAATTTTTAAAAATATGTTTTTGTTTTCTAAATTTGATTAACGATTCAAATGTATGTTAGATAAAATGAAAACTCTAGTAAAGAAGATATACCAAATACGATCTTCAAAGATCTAAAAATAAAAACCAAATAGTCATTAAATGGATCTAGAAATCAAATTTAAATTAACAAAATCATTAAAAAAAACTTAATTTTTAGCCTAATTTTATTACCATCTCTAATTCTATTGTCTAGTTAGTTAAGAATATTGTTATATTAAGTTCATCAATTGCTCGTTGTGAGATCAAATCATCGATATTTCAAATGTTAATTGGTATTTTTACCTATTTAGTCATATTCAGATTGACATAAATTATATTAGTTAACTTGTAAATTTAGTCTCTAAACTTCTATGTTTGTGTCTAACAGGTTTCTAAACCCTAAAAAGTATCTAATAGGTACTTAAAGTTTCATTTGATAACCATTTAGTTTTTTGTTTTTGATTTTTGAAAATTAAGCATATGTCTTTCATATTTTTTTACAATGATTTGCATATTTCTTGAGTATAATGGTTGAATTCTTAACCAAATTCCAAAAACAAAAACAATTTTTTAAAACCTACTTTTTTTAGTTTTTAAATTTTTCTTGGTTTTTTAAACCATTGATATACAACAAATGAAGAAATACGGAGATGAGAGTAGTGTCTATAAGCTTAATTTTTTTTTTTTTTTTTTAAAAAAAGGTTACCAAACGGACATAAATTTTCAATTTTATGTTGAATAAGTAACTAAACTTAAAAATGTCAGATAGGTCCACTAGTATTTTTAACATTTTTTTTTTAAATTTACGAATTTATAAAACATAAAAATTAAATTAATTAAATTAATTTTTGTATCTAATAAGACATTTACTTGCAATTTTGTGTTCACTAGATTTGCTAAACTGCCAAATAAATCAAGGATCTATAAACCACAAAATTGAAAGTATAATGACTTATTACTTATTAGATTATTAGACAAATTTTCCTATTTAACACAAGCCTAAAAACTCAGCGGTTCAACTTATAATTTAACTAATTATATATTTATTTAGTCTAAGTCGTTAACACCATTTGATGGGATGTGACTATTTGTGACACTACAAGTTCATCCAAAATTCATCCAATAAGCATACTATCGTGTTAATGACAACTAATTTGAAGGTAAAGATATATATCTACTATCAAGAGATTAAAAGTTTGAAAAAGTAACTAGATCAAACTTAGAAATAGTTAAAAAAAAAAATGAAATTGGCTTTGGGATCCAATTTTGAGATGGAAAATAATGGAATGTTATGTCAAATCCTAATCACAAAATGAGGGAATGGGACGCAAAGGCATTGATTCAGTTTAAAATCAACATATCAGGCTTTGAATTGACCCAATACTAACTAGAGAGAATATGCTCATCTTTACCATCCCATTAATTTCCTTGGATTGCAAAAAAAAAAAAAAAAAAAATTGACCTGCTATAATAATTTACCACTCTACCCCACACCACACCATAAGCACTTTGGGCAATATGGTAATTTTATGTCTGACTGACATGAAGCCAAACCAATTTAGCCTTTCCTACTTTACCTTCACCATCTTTGAAAAAGCTATGGAATTGAGTTGAGGGGTTAAAAGGAAAGAAGAAAAGAGGAAGGGGGGAGAGAGAGAGCAGGGGTATTTTAGTCATTATGCATAAATTGACCTGCTATAATAATGGGAAATGTGGAAAAGAAAAGCATCCTCCCCTTGTTTCAGATTCATGAATATGCAGCAGAAGAAAAAACCAACATGACACAGCAAAGAGAGGGAGAGCCCTACAAAATAAGGTACTTCATTCAACCAGTCCCCCCCCCCCCCCCCCCCCCCCCCCCCCCCCCCCAAAATCTTATCTAATCTCCTTCCATTTGGCAAAAGAAAAGAGAGGAAAATTTGGATTCAAAATTTTATCTTTTTGTTCAAAGGAAAATACCATCTCCAATTACTTCTACTACTAGACTTTCCCTTTTCTGTCTCTCTCTAGAAGCCTAGATTTCTCTCTCCTTGCAGAAAAAGGGAGAAGGAAACAGAGAAAAAACTCCACACACACCCATCAATGACAAGGAAGAGTCTATACCACCCAAATTCTTTCTTTCTTTCTTGCTTTCTTTCTTTCTCTCTCTTTAATGGCCCAGCTGGACCAAAATTTATGTAGAAGAAAAACAAAAAAGAAAGAAAGAGTTGGAAAGAAAAGAAAGGGAAGATGGATAGATGTCTTCTAATGTCCTCCAACCAAACCCACCTCACAAACACACAAACAAACCCTTATTTTCTTCTTCTTTTTTCTTTTTTCTTTTTTTCTTTTTCTCAACTCAGCATTAAAAATGACTCTTCCCTCAATTGCCCTTCTGCAACCCCCCAAAAAATCCCCCATCTTCATCACTGTCTCTGAAAAGAACAATATTTTTCACCGAGTTATGTGGGCTTTTTTGGGTTTTAGTTGGCTTGGTCAGAGCTTCACAGAGAAAACAGGAAACCAAGAACCTTCACCCCCACCTCCTCTTCCTCAATTCCCATCAATTTCTCTTTTCTCTTTCTATTTCTCTTTTCTCTTTCTTCTTTGTCCTTGCCTCTTCACCCACTTTCTCAATTTTTCTTCCCTACCTGTCTTCCTTCTTCATTACCCATCTTCCTTTCTCTCCTTCTTTCCCCCCCCCCCCCCCCCCCCCATCTAACTTTTTGCTTCTTTCCCCTTCTGGGTTCCTAATTTTTTCCCTTCTTTCCCATCTATGAAGAAGATGAAAGGGGTTGTCTCTCAATACCCTCCTGTGTATGATGATTCCAAGGCCAGATTCAAGCATCAGAGTCTCCTCCAAGATTATCAGGACTTGGAGAAGGTAAATTTCTTTTTCAGCTTCTACGGATTCGGGGTTTTCTTCGCTGTTTTTACCAGATCTGCCTTTCTTTTGATCGTGTTTGAATATTTTCTTTAGATCTTTTTTTCTCCTAAATTGGGTTTCTGTGAGATTTGGCTTCTTTTTCTTTTTTAATAGAATTTCTGGTTTGATCTCATAGTTCGCAATCGTGGAAACTTGAATTATTATTATTATTATTATGGGGCTAAGCTAATTCTTCCGAGTGTCTGAACTGGGTATTTTCTTGGGTTAAGTTTTAACCCTCTCTTTGGTTGCTCAAATAATTATAGGAGAACAAAAATTTGTGGGTTGTTTGTTGAAGTTTGAAATACCCATCTCTAGGAAAAAATTAGTGAAGTCCATATATTAAATTTTTTCCTATTTGTTAATTATCTTTTAGTTTTTCTTCCATTTGTTTATTTTCTTGCTTCTGAAAGATTCATACCCCTATAAACTAATATGATCTCCTCTTGTCCAATCAAGTCACTTTGGTTCATTCTTAACCTGTGCTTAATTACCATTTTAGATCATCTTTCCGAGTCCAGTGGTTTTCTATTCTACTCTCTAAATCTATGTTCTTAAGCAACTTATCTTATTTGTATGGTTTTCTGTTTTGTTTCTGCTTCACATAAGTCTAAGCCTTGGAGTATTGTTGTCTAAGCCTTTCAAAGTTCCATAGCAAATTTGATTCTGGATATTAATAAAATTTGTCACTCCAAGTTCTGAGTTTGTGACATATATAGATCATTTTAGGACTGAGGACTGTTATGGAACACACAGTTGAAAATTATTTTATTCCTTCCAGGAAACAGGAACTGTCAAGAGGAAACTACAGATGATGAAGCAAAAGAAGATGACACTGATTGCAGAAGTCCGGTATTAATCTACAAATTTTTACATTCTATTCGTATTGATCTTCATCGGGAGTAAATGAATTGTTTAGACCTAACTATGAGTTTATGTTTTTATTGAAGATTCTTGAGGAAGAGATATGAGTACTTAATGAAGAACCAATCATCAATAAACGACCATTATTCAATTGGAGAGCCATTGCAGCAGAAGCAATTGAATAATCAAGTGGCTAACAATAATAAGAAGGGGAAGAATGGTGCGAGAAGAAGAACTGCTTTGCAACCCCTCCCAACCATCTCTGATATAAACCAAAAGGAAAGAATTGATAAAGGGACCGATATGCCTCGGCAGAATTCTACTCCAATTCCTGTTCTTGACTTAAACCAGAAGGCAAAGACTTCTTCTAGGAAGAAAGCCAATCAACAGAACTTGACACCGGTTTTCGACTTAAACCAGAAGGAAAGAATGTACAGTGGAAGAGATGCTAGCGAGAGAAACATCACTCCATTTTTCGACTTGAACCAAATTTCGGTAATTGACTAAAAACTAAGGCCACCAATTTTTATGGTAGCTAAGCTCTGCAAATGTAATTTTCCTTAACAATCTCTACATTTATTTTGGTTTAGATAGAGGAAGAGGAATTGCAGACCAATTATGAGCCACTGAGAGTTGATGAGCTGAAGAAAAGCCTTCTTCGAGGAGGGAATGACGACCAGCAAAACGATATCAAGATTTCGGCGTGCAGGAGTATTGGAGATGGTCCAAGTCGAGCTGGTAAAAGAAAGATTTCATGGCAAGATCAGGTGGCTTTAAGGGTTTGAGCTCATTTTTATCTCTAGTGTCACTTAGAACCCTACTATCTGGGTGGTATGCTTGAAGGCATTTCCTTTTCCCGAAAGCCACCACAGTTGATTGTAATTCCTTCTCTGATTCTGTATTTTTCTATGTAAAGGGAAAGTAGTATTTGTACATGTTAATACATTTCAAAAGAATGATGATGAGATATGGAGAAGAAGAATCAAAGTGGCAATCCTTCAATCTATAGTCTAGTTTTGGCTTAGTTTTGGCTTGTCAATTATCAGAATTCTTAAGGGCAGCTGGTTAAACTTAAACCTGAAGCATTGCCTTTTTTATATGAAGAAAAGTCAGATCAATCCGATATTCCTTAGTTTTGAAGAGGAAAAGTTAATCAAGATCAATCAAACTAATTAATGTAAGCAAGAGTCAAGTAAACAAAACATCTTGCCATTAGTATCAATGGAAGGCACATTAAAAACTGGATCATATGAGAAATTAGAGACTAAACACTGGATCTATGTAACCAAAATGTTAGATTAGGTGGAGAGAATGTGCCTCATAATGAGGATTCTCAATTCACAGTAGTAAAAAATCATAAAATGAGCAAAGAAAAGAAGTTTACAATCAAGTTCAATTGAAGTTACAACTCGCAGCAGCTGTGGTCAGATCCACTTTAGAGTTTAGCCATATATAATCCTCCCTTGATCACAAAAATACCTATACTTAAACACAAAATCAAGCATATTAAAAGTATACAAGATTAGAACAAATTATCTTCACTTTTATTCAAAAAAAAAAAAGTGAATAAATCATGCTGCATCATGATCAATTTTCTAAATGAAAGATGAATAGCTTATGAGGATATTAATTTTACAATTTATTTAAGATGAGATTAAAATTTTAAGGGGTAAAAAAATGAAATTATCTTTTGATTTTACAATTTAATACATGTTTCAAAAAATTTGTTAAACATAAGACATTTATATTATTGTTATTACTTATAAACAAGAATAATTAGTCATGCTATGAGTTCCTAAAAAAAAAAGAGTTGGGAAAAAAAAAAGAACTAACATAATAATACATTGCAATTTCTTGTACTACATGTAGCTCTCTGCTTCTTTTGATATCTTGCAAAATATATTAAATGCTCTCTAATCTTAGTAATTGTCAATTTGATCTTTAATTTTCAAAATTCTCATTGAAAACTTTAGACTATTGTTTTTCGAGGCTTCATTAAATTATTGTCTTATCAACAAATTTAAGACTATATGCCAATTAGTATTTTTAATTGGAAGAAATAATTGTTTTAAAAATTTACTAAGTGGCATACTCAGGGTCTAAATAAGTTAATTAGACAGTTTAATGATGTCTAAAAAAATAGTTAGAATAGAATTGGATTTAATAAGTTAATTAGACAAAGTTTAATAAATATCAAATGGACAATTACAAAAGAAAAGAAAAAAAAAAAAGAAAAGAAAAGGAACATTTAATATATTTTGCAAGATATCACACGTACACGAAATTGCAATGGATTATTATGTTAGATTATATATATATAAATGGTTTTTATACATTCATGTGATTCAATATTTAGCTCATTTGACAATTCGGTCAATTATTTTTTAGTAGAATTAAGGTACGTGGATTTATTTACAAATCTATGAACTTCAAATCTACGAAAAGTTAAAGGTACTATTTAAGGGAAGAATGATCTCATTTAATGTAAAATTAAAAGGTTAGGGAAAGTGTTTCAAATTTTTGTTTTATATTTTCAAACTTATTGAGATAAAATATGCAATAGACATTGTGATTTTTGTTTTAAAAAATTGTTTGATGTTTATTTAACAACTAGTTGATTGTTTGATGCTTTAAAATGGAAAGAAATGTGAGATTTTAAGAGGGAAATTGTTTTAAATTGTAAAACTGTTGAAATATTTATAAATATAGTTAATTTTTAGTCCCGATATACCTATATAAACATCTATTAGTGTCTATTGCTAAAGTGGTAGATATATGTGTCTGTCACAGTTTATCACAAATAGAAAGTAAAATTTTACTATATTTATAATTATTTTCAACAGTTTTACCATATTTGAAAACATTCCATTTTAAAACCCAAAATTATATTTACTCATATTCCAAACCGCATGAAATCAACCATGAATTTTTTACCCAATAGTCTAGAACTTTTGTTAGAAGTAGAACATTATCATTGTTTAAAAAATAGCAACAAATATTTTGATATAATTTAGGGTCATTTATTTGGTAGGCAATTCAAGAACAAAAAGATTAACAAATATTTCATGTTTTTAAATACGTGTTTAATATCATATTCAAAAATTAAATTTCAATTCAAATAATTATTAAAAATATAATTATAATCCATAAAACTAATTATAATTACTCACTAAATATTAAGTTGAATAAAAATAATTATGAATTTATGAACTTGGTCTATGTTAAAAGAAATTGTATAACTATTATTTTCTAATATCATATACTTTATACTACATTATATAATATATAATTTAATTTAACATAGATGATTGAGTTTATAATTTTTTAATATAATTATAATTTTAAACTTAGAATCTAATTCACTAAAAACATAAATCAAAATATTTATACTATTTGGATCACAAAATTTAAAAATAGTTTTTGAAAACAAGATTCAAAATGTCGCTAAATTAATGAATCTGAAAAAGATAAAATAAAAACTGAATTATCTACCAAATATTTAGTTTATTAATTATTATTTCAATTCGTGTTAAGGAAACATTACTCACTAATTAACCTATTATTCTTTGAAACCTATACGGACGATGTAAATTAGTTCACACATGTCATGTGATATTTTATTATGCAGCTTCTCTTTTCTTATATTGGATATATTAATTTTGTGTGAGTTGGAGAACCTTTTTCCCCTTTAGTCAGTCTCTATATTAATTACAAAATGAGTATTATATAGAGATCAACCAAAGGGAAAAAGCCCTTGCACTCACAAATTTAATACATCCAATATAACCCAGAGTAAAAACTCAACTAATTCTCATTTACTATGGTATATTTACTGACTAAATATAAATTAGAAAAATTATCTTAAATGGTAAAATTTTTGAAAATATTTATAATTAATAACAAAATATACAATCTATCTACTATAGATCACATAGACTACTATCTGTGTCTATCAGTTAAATTTTGCTATATTTATAAATATTTTTTGTTCCTTTTGCTATATTTGAAAATAGCCTTACAAATTATATCCAATAACCAAAAATGTATTTTTTTTAAAATATTAATAATATAATTAAGTTAAAATATCATTTTGGTATGCATAATTTTAAAGTTTGTTTGATTTTAGTCTTTGTATCTTTATTGTTTAATTTCAGTTCCTGTACTTTTATTAAATTTTAAATTTAATCCTCATTGCTAATTTATTGATAATTTTTTTTTTATCAAAAATTGTTATTGATTAACATTTTTACCATATATTTTGAAAACATATTCATATAATCTATTTCTTTGCCTAAAAAATATTATTACTATTTAATCAATTTAGTAAAAATTAAATTTGAGAAACTAAATTTAAGATTTATTGAAATGAAATGAACTAAAATTAGACAATTAAATATTTTTTCAATTTATTTTGAATATTAATGAAGGGAAGTAGAAGATGATGAGGATGTTAAGTTTGTGTCAACCTAGTTAAGATAAACTAGTGCACCTACCGACTTACGTTAACGATCTTTTTCTAAACAAAGAAAATTGGACAATAGAAAGGTGAGTGAATTGAAATTGAAAAAACTTCCAATTATGAACCAAAACAGTATTTTTAATTTTTTTATTATTATTATTCAACTCGTGTGCAATCATCCAATGTGAATTGGAAAAGAAAAATTACCCAACAGTGATTTAATGGGTAATCAGTTGAAAAGTTAATTTGAAGTAAGAGATCTAATTTAATTTGATTAAATTAAAAGTTGAAGGATAAAATTGATATGGCAAAATTGATTTTTTCCCCTAAAGAAAATAACCCAAACGGTAGGTTATATATTTTCAAAGTGTAACATTTTATTATACATATACGAATTAGCAGTCCAATTTAGGAAAATAGAGTACTTTTTTGTCTTTTAATAAAACACACCCCTTCAAGAAACGCACATAGCTCAGAAACCGTGCCACCATTAAACAAAATAAGGAAGATTGGACGAAGTTAAAACTTAACGGTCATTTATTGTATTTAAATGATATTGAAATAAATGTAAGTTTAGAAATTGGCACTTTTCATACAATTTAACTTAAATACTAATATAATAAGTAATTTTTATACTTAATAAAAATTATTTTTCTTTGATTAAGATGTATATTATAAATTAAAAGGATTGAAGTTCGAATTATTCAACCCTACCCATTCTTAAACTAAAAAATTAAAAAACTGCACTTATTACTTAAAATATATATATATATATATATATACTAAATAGTTAAATTATAATTTAAATTCTAAAATAACGATAATTTTAAATTGTAAAAAAAATTGTATAGCATTCAAATAAACTAAACAATATAGCCTGTTTTATGAGTAGAAAGTTTGAAATTGTTTAAAGGTTACAATATTATCTCTCTTTATTTATATTATAATTCAACTATCTATCTTAATAAATTTATATATTGAACTAATATAATTAGTATAAAATTAAAAAAAAGTAGTGTGTATGATGTACTAATATTAGTCTTTTTTTTTTAGCAATAATAATAATAAATAAATAAATACCGGTTTTAGTTGGACTAACACCCAAGTAGGGTGTGAAGATTGCCAATACACAACCACTATTCCAAACTAGCATTTGTACCATTATATACGAATCATAAATAAAAATAAATAAATAACCATTAAATTTTTACTAACCATTATATACTAGAGTAAATTATTATTTCTGACGTAAAAAATTTTTTAGGGACAAAACTGACTTTTTTTTTAATTTTTTTTTAATTTTTAATTTTTTCTTGTAACCTCTTTATTACTTTATAAAATTTTATGTGGAAATCCCCATACAATGAAAATACAATTTTATCATTCAGTTACTGGAAGAAGACGTTTGAACGAAAGATAAAATGATATTTTCATTATGCAAGATCTTCCCCTCAAAATTAAAAAAAGTAAAAGAGAGGTTAGAAAAATAAGTTTTAAAAAAAGAAGTTACTTTTGTCCCTCCAAAACTTGTTAGTAAGAAATAACAATTTTCTATTAGTTTTTCCTAAATGTGACATGATTGTCAAGATAAGTCTACTAAAAGGAATCCGATCTACTAGAACACAAAAAAAATTGATCTATTTTCCTAAATAGTTTTAAACATAGTTGATTTTAACCAAAAAAAATCTAATGATACATGTAGGGACAATTCCTATTTTTATGGGACCAAAAATATATTTTAACAAAACAAAAACCCTACTCACATAGTAAGAAAATTAAGACAGTAAATCATGAAAGAAAATAACACATGGGTGTGGTTTATTTACACAAAACCTACCTAACCCCTTAATGAATGATCATGAATAACAAAAAGAAAAATGGAACCTAACGGCATGCATCAAAAATTTGAAAACAATTAAAATGCATGCCATAGATACTAGAGTGTAAGTGGGTAGGTTTGCTTACAATCCAACTCAACCCGATCCTTTAGGGATACACTTGACTCAATCCAATTTAGAATAGGTAGATTGTTTTAAATTATTATTTTTTTTAGGGAGGACTCTAAAATATTTAATCAATTAACGGGTTGGGTTGGGGTTCTTAACACTCCTATTATATATGCAATAGTTGGAAGCTATAGGGAAAGAAAATTTACCTTCAATAGCGGTTCGTCCTTTTGGTCTTCCAATTTGGAGTGTTGAGAAAGTTTCAATAGGCGAGCCTTGTGCTTCTTCCCATTGTTATGTGAAGCCATAATAGCCATACAAGGGGTTCCAATCTCGCAAACTTTGCACCAAAATTTAAGCCGCTTGTTTTCAATGGCTGGATGGTCTAGTTTTTCTTTCTCATCTTTTGCTTGGCTCGGTTCTTGAGTTTCTAGGCCACGCCGCTCTTTGGCCATGTGCTTCTTCCCTTTTAAGTGTGCGTTGAAACTAATTTCGCTTGTGGCCTTAATTTTGCACAACTTACAAACAAACTCTTCATTGGCTAATTTCTTTGAACTCATCCAAGGAGTTGGGATTGTTTGATCATTATCAACCTCTGCTGCTTTTGCTGCTTCTGCTTCTCCCTCAGCTTTCTTCTTCCCTTCGAATTTTGTTGGGTCTGGCCTCGGCTGCACTTTCCACATCCACATGCACCATGTTAAATTATAACTTTTTTTTAGTCTTTAAACTATAAAATACGTTCACAAATTTTTTAGAAGTAAAAAACATATATATTTAATTTTTCCCTTAAAGAAGAGTCCTAACATATCATAGTAAAATTTATGTTTGTGTTTGCTAAAATATTAAGGCCTGTTTTGTAATCATTTGATTTTTTATTTTTATTTTTGAAAATTAAGCTTATACGTACTACTTTTACCTCAAAATTTCTCCATTTGTTATCTACTTTTTTTAAACCAAATTTTTACTATAGTTTAAAAAATCAAGCCAAACTTTGAAAACTAAAAAAAATATCTTTTAAAAATTTGTTTTGTTTTTTAAATTTAACTAAGAATTCAACATAAGACGAAATAGGCTTAATTTTCAAAATTAAAAAAAAAAAAAAGCGAAATAGTTACCGAGCTTAAACATAAATATTTTAAAATTTTAACCACCAAAGTAAAAAAGAAAAAGTGCAAAATATACTTTTGACTCATGAAGTAATTAGTCTTGAAACACTTTAGTCTTGATTTTTAAGAAATGATTCTAAACGATCCTTAAATCATTTGACAGTTGGAGAAGGAGATTCAAAAGGCAGAAAATCTGAAAAACCCGAGATAAAACCATTAAAATTTGCTCAACAAACTGCATCCATTTGACAAGGAGATTAAAAAGGCAGAAAATCTAAAAAATTCAAAGCTTTAAACAAATTGAAAACTAAATCAAAGAATATCGAAACATACACCCAATTTCAGGACTAATTTCAAAATAAAATCCCGCTTCTCTTTACATCATGGATTCAACATTCCAGTGTTCGAGATCCTAAACAAAACCAACAATAACAAGAACACCAATTTGACGAAATTGGGAGTGAAGAATTGCAATTGAAGATTAGAGATGGAGGATTCTTAAGAAGGGAGAGGAAGATTTTGAGAGTTGATTGCTCACCCGAGGATGCTTAACAGAGGGTGAGGAAGGAGGCCGAAGGGGGTGAAAACTGAAAAGAAAGGGGGTAGATGGAAAGACCAAACCCTAAAAAAAAAAACAATATAAAATTAATATATTTTTCCTACTCATTTCAAATTTTCACTTGCCAAATCAATTTTTCCGTTAGGTCAACCAACTGTCAATTGAGTTCAGGACCATCTAAAATTATTTCTCAAACTTCAGGGACCAACATGTTTCTGCACCAAGTTCAAATTTCAAGAACAAAAAATGTATTTATAAAAAAGAAAAATAAAAAAAATAAAAAAAATAGAAATAGAAGTTTGGTTCGTAAACCAAAATTTAACTTAATTTTTTTATTTGTCACTAGTTATTACTCATTACTCTACCGTTAGCTAAAGCTACTCATCCAATTCACAAAATATTTAGGAAAAAAAAAATCATAAAGAAAGTATTGATTCTTAACCAACCAGAAAGATAAACTTATTCTTTTCATCATCCACAGGCTTCGGTTCTTCCTTTTGAGGCTCGGAAAATGGACGAACAGGTAACGAGTTGAACGAAGAACTGGAACTTGGAACCGCCAATAAATCTCTAGACGATGGATCCACAATGTGATTCATCCTGATCCGGTCCAACAATCTCACGGAAAACTGCTCGTCAAACGATAAACCCTCAACCCTACGCTTAGCCAGTTCTTGTTCGAAAATGAGCTCTCTTCTAATCTCCGCCTCGAGCATTCTGCGGCTCGCAATCTCTCTGATCATTATCTCTTCTTTTATCCGCTGTTTCAAGAGCTCCGCGTTTAGAGAATGATCTGAGTGATTAGATTAAAAACCTTGTTAGCAGCTGGTTGAATAATCGAAATGTATTTCAAATGAAGTATCACAATCTCAAGGAAAACAGAGATGATTTCAGAATATAACATTTTCGATTAAGCTTTAGTACCTTGAAGCGGGTGATCGGAAGAGCGTGAGGAATTGGAAGCGGCGGCGGTGGCGGGCGGCGATTTGTTGTCGATAGCTCGGAATCTGAAATCCATAATGAAAAATGGAGAAGAATGAAGAATGAAGAAAGAAGGGGGAAATGGAAAATGGAAAATGGAAAAATGGAGAAATGGAGAGAGAAGGGAGCTCGTGAGGAAGAACGCTTATGGTCAGAGCATTGAGAAGCTATTAGGAAAGTCTCAATATTATTGGTTGAGGGTTTTTTTTTTTTTTTTTTCCTTCTGAACTTTTTTTTTTTTTTTTGAAAAGTATTTTTCTGAAATTAAAACCTAGCTTACTTTAAAATTAAAACCTAGTTTAGTTCTCAAAATTAAAACCTCGCTTCATTCGTTGAGGCATTGAAGGCGTGTTTTTTAAGTAAAGACAAACTGTGAGAACTGAGAAGAGAAGAGTTTTGTGTGTTCTTCTACCTTTTTTTCATGATATTTTAGTTAGAACATGTACAAATCATCTTTGGACTTTACTCACACATAATATGAATCACTATAAATATGGTACCAACTATCACACTAGGTTTCATAAAGCGATTGTAAGGCACTTCTTCTTACCCACAAACAAGTGTTTAAGACAAAACTAGGTTTGATGAAAAGGTTTTCTCAAACTTTTGAAATTATGTAGGAGAAAAATGATTGCAGTATGCAACAACTTTATAACTCACAACTCCAGTTATGGGGTAAGACTTATATTTTTAAGTTGAATATCAATTTATACCTTTGAACTTTAGGGTTGTATCAATTAAAACCCTAAACTTTGGAGGGTATATCAATTTAACCCTAAACCAGCAAATCAATTTAAACCCTTTATTATATTTTATTTAGATAGACATCGTGTGAGACTTGTAATTTTATCAGTTAAATCTCTAAACTTACATAAGCGAATAAATTTAGACTCTCAATTAATTTTATTAGAAAATTTTCCATTCAAATTGTAATTGTCAATTTTTTAAATCTGACATTTGTAGGAGTCCACACAAGTATAAGAATTTATGCATTGACAATTTTTAAATATAATCCTAATAAAGATTCTAAATCGATTCACTTACACCAATTTATAAGTTTAATTGAAAAAATTAAATGTTTTGCATGATACTTTTCAATCTAAATATGAAGGAAGATGCCGATTGAAACACTTATGAAAATTTAAGGTTTAAATTGATATATTTATGAAAATTTAAGGTCTAATTTGATACAATTATTAGTTTGATGTTTAAATTGATAAAATTAAACATTAAAAAAAATTTAGGAGTATAAATTGATATTTTCTCTATTTATTATTATTACTCATTGCTCAGAAGTTTTAGGTTTATTTATATACTATTTTAAGTTGGGAGTTTCAAATGGTTTATTTCCCTATATTTGAAACTAAACCCAAGATTTAAGTAATATATATTATCTAAATTAAGTTGATTAAATTTAAATTTATATATTATTATTATCTCATACTAAATCTAAATATTCTAGTTGTTATTAGGTTGGGTCGATGTTAGTGTTAAATAACTGGAAGCTTTTCTTATTTGAACCGATGGTATTCTCTCTTCTCTTGTCTAAAATAAGATAATAATTTTTTTTTTAATTGTTAACTTGGATGATAATAGGCCAAAATAAAAACATAATGATAATTAACATATTTTACCTTTGATTATACTAAAAAGAACAATACTAGGACTAGAGTGATATTAGAAATTCATAAAAAAGGATGATGTCAGAAACTCACAATTCTTCACCCCGTACAATATATGTGTGAAATTAAGTGTGTGTTTGGAATACATTTTCAAGTGTTTAATTTAAAAAACAAGTCATTTTGAAAAAAAATTGGAGTATTTGGCAACAACTCAAAATAGCTTTTGATGTGTATTTTGAACCATTTTATAAAAATATTTTTAAAGTTTTTTTTTTTCTCAAGTCAATTCAAACGGCCTCTAAACTTTCATAGCATTATCTTAATAGTCATAAAACCACGATATGGCTACAAAATGTTTGAAATTGTTTTTAAATTCCTATTGTATATTAGTTAAATCTACAATTGACTTAAAATTTAAGCTAATGAATGAATATAAATTTAAAGTATTATATCATTTAACACTATTGATGCACGAAAAATATCAAAGTTGGTGGAATTTAAGTAGATCGTAGAACACTGTGTCTCTTATGGGTGAAATGAGGTAGTTCAAAAGTATCTTTCTTCCTTTGAGGAAAAAAAAAGGTTTAATATGTATAGATAAAAGTAACTGTATAATTTTATAAGATACAAAACTAAAAATTTTAAAAATTGATTTGAACTAACCAATAGTACAAACATTTCAAAACTAAAGAATTTGAAACTTAAAAAGTTCAACATTGAGATATATTTTAACCAAAGATCGGCTAAAATCTCCAACACTGGCACATGAAAGATAGACCAACCCTCGTGAACTTATTTCGAGTTAGAATTTGAAACTCAATGTTTGACTAGTATCATTAATGTATTCGGCTCAAATCTAGCGAAAAAATTTATAATACTGTACACACTCATTCCATTCAACATTTTGACACATTATTAAGTGTTATATTATTTTATTTCACAAACGAACCTTAAACAATTCTTAAAATTACCATAGTTAAACCCTTTTTTTCTTATATTGAATGGGTAATTTAACACTTCTATTGTCAACTTTATAAAAAGAAATAAATTCAAGAATTTGAAATGTTTGAAAATGACGTCAGCTAGGGATTCTTATAAATGATCTGTCCAGACCGAACAATGAAAATAAGCCGCGCCAAGAACCGGAGTCCACAGGCACTATTTATGGTCGTCTTCAACTTCGTTATTATTTATCTTCTTTTTCCTTTTAATTTCTTTCCCCATTCTGGATCTGTCGTTACCTACCATCGTCTTCCTCTTCTCTTTCATCTTGTTTTTCTTCTCTCTTTTCTGACTTCTTCAGACGCCATTAAAACATGCCATCTCGCTGTGAGATCTTCTGCGAGATTCTCATTGCTATTTTGATTCCTCCTTTGGGCGTCTGCCTCAGGCATGGATGTTGCACCGTACGTTTTCTGATTCTTTTCTTCTTTTGTTGGAATTTTTCCTCTGCTTTCATTAAATTTATCGTTAATCGAATTGATTTTGATTTATGATTTGCTTGTGGTTGCAGGTTGAGTTTTGCATATGCCTTCTTTTGACGATACTTGGTTATATTCCTGGAATTATCTATGCTTTGTATGCCATAGTTTTCATTGATCGCGATGAGTATTTCGATGAATACAGGCGTCCTCTTTATGCGCCGGCCTAGATTCTTTAGGTATTTTGCTTTTATACTGCTGTAATTACTCTGAAGTCCATTTGTTCGCTTTGTGATTGGACGTCATCTGTATTGTGTATTCGCGTTATTTTACAGCTAAAAACCCTCCTATTTCTTGCTAAGTTGATCCTTCCAGGTTCTTCCTGATGGAGGAACCAATCTATCAATCAATTAATTAATCTTATAAATGGAATTATCACTATTTATTTGTTTGTCCATTTTTCCTCTGTTAAATTTAGGGACTATGATCAAACCTAGTTGACTTTAATTCTTCTGTTTCTTGCGTTGTTCTTTGGTCGGATTCATCATTCGATTGAGGTCAAGCTTCAGCTTCTCCGAGTGTTATAAGTGGACTCATTCGATTATTTTTGCTTAAAGTGGGAGAGACAGTGTTGAATTTTTTTGGTTTTTTGATCATAAACCCTAGCTGAAATTCAGAATGTTGGATAAAAACTCTGCTAAGCTAATACCAAAGAGTTTATTGGGTAATACTCAACATGGAAGTAACCACAAGTTCAATCAAAATAAATTTTGATTTATGAAAAATGTGTTTAAAAGTTTTGAATCAAATGGATCGTATTGGAGTAATTTGAATATGACAAAATTGATTAACGATTTCAAAACCACTACCAAACGTGCAGATAAGCAATTACAAATAAATATACTTTACTTTATTTGTAATATTCTCCACCAAAATCAGACACAAATGAAGACCACTGTAAACGAGCTGCCAAGACCAAATTCATCCTAACCCAAAACCTAAACCACCAGCAACATTTACAAAAGTCACAACTTAAAACACTTGCCAAAAGACAGAGGAAATTACAAATTACTAACTTTAAACGTTGGTAAACAGACTTGGAAGAACAAGATTTTGGTCTACAAAGAAAAAAGGTGTAGAGAATGAAGCGTTATGAAGCTTCTAACTCAAGTTATCCAACAATAATATTGGCCATAAACAAGCTTTAAACCATTACAGAACGCGACACTTAAAACTGCTCTGCTACAACCCTACAACAGAGCCGTTGCTTAAAAACCTTTAAGAAGACAGAAACCAAGGAATCCAAATGAAACTTTCCATAGCAACGAAGAAGTTGATTTGATCCTTAAAGGGTTAGCATCATTCTTCGAGTGCCCGTGATGAATGTCGTTCGCACCGCCATAAACTGTTTTTGCTCTCGTAGCCGTCACCACTGCAGCTCCACCATTTGTTTCTTCACTGCCCTGTAAATCTGCAGATCCAGCAACACAAGAAACCACTTCTTACCAGTGTTTTAAAAAGCCCTTCTGGGCGCCCCTAGGCTCAAGGGCAAGTCTGGCGCTCACTTTGAAAAGACCAGGCTCACAAAATAAGATGCAAGCCGATACACCTTGGGTTTTCTCATTATTTTTTTTAAAAATTAGTAATAATGGCGGTTTTTCCTTCTTTAGTAGTGTTCAAGGTTTTTTTTGTTTTTTTTTTTTTTTTTTTTTTTTTTCTTCTTCTTCTTCTTCTTTTCCTATTTCCACTTTAACTATGCTTTCTCTTCTATAAGTAGTACTTTTATATACAGTGCACCTAAAAAAAATAAAAGCCTTTCACTTTTTATTGCACCTTGAGCCTTAAAAACATTGCTTCTCACACACTGTTCTTCAAGTGCAATTCAAAAGATTGTTAGATTTGTTACCTTTCCTAGGCCTCCCCTGCTTCTGTTGCTTGTAGTGATCATCGGCTTTGATGGTGAAATTGGTTTCAGATAGGCAAAATGGAAGGAGATAGAGGCAAAGAAGGGAGATGAGGAACAAAATCAAAAGTCCTTTCCTCATTTAGATTAATCTTGATGTTGAAATTCAATCTTGTACGATAAATGGAGGGTTGAGCCTGCCTGTTTTTAAACCACTAAAAAGAAACAACAGTGGCCCCTATAAAGTGTATGGGTTATAGAGACATATAGATTGGAATATATACTCACAAATCATGTTATTTAATTCAGAAAAGAATTTAAAACTTACTTCTTAGATAAATTGAACGTGTGGCTTAAAATGGACTCCCTTTTGTAATTCCTTCTTCTTTGTTTCCCTCCAAATTATGATAAATGTAAAAATATTTTTAAATGAGTCATATATGACCATTTAGGATTATTAATCGAGTATACCAATTAAGTTAGAATATAAGTTTAATGGACTATTCGTTTTAGGGATTGCATTATTCTTAAATTCTAGGAATATAGTATCACTTACAATGATATTCTTAGAATATAGCATTTGTCTAATTTCTTGTAAAATGATAAACTTATCTCATCACCAAGAATTAGATATCATTATGTTAATCCTAGTGCATATTTTTATTTTATTAACTATTGACTTTTGATGTATTAACTATTAAGAAAAGAACATCACTTGATAGTGATGTTCTTTTCTTAATAGTTAATGATAGTGATGTAAAACAAAAAAAAATGTGTGTAGACAGAACCTAAAGGAAACTTATGTGGAGAGAAAATGAAGATGGATAGAGAAATTCATGATAGAAAGGTTTTTTTTTTTTTTTTTTAATTATTTTTTTTATAAACTTTCTATACAAGGCATAAAGGACTAAGTCATAGATTCAATTCATGGATGATACCTAAATGTTGTAGGTTCTAGTAAGTTGTCCAATGAGATTAGTCGAGGTTACCGATATAAAAGGGAAAAAAAAACTTTGTATAACCAACCCAAGAGAGAAGAATAAGTTGGCAACAAATGGACAACAAGGAAATTGTATTAGAGTAGAAATTTCAATAAATTTTATTATTCATTATTATTTTAAAAGAACACTTACCCATATATTTTGATTTCAAAGATGGATGGTTGGAACCGTTAAAACTTGAAGTAAGAACAGGAAAAAAGAAAAAAAGTGTGCTTTTAATATGATTCCAAAGAGATAAGGTGCTTCAAGAGAAAGAGTGGAGAAGGAAGAAGCGTGTTGAATTGAAGCAGAAGAGATGGAAAATCTTGCTTTACAAACTCAGATGAGTCACTTTAGAAGACAAAGAATGTAATTCCTTTCCTCTGTCTGTTGCCCAAATTCTATCCCTGAGATAACAAAAATATGAAGGAGCCTTCCCTTAAAATTCACCCTTTCTTGTGATTTTTCCCTTTTAACATAAAAATTTGATGAACAAAATTCATGATCAAACCAAAAAAGACCCCATCCTCTCATCTCATAATTGAATCACCCTACCGGGACTCAATGAGTGAGCACCTTTGGATCGATCCTCGGCATCTAAATGACAATATGGTGGGAACTTAAAGATCGGAGAAAGACAAAAGGTTTAGCAGACAATGGTAATGGAGAAGGAAAAAAAAAAAATACCCCCAGCTTTCATCTTCATCTTCATCTTCAATGTGAGTTTAACAGTAAGCAGATTATGCAGAATCGACGAAAGAATCGCGAAGCAAATGTTCGGCAAAGAAACCGTTGGAATATAACTTTGGGAGGAGTAATGCCTGGAAGCGCGTTGAAAAGCGCGTTGGCGCCGGCGTCTTCGACGTTTCCTAATGGAAGCGCGATGAGATCTGAAGCGTTTTTGAGAGAATTGAGTGGCGAATTGTTTGAGAAGCTCTTTGATTCTGTTTGGGTCGGGTCTTTGTTTGTTGGGAGGCGGAGGAAGATGAGAATCTGAGGAAGAAGAGAGGGGTCCTCCTCGATCCATTGGTTGTTTCTTGGGGAAGATTGGGATTGGGTGTATCTGTGTTAGCGAAAATGGAATCGAGTTGAAGGGCAATAAGAAGGGGTGCCATTAGCAGTAGAAGTTGGAGGGGTTTAAGATCGGCCATGGTTAATGTGGTTTAGTTGCAGCAGGGGATGGGGAAAAGCTCTGGGGGAATGGTGGATCCATTGAAGGAAGAAGAAAGGAGAAACATAAAAAGGAAGAGGCTAATATTAGAAAGGGTTTGAAGTTTTTTTTTTTTTTTTTTTTTTTTTTTTTTTTTTTTTTTTTTTTTTCCAAATTTGTACAATTCATTCATAACCATATAAACTGCCTGTGGAGCCTTGGCTTTGGTGAAGATGCTCTCTTCCTTCATTCAGAGTTTCCATTATTTTCCTTAGATGAAAAGGTTAAATTTTTTTTTTCTTTTATCTAAATTTTGGTGGTCGATCTCGGCCGAGATGCCTTTGAACGAATTTTAAAAAAGGGTGTACGACAATTTTCTGTCAAGGGAGTTCAGGTTTGAATTCCAACAACCATATGTTTTGTCAAACTAAAAATTGTTAAATTACCCATTAATCTAAAAGCTTAAGGTGATTTGATTATATGGTAGATTTAATTTTATCAATAATTCAACAAAACAAGCAAAAACGATCTAAGATAGATAAATTTAATTATGTCAATAATTCAATGATGGTGATTTTGAGTTGGTATTTTGTTGATAGCGATAAAAGAAAGACTTAGACCAGTTTTATATTTCAACCTCATATTTATGTTTATTACAATTATTGGATTGAGATCATCATCAAATAAAATTTAGGATAACGTATGAATTTTATCCTATGCTATTTATATAATTTTGAACCTAGAAACTTTTAATTGTGTTATGACTAGGAATGAACAAATGAAGTTGACAAATCGACTAGTGGAGCAGTCGAGTGTTGCTTCAGAACCCTAGTTCCTATACTTCAAAGTATGCTTTATCTTACTCCTAACTAATATAAATGTTTGTTAACATGAATAAGATCCAACATGATTATCATTTTGACCTTGCTGTATTAAACGAGTGGTTTTGCTCATTTCATTAGATATCATTACAAGTGTCATTCGAGTTTAATGTGTATATATATATAATTGTTAATTTAGATTAATTAGTGTTAGTTAATTATCTCATTTCCTTAAAAGCTATAAAAAGTCAATTTGATAGCAGAGGTTTTAAAAATGATTCATATAAAGAACATTAATCTTGTAAAGAAGAATGTGATGTGAATCAATGAAGTTGGCATTTGAATAAGAAGATTGAACTTTGGAGAAGAGTTAGATACCGCCATTAACATCAACGAAAGCATAGTTTAGCAATGGACAGTTGAATAATTTCGATGTATATCGGAATTTAATCCCAACGAATTTCAACTTATGCAACAAAAATGGAATGAAAGGAGGAGCATGGATGGAAGATTCACAGCAACAACGCAAACACAAACGCAATATGGAAACAAATGAGAGAGCCAATATTAAAGAAGGACGACACTCGGGTGGACGACGATCTAGTGGAATGACCTGTAATTACGCCCGATCGAACTCCTCTTTTCATAATGATCTTCCAGCCCAAAGACGAGCCGGAATCCTTATCCCCTCGCCGATGCTCCGATGAATGAACCATATTCCGGCGGAGTATAGAATTCGAATCCTGGCCATCATCAGCAGAGGAGATAGTGAGAGATTCAGAAAGCAAGAGAAGAGAAATTAGGGCAATCGGAAGGAAGCAGCGGTGAATTGCAGCCATTTGTTTAGGCCAAATCCAATTGGAGGATCAGAGAATTGAGGTAAATTAGTGTGTAATCGCATTGATTTATATGGTTTCAGATTATGATGAAGATATGTTTGGGTAATGAAATCGGGGGAATTTTCCTTTCCCAAACATTTTCCCGGAAAATCTGAGATTTTCTTAGTTCTTCGAAGCTTCCCTTGGTTGCTTTTGAATTTCGCCACCAAAATCACCGCTTCACTTTGCACCAATACTTTCAACTTTACCTTTTTAGTTTTGGTTAATTATTAGTTTCTAAACTTTGGTCCATTAATTTTATTTCAATTCATTTCCAATTTTAAAAACATCAGAATAATTAAAGTTTAAGATTTAAAATGAAAATGGGTTGAAAGGACAATTAAACCTTTATAATATACACATTTTGTAAGAATATAATTGTAGTAGTTGGTAGGAAGTGGTGTATATTTGACTATTATTTAATGTTGGAAGCGGAAGTCGTTTTTAAATAAGTATATACAAATTACGGAAAATTTTGTTTCATAGCGGCTTGCAGATTGGGTCATAAATTTATTTTATTTTAAGTTTAAATTCCACGTTCGTTTTGGATAAATTATAAAAATTATCTTGAGGTAGGATGGTAATTGTAATTACCCTCCTTAAATTTTCTGTTGTAAAAATTTAGCTATTAAACTTCTATAAGTGTTTAAATTAGACGCTTAAACTTACAATGATTGTAGAAATTAGACCCACAAATGATAAAAAATTGAACCTTCAATTTTATATAAATGTTACAATTTATACAATTATGTAAGTTTAGATGTCCTGGGTCAACAGCTTAATTTTTAAAATTGAAAATTTAAAGGTATAATTGCAACTACCACCATACTTTAGAGATAGTTTTTACAATTTGCCATTCCATTTTCATTCCCAAAATTTTAAAATATCTATTTTAGTTCCTAAACGTGAAAAACAATTATTTTGGTCCTTAGTTGTATTTTAATTTTAACAAATTGCATAAATTTAACCCAAATAAGTTAAAAGAACAAGGCAAAACAAATTTGAAGTAGAAATGTAAACATAGCAAAGATCAAATTGATTTTTTTTTTTTAAAAGAAGTTTTAAGGATTAATTTAAAAGTTCATGGGTCAAAATAAAGCAAACTTAAAAATTTAAAAACCAAGTCCTAGTTCAGATACTTGTTTTTTGTTTTTTATTTTTTATTTTTGAAAATTAAATCTATAACCACTACTTTCATCTATTGATTTGTGTGTTTTGTTCTTTACATTTAAATCCAACCCAAAACTTGAAAACTAAAAAAAGTAGTTTTAAAAAACTTTTTTTTTTTTTTTTTGAAATTTTGACCCAGGATTCATATATTTACATAGGAAATATGAATACTATGATTAAGAAATTGCGTGAAACAAACAAAATCTTCAAAAACAAAATAGCTAACAAACTAGACTTAAAACAGAACTGGAGTAAAATGACTTTAAAATCTATATTTTATTAAAGTACATCAACTTCCAAATTTACATAGGTCGAGAGATTGATTTGTTTTGTTAGCTAATTTTAGACGTCAGGTAACTTATAGTAATTGGAAACTATTTTTCATGATTGAATTGGTAACTTTTTGGGCTGAATTTGAGTATTTTTAGTGTCAATTTTGATGATTAATTGGTTGGATTTTAGTGTTATTATTATTATTATTATTATTATTTGAGTTAATTCTATAGCTTAATTTGGGGATGAAACACAAGCCAACCTACTTATGTGGGTGAGTAATGATTTTCTATCTTTAACAATATTGCTGTTTAATCCGTATTGAATATTATTGTTTGGGTCTAAAAAAATATAGCTTCTTAATATGTTTAATGAACTCAATCATAAAACATTTATCAAAGTATAGTTTTACTATAGATTACAAAGGAAAAAATTTCCATACTATCATCCTTTAATATTCTTAACAGCAAACTTCAAAGAATAATGTGGGTAAGACAAGTGAAATAAAATAATATGATAAAATATTATTGTGTATCAAATCGTAAATATAAAAACTTAATAAGTAGTATCTTTTATAACAACAATCATTAGACTTTGTTCAATATAGTTTGATAAAACTGTCATAAACAATCTCTACCATATAAATAAGAATAATTTACGAGGATAAATTCTTGTTTTAACTCATACAGACTTTCAAACTATTGTGAATCAAATTTGTAGTTTAACCATTATTACTTTAGCAACTATTCCGGTGTTTTCTTGTCAATATATACAATATAATTTATAAATATTTGTAGTTCTTATGTTTCCAAGTAATAGTAGTAGTTACATGGCAATTAATTTGTATGAGTAACATTTTATTTTATTTTATTTTTTGATTAAGAAAAAGAAAACTTATATGATCAGCAAAAGAATCATCTTAAATATGTACAATCTTGTCATGTCCACTTGAAAGTCTTCTCATTATTAATAATATGGTCAAGCAATAAATGATAAAGTACATCTTTAGCCCTTGTCGTCAAATTTAGAAAATGTGTATTAAATGTACAACCGTCATATCACATCTACTTAATATAACACATCTTTATTAATTTCTTTAGTACTACAAAGTATGTACGAAGTACGTACCAATCAACGTAGCTCTTTGCATAAAGTATTTTAAGCCTATCCAAAGAGAGAAATTTCACATTGTAACTCAATATGTTATTCCAAGAATATAAAATCAAAGGTTTCAGCAACGTCTTTTTATAATTTAAAAGTGGAAACTAAAATTTTGAAGAGAGTAACAATATTTTAACCAATCAAGTTTTACACGATGAGATACCCAAAGGGAGATTTATTAGGCTAGTTTTGAAAATAGAGAATCAATGCATAAACTAGCCCAATTTAAGAGTGAACAAGTCCCAAATAAAAATAAATAAATAAACTAGCCCAATTTAAGAGTAAACAAGTCCCAAATAAAAATAAATAAATAAATAATGACAGGATTTAACATTTTTTTAAAGCAAAAAAAAAAAATATATAAAATAACAGGATCCCTTGAAGGGAACACTCTTTTGAGTTATTCAGCCATATGATTTAGCCATGCTTGGGAGAGCAAAATCCATGGCATTATGGGGTTTGATTTTCACTCTCAATAAACATGCTACAGACTCCGAAAAAAAAAATATACAACTCAATTAAAATTACCTGTTCTTTGTAGCCACCTTATCAGATAATGAAATACATGTTTGTCATGTGATGAAGGCAAACGAAACAGAGCACGCCGCAACAAAACTAAGTGCGAGAAGTTTCATCTGATGCCTGTAACTAGAGAACTTGAAGCAAATATAAGATTCACCTTAATATGCCAGACTTCGACAGTCCTCGATATCGGATGCCAACGAGTCCAATAATCCTTGCCCAGACACATTAGAACTAATAGTCTTGAAGACAGCATCAAATATATCTTTCCTGAACCTGTCATCTTCCACCTTCTTAATGGCCTCTTTCACCACCTGAAAATCCAAACCACCGGATGTTACAAGTTTCCCGATTATCTCACCAAAATTGACAGGTGCTTTTGGCAAATCGATGCCTGCATCGTCGAGCACTGAAGCATATAGCAAACATCCAGTTTCAATGTCACTAGCTGTAAAAACCTTCCTGGAGAGTAAATAGTCCAGAAACTTTACAACTGCTTCAACACATGGTGGGCTTTTCTCTAGAGCCAAGGAAATGGCTTCTTTTACAACCTCGGGGTGGTAAGCTGGTGATATGAGTTCTTCCACACACTGTAAAGCTTCATCCAATAGCCGGATACTGAAATATTCTTCAAGAAGAGAGATAGTTTTCTTTCTGAGATCATCTTGTTTCAAAGATGCAGTTGGAACCTGTGGTCTCTCGGCAGGTGAAAGGACTGTTGCTGCCGTAATAGGTTTATGAACCTGACCAGAGGGCTCTAACCCATGACCAAAGTTAACGGGACGAGTGGTAGAACCACCTGCACTTGCACTTGCACCTGCACCTGCACCTGCACCTGCACCCTGACCCTGCAATAGAGCACTAGTCTTATTGCTAATGAGCCCACCTGTACCCTGGGGCAGAAGCCTTGCATTCAAAGTTGATGTTTTGCCAACCAACGGTGCCTGGCCACGTCCAACAGGCTGGATACCAGATACGTCTGCGCCCCTTGGTACAGGTCGGGCCCTAGGTACCTCCCAATTGTCATTATCCATTCCTGGCATACCAGGCATCTTCCTGGTTCCTGGCATGCCAGGCATCATGCCCCCAAAACCAGGTCGATTGATCGGAAAGCCCCCAGGGCTAGTGTTCCCAGGAGAACCGGACACAACGCGACTATTTCTGATATTAATAGTAGCACCAGGACGTAGTCCTAGATTTTTTTCTGCCTCTGAATGTATTTCATTTATAGTTTTGGCTTTAACCTGTAGGTAGAAAAAGGACGAAAGCATTGGAACAAAAGATACAAAATTTTGGTCGACCCACCAAAAAAGAGAGAGAATAAGGGTCTACCTCCTCACGCCTAGGAATCCAATTGTTAGCACGCAAATCAAGAACATCACGGACCATGAACTTCAATCGTGGGGCCAACTGAGTGTGTGTGGTCAGTTCTTTCAATCGGCCAAAGTACATGTCATTAATACGACGCGACTTAGTGTTCTCATCTAGCTGCTTACCTATGGTGTTAAAGAATTGACAGATGGCCTCGACGTTTTCTTCAGCTGGACAGGTTTTGTTATCTGGTCCTAGGAGTTCCTGATACAAGACAAGATATCAGAAAAGGCGGCATTTTACAAAATTTTATGGAAGGGTGAAACAAGAAATAATACTGATAGACATCAAAATAAAGACCTGGACAATGTGGTGGACAATCTTCTCAGGCACCATCTTTTGCTTCAGAAGCTCTCCAATTAATCGAATATTTCCAAGAGTACGAAGTTTCACCAGTCTGTCTTTATCTCTGCGCTCGCTCTCTTGTTCAGGGGCAGTCATCTGCCTAACCTCTTCCCTCAACTTGTCTGCACCTTCAAAAGCCTCCTGACATATGTTTAAGAGGACTCGTTTGAAAGTAATTTCCCTACCACCAGGTTCATCAGAGGGAAATTGAGGTAGTTTCTGGTTCAGATCTGAACATAATTGAGCATACATGGGGCAAAATGTGGGCTCAAGAACAGCCTTGTCAAAAATCAGTGAAATGACATCCTGCATTGCAAGTAGAGTGAGATTGGGGAAACAAGTAACGTCATCTAGAATCAAGTGAGTGGATGAAGATAACCTTCAAAATATCAGCGGAGGTGATTCCAGAGTCAATTAGCTGACCCTTAAGGAGATCAAACTTTTCTGGTGTTAACTTGTTCAATATCCTGCATAATCAAGGCACTTTATCGTAAGTACTACAATAATGAATCATTAACGAAGGTTTTGAAGTATACACCTCAAAGGTCACCATTGACTTTGAGGCACAAATTTGGTCATCGGGCATTACGCCTCTTATAAAAGAGGCATACACCTCCATTTGAACATGCTAAATCTTGCTTAGTGCTATACCTCACAAGGGTGGCCATAATACCAATGGACTGCCTAGGGTTGTAAGTGTAATAGCTCAATGTTGAACGTAATACCAAGTATTTTATCCCATTACCACTCAGTACTCACTCTTCAAGCCTAACAGAAACAAAGAGGAAAAAAAACCAGGATGGGCATGTCCTAGAAATGATGATGACAACGATATTGAAGACTGCCTTTAGAATCTTAAATGACAACAGCAATCATTGATAGAAGTGAGCGATAACTTCGAATTCAAGTGGCTGTTGAAGCTTTTAATTTTGTCATGGAAATGCACAAGCCTCTCGGCATCTTGTTGATGGGCTTTGGAAGACTTTGAATGTAGGTGACTAGGAAAATTTCTAGTACTACAGTACATACCCTTTCTATTCAGCATCTGACTTGTCATTAGATTATATATTATTTTATTCTATAGGCCCCACACAATTATTAAATGCTTCTTTTATGGCTAGCAATGAATATATCGTGGAAATTTTCCAATACTACCGTACTATGGAAATTTTCCGTAGGTGACTATTCACCTTCATGTATTAATGAGAAGGATTTGAATTTGGCAATTAATGAGGAACGTCATGCATCTGTTTTGGGTATTATGGAGGATCCTTCATCTTCTGTAGGTTTAATTTCTGAAATAAAAAGGGGCTTGTGCATGGTAAGTATTTATGTGGATCTCTTCATTTAATGAGGTGAGTTATATTTTGATTCATTGGCTCCCGTGGATGGTCTTTTCAAGAGGCTATATTTTGATTTTGTTGGTCAAGTACTTGTAAAGGATGACCTAGAACATCCAAATGGGTTTCAAGTTTCCAAGAAGCCTCATTCATTGCAATGTGACCATTGCATGCAAATTTAATTCAAGTTTCAGCGGATGAAGGAGATTGGGTTTTATATGCCTTTGAAAAGATAAACCATATCACATAAGAGCGTTTCAACAGAGTTCAGTTTTGATAGAAGAAGAGAGTCACTCACGGGGCTTTTAGCTCACGTTTTCGATGTTTTCTTTTCCTCCCAGGTAGCAAGGACGTTCCTGGTGCATTGCCTACTCCAACTCGCCCTGCTTAAGCTTCGAGTTTCCAAAAATAGTTTATTTTCTTGTTGTTGTACATGTAAATAACTTAACACTGGTGGCATGTAGATTTAGTTGTTTATAAGTGAGTTATGAGAGAGTATTTTATAAAGGGTACTGGGTACAGGAAGGATTATTATATTATGATCATGCGTTAATATAGCTGAATTCTATGAATGTATCCGTATGAAATGTTTGTGCAGGAAGTTATGTAAGATGGGGCAATATGCGTCACAAGAGGGGTGATGTATATTGTCTTCACATCTCCTTTCAGGTTAAGTAGGTAATCCGGGAGGGGGTATGACAAGTTGGTATCAGAGCAAAAAGAGTCTTGGGAATAGGATCATGCATTGTAGTGTAGGAACATGTAAATGTTTAGCCAATTGTAACATTGTGTTGTCATATAGGAATCGACACTGTTTTAGAAAGCCTGCTTACTGGTTATAAAGGTGGTCCTTGTTCTTTGACTGATAATTGATGCAGAGCATTCTGGTCTGGAGAGCCCCCTCCTAACCCAATTGATCCCTCTTCCTAAACTATTGTTATAGATCCACTTTCGGTTCTCCTAAGCCAAGTTCACCGTCCTTTCATTCTCTTTTCAGCAAGGAAGACCTATTTCTATTTGGTGTGAAATCCAAGATTTCTTTCTATGAGGCTAGGCCTAAAATCCTTTTTTTTTTTTCTTATTTTCTGAAAGTTTATACTGGCAAGTTGCTGTTTTCTGCCTCTACTTCCTTTTTTTCAACCAGAGTTTTCATTTGATAGCCTCATTGGTGGTCTTTCTGGATTTGGTTATGGGCTCTTCAGTATGGTAGCTTTTCTTGGCGGATCTTTGATGCTGTTGATTGGCTCTTGTGCCTTGCTCCTTGTGGCTGTGGCTAACCTTGTGGAGTTGTTTTCTTTTGTCTGTTGGGGTCTTTGTTAGGTTGGGTCATTTTGTCATTGGAGATTTTCCATTTTTTTTTTTTGGCTTTGTAATTTTAGCTCAGTTGGGTGTTTTGTTCTTCTCTCCCATCGGAATTTGTATCCTTGAGCATTTTATTTCTTTTCATATAGTCAATGAAAAGTTTATTATTAAAAATAATAATAATTTATTTTCTCCGGATAGTTGCAGTGTCAGTACTACACTGTTTTACATTATTCTGATTTCCATACTCTTTTCAAATTAATGTAAAATCTTAGCTGGCTTGAAGGACGAAGGCTCAAGAAAGGACATTATAAACATTTTAAGATATTGAATAAAGCTTGATGTACTTGCACTAAGAATTTATCCTATCAACCAGGATTTTGATACCGATAATGGCATAGAGTGCCCAAGTGTGAAGGGATAGTGTGACAATTACAACAAAACTCAAAACCAATTGAAAATATAAATGGAAGTAAAATAGAGAATATACAAGGATAGTTGTGAAGACATTAGAATCATGAGTAACTGATGTAACTAATATGTATTACCCCTTTACAGTCTTCAAGACACGATCCTTATCAGAGAGATTTCCTCTCCTAGCCGACCATGGTACCTCAGCTTTGATTAATGCAGGAGGTCCTCCCTAAAATAAGTAAAGTGATGTCAGCTAATTAGATATAGAGCTTTTAGAGCTGCAATTTGAATACAAAAATGGAGTGAAGTGAAAAGGGGCCAAGTAAAATGCCCTGATAAAGAAAAGTATTTTGTTCATCTGAATCATGCATTTATCTTTTCAATGATTTTGTCGATGAACAGCAGAACAGCTTTATATGTGGTACATCATTTCCTAAAAAATGTCTTTAACTGAAAACATACAGTTCCTATAAGAAGTTTTCACACAGCTCAGTTGATGATAAAAGTAAAATAAATCGATTTAAAGAGGGTCTGTACAAGAAGCAGTTAATTGAGCTAGCAACTTGTCAAATAAATTACATACTCCAAGGAGTATATAGTAGAATTTACTGAGACAGACTGGATGCCTTCAATGCTAATTGATTTTGGATAAGGCTTGAGATCTTGTTCAAAATAAAAGTTAGGCAAAGATGTTTTTATCTGAATGCATACACATTTCAACCATATCAACTAATGAAAACTGCAGGAAGAAATACAAAAATTACCCCTTGGTTAGAAGTGGTTCGGGTCCAAGATGAGTTAGAATCTTGACGATTCAAGTGATTTGCATCTTGCTGTCTAGAGTCAAAATGACTACCAAAATCTCTGTCTCGATTTGTTTCCCTAGACCTCTCCTCTCCAGGAGAAGAGAATTGGGCAGAGCGGCCACGCCAGTCACGATTGTCAGGCTCAGAATAGCGATTCTGAGACTGATTGAGTTGCTATAAAAAAGGACAGGGAAATGTTACAGAGAATCATGCAAAAAGAAATACATCAAAGTCCCGTATTTTAAATTACCCTTAACATATTTGAAGGGAAACAGATGGTTAAGAAAACCATTTGGCACAGATGCAAATAAAAGAACTTCAAATTTAAATTAATGACCTCTTACAGACCTTCCAGCACCCCCCGAGAGAGAGCAAGTAGAAAATCAATCAACTGAAAAACAACATACTTACATTGCTCTCTCCACGACTCCAACTTTGTTCCTCGCCAAAAATTTCCACTTCAATATCCCGTTTAATTTTTAGAATCTCATCTGGAACTTCCACAGCCTTCAAGAAACAAGAGTAATCAGGCATTCAAAAGACATTAAGAGACAGCTACACCATTCTCAACAAATTCATAGTGTCTGACAGCCAGAGAAAGTAACAATAAAAGTGTGCAAAACGGTAGACTGTGATAGAATGAAGTATCAGTACAGATAACTGTGACATCGAAATATTTAAAGAATACACAAAACTGAATAGTAGCTGTCAGTACTTTTCTTCATTTAGAAACCAAAAGAGACATATAAAGAAAGGAGGAGCAATGCCAATGACCATAACTAAGAGAACAAAACAAATGAGAGAAAATGCATATCAATCAAATTACCCCAGAAACAACCCGAAGTTTAAAACTTTTTATTTGATTATCAATACAGTTCACGAGATATTCACAAAGAGGAAGTAGACACATGCACGGCCGAGACTATTATCTTATTCTGACAAAATAAATGAGAACATAATGTTTACCTCCCGAAGCTGCAAAAGCTGATCTCGGGTATATCGAACACGCTCACGACCCTCAAACCGTGAATCTCCAGCCTATTAGAATAGAATCCAATGAGGAATTAAAGTGACGCCGATACAAAATTCAGAAGAACACACAAATAAAAAATAATAAAAAAAAAACCGCAACAATATTCAATCTCGGCCAACGGATCAATTCCACAAACTAATAATCAACTTCGACAATTTGAATATCCAGCAAAAAATCCCGATGGATTAAGAACCCCAAATTGCAATCTAAACTGACACGCTCAAGATCCAAATGAAAGAACAAGAGTTGGTAAATGGAATCGAAAAAAAGAGGATGGTGGGGACATACCTTTACAGAAAAGGAAGCGGAAGAAGCGGCATGGGGACGGAGGGTAGGGAGATCAGAGGAGAATGAACCGAAGGCAAAAGAGGATGAAGAGGATGAAGAAGATGAAGATGAAAGGTCGAAGCGAGGACCAAGGAGTCTAGGTCGACCGCCACCAGGTCTCAAGCTTAGAACCGTCTGATCACCTTGCTGCATAACTCGATCTATCGCTCAAGGAGGATATCTCCGCCGCAGAAGCAAGAGGAAAAAGGAGAGAAAGGTGGGAAGAAGAAGATTGAGCGGGTGAATTTGGATAGGATTTGATTATTGAAGGAGAAGGAAGTGATGAAGGTTTTTGGTTCTTATGTGTGTTTTCTCTCTCTTGTTGGGACGACGAGAGAGAGAGAGAGAGAGAGAGAGAGAGAGAGAGAGAGAGCTGTGATAAACAGAAGAGAGAAAGCGATGAACCGGTTGAGGAAGAACCTAAAAAACCCTTCTTTCTTTTCCCACACTATGCTCTCGCTCAAGCACACCTCTCTCTCTCTCTCTCTCTCTCTCTCTCTCTCTCTCTCTCTCTCTCTCTCTTCCTTTTTTTTTTAATTTTTTCGTTTATCCTCCATAAATTTTAGATTAAAATATCATTTTTGTCTTTAAAACTTGTCTAATTTTAATCTTTATACTTTTAAATGTTCAATTTTAATTATTGTACTTTCAATAAATCTTACATTTAGTTCCTACTACTTGTTTATTATGGATTTTTTTATTAACATTTTCACTATAAATTTTCAAAAAATATTTACATATTGTGTTTATTTATATTAAAATTATTATGATTATGTAATCAATTTCGATAAAATTAACTTTGAGGGACTAAATTTAAGATTTTTGAAAATATAAAGACTAAAATTGAACAAATTGCAAAGTATAAAGACCAAAATGGTATTTTAACTTAAATTTAATTTTACAAAAATTAAATTTGAAGAAAAAAAATCCATTCATAGTCTAAGCCATTAACTAATAATTATATAAATTTAGATTTAAACTTTGTATTAATTTATACCTTTATTCTTTTCAAAAAAAAATATTATGTGAGATTTATAATTTAAATTTTCATCAATGAAATTCTTAAGCTTTCTCAATTGGCATTTGAAGAAATGGGTATACATGTAAAGATTGATAAAAATGATTTCTATATGTAATATTAATAAATTATCTAAATTGATTCACTCTTCTAATAGTTATTAAGAAGTTTAATTAACAAATATAAGTCTCCAATAATATATTAAGTTCAATTTATTACAATACTAAATAGTGGTTTAAGAGTATAAATTAGATTTTTTTTTTTCTCCCTAGCTTTCTAGCCTATGGTCTCTTAATCCCTAAAACAATATATTTTGAATGTTGTGTTATTTTAGGGTTCTTTTAGAAGACATTTATGAAAATATGACACTCTACAAACTATTTATAGAAATAAAGCTATTTATTTGTCTTATTCATTTCGGTCTTTTGAAGAAATTTAAATTGTTCAACTTACCATATATAATTTTGATTGAAGAAACTAAAAAGACTAAATTAAATTTTTTTTTTCATTTCATTTTTCTTGTGTTTTTAACAAATTAAGTGTTTTTTTTTTTCTTAATTTTTTTTCATTTTGATATATAGATTTCTATCTTTTATAACTGTTTTTACATAATTTTTTTAATCTTTTATAACCTCAATTTGAGACTTTTTTTCTTTTTAATATTGCGAGTTTTGAAACTATTATTATTAATATATAAAAGTTTAAATACTATTAAGAAAATATTGTAGTTATTTTTAGAGACTTTTTAATTTCAATAGTTTATTAAAAGATTAATTTTAAACTAAAATACATTCCAATTTTAAAACTTATAATTGTACCAAAAGTTTTTAAAAAAAAATTATACACTTTGTGTGAATTTGAGTTGCATAATTACACTATTATTTATTAGTAAACAAATTGAATATTTTTAATAATAAACAAATTAAAAATTTTCAAATTCCAACTCATAATTATATACGACTTTTCTAGTATATATTTTTTAGTTTTGATACAATCAAAATTTGAAACTTTTGGATGTATTTTATTTTAAATGAATCTTTTACTAAACGGTTATTCCAAAACTACAATATTTTCTTAATAAATTTTGAAACGTTTATATATTAATAATAAATTTTAAAACTTTCAATATTAAGAAAAATAAACTCCCAAATTGAGATATAAAAAAAATAGTATAATTATGCAACCCCAACTCAAACAAATTTATAAAAAAAATTCAAGTATAATTTTAAAATCTTGGTACAATTTTAAATTCTAAAATTTGGATGTATTTTGGTTTAAAACGGATATATTACTAAACAATTAATTTGAAAAAATTTCATCTCTTGCCTAATTTTACAAATATAGTTTAAAAAACATTTTTGGTCTTTAATGGCCTATTTAATAACGTTTTCGTTTTTTGTTTCCTGTTTTTCATTCTTGTCTTGAACATAACTATTCGATGAGATTTTCGAAGAAATTCACTTCATATTTGTATTAATTTCAGTAAAAAAATACAAGCTACTTGAGTCAAAGTCTTCGATCTTCAAGTCTTTAGAACTCCGGTGCTTTAGAACCTAGATCTTCAGTTCTTTGGAATTTAAATTTCCAGAGCTTCAACACTTTGTTATTGAATTCTCCACCTCCCCAACTGAAGAAGGGAGACTCTCTATTTATAGGGGATTTTTGTGGGCTTGGGTCCATTTGCTTCTGGGCCATTGGACTTGGGCCCAATTGATTTTTGGGCTTGGGCTAAAGTTGGGTTTGGACCCAGTTTTTTCCTTTAGCCCAAGTTTTCCATTGCAAGCTCTAAATGGGTTGGATTTTTTTTATCCAAATAACTTTAATTATTCGACCAAGTTTAATTTGTAATTTAAAGCCCAAACCAAAATTTTGGCCAATTTTATCGATCGCGGACCATGCTTAATCACCGTTGAAGTTGATAAGCCTGCTATCGTGATACAATGGCCGGATTGAAGACACGTGGCATTTTCTAGTGGGTCATTTGCTTGTCTCCAAACTTTCATTTTAGGGGCACAATAACCTTTCAATGGCCCAAAATTGGATATAATTGACTTTGGTCATGATGACGTGACACTTTTCAATTGGTCAAAATTTCTTCTCTAACAAAGACTATGTTAGATAATTATTTCTATCATCTAATATATATAAAAGAAGATATGTCATACATTAAACATCAAAAAAGATATTATTAAAAGTTTATGTCATCTAATAGAAGTAAGTCTCGATGACAACTAAATATAATAACAAAGTTGTTCATGTGTTGTTCAAATTTGATCAACATTGTCATCTCTTACTCGAGCCATTTGTCTTAAATGACGTCGAGTCAAATCTAACTTAATTATATAATTATGTATATGTCGTGGTTGTAAAATATTAAAGTTAAATTAAATGAATGTCTTAGGCAACAAAATTATATATTGTAAAATTCTACTCAGTTTCAGATATACTAAAAATATTAGAATTAAGGTAATATATAAACACACATATGGCAAAATTTAATACTCAAAAGTTGAAATAAAAAAAATAATATATAAATCTAAATATTTTATAATTTTAAAATTCAAAATTAAAATAAAATATAAATACAACATAATTATTTTTGCATTTAACGAAATTAATAAAGAAAATAAATAAACTATAAAAGATGGAAACAAATATAAAAGAAAAAATAAAAATAATAAAAGTGTCCATCTTGGGAGTTGAAATTTGAAATACAAACAAAATTAATATACCTATTGAAAATTAAAATAATATATAAATCTAAATATTTGAGAATTTTAAAATTTAAAACTAAAATAAAATATAAATATAGTAAAATTAATAAATAAAATATAAAAGATGGAAACAAATACAAAAGAAGAAAAAATAAAAGTGTCCATATAATAAAATAAGATATATGAGAGAATTATTTTTGTAAATAACAAAATTAATAAAGAAAAAAAATAAAGAAATGTAACGAAAAAAATAGATTCTTCAAAAATAAAAATAAAAATTGAAAATATCCAAAAAAAAAAAAAAAAGTTATTTTAGGTAAGATTTCTATCTCATGATTGGTAGAAGGAAGTTGGTAATGGTGCGAGCATGATACAAATACACCAAAAGCGAAGAATGATTACTTGTTGGAATAGTAAGATAAAAATAGAAAGAAGAAACTAATTTTTGTTGTTTCTCAAATTTTGTCCATTTTTTAGAAATGTTTCTTAAAATTTAGAAACAAGAAATGAGAACAGTTATTAAACAAGTCTGTTTCTTAAAAAAGGAAAAACAGAAACAGGAAACAGGAAACATAATTGTTATCAAATGAGCCCTAAACTTTCATGAAAGTAACAATTTAGTCACTGAAATTTGGTTTGTAACGATTTAGTCTCTATACTTTCAATTTAGTAACAATTTAATCTATGAACTTTAGTATGTAATGATTTGGTCTTTGTATTTTCAAATTTGTAACAATTTAGTTCCTAACGTAAAAAAAAAATTGTTATATTTCAATTTTCATTATTTTATAATGTCGACTTTGTATTATATAAAAATATCGAGTCTCTAATTTGTTTATTGATTTATTTATGCAAATAATCTCTTTAAATCTTAACACTGGTTTCTACGATAGGGACTAAATCGTTATAAATTTTAAAGTATAAAAACTAAAATTATTACATAGTAAAATTTAGGGATTAAATTGTTACAAAATTGAAATTACATGGACTAAATCGTTATAAACTAAAATTTAGAGACTAAATTATAGTTTTAACCTATTTTTTTAAAAGATCGCTTATGTTTTAGTCATATCCTAAACTTTATTTTTATCAATAAAATTATAAATTAACCGTCTCAGTTTAAATTTTAACTTTTTTTTTTCTTTTTAAAAAGCTTCTATCAATTTATATCATTCATTCTTTAACTAAACAGAGATTAAAACCTTCCTTAAGTTCTATTTGGATAAACATTATGTGAGATTTATAGTTTTAATTTTTATCAAGGGAACTCTTAAGCTTTCATGAGCAAATTAAGTAGCAAATCCAAAACTTTGGGTTAAGGGACACAATTTCATATAAGTTGAAATTTAACCCATGAACTTCTAAATTTGTTTCTATATAGAATTCCTATTGGTTTCGAATTCATATCCAATAGATACAAAATTAATCTTTTAATATATTTGATTTTTTTTTTTTTTTTTTTTAAAATTGTTTGGTTATTCCTTTTCAGGTTGAAAGTGATTGATATGTAAGATGATTTTAGGTATTTTAATTAGAATATTTCTTAATAGTAATATCTCATGTGCATGGCTAGAGTAATTTAGACTTTTCCAAACTCGTTATTTGTTTTTAATTTGTTTTCCAAGTTTACAAAAGAAAGTTGTTCATCTCTTTTTTTCGAATGAACAGTTAAAATTTGTTATTTCTCTTAGTCCAATTCTAAATGTAGTTTTCCAAAGCGAGTACATTTCAATTAGTATACAAATGTGTTAGCGACGTAAAGGTCTATGGTTCGAATTCTCTTATCCTAAAAAATGTTGTTTTTCTACTTACAATAGAAATGATAATAAAAAGTTCGCAGAATTCAAACCAGGGTATGGTAGAAAAAATGTAGTTTCCTATACACAATAGAAATAAAAATAAATATGGCTTTTTTTTTTAAGGATGATATTTTTTCCCATTATTTCTTCACCTTTTCAGTATTTTTCTGACCGATATTTTCAAGATCAAACAAAATATATGAATATATTCTTTAGTTGTTTGAGTATTAATACAATATAATTTAACACATAACCCAAATGCATAAGTTTTTTAGTTTATGCCAAATGGGGGCGTAGCTACGCTAGTATTAGTGTGTAACAACGAGCATGATATTTATCGCTAAAATCTCCCAATCTTTATTCATTCTAAAGAAAAATGTTTATGAGTGCAATCATTTTTTATATGGGTGAGAATTCGAATTTAAAATTATATGTATAATCAAATTATTTACAAATTTTCACTGTCTATCAACGATAGACGACATTTGACTTCTGTCACTTTGAGTTATAGAAGTCTATCATAGTCTATCACTAATAAATAATAAAATTTTATAAATTTCTAAATAGTTTGACTCATTTTGCTATATTTGAAAATAACCCATATATATATACATTTACACACATATATACACACACATATATACGTGTATGCACACACACCACCAACCTAATATAAACGGTCCGATTTGGTTTTGGATGTGATTTTCAAATCTAAAATCGAATCAAACTGAAATTTTCTATTTCTTTATAATTTTAAACCGAACTAAACCAACTATTTAGTAAAAATTAAACTTTTTTTATTCAATTTTGGCATTCGGTTCGATTTTGGTTAGTTTTAATGTTCATCTCCAATTTAAACTTCCAACGTTAAAAAAAAAAAAAAAAAAAAAAAAAAAAAAAAAAAAAAAAAAAAAAAAAAAAAAAAGTAATAACTAATACATGTCAATTAACTCACAAATCAACTTAAAATCATTTTTTTTCGACATTAACATAACAAAGAAAAGAAAATTACAAGACCAAGCGACCAGAAAAAAAAAAAAAAAAAAATCATTCTAATTAATACAATTGTAAGACCCCTTCCAAGGCATCACCTAGTCTCTAACATATTCATCCCAAAAAACACATACTAGCTAAAGAATGGACTGCGAAATTATGCTTGTGAGACACATGTTGAAAAAGCACCGATAAGAACATTGTTCCACATTGGACTCAATTGCCGCTAAACTATTAATTAATCATCCAAATTAAAGCCAGAGAATCAGAGAGAAGAAGGATATTTTGAAGATAAGTGTTCAGCTAAGTGAAGGCTCTAAAAAAATGGCAATAGCTTCAACGCAAATAGGAGTCAAACATAGGTCTTTGAAGCCATGAAATGAAGCAACAATACGACCCCAACTTCCTTTGGCACACTCTAAAATCCATTCCCATCCAAACTCCACAGGAGGAATGGGCTCCATTGTCCAGATTGTGAAAACACGGAATGTAGTGGGCCTAGAAATCCATGGATGTTTAAACACATATATGTTTGAACAACCATTTCCAATCGCCTTCCTCGCCCCTTTCTGCAAAAGAAGGAATCAGAATAGGACGTTTATATAAAACATTACACAAACTAATGGGCCGATAATCAGAAACCAACCTGGGATTATTGATTATATTTTTGGGATTAGAGCTATGTGAGTCTTGTTCCATGCTTTAATTGACGTCTTGCCATTAACAATATCTACCGCACTTTCCAGAAAACATCCACCAATACTTTTTAAAGAATATGGAAAGAATTTCAGATACAGCTTCCTCAATAACTGCAACAGAAGGATTATAAATAAGAGGAAATCATATTATCAAAATAGTTAAAGAAAAGTTTCTTGAATTTTCATTTTCATATTCTCTCCACCTTCCCATCAACCTTCTGATCGAATACCATGGATGTTCGTACGCTTGGAAGCCCCACGATAACGTTCCTGCATTCCTCATCAAAAGTCCAATTTTCATTACAATTTTAAGCTAATGAATTGGAATAAATTTATCTATATCAATATGTTTAACAGTAATGCTCTAGAGTACTATGGTGTAAATTTAGCCCCCAGTCCAACTTTTGACTTATTTCTCCCAAAAAAAAAAAAAAAAAATTGTGGGATGGAGGATCAAACAAACCTCCAACCTCTAAAAATAGAAGATCATGTCAATTATGACTGAACTAAAAACTTCAAGCGGAAAGTGTCCCAAAAAGAGAATAAAAATAAAAAGAAAAATAGTGTCAAATTAATCAAATTACATTTTCCCTAAGAAAATAGAAAAGTAGCACAAAAATTTATAGTTTGAATAATTGTTTAATTGCGTTAATTTGGTCTTTGTTAGTTAAAAAGTTTTAACCCTACCCCATTTTGTTGATGTTTCTAACCACGAACGTGAATTTATTAGTCTTAAAAAAAAAAAAAAAAACTTGAGTTTATTGAAGAAAAATATTTGACACCTATTTGGTAAAATCTCTAGTACTCCATAGTCCTACGGTATAACCATATTTCTTATGCTCACATTATAAATTTGAATTTTTATGGACCTCACAATGATGTCAGGAGGTCTTCTCATATTTTTAAAAGCGCGTTGACGTGACACACAATAAATGGAGGTAGCATGGAGAATTTTTTATACCATCGTAGTATAAGATATTTTCCAGATCCACCTATTTTTATATCACCCATCCAAGTGCCTAATCACAAGTTGTCTCGTAATAAATTTATCTATTTTTTAATGTTATTTATTTTATGTCAGTGATCAAAGAGGCGCATATAGATAGGTGCATGCAAACTGGGTTGCACCCTGCTCTTTATCAAGTTAGTCAAGCTAGTTGGCCATAGCTATAGATGATTTATTTGTCTATTTCTTTTTAGAAAAATACTTAAGTGCATCCGAGACAACATTTATCCTTCTGCATCCTACTAAATTGTCCAATCATAATTTGCCATATGGCAAAATTTTCATACTTTATTTATGAAATATTTCAGTTATTTTTCTGTGTGATAAGAGTGAGATGCATAAAGATGAATGATGTATGAAATGAACCTAGACAATGATCTTCATATTTTAGTAATTCAGTCAATTTTGAAATTTACATTTAAGTAATAATTATACTGTTTTGCTTTTGTATTTTTAAAGGAACTATAACATTAAGAACTCAAAAAATTCAAAAGGTTATAACTAACAATATCTACTCAAAGACATTGTAGGATCTGTAAAGGAGAATTTTCAACCCAAATTGGATAAAGCCCGGGGAGTCATATTGTGTGTCACCTTAATTGATTAATCTAAAGATGTAGGAGAAGCCTTAGATTTGAAGTTTTATCATCCATGACCAAAGCTTTGATATTTTCATTTTGCAAAGCAGACCAGGCTAGAGTTTGAATCTTAGTCTAAGCATTCTTTTTGTTTTTATTTTTATTTTCTAACCTATATTTTTGTATAATGATTTTAAATGACAAAACTATTGAAAATATTATTAGATATAGTAAAATATTACCGTCTATAAGTTATAGATAATGATAGACAATACCTCTAACCGATAGATGATAGTAGTTGCCTTATTTTACTAAATTTAAAAACAACCCCATATATATATAAATATATAATTTTAATTTTAAGCACCCTTGAAAAATGTTAGGAAAAGTTTTTAAGTCCATTTTAATTTTTTTACATATACAAATACACAAATGTTTTTAGATCTTTATTAAATTATTTTATGGAAATTGATTGAATGGTTTTTTCTTTTAATGCTAATTCTATAAAGATTTACGATAATTAGTATTGCTTAATCTAGATATCATATATAAATGCATTTAAGATTATGTTTATATGAAAATTAAACTACAAATTTAATCTCAAAATTTAAAAATTATGACTATTCAATCCGTAAAGAAAATTATGATTTTAACAAGTCTCTTAAAAATGACTAATAAATCTATAAAACTTTTAATTTTACATCTAATAATTCCCATAAATATTAAAAATGTTTAAAATTTAATTGTTTTTTAAAAGGAAAAAAAAAGTTTTGTACCTAATTAAATCTTAAATTTTTTATTTCGTAATTAATAGATACATTCATTTTTTAAAAATGATCAAAAGGACTTATTAAGTATAAATTTAAATCTAACATCTAATATAACATTTACTTCTTAATATATATATTTTAAATATGTAATTGATCTAAATGTAAAATTGATATTTTAGGGATCTTTTTCCATGAAGATATTTTAGGGATCTTCAAACACATATGTCGAGAATTTTTAAACGGATAAGCCAACTTTTTAAGTGCATAAACTATATATAGACTCAAATCTAAAAGGTCATAGACTAACATTCTAACCTTATTTACATTTGTGCCCTAACACAAAGTTTTGGATTTGCCATAAAATTGAAGTTAAATAATCTTTATCATGTGCCAATTGAAGGCCATAAAGGAGAGTCCGTTGTCTTGCACAAAACACACATCAAAGTTGCATGAGACATAGCAAGTGGCATATCCATGATTTTATGTTAGGATCGATCGAGGGGCAATATATTCATATACATGCAAATAAATTAAACTTTAGTTTCTAAACTTTTTGGTTTGTGTCAATTTGGCCCCTAACTTAAAAATGAATTAAAAATATATATCTAATAAAATCCCAACCTTTCAATATTGTGTCCAATAAAACTTTGGATTTTCAATTATGTGTCTTATAGATCATAGAAATAATTGACATTTTTCAACATTTCACGGACTTATAAAACATAAAATTGACAATTTAGAATCTCATTAGACAAAAAGAAATTAATTTTATATCTAATTGATCAATCGATTTAAGAATTTATTAAAAACATAATTAAAGATTAAGAAACCTATTAAAAACTTTTTGAACCAATGTGACTAATTAGACACAACTTAAAATTAAAATTATTATAATAAACCATTTCATCCAAAAAAAAATAATAAGATCCTATTATAATAAACCATTATATATCATATTGATTTTATTTAATATAATTACTAAAAAAATATAGAATTTTTCACTTTACAATATATTATATCACATTTACAAAAATAAAAGTACTAAAACAAATGACCTCATATATCTATACTAGTTTGTAACTATTTGCACGAAACTTAATTTAAAAGTTTTGAAATACAATTTATGTATAAGAGAGTTTACGTTAAATTGATGAAAGAAAATAATTTTGAATTAAATTTTAATTTATATGTAGATAATTGATTAATTATTATTGTGAATAAACTATTAATAACTAAAATATATTATATTGTTAAAATAGTATAAAAAAACATTGCAAAAAAGACAAATCTAAATCTTCAAATTATTAATTTTTCTTGTGATCACCTATTTAATTTTATATCATTTTTATTTGGATTATTTAATTATCTTCTCTTTGTTAAACCAAAGTATTTTCTTTATTTCATCCTAATCTTCTCGAAGTAAAAAATAATAATTTAATTTTTTTTTTTTTTTTTTGTAGTATGTGATTATCTTTTTAATTTTGAATTTTAATACTTGAACATAAATTAAAAATATTTCTATTTTTGTATAAAATTTTAGACAAACACTAAAAACTCATTTTCTTTGCAATGGTATATATATATATATATATATATATATATATATATATATATATTTATTTATTTATTTATTTATTTATTTATGAAGATAGAAAACTCTAAAAGATTGTATTTTCTCCATTAAAATGAATGAATTTGCGTGTATTTATAAACTTTGAGAAGAGAAAAAAATATTTTTTAAAATGCAACAAAACACTTTCTTTCTCCTAGTTGAGTTGGGTTTGGCTGGCGCTTCCGTTCAATTTTAGTGTGCGTAGGGTTTTCTCTATACTATGAACTCTTCTTACCTCAACTCTATTCCCGGGATAACAATGTTCTTAAAATAAATTATTATAAACCCCTAAAGTAGTGTGGATTTACAAGTTAAAAATTGGGGGAAAACTATGAAAGTTTAATTAAAAAAAATTACAATAAATCATTATATATGTTTACAAAATTGAAAAGTTAAAAAAAATTACACAAAAATAATTCTATTTTTTGGCACTTTGTTGACTTCTAAATTGCCTAAACCTTGAAAATTTTATTTAAACCTTGAGAGTAATGGTCCCGTCCTCTACCTAATTAATGCTTATAGATTTGTAAATTTAAGAAAATAAAGAAACCCAAAAAAATAATAAGATATCAAATAAAACAAAAATTGGAGAAAAGACATACTAAACAGAAGAAAAAAATTCCAACAAAATATAAAGAGAAAAAAATAGAAAAAAGAAAGGAAGAGAAATAACAATGTAGTTGAGAAAATTTAGATTCAGATTTTAATTTATTTTGAACTTAAACCTCAATTTGATCTCGAAAAAAAAAAATCAAAACTAAAACCAAAGAATTATTTTTGAATTAGAGATAAAATATGTTTTTTTTTTCTTTTTTTTAATTTAACATGTGAATTGAAAAAATGTGGAAAAATATTTTATTTAACGATTTAAATGAATCTATTGTCCTTTTAAACTTGAATTAGAGATTAAAAATAAAAGAAGATAAATAAAAAATATTTTAAAAAAGCATGTATGAATTGCAAAATATATATATATATATATATATATATATATATATATATATGAGATTTTTTTTTATCTAATAACTTAAATGTGAAATTACCTAACCAATCACTAAAAAAGACAAAAAAAAGAAATAAAATGTTTCTCTCCCATAATTTCTTCACATATACATATGTTTATGTTAATATTGTTTTAACTATTTCTATGTAATCTTTAAAAAAAAAATGAAAAAAGAAAAAACCTATTTCTATGTAAATTGATCTCAAAATAAAAAATAAAAAAAAACTTTTAAAATTAGTTCATAACTAAATTGAGTATGACCTCATGCAAACCTCATGCAAATATGTCATCCTATGAACGTCATTGTTTCAATTAAAACAATGTGGCCTATGGGAACGAAAGTTTAAAAAAAAATAGTACAAAATATTTTATTTATATATTCTTTTATACATGTTTAATTTAAAAATAAAATTAAAAATTATTTTAAATGATAAAATAGCTGCAAATATTTTTAAATATAATAAAATATCTATCTATAAATAGTGATAGATGATAACTATCACCATATATATTTTGTTATATTTGTAAATATTTTAACTCGTTTTCACCGGTGGTAAATTTGTTGCATTCCCATTCTCATTACATTCTCAATGCCTTTCCACCATTGCATAACAAATTTGAATTTCTATCAAAAGAGTCCTTGACTAGTAAAGACAACTCTCATCATTCTCCTCTACTCTTTCAAGTTGATTTTCTTCATTCTTCAAAAAAAAATAAAGAAAATTATTATAAATAGAAAACCATAAAAAAATTCCACATAGACATCTATGCGTCTATCTGGTAAAGTGTGTAAAGTGAGATATTTATCTAGGTCTAGAAAGTAAAATTTTGCTATATTTATAATTATTTTCAATAATTTTTTTTGAAAACCTTCCTAAAAACAATATTATTTTGACTTTCTAAACAAAAATGTATGTGGTTATTTGTTTGTACACATTAATGAAATGTAAGAAAGAAAAAGTTGGTTGGAATGAATCAGCAGATTCTAAAAAATAATAAGAATAAGGACAATATCTTTTAAAAAAACAAAAAAATTACAAAATAAATTATAAAAATAGGATTTCAAATAATCTGGGAAGAAAAAAGTTTTCTTTGTTAAATAATTTATAAATTAAAATTTATTTTACAATTTTAAATATAATGCATAATATCTTTGAATGAAAATAAGGTTCACATGATATGTATGTATGACATAAATAAACTTTAAACAAAAACTTAAACATTTTCTGAACAGGGTTATAAAGGAAAATATGTCTTCATAATTTTGTAAGGGTGGGTTTAACGGTTCCTTAAGAGAGATTCATCGAAAGAATTTGAAATAAATCCATCATAAGAGTGACTTTGAACATAGATATATAAGAAAACTTTAAAATAAAATATGTTATTATCTATATTACAATACCAAAATTCATAATATAAATATATTTATTTGAGAATTTAATTACCTAGCTAACACATTTTTTTACTTTTACTACAATTTTTTCACACACACGTATATATTGAAAAGTGTTAATATGAAAACACTAAAAAAAGTTTATAGTAATTTAAACAAAACTATATAATTTTTATTCTACGCTAAAAATTTCATATATTTTAAAATTTTAATTAAAAATACGAGATTTCATGTGCATAATGTGCGTGTTTTATAACTGCACTATATTTGTAAATAATTTAGGAAAAACTTTTGATTTCTCCTTTTACCTATTTTAGTTGATCGGTCGTAGAGTTGTATGATGTTTCCATCATAGAGATAGAAGGTTCGGTTTCCTATCCCCACAATTGTTGAACTCAAAAATAAAATTTGAATTTTTTAATTAGAAAAATCCTATTTTATCGAATCTAATTCATGATAACCATTTTTTTTTAAAAAAAAAAAAACAACCTTACTATATCTAATTCTAATTCACATTAAATGATAAGAAATAAATTTTCAAAAAATAAAATCTCATTTTATCCAATTTTAATTCACCTCAAATGATAACAAATTTTCAAAAAACAAATCTAACTTTATCTAATTATAATTCACGTCAAATGATAAGAAATAAAATTTCAAAAAATAAAATCTCATTTTATTGAATTCTAATTTCCGTTAAATGTTAAATAATAACAAATTGAGTTGTTTTTGGATAGATGTCTATTGTGGTCCATTGTTGATAGACAATTTTTTTTTTTTAATATTTGTAAATAGTCTCATATTTTTTCTATTTATAATAATTTCGCCAACACTTTTTTTTTTAAAAAAAAAACTCATTTTATCTAATTCTAATTCACATTAAAGAAATTTTCATAATTTATCTAATTCTAAATAACATTAAATGACAACAAATTTGCAACAAAAGAAAAGTCATTATATCTAATTTCTAATTTTGATATTTTTTTAAAAAAAAAATCTCATTTTATCGGATAATTTTGATTTAATTAAAAATTTTCTCTTTATGGTTATAAAGATATACATGATAATTTTATTTTCATTATAAAGATTAAATTAAAGATTTATCTTTATTTGATGGTTATATAGATAGATGATGTAACGACCCGACTAACACTATCTAATCGGACCATTACTTAGTGCATGCAACAATTCGAAGGAACAACACTATGAAGAAGGACCCATGTTTTTCATGAAAATTTCTACTTGTTTAAATTCAAGAAATCAGTGCAATAACAAATAAAATAAAATTTTGGTTCGGGGTACCCCTAAGGAAAACAATAAAAAAAGTTTCATGAATGAAAGTCAACATAAACAAATAGGGAGACGAGTCTCAAAACAAAACTAGATAGTTGGACAAAATTTAATTAAAAACATGCAAGACTAAGCGGAAGCTGCTAAGGGTCCTGTGATGCCATCAAAGATTCTTCTTATCATTTGTCAGCACATTCCTTCCTTTACCGATGAGTACTTCTATAAGGGAATAGTTAAACCCGCCCCACCGTTGGTTATGGATGCCCACAAACCTCTAGTGAGCCCCGAAGGAGACTCTTACCTTTGGTGATCACGAAGGAACACAAACCTCTGGTGAACCCGAAGGAACACATCCTCTAGTGAACCCGAAGGAACACAACCTCTTGTGGACACCCAACCAACGTAGGGGAATCACCACTACCCATCGTACATGATCAATAAAGTTCGCAATCATTAACAGTAAGGTTCATAAACGTTTTATAGCATAAGTTTATACACTAACAGACACATATAACTTTAAAACATGGAAATTGCATACAAGCATAGTATGGCCCGGTAGTAAGATCAACCTGAGTATTGATCCATAAGGCTAACCACACCACAAACTCTTGCACAATTCCTGAATAAACTGGATCAATTCCCCTAACCTAAGTTATTCATCAAGCCTAACCCGTCATAAACGTGGCTAAACTCGCAGTTTACTCCGATCCTATGAACCAAAGTAATCGCCGACCACCTATCAAGATTTACCAATTAATTCACATTCCCAAAGATTTACCGGACTATGTCACTATCCTACTCAGGTTCGAGATACTCACCTAGGGAATATTGATCCGGCGACTGACGGTCAGGCGAGCAGTTAGTCGTAGCCGAGAGCGAGATTCTGAGGGAGAGAGCGAGAATCTGGGTGAGAGAGTGAGATTCTGGGCGAGCGACTTCCGAGAAATGTAGAATTCGTCAAGGCGAGCGACGATTGAGAGAGAGACAGCGGAAAACAGAGGTAAAGAGAGAGTGTGGCGGCGGAGAGGGAGAACAGGAAAAGGAAGGGAGAGAGTGGCGGCAGAGAGGGAGAGGGAAGAGGGAGAGATTTTTCTTTCTTTTTTTTTTTTAATCTGCACGCAAACCGAGGAGAATTTATTTATAATAAACCCTAATTACTTCACCTCCTTAATTCATTAACTCTACCTTTTCCTTTTTCCAACAAAATAAAAAAATCTTCTTTATTTAAAACTTCAACCCAATCAAATCTACTTATTTTATTTATTCCAAAATAAATTATCTCTTGCCAATTCCAAAAATTTTGTTAAATCCACCTAAGACTCACCAACCATTACAAATACCAATTTTAAAACTTACTTCCTTAATCTAAATTAATTTTTTTTTTTACTACCGAAAATTAAATTTCTCATCTTCCAATTAATTCCCAAATGATGCATGATGACTTAAATTAACTTAATATGAAAATTTACCTTAATGATTTGGGTTGTCACATATAAAATGATTTTATTTTAATTATAAAGATTAAATCAAAGATTTGCTCTTTTGTTTATAGTTATATAAATATATTGGATAATTTTATTTTAATTATAAAGAGTAAATAATTTTTAACCACCCTCGTTTTATTTTTCATTTTTCATTTTTCATTTTGATTTTTATTGTTTTTTAATCTTCAAATTAAAACCTTTTTTTCTTAATTTTTTCTTTAAATATGGAAGGGCAGAATTGGAATTTAAAAAAAATATCAGACGGGCTTGCTTTATTTGAAATAGATTTGCCATTTATTGTTTATTGCTGCTATACAACACAAGTCCCCTAACTTTCTTTAGCGTATAGGAATTTGAGTAGATGAATAAGAGAGAACTCATGATACAAATTGCTAATGCATATTTTATTCTTGCACTTCTTTTTAATAATTAAATCAATTTGTTCAAGTTTTGAGAAATTTATATATAATTTATAATTTGGTACATGTTCACGAATCCGCAATAAATTTTACTAAAAGATAAAAAAAAAAAAAATGGTAATGACAAATAATTGAAAACCATTTCATTTTCAATAGTGATCCTTGAAAATTTTGCTTCCCCTTGACCAGCCAACATGCATTAAAAATTTTCAACAGCGATACTTCATAGTTGTGTATGAGTAAGGATGATATCCTAGAATATGGTATAGAAGGGTAATACAATAATATAATATTGTCTTAGGAGAGAGATTAAGGAATGAAGTAGTTTATCTTCAAAATCAATTCTATCATTTTTTAAATCATTCGAAAACACATTTTTAATTACTTTGAAGGAATATTAAAAATATGTCTTAATTTTGAAAATAAAAAAAAATAATAATAATAATTTTTACTATTTTAAAATCACTCCTAAATACAGATTATGTTGACTCACCCATAGTGGAGTAGGTTGCATCAAAGTGGTCTGCCGAAGCGCAATTGGGATCAAAATAATCACATATGTCGTCTTCCATTATATGAAGCGGTGAGTACATTGGCCACTCGCTCAGGGCTTTGATGTGGCTTGGTGACTGATTGACAGTGATCGGGGTGACAGTGGAGTTGATTGTTTGTGGCGGCGATAACCCAGAGGTGATCGGGGCAATTTCCACCATATCCTCCTCCTCCTCCTCCTCAATGTTGAATCCGGAGACCTCGGAGCTGGAAGGTGCGCCGCCCTCCGCTGATTTGATGAAGAGTGGGGTTAGATGGGAATGAGGGGAGGTTGTGGACATTATCCGGAAAGTTGAGCCGAGCCTTGGAACCTCTGAGGTAGAAAGCAAAGGCGTCGTAAGCCTTGGCAGCCATCTCCGCCGATTTGAAACTGCCAAGCCAAATCTGCTTATTCCGACATGGGTCATGGATTTCCGCCACCCATTGTCCCCACTTCCTCTCTTCCGAACACCTCTGTAATTACAATAACCAACTAAGCAACTAAAGCACATATATATATACACATAATGTCACCGCCCTCTTTTTCATTGACTGTAATCATCTTTATTATTGTTATTTTAACCCATGGTAGCCATTAATTTAGATTTGTGTACTGCTTGTTTTGTGATGATGTCCCCGATCACAAAAATAAAGTAAAATAAAATAATATAAAATAAAATAAAATAAATAAAAAAACCTATGTGATGGTGACTTTTTCTGCCCAATTGTAATGACTTTCTAGGAAGTTTGTAATCTTTCGTGATACTAAATTTTTACATTTATATTCAATAATATATTCCAATGACTTTAGTTTTGAAAACTTACTAAACACAAAGTAGCAATCAAATTAATTTTGTCTTATAATCTTAAAGTATTGTTTTTATCTGGTTGTTTCGAGGTTATATAATATACTCGACTATAAAGAGAGGAGAACCCATTCTTACCACAAGCTTTTAATAATATGGGTGTGATCTGTCATTACGTGTGACTATCTCCGCTATAGAAAGAAAAAAAAAGAGCAAATTCGGACTCACCAATGCCCCCTCCACATTTTGCACTCTTATATGAACTAGGTATTCCAGCCTCGATTTTCTCTCTTATTTACTACGGCGACAAAGAATCAAATTATCACTATATTTATTCATTTTTCTACTTCTTCTTCCAAATGCAGGATAACCCCAAGGGGTTGCGGGTTTTTTTTTTTTTTTTTCTACCAATTGGTAACCTAAACCAAAAACAACTTGACTCTGATACCCATTGAAGGAATTGAATCCCATATATTATGTGAAAAAATAATCTTTTCAGTCAATGACGTTACAAAGAGAGAGTAATTATTTCGTGGTTCAGTCTTATACAAACTCATTATATAGGATATCCCCACTCACATGTCTCCACATGAACTTACTTGTATTACATCAATTGTATCTTTACAAAGTGAGTCATATCCATAATGTTACCAAGATAAGACATCGAACCTTATCCATCTACTATAAACCTTTTAGGTTATTGCTTGAACGGAATCTATTATATGTCAACTACATGTTGTTCAAGTCTCATGAAAACAACCTTGGATTTTGTTTATTAGATTGAGTTATGTAAAATTAATACATAATATAAAATAACAAATTATTTTATTAATTATCATTAATTTGTTTCTACAATTTATAACCACAAGTTTAGGGCATAAAACTCAACAAATGGTATATAAGTTATATTTAATCTGATATATAAATTATATAATAGATATTTCATATTTCATATTTCATATATCAATTGTTTGATATACCTAATTCAGAGAATAAACATATTAATGATATTGTCGATATATCAAATATGAAGTTAGTTGTTCCCAAAATAAAATGAACATGATAAGAATGTAAGTTTAAAGACTAAAATAATATTTAATTAGCTTACAGTTTTTGAACCATTTTCGACAAAACTTTTAAAATTATTTTCCTTTGGTTCATTGTTGTTTGATTTTTATTTTCGATTTAAATTGAGTTTCATAGCTTGTTGCACAAAAATAGATATTATAATTTCCGTACAAAGATGCGTCGAGAATTACTCAAGTATGATTATGATTAAGCAAGTTTTCCTATAAAAAGCCCAAGTATAAGCTCTTATAGGTTTCCTGGTGAGTCCAGGGTCGAACGTAGGGATTTGTAATAACTAGGCGTTGAGAATAGATACATGACTATGCAGTGAACTATACATGTAATATGTGCATGAGTTGTATGCATCTAAAACTATACATAAAGAATGAATAAAATTTCCTACAACTAACAATGAGGTGATGCGGCGATGGTTAGTCAAATGTCATTTAGTGTCAGATAACATGCGTTGAGAATGAATGAAACCATGCGATAAAAGTAGAGTTAACACAGGAGCTAGTTGTTACTTAAGCATATTTAAGTATAATTACATACCTACAAACTGCGTTTGTGAATCCATCTCTCGATGTTTCGACGCCACATTAATCTTATCTCTAAGACACATGGTAAGTTTGCGTTGGCAAAAGATGAACTACATCTCTGCACCTCATCTAGTCTTGATAAATGCTAAAGATTAACCATCTACTCTCTTAAGCTAGATAGTCGTGCTTACTACATTTGTTTGTCAGACAAAGCTATGCAAGCTAATGATATGCATTAATCAAGATGTAACATACTTAATATTGCTTAAGAAAAACTAACTCTAACATCTAACTCATTTAGCATTCAAACAACATGGTGTAAGGTATTTAATATGAAAATAGATGGAAGATAATCGTCAATCAAACTCATATTAAGAAAATAAACCATTCTCTCGAATGTCATTAACAAAACATAAGTAAGAAGGAGGGAAATGGAGATAAAACAGAAATGGAAGACGTCAAGCCGCCACTGCCAACGTCTTGCTTCATGGAGGCTTGAGATGATTGTTATCTGATACATAAATTTCATAGGGTGAAGGTTCTCACTCACTGGGAGACGACTTTGAAAATTCTCAAAATTCTTCTCTTAGAAGAGCTCGAAATGGAGACTGGTTATGGTGAGGGAGAAATTGTGCAGAGCTTTCGCCTCTTGAACTTGTTTTTCGCTCCTCTCTTGAATGGATAAGCTTTGGGCTATTTATAGGCGTTGAAAATTTGAAACTCATGATGACCTGACACCTCTGCATCAAATTCACTGCCCTGCTGATAGACTTTTCACATTATCGGCCCATTGGTTCTGCCATGATATGATAACGTGTTGTCCTTTTGCATAATGACATGACAGCTTTTGCCCAGGCGTCTGTATCTACTTTTTCTCAACGCATGGTCTCAACGCATAGTCTCGACTCATGGGTTTCCACTTGTTCTCGCAGTAGCTTCGTCTCTAGTACTTGGGTTATTTGTGTTTCTTTTCTTTTTAATCCTGCGTTAAGAACAGAAAAGCTCATAATTTTTCAAGTATTTTCTTTTGTAAATAGTGCCAACGCATGGTAATACATTTTACATAATTCAACTACCAAAATCATGCGTTTAGCTCTAAAGTTACTCTAATTAATTTAAATAGTGACTATAATAACTTGTATTTCTATAAGTTATCATTCATAAATTTTCAAATGTTTTTATCATTTTCATAAACTTTGATGAAATTTTCTTTTAACATTTGTCATAAAAATGGTTGTTTGTCATACTTGTGGCTTAATTGGAGATTCAAAACCATAAATTATTAAGGATGGCTAATGTTACAGGTAATCTTGGATCAAGGACAAAAGCAACATAACGGGAAAGGAGGAGTAGTAGAAGCAACTAAGGACAAGCAAAGGAGTGGACTGAAGTGGATTCGGGCTGAGTCGACCCGGTCAACCTTGGCACCAAGGCTAAGGTCGAGCCCATCCGTTTGGATGTACGGGCTTGGCTAGGACATATGTGGGCTTTTGGGAGAAGGTCATAAAATTCGAAAGCCAAATGGCTATACTAGGCATTGACCTTGGCATCGAGGCCGACTCTCAATGTTGAATCCATGACAAAGGCTGAAACCCTAAAAAGAGAGGAGTCTAAGGAGACTTAGGTGAAGTCCTAAAGGGAAAAAGAACGAGTCCACAGTCTATAAATAAGGGGAAAAAGATGAATGAGGTAAGTGAACTTTCGAGCCAAGAATTCTATTAACATTAAACCCCTCTCTTCTAACTTAGGCATTAGAGTGTGTGTGCCCTACACCACACTTGTGTGCAGTTCTTTTCTTTGATTTGCAGGCAGACGCTTCCTCTATAATACAAATTTACCGTTGGCACCATCTTGAGGTCAATTCAACTTACCTAACCCAAATTTAGTATCAATAGTTGGCGCCATATGTGGAGAAGAGTATTTGCTTGTAAATAAAACTTGGAAGAATAAATTAGAGGTTTAAAGGCATGAACCTGAAGAAGAGGATTCAAAATGAGACTACTACCATGGACCGATCTGCAAGGCTAAGGTCAGGACTGAGGTTGAGGCTCAGGCCGAGATTGGGGTCGAGGCTAGGACTAGGAGGCAACCACGTAAGGACCAGCCAAAAGAGATAATTAGAGCTCTGGAAAAGGGAGTGGGCGAATCAGATCCCCTCAATTGAAACCAGGAGAACCAAGAGTGTTGAAGCTTCAAATAGAAGTAATTGACAAAGAAGAAGGTGACAGGAGCAAGGCTGAGGCAGGGACCGGGGCCGATGTCGAGGCTGAGGCCAAAATTGAGACTGAGGCAAAAATTGAGGCCGAGGCTGAGGCCAAAAGGCAACCACGTAAGGACCGGCCAAGATAGATAATCAAAGCCTTAGAGAAAGGAGTAGGCGAATTAGATCCTTGTGATTTGAAACTAGAAGAACCAGAAGTTTCAAAGCTACAAATTGAAGCGATGAACAGAGAAGAAGTGGTTGGTGTCGAGGCCAACCTATGGGTTTTTAGGAAAAGGAAACCTTAATCGAAGGGAGTTTGCGATCCTTCGGGTGATAAGTGGAACAAACAGTCTCACAACAAAAAGAGCTCCTTGAGATGAAGCTCGAGCTCAGCCTTAACCTCACATTTTTGTTTTGGACATGGCAGTGAATTGTCAACATCGTCATTGCTCATGGGGTAAAACTCCTCAAGGAACTCGAGCACAGTAGTATTGATGTTGGAGTGCTCTTGTTCTCTTTCCAACCTCAACACTAAGTCAGTCAACTTAGCTTTGCAACTTAGCTTGAATTTCGTTTTGAAATTGAAGTTGCTTTTGTTGAACTTGAGAAGAGCCATTAGCAAGTTCATAAACCATCTTTTCTAATGTCATACCTTGGCTCGAAGTTTGAAGAATTTGCAGCTCATATTGGCCTATGTAGCTCATCTCAGGTTGATCCTCCCATCCAAGATGGTATGCACAAGAATCACCATAAAAGAGGTATGGGCTAGGAAACTCCCATGAGGGGCAGGCATTGCGCACAAAGGCACGTTGCTGCTGAGGACATGCTTTAGCAGTGACCTTGAAGCAAACAAACTCTACATGCCTCCAAATCCTGTAATTTCCTAGTAACCAAAACTCGAACAGTAGAGATAAGCTAAAAAATACAACCTCTAATCTCATTAAGCTCTCTTACCTCAGCTTGATCTTGTTGAGCAGTATGCCATGCACACAACGCATAATGTTGATGCAAAGCCTCATCTGCCATACTAGAACAAATACTCAAAGAAAATAAAATTAAAATAAAATAAAACTTTAACTAGAAAAATAACTAGGCCAAACTAATTTGATGTAGTATTTTTAGTATTGCTCTCAAAAGACTCAATCAAATAATATTTATAATTATCGAAGAAGAAAGAAATTTTTAAATGAAGAACCTATCAAAATTTTAAAATTTAAGAAAAGGAGGAAAAATCATTTTGGACTTGGAATTGGGTTTTAGGCTGGGAGTTAGGGCATTAAAGTTGAACCATCAAAACGGTAGGTTCGCGCCAGAATGAGAATCGGTGACAATTACGTATATACCCTCTACGGTTTGTTAAAAATTATTTAAATTTGATGCAGTTAAACAGCAATGGGGTGGTGGCGCAGTTGGCTAGCGCGTAGGTCTCATAGCTTAAAGAGTTATCCTGAGGTCGAGAGTTCGAGCCTCTCTCACCCCATTCTAATTTTTTCTTTTTCCATTTCCATGGGTTCATTTATTGATGGACCATGAACCTCACAACGGTGAATTCTGTACAATATATTTTGTGTGCTTTACATTTTTATTATTATTTTCTGTCATCCAATTATCCATAAAATAAAATTTGTTCGAGCCTAAAAGGTATGGAACACTTTAGTTTAGTTAGTGTGTCTGTGTGGTAGACACTTAGACACTCCAACACTTGTTGAACGACACTTGTTAGTACAAACTAATAATAGATGTGTTCCACATTAATTTTTACAAAGTCAAAATAGGACCAACATTTGTTAGATATGTATTTAATACTTGTTATGCATACTAAAATAGAAACTTATATGACAAAAATAACAAATTCTAAGAAAAATATATATCAAACTAATTTTTTAAACATATAAATATATAAACTCATTCACTTTAAATTTTGTTCTTGTTTGAATTAAATAATATATAGTCTAGAAAATGTATGCTTCAATAAACGTGTTTGTTGGACTTATTTCATTTGTAAAAGTCCAATTTAAGGCCCACGTGGGCAAAGTAAGTTCTTTTTTTTTTAAAAAAAAAACATCATGCAGCCGCTAGTCATGTTATGCAAACTGAGAGTGAAAAAAGGCAGCAGTAAAATGGAAGAAAGTCCAATCCGACCAGCAATGTTTTTCAGCCATTTGGAGATCGATCCATAGTCCGATCGAGTTGAAATTTTGACGCCGTGTTCTTGACATGAGGAGTCTTTAATCTGGATGATGGAGATTTCATTTAAAGCTACCTACAGTGAGATATTGTGGGTAATTGGTTGCCACGTCAAGTGATATTTTTCCAAATCTATTTCTTCTTTATTGTTGTCGTTTGTTGCTGAGATTTTTAATCTTGAGATATATAATTGGTTGCCATGTCAAGGGAGAACTCATTTGTACCCATTATTGATTATAGTGGAGCTTTTGACTTTTGTCCATGGTTTTTACTCCTCACATCGAGGTAGTTTTCTACGTTAAAATCACTTGTGTCTATTACTTGATAATTATTATTGTTTCTAGTTGATTAATATCCTATTAGATTCAAACAAGAGGGAATAATTGATCCAAATTAAATTGTAATTATCCCAACAGTATCTTTTCTCGTGTTTGTCAAGTTTGCATGTCACTGTATTCGTGTCATGTCGAATTATATCTTGTATTTGTACATGTGCTTCTTAGGTTATGACTATCAAAGTATTTCAAATTCCACTGTTGCACAACATATATATACATATAGCGTGGTTGTATATATAATTGTATATAAATAAATGAGCGTGATTTATCTTTTGAAAAAATAGCGTGAATTACATGTAAACACCAACTTATTTAAACTTTCGGAGTTAATTCTAGTTTTGAATCATCAGGGTGCTACACTGGTTCAACGGACTAATTTCATATAATATATTTTAATTGTAAAAAATATATATTTTTTTAATAAAACATTTAGATTAAAAAAACTTGAACATTTTGACTTTTGAAGGAGAGCAAAACTTTAGGTGCAAGCTAGGCTCTTTTTTTTCCCTTTTGCTTTTTTCTTCTGCCGTGCTATATGTAAGTAGCAATCTTTGGTACTGTTCATTAAGGAAAATAACCATCTAAATATCTCTACAATGGTATGATATTGTTCACTTTGGGTACAATTCTTCATAACTTTGCTTTAGGTATCACCCAAAATGCTTCATGCCATTGAAGATAGTTTTTCTCGTACTTATATACCATAGATCTTTCCCTTACCTAACCAATTTGGGACTTTTGGTCGCACTCTAAGGAGAGTTGTGTATATGGAAACAGAAGTGAACCTGAACTGAAATATGCAGGACTTCTCTTCCATTTGTATTCCTGGCTTCGGCTCTACATTCCTTCAATATCTCTGCCATCTCCATTACTTTGCTTTTCTCTGATATTTGGTAAGCAGAAATAAAGTTGAAGACGGAAAGAATAAGCCAGAGAGAAGAAAATTATGGAAGAATTGTGTAAAGGTTGAAGAAAATTTTCAAATGATAAATAAATTAAAATTAGAAAAGATTTACAGCTACAGAATCCCGCTAAGAATTTAAAGAATGAATTTACATGCGGGAGAAGAGTGGATATGGAAAGAATAACTCATCTTCAGTGAGGTAACAAATAGAAATAGATGAGTTTTGTTGTTAGCTTGCTTAGCTTAGCCTAGCCTAGATGGGCCAGTCAGGTTAGGAAGCTTGCCTTTATAACCGCCTAAAACTGGCAGACATTTTCCAATCCTTGTTTCATTTGTATGAGATGTGTCCACAAACTCTGCTCCTCAACCTGCTTTCAAATTGCATACTGTTACTTGTATTATACTTTCTTGTAGCGTTAAACAATAGGTTCAATTGTGCTTGATGCAAGAACTGTTAGTTTCACACAAACAAAAACAGATTCTTGTTTTCAATGCAATTGCAAATAATGAAAGATAATTGTAGCTTAGACTTTATTCTAGCTAAATAAACAGTTATTATAATTAAGCAATATGACATGTTTGTGAGTGATTCTAAAATGGTTAAACTCATTTTTGTCATTTTCAAAATCACTCACAAAATGTTTTTAATAGTGTAAAACTAATTTTACTAGTATGAAAAATGCGTCTAAAAGTGTAAATTTTACATTGAATTGTTTTTTAGTGATTAAAAGTGTGTTTCATAGTGGTTTTAAACGCCAAAAGAGTGATTCTAACCATTTTAAAATTATTCCCGAACATGTCATTAGTCTTAGGAATGGCCTAAAATTCCAGAACAAAATGCATAAAATTTGGGCAACAGCTTTATGTATTCACTTCAATGAGATTTGTGGGACAGTAAAAAGTTCCAAATCAAGATCAAGACAAGTCAATTCGTCAATTTATACGACGGTGAAATATATCATCCTCACCTGCAAAGCCGCTGTTGATGCCAACAATGCTATACATTCATCAAGCATAGCTTTTTCTTGGGCTGCGACAATGGTAAGTTCAAAAACTAACGTTTGCATTACCTTCACCTGGAATACAAATAAGAAGATGAACAGAAGATAACACTGATTAGAACTGCAGACAAGAAAGCTCCCAACCAAATAATTGTGACTAATGTATATTGAGTTTGTAAAGTATTAATAGATATAAATATCTAACTATTGCCCATCCAAACATTAGCAAACAATTCAATAAATCAGATTTCAATGGCCTAAAAGACATAGAAGTATAAGACAAAGCCACTCAATGATGAAAAACTGTACAGATGTGAAAAAAGAATATGGCAGGCGATAGAATGTGGAGCATTTTCACGACCATACAAATAACGACAAAATTAATTATTAAATCAAAGTTTTTTTTTTTTAATTAGTAAATCAAAGTTCTAAGCCACTTTATTAGTAAATCGTTCAAAGGTCCATATTATTTGATATTTCCTCGAAAGGAGACAGCGACAGTATAAAGCAAATTAAAGTAACTACGATGGATGAGAAACTGTCGGGGAATCCATGAGCCAAACTTATTAAAGTACATCACCTGAAGGTTCCAAATAGCATCAATTTATAGCAATTATTAGGGAGATGGTAAACATGATTATTATTATTATTATAATAATTATTTAATATTCGTAACATGTAGAGCTCACAGGATACAATGCTAACTGATATAGGGAGGAATCCAAATCAGAGGTAATTTGATGGTTTACAAAGGTTAAGATACTTGCAGCATTAAGTTTATCTCCTCTATGATCAGAAGCATTCTTATTCACAAGTAGTAAGAACATCAATTGCATTATAAGATGACAAGATTGGTCAAGGTCCATGACAATTGCAAGGCTCTTGAATTCAAGGAAGATGTGGAGGAAAACTATTTAATATTGATAACATTCAAAGAGGAGTTATATATAAGTATACCCTTGGGAGTAAGGAGCAAATGGAGGATCCCATTGCCTGCATCACCTCAACTGCTGAACAAATTGCACCACTTAAAGAACCAGCATCTGCCTGTAAATAAGCAGGTATTGTCAGCTACCACAATATTTGGCATCAGATAATTATAGCAAATTACTGGCAATTGTAGCATACTTTTGCTCCTCCAGTTACTGGAATACGAAGAGTGCTCGACTCCAAATCCTCTATGACACCTGATAAGGATCGATTATGACTTCTTTCAAGCACGGCCCATTCGTTGAGGCAGCTCATCTGCATCAATCACATGCAAAATAAAAATCACATCATTTCATGAAGCATATATGAGAGCAGATGGTTGTTCAAACTTCAAATAAAAGTAGGAGGGGAATTGTAACTCCAAATTCAAAGGACTAGAAAGGTTCTGGTTTAATACATTAACCAAAAAAGAAAAATAAAATATGTTTCCCAAAGAAAATACTTCATCTAAAAACTAGCTCTGTTAAAACACGTGCTAGAATTAATTGTGCTTCTAAGAGAAACAAATCAGGTTCCTCACTATGCTACTCTAAGTTGACATGTTGTGCTAAAACGTTATACATTGCTATGTGAAACATTGAGTTCTGACCACGTGCCAAAGTACTAATTGCACAAGTCTTGGGTTTCATTCATAATCCTTAGACCACGTTTGGCAAGTACAATGCCATAAACTAAATCACACCGATAACAAGTAATTTGGCTCAAATCTGTCCAGGCATAATGTTAAGTATCAAGCTACAAAAATTGAGCACCACCTATACTCAAAAACTGTGTACTGCACTGAAAGTATAAAAGAACCGTGCTACATAGACTACGCTAATGATATGTAATAGCTTTCAATCAATTAATCGTATTACTTGATCATTCATAATAGAGATCAATTTGAGCTCTTGCTTCAGCTGTTGGAGATTGATTCTTTTTCTGATTACTGAATCCCAAAGAGTTAATGTTGTATTCCATACGCCAAGAAGAGTTTTCTGCACCAAAGCAGAAAAGTTGTTAATCTTTAACCCGCACCTAAAATAATCAATATGCCCGATATGCAACTTAACATGCTAATTAGATAAAAAGAAACAAAATCTATTCCTAACAAGTAGAAATCAAATCTTCCGCTTGTTGGACAATCAGAATATAACTCATAGTTTCTGAGCACAAGCAAATATGTGAACAAACAATAGCAAAGATTAAATCATCGGAAGTAACAGTATTCATGTCTTGTGCCAACAGAGCACACGGTCATGTTCTCGCCACAAAAGGGTTTATAATCAAGCAAGATGTCATGCATTAAAACCCTACCTCTGCTACCACCTCCTGATTACGAAGGACAGCCTCGGCCCGTGCATTAGCACATCTCCACTGCAAATGTCTATTATATAGAAGCCGTAGCTTATGAGCATCTTCTATGTAGCTTGCTGTCTTCTTTCCCTTCTTATAATCTGCTATGAAACTAAGTACAGAAGTTGAAGCATTGGATTGAGTAGAATTTGAAGGTCTAATTCTTGATGAGCTAATTCCTCGAGGAGGTGGAGTTGATGGTCTTAATCGAGATGGACTAACTCCTCTAGCAACAGAGGATAATACCGGTGTCTTAGAAGGTGAAGATGGGCGTGGGCAAAGAGTAGGCGAGTCATATCTCCCAAATCGGGTTGCTGTTATTTTACTGCCTGCTAAACTTGAAGAAATGACCTTGTTAGCTGCAGGTTCCTGCATTGAATTGTCATTAGCTGAATTGGCTTCAAATTCTACCCTACTCCTCCCATCAACGTATGATGGCCTCATAACACCACTGGTCGATCTCTGTAATGGTTTGTTCACAGTCTCCCCCGTAGTTGCCCTAGTAGAAGATAAACCACTTCCTCGGAGTGGCTTATGTAAGCTTGGGACTCTTTTACTGGTGGGATCGACATTATAACTCAATGAATTGGAAGATGCTTTCGCACCGACTCTACTTGGCCATCTCTGATGATCTACGAATTGGGTCCGTGACCCATCAACTGGCTTAAAATTCTCTGATTGATCATGCCCATTTTTACCTCTAAGAGGACTCTTCTTTCTTTCTGGCGTGGGCTTCCGTGCAACAGTTTGCGTTTCAGCTTGTTTAGATGGGAAATTAGACGAAGGCCTCAGAGTTCGATCAGAAGCAGAAGATAACACGGGCTTTTCCTTCTTACAAACAGGAATAGAAATTGTATCAGATTGGAATGAGACACTCAAACTTCTCATCGTAGAAGGCCATAAACTCTCAGCTCGACCGCCAATCATTCTTTTCGACAGCAACTGTACATCTGCAGGTGAACCATGAATTGGTGTGCCTGGGCTTGGAGGAGAAGGGGGTGTGGAGGGTCGCTTCCTCTCTGCTGATTGAGCTCTTTTAAGAACCAATTGGGAAGATGTAGAAACCGTCCGCGTGATGCTTGGTGATGGGCAACGCCGAGGTCCAGACAACGATGAAGGAGAAGGTGAGTTGTTCTTGGAACGCGAGGGAGACCGTGTGATAACTTCATTGTTCTTTTCTGCAGGAACCAGCCGTTGTCTTGGCGTCGCTACTACTACTGTATGCGTTCTAAATACCCGCGCCGATTCGCATACATCCATCCAAACTATTGAAATCAGAGCATAGTGATAGATTTCATCAAATAACTACACAATTCGCATTCCCCACAATCTGGAAAAAACATTACTCGCGAAAAGAAATATCCTTTTCCCAGCATTGTATCTGCCATCACAAATGCGCAGTTAAAAGAATGAACTAAAAAGAAAGGAATAAACCAGCGTCAAAGTAAAGAAATAGAAACAAAAAACTAGCAAATAAACAAGCGAAAATACAATTCCACAGCAGGAACAGATCAAATAGAAAGGAGAACCTGAAATTGAAACACTAAAACTAATATAAACTCGAATTTGATTAGTTTCTAATCAAGCAATGCCCTCGACCCAAGTTAGATCAGACCACCGAAAGGAAGACGATGACAAGGTAGGGTAAAGAAAGGGCCACTTAAAAAAGGGGAACTGCCATAAATTGCATCAACGTCTAATTGTTACAGCTTTGGATTCGGCTTGCTTAGACACAAATGGCATTTACAGAGTAGAGGTCCCCTCAGAAACTCCCGGGCTGGAGGATAGAGAGTGTGGGCTTTTGCAGGTCGCTGCAGGATAAGAATGGGAAGTGGAACTTAACTGGAACTTATTCGGCTATGGATGGTTGGGGCTAAAAACATGAAAGATTTCGTACATTCCCACTCACAATTTGCTTCACTTTCATCTTCTTCTGTGCAAACTTCTCTCTTCATAAAGATCCTTTCATTAAAAACAATGCTAAAACTTGTGAAAGTAAAGAAGTCGCATTACCCAAGTTTCTTAATCAGAAATAATACTTGGTCTATGGGACCAGGTGAAAATGAAAATGTATCATTCAACTCCAACTGTCAATGTTTAAATAGAAAAACAAAACTATATTTATATAATCAACTAAGACACCATTGAATTTGTTTGTGAGCAATATTTAATTTTCTTCACACAACATGGTGGATGTCCACGTGCAAGGAGAAGAACCTTTGTCTGTTCTGAGAATTTACATGGCCGTAATAAATGGAATATTAATTACCAAACCATAGTCAACACGAAAGAGAAACGCATTCAAATAAAATTAAGATTTATTATGGTTAAGTGGAAAGATTGGATAAGAACAAGGTTTCCATTTGGACTATCCTGATTTAATTTTCTCCTCTCCTCTTTATAACTTTCATAATTCGGCTGCGGCTATCAATAAATGCCGATGAAATTTCCAAGGGTTTTGTGGACGAATCCTTCTCAGTGCCTGAATTTCGACAGATTCGTGCATCTAATACTGGAGACCGGCCTACGCTGAACCCTTACTGCGCATATAAATCTTTCGACAGAAGTTCAGAGATCTTGCAGCGAGGAATATAAATAAAACCACGAGACATACTCGAATTTCAGAAAAATACAAACACGACAAAGAAAATTCAGTAATTATAGTCTTGAATTAAAAAAAATGGAAAAAAAAATCTAACGCCTTTTACGGATGATCCACGAGAAATACTTCAAACTTATTATAGAAAAGAAAATAAAGTATCTCCCAACTCCTAAGCTACTCAAAAAAGAAGAGAATAAAAAGGAAAAACCTCGCACAAAAGGTTCCAATTCTAAATTCGAATCCATTCGAATTGGATTCTCGTCAAACCACAGAATTCAATGAAGAATACATCAAAGAGATCAAGAAAAGAGTTCTCACCGATACGGCCAAACTAATCAGGCGTTGAATCGGAAAAGCTGCCGGAGGAATCAATTTCGAACTGAAAATCAGAGAAAATTAGGCGCAATTTGATAGAAGAAATCAGGGAATAAACTAAGGCGATAAGGTTTTAGGAACTGGAAGGAGACTTAGCCGTACAAGGCATTTCCAGCGGGCAGAGTTGACGGAGTTGAGATTTTCGAAGAACTTTGAAGAGAGGGAGAAGAAAAGGAAAAGCGCGAGAAAATTAAAAATTAAATAAATAAATAAAAAGGGTTTAATGGAAAAACGAGAAAACGGTTATAATTAGGACTTTTGAGATGGTGGGGACCATTGAAGACAGTTGCTTTCGCGCCACCTGCTTTTCTTAATCCATGTTTATAATATTCATTAATAAGGTTTTTTTTTAATTTCCCCTTTCCCGAATTATAAATATGTTTTTTTTATAAAAAAAAAATCATTTAATTATAATTCAATTAAAATAGGTCAAATTAAGCACAAAAGGAAACTAGCCACTCTTTTACTGTTACACGAGGGGTAATTCACATTCTTTCCTGAAGAAAATTACTCATCATTAATTAATTTTTTTCATATAATAAGGATAAATATTTTTAAAAAATATCAATTTATACGTTTAAAGTTGTATAAATTAAAATTCTAAATTAATAATTGAATCTATTAAAAATAAAATAGTCGAATGTAATTTTCCCGACATTCAAATGTATAATGAATTGAGGGGAAAATGGTATTGAATTTTTAGGGAGGGGGGACCTTACTCTTAGGGGCATGGGCAACAATTAAATGAAACGGAACAAAAAGAAAATGGTACTGAAGTAAAACAAAAGACTATGATGCACTTTGTTTTTCCATTCCTTCAATTCAAGAGATGGGATGAAGGGAGCATATTTTTGGTTGAAATTTAGGCCCTTTGACAAGGAGAAACTTTTAACTAGTAAGTTAAATTTAAATTCAGTTCTTTGAAATAAATTTGTAGATCTTGGACTAAAATAAATGACATGATTTATTTGTTTTTTCATGTCTAAATATAATTGAGAGAAAATTATTGTTTTAGTCTCCAAGTTTTGAACAATATATATATTTGGTCCCTAAATTTTAAAAATATACTGTTTTAGTCCTCAGGTTTATAAAAATATGTCAATTTAGTCCTTATGTTTTCAAAATGTACCTTTTTAGTCCATGAGATTTTAAAATAGGTTTTAAATGTCCCTTAATTTTTTTTTTTAAATAATTATATGACATTTTAAATTATAAGAATAATTTTTAAAAACCATATTCTCTCTAAAACTATTTTTTTCCCTAATTTTAAATATCATATAATTATTTTTTAAAAAAACTTGAAATACTTTTAAACCTAATTTTAATAATTCAGGGACTGAAAATGTATATTTTGAAAACTCGGGACCAAATGGACATATTCTTATCAACTTGGGGACTAAAAAGGTACATTTTAAAATTCAGGGATCAAATGCACATATTATCCAAAAGTTGGTGACTAAAAAGGTAATTTTCCCTATAATTTATAGTTCATGCCAAAGAAAGAAATAACGGAATGTACACTATTCAAGTTGTACTAATTTGAACCATAAACTTTTAATTTCATTAATCTTGATCTAAACTAAAATAGTGTTGCAATTTTTACCATCAATTTAATTTTCTCTAATCTGTCCACTAATTTTAACATATATATTTTAAAAACTCATTAATCTCATTGAAGGCATAAAAGATAAAATTTTCTTATAATATATGGAGAGAGAATTTTTTAGTAGGGGTGTACACCGATTAGGTTGGGAGGGTTTTATGGACCAAGTTGAAAATTCAGGTTGGTAGGGTTGGTTACCCAAAAGACCCGAAGAGGTCTCAAACCTAACCCAACCAAACTCTTAAAATTTGGGTTGGGTTAGATTGGATTATTAATTTTTTCTTATTAATTTAAAATAATTAGATTTATTTACAACGATTAATAACTAAAATTTCATAAAACTCAAATGTAAATACTAAATATTTATGATATTGATTACGAACTTTGAGCAAAAACAAACATCATAACAATCTTAAAAGAAAATATTAAGAATTCAACCTAAAACTAAATCCTAAAAAATTAAAAATTATATCTCAATCTTAGTCAAAGAATAAAACTAACTCAATTCAATGTTTACAATTTGAAATGGATAGTCTGAAATGTCACATCATCTGAACATCCCAGATTAAAATTGTAATACTTGTTAAAAGATCTTAATTAATCATGTAATAAGGAAAATTTTGATAATTGTTTTTTTTTTTTTTTTTTTTTTGACAATGGATGAAATGGGACTAAAGTGTTAGGGACAAAACCACATTTTTAATTAAATAAAAGGACAAATGGATGTGAGACACATAAATGTTTAGGACATAAGGAGGTGGAAGATGGAGATTGGAAGAGTCTTGGGGCAGCACATCATGTCTTTCTCAGCCCCATTCCTCAAAATTCTTTTATTATTATTCAATTTCTTTGGAACCCAATTCCCCTTTGTCCTTTTGTCTCTACTTTTATCCACCAACACAATTAAAATGTCTCCTCACCAACTTCTTCTTCCCCTCCTTCTCTACCCTTTTTCCTTTTCAATCGCTTATATTTACCATTTTTTGGGGGAAAACTGATTGCTTTTCTTAAATAAAGCTCTACTAAATTACTTTAGATTCTCTTGAATCATTAATGTGTTCCTCTTTCAATGTAAAATTGTGAATAAAAGGTGAAAATTCTACTATAAGTACATGATTATGTAAGTTGTAATGGTCAAATACAATAGGTTAAATTATTCAAAATAATTTTGAATTTTGAGGTTAATTTTAATTATATTTTTTTTAAAACGATTGTTGACTTGTAAATAGAGCATTGTTAGGCTTGAATTTTATAAAAAAAATTAACTTTTAAGTCTAGAGGCACTTTAAATATTGTAACTAATAGCAAAAAATTGGTATTATTGTGAGTTAAGGACCAAGAGGTTCTTGGTTTAAATTTCTCACTTCATTTATATTTTTAAAAAGATATTTGTAGCCAACATATACATTATCATCTAAAAATGAAGAAAATATTAATTTTTGAAAAAGATGGGCAAGTTTGGGAAGATAAATTATATAATATAAAATTATTGTGGATTTAAAATTTAAAATGTAATTCTTTATAAGAAAAAAGAACATTAAAATGTAATTTTAAAAATCAACATAATTAAAGGCGTGCGGAAGCTTCTTATTTTGAAGTTTAGACCATACTTGATTTAGAGGGATTACGTCACGGAGCGTCATTTCAACACGTCGTGATGTCGTGGCGCACACTCATTGGCTAGAAATTGTTCCACCGTTATTTTGTCAAATGTGGCCGCCAGCCAATAAAATAACAATGAAAAATCTCTTTGACCGAGGAATTTTACTAATGCCTTCACAAGTCTTCCTTTTGTTGACCAAACTCAGCCATTACGTGTCAAATGACTTTAAGATTTTGGATTTCAACGGTCAGGATTTAATCAAATCTTCTATAATTCGGTAAACAATTAATAAAATAAAGTTTCCCTACCTCCTTCTAACTAGTCATCGCCCTTTTTTAGGATTTTCTTTTTTCTTTTTTAAATTAAAAACAACTCATATAACTAAACATCAATCCCTGTAGATTATAGAAATAATAAGTAGTTTTGTTCTTTTCTCTAAAAATTTTATAAAATAAACAAATATTTACAGATGAAGTAAGAAAGAGACCGAAAAAAATTCCTCTAACAAGTCTGAAATTTTGCAATTAAAAAACTTGATGATCTCGATTGAATCCGATTTCACCTCCACTAGGAAAATCCTTTGGTTGATAACTGTATCTTCAATTCTAAAATATATTTTTTCAACTAGACAATTCAAAATAAAGAAGAAATGCATCAATAACAAATGTGCAAATGAAGAAAAGATATTTTATACTCTCTCATATTATTTTAATATTATTTATATTTCTTCTTCTTCAAAATACATATATAAAAACTAGTGCACATTACATGATCTCAAAAACAATAATGTTTTTAGACATTTGACAATTGGCTCATAGTCTACTATATGATTTGGTAATTTAAATTTGTATTAATATGATATGATTTTATAAATATTTCTTATTCCTCCTAGTTTAATTCTTATCCAAAAGGGATGAGAATATGAATATGGAATCAAATATATATAAAAGAAAACTTAAAAATTAAGAAGGGGGAGGAAAATGAGTTGGAGTGAAATTGAGTGCATGTGGTTTTGAAGATATGTGATGAACATTATAAGTTATATCCACATCACCCAGCTGGCTGCTGCCCTAACTACCTTTAGCTGCACCAATACTCCACACTCCCTTGAAATGAGTGTATCCAAATTCCAAATCCATAAAACTATTTTTCTTTTTTTCCATATATATAATAGCTTTTTATTAAAAAAAAAAAATTGAGAAAAATAAATATATAGTTACACTAAAGTTACTTTTGAGGACACCTTTCTTTTTCTTTTTATTTTTTTCATATACAATCTATAACCATGAAAGGCGCTACAAATATTTTTTTTTTTTTAAAAAATTTGCAATAGATAACATTTTTAGGACTAATTATTAAGTGCATGATAACATTTTTAAAAAATTGCGAATATAGCAAAATCTATTAGTCATGATAGATTCGTATTAACAATAGACTATGATACACTTCTATCAGCAATATAACCTATCAGTGGTAGATGTCGAGAGCTGCATCTAAAATTTGCTAAGTTGGTAAATTCTTTTGTGTTGTGCAATATCTACTAATATTTTGTGTTTGAATGCTATATTTGCAATTGCCCCTACTCTCTCTCTATATATATATTTTAAAAACTTTATGGGTTGGTTTACTAAAATTATAACTATTTTTTGTTTCTTCGCATACATGAATAAAAGTTTAAGGTTGAAATATTATTTTAGTCTCTATATTTTAAGAGTTATTAAATTTTTGTCAATATACTTTTGAATGTCTAATTTTAGTTCATCTATTTTGAATAAATTTTAAATTTAGTCAATATTATTAACTATTGTTGTTTTTCTTAAAAAGATATTATTATCTATTAGCATTTTCACTAACATGTTCACATATTATTTTTTTTGCATAAAAATTATTATAATTATTTAATCAATTTCGATATTAAAAAATAATTTTGAATAATTAAATTAAAGATTTGTTAAAAGTAGGAGAAAGGAAATTGAACAGATTTAGTAATTTAATCAAAATTCAACGATGAGAAGACAGAAAAAGAGGAAGGTTGGTTAATTAAGAAAGAGGGGTGCTTTTGGCCGAAAGGTGTGAAATAAAGAAAGGCTAACTTAAAATTACAAGTAAGAAATTGTGGATTATAGAAAGAAATATTTGTAATTAAATTTGTGATGTGGATAGGAGTGATTGTGAAAAAATAAGTGAAACTCATAAAGGACAGCCTGGGTTTGGTTTAGCTCATTACAAGTAGAACACAACAATAAATTGCTTATCATCACTTTCTTCTTTTCATTTTCAATTCTCTAATAATCATCAATCAAATCAAATCATGCTAATTTAAATTTGTCCACTTGATATATAATTAAGTGTTTACGATATTTATTTTCACTCAAGATATTACATGTTTAAATCTCTATTTCTTCACACAAAAAATATCGAATTATCGATTTTTAAAATGGTAATTAGTATTATCTATAAGTCTTTTCTAATAAGTTGCTAACATCGTGTAAATAAATGGAGATAATTGAATGATAAACTTAATCCTAAAACTCAAAATGGTTTTTGATCCATTTTTTGAAACTTGAGAATGAATCTCACCCTCTTGCTTACATCATCATCAAGCAAAGTTGCAAAATATATTACCCTTAATTTTCTGTTCCCCTCTTCATCTTCTTCTTCCCTATTTTCCTTCCTCCATTTGCAGCGTCTGTTCTCTATTTTTCATTCTTCTATTTTTCATCGGCCATTAGAATATTACAATAGTGTCATCGCCAGCTATTGGAACGTTGCAATGGAGTCGTCAAAGTGAGATTGGAACATCAGATGCATGGGATCAATAAAAAGCAAGAGACAGAAAGATGGAAAAGCCGATCATTGAGCATTGTAGAGACTAGAGGAGATCAAGGTTTGATGTCATTGGCGAGAGAATGAGAGAGTGTAGAGAGAGATAGTGAGAGACCGAGAAAGCGAGAGGCTAATCTCCATACACAAATTTTCATTTTGGTAATTTCATGCAAATATGTCATATACGAAAGATCAACAAACCTTAATTTTGAAAAATAAGACATTTTATTTTTCTTCCGATTTTAAGTCATCCCTCCCCAATCCGACTAAATGTGTCCTTAAATATAGTGACAATAACAAATAGATTTTAAATTTAACCAAAGAAAAAAAGAAGAATAAAATTAAAGTAAAAAAAAAAAAAAAACATTCAAAGAATGATTATCCTAAAGAAAGAATAGTATCATCTGTATACAAAAACGTATTATTACCAATCACAAAATGGTTTAATAATTTATTTAAAGTTTGTGATTCAATTTAATGAAAATGAATATTGAATATTGCGTTTTTTTTCAAAGGTTCAATGTACGTTGATTAACTTTACAATCTAATTATATATATAAAGCCATGATTGATTGAGCAATAAGCGGCAAATTTGGTATAATTAGAAAGAATATATATATAAATTGTAGTTAAATAAAGGCAATCATAGCAAATGAGTGACTGTCCACAGACCACAGGCACTCATGATCCTTAATTAAACCATATCATTCAATTCCTAATGACTAATTAAAGCCACCCCCTTTACACAATATAACATTACATTATTTAATTACCAATTAAGAGAAACTCCCTACCATATTTTATATTCTTTTTTGTCAAATTCTTTCAGTCATAATATCTTATCCAACTAAATTAATGTTCTTATATTTATACCAAGTTTGAAATCATAAGTTCTATTTTTCCACCACATATTTTAATTAAATTTCTAAACTTACCTATTAAATATTTTGATCATTAATTACTTTTATTGTTGTAATTGAATTTAAATATTGATTTTGCATGCCATGCAATTTATCAAAGAAATAAAATTTGGTGTGACAAAATTTCTAGTATCATGATAGTAGGAAAAACATTTACACAATATAACATTGCATATTATTTGCCACAAAAGGTAGTATTCAAGAATTATGACGCAAAGTCCACAAAATAATTAAATAATAAATTAATAAACATTTAATGACATGTCACACAATAAATGAGAGTAGTATGTATTATGGTAGTACTATAAATTTTTTCTATGTATGGGCTCATGTAATGATGGTACCCAGTACTCGAGAATTTAATTAATATTCTATTAATAAATTATTGTCTATTTCTAAGAAAATTAATAGCTTTTGAAGTGACTATTAACTTAATTTATATAAAATGTATATTTTCTATCTAGTACGGAGCATGAATTGTTTTTTACACTATAACATTACATCTTGTTTGCCACAAAAGTAGTATTTAAAAATTATTATATGGAGTCTACGAAATAATAAATAATAAATTAATAAATCATGTAATGACGTACAAAATAATAAATAGTAGTAGGTACTAATGTAGTACTGGAATTTTTTTTTCTGTGTACAAACTCATATAATGATAATACTGAATGCTTGAGAATTCAACTAATATTATATTAAATAAATTATTGACTATTTCTAAAATAAAACAATTACTTTCATAACTGTCAACGTAAAGTGACTATTAACTTAATTTATATAAAAGAAAAGTAAATAAATAAAAAAGGGGAAGGAATATAAGAGGGAAAAAAATGGTAGATTAAAAATGTCCCCACCCATAATAGTATAAGTGTCTCATGTGCTCAACTTGCACACTACAATAACAAAACAAACATTTTCATGTCTTGACATGTACCATTATTTATTTATTTATTTATTTATTTTTCATTATTTGTTCATGTGACAATTCTTTGTCACAAAAAATTAAAATTAAATAAAAAAACAACAAATAAGGTTTTGAGAAATGATTCATTTAAAGGATAACTATAATAACTCATACCTTTGTTATTTATCTCTATATGCCAATTTCGTTTTAGGATTAAAGTCTATAAATGTTGCAAATTTTATAGGTGTAATTTGTAATTTTCCAAGAAAATTGCGGATTGACGTGGAATTTTCCATTGAAATTTTTAATAAACATGAATTAAAACTCCTCTAGAACCTGATCTAATTGATAGTCATTAAACATAAGTTTGACACATATATATTATTTTTAAAGTCAAAACATTATAACCACATCTCATAATTAGAAATTAATGAATAAATCAATATCATATAAATAAGAGAGACCTTAATTATATGAAAATATGGTTAAGAAAAGCTTATAATGAACTAAAAGTTTTTATCTATACGAATAAGGTGAACCTTCCTTTTCAATGACTTAATCATAGGAACTCTGAAGTTAACCGTACTTAGCTTGGAGTATTCTACGTTAGTAGACCCTTTGAGAATTTTCCTAAGAAGCATGTGAATAAGGACAGAGCATGCTGAAAGAACTTATGTTGGTTCAGACTCCAAATCCTAGGTCTAGAGTGTTATAATATATGTCTAAACTAGTTGAATTATACTTAAATGGACAATATTTATTCCAAAGATCGACTTCTAAGATAGTATTTAATGATGTTATGAATAAGTTTAGATCACAGATATAATCAACATCAGGCAAATTAGTAGCCACGCCATAAACCATAAAAGTAACCTAGAAAATAGAAACCAACATGTTCGATATCGGCATAGGCCTAATAGGCATGCCTTAGCTCTTCGTCTGAATGTTACGTTTTTCTCCGATTCAAACAAATTTAGTATGAGCAGATTTTTAGATTGAGGGGGGAAGAAGTGACCGACATTTGTTAATGGAAATTGAGAGGTGAAGGAAAATAAATAATAATAGAGAGTGGGGGGTAGAATAGGAAAGGGAAGTAATTGGTAGTTTTGTTTGATTTGGAGGAAGATTGTTGTGGTTGACATAGACATAGGATACCATATATAATGCTCTCCAACTTTTGCTGCCGGAAAATGACATTTTAATTACAAACGCATAACGCCTTGTGATTCTCTGTTCAATTATTTTATTTTATTTTATTTTATTTTTATTTTTCCTAATATAAAAACTTTTAAAATTAAACATGTCCGTTATTGCTCTGCTCAGAGTCCATAGGAAATTGAAAAAACTACGTGTCGGACTGCATAAACGACACGTTTCCTGCAGTCTCTAGATCTTGCTGTTCCGCCGACGGGAACATTTTGGTTTTTTCATTGTACCTTCCGGATTTCCTATCTTCTTTCTTCTTTCTACATTTTCATATTAATTATGTATCGGTTGATTTTTTTTTTTTTCTTTTAAAGTTGTGTTTTCCAGAAAGAAAAATGACGGGAAATTATAAATTATTGATGGGAAATGGGAAGAAAAGAAAATAAAAGAAACCACTTTGTTTTGGGGAAAGATGGGCTCTTTTACTTTATGGGCCTTTTATTGGGCTTGGAAACAACTCGAAGCCCATTTTTCCATTAATGGACCCAAACAAGCCCATAGGGCTCGGCGGCGCCGCTGGTTTGGATTTTTTTCTTTTTCTTTTCTTTTTGTTAAATTACATGTTTACTTTTTATTATTATTTTATTTTATAAAAATAGGGGATGAGATCTTAATAGCAAATACACTACGACATTAGTGAAAATCTATATTTTGTTGGACTATTTATGTAATAAATGGAGTGTAAAAGACAATTGTGATTGCGATAAACTGTTGAAATGACAAAATTGTAATTGCAAAACGATAAATTGCAATAGACTACTTTCTATATCTATCATGATACAGATAGATAAACAATGAACTTTTGCTATATTTGTAAATGTTTTACTTCATTTTCTTATATTTGGAAAAAATCTTGTGTAATACTAATAATAATTGTTTTCTTTTCAAAATAATAATAATCACAATAATATATTAAAAATTTTGTATCTATTTTTTAGTTTCCTTTCAATTTTGTTGTTAATATATTTGAGAGTTTTAAGAAATAGGTTAATTGATTAAATTTGTAATTTTAAAAATCTAGGGATCAAATAAACTTGAACTTGAAAATTTAAGCACTAAATTTGTAATTTATTTAGTTTTAAATATGTAGTTAAATTATAAATTGTGTATGAACTTTGAAGTTTACATTTATTTGGTCCATGAACCTTTAAATGTGTTCAATAAGTTTCTAAATTTTAAATTTTATGTCTAATAGGTGCATGCACTATCAATTTTGTGTTTAATAGATTCTTAACAAATTTGAAAATCTTAAAACTTAATTGATCTACTAGATGTAAATTTAAATTAAGAAATATCAATTTATACCCCTAATTTTTAAGAGTTCTATCAATTTAAACTCTGAACTCATAATTGTATTAGTTTAAACTCTGAACTATTGTATCTGTATCAGTATTTATACCATCCATCATGTTTCGTTTAGAAAAACCTCATGACTTATAATTATATCAATTAAATCTGTTAGCTTTAAAAAATGAATCAATTGAGACTCTTAGAATTTCTTTTATGAATCATCCCTTCATTTACTCTAATCATCCATTTTGTAAAACCAACATTTGAATAATTTTACACATGTTTGAGAATTAATGAATGGATGATTTTCAAGTGTCATTGTAATGAGTAGCTAAATTGATTGGCTTTTAAAATTTTAGGAGTTTAATTGATTCAAATTATAAGCTTCACACACTATTCATCAAACGAAATTTGGTGTAGAGTGTATTTTGATACATTTACGCAAATCTAGGGTTTAAGTTGTTACAATTATTAGTTCATTGTTTTAATTGATACAATACCCAAAATTTTGATGTATAATTTAGAGTTGCCCTTTATAGTTTATGTCTAATAACAGTACCCTAAACTTTAAGTTTTATGTCTAGTGGAATTGTGAGTTTTTAAAAACATATATCAAACTTTATCACTAAATTTATAATTTAAAAAGTTCTAGGACCTTGTTGACACAAACCTCGAAATTCAAAGACTAAATTTATAATTTAACCCAAAACAATTATTAAAATAGAGTTTCAAAATACTACTTTAGTCTCTTCATTTTCAATTCTCTCAATTTTTTTCTTAAAATGTAGTCATAAATTTGTATTAAAGCGGTTCCATTGTGTATAAAAATGTATGTTAAAATTTTACAAGTCGATATCAAAATTGTCATTTTAAGAGTACACAATCAAAGTGAACCAAAATATCAAAATTATAGAAACCAACGTAATATCTAGCCTTTAACAACTACATAACAATATTGCGGTCAAAGAATCACTTGGAAGTGATTTTAAATTTTTTCAAAAGGATCATTTTATTAGGGGTGTACATGAGAGGTGGGTTAGGTTTGGTTGGGAGAATTTTTAGACCAACCCAAAAATTCGAGTTAGTCGGGTTGACTACACAAATGGCCTAAACAAGGTCTCCAACCTAACCCTTAAAATTTGGGTTATGTTGTAGGTTTATTATTTTTTTCTTATTAGTTTAAAATACTTAAATTTATCTCCAACACATGACTAATAACTAAAATCTCGTAAAACTCAAATGTTAAATACTATTCATGATATCTATTACAAACTTTAAAGAAAGACATACAACTAAACAATCTTAAAAGAAAAATATTAAAAATTCACCTAAAGTTAAACACTAAAAGATTAAAAGTTAATATATATACACACACAATTTGGGTTGGGTTGGGTTGGGTCAACCCAAAATTTTTTATTCAACCCAATCTGACAAAAATAGAAAAAAAACAATCAAACCCAAACCCAACCCTTACAATTTGTGTTAGGTAGTTCGAATAGTCCGGGTTGTCGGGTCACTTAAAAACCCTTACATAATATCCCATTGTCAAACATCACTATTTTACATCAAAAGTAATTTTAATCATGTATGTTGGTGCTCGAATCTCGTCTGTGTTGGGTGTTGTTGTGAGCCTCTTGTGAGCTTGATCTCCGATCTGCTTCTCCTTGATTTGGTATCGAGTTGCATCTAAGCTTACCTGCGTAAGAGATCGTCGTACCAACGTGGTGCTAAGCCTACCATACTTCGATGCCTAAGTTAGTACAAGGAGTGTATAGTTTAACTAAGCACACAAGAAGTAAGATCAAGGCTCTCCTTTAGAGATTACTTACTCTTCCCTTTTAGGATTGTTAAATGAGGCTATTTATAGGCCCTTCCTTTGACACTCGTCTTTGGCTATGTGTAATGCTAGTGATGTTAGGGTTGTTTCCAATGCTCGAGGTTGCAGGGTGTCAAACTGGGCGCAACTCAATTAGTTCTCAATTGGTATATATTTACTAGCTTTGGTGGTGGGCTCGAACCCCAAGACATTGACATTTCTATTTTGAGATGTGCCTTCTCCTATGCCTCCTCTCAATATTCTATAGAGTTAGACTCACTTGTGGGCTTTTGACTTTAACAATGTCAAAATCATGAGAAATATTATTAGTATAACTGTCAAATTGTAACTAATAGTTTTTTACGGTTGAATGTATAAAATATGAGTACTTTAAATTTGATATATTAAGTCTTTATTACAAAAGCATATAAGTTATTTAATCAACATCCAAAATAAACAAACAAATAAATAACATATTGTGGGTGTTGAGAATGTAATTTATGGTCGATGGATTCAATACAACAATTAACTGTCTCAACCTCTCATACAAATGTATATAAATAGAAGGCCCATTTCAATATTTTATAAGACTTACAAGTTTTATGTAAGAGCATCTTTCTATGTGTAGTTCACTCTTGTAATTTTATTTGTTCCTTAATTGAATTTAAAGTTCTCATTTGTCACAGTGAACGTAGGTCTGATTGCTTAATCATGGGAGATTCCCATTTTAAAGAAATAAAATAAATCAGTTTAAAAGCACTAAAAAAATACTTTTACAAAAAAAAAAGGAACAAAATTATTGACCGAGATCATTCCCTTTATTAATTTACATTTTTTTAAGAAAAAGGGAGAGCATAAGGATTGGTCGGCTATATGTGGAGCCCACCGAGCCACGCTGAAAGATTGGACGGCAATGTAGCCGTTACAGTCATCACCAACGGATAACGACCTTTTGAAAAACTCTTTCGAATCCTCCGATGTCCTTTCTTTGGCTCCCCTATGAAAAAGCAACTATTATGTCCCCATGGAACTATAATTATCAATTTAAGTACATCATTTATGCACTAATTATTTTATTTTATATAACTTTCTTGTTTCCAAAATTTGAAAATTTAACCGTGAATTAATGACTAGTCAACTAGGACGTGTGCAAAAAAATATATATTTTAAAGAAATGAAGTGTTTTTTATTATACATAAAATATGCATCAACTAGACACGTAAAAAGATTAAAAAAGAAAAAACAAACTTTTTTTATTTTTTATTTTTTATTTTCCTTTGTTTTTTTAAAATATATATACTTTAAATATTTAGTTTGTACTTCCTTGAAAAATCTATAATTAATTGTGTCATATTTTTCATATTTTGTTGAAGTGTAAATTTACATTGATGCCAATCGAAATAAAACATAAAAACTTCTTAGGTACATCTCAACCTCCATTTATCTTTGTACAACTCACTCAAATGTCAACCACAAGTTGCCAAGTGACAATTGAATTTACCAAAAAGAATTAAAAGAATTGAATAAAAAGAATTGATTTTATGCATAAATACATTAATAACTTTTTTTTTTTTAGGTTAAGAGTGTGATTCTCACTCTGACCTTTATTTGAATAAAAAGAATTGATTTTATGCAGTTTTAGTATTTATATACCAACTCCATTTTCGGTAGGAAAACAAACACCTCACCTAACTTAATTGAATTTACCAAAAAAGAAAAAAAGTAAGTCCTTAAATTAAATTTGTATAGGTTTTTTCCAACTTGACACAATGAACTAATCCTGAATTTTCATTGTTCTAAAAAAAATCCTGAATTTCCAAAAAAGGAAAAAAAAACATAACTTTCAATTAAATTTTTTTATAACTTATAGAAAAAACGAAATGTTCAAGAATATTTTATACAACTCAATATCCATTTCCTAGTAGAAATGATAGGGCTATTAACCAAGAGTAGAAGAAGAAGAAAATTTAGGGCATTAAAATTGATATAAAATGACATTATTTAATGGTGTAATGTAATTAGGTTGATGGAAAATTATTATAAATGAAAAAATCATCAAACTATTTATAAATATAGAAAATTTTCAATGATAGATTGTAATAGACTGTGATAAACTTCTATCACTGAGAGATAAAAGTCTGTCGCGGTCTATCGCTCAAGTCAATTGTAGTCTATCACTGAAATTTTTCTATATTTGTAAATAATGATTCATTTTGCTATATTTGAAAATAATCTTATGTTTATTAATTAGCATGGTATTAAGTTTATGTTAGACATAAATGTTTAAAATATTGATATCAATAGAAATATAGAGATTTTAATTTTACAGAAATTTCGATGGAAATATCGATAAAATGTCAATTTTGATGGATATTTTTGGAAAAATTGTAAAAACAAAAAATTAAATTTAAATTAATAAATAAACCTTTTATGATTTTGAAACAATTTAACATCTCTATCATTTATACTATGTTTACATTGGCAATATTTTTTTGCTTATTATTTATGTTTAATGAATTTTTGTACGATACAATGGAAATATCGATTTATCCCTGAAAACGTGGAAATATCGAACCCATGGAAAACGTGGAAATATCGATGGAAATATCAACATGTTGATGAAAACTTAATATTATGGTTGACATGTTATATTTCCATCAATATTTTTATATCTCCGGGGGTTTGACATCGACATAAAAAATGAATTGATATTTTTTATATATTGTAAAAAAGTTCATATATCATGCGGAATCAACAACAAAATGACACTAATATGAAACTAATATAAATAATAGACATTTTAACTTGGTTACAAAGTGTAAGATGTTTATTATCAATTTAAATACATTTTCTTATTTTATATGTTTATAATACTTTAAAGCAATTTTAATTGAAATAGACATTCTATCCATATTTTCATCAATATTATTATACAATTGATACCTACGTATTTTTACCAACATCAACATTTTAACCCATGAATAGTAGGGCGTGAAATGACAAAACCAATACTATACATGATGATAATAAGAATAAATAGATAATAATGATAATAATAATAATTTAAATAATAATAATAACAGCAACAGCAATAATAAGGGGCACTTGCAAAAAGAGCAAAACAAAATACATTAATTAGGTCCATGACCCTAACTTATTACTTTTGCAAAAATTGCAAAAACAAGTCGAACCTGCATGATACACTCCTGCCTTAGGTCTGATATATTGTTGATACACTCATGTCTTAGGTCTGATACACTCATGTGTTACTTCAAGTATTTATTGGTTGATGTTTGATACACTCATGTTTTTTTACTGCTTAATTTCTTAGAATTTTTTTATTTCATTCCTATTTTGTTACTTTTCTTCTCCCAAATTAATTTGAAAAAAAAAAATCCAACCAATTTATTTGAAGTAAGTACAAGATTTTTCAACCAATTAATTTTTTAAAAAATGTACTTCAGTTGATGATATATTGATGTTAAAATATAATATTGATATATTATTGTAATATACTAGTAATAAACTTAGAAATTATGTTGATATACTTTATAATGATACACTTGACTAACATACTGTTGATATTCTTTATAATGATACTGCTAATAAACTTTATTGATATATTATTGATATACTTTATAATGATACATCATCTATACTGCTAATACACTTGAGTAACATACTGTAGATATACTTTATAATGATACACATGTTTATATTTGTCGATATAATTGATTGATATATTGTTGATATAGTTTATAATGATATATACATTTATACTACTGATGCACTTGATCAATATATTATTGATATACTTTATAATGCTACACTCGTTTACACTGCTGATATACTTGACTGACATATTATTGATATATTTTATAATGATACAAACATTGATTGAAACTAAGTACTTAGGTGATTGCTAATCTAATTTACTATCTACCTTATAGTCACTTGTTGGACTTAAATCCAAAACTTTCAGGCTACCTAAAAAGATTGTCCATAGTAGGAGTCAAATCACTCTTGATAGAATTGGTGACTACCAATAATCATCCTAAAAAGATGAAGCCTTTAGCAAGAGTCAAATCAATAGTGCAAATTATAATTGACGATAAACTCGGAGCACAAGTTACTCGTAGTTCAACTCTTGTAAAAAAAATGAAATCAAGTTATTTTATTTGTTTAAAAAAAATGATGTAACAAAGAAGGAAAGAAATAGGAAGAAAGAAATTATTTCTTGAAAAAAAAGAAAGGAAAACAAAAAATTTTAAAAAATTTATGTAAAAAAAATATTAAAGGATAAAAAGAAAATATAATGAATTAAAATAAAATAAAAATAAAATCAACTCAACTCAAATTCAAATTTTGTTGTCAGGAAAGTCAAAGAAGAAAACAAAAAAAAAAAATAAACTAGAAGAAAACAAAGTAAAAAAAAGAAAGGAAAAAATGAGGGTTATTTAAGTTTTTAAAGAAAAAATTACATAAATTTTTTTAAATTGTAATTAAAAAAAAAACTTCTTAAATTGTAAGAATATAGAAGAAGTAGAAAAAAAAGTTGAAATTATTATTGGAGCCATTTAAGAAAAACAAAGAAACAAAATATCAAAACTAAATACTTTGTTTAAAAAAAAAAAAAAAAAAAAAAAAAAAACTTGCTCTCAAGATAAGACGGCACTTTTGCTTATTTTTTCCACCTAAATATGACTCTACTTTTACTTTTATTTTGTGGTTATAATTAAATTTGTATATTGATTTTTGTATTGAAATTAATGGCAACAACAATTTCTTTTTTCCTCTAAAGCAACTATTCCCCTTTCTCATCTATCAACCCTTCATTCTCTAACCATGATAATGCCTTAACTACAATTTCGAGGAGACTTTTAACATTTCAAACATTGAATATTAAAACTTAGGATACAAATAACTTTTTAAAAATTAAATATTCAAATCTAACGTTTGTAATATCATATTCTTTAAGAAAATATATCCAACTAAATTTTCATACTTTTATGTAATTGTCCATTGTATTTATGATTAAAGTTTTTTTTTTTTTTTTTTTGTCTTTTAATAAGGAATAGCGATACAAAAGTTTCAATATATTGAATTTTTGGACCTACAAACCTTAAAATTATGAAACTTAATTCTAATTATTTAGGTATGAAAATAATGTAAAAGTAGTGAGTCTCTAATCTCTACCAACTAACTATTTAAACATTTTAAAAAATCAACATATATCTTATTTATATTGGTGTTGTTGAGGTAAGATTGAACCTAACACAATAGGCTAAATGAAAAAAAAAAAAAAAAAACTAATAAAAATAGGTCAAAATGAAAGTAGACTTGAGCTTACTTAACAACAGTGCCCACTAATCATTGAGCTTGAGCCAACCCAATTTAATCCACGTCCTAAATAAGAAAATCTTAAAGCTCAATTTGGTAACTATTTAGTTTTTAATTTTTGAAAAGTAAGTCTGTAAAATACCTTTTTCATCTAAAAATTTCTTGCTTTGATATCTTTTTTCTATGAATATTTTTAAAAAACAAGTCAAGTTTTTAAAACTAAAAAAAAAAAATTCTTTTTTATTATTTTATTTTTATTTTTTAATTTAAAAAAAAGCTAAGAATTCAACTCTTTTACTTAAAAAAGATGTAAACCATGATAAAAAATTGAGAGAAAATGGAGTTAAATTTCAAAAATAAAAAACTAAAAACTAAAAACTAAAGCTCAATTAGATAACTATTTGGTTTTTGGTATTTGGTTTTTGAGAATTAAACATATTGCCTTTCAATTTATTACGATGGTTTGCATATTTCTTAAGTAAATGACTCGAATTCTTAATTAAGTTTTAAAAACAAAATCAAGTTTTCAAAAAAAAATTTTTTTCAAAACTTGTCTTGGTTTTAAAATATTAGTTAAAAGTAGATAACAAAAATTTAAAGATGTAATGTGTCTTTATAGACTTAATTTTCAGAAGTTGAAAAAAAAGAAAAAACTAAATAGTTACCTAACAAGATCCAAATTATTATGAAACGGAACCTAAATTACTCTTCTTATAAATACGTTATTATAACCCGTATAAGGTAACTCAACTCCAACTTCATCATTTTCTAAAAGCTGAATTTGTTACTTCTTTCCCTAAAACTAAAAATGGTGTCATTATTTTGCTAGACTTTTTCATATCATAATGTTGATGTGTCTTAAAACGCGTGTAGTAGCAATTTTTAAATTACTCAACACAAGTTTACTTTTGCTTAGAAAGCGAAGCAATGCCGTTGGCCCGTGGGGACTAGCAAAAGATATTTCATTTCTTATTATTTTCAAACCATTTTTGTTCAAAATTCAAATACTTTAAAAATATATAAACATTTCCATTTCTTTTTCTGTTTTAAATTGTGGGTATCAGTTTTTGTTGCAAATCCCACGCTTGTCCGTATCCGATCACTCCTTCCTCTGATCTGTAGCGTCCAAAAACGCCATTTTCTCATTCAATGATTGTGTGGACTCTGATTTGGCTTCAAATTTTGTAATTTTTCTCCTCTCTTTCCTCATCTCTTTAATTTTTCGACTTGGTTTCCCTCCGAAAATCGCTGCAATCCCTGTCTTCATTACCAGGTGAGTTCATCTTCTTGTTCTTCTCTTTCATGGCGGTTTTTCCTTTTTTTTTTGTGTTTTTGCAGTGATATTTGTCCTCAAAAACGTTGAAACTCTTTTAGACTTTAAACCCCTTTAGCCTGTTTATTCGAAATCATTAACAAAATTGGTGAAACTAAAAACCCCTTTAATCTGTTTCTGGGAAATCATTAATAAAAAAAGTTGAAATTAATTTGACCCCTTTAGTCTGTTTCTGGGAAATCATTAACAGAAAAGTTAAAATTAATCAACCCCTTTAGCCTGTTTCTGGGAAATCATTAACAAAAACGTTGAAATTAATTAACCCATTTAACAAAAACGTTGAAACTTGTAAACCCCTTTAGCCTGATTATGGGAATCGTTTTTGAGTGTTTGGTTTTTATGGAGTTTTCTAACTGGTTTTTTGCACGAAACCCTTTCTACAATTCGTTTCTGATGTTCATTTCTTTTGTATTTATGATTCTGGGGATTTTAGATCGACCAGTCTCGGTCTGAGGTTGAGGATTGTTTGGATTTGCAGAGTCCGGGGGTGTTTGTTTGATAAGAGATAAATATATAAAGTTCTTGCTGGTTGTATCTGAAGGGGAGACTGCAATGGCTGAAAGTGGTTCAGAAACTGAGATAAAAGGTGTAAAAGAAGCACTTGGAGCTGGACAACAGCTTCTGCAGAAGCTTTATTTAGAGCTTGATAAAGAAAGAGAAGCCTCAGCGTCTGCAGCAAGTGAAGCCTTATCAATGATTTTGCGTTTGCAAGAAGAAAAAGCTGCTATGAAGATGGAAGCAAGTCAATATCAGAGAATGGCAGAGGAAAAAATTTGTCATGCTGAAGAGTATCTTGCTGGTTTTGAAGATATGATACTTCAAAAAGAAATGGAAATTGCTTCTCTTGAATTTCAAGTGCAGGCTTACAGGTATAAACTCTTGAGCTTGGGTTGCCCTGATTTGGGTCCTTGTGAACCTAGATTTGCTGATAAATTTCTGCTTCAAAAGAAGGACTTGGTCTCTAATGGAGAATCTGGTGTAAGTGGCAAGGTGAGAAGAGCAAAGTCTCTGCCTCCGACTCAATTCGATGAATTGTATGACAGAGAAGATGCTGCAGAAATGGAGACATTTGAGATTCTTAAACCGGATTGCTACCCGAGTATTGTGGAACATCCTAACCGTTGTTCATGGGAACAGATCGATGTATTAGATGAACAAATAAAAGAGATATCTGATTCCAAAGGAAGTAGTGAAGATAGATCTGAAAGTTCGAATGTTGGGACCGTTGTTTGCCCCTCACGTAGTCGAGATAAACCTGATGAGTTCAGGGGAGTTAAACCTGATGTAAGCCCGAAATGTTCTAGCTCGTCAAGTGTTCAAGATATTTTCGAGATCCCAGAGGCTAACCTGGATTTTAAAGCGTGTCGAACTCAGATCCAACTTCAGAAAAATTTGAATTTTGAAGGCGAAAATAGACTAGGGAATCCAGATCCAGTGCCAATTGAACCATTCAAACTGCACCATAAAGATGAGCAAACCAGGGCAAAGAAAGCTTCTAGTTACAAAAGCCAGAAGAACAAATCATCAAAACTAAGGAGAGGGAAAGCTATAGGCTCTGGCACAACTCCTGCTCGTCAGCAAATTGATGAAATTGTTGCTGAGTCTCAACCTTTTCAACAACTTTGTCACATAATAGAGAAGCTCGAACAAAACAAAAGTAGTGCAAGGCAAGAGATTTCTGATACAGGGGTAGGGGAGCTGCTGAAGGATATACAAGAACAGCTGAATTCTATTCAATCTGAGATGAAAAGTTTGCAAATCAAGCAGCGCCCTGCACAGAAGAACTCGTTGTTCGATCTTCTGCAAGAGGTATACGCTATATTCTTCTTTCCTTTTCCGTTAAGATGTAAAAAGTTGGGGAATCAGTGAATGTTTCCATTAATAATATGTGTTGAAAATTTACTGAACAATACCATTTTTTTGAATGGACAGGCAATGCTGCACTGTTGGTTTTGATCAATCATTGTGTTCTCTTCTACCTTGCAGCCTACAGCCGTGAAGTTCAACAAAAGTTTTGGTTTTGACTGTGAGTTTGGTTGATGATTCTGATTTAGTGTGTGTTTGATTTTCTTTAACATACGGTATAGATTGGATTTGAGAGACTGTATAAAATGTATAGGTCAGATGCTATACTGTATATAAATCAGTGAACTGACAGGAGTGGAGCATGTCTTTAGCAGAAATGTATCAAGATACTTGTTCATTTGCCTCTAAATCTCGAGTGAAATACAGTTGTGTTTGTTACTGAATTTTGTATCCCACTCGATATTGTTCTAAAGTTCTTAGTTTTATAGGGAGATTGAGATATTGATTCCTTCATGTAAGCGACCATGACCCTTTGCATATCTCCATGATAAGAACCTCCACCTATTTTTACAATGGTATGATATTGTCTACTTCAAGCATACCCCTCTTAGCTTTGCTTTTGGAACTACCCAAAAGACCTCATACCAATGAAGATAGTAGTTAGTCATTCATGATCTCATTCCTTTTCCTAATCAATGCATGAGACTTTGTTTGCACTCTTAAAACTCTAGAATGGTACGATATTGTCTACTTTGGATGTAGGCCTTTATAGTTTTATTTTGGGAGAGTTACTTTTTTAGTCCCTGAGTTTTTAGAAAGAGGTCATTTGGTTTCTTAAGTTTCAATTTGGTCATTTTAGTCCTCACTTTTGAAAAATAGGCTTAAAGGTTCATCTTCTCATTTTCTATATTAATTAAATATTTGTTTAAAATTATTTTTAAAGTAATTGTTTTAAATGACAAAACTATTGAAAATATTTACAAATATAGCAAAATGTGACTGTCTATTAGTTATAAGCAACGATAGACACTGATAGACATCTATCAGTGTCTATTAGCTAATAGACAGTGATAGATGATAGTAGTATATCAATGTCTATCAGTGATAGAAATGACATTTTATTATATTTATAAATATTTTGACTCATTTTGCTATAGTTGAAAATAACTATTTTTTTCAATAAATATTTAAATTAAAAATTAAAATCATGTTTTCTCTTATTCTCTCACTTCAAACCCTCTCTCCTCTTTCTCCTCCCCTCTCTAAAGGGATTTTGTTGTGTTGTTAACACTCAAATTAACAATACAACAAAATCCCTTTTGATTCTTGCAAATTTTAGCCTCTTTATAACGTTAGAAATTTTTGACATCTCGTCTTGCTTGAATCAACTCTTATTGTCAACATCTGATACGAAATTTTTGTTAGAAATTTTGGGGACTAAATGTACCCATTCCTGAAAACTCATGAACTAAAACCATAGTTTCCTTTTATTTTTGGGTTTGACTAAAAAGTATTGTACTTGTCCTCACTTATATACTCATAATCTTTTTTTTATCTAACTAATGTGGGACTTTGGTTGTATTTCCAAACATTTTAATCATAAGTCTGGATCGATTTTGATCTTTGAATGAAGAAAACTATCATTCAAATTTTGAATGAATCTGGGAGCTATTTGGGGAGTTGGAATGTAATAGAATTATTGGGAATCAAAGGTGTATTTGGAATGCATGAGGAATCGAGAACGTAACAAAAATGAGATTGTGAAGCGTGAAAATGGTGGGAAATAGGGTTGGGTTGAAAATTGTCAGAATGAATGTATTATAACTTGAGCAAAAAACGCTCAATTCAAAAATTGATTTTTTTTTACATATTACAATCACATCTCATTACATTCTCCCACAAAAAAACATGTGATAGTCTTAAATTTTTTTTACAAGGTTGTACAAAAGTCATAGATTACTTTTAAATGAAATAACTTTTGATTTGTAATTAAAAACATTTTTGTAAAGTGTAACCAAACATAAAAGATTTTAATTTATAAAAGGATTTTAATCAAACATAAGAGTTAGAAGGTCTGAAGTTGCTCTGATTGTATTCATTAAATTTGTAGCTCACAATTTCATGATTTTTGTAAGTAATGAATTTAACATTAATAATAAGTTCAAACTTGGTGAAATGCTTGCATGCTAATTTAAGCATCTAAATATTCTTTATCCACTTTCAATGTTTTAAATTTAATTAAAAATATTCATCAACATCAATATTTTATCAATATTTTAAACAAAACTTTCATAAAATTGAAAACTCAACATGGACATCAACATACATTCAAGACTTCAATTAATCTCGATGATGGGGCATAAATGAAATGATATAAGTGAGGAGGGCATAATTGTAAAAATTGAGATTTTTACGCAAACCATATATTTTATAATGTCATAGATTTTAAATTATTCCATAAAGAGCTTTTAGCTTTAATGTGAACAAGTTAAATGTTGTTTTTACCATTGTTTCATAAATTTCGAAATATTAAATTATTTTTTTATTAACATCATTTTTTTAATTTTGACTTTGTTTTTGTTATTTATTATTTTTGGTTGATATTTATTTAAAGTAGGATATTTCAAATTAATATTTATTTTATTTTAGGAGATTTTGTTTATTTTCTTGCATATTTCTAGTTTGCGATCAACTCTAAAATAAGATCTTAAGTATATATTGAATACAAAAAAAATTAAATATATATAGCATATACCATAATTTATTTTTCATAGTTTATTTTTTGTGCATTTCCAAATACGTTTGAAATGTAAATATATATTGCATATATTGTTCAATATATAAGATGATATATTGTATAAATTGTCTAATCAAATACAACTTGATTTATTTTTAGAAAATTCAATTATATATAGAATATACTTATTTTCTCCTTTGAAGCTTGTTGCTGATTTTTCTTTCACTTATAAGGGAACAATTTTCAAATTTTAGAAGAAACTTACCTGCAAGAAACTTTCCTTAAATGTGTCTTTTGGTATTATAATATATATAATATATATATAAATAAGTGGTTAGGGTATTTATTTAGGCTATATACCTTCTTCTGCAATGACTTCAGTTGGGGCCAACTAGTATCTGAGGCCCAGAAAGTTTAACCCATTTTCGGCCCATTAAGACAGCCCAATATGCTTGCCCGGCCCAGTTGAGGTAATTTTCCAAGTCCAACTTAACCTTGATTCTCGAAAACTATTTTTTTTTTCTTTTTAGAAAAAGCAATATAATCAATAACTTTTTTTTTCTTTAATAAAAGTTTTCTTGTTTGATTAATTGTATTGATGCATTATTTTTTATTTTACTTTATTTTATTTATTTATTTTTTCAGATTTAGTGATAACAGAAATCGTTCCATAATTAAAGAGACAATCATCTATTTTTCACCGTTCATCTACTCGCAGTATAAAAATTATCATTTTTATGCAGTTTTCAGTTTTTTTTTTTTTTTTTTTAACCATTTTAAAAGATTAACCATTTGAATTCCTATCTTCACATGTCATGTTTAACTAAATAAACTTTGTTTTTTTAAATGTTATTTTAAAAATTATGCTTACCTCCTTGCTGAGTTAAAGAAAAGAGAGGATAGAGAATTCGTTGATAAATCTTATCTGTTTTCGAGGTATCTATTATTCTTTTAATCTCAAAGTTCTTCATAATATGTGAGTTTGGTCTCTGAGTCTTTAAAAATGTACCTTTTTAGTCCCTCAATTTATAAGAATAAGTCTATTTGGTCTCCGAGTTTTCAAAATATATATTTTTTAAGTTATTGAGTTTTTAAAAATAAATTTAAAAGGTAGTTCAAGTACTTTTCTTTGATTTTTTAAAAAATAATTATATCATATTTAAAATTAGAAAAAAATAGTTTTAGAGAGATGGTTTTAAAAATTATGCTTATAATCTAAAATGTCATATAATTATTTAAAATAATAATAAAATTATTTGAGGGACCTTTTAATCCTATTTTTACAAACCTAGGAACTAAAAAGGTACATTTTGAAAATATAGGGACCAAATGGACTTATTCTTACAAACTTGAAGGCTAAAAAAAATATATTTTTAAAACTCATGAACCAAATGTACAAATTGTTCAAAATTTGGGGTCTAAAAAGATAATTTTGCCAAAAAACTTGAGTATATAATTAAATTGGTTAATTCATTGTAATTTTACCCAAAAAAAAAAATAAAAAAAATTAGAGGCTCCAGAATTCTTTTAATACAACAAAGGATGAAGGTTCCGATCTTCAATCGCAAGAGACACATGTGATTCTTTAGCTGCTTAGCCATACACATATTAAGTTATTAACTTAAATAGATTTGAATGCTAAAGCTATTTTATTTGAAAATGAATGAATGTTAAATAGGCATTTTTTAAGTTTTAGTTACTAACTTCAATTTACTACCTAAATTTTAGCTCATAATTATTATTATTTTTTTTATTTTTAAATTTATAACTATTTAATCCTTAAATTTTAATAAGTAATATTTTAGTAAATGTAATTTATAATTTATAATGATTTAGTCTGTAATAAACACAACGAGGTAGTATGGAAATTTTGAACGAACCAGGTTGAAAAAAAAATGCTACAAAAGGAAGAATTTATGTCGACAATTTGCATCTTTAACCCCACACGGCCACATGATTTTAACGTAAAAAATACAAATAATTTGGGAAGTAGACTTTTTTGTGTATTTGTTATTTTCCAAAATAAAAATAAAAATAAAAATTGGGTGTTTTAAACTTTAGCAAGTTGCAATGCATCCAAACCCAATAGCCCATTTCCAAGAAATACAATATTGATGATTTCTATGGGATTATGATTTGGTTGACAAAACCCAAATCCAAATCTAAATCTAAATATCAATTAAATTGAAAAACATTAGGGTACCATTAGTGATTATTATTTTAGTAATATGTGGATAAATAATAATGATTAGGTTTAGTTAATTTGAATCATAGGGCATTTAATATGTTTATTTTAGATTTGATCCACTATGTTAAAAAAATATTTTATTATAATTAGTGCGATTTTCATGGCAATTCATCTAACAAAGTATATTCTTTCCATAGAGAAATTTGAACCTTGGATCCGAAGGAAAAAAAAATACTAATAAATAAAAACTATATTTCATGAGTAAAAGAAAATTTTCAAATTGGGTTAGTTAATTCATTAATTATTCAATAATTAATATTAATATTGTAATTAATTAAATTAATATTTAAAATTTAAAATTAATAATTTTAATATTTAGTATTGTAATCAACAATTTAAATTTTAATATTTAGTATAGTTTTTGTTGATCACATTTGAATATTTGCATTAATTTCGAGTAAATAATGTAAAGCTTACCTTTCATATGTATTAAAGCTAAAATTAATTAAGAATATTGAATTATCAACATTTGGAAAAATGACAAAAAAGAAAAAAAAAAAAAGAAAAAAAAGGACTATTTTCATGAAGTTAGCAGCCGAATGCATGATTTATTGATAGAGTATGATGGGTTGTTTTGAGTTAGCAATATTTGTTTAAGGCTGGTTGATGTTATCTTGTCTTTGTTTTTTGTTTATACGGACTAAGCATGTTTTTGGACATATTTTCCTTTCATTATGGTACAATATTTTTTTTAGATATTTTCCTTTTGTTGTGCGTTCTGATTATGGAAGTTTGGGTTGCGCTTTGTTGTCCGTTGTGCTTATTTAAAGTTTCTCTGCTTTTGTTTTGTATCGTCGAGTTTTTTTAAAAAAGAAACACACAAAGTCTTTTACGCTTGGAATCTCTTACCAAGCCATTTATTCTACATCTTTTTGCAGTCTTTTATGAGGAATTTTCTTAAAGTTTAGGGGTAGCCTAAGCAAAATTGAGTAAAAGAGTTGTTACTCACGTGGAGAGATAATCATATTTAGGGAGAGACTAGGTGAAGGGTTGAGTGTTAAGCTTCTCGGGAGTCACCGTAATTATGTTGTAATTCCAGATAAGTATTTTATTGTAATTGCTTGACATTATTAATAGTGAAGTTATATTTCCTAGATTGCTGCTCCCTAGACATAGGTGATATTATTGCACCGAACTAAGTTAACAATTTCGATTGTTTCTGTGTGGTATTTTACAATTGTTGTATTGTTCTAACTTATGTTCTGACAATGTTGGTAACAAAATCACTTATGTCGTAGGTCGTCTTTACATTTTCAATTACAACGAATTATATAACTAAAATCAAAGTGCATTCCTATCTTTCTAAACATGAAAATTGTGCCAATATTTCTTTTTATAATTTTTATGCTTAGGTTGAATATAATGTATACGATCTTGAAAGCTTTGATTTGATTTATTTTTAAAGAATTCCCTTTAAATACCCCTTAACATCACCAAAGCTTTAAGTCTCATAAAACATTCTATATAGTTAATGCACAAATTTAACCCGATCAACTTACTCGATCGACACATGCTCAACAAAAATCTTTGAGATTAGGTGACATAAAACAAGAAAAAAATTATAAACTCATATACGGCTTGCTACACGCTCCAATGTTTAAGTGAACAAAAAATGGAAAATAATAGTGCAACAAGTTTAGACTTACCTCCATTGAAGCGATATTTTCCTATTTATTGAAAGTTGACATGAGGTTTTCAATTTTTGTTTTTTTTTCCTTCAAATTGGACCACGATATTAACCTAGACTCGTGGACTCATTTCCACGTTGGAGAATAGCTGAGGCCATCTAATGGGTCATGGCCAAGGTGGCCAAATGGGCTTTTGGCCTTTAGAATAACTCCTTCATGGCCCATTGAATTTTGGATATGGTCGATCGATCAAGTTTGAATACTATTTGACTTTTGGTTTATTTAGGTCAATAGTTTGTTTCATTTCAAGTTTCTTTCAGGTATTTTCTCCACTTTTATTATATTCATAACACGTGAAAAAAAAATTATAGAAACTAATTTGAAATTGAAAAAAAAAAAAGAAAAAAAAAATCTAAGATTATCTTCCAAAATCCATTTATTTCTACATATACCGACCATTCTTTTTAACATGATTGTTTTCAAAGTTCTATTGGGTGCCTAGTTGATGGGTTCACCACCATTCATTAATTAATTAACTTAATTCTACACCTTTACTAATACAAGAACATGATCAATGTTCACACATGGAAGAAAAAAAAAAAATCCCCATTTCTTTAGTCAACTTCAAAAGTCAAAGCTCACTGGCGCCAAATGATCATCCACTCGTCAACGACGGTTAGGCCCCAAATTTTTTTGAATAAATTAACACTGCACTTTGCTGTAACTCATCTCTTCCTAAATCCCTTTGTCTTGTAAAAAGAAAAATTTTGTCTCTGTTTCATCAATGGGGTTTCTTTTCAAGCTTCCTTCTTTTCTATGCTTGATTGTTCTTCTTCTCTTCAATGGAACATTTTCCATTCTTGAAGATAACAAAGCAGCATTGCTTGCTTTCAAAAATGGGATTTTTTCTGACCCAAAAAACCATCTTGAAAATTGGAGTTTAGATTCAAATCTTCACTTCTGTAACTGGACAGGAATTGAATGCAACAATGTCACTCACAAAGTTGTTTCAATTACTCTTTCTGGAAACTCAATTAGAGGCATTATTTCTCCATTTCTTTCCAATCTTTCTTCCTTAATGATTCTGGATTTAGCTGATAATTTCTTTGAAGGTCAAATCCCCAGGGAATTAGGTTCTTTAGTTAACCTTCAGCAACTGTCTTTAAAAGGGAATTTACTCACAGGAAAAATCCCTAAAGAGCTTCAAAATCTGAATAAATTGGAGTTTCTTCATTTGGGTAGCAACAAGCTTCAAGGGGAGATTCCTGAATTGCTATTCTGTAATGGGTCTAGTTCTTCATTAAGGTATATAGACTTGTCAAATAATTCTTTAAGTGGGAAAATACCTTTAAAAAATGGTTGTGAGATGAAATATTTAGTGAAATTTCTGCTATGGTCTAATAAGTTGGTGGGGCAGGTTCCTTCTGCTCTTTTGAACTCAACAAAATTGGAATGGTTGGATTTGGGGTCAAATCAGTTGAGTGGGGAGTTGCCTGTTATGAAAATGCCATCTTTGGTTTACCTTTATTTGTTTGAGAATGAATTTGTTAGTCATGATGGGAATACAAATCTTGAGCCTTTCTTTGCTTCTTTTTCCAATTCTTCAAAGCTTCAAGAGATTGATTTAGCTAGCAATCATCTTGGTGGAGAGATACCTTCTAGTATTGGTGATCTTCATGCCAATCTCTCAGAGCTTCATTTGAGTGGTAATCGTATCTATGGCTCAATTCCTCCTTCCATTTCAAAGCTCATGAACTTAACTGTTTTGAACTTGTCTGGTAATCTTTTGAATGGAACCATTCCTTTTGAGTTTGGAAGATTGAGGAAACTTGTGAACATTCAACTGTCTAATAATTTACTTTCTGGTGAAATCCCATCTTCTCTTGGTGAAATTCAGCCTCTAAGTTATATTGATTTTTCTAGGAACAACTTGTCTGGTTCTGTTCCTGAAACTTTGGCTAAGCTTTCACAGTTGAGACAACTATCGCTTTATGGAAACTATCTCTCAGGAACAATCCCACCAAGTTTGGGGAAATGTAATAACTTGGATTTCTTAGACCTTTCTAGTAATCAACTCTCTGGTGGTATTCCTAGTGAAATTGCAGTTAGAACCATGAAATTTTATTTGAATCTGTCAAGAAACCATTTACATGGACCCTTGCCATTGGAGCTTAGCAAAATGGATATGGTCCTTGCAATTGACTTGTCCTCAAACAATCTCTCAGGCCCAATTCCTTCTCAACTTGGAAACTGCATTGCACTAGAAAATCTCAATTTATCTGATAACTCCTTTAATGGGCCTTTACCAATTTCCATTGGCCAACTGCCTTACCTTCAAACACTTGATGTTTCTTTCAACCAATTGATTGGGAACATTCCAGAGACTCTTCAGACATCTTCAACTCTCAAGCAGCTCAACATTTCTTTTAACAAGTTTTCAGGTCAAGTACCAGACATGGGGGTCTTTTCATGGCTGACAATGTATTCATTCCTTGGAAATAATGGTCTATGTGGCTCAATCACAGGCTTGCCAAAGTGCAGGGAAAGGCACAAGTTCAATAAGTTGTTGCCAATTCTCTTGTGTTCATCTGGAGTTTTTGTACTTTGCATCACTGGCACTGTCTTCGTATTCAGGTCAAAAACGAGATTGAATATTTCCATTTTGAGTCGAAGGGGTTTCGAAGAATATGAACAACAAACTATAGACAGGAAGGAGCTGAAATATCCAAGAATCTCATACAGACAACTGGTGGATGCCACTGATGGTTTCAGCTCTTCCAGCTTGATTGGTTCAGGAAGATTTGGAGAAGTCTACAAGGGAATTCTACCAGATAAGACAAAGATTGCAGTCAAAGTATTGAAACCAATAAGAACAGCAGGTGAGATCTCTGGAAGCTTCAAAAGAGAATGTCAAGTACTGAAAAGAACAAGGCATAGAAATTTGATCAGGATCATAACTACTTGCAGCAGGCCAGATTTCAATGCTCTTGTTCTTCCATTAATGTCAAATGGAAGCTTGGAAAGCTATCTCTATCCTAATGACCGAGGATCGAGCATTCGTACGCCAGATTTGGTTCAATTGGTGAGCATTTGCAATGATGTGGCTCAAGGTGTGGCCTATCTACATCATCACTCACCAATTAGAGTGGTGCATTGTGATATTAAACCAAGCAACATTCTTCTTGATGATGACATGACTGCTTTGGTCACTGATTTCGGAATTTCAAGACTGATCATTGGGGGAGAAACTAACAATAATATTCCTTCTTATCGAAACGAGTCTACTTCCTTCAGTTCAACTCATGGTTTGTTATGTGGATCTGTTGGCTACATAGCTCCAGGTGAATAAACAGTCTATTTGAACTGAGCAAAGGGTTATTAGGCTATGATTATAGTTAATCTTATTAACAACTTTTTTTTTTCCTTTGAAAATGCAGAATATGGATTAGGAGAACGTGCTTCAATTGAAGGAGATGTGTTTAGTTTTGGAGTTCTTCTGTTAGAAGTTGTGACAGGAAAGCATCCAACTGATCTTGTTTTCCAACAAGGTGCAGGCCTCCATGAATGGGTAAAAAGCCACTACCCTCATAATCTTGAGGATATAGTCAATGAAGCAATGGAAAGATATAGCCTTCCAAGGCCAAACGTCGCAAAACAATCTCCCAAACTGCGGCGTGAAGTTATATTCGAGTTGATCGAGCTTGGTATCATGTGCACGCAGTACACTCCATCGTTCAGGCCGAGTATGGTTGATGTCGCTCATGAAATGACACGTTTAAAGGAACATCTCTCAAACTCTTCAATGTTGTTGATTCGAGAAGCCGGTCCTGCAAACGATGGAGGTTGCTGATTGGTTTGCAAAGATTTAGAGCAATTTGGTGTTGTTCATTTGTTCAATTTGATTGTTATAGGCCACCTAACAAGTATAGCTTTTCTGAGTCTATTTACAATAGCAAATTCAGGGCAAAGGAAGGGGATAGAATTGGAGTTTAATCACCTCAGTGAAATCAGTATGTAAATATGTAACACATGGTATAAGATAATAAGCATAAGAACCAAATAACTACAAGGTGTTTGTAAGTGAATTCTCTTTAGAAAATATTGAATGCCATGTGTAGAAAGAAAAGGAGAGGTTCAAAGTTCACCTTGTAGCAAAAATGGAGGTGTAGATAGTAATGAAACATTCTCTCCACTTGTTAGATATATGATAGACTTTCGATTGTTTACGCGTATAGCAGTAAGAGCGTGGGCGGAGGGACGGGGTACGAGAAAAATGAGAACATGAAAATCTGGAAGAAATGTTATATGACACAATCTGAAGGCTTTCAACAAGATCACTCTTTTAGCTTTTCCAAAAAAGTGAGAACATGAATTATATGTACATAAAGTGAATACATAGCCATACAAGAACTCTTGAAAAAATGATCAATGGATCAAGCCAAAGTTGCTGCTACACCTATATAGAACATGTCAAATTGTCACCAATTACATGTATAACGTTGTCGATAATACTCGAACATATTTAGCATATGCATTCAAGGTATATGGATAACAAATGTTAAATGCAATTTGGTTGGATGTTGTGACTATGATTTTGCAGGTTAATGCCTATAAGAAAAGGTCTTTATGGCTTAACAACAACCAAGGCATTGTGGATTATAGGTCTTGTTTTCGAGTTTGAATCCAACAACAGTAACGTTCTCTAATAGTTTCGAAACTGCAATTTTGTTTTTGGTTATCTGTTTTAGCAGATATTAGAAGGTAACTAGTATCATCATCAAACAAATAAGGAATGAGAGGAGTGTCCCATATCCAATTGAAAAGCCACTTTTATTTACTTAGAAAATGGCTTTTGGTTTTCTTTCAAGCAAGAGAAATCAGCTTATGAACGTATCTTCAACCAATCTGATCTTCCCTAGACAAAATCCAAAAATATCTATTAAAGAAATAGAGTTGTGTTTGGTAAAAGAAGCACATGAGATAATTGCCAACATAATTTAATGTTTAAACTTTGCTTATATCTCTCTTTTAGCCTACCATTCAGATGGAATGAGCAATAATCTAGATTTCTAGATTATGTACTAAGTGGAGAATGACAAAAGTTCATTGTATCATCTTCTATTACAATGATTATCTCCACTTTTAAACTTTACACACTTAAATTAATCACTTCCACTTTACCAGAAACTCGCTATACTATGTTGTTTGCTTCAGTTAGGTCCAAATCCTGTGGTGGTTATTATTATTATTTTTTTTTCTTTTTGGATTGGTTGTAAGTGAAAACAATCTCAAACTTTAATACAAATAAGATCATTAGTCAACTTTTCCTTTTCTTGAGCTTCATAAACTTAAAGCGGATATGAAATGACATTATAATGCCTTAAAAGTATTTTTTTTTTTAAGTATTTAAAAAGTCATTTGAAATAAGTTCTCATTTGAAACTATTAGAAGGTAACAAAAAAAAAAAGGCTTCCTTATTCTAGTTCTTGTGTTGAGATTTGACATTGTTGATTGAGAACAAAGTATGATTATTAAGTTAAGTGTGAATGAGAAGACTTGAAAAGGATGTCAACTTCTAAAACTTTATTTTGCAACATTTTTTTTTTCACTTCGAGCATGAGGGGAATCGTCATTGGTTAATTTCTCGTTTCGTAGTAGATTTAGAGTCATCGTATCGTTGCAATCTTATCCAGCTAACAAACTCTTGATGTTTGGTAAGATTCCACTTAAATAAAAATCCATCTTTTAAAAAGTATTCAAGGGAAACATTCAAACCACAATCCCTCTTGTCATTGAAATTAAGTCTATTACTTGGAGGAACCAACTTTTCAATAAAAGTACATTATCTCCCATAACAGTATCCAACAGAAGCCTATTCATTTGGTTAACTTTTTGATGTTTTTATTTTGACTTTTTAAGAAGGTTAGTTAACCAATCTATCTTTAGCTCATTGGCCTAGTTTGTATTGTCTCTGTTTTTCAATTAGGTGGCAACTCAAGTAATGGTTACCCAACACTAAATTAGGGGAAATTTCAAAAGTTTTGGCTATTCACTTTAAAAGTTTACACTGAAAGAGTATATAATCTAATTTGGATCAAGTATAGCTGGAATGATTTGAATATATTATTAGGCGCTTCGAATGACCAAGCACGGAATTTTGTTCTGGTGAGACTCACCCGAAATCTAATTTGTATTCGTTTATGTGTTATTTACAATTTTGGACCTAGAGTTTAGAGAGGTGTCATATATAAACCCTTAAACCCTACTGACGTTTCTGAAATCTGTATTATTTGATATTCTTCCATAATAATAAGCTCCTCTCTCTCCCTACTTATGGACATAGCTGACACACTGTTAATGAACCATGTAAATTTCTTAGTCAATTACTTTCTGTTTACGTTTTATCGCCTTCTTTGATCATCAATTTCAAAAGAGGGGATATTTTGGTGGAGCTATTATTTCAATTGAATAACTTGAAATGGGATGTCTTTTTGTTTTGAGCATAAGATCTTTCTGGGGATAATGCTAGAAGGTTCTTATATGAGGAACTTTTAAACAAAAGACAATTGGTTGAGAAATAGAAGATGATGACTAGTGGACAAATAGATATATCCCAATGGAGCCTTTAAATAGGTGCAAATGATATCAAAGCACAATGCTCATCCCACTAATTACAATATGAAAAGCTCACCATTATTGATTTGTGTTGGGAAAAAAAGGAGGTAGGTAGAACTGTCATGTTTCTCCATGATAGCAACCTTATCAATGACATTTACTTTAATGTCTTCATCATTTTGATGTGATAACGTATGACTGAGAGCTTGAATTATCATAACTTAGTTTAAATTTTGAAGTTAGAGAAATTTTCTAATTTCTGTCTTTTTAAATTGTTGTATTATTTCATTGACATGGGCCACAATATATTGGGTTTTGAATTTTCATAAACTTTTAGGATAAACTAAAAGGGACTTAGTTTACAATTTTTTTTTTTTTTTTTTTGTCTAGTTAAAATGTTAGTAACAATAAAGATGTTGCCTATACTCTTAGAACAACCATCTTTCTTACTTTGAACCAGTGTGAAACTATGTTATTTAGTAATTTAGGTATATAGCCAATCTGAATGGTATTTGTAACATAAAAAATAGTAAGATATAGTATTAAAAAAAAAGTCAAGATAAATCGAATAGTTTGAGGTACTTTATAGCTATGAGTTCAATCCAATTAGTTGATCCATTTGAGGTTATTCTATGTATGTATTATGTTGTCACCCAATCCATTCTTCTAACATAGTTTAATTAATTTAAGCATACATTTTCTACCAATAAGTTAGAGGTTTGAGTCTCACATCCTATACCTTGTTGAACTCAATAAAAAAAAAAGTGTAATTTAGAGACGGTTTGAGGTGTTGAGTTGATTATTATAGTATGTGGGTTATAATGGTTTGTTTTTATGGTAGACTATGTTAGTTTGAGTTATGTTAGTTTGTGTTTGGAATGTAGATTATATTTTAGTCTAGGTTACAAATGATGAGAGATGATGGTTACAAAATAGTAATCGTGTAGATACAGGTCGATGTCAGGCCCAAAGTATTAGAAAATATAACACAATGCAAAAGAATTTGCAGATATAGCAAAATTTTGATTCAGTTTTCGAAATCTATCTATATCGTTAATATGAGTCTATCAGCGATATAGTCCATCACTAATAGATTTTAACATATTTGCAATTCTTTAAAAATATTGTTATATACTTAATTATTATTAAATGTTACTCAATACAATTATTCCAGAATTTTAGTATAGTAATTTCTAATCCTAAGTCTAAGATGAATAAAAGGAGGCCCAAAAGGCAAAGGGTTAAAGGTTAAAAAGTGAAGATGGATTAGAGGTGAATGAAATTTATGTCCATCTCAAAAGTCTGATGAAGTTGTTGAACTAACCAAATTATGTAAGCCCATCAAAACTCAAATTTTACACTCCAACTTTGGTTGGTTAAATTCCACTATTCTTCATCTATAGACAGGTGGTTTACATATGCATTCTCATCTAAACTCTAACATCTATGTCTATTTAATCTCAAATTTTTAACCGTATTTAATAAATTTTTAAACTTTAGAAATATCCAACGAATCTTTAAACTTTTAATTTTGTGTCAATAAATTCTTTGTCACATATTTAAATTAATTCATCTATCGATATAGATTTGAATTTTATGTCTAATAGAATTATAAATTATAAATTTTGTACGTCGGATAACTATGAATTTTTAAAATATGATTTTTTAAAATATATCAAATAGATTTGAGTAACCAACCTTGAAAATCCAAAAAAATATTGGAAACAAAATTGAAAGTTTTTGTTATCAAACAAATTTCTGATTCTGCTTTTTTTTTTTTTTTAAGAAACAAGAAACATGAATAGTTATCAAACATAATTCTGTTTCTTGTTCTCCAAAGAGAAGAAACAGAAAACAAAAAACAGGGAACGAGAAACAGGAAACAACAACTTATCAAAGGGGCCCTTAAGAACTCAATAGATATTTTTAATATTTGGAAAACTATTTAAAGTCCACAGCCGTACTAAACATTTTTCATAATTCAAGAACTAAATAGACACAAACCTATCAAAGACTAGATTTCTACCTCAACATGATATTCTTTTAGCTAAACTTATTTTTGAAACAATATATTAGTATTTCACATTCTTTGACTTTCCTTACTTTTTTTTTCTCTTGTTCGCCTATCATTCCTTGACTTGATTTGTCGTTGGGATGTTTCAAATCAAAGAAAGAAAGTAACAAGCATCTCTTCATACTATTCTAAACCATCCCTTCTCGCTTTATATTTTACAAGATTTGATCTCGTCATTGAATGAGCCTCACCTAGATAAAACATCAAAAACTAGGAAAGTGAAGTGATGACCCTACTTTTGTTACCTATGTAACAAATAACCCTACTTTTGTTACCTATGTAACAAACAACCTTTGACTCAATAGAAGAAGCAAAATTCCGCATATTGCTCTCTATTTATAAATAAACGGCGCTCCTCTTCCTATCAGTCAAGCAACTTCGCTCCTTTGACTTTGTTGGCCCGCAGAAGTCCCCTTGACTTTCTCTCTAAAAAAAAATAAAAAATAAAAAATAGTATCATCAGCCAAAGTGAGAGAGAAGGAAATGGTAGAGATATTCGACATGGTGCTCACTAAACCTCCACAATATCTAACAAATCGAGTCTTATGTTGGTCATATAGAACACCAACTCACAAAAAAAGGGCTGAAGGAACCAATCCATGACTTAACATCGGTAGAATGCTACCTCCAATTTCCTGTATGTTCGATAGAGCCAAAGATTCCCCCCACTAATATGAGTATCCACCATTTTGGTTCACATAATTTGGGGTTTCTTCAATTTTTGTATTTGTACTTTTAATTGTCCAATATTAGTTCTTCTACTTTTAATAAATCTAAAATTTAGTCCCTCAAAATTAATTTATACCAAAATCGAATAAACAATAATAATAATTTTCATTCTTATCCAAATAATAATAATAATAATAATAATAATAATAATAATAATTTTCATACAAGAAAATACAATATATGAGTATGTTTTCAAAATTTATAGTAAAAATGTAATAGATAACTATTGTTTTAAAGACATTTGGGGACAAAAATTGAACAAATTCTAAGTACAGGGATCAAAAGGACATTTTAACCTTTTTGATTGTTCAATAATTATAGAAGGAGAGGATTGAACTATTGACTTTTGAAATGTTAACTTATGCTTTATTTACTTAGCAGTGTTCGAATTGATTTTTTTTTTTTTTTTGACATAGAAAATTATGAAACTTGTCTTTTGCTTACACTCTACAAAAAGTTAAATTCCATCGTTGATTTTAACTTTCAAATCTCAATTATGACAACTTGGATTTATGTATATTAAATCATATACTTACATTTTAGGGCTATTTTCAGCAAAATGAACTAAAATATTTACAAATATAGTACAATTTCGCTATCTATTGCGGTCTATAGCAGATAGATTGTGTATTTTACTATTAGTTATAAATATTTTCAGCAGTTTTGTCATTTAAGATAATTTTCAAATCTTTTTATTCATTTTCAATAATTATTCAAGATTTTAATAATTATTGCAATATATTATTAATAGCCTTAATATTATTGAAAAAAAGCAATGAATATTTTATTGAATTAAAAACAATATTTAACAATATGTGGAAGTATGAACTCGAATATTTAATCTTTTGATTTTAAAAGATTTAACAATTTTGATGGATATGTTTTCTAAATATGAAATTTATTTTTTATTACTATTTTTTTTTTTACTAACATATTAAATAATGTTATTTCTTTGATTAGAGCTTAGAAAATTATCAAAAGTACAAGAATTTGGTTGAAAAACAATTACGTATGTTTTGATTATGCTAATAAGTGTAAACGAATTATGCTAATAATTGACATTAGGTCTGTTGGTCAGCGCTGAAATTTAATAATTATTAAGTAAAGGCGGCTTGGAAAGTCAACGGTTACTTCGTTCGTAGAATCAAAGATATCAATCAAAATTCTCAACTCTCTACAAAAATAATAAATTGCCTCCATTTCTGAGTTTTTATCCTAAAAATGATTATAATTTACCTAATCTTTTTTAGTTTCATATAACCATAATTCAAACCCATCATTTGATTTGATCATTACGATGTAATGTTTATCCATTTTCTCAAATAGTAGATAAGACATTTATGACTTTCTTTATAGTTTTCATAAAAGTAAATGTAAGATCAATTTATGGGTTAAATTATAATTAAATTTGGTTCTTTTAATTTTCTATGGTTTATGTTTGATGTTTAATTATGAATTTGATCTCTACTGTTTGAGAAAAAAAAAACACTTCATAAAAATCTCAAACTCAAGGGGCAAAGGAAGACACAAATCATGATTAATTACATCTAAAAACCAACTAAGGAAACAAGAGTCTCAAGTCCTCACAAAATTAGGAGTGTTTGTGAGTTATCTAAATTAGGGGTGTTAGTGAGTTGAGTTGGATATGATTGAAGCATTTTTTAGGCCCAACCCAATTATTTGAGTTATAAGTTTCTTTAACCCAAATAACTCTTACTTAACAGAACCCAACTCAACCCAACCATGACATATTTGGGTTGGGTTAGTTTGGGTTAATCAAGTCATTTATTTAAATGTTTTTATATATGTAAAAATTGTATTTAACTATTTTCATATATTGAATTAAGATTAATAACTTAATTTCAATTTATATTATAAATTTTTTTTCAAAATGCTAAAAAATTATTTTTAGGAGTTGTTGGAGAATATATTAACCAAAACAATCTTGAAACATGAACCAATCCAACCCAAATGAGTTGATGACCCAAATCAAATCGTATGGATTGGATTAGGTTGATCGGGTTTTTTGGGCATCAAATTTTTTTAACACCCCCACCGAAAATCTTCCAAATTGGAAGAGACAAAATAACCGTTGTGAGATATAAACCTAGCAGCAAAGCAAGTACAAAAAGAGAAAGACATTTGCTAACTTCCTCACCATCACAACAATTTCATCAACGATATTTTTTCACCTTAGTGAAGCCAGACAAGCAGTTGTTAATCAAGTTAGATTTTTGTCCTAATAATTTGATAAAACCTCATAAATAGTTACTATGGTTAGATAAAATCCTCATAAATAGTCCCTTGGTAGTTATAAATAGTCAAAAAAATTGCCAAAAATAGAATTATTTTTAGGGGGTGTAAAGACTTTTGGGATGAGTTTTTAAAAAGATGACTTTTAGGACAAATTTGATGTTAAAAGTCCAAGTTACCCTCAAATGCAAAAAAAAAAAAAAAGAAAAAAAAAACTCATTTTATCCTCCTTTCTCCCACCTTTTCTCTCATTTTTCTCCAATTTCTCTCTAACCTCTCTTCCCTCGACCTCTCTTGCCATGCCTATAACTTCTCTCTAACCTCTAATTTTTATCTAACATCTCACAATTATCTCGCAACTTTCAAACTTAAAATACTCAACCCCAACTCAATTTTATACTTGTTTTAGGCAATTTAGAGGTGATTTAAGTTGGTTTTACACACGTTTTTAGCTATTGTTTTTCATCTTCCAAACATTTCTCACCTATCTCGCAACTTTCAAACTTAAAATACTCAACCCCAACTCAATTTTATACTTGTTTTAGGCAATTTAGAGGTGATTTAAGTTGGTTTTACACACGTTTTTAGCTATTGTTTTTCATCTTCCAAACATCTCTCACCTATCTCGCAACTCCCAAATTTGAAATCACTAACCCCAAATCAATTTTATACTTGTTTTATGTGATTTAAAAGTGATTTATGATAGTTTTACACATGTTTTGGCATGTTTTTAGCTACTGTTTTTTATCTTTCCAACATCTAGCACATATATTGCAACTTCCAAACTTGAAATGTCAAACTCCAAATAAATGTTATACTTGTTTTAGCTCATTTAGAAGTCATTTAGGATGGTTTTACACATGTTTTAGCATGTTTTTAGCTACTATTTTTTATATCGCAAACATCTCACAACTTTCAAACTTGAGATTTCGAACACCAAAATCAATGTTATACTTGTTTTAGCTAATTTAGAAGTGATTTAGGATGATTTTACACATATTTTAGCATCTTTTTAGCTACTATTTTTATTTTTTTAATCTCGTAACCATCTCGCAACTTCTAAACTTGAAATTTCGAACCCCAAAATCAATTTTATGCTTAGGTTATTTAGAAGTGATTTAAGTGGATTTAGACATGTTTTAGATAGTTTATTAGCTATTATTATTTTATCTCACAATATCTCACAACAACTTTTCAATTTTCAAACTTAAAATGCTCTACACCAAATCTTTTTTTATATACTACGAGATATTATGGAGATTGTTGAAATTTTTGTTTTACTTTTTTTTTTTGCAGGAATTAAACACTTAGAATGACCCATGTTCGGATTTTTGTTCATTATGGTGGAGTATGGGATGAGAGACAAAAAAAAATATGACAAATAGCATGATGCATTAAGACTTGTAATTTTTTTTTGTTTTAAGACTTGCAATGAAAATGTGTATACCATTTTTCTAAGTGATCTTTTATGTTGTTAAAGGGAATTGAATCCCGATAGAAGCGTGTAATCGCGTTCTTTGATTTCTTGAAAGAATTAAAAATACAAGACGTTAAGAAAATGTTAAACAACGTATCTTTGTCGATCTATAATTTCAGCAAAATCTCTCATCGAACCGATAGTCTTCTCCTTGTAGTCTTCCTTTTCCAAGAGATACTCGTAGTCTTCCTTTTCCAAGAGATATTCCTTTTCCAAGAGATCTTCCTTGGATCTAGTTTGTGGGAACCACTTAATGAGAAGAATTTTCTTAGAATTTCTAGATGGAGAGTTTTAGAGTAATCGTAGAGATTATTCTTGTAGAGAGTGTGTTATGAGGGCTCCTAATGACCTTATTTATAGAACTCTATGAGTTATTCTTAATTCTATTAGGAGTAACCCCGAGATTTTAAATTAAATATTTAATTATATCTAATATTAATGAATATCTATCCAAATAATATCTCATATTAAATGGTTTAAAATATCTAAATCTTATTTAAATATTTATTTTCTACAAAATCTTTAATTTGAATCTGATCCAAATTAAATAATTAATTATTTGAATCCAATTCAAATTAATTAATTAATTCTTCATCTATTTATTTATATGGATTTCATCCAAATAAATTAATTCTCCATATTATAAAGTTATAATTTGAATCTTATTCAAATAAACTTTATAATAAATCATGTAATTAACTGTATCCAATACAATTAATATTTTTCCTCATAAATTTGAACATTTCAAATTTTTCTTTCAACATAGTTGATCCTTGTTGGTCCGTTGTGAACTAGCAAGGGGACCTTATGGACCTACAAATTATAAGCTCCAATGATCCAAGATTAATTAATTAAACTCTTTAATTAAATTAATCTTCATTTATTAACTACACGGCAAACCACTATAGACCCATAGTTGAACTCTTATGCACTGTAGGACAAGTTGTGTCCATGGATATAATCAGTATAAGCAAGTCGATCATTCACGAGTTGTTCATAATTACAGCTAGGTCAAATGTCTATTCTACCCTTGTAATTACCTCTTATCCTCAAATACCACTGATTTCTCTAATGAACAATTTGTTTATGGTCCAACCATAAACTAAGTCCCTCTCGGGCCAGTGAGAGAGTGGGGCCCCTTGTTCAAGATCTGAAATCAGCACTTTAGGGAACTACTCATCTACTTACACTATTTGAGAAGAAGTGAATTCCATCTTGTGAAGTTATGTTCCGAGCTCCCTATTTAGTCAAATCCCCAAAATGGTAGGATTATTGAGTCGGCAACTCAGGCCACTCTCACCCATGCAAATCAAAGGACCGACCTCACAGACAGGAGTTCATAAGTCATTCAGGATTAAGATCAAGTCGCACATGATCATCTTATGAAATATTAATCTCATCAATTAACGAATTTACAAAGAAATATTAAATATTTCGCGATCCGGTCTCATACAAACTCTTTGCACAAATCCCAACAATCCCTACATTGCAAGTGTCTTAGAAAAGTAACTCGCAGTAAACCAATTCTACAAATTCATTGGGACAAACAACAAATAATATGACAATTATTAGATATGTTTCATACATTTCGGACTATAATAAAAATAACTAAAGTGTTATAAATATTAGGTGTGTATTTTCCTCTACGCTGTCAGGTACCAACCACAAATCCAAATTGCAAGATAAAAAATAGTTGACAAAAACTCCTTAAAACATGTTAAAACCACCCAAATCAACTCTAAATAACTTAAAACAAGTATATAATTGAATTGAGACTGAGCATTTGAAGTTTGGAAACTGTGAGATGTTGACAAGATATTGCGTGATAAAAAAAAAAAAACAATAGCTAAAAACTCCTTAAAACATGTGTAAAAGTACCCTTAAATCACCTAAAACAAGTATAAAATTGAATTGGGATTGAGCATTTGGAGTTTGGAAGTTGCTAGATGTATGTAAGATGTTTGCGAGATATTGTGAGATAAAAAACAGTAGCTTAAAACTCCCTAAAACATGTGAAAAACTACCAAAAATTAACTAAAACAAGGATAAAATTAATATGAGGTTGGACACTTTAAGTTTGGAAGTTGCGAGATTATTGCAAGATGCTTGTGAGATAAAAATAATAGTTTAGAAAATCCCTAAAAACATGTCCCTAAATCACTTAAAATATTTATAAAAGTGATTTTGATGTTGGAAAATAGTTGCAAAATAGATGAAAAAAAACCTATTTCTACCCACCCTAATTCACCTAAAATAGGTATTAAAGTGATTTGGATTTAAGGTTTGAAGTTTGAAAGTTTGAAGATATTGTGACATGCTGCGAGATAATAATGAGATAAAAAATAATAAATAAAAAACACTTTACAACCTTCCTAACATTTTTTATATCCATCCTAAGTCACTTAAAACACGTATATGTATCGAAATGGACAAGTTTGGAAGATAGATGCTAGAGTCTTAGAATATTCAAATAAATGTGAATGTGAAACATATAAATGTGAGACTCTTGTTTTTTAGGGGAAAAAAACCAACAATATGCTTAAGAATCAAAGCAAAAAAAGAAATCCAACTTTTCTATTTTGGAAGTCAATATAAATTTACAAATTATAAAACTCATAAACTAAAAAAAAACGATACTCTAAAAAAACAAAAAAATAGTAAACAACCCAAACGTAGAATTTGTTTTCTCTCTTGAGTCAATCTTAAGTCAAGTTCTTTACAAAGGTTGAAGTTTGAGTATCAGTCATTGAGTTGCAATTGTCATCTAAGTTATCGAAATCAGATATAAAATTGAAATTAGTGATGTTAAAAATAAATTTAAAATTTTTCAGACTTATTAGAAGCAACTAAAAAAAAGTTAAAACTAACTTTAAATTTAAAATGAGTTTTTTTTAACCAAATCTCTAAATTCAAGATTGATAGAACAAATTTTATCCAATGGTACATACGTAAGTTTTTTATTTACTTTGTTAAACAATCCTACTTATCACTTATTTAAGATGACAATGTTATAATTAAATTCCTTTTATCATGAAAATATACCCAATAACAAATTATTTTGATTTTCTTTTTGAAAAAAAATTATTTTGATGTTTGATTTTAATCTCTTTTTAACGATATTTCTTAACATCATAATAAATGTTTGATGAGAAATGTTGACTAGAAATCACTTCTGATAAACTTTCTCATGCAAGGATTTTTTTTTTCTTTTTTTAATAATTGGAATGACTTTATTCTTTGACTTGTACATCATTGAGATTATATATATATATATTTATTTGAAGAACATTGAGATTTAATTAATAATTAGCTTCTTAAATTTTATAACCATATTTCAGCAATTAAGATATACTGTTTTTTAGATTAGATGTTTAAATTTTCACATCCACATTTTTTTATACTAAAAAGAATTATATCATAAAGTTATATATTACAACATGATAAACATATATCATTAGGGTTTAGTTGGCATCAACGTTTAATATATATCAATATGCAATCTTTTCTTTTTTCTTTTTCAAACTTTTGAACCTTCGCAAAATCGCAATTTTTTTACTTACAAGAAAAATTTAGAGAATTAGCTTACTATATAATTAATATTTTATAAATGTCTTAAATTTAGTAATATTTTAGAACTAGATTTCAGCAATAATTTGGAACATTTTTAACCTTTTAATAGATTCTCTCTCATCTTTTAATTTCATAATATTTTTAAAATATATTTATATTATTTCTGGATTAACTACTAATTATATAAGATTTTATTTTTTGAAACATCATTAATTATATTATCTCTCATCAATAGATTTAGAAATATTTAATTCTTTCTTTATCCACATTGTTTTCAAATTTTGGCTTTGTTTTTGTTATTTATTACTTTTGGTTGATATTCATTTCTCCAAGATATTTTCAAATTAATGTTTTCTTCATTTTATGAAATTTCATTTGATTTCTTCCATTTCCCTACCTAAAAATAGATCACTTCTCCACTGAGATCATATGTCAAATATATTGTTAATATACTAGAAAATATAAATATAAATCACATATATTTTTCAGTATATATTGACAATATATTGTACAAATTGTCTTGTTTATGTACTTATCCAATATAGCTTGGTTTATTTTTAGAAAATTCAAATATATAGTGTTTTATATATCAAATATACTTTGTTTTATCCATCGAAACTTCTTGTCAATTCTTGCTTTCGTTTATGAAGGCTACAATTTTTGAGTTTTGTCACAAAACTTTCTTACTTGTTTAGGTTTTGAAAAGGAAATCGCTTTGGGAAAGTTTATAACTACAATAAACTTCCCTTATATGCTTATTTTGGTATTAATATTATTATATTTTTTCAAAAAAAAAAAATGTTCAGGAGGGGCTGAAAAGGTAAATTAGGTTAGACTTTTGTGTAAAATAATAGCATATTAGGCTATTCATGTAAAAAATAGGAAAGTTTAGACAATGGTGTAATTAGACCTATTTGTTTAAGTTATATGTGTAGAAAGCTCTTGTATCTAATGAGCCAATTTGATTAGGTACCTATTACAAACAAAATGAAAAGGTCTCAAACATATTAATAATTTAATAAAAACAAAAAAATAATAGTTCAAACACCGATTAAATATAATTCTGAAATCTTAAGAGAGTGTTTGGGGTGTTGAGTAGATTATAATAATCCATTTGGAGTGCAGACTATTTTAGTCTGAATTATAATAGTTCTAGGGTGCAAACTATTTTAGTCCGAGTTAATGAAGAGGAGAGGGCATATGTAACATTGTAACAAACAATAATTTATAATAGTAATAGTGAACTCTGGGTTATAATAGTTGAAGAACGAGAACTATTATACTCCAAACATGAGCTCACTCCACCCACCTGAAGTTGAAGCTCAAACAACCTCAAGAATATACCACAGTGATAATTGGATTAAAAAAAAAAATTTTTAAAACATTTCATACGTATGCTTGTACATGTGCATATAGTCACTATTGTGAAATGCATTAAATAAGAATACAAACCTAGATTGAAAAGATATCCCCATATACATGTTAGCTACCTAAAATTAGGAGACAAACAAACAAATCGAATAATTTTTAAGTTATTTTAAAAGAAAACTTCACAAAGTTGAGGTTGATGATACCATATTACAAAACAATGGATCAACAACTTTGAGTAAACTCGCTAATATTGCTAACAATTTTGTATTGTTGAATGTAAGATAGTAAAATTACCGTTGTTGATCTACATTCTTTGTGACTATCTCATTGAATAATTTTTCTCATTTATCATCTGCAGTTTCTACCGATAATATAACCATCACGATTACCGTCTCGTATAGAGAGAGGACAAAGAATGTGAGAGATACTCCTTCAAACGAGTCATTTCTTGAGCCACATCCACCATGGATGGTCTCATTGTCGGACTATATTGAGTACACATTAGCCCCATTTCTATAACCTCCACAATCACTTCTCGCCATAGGCGTTTGCAAGGCCTTGGGCCGCCTCGCCTCGCCTCTGCCGCCCTGCAGTATCTGTCCATCGCATCGTCGATAATTGGGTCCAGCCGATGTGGGTATTGGCTTTTGACCCATTCATGTAGCCCGGCTCCTTGCTCGAAAAAGTGATCCGTTGGACGTTTCCCTGTTATGAGTTCTAATAGAAGCACCCCGAAACTGAACACGTCCCCTTCCGTCGATGCCCGTTTTCCTAGTCCATACTCTGCATTCATATGCAAGATAGAGATTTAAATTTTTGACCTCTTAATCGAGAATCTATAAATGTCATTTGAGTTTTACTCATGTTGGCTATGAGAAATAGTTCTTTGTTTTAAAAATAATTTTGTTGTCTCAAAACTAATTTCGGAGTAGAAATTCATATGAAATTTGGAATTGAAACTATGTAGTTGTGACTTAAAACGATGTGACAATTTAAATCTTTGTTTTAGGTCACAGCTGCACTATTTCCATGTTTATATGTTTATCTAAAATTCTAAAAGATTTCTATTGGTAAGTTTGAAATGATTAGGAAATGTTAAGAGTAATATTACACATTTTTATAAATTATACGGTTATTTTTTAAATAAATGACAAAGTTTAACTTACTTTTTATAATTTAAGCCCGTTTGGTAATCATTTGGTTTTTAGGTTTTGGTTTTTGAAAATCTATATATAGTTTTTAAAAACTTGTCTTTGTTTTTTAAATTTGGCTAATAATTCAACTGGTTTACATAAGAAATATATGAAACATCGTAAAAAATTGAGAGGAAATAGAGTTAATTTTCATAAACCAAAAACAAAAAATCAAATGGTTAATAGATGAGACCTTAATATTTAGTTTCTTAATTTTCTTGTTTCTAGAGTAAATAAGAAACAAGAAATAGTAGTTGCCAAATGCTAATGTTTTTCAAAAATTGGAAAAAGAAGAAGAGATTAAACCTATAAACAGCAACGTTATCAAACGAGCTAAATAGAACAAGTTAAGTATGGTTGGTAAACTAACCAGGAGCTATGTAACCAACAGATCCACAAAGCAAGCCATGAGTTGAACTGAAGGAAGTTGAATCATCTTGAGCCGCAGCAGCACCATTATTATTATGATTATGATTATCTTCTCCACCACCACTCACTAATCTTGCAATTCCAAAATCAGTGACCAAAGCAGTCATATCCTCATCAAGAAGAATATTACTTGGTTTAACATCACAATGCACCACTCTAACCGGCGAATGATGATGCAAATATGCCACTCCTTCAGCCACATCCCTACAAATACTCACCAATTGAACCAAATCAATTTGGCTTGGATAAAGATGACTTTCCAAGCTCCCATTAGCCATCAATGGAAGAACAAGAGCCTTGAAATCTGGTCTGCTACAAGTTGTTATGATCTTTATCAAATTCCTATGCCTTGTTCTTTTCAATACTTGGCATTCTCTTTTGAAACTCCTTGAGATTTCCCCTGCTGTTCTAATTGGATTCAATACTTTTACAGCAATTTTGGTATTGTCTGATAGAATTCCTTTATACACATCTCCAAATCTTCCCGACCCAATTAAGTTTGAGGAGCTGAATCCACCAGTGGCTTCCACTAATTGACCATATGAGATTCTTGGGTACTTCATTTCTTCTTCTTCATTTGCTTCTTCTAAATCCCTTTTGTTACAAACTGCAAAAGGTTTTCTCATTTTTGACCTTAGAGCTGCTAAAGAAATCCCGATCATACAGAACATGAAAGCTGCTGATGAAGACATGAGAATTGATAGAATATGGTGTTTGTGTTTTTCTCTGCATTTTGGTAAGCCTTTGATTGATCCACATAAACCATTATTCCCTTGGAAAGATGATATTGTTAGCCATGAAAATACTCCCTTGTTTGGGGTTTTCCCTGAGAATTTGTTGAAAGAAAGATTTAGGTTCTTGAGAGTTGGAGATGTTTGAAGACTGTCAGGGATGTTTCCTGTTAACTGATTCAAAGAAACATCAAGTGTTTGAAGATATGGAAGCTGCCCAATTGAAATTGGTAAAGACCCATCAAAGGAATTATCAGATAAGTTGAGATTTTCTAATGCAATACAGTTTCCAAGTTGGGATGGAATTGGGCCTGAGAGATTGTTCGAGGACAAGTCAATTGAAAGAACCATATCCATTTTGCTTAGCTCCAATGGCAAAGGCCCATGTAAATGATTGTTTGAAAGATTCAAATACAATTTCAAGCTTCTCAATCCAGCAACTTCACTAGGAACAACTCCTGAAATTTGGTTGCTAGAGAGATCCAAAATCTCCAAGTTTATACATTTTCCCAAGCTTGATGGGATTGTACCTGACAGATTATTGGCATAAAGAAGCAATTTTCTCAACTGGGAAAGATTAGCTAAGGCCTCAGGAATAGAACCAGAAAGCTTGTTTCTTGACAAATCAAGAAGACCCAAACGAGGAATTTCACCAAGTGAAGATGGGATTTCACCAGAAAGTGAATTGTTTGAAAGATAAAACCTTTCTAGATTTCTCAATCTTGAAAGTTCAGAAGGAATAGTTCCATTTAGAAGATTACTTGATAAGTTCAAAAGGGTGAGATTTCTAAGATTTGAAATTGAAGGAGGAATTGAACCATAGATAAGATTTTCATCCAAATGAAGCTGAGAAAGATTGAGATGAAGCTCACCAATAATGGAAGGTATTTCTCCACTAAGATGGTTTCCAGCTAATTCAAGTTCTTGAAGATTTGAAGAATTCACTAAAGAAGCAAAAAAGGGTTGGAGATTTGAATTACCATCATGGCTAATGAATTCATTATCAGATAAGTAAAGGAACTGCAACAATGGCATTTTCAGAACAATCTCAGAAGGCAATTCTCCACTAAGCTTGTTAGAACCCAAATCCAACCATTTCAATTTGGTTGAATTAGAAAGTGCTAAAGGAATCTTCCCCACTAATTTGTTTGACCAAAGCAAAAGACACATCAAATTTTTCAAAGGACATTCATTCCTTAAAGGGATTTCACCACCCAATGAATTGTTTGACAAATCTATATACTTCAAAGACAAATTAGAGCCATTGCAAAACAGAGGAATTTCCCCTTCCAGTTTGTTGCTACCCAGATCGAGAAACTCTAATTTCTGAAGAAATCCAAGCTGTGTTGGGATATTTCCTTTGAGATGATTCCATGATAAACTCAATTGCTGGAGATCAACAAGAAATCCCAACTCCATTGGGATTGAACCTTCGAATGAGTTTCTTGAGAGGTCGAGAATTGTTAAAGCAGAGAGATTTGAGAGTGATGGAGAAATTGTTCCTTTGAGGGATTTTTCACTGAGATCAAGTTTTTGGACTTGTTGGGTTGAATTATTGCATTTGATTCCAGCCCAATTGCAGAAATGAATTGTTGAAGAAGATTTCCAATCTTTGAGATAGTTTTGTGGATCAGAAACAATCCCATTTCTGAAAGAAAGTAATGCTGCTTTCTGAGAAGCGGCATTAACGGAGGATTGTTCTTCACAAGAAGCTTTGTTTAGTACAAGAATTGATAAGAAATGAAAGAATAAGGGAAAGAATTTGCACAGCTCCATGATACAGTATGAAGTTTGAGTTGGAACAGAGAAGAGAGAGAGAGAGAAGGAGATGGTGGGGAGTTGAAGAAACAGGGGAGGATGAACAGGGGATTTAAGAAGGGTACCAAAGGAATGTAAATGGCTAATAAAATAGTAGAGATCATATTTGACTCTATCATGACTTTTTTTTCATTTTAATTTCAAATGTCATGCCTACTATTAATAAATAAAAAAAAGGGTTTTGTGTGCTAATAGCATATTTGACTTAACTAATGTGAAATTTGTCATGTAATAATTTTTTTTTTAAAGATTATAAATTCAAAATTAAGATAGGATTTCGACAAAATGAGCATAACTCACCTAATATATAGATGGTATGAAAACGAAGTGGACGTTCTCAACTTGAGGTCAATGTGTAAATAAACATGAAGCATGAAATTTACAAAATCCAAAAAATAATAATAATAATAAATAAATAAATAATAATGTTGAACAAAACAATAAAGAAATACAACTCATACTAAAAGATCTTAAAAGAAGTCTATTTATAGACATGAAAGTACTACACTACTATAACCTAGGTTATGAAAGAATGTGTGGAAATATAACCTCCAAAACAAAGAAAATCATATCATGATAATGCATGTTTTCGAGGACGCTTGAATTCTCAGGCACTAGCTACAAAAAAGACTTCATATAACAAAAGAGTCAAACCACACGCCATCCTCCTTCCAATCTCTATCACCACACAATACACCAATTGAGAGAGCTCGACCAAATAGCAAAATTAGGACCAAAAACCTTTTAAAATGAAAAAATTCAACATGTAATTATCCATGTCTAATATAACCATCGTACTATATTCATCATACAGCTACTCAGAATCAATTGGCAAGAGGTCAACGATTACGTGAGTTGCTCAAACAATCCCAATCAGCCCCTCTCACGGTAGAAGAACAGATAATGACTATTTATACCGGAACTAATGGTTATCTTGATTCATTAGAAATTGGACAAGTAAGGAAATTTCTCGTTGAGTTACGTACTTACGTAAAAACGAATAAACCTCAGTTTCAGGAAATAATATCTTCCACGAAGACATTCACCAATGAAGCGGAAGCCCTTTTGAAAGAAGCTATTCAGGAACAGATGGAACGTTTTCTACTTCAAGACCAAGTATAAAAGAAAACAAGTAAAGTATAAATCTATTTTCGAACTTTAAAATGTTATAATTTAAACATGAAATAATTTCATTTATTAGGTTTTATTAGGTAGAATATATATAATTTCTATAAAATACTAAACATAAATATATATAAATATATTAAAGAAAGTAGATAATATTTCTAGAAATATATATCAATATGAAAGTAAATACAATTAAGAAATTTTTTAATAAAATAGTTAAAAGTGAAAATTCGATTTCTAATAATATATTTAGAATATCATCACTATCTTAATATTTCGAATTTGAATATCCTTTTTGAATATCCTTTCTACTAATATATTATCTTCAAACAAAACAGAATAGAATTATTAGTTTATTTATAGAATAAATAAATCTAAAACTAGAGTGACAATTAATATTAAAACTAATTTATAATTTACTATTAATAAATAATAGTTATTATATTAACTATAAGCGTCTCTTATTCAAATAATTCAAAATACCTTTGATATAGAAATTTAAAACTAAAAAAATATATGGAAAAAAATTGCTTCCAATAGGATTTGAACCTTTACCAAAGGTTTAGAAGATCTCTGTCCTATCCATTAGACAATGGACGCTTTTCATTCCAATTTTTTTTTTTCGTATTTTCACCTCTCTTGTTCGTAAAAAAAATGTGTGAGAATTCCGGAAATTGCATATTCAATTCAATGATGCATTACATTAACTAATACATTACTTAAAATTAAGTAAATTGAAAATTTTGTGTATATATATATATATATATATATATATATATATATATATATATATATATATATAGGTATATTGTGGATATATTCTATCACATTAATATTGTATGTGTAATTACTCTAACAATAATATGTTCGTGATTTACAAAAGTAAATTGTCATACTTGTTAATTAACTTTGTGTAAAACAAAGTCACAACATGAAAGTCATGGTTAATAAATTGAGAGAAAACAAACATATTCTTCAAAACTAAAAATTAAAATTCAAACAGTTATCAAACATAACCTAAATAAACATTAGTCAATATATTTTCAAAATCATATCTATTAGTGTCTAATAGACTTCAAACGTACTTTACATTAATAGAACCCACAGATTAATATAAACATAAAATAAAATAAAATAAAAGGATCATTTTTAGTGTTTAAACATTTATTAAACACAATTTTAAAAACTCAAAAACTAAATTGATAATCCAACAATATAATTTTAAAATTTGAGAGGCCCACTAAAAAAATTTAAGTGTAGAACTAACTTCACTGCTATAAAATATAGATTTCCATGACACAATAGTGAAATTAAATTGGTTTGGGAGGAAATAAAAAGTGTCATAAATGTAAAAATAACGAGTTTATTTGGGAAATGAAATTCTAAATTCTATATAAAAGTGAAAACAATTTAAGAGGAAGAAATCTAAGGTTAATAATTAAATAAAATATTAAATGTCAAAGTTAATAAAAATAAAAGTAAAAAGAGTACTGTGCCTAACAGCCGTTGGAGGGAGGGAGAGAGGAGATTTCGTTTGGCGCCTGTGATATTTGACTTTTAAATCGACGAATAGGCGGTGACCACGTGTGCGAATTACACACGCCGCGTAGGATAGGTTAGGGTATGAATAAAACGTGGTGGCGAACACGTCAGCACAAGCAAAACAAGCCTAACTCTATTTTTCTAAAAAAAAAAAATAAAGTAATTAAAAGTACACGTATTATTAAATAATGATAGAAAAGAAAAGGGAAAATTGGTGGAAATGTGGAATTGGGTTTGTGGGGTTGTGGGATTGGGGTGAGATTAGTGGATTATGTGCTGTTAAGAAAATATAATTTTATTTCGTTTAAAAAAAAAAAGAAAGAAAAAAATGAAAATACAAATTTAATTTTGGGATATTTATTTATTTTCAAAAAATAAAATTGGGCTTGGCTTGGCTTGGCTTGGCTTGATTGGGACAGGGTTTGTTACGATTTTGGTATGTTTGTCGGCTGCTGATCTCAACTGTGTAATCTTTAAATTATCTTTTCTTTTTCCTTTTAATCTCTTTTTACTGTTCATTATTATTATGAGTTTATAAAAGTAATTACCTTTTGATGATTTTATTATGGGTATTATGAGTTTAACCACCTTGTAATTTTATTTTATTTTTCTGAACTCATATTTTCGGTGGCTATTTTATTATTCTATGCTTTCTTTTTGTTATCATTCCGACGAGAAAAAGTATGATTTTTTTGTATCCTCCTTCTTAAAAATAACTATTTCAGTCATTGTCATAATTCTCATACTTAATATCGATTTACCTAATATTTATGCCATCAAATCCAAGAGACTTCAATACATGCTCACATCGATATGTCAATACACATATTCAAAATTATGTTTGTTGTAGGTGAAATTGGACTCGACAAATAAGTCAAAAATCAGAAAAAGATAGGTACAAGATTAAGTGGATTTGGGTTTAAATAAGCGCAAGTGTCAACTAATCATTGATCAAATCAGATATAATCTAACTTATGTAGGGTAAGAAAAAATTCATCTCATCCAATCTTAAGAGTAAAAGGTAAATTTCATATCATTCTCTCTATAAATACGTCATTATTACTCCATATGACGTAACTTGATTTGAGATTTGGATCGTAATCTAAAACTAAAGCTCATGACTTATTCTCCATTCTAGAGTTTTATCTTTGTCTTTGACATTGTAACCTTTTTTTTTCTTTATTTTGCAGGTTCGCTCTTCTCCTAATATCATTGAAAGCACATGAATGTCAAGTGAATCTTCTTGTCTAGATTAAAAAAAAGCTAATTACTTTAATGCCTAATAACCAAAATATATATTCTGAAAAGGTTAGAATCATTAGAACTAAAGTAGACATTTAGAGATGAAAACACAAATTTTAACCTTAACCTAACCATACAAGTTAAATGCATATAATTAAACATGGAGTATATATTAGTAAGTCTTGATTTGAATTTCCTCCTTTATTTATAACATAGTGTTTTAAATTAAATAAGACGACCTAAGATTAGTTCGTTTTAAATTGCTTTAGGGAAATGGGTGTAATGGGTCAGATAATTAGCAACTAAGAAGAATAGGAATTTAAAAAGAAAAGTAAAAACTCAATGAGCCTTAAAATGTTATAAAAATGAAAGCCACCACTACAAATTTATTAAAGGGAGGCCTATAAATATTAACCATGTGGGAAAGAAAAGAGATGCAATAAAACCAAAAATCAGTCTTTATTGTCGTCCCAATTGATGATTGACATTTTAATTTAGAAATTGAAAAGAAAAAACATAGTGGTCTAAAAGGAGTTATATGTAAGTCTTAATTATTAGGGTTCATACTGGGTTCATCAAATGGAGATTACACTTTTTTTCTTTTCAAGTGATTTTATTGGGGTCCCTTTTCGACAAAATTATCATAATTATAATTAAACAATAATAATGTGTCATGTGTGTGTATATTCTGTGTTCTTTTTCAAAGCTTCATATATATAATGTCAACTCAATTTTGCAAGTTGATGTGTGTGCTCATTTGAATAAAGTCAATACTTTTTCTAGCTATAGTTCTCATCATCCTGTGAAACCTTCAAGACTATAATTTTGGTCAATTTTGTGATGTTTTAGACTTTTGACTTTTTTTTTTTTTTTTTGTCAATATATAAAGTAGGAGATCCAACCTCTGATTTCAAGGTCAATAATACATGCCGCCTGGATTACACGCATTTTGGCTAATATTTTGTTTTAATCTTTGTGAGTTTATAAATAAATTGATTTTTTAAAATTGAGGGTTTCATAGTTGAAAGTATGAAAATTTGTGTCACATTTTGATAAGTTTGTATAGTCATGACACTAGCTAAACTTTTGAGTCGATAGATGATTTAATATAGTATTAGAGCGGTGGCTAAAAAGTCTCATGTGTTCAAATGTGTTATTTTCTACCTCGTTAATATTAATTTTCACTTGTTAGACATTCTATATACTTCAAGTCCATGAGTGAGAGGAACATTAAATAATATAATATTAAATTTACATTTAATACAAAGAAGATAGGCAAAAGAGTTAATTATTTCATTAATTCATGACACTATATATGGATATGGATAGAAGGTCAATTGCTTATTTAGGCAAAATTTTCAACTTGCCACATTAGAGGAATTATACATGGTAAATATATTCATTCATCAATTTAAATTTTTGAGTCAATAATTGATTAACACACTGAGTAGCTATTATGTGAAACTAAATGAATGAAAATATCGAAATAAAGTGTTAGCAAATATAAAGTATAATGACTAAAATTACAATTTCAACCACCAAATTTTAAAAAAGATGCAAGTGAAGTACAAGGATAAGAATCATTATTTCAAAAAGTATATATTTAAGTCGACCAATAAATTTCAACAACTTTTTTAAGAAATTAAATTTCAACAAGTTTGATCTGATTGAATTTTTGGTTTGCATTCAATTTTAATAGTTTAAGAAGAAAAAAAAAGAGTTGAATTCAGAATTTAAACAGCCGCTAAAACGTCGGTGTTTTTGTTAAATAATTGTGTAAGGCAAGAGAGTTCAAATCTATCATGCATCTTTTTTCTCTTCTTCTTCATCTTTCTTTTTTTTTTTTTTTTCAATTAACTAATTAATTAATTATAAACCGTAGAAACAAATGTGAACCGCGGAGAAGGGCTTTGAAGGCAATTTTGTCTGACAAATCCTAGACTTGCTAATACAATAAGAAACAACTTGGAAAATGTACTATACTATTTTTGTTCACACTATAAATTTCAATTTCGTAAGTCTCACCATATTTATAAAAGGGTGCTGACGTGACTCACAATAAATGAAGTTGGTATAGAAAATTTTTCTACAAAACATCATTAAACCAAAAATATATTCACAATTTTCTTTAGTAAAATATTAAGATTTCAATCTTTTGCTTGTGTTAAAACATTCTTTTCTAAGTCGGCATTAATTTGTCAATCCACAAATTGGCCATCAATTATCATTATAGAGTAGAGGATCTACAATTGTTGAACTAAAAAAAGAATGCCCAGAAATTCATAAATATTATGAGCTAAACAGTACATAAAACAATTACCTTTGTTAGTGAAAGTTTTGGGAAGTTCAGTTCTTATATTTTGTTGTGTGAATCAAAACAAAAACATATGGCTAGTAACTTTTTACTTCAAAAAACAAATGGGGAAAATATAGCATACAATTTTATTTCATTTATTGGATATATTATCAGAAAAAGATTTACAATAACTGAAACATATAAAGAATATAAAAATAATGTTTCTCTGTTGCCATTTTGAAGCATGCCTTCCCACAATCCAAGCTCCAGCGGATGATGGTTTATGACTCTTAACATCTTTTATCACACAAACATCTTACTTTACAACAAGCAGCAGCATTGCAAGGGAGTCGTGGTTTTCCACAGTAACTTAACAGTCTCTGATATTTCCTCTACACTACAGACAACAGGAGAAGGAAAAAGAAGGCCATTAATAAGGCAACAACAACAATATACTGTTCTTCTATATGTTGCTATGCTACTTTTTCTTTCTTTCTTCTCTAATTCTATGTACCGGACCAAACGTGCCAATCCAGCAGACATTCCAACTAGCTGAATGTCAATGTTTTTATGATTGCTACAAGCTGCATAGCTTACATCGACATCCTCCCTATTCATTATAGCCTACTCTAGCAAAGCGTGTTCAAAAATGTCATTTATACTTTAAGAAGCACGGACACCTTAGTTTGCCTAGTGTGTCCGTGTCAGACACTTGGACATATTGGAGATTTGTTAGTGCAACTAATATGTTAGACATGCATAAAACACTTGTTGAGTAGACTAAAAAGACACAATTGACAATAATAATAAATTTTGAGTGTGAAATATATCAAACTAATTTTTTAAGCATATTATTGCATTAACCCATATTCTTTGAATTTTCTTCTAGTATAAAAATGATATATATTTTTTTAAAATGTATATTTTAATAAACGTGTCTTTCCGTGTACATGTCTTAGATTTTGACGTGTTGCCATGTCTGTGTCGTGTCGTATCAGTGTCTTGTATCCATATTTGTGCTTCTTAGTTATACTCTATGTACAATATGAGGCAGATATGAAATATAAAGAAAAACAAATAACATTTGATAAGATGAGCATGGCGTTGATGGGAATAACAAAAGCTTACCGGTATACATTTTGAGCAAGAGTCAAGACAGAATATCGGCTATATCTGGGGGCTGGGAGACTTGAGGGGCAAACAACTGTTTCATTGTTTTGGCATTTATGAACTTCAATATTTCATTTGCTTCATCCACAATGACCACTTGATTGCCTCTAAAAATTGATCGTTTCTTTGCAGTGCTCTAATCATGTTAATATAAGTTATCCTATCCGGTTCTATCCTCTTTTCTCTCATTTCTTTCACCAACCGAGCGGCTTCTTCAACCATCCCTGCTATTCCATATGCCTTGATCAATGTGTTGTAGCTGTACAAATCGGGTTCAAGTCCACATTCTTTCAGTTCTGTCAGAACTTCTGCAACTTCGTCGATCCATCCTTGTTCTCCATAGATGTTGATCATGATGTTATACGTGTAACGGTCACGTTCAGAACTTGACTCCTGCATTCGCTGTAAGACGCTTCTGAAATTCTCCATTTGGCATTCTTTGCCATAAGCATCCAACATACAGTTGTATGCTTCAAGGGAAACTGAAAAGCCGTTAAATTTCATTTTTTGAACGGTAGATGACATGTTTTTGAAGTCCTTATTCTTTCCATAAGCAGATATCATAGTATTATAAGAGATTACATCAACCAAACCTCTTTTCTGAGCCAGGCCAAACAGATTTCTGGCCTTGGTGAAAAGCTTGGATTTCCCATAAATGTCAAGCATGACATTCAAGGTCACTGTATTTGGGGCAAAACCACATTGAAGCATTTCATCAAAAAGCCTAGAAAGCTCATCAACAGGCAGAGCACGGGAACAGCAATTTATGACACAATTATACATTTCCTGATCCAAAGGCACTCCACTCTTCAGTATCCTATAGTACAGATCTGCTAGCTTATGCACCATGCCACGTCGTTGGTAAATACGAAGCATGTCCCGAAAAAGATATATGTCCGGGATAATATCCTGCTGCTCATCCATCAAGTCAAGAACTGAGCATGCATCTTCCAATGATCCAGCTTTAACATACATTCTCACAACTACATTGAAGGCAATCAAATCCAAAGGAATGCCTGATGATCTCAGACTTAGATAAAGCTTCTCCCCGTCAGAGAAGCTACCCATGATGCTGTAGATATCAATCATTGTGCACGTGATATGCAAGTTTGGTTTGTTTTCACGTTTAGGCAGTTGAGTGTATATCTTAATTGCATTCTCGAGATGGCCCAACTCTTTACATGAACAAATAAGCAAATGATACAAATTCTCCTCAAAATGATGATCTTTCCACTCTTTTTCCCTCAACACTTTTAAAGCATCATCCACTAAACAGTGCTTCACATAAGCCATTACCAGAATCGAGCAAGATGTCTGACTGCCCAGAACTTTCCGATAGAACAACCCTGTCAAGAGGATAGGCACACTTTTTATTCTTCTAGCCTTTTCATATGCTTGTAAAACATTTCCAACAATGGAAGAAGGCCGGCATCCAATCTTTAACATATCATGAAGAGTTTTAAGTGCACCTGCTTCATCCTCATGTTTGGCTTGCAGATTTATGAGGGTGAATAAGTTAGAGGCATTTGGCATATATCCTTTCCGCTTGAGCTCCTTGTAGTACCATTCTGCCATTTTATAATTACCAGCTCGACCCCAACCTTCAATCATGGAGCGGTAAGTCGTTTCATCAGGTTCTACTCCAGAGCTCTTGATGCCCAAGAACAGTCGTTGAGCAGCATCCATATTTGATGCCTTACCATACCCAGTAATCAAGGTATTATATGCAATAATATTGGATGAAAATCCAGCTTCTTTCATTGAGGCAAACACAAGTTCAGCTTCCTCCATTTTTCCTTGCTGACAATAAGCATTAAGCATTACTAACCAGTTCTCTAGATTTGGTATTACTTTATCTTCTTTCATTAATTGAATCACCTTTTCTGCTTTATCATACAAATTCATACGCGTGTATATAGTAATCATAGATGCATATGCTGTTTCACAGACAATCCCAAAGTTTCTCATCTGATTAAAGGCAAACTCCGATTCCTTAATGTCACAACCCTTCTGATAAAGACCCATAAGCATTCCAAATGTTGCAACGTTTGGCTGCACTTGGCATTCCAACATCATTCGAAACCATTTCGTACCCCGCTCCACGAGCCCCAATTTATAACAAGCATAAATAAGAGTGTTAAAAACCTGAAAGTCCAATTGAGAACCTAACTCAGCTCTAACTTCTCTAATTAGCTTCTCAGCAGCATTCCAATCTTCTTGCCTGCCCAACACTCGAAGAACCAAATTATAGGCATTCACATTGTGTTCTAATTTCCCGTTGCTTCTCATCCACTCAAAGAAACCTAGTGTTTTCGAATCATTACACTTCTCTAGCCTTTTTAAAATAGCATTACAATCCTCTAAGCTCAAATCGGAGGATATAGTGGAGTAATTGACATCCAATTCGCCACCATTAAAAAGAATATTATCGAAAACCTTCTCACTACAATTCCTACCGAAACTAAAATACGAACCTGGCGCTCTCTTTGAAGGCTTCTTACTGCCAAAAGACTTCTTCCTGGCGTCAATTTCATCAACAGCAAATTTCGATTGGGAAACGTCCGACGCCTCCGGTTCGACCTGAGAAACCTTAGAGGGCCTGTGAACCCTAGCCAGAGAGTAAAGAATGCAGGACTTATTGAGATGAATATAACCAGTGATGGAGAAAACAGAGCAGCAATCAGAGAGCAGAGCTGAATTGACCGGAAAATCGAACTTAGAATCAAAAGAATGTAAAGAGAAGGAAAGTTTGAGAGAGGCCATGGGTGAACATTGAGCTCAGAAGTCAGAGGTTAGCGGAATGCATGGTGAAAACAAGCGAAATGCAAAATTAAGCTTAGGTAAATGAGGGTTTATGAGAAGGGTATTTATCATAGGTTTTTGAGATGGAGAAGATAACGGAGATTGAAGCAGTGGAGGAAAGTAAGCGATCAAAGAATTGTTTGCTAGCAATCAATATCAGCAGAGCAGAGGTGGTACGTCCCGTCGTTATTGAACAAGTCTTATAATCAAACTCCACCAATCCAACAATCATTCTCAACTAATTTGATTCACTCTATTGAGACTTTTTTTTTTATTTATTTTTATTACAACAGTTGTGTGAGTAGGAGGATTCAGACTCTCCATAGATGGAAGCTTATGTCAATTAATGCTTCTAAGGTCACGTTTAGTCCCCTTAAACATAGTCCATCAATAGAAATTTGAAAAGTATGCCCCAGTTGATTAAGCTTGTTATTGTTATCTGTGTTCTGTAATTGTCATAAACCATGGAGCCCTCCTCTAAATTTGTAATCAAATTGCATAATCTAAGTGCTCAATTTGACTGTGGTTGAATATTACATAGAACTCATTATATTTCTCGTTATAGTTACCATTACAAATAATATTACTACAACAACGTGAAAATTATAAATCTATCACATTTATTGTTACATTTACCTTTACTATTACCGTTAGGGTCAAATAGTAACGGTAACAGTAACCGTAAAATGTGACAATTTCATAATTATAAGTAAGTAAGTACAATCAAAAGTAATCCAATCACATTTGTAATTTAGACCCATTACGATTAATCTATCAATATAATCTTATTACGATTACACCAATTTTCATTACGGATTTGTAAACATGGCCTAATTGGCCTAATAATGAAAATCTGTGTCTAGTAATGTGGACATTCTTCGTGATGATAGGACTAGGTGGAGTAACATGGACCTCTGATTCTAGATCATCAAAAGAGGCACTTCTTTGGATCTAGAGAAGCTTGTGATTATCGTGTGGCAAATTTGAGAGGCCAAAAAATAAGATGTTGTTCCAACGAGTCCCTACTAACAACGAAACTATTAGTGCTTTAATTGAAAATTTTCTATTGGTTGAGGATTTCATTGGCTCAAAGTCTAGTGAAAAGTTCTGATGTTACGTGGCGCTTCAATAAACAAGCTGGTGGGTTGTGGTTGGGTGCTTTGAGATATTGGGATGTGTGTGGTTGGTTAATTTCAAGTTTTATCTACAAATGTTGCTTGGTGGAAGTTCTCGAAGCTACGACTATTCATAATGGTTCAGATGCTCTTTTGCTATAAATGTATAAAATATTTTGGTTGAATCTGATTATTAGGAGTTTATTCTTCTTCTCTATGATGAGTCGTTAAACTTTTCAGAGGCTCCTATGGAGGTGAAGTCATTGGCAAGTGAGTTGGAGTCAGCCTCATTCTCCCATGTGCAGCTTGGCTATAATTCTCTTGCTCATTCCTTGAAGTAGGGCACCAGAGGAGCACTGCTTTTCTTCTGTCCCTTACCCTAATGGGTTTTCTTTGTTACTATGTAGTGATGTAATTCTTTAGTTTGTTGTATTTTTTCCTTAGAAAACTTTGATTTATTTTAATATTTGTATTATTACAAAGTGAATATTTTGATTCTTAAAAATAAAATTAAAATAAATAGACAAAATTAATCGGTTTTTAAAATTATAGAAACAAAAATTAACTAAAGTTGAGAGAATACATGTACTAAAATAAACCAAAATAGGATAAAGCCGTATTTAAGAGTAGATTTTATCAATCTCAGATCTCAAATACTAAAAATATATTTTTTTTGGAAAAAATATTAAAATATTAAAAAAAATATATATATATATATATATATATATATATTTTGTAAGGTTTGAGTTATGTGTCTATCCAGTCCTTAAAATTTTAATATGGGCACTTCTGGTCTTTGGGATTTGAAAGACCAAAAGTATTTATAGGTAGTAAGGATTTTGCTATTGTGAAAGGGAAGTGGGATTTGAAAGCGTTTAAGTAGGCACCTTCATAATTTTATACCTCTGATCACAAGACTCTCTATTAATTACATTTTGGTTTACCAAAAAGTTTAGGAACCAAATTAATTTGTAATCTGTAAACTAGGGCAAAATATTTATCCCCTTTTTCACACAAATCTCTTGCCCAAGTGTTTTGGCTTTTCTCCCCAAAGTTTCCTTTTAAAAACCAATTTGCCCTATTTTATTGAGTACTATCTTGAACATTTGATGATTGCTAGCACAACCATGGCGGGAGAACCGGTGGTAGAAAACAAGGGAGAGGGAGAGAAAATAAAATTAAATAGAAAAAAAAAAAAAAAAAAAAAAAGAAGAAAGACAATATCAACCTAAATTAAAATAAAATAAACAAAAATTACAAAAAAAATACCACGTCAACTATGTCATCTCATATTTTAGTTAGTCCACTAAAGATCAAATAAACTGAGGATCATTTAAATTTTTTTTTTTTTTTTTTAATATTTTCTTCTTGTATCAAAATTTATCTTTAGTTCATTGAGTTTTCATATATTTTCCGGTCACGACGTGGCAAATTTTTATTTTATTTTATTGTTGTTATTATTATTTTTCTTTTTTTTTTTTGTTCTTTTAAATTTATTTTTCACCATCCTAGTTTTCTTATTTTTTTTCTCTATCTAAACCCTATTTCACGTCCGGCAACCCTCTCCCTCCCATTTCCAGCCACTGGACCACGTCCCACCGTCTCAGCGGCTGCCGCCGCAGTCTCAGCCTTCCGACGAACTCCCCACCGCTCCATCTGTCTCATGCTCAATTCCGTCTCCGAGCAATCCGGAGTTACTTATCTCTGTTGTCTTTTCTCAGAAGCAGAGTGGTTCAGCCAATAACCCATTCCGTTGGTGAGATTGCGCCGCCGCCGCCGCTCAATTTTCAGATCCCAAGGTTTTGATCTTTTGTTTTTATGTTAAGTTTTGTTGATTTATGTTGGTTTGCTCTCTTGAGAAGAAAATCCAGAGGCAATTGTTTTTATTTCTTTTTCAACCAGTCTAAATAAAAACATAAAACTATGAATGTATACACAACAGATTAAAAAAAAAAATTGAATCAATAAATAAAAGGTGAAGAAAATACTGTTCGTATTCGAATCAATAAAAGGAAAGTTTAAGAAGATGAACAAAGCAAAAAAGAAAACTCACCTGTAAAAAAACTCGTTCGAATCGTGAACTTATATTTTAAAATATTAGTTTTAACTAAATAGCAAAATACACTGAACAAAGAGAATAGAAAACTAATTTTGAGTTTAAGTTTGATCAAATGGCATTGAGTCTTTTGAACGTAGAAGAAACTATTAATGAAGTAGAGAGGCATTTGCGCATGAACTTTGCTTAAATTTAAAGGGGGGAAAAAAGATCTCATATGGGGTTTTTGTTTAAAGTTTAAAATCCTGCTAAAACCGACTAATTAGGGATGGATTCTTTTTCCTAAAATAAAAACAAGATCTTTTATGATGATGATGATAACGTGCCATGGGCATCTCTTGCTGCAAGAATCTTCTGGTGGTTGTGTTATAGAATTGACCGACGAATATTGTTGATCAGAATCCAACCTTAAAGCTGTTCATCCAGAATTCCAATACCTTGCATTTTGGCTTTGTGTCTTTAAGTCTTCACCAATTTGTTGGTCCTTTTTGTAGGCATGGCGTCTCAAGGAATGTGAAATATAGAAAGGGAAAGAAAAAGAGCTGAAAAGCAACAAGAATGGTGATCGCCAGCAGTAATTCTCATAGTAAGGAAATCACTATCAGGAAGAGGATTGCTAGCATGTAAGACCAACTCCACTTCTGTACTTCTTGTTTCCACTCTTCATTTTTGTTAAAACCTCCTGATACTGTAGCACATGTAACTGTGATTATCATACTAGTGCCTTCTATTATTCCAGTATGTGTTCGGAGTTGGGGATGCCAAGCTTTACACGTCTTCAGATGCATATAATTGTATAGAACAAGTATAAAGCACCAAGTGGCTTTTAATTTTCGACAAAGACATTAATTTTTTAGAAAGAAGAAAGGCTTATTTTCAAGGTCTCAGAACTTTGTGAGTGGAATGAAGATGGATTTTCTCTTATTGATCCTCATTCCATGTTATTTTATGGAGTTGCTTCTTGTTCTTGGATGGTGTACATAAAAATTTAGTAAATGTCTGAGATGTTTTTGGTATTCCTTTTTAATAGATTCAACAAAAGAGAAGATGATTTCCCATCCCTGAGAGAGTACAATGATTATCTGGAAGAAGTGGAGGACATGAGTATGCTCTTCTAAAATGGTTACTATATTTCTGTATTTGGAATCATATTTGACCAGAAAACTTCATTTTGCAGCTTTTAACTTGATTGAAGGCATTGATGTTCAAGCTATTGAAGCAAAAATTGCTAGGTATCAAGAAGAAAATGCTGAACAAATCATGATCAACCGTGCTCGCAAGGTACTTGGTGTATTACTGTTAATGTAGAAACCAAACCATTCATTTCTTTTCTTCACCTTTAGTCCCAAACTGCAGATTTTGTTGCTTAACCCTTTTTGTTTCTTCTTCTTTTTAGCTTCAGACATAACTGCCCCTTGAACTCCTTATGGTTTACAGAGTCACTGAAAGGTTAATGACACTTATTAAACTATTTGATAGGCTGAAGAATATGCTGCAGCCCTTGCAGCAAGCAAGGGAATTCCTGCACAGACAGATACTGATGGGGTGAGCTTATTTTTTCTGTTTATATTTGCTCATAGTTAACTGTCATTTCTCTTTTCCCTTTTTGATTGCTTAACAACACTGTTGAAAATGTCTTTTGCTTCAAGTAGAAAGGTCTGCTGCATTGTCTTCTGAATCCATCCTGATTGAAATATAGAGTATCATTTAACTTGTCGCCACTAATCAAGTGCTCACTGTTTGCACCTTATCATCTTTTAGATATTTAATGTTAATATGTTTGTTCACAAATGATTTCTGTGTATTTGGCATCCAAAGGGATAGAACTTCTTAGCAGTCAATAGAATCTGTGTTTTAAAAAGCCCTCTCAAGTGTGCACTTAGGCACAGGTCTTGTGTCTCGCTTTAAAAAGGCAAGGCTCACAAAATAAGGCGCACATTAGGCCTTACTTTTCATTCTTTTTAAAATAGTAATAATTAGAGTTTTTCATTCAGCTAAAATCAAATTTACCAAGTCTAAATGCAAAATTCTTTGTGTTTGGTTTTTTCTTTTCCCTTTTCTTTCTTTTCATATTCCCACTTTAACTATCCTTTTTATCCTTTTTATGCAGTACTTTTATACATAGTGTGCCTCACGAAGAAAAGCCTGCACTTTTTTTTTTCGCCTTGCACTTAAGGCCCAAAAGGCCCAAAAGACTAGTACGCATGAGCTTTTTAAAAAACTGAATAGAAAATATTAGTACATGACCCATGAATGTTTCTTCAAGAACGAGTTGGGTAAGACAGAGGGAAGTGTTGATATAATTTTCAATTGATTGCTCTGTTGCAGGCTGCAGATCAAAGTTTCCAAGCAGGATTAAGCACAAGCACACAAGGTCAGTACGCACCTACCTTTGCAGGAGGGCAGCCACGACCTACCGGCCAACCAGTGCCCCTCAGTGGTGGTCCTGACATGCAGGGCTATGGACTTGACGATGAAGAAATGTTGAGGCTCAGAGCAGAGAGAGGCGGAAGGGCTGGCGGATGGAGTGTAGAGTTCAGTAGAAAGCGTGCACTTGAAGAAGCATTTGGAAGTATTTGGATATGCTAAGTTCTTGCTGATACTTCAGATGTCTCATCTTCTTAGAAGCCAATTTGATTTTGGCACATGAGACTATGCTTAGCTTATAAAGAGAGTAGTTTGGATGGTATAGAGTAATTATGCAGATTTAAATACTTCAACGAGTATTGCGGACTTCAGAAAAATTTTAAGCATGATAGAGGGGAAATTGTTGGAATTAACTCCAAAAATCATTTTTGGCAATTTGTTATAATAGTTTCTCGGTCTTTTTTTATCAAAGATCGACTCTGTTTCCTCACATTTAAACCATCAATTTTTAACGATTTTTAATCTTGACTTGTATGTACATCTTTTTCCAAATATTATGTATGTCTTTTCCTATGTAATCTTTGTCAAATTTCCTATCCCTTGAAAGTGGAACTTTCTCATATATATTCATCCATCTTCAAATCTTTTTGCATCTTCATCTCAAAGAAGCATCATCTCAATCTTACGCTTCTTTTACTGATTATGGATTTTTGGTTCTGTTATGCTATATCCTTTTCTATTTATAACTCACCCACAAATACCAATAGGCTTAGTACGATGAAAAGAGTCGGTCTACCGAGAATAACAATTATGATGAATTGTCAAAAATGGGGTGTAGTAATTTCATATAGAAAGTTTTTGGACTCCTTGGGAGAAAACCAACACGTTCAAAGATGAGGAATTAGAACTATCATTCGAACTTTAATATATAATCGACAAACTCATTGTGTACAATTTTTGTGTTCTGTGGTCAACTGTAAGCTGTGGACCTAATAAAAGAATTTTTACACGTAAAGGTTGTTCTATGAACTACAATCACCAGAACCCCCCACATACTATTCAAACACCATGAAAATTAGCTTGCAACTAATTAATCTTGACCTTCATCACCATCTGAAATGTCAAATAAGAACTTAGGGAGCGATGCAATTCGAGGAAGATGCAACAACAAATCCCCATATGAATCTTTCCTTGACATAGCTGAGGCTTGCATGCTTCCAGAAACATCATTTTTCATTTCGGGATGAATCTTGATATGGTCTTCAATATTCCTGTCATCCCTCAACTCCACCGCATCATTGAGTTGCACATCATCTTTGTAATTGGGTTCTTCAACACAGTTTACACCATTGATTTGGGAACTTTGAACAGGTTCTTTCTGCAACAGGCAGTAGAGAGAATCGACTCTTGACATGAGTGATAACTCATCAGAAGCAGATGACAATTGATTGTCACTCAGCAAGTATTGTGCAATGTCATCCAGCATAGCTTGGTATTCCTCCGAACCATTGTTGACAAAAGGTGTCTTTGTAGAAGCCATCTGTTCTGTAATATGATGTCCAATGTGGTTGACAAGGTCGCTCATCGACATGGATGGATGAAGCCCTGGAACCTTCATCTGCTCCCAGTTTCTTGGCTTGCTGGTAACTTTGGTACTTCTATTCTCTTCAATCTCATGAGCGTCCATCACTAACGTAAAAAGTAGAGAACATATATTATAAAGTATCATAATCTTCCAAAAAACATCCTCAAACTAGACATCAGTTAATTTTCAAAACTCGGGAAAAAGTGAATGTAAAGGAAAGAGACTTTGAGAGTAAAAAAACTGGAGGGTACTCCAAAGAAAATTAGCTAAAACTGGAAACCAGGACAGCAGCATTCATGGATACTAGCCGATTAAGGCAGAGCAGGTGAAGGATGCTATTGTCATCCACACATGCTTTTGAAAATTCATGTCTAGTGTAATTGACTAGTCAGTCTGATAAATTTATTTTAAGAGACAAAAAGCATGCTATGACAACAACCGACTTGGCACCCATCAATATCATATTATTTGCATCATTTCATCATCATGTAGACAAGAGGGGGAAAGGGGCAGAGGAGAAGAAGTATATATTCGCTATGGTTCCATCATATTCTGCCCCTTCCCTAGATTAAATGTAAGGTGCTTAGCTAATGGAGATTACCATTTTTCATGCGTAGACCAACTTGCAAGTTCAATGTACCTGAACTGGGGGAAGGTGCCTCCACAGTGAAAGGTTCGAACACCATTTGAGGGGAAGCCTGTTCTATCTTCAATGAAGACGAGGCAGATGATGAAACTACATCCGGGAAAGTAGAAAGTAGAGATTGATTGTCATTCTCTGCTTGCTCCAAACCACAGATGCTGGCGTGCTCCAACGTTGTAAACGTAGAGGCTCTTGGTTCAAAATATGGAGAACCCAACACAATCTCTGGTTGTCGGCTTAAGAAGTTTAGGCGTGAGTCACATTGAATGAGCTTTTCAAAATGCTTGTTTAGAAGCCCATTTGGACATTGCAGAAAATGCTGCCTATAAACCACAGTTCAAAGTTACATGAAAATAATGCTCTTAAACTGTTCTAGCTAAATTGGGTTGCAGATGCGAGGATGAATAAACCTAACTATCCTAATAAAGATGAAGCTATGCTCAAGCAATTACAAAATTCTCTTCCCATAGACCCATACATATTTGACATTTTCTTCTGTGTTGTCTCATTTAAGATGATCCGTGGAAATGATAAGTCTCAAGTACATAATTGGGTAACTCATTATCCGGAGACACACACACCCAAAAACAAAGAAAAACACGACCAGGCAATTAAGATGCAACGGTCTTCTAACATAAAATTGCACATATCCATATAAAGATGTAATGGGAAAAACATCCCAGGGTTAATAGAAGAAATACTATAGATATTAGCCCAACATGAAAATACAGAGAACGTCGTATCACTATACTTGACAAGGTAAGGAAAAAGTTAAAAAGGAAAGCCCACAAGATCATATACAAGTCAAACCCGACGCCTGATGAGCAAGTAATTCAAATTTTTTAAAAAATACTCTTTTCAATACAGAAATTATGTAGCATAACAAATTCTAAACCTGCAAAACCCAATTATCATTCTTATCAAGATTATAATTATAAACAGTGAAGTGTTTCCCAACAATTTGGACCCCAACGTTGAGGAAATTAAACGCAAAAATGAAGATTTACCTCCGTATGCTAGCCTCACCATCAGTAAAATCAGCTGTTGCTTGCCACAAGGTGTGCTTCCTTGGTTGAGGGTTGGTCTCCCGGAAGAAAAGAGGCCGTCTAGCCAACTGCACTAATCAAGCACACCAAAACGTAAATAAATCATCAAACACATGACAAAGTAAAAGAAAAAATCCATAAATAATGATGGAGTCAATACCACAACATTTAATATAGCAGGTCCATCATCAGGACAATTCGCTTTTAAACCCATAATATCAGACCATTGTATCTCTATTTTACTTTTGAGTCCACCCTCAAGGATTTCCCATACAAGCTTATGCTTAGCATAGTAACACTTCGCCACTAAATCACCTTCATGTCTTGATTTGTACTGTCATCATAAAATAAGTAAGCTGACAAATGTATTACAAACCCAAAAAGAGTAGGACAGCAATATCTAATAATTAAATAAAGACCTCCCAACGTCCAATCTTTAAAAGTGAAGCTGGAAAGTTTGAAGCCTTTAGTTTCTCATTGGTACCCGGCATGGTAGCGTCCTGGCTTTCTGTTTTAACCATGAAGTTAGAAGTTTCAGTGTTTGAAGGTCCAGCAACAGTAAACGCACTCCCCTGTGAAAGTTTCATTTGAATTAGATCCAACAAAGACGGGCTCTTCCTTAGCACCAAACCAAGAGGACTAGGTTCATCAAGTGGATTATTGTGTGAAGAGGTTGTAGATAATGCGCCAGGTCCCGAAACAGACTGCCAATCCACAAACAACATCAATTACAATCCCTTAAACCTAATCAAACAAACCAAAGTTCCATTAATTAACTTCTACTTTAGAAAGAACAATGTTTTGTTCCTTCTCGCTTTACTCAAACAGAAGTTTCCAGTAGTTATATTAAAGCGGATTAAGATTAACTAAGAATTTTGCAATAGAAGTGGGAGTGGAAGGCATCATCAGACAATGCAACTGTTCAGTTCTTATCCAAATCCTACTAATAATCTGACTACAAATCCTACAAACGTTCAAATGGAAAACTAAACTGAAAATAGAGTATTAATTTGAATACAGCGGCCGGCAACGAAAAGTTTCAATTTCGTTTTCAATCCCTATCATTCATGGAAACCAGATAAAAAACCTTGTGAAAATCGGGCTTAAACCGCTTGTCCAATTGACCATGCTCGTGGTGGAAAGAATCATCACACTCCCGCTTCACTGGAAATTTCTCCGAATACAACGTCATGTTGGAATCCAGAAATTGCACCATTGATATACAAAATCACAATAATAAGATTTCTCGACAGAAGTGGAGGAAGGAAAAGATTACAAACCCTAGAATTATATAAGGAGTAGATTAAATTTAGAGCAGAAGTTGTCATCGGCGCTTGGCGGCGAAGGTGACCGATTGAATCAACACGTGCCGAATTGAATCTCCCACGTACTTGGTTTTTGTTCGAGAGAAAGAGGAGGGTAAAATTACGGAAGTGGTGTTGGGGAATTGGGAGAGAGATGGGCGAAGGGAAGGGGTAGAGATGTAAATTGGGTTGACACGTAAGAGAGAATGAAAATGAAAGTGGTGGATTGCGTAAACAAAGAATGACGGCGACGACGACGGCGAGTGGATGGTTTTTGAAGGATACGTGGCGGTGGCTGACGACTGAGAGAAAGCTTTGTTGGTAGGTATGGCCATGGTTTTTGCCTTTCTTACGGAATCGGCTCACACGCTTCTAATAATATATTTTCCCTATTCCAACCATATTAAATATACAAAAAAGAAAAAAAAAAAAAAAAAAGAAAAGAATGGTTACTAGCTCTTTTTATGTGTGAAAATATGATTTAGGTCTGAATTTTATTCTATTTTAGTTTATATATTTTAATTGTTGTACTTTAAATTATTTTTAAATTTAATTCTTATTCGAGATGTTTTTTTAAAAAAACTTTTTATTAAATATTAGCATTTTGAATATAAATTTTAGAAAAAAACTACTTTTAGGTTCATGATTTTTGAAGAATATGTGCGTTTGGTTTCTAAGACCCCATTTCATTTTTTGTTTTTTATTTTTGAAACTTAAGCATATTGTCTTCTCATTTCTTATAATGATTTGCATCTTTGTTAAATACAATGGTTAAATTCTTAGTCAAATTTCAAAAACAAAAGCTAGTTTTTAAAAGCTGTTTTTTTTTAGTTTTCAAAATTTGGCTTGATTTTTTAAACCATTGGTAAAAAGTAGATAGCAAAGGAAGACATTTAGAGGGGAAAGTAGGGCTTAATTTTCAAAAAACAAAAACAAAAAACCAAATGGTTGCCAAACGGGTTTCAAGTTTTAAAAACATACACTTTTAGTCCTGAGTTTTCTAAAATAGGTGTATTTGATCCTTGAGTTTTTAAAATATATAATTTTAGTCCCCAAGTTTTTTAGAATAGTTTAAAATGTCACTTTAAGTATTTTTTATTATTACTTTATATAATTATATGACATTTTGAATTACAAAAATAAGTTTAAAAAATAATTTTAGAGAGAAGAAGTAATTTTTTAAAATTATTTTTCTAATTTAAAATAATAATGAAAAATAATTGTAGGGACCTTTTTAACTTAATTTTTTAAACCCATAGACCTAAAAGATACATTATAAAAACTTAGGAACCAAATACATCCATTCTAAAAAATTCGAGGACTAAAAAACGTATGTTTTGAAAACTCAGAGACCAAAAAGTACATATTTTTCAAAACTCGGGAACTAAAAAGATAATTTTCCTAAATTTTAATAACATGTTTACATCTTGTCTTTCCTTGCAAAAATTAACTATCAAGAACTAAATTTAAGATTTATTAAAAGTACAACGACTAAAATTGAACCATTAAAATTTAAATTGAACAAACTTCGAACCAAAACAATATTTTAACCATATATTATTCTTTTCTTAGTGTTGAAAGCTTTATGAATTGGTAACACTATTTTTATATCTTGTATTTTATGTTGATGTACTTAATTGCCGAATTAAGATATATTTTCCATAATTTTGTAGGGTGATTGATTGCAAGTATTTTATAGTTGCATCAATGAAAATGATTTGAGAATATTAGATTAGTTGAAAAAGGAGTTGTAAGAAGGATAAGCGTACAAATGGTAGATGGTTCGATCTCCCCTCTTAAAGAATGAAAAAGAAGCTTTAAATTATCCAAATTCATAAATATATATATATATATATATTCTTCAATAAGAATGTCTTCAAACAGACGCAAACACAAGATAGGGCTTGACTCGACCACAAAGAAAGTCATAAAACCTCAAAAGTTTAACCTAAAACAGAAGCTTCAACTTTCAGTCAAAAGTGGCCAACTTGCCTATCCATCCCAAAATTGACTACAGAGATAGCTCAACCACCACATTACTTCAGTAGCATTTTATAATTACCTACCTCTTTATATAAATAATTGCTTCAAATCACATCTTGCAATACTTTAATTCCTACATTTTCTTCTAACACTTTATGGATTAAATTCTAAATTCCTTACCATATCTAAAATGGATTCATCTGATGTGTCCAACATAAACGCACATAAACAAAAGTTAAATAAAAGCTGAATAACTACAGTAAAAGTAGGACTTGCCTTATTTTAATGATACGAATGTTATTAGGAAATAATTAGAGAATTAAGAACATATTAGCAATTAGTAAAGGATTTTGTTAGGGAAGTTTAGTTATAAAAAGCGAGGGAAAAGAGGAAGATAGACAATATTTTGTGGAATGAATTAGGCTTGAGAGTATTCTTTAGATTGGGAAGGTTCAAGTACCCCAAACACTTAATTTATCTAGTAATTTCTATCAACTAATTCTTCCTAGAGGTAGCAAATCAAGACGGGGAAGAAAAAAAAACAATTTTGTTTCTCTGTCTATGAACATACTAATCACGTTAGTAGCTCTGTCGTAGAAACACCAAAACATTACCGCGCAAGTCTCATTAGATGAACAAATGATATCTCACCCCCACTAATGCCACAGGTAATTTTGTTTCTCAGTCTTTAGAAACAAAGGAAAAAACGGGGAAATTCACTATATTTATGTATTTATCTATAAAAGAAAAATTGTGTAAAATTTATTCATAATAAAGGAGCAATAACCAAGGGTAGATGCCAACAAAAGTACTCAACTAACATAAAATATAAAATATGAACTATCGATTAAGAGATCCGAGATTCAAATCTCCCACCCCGAAAATTGTTGATTATAAAAAAAAAAAAAAACAGAAGGTAGATTTTTACCTCAAGGATGGAACAGTTCAATTTATTAAGTAAATATGACTACCTATGTTTATGTTTATGAGATAAAACTGAGCAAACAGGTCAGACATTTTCTGTAAGGGCAAAAGAATTCTCCCAGATCCCATAATTTACAGAAGAAATAAGCTCCATCTTGTTTAGCAAAAAAAAATAGAGGAAGGGAACTGAAAGAAGGTACCATTATCAACTGATGGAATAAATAGAACAAATAATATTTTTAAGCAATCAAACTTTGCCCTTTGATGAGTTCTGGAAAATTGAAAATCATTTGGTTACAGAATGAAGTGAGTAGAGGCAGGTTCGCCTCTACTTGGCCTGCCTATTCACCTTCAAGTACGGCAAAGCACCAATCACATTATCATAGTCACTCCGGCTCACTGGGTGCTGTATTAAGACAGAAACCAATCAAAGAAAACACTCAGCAACATAACATAACTAGATATACAACAACAACTGGCCTTTCATGAGAACTAGTCAATTTGCCTTACAGAATCAAGACCAAACCACCAGACTTTTTTGGTGTAATAAATTTTCCAGGGGTCATCTTTCAACACAACATTTGTAGGAAATCATTTTCCTCATCCCATTTCTTACCTTCATTTTGTATTTTTAATTATCACCGTATATCAAGGCACTTTATGTCCATATCACAATCTTATACATGAATGTTGTTGATAAAAAAAAATTCCTAGGTGAAGTATTTTGCTGGTCTAAGAGTTAATTAACCATTGCTACATGATACAAATGCAAAAGGTATATATGCCCACAGGGCAAGTAAGAAGACTGAATTCTGAAGATTCAAAACCAAAGGTATGCATGTGGAAGCTCTTTCCAAATATATTTTCTTGCACTTATAGTTCATGGAAGGTCTTGGGCACTTAAGAATATCAAACCAAAACAAAACTTGTTTCCTAAATGTTCTATGTGAAAATCTTCAAGATCACCATCACTGATAGCTCTAGGGATTATTGTCTGAACAAACTATGACAACCGATGAATAACTTCAAATTAGATCGTACTTTCAAAACAAACTTAATTGAGTTGGAATGCTTGCCATTAGCTTACAGTATGATCGGGATTGAATCAAATGATGAAGAACATTCCAACTTTGATAAGATTCTTCACAGAACTGCATTAATAACTTACACTCAAGAAAAGGAGATTGGTAGATAACTTGTCGAGTGATCATAGAGATTGAAAATAGTGGCTATATTGGCTAAGTTTTGATCCATTCATATGAACCCTCTCCCAGAAAAACTCAAGGACCCAAGTTTAGTAATGCCGCATAACAGATACAGAGTCATCAACATAATTAATAAAGAAGACATACCATTTTGGAAAGCCGTAATCTCCTCTTTGCGTTCTTCTTGTACAGCAAATGCTGCTTTCCAGCTCTCCTCCGAACTATTTTCCCCCGACCCGTTACTCTGAATCGCTTCGCCGAAGCCTACACAGTATCACCAAACAATAAAATCAAAAGAAAAAGGGGAAAGTCCCAGTAGAAGACAGAGAAGAAAGGCGCGTATGGTTTAAAAATTCGTAATGATATTAGCTCATTCAGTAAGCATCTAGAATTGGGTACTTTAAAGGGAATTTAAAATTTAACCTACCATTCTCGAATCATAATAAAAATTCGATTAAAATAAACCCTAAACATGTTCAAACTACCTAGAAGACTGAAATTAACTTCAAAATTAATCAGAATTCAACCAGAATTGAACCATACAAAAATATAGAGAGGAGAGACCTTGTGGGTTTTCATTTTGTAGCCTTTAGCAGCGAAAACAGTGAAAGGAGTATGACTTTGAGAAGTGGTAGTAATGTGAGACGGCTTCTGAAGGAAGGCGACTCCATAGCCGGAAATGTTGTGGGAGGAACTAAGCTTCAAGGAATTCGCCTTGTTGCAGGAAGCGAGCCCGACGGAACTATGAGAGACGCGAACTGATGGGCGAGCGTTCAGTGGGGAAAACCTAAGACCAAAGGACACCGCCATTGAAGCAGATGCCATAGCTGCTGAAGTTTCGGAGTGTCTCGTCTTCTTCTTCTTGCCAATCTCTACGAGCCTCAGACTCCGCCTGCTGTGCGGATAAAGTGAAGCGCTTTTATTTCATTTATCGATTTCTTAATTATGAAAATAAATAAATAAATAAATGTTTAGATGGTTGTAAAATTAAGGAGCAAAATGACGGAAAGACGAAGTACGAAAATCGAGAAATTATAATATTAAAATAATTAAATAATTAAATAATATAAAAGTAATTAAAACCACTAAATTAAATCAAATAAACTAAAATAAAGAAAGTAGAATTTTATGAAATTTTTCAACACCAATCATTTTTCTTATCTTCTCTCCTGTGTGTATTACAATATCCACAAAAAGCAATTTGGCAGGTAGGTAGTAGACACGTAGCCTTTGCCACTAAGCATATTTATATAATGGACATCTAATTTGCTTTAATATTTATAATACTCCTCCTTAGATGCCCATTATATATATAAAATATGTCTCGTTAAAACCTTACTAGGAAAAAACGCAATGAGAAAAAAAATCCTAGTGAAGGAAAAAGAGTACATATTTTATATAATCTAGTACTTCTAAAAGAATATAATACATTTGCTCCCCTCATAGGAACATCATTTGAGATCTCTGAGTCGCCGAATTCCAATGTTCTGCACCAATTTTTCAAAAGTTGCGGTTGGTAATGATTTTGTAAATAATTTTGCCAAGTTATCCTTCAAACAAATTTGTTGTACAGTGATGTCGCCATTTTCTTCAAGATCATGAGTGTAGAAAAGTTTTGATGAAATATGCTTGGTTCTATCTCCTTTAATATATCCTCCTTTGATTTGGGCTATACATGCTGTGTTGTCTTCGTATAATGTTGTTGGAGGATTTTTACTAGAAGACAAGCCACATGTTCTCGAATGTGTTGAGTCATTAATCTTAGCCATACACATTCTCTACTAGCTTCATGGATTGCAAGAATTTCAGCATGATTTGAGGAATTAGCTATTATGGTCTGTTTCACTGATCGCCAAGATATAGCAGTTCCTCCACAAGTGAATAAATAACTTGTTTGAGATCTAGCTTTGTGTGGATTAGATAAATATCCAAAATCTGCATAACCAACTAAGTCAAAATTTGATTTATTTGAATAAAACAAACCCACATCGATCGTTCCTCGAAGATAACGAAGTATATGCTTAATTCAATTCCAATGTCTTTTTGTTGGAAAAGAACTATATCTAGCTAATAAATTTACTGAAAATGCAATATCTGGTCTTGTATTATTAGCAAGATACATAAGTGCACCAATCGCACTAAGATATGGTATTTAAATACCAAGAAGTTCTTCATTATTATCTCGAGGTCGAAATATATCTTTCTTCACATCTAATGAACGAACTTCCATTGGAATGTTTAATGGATGTGCTTTATCCATATAGAATATTTTTAAAATTTTTCCTGTATAGGTTGACTGATGAACAAAAATTCCCTCGGCTAAATGCTCAATTTGCAATCCAAGGCAAAATTTTGTTTTTCCGAGATCTTTCATCTCAAATTCTTTCTTAAGATATTCTATTGCCTTTGAAAGCTCTTCAATAGTTCCAATTATATTTAGGTCATCAACATATACAGATATAATAGCAAATCTTGATTGTGATTTCTTTATAAAAACACATGGACATATTGGATTATTTTGATATCCTTCTTTCAACAAATATCCACTCAGGCGATTATACCACATTTGTCCTAATTGTTTTAATCCATATAGTGATCTCTGTAATTTTATTGAATATAGTTGTCGAGAACTTGCTTTATGTATTTCATGTATCTTAAATCCTTCTAGGATTCTCATATAAATGTTATTATCAAGAGATCCATATAAATATGTTATGACAACATCCATAAGATGCATGTCCAAATTTTCATACACAGTTAGACCAATTAAATATCTTAATGTAATTGCATCCACCACTGGAGAATATGTCTCCTCATAATCAATACCAGGTCTTTGTGAAAAACCTTGTGCAACTAGTCTTGCTTTATATCTTGTGATCTCATTATTTTCATTTCTTTTTCTCACAAATACCCATTTGTATTCCATGGGTTTGACACCTTCCTGGTCTAAAAACTTGGCGTTTTGAAAGTGAGTTTAATTCTGCTTCGAATGCTTCTTTCCACCGAAGCCAATCATTTCTATGTCGACATTCTTCAACAGATTTTGGTTCAGGATCCTCATTTTCAGATATAATATCAAGTGCAACATTATATGCAAAAATGTTATCAATAATTACATGAGTTCGGTTCCATCTTTTCCCTGTCATGACATAATTGATTGAAATTTCATTATTATCTTTAGGTACTTCACCTTCTTCACTAATTGTATTATTAGTCATGTCTAGGGTTTCTTCGTGGATATTTACATCCTCAACCAAGTCTTTTTTATTATCGTTTATTTTTCTTTTTCGAGGATTTTTATCTTTGGAACCCACTGGTCTACCACGCTTCTGGCGTGTTCCAGATTCATTAGTGACAACTTGCTGTGTTGGGAAATCAATTTTCGACGGAACATTTGCAACAGGTATATGTGATTTAGTTACTTTCTTTGCATCTGTAAATGCATCTGGTAATTGATTTGCTATATTTTGCAAATGAATTATTTTCTAAACTTCAAGTTCACATTGATTTGTACGAGGATCTACATGAGATGATAATGATGCATTCCATGCAATTTCCTTTTCCAACTTCTTAATTCCTCCCCTAATGTTGGAAAATTTGTCTCATTAAAATGACAATCAGCAAATCGTGCAGTAAATACATCACCCGTCAGGGGTTCAAGATATTTAATAATTTATGGGGAATCATATCCAACGTAAATTCCTAACCTCCTTTGAGGACCCATCTTAGTACGTTGTGGTGGAGCAATTGGAACATATACTGCAGATCCAAAAATTCTTAGATGGGAAATATTTGGCTTTTGGCTATAAGCTAATTGTAATGGTGAGTATTTATGATAAGCTACTGGTCTAATGCGTGCAAGTGACGCAACATGCAAAATAGCATGTCCCCATACAGATGTAGGAAGCTTAGCTCTCATAAGTAATGGTCTAGCAATTAATTGCAAACGTTTTATAAATGATTCTACTAAACCATTTTGTTTATGAATATGAGCTATAGGATGTTCAACATTTATCCCAATTGACATAAAATAATTATCGAAAGTTTGGGATGTAAATTCACCAGCATTATCAAGACGAATGGTCTTAATTGTATAATCAGAAAATTGTGCTTTTAACTTAATTATTTGAGCAAGTAATCTTGCAAATGCGAGGTTTCGACTTGATAATAAGGACACGTGTGATCATCTACTAGATGAGTCTATTAATACCATAAAGTATTTAAATGGTCCACTTGGTGGGTTAATAGGTCCACATATATCACCATGAATTCGTTCCAAAAATGTAGGTGATTCGGTTCCTACTTTAGCTGGTGATGGTCTAATTATTAATTTGCCTTGAGAGCAAGCATCACATAATAATTCACTAGATTGAAGAATCTTCTGATTCTTTAATGGATGTCCATTTGAATTTTCAATGATTCTTCTCATCATTATAGATCCTGAATGACCCAACCGGTCATGCCAAATTGTAAATATATCTGGATTCATGAACTTCAGGTTCATTGTTACATATGTTTCAATGACTCGTATATGAGTATAATATAATCCAGAAGATAAAGCATACAACTTTTCCAATATACGTTTTTCATGTGAGACAGAAGATATGATATAAAGATATTCTATCTCATTTATCCTATCAGTCTCAATATGATAACCATTGCAACGTATATCTTTAAAACTTAATAGAATTCTCTTTGATTGACTAGAGAACAATGCATTGTTAATTGTAAATTTTGTTTCTCTAGGCAAAATAATATTTGTTTTTCCAAATCCTTCAATCAGGTTTGCAGAACCTTATATTGTATTGACTTTTGCTTCCAGCATTGTCAATTTGGAAAAATATATTTTATTTCTAAGTATTGTATGTGTAGTTGCACAGTCTGCTAGACATAGATCTTCATTCATCATTTTTTAGTCACTCAATATATGAAAATTGTCCATGATTCTTCATTTAAACAAGATAATTACAATAAGAAAACAAAACTTGTAATACAAGGTTCAACTAAAAAAAAATGAAAGATAGATAAAACAATTCTACATATTCTCAAAATCAAAAGAAACACTTGCTATGTCATCATTTGTGCTGAATTTCTCTTTAGAAGATTCAAAGAAGTCCGCCACATCCAAATTTGTCATATTGGATTGGTTAAATATATCATTATCCTGGTATGCAAAATTTGCTTCCACATTTTTCACTTTTTTCTTCAGGGAAGCTTGATAGAGATCAACTAGGTGTTTTAATGTACGTCAAACACGAGACCAGTGCCAAGTCATCCCGCATTAGAATCATTTATGCTCATCATCTTTTGAGTTTTTATCTTGTGGAGTTTTGCCTTTATGATCATCATTTCGAGTGGTTCTTTTGAAATTTGGATGATTAGAATGACCACCATGAAAATAATAACTATTTCTTCCTCTGTCACGGTCACGACCACGACCACGACCACGACCACGACCTCGACCACGATTATTAAAATTTACAGCATTCACTTCAGGGAATGGTGTTGTTCCAGTTGGTCGAGATTCATGGTTCTTCATTAATAGCTCATTATTTTGTTCAACCACGAGAAGACATGAAATTAATTGTTTAAAAACTTTCTCTCGATATTGCTTCTGCAGGAGCATATTCGAGGCATGAAATGTAGAAAATGTCTTCTCCAACATATCCACATCAGTAATTTTCTCTCCGCACAACAATAATTTTGAACTGATTTTAAATAACGCGGAGTTGTAATCACTTACTGATTTGAAATCTTGGAGCCTCAAATGCTTCCATTCATAACGAGCTTTAGGAAGAATGACTGTTTTCTGATGATCATATCTTTGTTTTAAATTCTTCCACAAGATACATGGATCTTTTATTGTTAAATATTCCATCTTCAATCCCTCGTGAAGATGATGGCGAAGGAAGATCATAACTTTTGCTTTTTCCTGAATGGATGTTGCATTTCCTTCCTTAATTGTTTCTCCCAGGTTCATGGCATCGAGATGTATTTCAGCATCAAGCACCCATGACAAATAATTATTTCCATTGATGTCAAGGACTGCAAATTCTATTTTTGTAAGATTTGTCATGATAACACTATCACAAAGAATTATATTTATATTAGCAATTTAATATATATATATTAAACATGCAAAACAACGTTTAATTTACTAATTATAATAAAGAGAAAATGGCATACATTCAGAACCTACATTCAACAGGAAAACGGCAAGAGCTCGTGCTGATAACGTGTTGTAAAATTGAGGAGCAAAATGACGGAAAGAGGGGAGCACGAAAATCGAGAAATTATAATATTAAAATAATTAAATAATTAAATAATATAAAAGTAATTAAAACAACTAAATTAAATAAAATAAACTTAAATAAACTAAAATAAAGAAATTGGAATTTTATGAAATTTCTCAACACCAATCATTTTTCTTATTTTCTCTCCAATGTGTGTATTACAATATCCACAAAAAGCCTCTATTTATAGGCAATTTGGCAAGTAGGTAGTGGCATTTCATGGCCACAAAGTATGTGTCTTTAGTAAACACATGGTCTTTGTCACTAAGCATATTTATATAATGGACATCTAATTTGCTTTAATATTTATAATATAGAGGAAAAAGTAAGGCTAAATTATAAATAAAAAAATCAAATTATTTACAAATATAGAAAAATTTTAGAAGCAATAAACTAGGATAGGCTCTGCTGTAAAATTTTTCTATATTGTAAATAAATTAACTCATTTTGCTATATTTGAAAACAATGAAAAATGCCCTCAAACCTTTTATTTTATGTCGAAAAAAACTTTTGAATTTTCAAAAGCTTCAAAAATATCCTCAAATTTTTAAAAAAAAATTTAAAAAAACACCATTGTTGTTAGTTTTGGATGGAATTTTGTTTTAGAAATACTCGAACTTTCAAAAATTTCAAAAATACTCTGACTCAAACAAAGTTCAAATATACATTCACCATAAGTGTATTTATGAACATAAACGGTTAATATCTCGTTGCAAAAATAACTTTAAAATTAAAAATAAAATAAAATAAAATGACTCCTAACGTTAACATGGTGATAAATTTGTTTGAAGTTTCATTCTTTTAAAATAAATCATATAGATATTCTCTTTTTTTTCATATATATACTCTCATTTTTTCCTCTTAATTTTCCAATTCTTAATTTACACCAATTTTCTCTGACAATCAAAATTTTAAGTTAAAACATAAGGTCCGAAAAAATCTCACAAAACCTCATTCTTAATTTCAATCAACATATTTTTTTAGTCGGGTCAATTTTAGTTTATGTATTTTCAATAAATCTTAAATTTAGTCCTCAAAATTTATTTTTACTAAAATTGGTTAAACGATAACAATAATTTTTATGTTAGAAAATATAATATGTGAACATGTTTTTAAATTTATAGTAAAGATGTTAATAAATGACAAAAAGTTTTTTTAAAAAAAAATAATTAATTAATAATGTGACTAAATTTAAGATTTATTAAAAGCAAAGTAACCAAAATTATACAATTGAAAATATATAAACTAAAATTGAACAAAGTTCAAAGTTGAGAATATGGGAACCAAAATGGTATTCAATCTGAAACCTTAAACATAGTCATTTGTATGAAAAATGTCCTTATATTTTTTTTAAGAGAAAAAGAATGTCCTTAATTTATTTTTTTTATATAAACAAAGTGGTAATATTACATGTTAATTATGGTTTAGCTATGCTAATTTTGGTATTGTAATGTTATACATGATATTTCATATATGTTTCAAAACTCTTTGAATTATGCTTGAATGTTGGACAATAATTGGAACATAAAATGGTATATCAATAACCCAAAATAAAAATTGAAACCTAAACGCTGTCACACCATTGACATATTTGTGAGTAATTTTGAAATTGTTAAAATCACTTTTGTTATTCTTAAAATCAATCCAAAAATGCTTTTAATCCCTCAAAATTAATTTTATTTAATTTTATACTTTTTAATGTAAATTTCATTTTATCAAAATTGATATTGAATCATTAAATACATTAATAATTTAGCAAATAATTAGTGCATATTTAACTCCTTCAACATCTTCCATCTAGCAAAGTAAATTTTTGTTCCCAAAACTACCTCAATAAATATATTTAACTCAAATTTATTATGTTATACATGTAACATTGCATTTAAAAAATATAAGTCTAGTATAAAACAATAATCATATTTTTTGTTTAGTCACGTGAAGTGAAGTGGAACAATCGAACCTATAATTTTTTAGTCAATAACGTATACGCATGCTTTAACCATTTAGCAAGAACAACCAATTTTTACAATTTTCTTTTATATAAAGGTTATTTTCAAATATAGTAAAAGGAACCAAAATATTTACAAATATAACAAAATTTCACTGTCTATCTATGATAGTCGTGACACAGATGTCTATTGCAGTCTATCACATATAGATTGTGTATTTTGCTATTAGTTATAAATATTTTTAGCAATTTTATCATTTAAGATAATTTATCCTTATATATAATTTCAATATTGCACCCTAAATACAAGTCTTCTCAAGAGAAGAGGGGCCACTCTTATTGGAACACTTGTCTCTTATTTCCAATAAAAGAGAAACCTCATCATTTACCTATATTTTGCAAGTTAAAAATTAAAGTTTGGTTAAATATTACCGATAAAATGCCAATTCTCAGATAAACATATAATGAATTTTTTTATAACTTGTTATCTATTAAATAAATGCTAATTGGTGAAATTACTCTTTCATGGTTTAAAAGTCATGGAATACTATGATAAATGAAAAAAAAAATAACGAAATTAAATATAAAAGTATTTAGGTCTTGAAAACAAAACTCATAATAAAATACTAGTTCATATAAACTTTCATATTTATATTTAGTAAGTAACTTAAAATTTGAATTAGCATCTGATAAGTTTTTAAAGTGTACTAAAAAGATGTCTCTAAATTAAATTAATTTGTTTTCTTAATGGATATTTTAACTTTAAAAATGTAAAATAAGTTTATGTACTTCTAATTTTGTATCGAGTAAAATCTTGACACATTCAAAATTTTAAAAGAATTAACAAATGTATAACATATAAAATTTAATTTTGAGTCAATGAACCATGAATTTTTTTTTTAAAAAAAAATGTTGAATAAGTTAATGATATATTGGACACAAAACTAAAAGTTCAAGGGCTTATATTAGACATGAAATTGAAGTTTAAAAACTTATTAAACATTTTTTTGTCAGAAACGTGACCAAAGTCCTCATTGGTTAGATGAGGGGATAATCATGGATATAAATGAGGACAACTATCTCTATTGGTGTGAGGTCTTTTGGGGTGAAAACCAAAAGCAAAGCTGCAAAGGTTTATGCCTAAAGTAGACAATATCATACAAATGTGGAATTTTAAGTTCAATAACTCATTAGATCACTCAAAATTGAAAGCTCATCGCATGTTATATATTTTTTTTAAAAATTTAGAGACCTATTTCATACAGACTAAAGTTTAAATACTAAACCAACAATTTAATTAACAATTTTATGCGTATGTACGTATGCATGCGGGCGCGTGCATGTAAAATTTGCTCTATGTACATTAGGTCTCATTTTATTTTAATCACTCTAGTTTAAATAAAGCTTAAATTGGTATCTATTGATAGTTTATTGTTAATATTTTTTAGGGGAAAAACTATGTTACACTTTTTAAATGAGTGTTGAACATATGTTCGCATTGTGGCTATCTTTGCACATAAATAATTATTATTATGTTAAAAATTTTGTTGTAATTTAATTCATGTAATTTAAAATTTATAATGTGTAATAATTTAGTCTTTTAAGTTTTGTGAGTATCAATTTAATTATTGTATTTATAATAATTTAATTATTGTTGAATAAAAAATTATGGGCAACAAAAATTGTCACATTATCATAATAATTAATTAAATCTATGGTCAATTTGAGAATTATTGTGTCCCTAAATTGAAATTTGAAGACAAATAAACAATAAACTAAAGAATGTAGTGTGTCTCCTTTCTAGCTATCTAATTATAACGATAGGTTTTCTGAATTCAAAAGTGATTAAGCTTGAATGACGATTGATAAATACCTAATAGCTTATAGCTACCTATTTTTTTCCGGCCTAATTTAATTACTTATTTATGTTTATTTCTAATTTGAGGTTGGTTTTCAAAAATAAAACAAACAAAGAACAAATAATAAATAAAGTTTTAAATAATTAACATTTACATATTTTTATGGAGGGAGAATAGAATTTGAAATCTTCTATTTATGAAAAAATTGTATTTAATCAATTTTGGAAAAAATCAATCACATAATATTTTTAAAACAAATCAATCACGTAATTAATTTATTTTTTTCTTTTGAAGGTAATTTGATTGATTTTTTCCTAAATTAAAGAATTTGAATTTTTTTATAAATTAGTGATCATTGGTCATTTAAACAGAGATTCTTAAAAAAAAAAAAAAATCTAGAGAAAGTCTCCATATTTTCTTTTTCTTCGAGTCTCCCAAGAACACGTCAAAACCTCAACCTCATTGAACAAGGGGTTTAAGGATTTAGTATTCTTGATTTCTTTTATTTCAAGTACCCTTAAAAGGATAGTAGGCCTACTAGAGGTTTTTTTTTTTTTTTTTTTTTATTTATTTATTTATTTATTTATTTATTTATTTATTTATTATTATTATTATTATTATTATTTTAACGCTTCTTATTCTTCATTTTTTGTTTATTTTATTTTATTCTTTTTATCATGTAATTTTCGTCTGCCTTTGTCTATATTTGCTTTAGATCCATGGTTATTATTTGTTTCATGTTATTATTTATTTATTTACTTACCTTTTTTCTTTTTTCATCTTATTCATCATTTTTGTTCGTGTATGTGCAAGGATGTGAGATCATCTCAACTTTTTTCTTCTATTTCGTTTTTTGGGCTTTCTAATGTTTCTTATTTTAACTTATTTCTTATATTTTTTAATTTCTTATTTCAATCCATTGCTTTTTTATATATTAAGTATTTATCTATTTTAGTTTTGACATTGTATTTAATTTCAATTTTTTCTTATCTACATTTTATCATGTTTTAAGGTCGATAAACATATTGTTATAGCTTACATAATATCTCGTTGTTAATATTTTTTCAAAATTCATTTCATAAATATTTGAGAGTCTAATTTTTTAGATCCTTGAGGTGAGGGTTCATAATCTTTGGAGTCCGAGATATGAATCCAAGATAAAATGAATTTAATTAAAATAATTTTTTTATAAAAAATCTTTTATTAAAAGGCTATCCTATAACGGATTTGAGAAATTGTAATATTTTCTCAATTTCTTAAGGTAAAGAATTTTTTATCAATTCTCACATAGCCCAATTGATGGAAATTTTCCACAATGTGATTATTATTTCAAATATTGGAGTAACGAGGAGTAAAATAAGACATTATTTTTTAAAAAAATAATAAAGAATATTTTCAATTCAAGATTTAAAATTTGGCCACCGTTTTCTAAACGGGTGTCATGGGTTGCTAACACCTTCCCCATACACAAACGACTTTTGGAACCTAATTGTAGTTTTTGTAGACCATTTTTATTATTTTTTAATTAAAAATTGTTTATTTTATTTCGGTGTCCAATCACACTATAAAAAAGTTGGTGACCGACTCTTTTTTATTTTACATTAAAATTGACCATTTCTAAGGATGTCGGTTGCTCTGTATCGTATCGATCACATGGCGATATAGCCCAATTGAGCCTAAAATTATAAATCTGATCGAGCCAAGTAATTTAAGTCACTTTTGGCCAAAGTATAATGTAATCCAAGCCTAATGTAAAAAATTGGGCCCTAGCCTAACTTTAGCTAAAGTCCATTTTTTGAGCCCAAAAATCTCATTGAACAATTTCAACCATGAAAAGTATTATTAAGAGTTAATAAAATTTGTTCCATGAAAAGTATTATTAAGAGTTTATAAAATTTGTTCCAGAGATAGATTGATAAACAGATTAAGGATCAAGTTTGTTTATAAATTATAAATGTTTGGATATCACATAATAATAAAAAAAATTCTCAATAGAGACCAAATTGTTGCATGTTATGTTGAATGACTAAATCATTACAAATTCAAAAGCACGTAGAAATCATATGTACCTTTTAACATTATTATTATTTAATCAATTTCAATCAAAATTAACTTTAAACTAATAGTATGCATTAAATTTAAGATTTATTGAAAGTAAATGAATTAAAAATAGAATGAAACTAAAAGTTTAAGGAAAAAAAGTAGGGTAATCATTTGAAATTGCAAAAATACTGTAAATATTTTCAAATATAACAAAATGTTATTGTCTAACACTTATAGACGTCGTGTCTATCACTAATAGACACTAATATTTTATTATATATATATATATATATTTGGCTATTTTTATATTTGGAAACATGAAAAATTAAAAAAAAAAAAATCATATTTTAACGTTTCTTTTCCTTTTAGTTTCTTTCCAATGTACAAACAAATAGTTTTTTTTTACTTTTTATTGTTTTCAAATCTATTAAAATTTAGTGGGTCTTTTTTTAAAAAAAAAAAAAAAAAAATGAAATCATTTCCCTGACTTTAAATCATAAAATTTTGGCATCATTTTGGCACGCCTGCCCGCCCGCCCCCCGGCTGCCCGCACACACACAATTTTAACCTTGTAAACGATAACCATATCTTTACCTATTAATTTTAACCTTGTAAAAATTAAAATTAACTTTGTAACCGATAACCATATCTTTACCTATTAATTTAACCTTGTAAAAATTAAAAGGTAAGTTTAGGGCATTGAATTGTTTATAGTTAGTGGGTTATAATAGTTTATATTTGGGATGCAAATTATTTTAATTTAGATATAAAATAATAAAAAAAAAGAATATTGTCAAAAATGAAAATGTTATTCTAGATCGTGATAGATCCAGATAGACATCTATCACTTTACGATCTACTACTGATAGTAAAATTTTACTATATTAGTAAACAATTTGATATTTTTTCTATTTATAATATTTTTGTTTTTAAATTATAATATTTAAAAAAAAAACTAACTATTAAAATTAGTGCTCAATGGTATAATAATCTACTCGACCAATTTGTGGCCGGAGAAAATATTTAACTTTTTAGAGGGTTGAATATTCTGAGGAATTTAATGGTAAAATCCGTATTGCCCACTTGTTCTCTGTCATTCATGAAAAGGGATGAGGCCGTAATTGAATTCCGCGAGCATTCATTTCAGATTTTCCATAATTGTCCAACCAGAGATAGACAATGGCGATGGTAGATTCAAGTTTTATCTTCATCCGTGTCTCCGCCGTACCTTATCCCCTCTCGAACAACAATAATGGCAGAAAATTCAGAATCACGTCGGCAAAACGTACACAAGATTCCGATTCAGATTATTCCACTTCATCAACACAAGCAAATCAACTCAAATTTCCATCACTCAGAGTTTCAAATCCACTTCTCGCCCGATCTGTAGTCTCTATTCTCGGATTAGGGTTCGTCGACGCAGGGTATAAAAATTTTACTTCTAATTTCGATTGAGAATCGCTTTGTTTGTTGTTGTTTCCATTGAAATTGAAGTCGAATTAGGGTTTGGAATGATTAGGTACAGTGGAGATTGGTCTAGAATTGGAGCGATTACGAAGGAGAGCGAAGATTTGCTTAAGATTGGAGCTTTTTTGGTGGTTCCGTTTTGCGTATTTCTGGTTTTTTCTTTCTCGAAATTAGATTCGGATTCTTCGTGAGTGTACGGATAATGCATTTCGTAAACAGGTTAGAAATAATTGAAATTATGAACGGTAGGTAAGGTAAAGTTGTTTTCTTTTTTTTTTTTTTTTTTTTTTTTTTTTTTTTTTTTTTTTTGTTTTGGCTTCCTCTTAATACAAGTGTTGAAGTAGGGAGATTTCGAAGAATATGTACAAAATTCATTTGTTTGATGTTGGTTTCCACCTTGCTTGTTTTAAATTAATTGCTTTTCACGTTTAAGAGTGGAAAAGTGAGACACAGATTCAAATTAATCATTTCTAAGTGTTCGTCTATTAGGTCAATTACACATGTGCTTGTATTCGGTTATTTTAAGAAGGGTATATAATGAACTAAAAATCATATATGAAAAGAAGAAAAGTGTCCGTCAAATTTACTATAAGTACCAAAATTTGGTATCTAATATATAACACCAAATTTCAGGAAGGGCATATGAATGAACTAAAAATCATATATGAAGAGAAGAATCTTGAATATGTGAAAGTATAGGTAAAAAAGACTTATAAAAATGTATAGATATATTAACTTAAAGTTAAGTGTGCTTAGCTTAAAGTAATTTTTTGTTGGATGATCTCATGAAAAGTTTTCTCTTAGAAAATTAAGGATGACATTGTTAGGTCGCAGGGGTTAATGTTGTAAGGGATGTTGGGGTCATCAGGGCCAAATTCAAATTTCAAATCCTGAGGTTGGAGCGTTACTGAAAAAAATTAATATCAAAATCAACAAAAGTCAATCGGTATGTGTATATATATATTTATTAAGTTGAATGTAATCATCTTCATCACTCCCCTTGTCGTGCACTAGAGTTTTTTTTTTTTTTTTTTTTTTTTAATTTTTATTATTATTGGTTGGTTGGGATTTATAGTGTCCATCTTTCCATTTGTTATTCTAAAATAAATATTTTCTTTATGATGAGGCAAAATCTTAAAATTAATTGTATCTCCATCTATTAATGAAGTCTTATATCCTACCTACAATTATTGAAAATAGCCGTATTAAATAATCTTGTCCCAAGGTATGATGTATTTAATCGCTAGGGGTCTATTACAACATATATATTTTTCTATATTTTTTCAATCTCCCTATTTGTTGAAATAGATGGTTAGAAAAAAAAAAATTAGTTAGATGTCAATTTGAATATAGTTCAATTTTAAAATTTAATATTCTCAATACAAAGATCAAGTAGTCAACAGCTTAAACCTTCATTCACACAAATTGTTAAACTAAAAAAACGGTCAGTAAAAAAAAATAGATGGAATTACTTTAGAGTTAGGATTTCCCTCCTTTTTTTGGCATACTATATGGCAACTTTTAGAAAATATAAGATGTTGGTAACCATTTTTACTTTTTATGTAATGTTCATCATCCCACTTTTGCAATAACTTTTATTTTCCATTTTATTATAAATATTAAAGAAAATTAGATGTCCATTATATAAATATGCTTAGTGGCAAAATGCCATGTGTCTACTAAAGACACATCCTTTGTCGGCATGAAATGCCACTACCTTGCCTATAAATAGAGTATTTTTATGGATATTGTAATACACACATTGGAGAGAAAATAAGAAAAAGGATTGGGGTTGAGAAATTTCATAAAATTCCAATTTCTTCATTTTAGTTTATTTTAAGTTTATTTAATTTAGTTGTTTTAATTACTTTTATATTATTTAATTATTTAATTATTTTAATATTATAATTTCTCGATTTTCGTGCTCCCGTTTTTCCGTCATTTTGCTCCTCAATTATACAACACGTTATCAGCACGAACTCTTGTCGTTTTCCTACTGAAGGTAGGTTCTGAAGGTATATCATTTTCTCTTTATTATAATTAGTAAATTAAACGTTGTTTTGCATGTTTAATATATATATTAAATTGCTAATATAAATATAATTCTTTGTGATAGTGTTATCATAGCAAATCTTACAAAAATAGAATTTGCAGCCCTTGACATCAATGGAAATAATTATTTGTCATGGGTGCTTGATGCTGAAATACATCTCGATGGCATGAACCTGGGAGAAACAATTAAGGAAGGAAATGCAACATCCATTCAGGAAAAATAAAAAACTATGATATTCCTTCGCCATCATCTTCCCGAGGGATTGAAGATGGAATATTTAACAATAAAAGATCCATGTATCTTGTGGAAGAATTTAAAACAGAGATATGATCATCAGAAAACAGTCATTCTTCCTAAAGCTCGTTATGAATGGATGCATTTGAGGCTCCAAGATTTCAAATCAGTAAGTGATTACAACTCCGCATTATTTAAAATCAGTTCAAAATTATTGTTGTGCATCAGAAAATTACTGATGCGGATATGTTGGAGAAGACATTTTCTACATTTCATGCCTCGAATATGCTCCTGCAGCAGCAATATCGAGAGAAAGGTTTTAAACAATATTCTGAATTAATTTCATGTCTTCTCGTGGCTGAACAAAATAATGAGCTATTAATGAAGAACCATGAATCTCGACCAACTGGAACAACACCATTCCCTGAAGTGAATGCTGTAAATTTTAATAATCGTGGTCGATGTCGTGGTCGTGACCGTGGCAGAGGAAGAAATAGTTATTATTTTCGTGGTGGTCATTCTAATCATCCAAATTTCAAAAGAACCACCTGAAATGATGATCATAAAAGAAAGCTCTACAAGGTAAAAATTCAAAAGATGATGAGCATAAATGCTTCCGATGCGGGATGACTGGACACTGGTCTCGTGTTTGCCGTACATCAAAACAGCTAGTTGATCTCTATCAAGTTTCCCTGAAGGAAAAAGGGAAAAATGTGGAATCAAATTTTGCACACCAGGATAATGATATATTTGACCAATCCAATATGACAAATTTGGATGTGGCGGACTTCTTTGAATCTTCTGAAGAGAAAGTCAGCACAAATGATGGCACAACAGATGTTTCTTTTGATTTTGAGAATATGTAGAATTGTTTTATCTATCTTTCATTTTTTTTGAACCTTGTATTACAAGTTTTGTTTTCTTATTGTAATTATCTTGTTTAAATGAAGAATCATGGACAATTTTCATATATTCAGTGACTCAAAAATGAGGAATGAAGATCTATGCCTAGCAGACTGTGCAACTACACATACAATACTTACAAATAAAAAATATTTTTCCAAATTGACAATGCTGGAAGCAAAAGTCAATACAATATCAGGTTCTGCAAATCTGATTGAAGGATTTGGAAAAGCAAATATTATTTTGCCTAGAGGAACAAAATTTACAATTAACATTGCATTGTTCTCTAGTCAATCAAAGAGAAATCTATTAAGTTTTAAAGATATATGTTGCAATGGTTATCATATTGAGACTGATAGGATAAATGAGATAGAATATCTTTATATCATATCTTCTGTCTCACATGAAAAACGTATATTGGAAAAGTTGTCTGTTTTATCTTCTGGATTATATTATACTCATATACGAGTCATTGAAACATATGCAACAATGAACCTGAAGTTCATGAATCCAGATATATTTACAATTTGGCATGACCGGTTGGGTCATCCAGGATCTATAATGATGAGAAGAATCATTGAAAATTCAAATGGACATCCATTAAAGAACCAGAAGATTCTTCAATCTAGTGAATTATTATGTAATGCTTGCTCTCAAGTCAAATTAATAATTAGACCATCACCAGCTAAAGTAGGAACCGAATCACCTACATTTTTTGAACGAATTCATGGTGATATATGTGGACGCATTAACCCACCAAGTGGACCATTTAAATACTTTATGGTATTAATAGATGCATCCAGTAGATGGTCACACGTGTCCTTATTATCAAGTCGAAACCTTGCGTTTGCAAGATTACTTGCTCAAATAATTAAGTTAAGAGCACAATTTTCTGATTATACAATTAAGACCATCCGTCTTGATAATGTTGGTGAATTTACATCCCAAACTTTCGATAATTATTGTATGTCAATTGGGATACATATTGAACATCATGTAGCTCATGTTCATACACAAAATGGTTTAGCATAATCATTTATAAAACGTTTGCAATTAATTGCTAGACCATTACTTATGAGAGCTAAGCTTCCTACATCTGTATGGGGACATGCTATTTTGCATGCTGCGTCACTTGCACGCATTAGACCAGTAGCTTATCATAAATACTCACAATTACAATTAGCTTATAGCCAAAAGCCAAATATTTCTCATCTAAGAATTTTTTGATTATGTTCCAATTGCTCCACCACAACGTACTAAGATGGGTCCTCAAAGGAGGTTAGGAATTTACGTTGGATATGATTCCCATCAATTATTAAATATCTTGAACCCCTAACGGGTGATGTATTTACTGCACGATTTACTGATTGTCATTTTAATGTGACAAATTTTTCAACATTAGGGGGAGGAATTAAGAAGTTGGAAAAGTAAATTGCATGGAATGCATCATTATTATCCCATTTAGATCCTCGTACAAATCAATGTGAACTTGAAGTTCAGAAAATAATTCATTTGCAAAATATAGCAAATCAATTACTAGATGCATTTATAGATGCAAAGAAAGTAACTAAATCGCATATACCTGTTGCAAATGTTCCGTCGAAAATTGATATCCCAACACAGCAAGTTGTCACTAATGAATTTGGAACACGCCAGAAGCGTGGTAGACCAGTGGGTTCCAAAGATAAAAATCCTCGAAAAAGAAAAATAAACGATAATAAAAAAGACTTGGTTGGGGATGTAAATATCCACGAAGAAATCCTAAACATGACTAATAATACAATTAGTGAAGAAGGTGAAATACCTAAAGATAATAATGAAATTTCAATTAATTATGACATGACAGGGAAAAGATGGAACCGAACTCATGTAATTATTGAGAACATTTTTGCATATAATGTTGCACTTGATATTATATCTGAAAATGAAGATCCTGAACCAAAATCTGTTGAAGCATGTCGACATAGAAATGATTGGCTTCGGTGGAAAGAAGCAATCGAGGCAGAATTAAACTCACTTTCAAAAAGCCAAGTTTTTGGACCAGTAGTCCGAACACCAGAAGGTGTCAAACCCGTGGGATACAAATGGGTATTTGTGAGAAAAAGAAATGAAAATAATGAAATCACAAGATATAAAGCAAGACTAGTTGCACAAGGTTTTTCCCAAAGACCTGGTATTGATTATGAGGAGACATATTCTCCAGTGGTGGATGCAATTACATTAAGATATTTAATTGGTCTGACTGTGCATGAAAATTTGGGCATGCATCTTATGGATGTTGTCACAACATATTTATATGGATCTCTTGATAATAACATTTATATGAGAATCCCATAAGGATTTAAGATACCTGAAATACATAAGCAAGTTCTCGAGAACTATATTCAATAAAATTACAAAGATCACTAGAAAACTGAAGAGTAACGGCAGCAAGTGATTGAGTTCAGTAGTTCCTCATATAAAATTATTGACTCTAGAGATATAGTAATATGGAGAAGACTAAATTGTTTCAAGCACCGACAGAACCAGAAGCGTCCCTTGTTTCAAAGAGAGCAGGACGGGTTATTCACATTTCATTTGATGGTCAGAGGCAAATTGAAAGCTAAGCAGTGGTAATTCTAAGGATTCCCGAGGGGAAAAATAGAGATGTCTCCTACGTTACCCGTAATATGTGGAAGTATCGACGTAATTTCATAGAGTCATTCGGTCTGAATGCTACATGAAGAACATAAGCCAGATGAAGGAACGGGAAGACCTAGGATGTAGAAGATCATAACATGAGTGATTCGGCAGATTTGGATTCCTATATATCCACTCATGTGGTACTTCATTGTACGATATATATAAGATCCATATGTATAGATATCATCATCTACATCCAGAAAGCCGTATGCTTTGGAAGAAGCTTGTACAGTTTGGGAAGGGGTTTTGATACAATCAGGACGAATGTAGTATAATCGCCTGAGTGGATATTTGTTGAAAGAAGGATATCAAAATAATCAAATATGTCCATGTGTTTTTATAAAGAAATCACAATCAGGATTTGCTATTATATCTGTATATGTTGATGACCTAAATATAATTGGAACTCCTGAAGAGCTTTCAAAGGCAATAGAATATCTTAAGAAAGAATTTGAGATGAAAGATCTCGGAAAAACAAAATTTTGCCTTGGATTGCAAATTGAGCATTTAGCAGACGGATTTTTGTTCATCAGTCAACCTATACAGGAAAAATTTTAAAAAGATTTTATATGGATAAAGCACATCCATTAAACATTCCAATGGAAGTTTGTTCACTAGATGTGAAGAAATATATATTTCGACCTCGAGATAATAATGAAGAACTTATTGGTCCTGAAGTACCCTATCTTAGTGCGATTGGTGAACTTATGTATCTTGCTAATAATACAAGACCAGATATTGCATTTTTAGTAAATTTATTAGCTAGATATAGTTCTTCCCCAACAAAAAGACATTGGAATGAAATTAAACATATACTCCGTTATCTTCGAGGAACGATCGATGTGGGTTTGTTTTATTCAAATAAATCAAATTTTGACTTAGTTGGTTATGCAGATTCTGGATATTTATCTGATTCACATAAAGCTAGATATCAAACAGGTTATTTATTCACTTGTGGAGGAACTGCTATATCTTAGCGATCAGTGAAATAGACCATAACAGCTACTTCCTCAAATCATACTGAAATTATTGCAATCCATGAAGCTAGTAGAGAATATGTATGGCTAAGATCAATGACTCAACACATTCGAGAAACATGTGGCTTGTCTTCTAGTAAAAATCCTCCAACAACATTATACGAAGACAACACAGCATGTACAGCTCAAATCAAAGGAGGATATATTAAAGGAGATAGAATGAAGCATATTTCACCAAAACTTTTCTACACTCATGATCTTGAAGAAAATGGCGACATCACTATACAACAAATTTGTTCCAAGGATAACTTGGTAGACTTATTTACAAAATCATTACCAACCACAACTTTTGAAAAATTGGTGCAAAACATTGGAATGCGGCGACTCAGAGATCTCAAATGATGTTCCTATGAGGGGAGCAAATGTATTATATTCTTTTAGAAGTATTAGATTATATAAAATATGTACTCTTTTTCCTTCACTAGGATTTTTTTCTATTGGGTTTTTTCCTAGTAAGGTTTTAACGAGACATATTTTATATATATAATGGGCATCTAAGGGGGAGTATTATAAATTTTAAAGAAAATTAGATGTCTATTATATAACTATGCTTAGTGGCAAAATGCCATGTGTCTGACACATCCTTTGTGGGCATGAAATGCCACTATCTACTTGCCAAATTGCCTATAAATAGAGGCTTTTTATGGATATTGTAATACACACATTGGAGAGAAAATAAGAAAAAAGGATTGGTGTTGAGAAATTTCATAAAATTCCACTTTCTTCATTTTAGTTTATTTTAAGTTTATTTAATTTAGTTGTTTTAATTACTTTTATATTATTTAATTATTTTATTATTTTAATATTATAATTTCTCGATTTTCGTGCTCTCGTTTTTCCGTCATTTTGCTCCTCAATTTTACAACACCTTTCAATATTTTAGGCTCTTTTTTCATTTCACATGCTTGAATTTTAAGGAATAATTTCTCTCAAAGTACAAGGTTGTTAGAGACATATATTCGAACATAAAAAGTACTATTGATAACACATTTGTGCACACATCATTAAATAGAAGGAGAGGAAAAAGAGAGAAAAATATCTATTTAAAATTTATACTAATTGAAAATTATTATTTACCTAAGATACAAAGATGTTGTTATGGGTAATTATGGACTAGGGTAAAACTGTAAAGAGCTAAGAGCATGGGACAAATCGAAACGGAACAAGCAAAAGGGACATGGGATGAAGCTCATGGGCCTAGGCTCAGCCTTGGCCCAATCGGGACCGAGAAGGGTTAAAGAGAGGTAAAGGGGGTCGGAGCCCCAAATCTGGGGGCTCGGCCTCGGCCCTTGTTGAGTTGAGGCCCGTCCAAGGTGCATACTCTGATTCAGAGAAAGCCCAAGAAGAAGGCCCAGGAAGAAGGTGATTCAGAACTCCTAGAGGAAAAGGGGTAAGGTCGAGAGAATACTATAACTAGCCGGTGATAAGCCAGGGAAAGATAAGCTTAAGCCACACAATACTACTTTCTTACTTTCTACTTCGTAAAATACATTGTTGACTTTAGCATCGGAGTTTGTAGGGCTTGTGCCACACCGGTGTACATTTTTTCTCTTTGTTTTTCCGATAGTGTCCTCCCCTGAATTACAAATTCATGGTTGTTGTCAGGCATAGGTTTGGTGATCTGTAAGAGTTCTCAATTTTGACATCAACAAATGTTAAGAACTCCTACACATTGATTTGCAACGGTCATGGTTGAAGTTAAATAGAAATTCTAACGTCACCAAATTTGGTTTGGATTGGAAATTTTGATTGTTGGATATGCAATTATATATATATATATATATATATATGGGAAATTATTATAAATAGAAAAAATATCAAACTATTTACCAACATAGAAAAATTTGTCTGTCTATTAGCGATAGATCGCAATAGATTTCTATTGGATTTATATCGTAGTCTAGATAGAAGTCTATCACTTTCTATTGCTGATAAACAGTAAAAAAAAATTATATTCGTAAATAGTTTGGCTCATTTTTGCTATATTTGAGAAGAGCCCTATATCTATTGTATTCTAAAATTTTGTATAAATCAAATGTAATTTTAGCTGTATATTTATTGAGGGAAAATAATAATAAATCTAGTGTTAGCCCTCATGTGTATAAGAAACAAATGATAAATTTTGTGAAAGTGAGACTAGTTTTTTAACATTGGACTAAAAGAATATTTTCTAAAATTAAGCATGCTACAAATTCCTGAATATATTACATATAATTATGTTTAATGTTAAATATGTTAAATAATAAATTGACAGTAAAAATGTACAATGAAAACATAAACTCTAAGACCAAATTAGAGCGAAGAAAATTGATTTCCTAAAAGGAATTTAGTTTGAAATAATTTTTAAGTAACTCTAACTAGACTTATTTTTAAGTTTTAACTTTTAGAAATTAATCAAGTTACATAAATTACTTATGAATTATTCATATGGGATGGAAATTGACACATGACAAATTATGATTGGGCAAATTGGTAGAAGGTACAAAGATGAGGGTAGCTTAATGCACTTAAGACCCTTACCTAATAGATTTTACTATGGTGCTCTTTTTTTTTTTTTTTTTTTTTAAGTATAATCAATTATGTCTCAATTTTCTTGGAATTTTTGTATGGATGACCCAAATTGGAGAGGAAAAATAAAAAATAAAATTGCCTTGCTTTTTGAAAATGAGGGGTTTTTTTACTCTTTGTTGACATCAACGCCAGGTGAAATTACTAAAATGAAACTATCACGCTCACTCAGAATGGCCAATCCCGCTTTTTGTGCTCTCACTCTCTCACATCTCCCTTTTCCTCAAAAGCGATCTCCTCTCTCTCGCTTTCCACTATCTCACTCTTGCTTTTCGGCGTCTGTCTCATTTAGCAACATCACTGAATCTGGCACAATCTCCCTCGTCGAAAGAAGGATCTTGCAATCCAAAGAAAAAGAACAACAAAAAACAAGAGAGAGGAGAACGGTTTGTGCGCTCATCGGAAAAGAAGAACAACAACAACGACAACAGAGAATAAGAAAGAAAGAAAGAAAAAAAAAAAAAAAAAACCCATAGTGCAAGGATGGAGGAAGAGAGAAAAACAAAATAGGAGCACTTTTGTAAAATTGCTTAATGATGTAAGCAATAGGTCAAAAATCTTAGGTTTAAAAAAAGTGAGGCATTTTTTTTCATTTTGGGCTTGCAAAATGAGTCAACCTTACCATTTTTCCAATTTTCCTCAACATTCTAATAACTTTATATGTTAAAAGTAGTTTTGAAACGTTTATAAAATGGTAATTTGTGTTTGGTAACATTTTTAGGCATAATAAGTGTTAACATCAACATTTTAAAAAACTATCAACAATATGGTCTATCATTACTTCGAAGGCAAAATCTAAATTTTGCTATACATGCAAATTTTGATGCATTTTGCTATATCTGTAAATATTTTAGGTATGATTGTTATATTTGCACCTATCCTTTTATAAAAAGTCAAGGATAATTTTAAAATAATGAAGCTATTATTTGAAATATTTAAAATACACAACAACTAAATTGACGTAAACATCACATTCTTAAAGGCTCAAGCCGGGTCTAAATTAAAAGCATCACCAAAAACTTCCAAATCGCCATTAAAAAAAGAAAACAAAAAGAAGAAAAATGAATAGAAATATCACAACAATTAGGGTAAAAAGAAAGCTATGTTATAAACATCTTTTCTTTAAATGGTGTAACGTTGAATTATTGAATGAAAGAAGAGAGAAAGGGATCTTATCATGTGGAGATTGCTCAAGTAGTTTGTCCATTGGTTGAACACTCCAAAATGGGAGGTTCTCGTAACACTCTCATCTATCCTTTTTCCATTTACCTAACCAAATCTAAAGCGAGAGGTTAGAGTGGGAAAAATATGGGTTATCGAGAACGGGCCAAAATTGAAATAATGCTAATTTTTATTAAATAATTTGTCAACTGAAATAAAGGGCACCAACCTTGAGTAGCAACATTTTCAAAGAATTGCAAATATAGCTGTTAGAATGCCTTGAATTTGTTATCTGACGCTTCGAAGGACCAAGTATAGCCCCTGAAACCTAAGTTGATTTCATATTTGGCATATATAAGCATCTATAATTATTTACGATTATGACCCTAAGATTTAGAGAAATGCACAATATAAACTTTCTAACTTTAGAGGCGCCACTATTCTGTAACATTATTTAATAAAATTGTTCTTTCTCTACCTCATGAATGTAGCTAATACACTCTTAGTAAACCATATAAATCTTTGTTCGATTCTCAACTATTTTACATTTTTCTTTATTCTTTATTTGTCGATTTTGTAACACTAACAAAATCTATCAATGGTAGATTCTATCGTTGATAGACTCCTATGAGTGATAGACTCTGAGAGCTTGATCTAAATTTTGTTATATTTGCAAAAAATTTTGCATTGTGCTATATCTATTAATACTTTGGGTCTAATTACGGTATTTGTAACTGCCTCTCTTACATATGCAATTTTATTCTTTTGAACATCTATAATTATGTCTAATCCACAAACTAATATTCAATAATTTTGCCAAAATTCATAAATTTCAAAAAAAAAAAAAAAAAAAAAAAGCCTTGAAGGCCTTTTTATTTAACAAATTTATAGCATGCATAAGTTTTAACCATATTTGGAAGAACGTGTGAAAGAAGGTAAGATTGCAACACCTTTTAAATCTTAAAATTAAAATTATAAAATACTTATCTAAGTTTGATAGGTTTGGATTAAAAATTTGATGCAACTTGATTAAATCAAGTTTAGTTTTTTCCCTACAAATTATATTAGTATATATTATTTACTAATAATTTAACTAAGTTAAAAATATCAAGTATTCTAGTTCTGATTCCTACTAATAAACGGTTAAAAGTACCTATTGATTCAAAATCTTTTAAATTTATGGGTTATGATAATTTTAGCACTCTTTCTTAATTAGATAGAGGAAATGACATTATCGAGAGTTTTAACACATAAGCATAAGCTAATTGGATGATAGTATATTTAGAATAGGTTCGGTTTAATTTCTCAAGTGTTTATTAAATAAATAAAAATAAGTCATTTTGAAAAAAGTTGAAGTATTTAATAACCACTCAAAATTACTTTTGAAAAAATAAATTTATGAAATAAACACTTACAAATAAACCTTTTAAAAAAATTATTTTGAGGGTTTCAATAGTTAATCTCTCTCTAATTTGTATCTCGATCAATAAAAGTATTTTTAAATACAAATTTGAAATTATTAGTTCATTGTATTTAATACTTGTCCATTATAATAATTTGACACCGATGGAAACACTTTGAGCCAATATATAATCAACCAAACAAACTTGTATGCAAGGTTCGAAATATTGACGGCGATGGAAATATCGAGGTCCTGATTTTATGAAAATATCGATGTTTATGAAAATTTTGGGAAACTTTATAGAAATTGATGGAAATTGGTTGTAATGAGTTAATAAAACTTTGATTGTGGATATAATTGACCATTTTTAAACATCATTCTATAAAGTAGGACAACATTTAAATGTATATTGTAAATGTCGATGCAAGAGCATAAATTTTAAAAAAAAAATAAAAAATTAATTACAAAATAATATAAAACTTAGGAATATTTTGAGGTGAAATTATGTGAAAATTTAATGGGAGAAGTATGAAAGAGATTAAAAATAAATATAGGTTCTTTTTTGTGGTATTTTTTCAAATTCAATGAAACTTTTTTGTGGAATGAAATTTTTTGATCGAAAATAAAGCTAAAAATTGAGAAAATTTTGAAATTAGAAAAAGCAGCACATTGGCAACGCTTCATTCTTCGTCAGAAAGGAGATTAACGTCTAAAAATATACAATTGCGTGTAATCATGGATCATAAAACTAAAAAACCTTGAACTTAGCTAACATAACAATTTCTTTTTTTAAAAAATCAAAATTTCCTCGAAATATTCTAGAAATTTTCTCAAGATGGAGGAGAAACTAAATCCCCTGGCCAAATTATTTTCCATCATGCCTGTATGTAAAAATACTTTTGAGAATAAACATAACCACAATTTTTAATTTAAAGGGCTGCACAAAAATAGATATAGTCCAGACATAATCTAAATATTTCTCTACCAAAAAAAATACTTTTTCATGTTAATTATAGGTAACACTTTTAACAAAAGGGTTAGTGTATTAAAGTGGTAGATTATAGGTTGGAGTAATGTTTCTCCTTATCAGCCTATTGAATATAAAGGCAGTAAGAAGAGCGATGAGGCGTTTGGAATTGTGGAAGAGGAAAGAAACGAGAGGCCCCAAATCGCTAGCCTTTACAATTCACTCTCTAACGCTGGCGCTTGTTGAGTTGGTTTTTGTTTTGTTTTGTTTTGCTTTGCTTTAGTGTCCCCTACATAACCTTCCCTCTCCTTCTTACCTTATCCTATCCTTACTCCTTATTCCCTTACTCTTCACTTCTCTTCTTCTCTCTATCTCTCTCTCTCTTTCTTTTAACATTTCTTTATGTAAACAACCCAACCCATCTTTACATAACCTTCTTCATTTTCCCTCAAAGTTTCCCAATTTCTCAATTGGATTTAACCCTTTTGCATTGCCATAATCCAAACTATGGCTCCCAAAGCTGGAAAAACAAAGCCTCATAAGCCTAAAGGAGACAAGAAAAAGAAAGAAGAGAAAGGTTCTTCTAACTACTCTAATCTCTCTCTCTCTCTCTCAAGTGTCTTCTTAATTTTAATTGCTTTGGGTTCTTCTTCTTCTTGATCTTGAACTATTTGTGTTTGTGTGGCAATTAGAAACTGGTGAGGAAATGTAATTTTTGGGTGTGCAATAATTTGGAATTGAGATAATAACAATGATAGTTTTAGCTGAATGGATAGTGTTTTGGGTTGGGCATTGTAATCTGTTGGGCGAAATAAATTAAATGGAAATCAAATATGTGGTTAATGTTTCAGCAATATCTTCTTTCTGGATATATATTTGTTTTTAATTATTTTTATTTTTGTTTTGTTTGTTTGGCAGTTTTGCCCACTGTTGTTGAGCTTACCGTTGAAACTCCAGAAGACTCGCAAGTGACCCTTAAGGTAATTCAACATTTCAAATTTTATTTTCTTTATTATTACTATTTTTTTTTTTTTTTTGTCCCTCCAGCCAGTAACATTTGAAAATTCTAAATGACTATTTTTAAATATAGCAAACTAAACTAAAATATTTATAAATATAAAAAATATATTATTTATTAGTGATAAACTGCAATAAAATTTACTCACGATTGATGATGAAATTTTTCTATATTTATACATATTTTGATTTATAATAAATTTTCTACTCAAAAAAGTATATATAAATAAATAAAGGGCATTGAAATTTGTTAAAAGAAATAACTTAGAACAAAATACTACTTTAATCTCTACTTCTAAATTGAATTTGAATTAGATGTAAAAGTTATGATGGACAACATTTAAAACTTTTTTTAGTAAAGCATGAGAATGAAGTATTGAACCTCCAACTTCAAAAAAGATTTTTAGTAAAGTGTGTATGTTGAGTTAAACTTTCGTTTTCCACTCTTAAAAAAATATTTCTAAATTTCTAAATGTCTTAAAAATAAATATATTTGAAAAAATTTTATGGTTTGATAAAATTTCCATATATAATCTCTACTGTAGGAACTATTTATAAGTGTTTTGGCAAACCTTAGTAACTAAATTTTAACTTCTTTCGAACTATCGAATTGATACCAAATTTGCAATTTAATCTTAATACTATCTATTTGTTAAAAATGTGTCTCATCTTTTTTAAAAACATAAATATAACAGAAAATTAAACGTTGGTAAATGTACAAATAAACCCACGTATATTTGCTTATTTGTTTGTTTTTTAAAAAATACATTGAAATTTTCCTTGAAAAAATGTTGATAAACAACGTTATGTTTATTTTCTATCAAATTATTAAATTTTAATGACAATGCTTAAAAATCTGAAGGGAAAGACATGGTAGGGAAAAAAAAATAATGGATGGGACTCATCTACATATATTAATTATAAGAAAATTATCTTAAATGGTAAAATTACTAAAAATATTTACAATTAATAGCAAAATACACAATCTATTGAAATCTATTGTAGATAGACAGTTAAATTTTACTATATTTATAAATATTTTGGTTTCTTTTGCTATATTAAAAAATAGTCTTTAATTATATCATAGCAATCACATTATGACACAACAAAATCAACAATATTAAAATTAAGAACACACAAAAATTAAGGTTAAATATTTAGAATGACAAACATTTTTCTTGATTAAGAAGAAGCTAGCTAAGAATATATATATATTTTTATATGGTTTCAATTTTAGAAAATGTAATTTTCAAATAACGAAAATATTCGTTAAACAATGTAATCATTTTGCAATATAAAAAAATAAGTAAAATTAGGGTAATTATTTTAAATTGTAGAATTGTTATAAATATTTTCAAATATAGCAAAATATGACCATCTATAATAGACATTAGTAAACATCCATAAGTGTCAAGACTAACGATGTATTTATCATTGTCTATCAATGCTAAAATGTCTATCACTGTCTATTAAGTAATTGATTGGCTATATTCATAAATAAGTTGTTTCATTTTGCCATATTTAAAAATTGCAATATAATAAATAATATTGTCTATTAATTTTTTTAAAAAAACACCCTTCAAATTGAAGGAAAAAGATACAAAATAATAAGACCAAAAAAAAAAAAAAAAAAGACTAAGTGGGTGGAACTACAATTTTGCTCATTCATTTACTTTCCAACATTATACTTTTAAATTGCTTCCCTTAAAATGGTTGTTTTTCTTTTAAAAAATAGTATAAATATTTAAGAAAATAGGAATGTGGTGCCTCGCTGGTCCCTACTGTTTTTAAATAAGGATAGTCTATTGTTGAATTATATTTTAACTTTTTAAGTTTGGATTTTATATTCGGGGATCTAATTATAATAATTGATATTTTCAACTATTATAATCTATATATTATAATTAATTATTGTATTGATGTTTTAATTTTTTTTTACCGTTTTTGGTATTTCCCATCAAGATTAAAATAGTCCGCAATCATAACCTACCGATTATTATAGCCTACATACTATGCCCTTTAAAAGCATGTGAGAGATATCTATCTAAATTTTTAAATTATATATTCTACATTTTAAAAATTAAAAGATCTAGATAAAAAGTCGAATTTTGTGTATAATAACTATCAAAGTGTTCACATTTGTGACTAAAGTTCCAAATTTTCATAAAACACAAAATAAAATATTCAAATATATCTATAGAAAAAATTTAAAATTTAGAGACTCATTCAATTCAAAATAAAAATTTCAAAAGTCTATACTTACTATACTATAAACTATAAAGTTCATAAATCTATTCTTTCGGGTTGAAAGTTATAATATTGATTGTAGTTTGAAAATTAACTTTAACCTTTGGCATAGGGTTATAATGAATTTAGTAGTTAAATTAGATTGAAATACGCAAAATAAGTTTGGTTGATGTATTATTGAGTTTGATTATTTAATTATGTTTGAAATGGGGAAATATTTATTGAAGCTAAAAAAAAAGAAGAATGAAATTAAATACGTAGGGAATATCGACGGACAGGATCATGGATGTGAGGAAGCTATTAGGAGTACACGTGGAGACGTGTCATTTAACGAATTTCTCGTTGTCGCACGAGGTATTTCTTTTCCATTTCTTTGTACTTTTACTTTTTTTGTCTTACAAAATCAAGGTGTGGGTCCCACTTTCCCATCAATATATTTGCTGTGCGCCGTTCAATGGGTTGACTTTTACTTTTGGCTTCTGTTTTACAAACGGTCGTATTTAATTTTGACCACCACTTTCGTGGCAGCTGGACCCAGTTTTTCCAATTCAACCACGTGGCCAAACCATATTCTGCCACGTGTCCAACTCTTTTATTTTTTTTTTAATGGAAGTTTTTAGTTTTTTGGATTTAAAAAAATGGATCAAAATATTTATGAATATAGTAAAATTTTACTATCTATTTATAAAAATCGCAATAGACTACTGTTTGTGTCTATGTGTATCTATCACAGATATATTATAATATTGTACAATTATTTATAAATACTTTCAACTATTTTATCCTATATGATAATTTTCTCTTTTTTACCATTTTTAATTTTAGTTTAATTTTCTTACTTTTCATTTGAGAAGAAATACTCTGTTGTTTTCTTTTTACAAAGTATTTGGCCATTTCATTTTTATTTTTTTACTTTATAATATTTATTATTTTATTTTATAGATAATATCATTTCTTTTAATTAAGTCAATTGAAATTTGTAAATTAAAAATAATAATGGAGGAAATAAATGTTGGAAATATATATTTTTCATAATCTAAAGTTAATAGTGGTTTCATAATCGACTTCATTTTCTATTTTGTGTAAATTAGTTTTTTTCTTTTTTAGAAAAATATTTTAAATGATAAAATTGAATAAAATATTTATAAATAATAGCAAAATATCACGATCTATTTGTGATGAACTGTGATAGATCGCGACAGACTACTATCTGTATCTATCATGATGGTCTATTGCAGATAGACAATAGAATTTGGCTATATTTATAAAAATTTTGGTTCATTTTTCTATATTTGAAAATAAATTTTTTTCTGCAACATTTTATATGTTTATTTCCAACATAATATTTTTATTTTACTAGTCTTTATTTATTTTCAAACATTTCCTCGTGTTTGTGTATCCATTAATCATGTATGTATTAGTCCCTATGTATATCAAAATCAAAATTTAAAAACCTTAGAATTACTAAATTCTTCTCACTTGTATTTGCAATCTAAATTCTTATTCAATGTTATTATACAAACATATGATTGATAACATACTTCATACTTATGTTAGTGATTGAAGTATATATTAATAGAATATGAGTGAAGACTTCTGTCACTTATAGAAACATATCACTAAAAAGTATATATCATTAATAGACTTTTATTAATAACATATCACTAAAAAGTATATATCATTAATAGACTTTTATTAATGACATAACTCTATAAATGATTAACGTATATATTATTGATTACATATCAGCGATACACTTCTATTGCTGATAGACTTCTTTCCCTTATGTTAGTCATTCACATAACTAATAACATATCATCCTTTGTGCATAGCTAACTTGCCATGAAAATATCTATTTGCGATAAACTCAGTATTGACTTACCCTAACTACTATTAAATGCTAAAAATTATATGAACAATTTGTGTAATATATGTTAAAAAGGAAAAACTAATCAAACATTATTTAGTTTTTGTTGTCTGCTCCTAGTGATATTTATTATTGCCTAAATTATAAATACGTTCTTGAACTTTATACTGTGTCAAAAATATTCCTGAACTTTTAAAAATTTCAATGATGCCCTTGAATTTTAAAAAATAGTTCAGAAATACCCTTATCATTAGTTTTGGATAGGAATGTATGTTAGTGTTTTATTTAGAAAATACCCCTAGACTTTCAAGAGTTTTAGAAAATATTCTTAAACTTTATTAAAAAAAAATAAAAAAAAACCTTATTATTAGTATATGAACAAAAGTCGTTAATACTTCATTGGAAAAATAATTCTAAAATTTCAACTAGAAAAAAAAAAGGTTAAAAAATGCTCCTACGTTAGTATAGTGATCAAATTATTTAAAATTTTCTTGATATTGAAACAAACCAATTTTAAAACAAATTATATAGATATCCTCATTCTTTTTTTTTTTGTATAGATTTTATCATTTTTTTTCTTCAGTTCTTACAAAGATTTTCTTAGTAACCAAAATAAAAACTCAAACTTTAAGTTAAAACATAAATCCCACGCAATCTCACAAAATCCCAAATCAATATCTCCCCTTAAAATATGCAAAAAAAAAAAAAAAAAAAACGATAACAATTAACAAAAATGGGAGTAAGAGGATAATAAAGAAAGAGAGGAGAAAAATAAGAGAGAAAATTAAGAAACAAGAGGGTATTAACAATTTTTGTTCATATATTAACCTTAAGGGTATTTTTGAAACTTTGAAAGTTTAGGGGCATTTTTGACACAAAACACCAACGGTTTCCATCCAAAATAATGACAAGTCACTTTTGAACTCGTTTTGAAAGTTTAAAAGTATTTTTTAAACTTTTAAAAATGCAAGCCTTTCTTATTTTAAAGTATATGGGTATTTTTGTATAATTTAGCCTTTCTTATTACAAAGTATATGGGTATTTTTATCTCGAAAAGTGTTTTATATTTAATAGGTGTTAGATATATTCAATTTTTTAAAAAATTATTTATAATTGATCTGTTAAATATAAAATAAAATTATATGTATAATGAAATACTAAAATTTAATTTATTGATTAGTATATAAGTGAAATACGTGCCAAACCACGTAAAAGTGTAAATATGAAAGTCTGTGGCACGGTGTAATTTAACATTTTATTTATTTATTTTAAAAATTTCAGGTTCGAGGCTCTAGGCTAAAAGATTCAGTGGATATCATCTCTCTAAAACCCTGCCATCTCACAATTGTCCAAGGTAAACCTGACCCCACACTTTAAAAAGAAAGAATCCAACGTACCCAAATTTGTAATCCAGGTTATTATCGTACATCTTGTTGCACCTTATCCTTCCTCCCTCTCCTCCCAAATTTTCATTTTTCAGTGTTGGTATTTTGGCAGAGGACTACACCGAAGAACTCGCCGTCGCGCACATCCGGCGACTGCTGGATATCGTCGCTTGCACTACCTCATTCGGCGGATCCTCCAATTCCCCCAAGTCAACGGCTCGAACTAGTCCCAAAGACATTGCCTCGAAAGAATCTTGTTTGACCGATTATGAGGCTGCCCTACCCAGTCCCGAAACCGGCAGCGAGCAGAGTTTCAAACCGAAATCGACCGGAACCGGAGATAAGAAGGCAGCCACTGGCTCTGGCGGTGGGGCACAGAATCTCAAACATGGGCCTAAGGGTTTCAGAAACCTGGACGGCTCATACGATAGTTCGGAGAAAGCTGATGGTTCCATTTCAATGTGCCCGCCGCCACGGCTTGGCCAATTTTATGAGTTCTTCTCCTTCTCTTGTCTGACACCACCACTCCAATGTGAGTTATCTATGTTCCTTACTCTCGTTGAGATTGGTGGAAATAGAGCCAATGCTTCATAGTTCTATCTTTTGTTCTTTAAATTCTTGTTTCCTCTTCTGAAATTTTAGTTCTATTCGTTCTCTTATTTCATATTGTTTTCCTTCCGGTATTTAAGTTTTAATTGTTATAGTTGAGGTAACGAGTCAAATACACCATCTGGAGTGTCTGAGAAGAACTCATAAGCTATTTGCGAGCCACACTCTGAGATAGATACTTGGCCATGTGAACTCATTCTGTTACTCGGTGATTGTTTGATAGGTACAAAAATTGAAGGGGGAAGCTTCGTTTAAGACTATTTTTTCTCTTTAAGTTTTGTGAGTGGGAGGGACATTAGGAAAACTTGTGGTTGGATGACTATTTTATTTGCATCTTGTAGTTGATTTGATGAAAGTTGTTATGCCAGAAATGCCAAAATTACGGTTATATTGTCTTCTTATTTATGTTTTTCTTGCAGACATTCGGAGGTCAAATCGTCCATTCCTTGTGGATAAGATAGAAGATGATTTCTTTCAGATTGATGTGAGGATAGTCATTATCTTATAATATTTACATTATACTAGTTGTTTTATACACTAGACTGCTCATCCCTGGGGACTGTCTTCTTATGCACTGTGTATGGTTGTATCTCAAGGTTCGTGTTTGCAATGGAAAACCAACAACAATTGTTGCTTCAAGAAAAGGGTTTTACCCTGCTGGGAAACATCTTCTTCTTAATCATTCCCTGGTGGGACTGTTGCAGCAGACAAGCAGGGCATTTGATGGTGTAAGCATTTATCTAAAGCACATATGATCTTATTTCTGTCAATTTGTGGAATGTTTGATTAATCATTAAAATACAACCTTTTTGTAGGCATATAGAGCTCTTATGAAAGCTTTCACAGATCACAACAAAGTAAGTATATTTGACATAGAGTGTTGGGAACTTGGAGAAGATAATGTCATATTGACTCTGTTTCATTTCAGTTTGGGAACCTACCTTACGGTTTTAGGGCAAATACTTGGGTGGTTCCTCCTGTTGTTGCTGAAAACCCATCTGCTTTCCCACAACTTCCTGTAGAAGATGAGAATTGGGGAGGAAATGGAGGAGGGCAGGGAAGAGATGGCAAACATGATCTCAGACAATGGGCAAAAGAGTTTGCAGTTCTGGTTGCAATGCCTTGCAAGAATGCAGAGGAGAGGCAAATTCGTGATAGAAAAGCATTTTTGCTTCATAGTTTATTTGTCGACGTGTCAGTCTTTAAAGCTATTGAAGTAATCAATCGGCTTATCGAGACTAATCAATTTGCTGTGAATGATCCAAATGGTTTGGTATCTCATGAGGAACTTGTTGGAGATTTAATCATTAAGGTAACAAGAGATGTACAAGATGCAAGCATAAAATTGGATCGTAAAAACGATGGGAGTTTGGTTCTTGGAGTCTCAACGGAGGATCTTTCTCGTAGAAATTTACTTAAAGGCATAACTGCTGATGAGAGTGCTACTGTCCATGTAAGCAATATGGCTAACATAAATATTTAATATGATATGTTATTTCAATTTCAAGTCGTTTTAATTGCTTTCTTAACCTATCAATATAGGACACTTCCACATTAGGCGTTGTGGTCATTAGACATTGTGGCTACACAGCTATTGTGAAAGTTGCAACAGAGGTGAATTGGGGGGGAAATCCCATTCCTCAGGACATTGACATTGAGGATCAACCTGAAGGAGGAGAGAATGCTCTAAATGTTAATAGGTATTTTCATTTTTCTAAAATCTTCGAAGTGTTGACTAAAGACCCATCTTTCTAGGAAAGATTTGGGAGTGTAAGGCAACAATCTTCGAATTATTGGCTTGGAGTAGTTTTTGATTACTTTGTAACAGGGTTATATAACTTAATTAATATTTGGATTATGTTAAATTTTATTTTAGCTTGAGAATGTTGCTGCACAAGTCAATCACCACTCAGGCATCAAATACTTCTACACGATCGCAGAGCACAAGTGTTGATCAGTTGCAATATTCAAGGACGATAGTGAGGGAAGTAATGGAAAAAAGTTTGTTAAGGTTGCAGGAAGAACCTGCCAAAAACTCTAAGTCCATTAGGTGGGAGCTAGGTGCATGTTGGGTTCAACATTTGCAAAATCAGGCGTCAGGAAAAACTGAGCCTACAAAAATGGAAGAAACCAAGTTAGAGCCAGTTGTAAAGGGTCTTGGAAAACAAGGTGGACTTCTAAAGGAGATTAAGAAAAAAGCAGACCTTGGAACTAGTAAAGTAGAACCTGGGAAGGAAGTTGATCCCACTAATCAAAAGGAACTTGAGAAGCAAGATGAGGATAAGGAACAGATGTGGAAAATGCTGCTTCCTGAATCTGCTTATTTGCGACTGAAAGAATCAGAAACCGGTCTTCACAAAAAGGTTTCTCTTCTTCCTTTAATAAATTAATTCTTCAAAGTCTACTGATTCTAAGATATTTTGTACTGCTCACTCTTTTTTCTCAATGGATGAACCTCTAAAATATAATATTTATGCTTTAACTGTTTTAATATTGGTTATGGCAGTCACCTGAGGAGTTGATTGATATGGCTCATACTTACTATGCTGATACTGCCCTTCCAAAACTGGTTAGAATGTCAATAATCACCTTTCTTTGTGCTTCATATATCTTGTGCTCAAGAGGACTTATTCTATACTACCTGAAATATACCAGGTAGCAGACTTTGGGTCCCTAGAACTCTCACCTGTTGATGGAAGGACTTTGACAGATTTCATGCACACCCGGGGGTTGCAAATGTGTTCATTGGGGCGTGTGGTAATTACCTCATTTTATTTTATGACACCTTTCTTGTTGTTATAGACATTTTTTTAGGATGATGCAAAGCAAAAATATACATGTTATTCTTCATGAATGATGGAATTTGAAATGATATAGGTGGCTGGGATGCTTGTTTGCTTCTAAGCTTATTTTCCTTGTTTTATAACAGGTTGAACTTGCAGATAAGCTTCCACATGTGCAATCTTTGTGTATACATGAAATGATTGTTCGGGCTTATAAACACATATTGCAAGCAGTTATAGCTGCAGTCAATTTTTCTGACCTGGCCACATCAATAGCATCCTGCCTAAATGTGCTGTTGGGAACACCTTCAGTTGAAGATGAAGCCGACTGGAATGATGATTGTAATTTGAAATGGAAGTGGGTGAAAACATTCCTTCTAAAGAGATTTGGATGGCAATGGAAATATGACAGTGCTCAAGATCTCAGAAAATATGCTATCCTTCGAGGATTATGTCACAAGGTTTAAAAATGAGACCAACGTCACTTTTCTTTTTGAGAAGTTCTTGGTATTATCTTTTTAACATTGACGTTATGTCCATCAGGTTGGGCTAGAGCTTGTCCCCAGAGATTACAATATGGAAAGTGCTTCGCCTTTCAAAAAATCAGATATTATTAGCATGGTCCCTGTGTACAAGGTTAGTCTAGTCGAAGTTTCACATCATGAACTTGATTGGAACTTTTTGTTGGTTTGACAATGTTAATTCCTTTGCTACAGCACGTTGCATGTTCGTCTGCAGATGGGCGTACACTGCTGGAATCCTCCAAAACTTCTTTGGATAAAGGGAAATTAGAGGATGCTGTTAATTATGGTACAAAGGTGAGGGATATCGTTTTTGGACCTTGTAGTTTAACATCCTTCAGTTAATAAATTAACTCGATGGGAACTTATTGAATTTTGAAGGCACTTTCTAAACTTGTATCTGTCTGCGGTCCGTATCATCGAATGACTGCTGGTGCATATAGTCTTCTGGCAGTTGTACTCTATCATACAGGGGATTTTAATCAGGTAGATACTCTATCATACAATGGGCTTTATACAAATATTTAAAGACTAAGTACTCAACACTATATATCTTTACTTAGGCAACAATATATCAGCAAAAAGCATTGGATATTAATGAAAGAGAACTTGGACTTGACCACCCTGATACAATGAAAAGTTATGGAGATCTAGCTGTTTTCTATTATCGACTTCAGCACACAGAACTGGCACTGAAGTATGTTACCACTGGCTACATTTAGCTGTTATTGATCGAATTATGGTGGATTGATTAGATCTTTCTAATTGTCCAATTTGCAAATGTCTTTTGGATTACAGGTATGTTAACCGAGCTTTGTACCTTTTGCACTTGACATGTGGACCTTCTCATCCAAACACAGCAGCTACTTACATCAACGTAGCAATGATGGAAGAAGGTTTAGGAAATGTGCATGTTGCTTTAAGATACCTGCATGAGGCTTTAAAGTGCAACCAAAGACTTCTAGGGGCTGATCACATACAGGCAATCTCTCTGTCTCTGTCTCTGTCTCTCTAGATTATAGACTTTTGTAGTTGTGATCATAATCATATTTAGTAATCATTTTGTTTCTACAGACTGCTGCAAGCTACCATGCGATAGCCATTGCTCTTTCTTTAATGGAAGCATACTCATTAAGTGTTCAGCATGAGCAAACCACTCTGCAAATACTACAGGCAAAACTTGGATCAGAGGATTTGCGTACTCAGGTTAGATGTGAAGTCTAAAGTGCGACCATATTTGTTACATTTAAGCCATAAACTTAAGAGAAAATTTAAGTGGCACAGGATGCAGCTGCATGGCTTGAATACTTTGAATCAAAGGCCTTGGAACAGCAGGAAGCTGCACGAAATGGCACCCCTAAGCCAGATGCTTCCATCTCCAGTAAAGGCCATTTAAGGTATGCACCCATAAGGCAGACACTTCCATCTCCAGCTGCATGTCTAAAATATTAAGTTGACTTCACACCAAACCTGAGAGCCTTCTATTTCTTACTTTGCTGAATGAATGTGATTTTCTTTTGATTCGTATTAAGTTGACAATTGACATCCTGCATAAAAATTTTCTTCTCCCATTGCTTTGACAAAAGTTTAATCAGTGTTTCCGTCCGTTGGTTAGTGTATCAGACCTCTTGGATTATATAGCTCCCGATGCAGATCTGAAAGCCAGAGATGCTCAGAGGAAGGCTCGTGCCAAGGTTCACATCATTCCTTTTTTTTTTTTTTTTCCCTTTTTTGTCTCTTCATAATTTTCAACTCCTTTTTTATGGGACCCTAAAGCTCTCGTTAAACTCTAGTGGAAATCTTTATTTGATCTTCACAAAGTATGAACACGTGATCTAAACTATCTCTATTTATAGAGGATTAACACCACTAGCTACATTTACTAACAAAAAATTTAACCAAAGCAAATTACAAAATTCCCTTCAATATCCTACATAATTTTCTTATTGCTGAAACATTTTTTGACTTTCCTTTCTGAACAGATCAAAGGAAAATTGGGTCAGTACACAGAAACAGGTGCTGAAGAATTCCATAAGGATGAAGATTTGTCACAAAATTATTCTTCCATTGAGAGCCCAAGTGATAAAGAAAATAAATCTCAAGAAGCCCCATTGGAGGAACATGTAACTGAAAAACCTGACACAGTTCTGTTTGATGTTATGAAGCTTAATAAAAACGTTGACCAACTGCAAGATGAGGCCTCAGATGATGGCTGGCAAGAGGCTGTTCCTAGAGGCCGTTCTGTTTTGGGTCGCAAGTCTTCAAGTTCAAAGAGACCAAGCTTGGCAAAATTGAATACTAATTTCATAAACGTATCTCAATCATCAAGATACAGGGGAAAGCCGAATAGCTTTGCATCTCCTAGAACCAGCTCAAGTGAATCTACAGCTTCAGTAGGCTCATCCGTTCCTGTCTCACAGAAATTGACTAAGAGTGGAAGTTTCAGTTCTAAGCCTACTAGTAACGTTTCCAGTCCAGGCAGTATGGAAAAACTATCTGACCCCAAATCAGCTCCATGTTCTCCTGCCTTAACTGATCAAGTTGCAAAATCTGGATCTCTAGCTGCTTCAGGAAGTGTTCAGGTAGCTGGAAAACTTTTCTCATACAAAGAAGTTGCATTGGCTCCCCCTGGAACTATTGTAAAGGCGGCAACAGAGCAGCTGGCAAAAGGGCCTACTCATGTTGAAGTGAGTTCACAAGAAATCCAGGAGAAAGCTACAACTGAGCTCACTCTTGGTGAAGTAGCCACTGTAAAAGATGCAGAGGATGTGAAAGCTGAAAGAATTGGTGCAGAGCAAAAAGTTGAAGACCTTGTCAATGAAATTACAGAAACAGATAAACAGAAATCTATAACTGCCCAACTCCAGGAGGAGGCTGTGAAGTGTTCTTCTGAGGAAAATAGAACGGTGGGAGCTGATGAATTGCAAGTGATTAACAATCCTAGGGATGAAATAGAAGTTGAAAGTTCTGAGGCTTCAATACAATTAGAAGCAGGTATTTCTGTTTCTCCAGAAAGTGATTGTACTTCATGTGAAGAAAATTCATCTGTTTCAAAAGAAAAGGCAACTGAAAATGATCTACCAGTTGATAGTGTTGATGTTAAGCCAATACCGACTGAAGCAGAAAAGCAAGATGAAGTGGAAGGTGGGAAGGAGACAACTAAGAAACTTTCTGCCACTGCACCTCCCTTCAATCCATCTACAATCCCCGTCTTTGGCTCAGTTTCAGGTCCAGGATTTAAAGATCATGGAGGCATTTTGCCTCCACCTATAAATATTCCTCCAATGATTACTGTAAATCCAGTTCGCAGATCACCACATCAGTCAGCAACAGCCAGGGTACCCTATGGTCCACGGTTATCCGGTGGCTACAATAGATCTGGTAATCGGATCCCCCGTAATAAACCAACTTCACAAAATAGTGATCATAGTGCAGACGGGAATCTCTTCAACGCTCCTAGAATTATGAATCCCCACGCAGCTGAGTTTGTACCTGGCCACCCTTGGGTTCCAAATGGCTATCCAGTATCTCCAAATGCATATCTGGCCTCTCCAAATGGTTTCGCATTTCCCCCTAATGGTATCCTACTGTCCCCAACTGGTTATCCGGCACCAGTTAATGGTATTCCGGCGACTCAAAATGGAAGCCCAGTAGGTGCATCATCTCCAGTTGTAGATGTTGATTCTGAAACAAAAATTGAGACTGAAGATGAAACAAATAATGATACAACTAATTCTGCAACTGATGTTGAATGTGAGAATCAACAAGAAATGGAACCAAAGCCACATGTTGAATCTGTAGAAACTGATCACTCGCATTCTGATGTTCAAGAAAAGCTCCATGACTCTGCTCCAGTGGCTACCTGTGATTCTGTTGCAACAAAAGAAGTTTCTCAGGACTTGGTTGTGGAGAACAAATCCAACAAGCGCTGGGGAGATTACAGCGACAATGAAGCTGAGATTGTTGAGGTTTCAAGTTGAAGGAGAATCACCAGTTTTGTATTTACCTCAGATAATTTTGTTCACGAATGTTGCTGAGTGGTAGTTTCTTTTGCTGTAGTGCGAGCGGCTGCAATCGAGGCTATGTGAATACACATGCAGTTTAGGTACGTAGCAAGTCTTCCTAATTTGAGTGTCGTGAATTGCTTAATATGTTAATGAAATATACCACAAGCAAGGAAGGATAGCTGCGAAATTTCAACCAAAATTGGAAACCGTTGCTTGGATGATTTATATACTCTTCACAGATCATTCCTGGACTGATAGCTGCGTGGAAGACTGCCTGCTGTAATGAATATTCATGTTCTATGGGCAACTTGAAAATTCTCATACGACCAGAAGAAAAGCTATCCTGGGTTGGTTGGATATCAAACTGCTATCGGACCAATTCTTCAAAGTTGTCTCGAGAAATCGGGTTCTATGACCTATTTACAAGCAATTTGACATCTTCAAATGCGTTTAGAGTTCATTGCTAAAGTATTATTTTTTAAGACTTGCAATTTTTAAACCTTCAATCTCTTCAACTTCATGAACACGTGAGTTTGTAAAATAAGCTAATTCGAGTCTTATTGCAACTTGCTGGAAAGCAATTGGAAGATATGAACTAATTACTTTTAAGTATATTGTTTTTAAGTGATTTGTATTTCCTATGGAATGAGATGTTGGCTCCCAGATTCTTGGGAGGAAAAGAATTCTTTTCAAGCAAATGCTATGGGACATGTAATTCTTGCACTTCCTTAGTTGAAGAAGTGCAGCTGTTTCATTTTACACCATGCCATAACATAATTGGAGATGACTTATGAGTACGACCCAGAAACTCGCTCTCGACCTACTCAGCAGCTTAGCCATCGAGGAATCCTTAAGAGCTGCAAGTGGGTGAACTCCGTCGAAAATCAATAATATACAATGTTGCTGCACTGTGCACCAGTGCTGCCAGAACGACAAACACGTGAAAAAGCTGGTGGCTGTGTCCTGCAATGTCGAATGCACCGGGTTTCCATCGTTCTGGTATCCGACTAACATAGAACCCAGCTCCTGCAGCATATAGAACCGCCATGACAAGCTCGTAGGAGAAGGCAAGATAAATACCCGGATGTCCCCAGTAGAGAGTAACAGCATGAGCGGCGGGGATTATTCCTGAGAAGCCCATGGAGAGAAATAAGGAAGCTCTGAAGGCACGGAAACGAGGGGCTGAGAGAGAAGGTGCAAGAAGAGTAACAATGGCAGCAACACCGAGCACTGATATCGAAGAAAGATAGAACAACCGAGGATAAATGTTGCAGAGAAAGACATAATAAATGGGAGCAAAGAAGGATCCGACTATCATCAAAGAAATGCCTGCGTAATCCAGGCGCCAGAAGAAAAGGTTGAAGCGTTTGGAATGGCATGCGAGAAGGTGGGAGAGGCTACTACAAACCAAGCAACCCATGGCACCAATTAAGAAGACGAACCATGGCCATCTTGGTAAAGCCGTAGTATCATCCCCTCTATCTACTAAGAAAACTGATGACTTTGAGACGTGTCTTGTTTCCTACAAATAAAACAAACAAAAGTTCATCAAACTTTCTAATCCTCAATTTCAATTCTCTCCAGAACCCCCACTACGAACTATACTATCACTTAATGTATATCATTGGCATCATGTACATGAACTAACTAAAACTACATTTTTCAATAACCTGGTCTCAATCAAATATGTAGAAGAACCGACAAGTGAAAATTCATTGCAATGATTTGAACAAATCTCTTATACTATGTCAAATTATTGATTGATTCAAAAGTTTAAATTGATGGTGAAGATAAATTTGATATTATATCATTTAACATATATTAACCAAGAAACACACATCATTATCGCTGAACTTTCCACTTCTTTCACAAGAAGAAAGAAGAATTGTTACTTTTCTTAAATTGGGTATAACAAAACATTCTTAATTTGGCTTGAGAATCTGGTTTCGATTTTAAAATGAAGCAACAACCAAGCAAATCAAGACGTGAAAATAGAAATCTGCAATTAAAATTTTCTACTTCCTATCATGCCAAAACGTGTGGACCTCTTTAAGTAGCTGAAGAATGAATTATTTCTTCTTTCTTGTGACTCTCCCCAACCCAATTGACATAAAAATAGTCACTATACAGCTCATATCGAGTTTGCATATTTCATTGACATGTGGAATTGAATATGGATTTTGAAGAAGTATGTCCAAAATCTCAAAATTCTTGCCCACAACCATGCTTCATTCCAACACTCTTCCATTATTTTCAATTCAATGAAGTCTATTCTCCTCTTCCTTTCACAAGTTATTATCCTTTCTTTCTTTTCTTACTTCATTATAGTGATAGCTTATTTTAATTGCACAGGCCATCAAAATAAATTAATAAATAAAGTGTAGAGAACAACTAGAAATTGATCATCACAATCCGTCCATCAAACATCCGATCCAAACGTCTCCCAAAATCGTCAACAAAAGAGGAAAAGAAAAAAGTATGGCTAAAAGATAACGATAATCCAAAGAACAAAAGAAAAGCTTACAGGAATAAAGCTATCAGAGCCGTTGACGTCCTTTTCCATACCCATAGTCGTCCAAAACGGCACCGTAATTGTACCTCTGCTCCATGAACCAAAAAAACAACCAATTGCAGATCAGCTATGAATTACTCATCCTTATCAATGCCAAATCGATTCGATCCTAAGATTTCCCAATAATGAAGGTGAAAGAACGAAGAATGAAAAATCCTCAGGAGATTAGCTTCGTGTACCTTGAGAAAGTGGCGAGCAGAAAATCTCCGAGCTCCGTTCCTTCCATCAGCGTCATTACAACCATTGCCCCAAATATAAAAAACCCTACCAAATGGCTGCTCAAAATCAGACGCGAAACTATCAGCTTACAAACCGGCTAAGATGAAAGAAGAAATTCAAAAGTAAACGGGAGTGAGGAGAGGGCATTTACGTCCAGATGTTGAGAGTTTCGTTATGCCATGAAAATACACTGCAGAGCGCTTCTTTCACCGGCCATTCGCACCGGTAATAGTCCAATATAAACTCGTTGTCTTTAAGATACTCCGGCAAGTCCTTGTACTTCACCAATCGCCTTTGAAACGACCTCGTTTCGTCCTTCCTCTTCCTCCTCTTCTCCGCCTTCTCGTTGTATTTAACCTCCGCATCTCGCCGATCGTCGCATTTGCGATGGCTGCTCATGATTCACAACCGTTGGATTAAACTTCCAGTTCTTCGAATTTCCGGCGATTTTCGCCGGATCTACGTTCTCCGGCAGATAACGGGAAGAAATGGTCTAAAAATCCTCCGATGGTTACTCCGTATTTATAATAGGCAATAACGAATTCGTTTAACCAACTAATTTCTTTTTTTTCTTTTTTTTTTTTTAATGAAAATATGAAAATGTGTAAATGCTGTGTGCAGAGTCTAGACGTTACTATTTTTAGGAAAAATAAAGAAAATTCGAAAATGACAACGTGGCAGTTAGCTGTTGGTTGGAGGGAAAAAATAGGGGGAGAAATATGGGTATTTTGGTGTTTAATTTAGGTGAGAGTAGATGAAAATGGGTGCTTCTGATCACCGCCCACTTTGCCTTTTTCTTATGATTTTGGTTGTCTTTCAAAGACGGAGCTTAACCATGTGTTCGTCATGCAATTTTCAAGATACAGAGACCAACGCTTTTCTTAATTCTTTTATTTTGTTTTGGGAATTGAATTTCAAATTGGAGTTTGAGCTCTACGCATGCAACAAACTTTGTTTTTGTTCTTTCACCAATCTTTTTTTTCTTTTTCATTATACCAAACAAAATAACCATTTTGGGATGTTTGAGATGATTAGCAGAGTTGCAAAGTTGTCCTTAGAATTCGTTTAGTCGAGAGATTGAATCTCTGATTTTGATAATTTTTACCAACTCGATGTCATTTGAGTTATACTCTTTTTGGCCTTAACTCCAACTCTTTGGGCATACTCTCTCTTTTTTTTCTTTTTTTCTTTTTTTCTTTTTTCTTTTTTGTCTACTTTTGAAGCATGTTTTCAAAATTCAAACCAAGTTTTTAGAATTTGGTTAAGAATTCAAATGTATACTTATGAAAGATAAACATCACGAGAAATAGATGGTAAAGAGACAAGTACAATTTTCAAAAACCAAACATCAAATAGTTATCAAGCGGTAACTTTGATTTTTTATTTTTTGTTTTTAAAGTTTAAGTTTATAAACACTACTTTCATTTATAATTTTTTTTTTTTAATTTGTATTCATTTTATACGGATGTTTTGAAAAATCAAACCACGAAAGCTTTACTTTCTAAAAAAAGTGACTACAACAAATTCAAATGTTTCTTTAAAAAATATGAAAATATTATAAGAAAATTGAGAGAAAACAAATATAAGTTAAAAAATATAAAACTTAAGACGAGATTATTATCAACAAAGTCTTAGACTTTTATTGTATGTCTTTAACTTGTTGATATTTTTTAATATTCATGAACTTATTAGATATATGCTTTTTAACCTAATAGGACTCTCAATTTCTGATAAGCTAGAAAGGTATAAGACATAAATGGAAGGTTTAATAGCCTACCATAAATGCTCCATAAGAAAGTGACTTGTTATAAATAAATTGCATGATAGACCAAACATAATAGCTAACCCATAATGTGACCTATGGTTTATATGCATATTTGACCGAAATTAATTTGTAAAAAAAACACAGATTCATACGTTAAATTTCAATATAGTTAATGATATATATCTTAATAAGTTAAACTATATCTAAATATTAATAATTTAAACTAGAGATATTACAAAATAAAGTGACAATATTATAAAATTACTAAAGACGTATGTTAATAATGATGGAAATACCCACACATTTATTTAATTTTTAATTAAAAAGAAGCTGAAAACTTATTTTGAATGAAAAAAATTAAAAGCTCTTAGCCCTCTTGGGATGTATTTTTGGTCAATTTTGTATTTTTTTTTTTTTACAAAACTTATTATATTAGGTAAATTAGTTACACTTAATTTGGCGTTGAATGTAATTGTTTTATACTTTCGGTTAACTTCCCATCTAAAATATTATTTAATAAATATTTTTCTCTACAATTTGTCCTATTTTAGTTGCTATTAAAATGCATTTTTTGATAAGCTTTCAATAGATAAACTTTTAAACTAGTCTCACGATGATGTTGTTGAAAATACAACCAACGTTCCACATTAGTCAACATATTAAAAAGTTTATTTTATAAATGATGACAATTATATCTACTGGTACGAAGTCTTTTAAATGAAACTATGAAGCAAACGTTTATGATAACTTGTGACTAAAGTACATTTACTATATAGTTGTTATTACCATCTCTCTTCAAAAAATTTATCCTTTTGAAACGATGATAATAGACTTCAAGGGAAGAACACTCAAGCTAATCCTTCAAAACCGGACAAAAATCAAACATTGCAAAATTCTTACATTTGTCATTGTGAGCTTAATTTAATGATAATTAAGATATACTTCTTTCCTTAATTGAGATCGAAGATTCAAATCTTCCCTCCCATATTGAACATAATATAATTAGCTATAATAAAGTGTCTAAGGTGTTTCACGAAGGACAAATTTTTTAAAATTACTTTCGCGTGACTTATAATGTTCTTTATAATTTTTTTTTTTTTTGGTTTTCTTGACAATATATAGTGTGGGAGAATTAAACCTCTAACTTTAAAATTGATAATATAAATAATATGTTAGTTGAGCTATGTTTGACGATGTTATTTATAACTAAGAAGAATTATACAATGTTAGTGTTCATTAATACAAGCATTTAAAAGTTAGTTTGAGTGTTTATTAACTAAATATCATGATAAATTAATAGTATTGTATCAATTAAAAGCATATTTCACAATTTTAAATTTATGTCAAACCCACTCTAGAAGTAGGTCTGTGTTTAATGCGCCAATTGGAAAAAAAAAAATGTCTTAAGCAAAATACTATGATCAAAATAATATTTTGATTCCAGTATTTTAAGATTGGTTTAATTTCAGTCCATTTATTTATAAATATTCCATTTTAATTTTTAAACTATCAATAAATTTTAAATTTAATTTCTATTTGTTTATTATTGATTTGTTTTTTCAAAGTTTTTTTTTTATTTATTAACATTTGTACCATAAAATTTTAAAACACATCCGCATATTATATTTCTTAGAATAAAATTATTATTATTAATAAGTTAATATTCATTTTTATTAAAAATATAAAAACTAAAATTAAACATGAAAAGTAAAGTAGCTAAAATTAAATATAAAATATATTTTAACCAAACACTTATTTATATGATTAAAATTTTTTTAAATGCCTTTAGAAATCCCTTTTTTTTTCTCTAAATCCAAGTTTCACTTTGTTATTACATATACATTTGAAAAAAAAAAAAAACTTTAATAGGTTAAAGAATTTCCAAACTTAGTAATCAAACGTATCAACTTTTTAAAAATAAATAAAAAAATGCCAAGTTTCCTATAGATTCCGAGAAATATTTATTTAACTAAAAAAAAATACTTTCCGTAGGAGGGGAAAACACTGTTCATCATTGGAAAAAAAAAAAAAAGGAATGTCATCATCGAAATGAAAGTTTTGTACGGTCGAATTATCAAATTTCTCTATCGACGTCTTTCAAGAAAAGAAAAATCATACGTTAGGTCGACATAATTTAAGCATAATATGTTTTCTCTAAAAAAATAATAAGAAGAAGAATAATACCTGCTTTATTAAATTTTTCTGTTTTCTTTTAGTTATTTAACCAATCTCGAGAAATTCAAACCTCTAACTCTTTGGTTGATGATTCATATATTATATAGATTGAATAATGTTCATATTGACATATTAGTATTAAAATATAAATTATAAAATAAAATTAATAGTCCGTATGGAAAAATGACTCTTTTCAAATATAGCAAAATGAACTAAAATATTTATAAATATGGCAAAACTTTACTATTTATCTGGGATAAACTGCGATAGACTATTATTTGTATCTATCACATATAGACAGTGTATTTCACTATTAGTTGTAAATATTTTCAGCAGTCTTGTCATTTAAGATAATTTCTCATGAAAAAAATAGTATACTAGAAAATTATATATAAATAAACAATCAAATAAAAAAATAAAAAAAACTCATAAATATTCACGCGTTAAACTAAATTTTAATTTATGACATGGCGGCTTGGTTTTGGTGGCCATCTCGACAGTTTTATTTTATATTAATCTTTTTTTTTTCTTCTTCTTTTCTATTGACATGCCAAAAGTTGGCGTTAATCTTTTAATTAATAATTACATTGTTGATTAATAATATTAACAATTTTTTTCTAGGATGCATTTGTTAGGAAAATAATTACATAGGGGGGCTAGTAATATTTATTACATTTAAATTATTTTCCCCTTAGACGTGCCCACACTATCGATTTGATTGTAATAATGCATGTGTAAGATATGTTTACATACATAGAGGATTGTTCAAGGCAAAGTTTAAAATCTATTGAAAGGGCTCAAGCCCATGAAATATTGAGAGGATGTATAAGAAAGCACACGTATTAAAAGAAAAATGTTAATGTCTTGAGGTTCAGGCCGACCAATTGAGCTGAAATTGAGCTGATAAATATGTACCAATCGAAAAATAACTGAGTTGAATTTGAACTGGCGCCCTACAACCTCAAGCGTCGGAAACATCCTCGACACCGTCGATGTTATACGTAACCAGAGGTGAGCGTCAGAGGAGGGGTCTATGAAGCCCTATTCAACTATCCTAAAGAGGAGAGTAAGTAATTTCCAAATGAGCAAGCATTGACTTTATTTTTTTTTGTGCTTAACTGAATTGTACACTCTCTGTATTTAAGCATTAGAGTGTGGTAGGCTTAAAACTACACCGATGCGGAGATCTCTTACGCAAGTTAGCTCAGAACAATTTGAGACAAAATTGGAGAGAAGTAGGGTGTAGGCCAAGCCTACAGTATCATCCAACGTTGACGAGATTCGAGCACCATCACATATAAAAACTTTCTTAATAAATTTGTCATAGGTTATTCTCTTTAAAATTTATGAGTGCATTGGTGTGAGTAAGCAGCTTAGTTACCAAATTAATGTGTATGTATAATTTTTTTTTTCTTGAAAACCCCTTCAATATTAGAGTTAGAATTGTATCGGTTAAAACCAGCCTTAAAATAGTAATTATATGGATTAAAAGTCTATGTGATCAATTCGTGTCCTTCATTAGGATTATTTGGCTTTTAAAGCAGTTAATGCATAACTTTTATCAAATTATCAATACATGCACAATATTTTTTTAAATGCAAAAATTAATTTAAATGAGAGAGAATACATAAATGAAATAGATAATAGTTAGTTTTCGTTAAATTTGAGTGATTGTTTAGTTGTTCTTCTTTTTCTGTTTTGTCGGTTTCTTTAAGAAGAATTACGTGATAAATTTTCAGAACTTTTGTGAGTGTTCAACCAGATTTTTAAAAAACTTAATTTGTACAATGAATTTTGAATTTGTATTGATTTTAATTTGGTAGAGTGAATACAATCTCTAATAAATTATCTTTTGATGCTTTTTGTGTCGAACGTTGAAGAAATTTTAGAACTTCCAAGTCTTTTTGAAGTTTCAACTTCAAACTTTTCAAGAACTTAAGAGAAGTTTTTGTCTTCTAAGTCTTCAATCTTTAGAGTGTTACACTCTTTAGACTTTCAAAACTTCATGAGAGATATATTTTCAAGATTTTTAGAGCATAAATCTTCGAATTTTCAGGGCTTCAGAGCTTAGGTAGTTAGTTCTTCCAATCTCTCCAAAATGAATATAAAGACTTTTATTTATAGAGTTTTCAAGAGCTTTAGGTTGGCTTGGGGCTAATTGCCTTTTGGACTCAATAATTTTCTACCATGAGCGTGAATTGGATTCTTGGGTTTGAGTGACTTAATTTACTCGGCCCAATCCAATTTAGAATTTTAGGCCCAATTGGGTTACTTACCAGAATATTGATTGTGGTACAGGTTTAATTGTTGTTAAATTTGATCAAGCCTATTGTGGTGGTTTGATGACCATGAGAGAACACATGCAACATTTTTTTTAGTTTGCCAATTTATTTACCTCCAAATTTTAATTTAGAAGCACACATGACTTCTCAATTGTCCCTAAATTTTTTTAAGAAATAATTTTTTGTTGGGATGATGTGACAAAATTTGTGTTTGAATTTGTGCCCTAAAGTCTCGTAATTGATTAGTTAATTAATTTAATTATTAAATATGCAATATTAAATTCCATTAACAGAAAAAATCCAAGGTATTATATGTAATCAGAACAGTATGTAGTTAACATACAAGATGGATCATATTCAAGAAATAACCTAAAAGTCTATAGTATATGGATAAAGTTCAGTGTCTCATCTTGATGACATTATGGATACAACCCACTTTGTAGTAATTACAAATGGTTTGATCCAAACCGTTCATGTAAAGACTTGTGAGGAGGGGTATCCTAGACAAAAGGTTTGTATAAGACCGGACAACGAAATATTTAATCTCTCTTTGTAAATCCGTTGATTGATGAGATTAATATTTCATAAGATGATCATGTGTGACTCGATCTTAATCCTAAGTGATTTATGAACTCCTATCTGCGAGGTTAGTCTTTTGATTGCACAGGTGAGAGTGACCCAAGTTGTCAACTTAATAAGCCTACCATTTTGGAGATTTGACTAAATGGGGAGTTGGGAACATAACTAGGGTTGGCAACAGGGTCGGGAGAAGGGGGGAATTTACCCTCATACTTGCCTCTGTCCCCCCGGGATGGAGGCATGGATTCTCCGTCGAGGAATGGGTCTTCGCGGGGACCCATTCCTCGAGATAGAGCGAGAGCGATACAACGCAAGACAACGAAAGCGAGGCGGCGGTGGCGGCGACCGGGGGGGGGCGAGAGCAAGAGCGAGAGCGAGACTGTGACCAAATTACTACCAATAACTAAATAAGCTGACGTTAAGGGACTACTCCAAAAAACAAAACAAAACAACACAAAATTCACAAGCTAAAAAACTCTGTTAGCAAGAGCGAGACTTGTGAGAGAGTATCACTATCAATGATAAAACTCAGTTATTGAGAGCGAGCCAGCGAGAGAGGGCGAGCGAGAGCGAGACAACAAGAGAGGTTTACTATATTGATTCTCTCTCCCCTCTTATTGCTTTGATCAATGAAGAGAGGTGAGGATGAAAGATTCGAGAAACCGACTATAAATATGAGAATGCAGGACAGTCTAGAGAGGGGGAATATTATTTTCTCATGAAAACTGATTGTCAATGACTTCTCAACAATTTATGGTTGTATTGTATGATCAAAGTGAGAATCAAGATGTAGAGAAAAAAAAAAAAAAAAAGGTAAGATAGAAATGGACGAGATATATAGTCAGGGAAGATAGAGATATGTGGAGATGAGTTTGAGAGAATATTTAAAGATCAATTATTAAAATTAATTTAATCTTCTGATTTGTCTTTTTAGAATTTTATTGTATATCCATCACTATATTCATATAATTTGTTGTTGACGGAATAAATTTATGGTTGTACGTACGGTTAACTAATACAAAGGCATGTTAATGGACCATTTCCCCCTTTTTTTAATTAATAAAATAGAATAATTTTGTAATTTTATTATTCTCTCGAGATTTATGATTGGTCTGAATAATTCTTTATCGACTTTTTCAATGAAATACCATGAAAAGATTTTGTGCATGTGTGATTAAAAAAAAAAAAAAAAAGTAACCTATTAAACAAACTCAATTTAAAAAAGATAATAATAAAATCTACTTTAAAAAAATAATATTTTTAAATTAACCTCTTTACCCTAAAAACTCATGTTTCAAAAATTTTAAATTGCACCCAACACAATTTATATTTATTATTATTAAATAAATTATTTTATTATTTTAGTCATTAGTATACGTATTTTATAATTATATTCTAAAGATTTTTAGTGGCGTGTGATCCCTGACTAGTTACATAAATTAGAGTAAAATTAAACTAAAATCAGTTATATGAAAGTACGGATATAAAACGAATTAAAAAACTAGGGTGAAATTGAAAGGTTACTTCTATTCTGTTAGGACCGAGGTTGAAATTAATTGCAAGGTTATATAGTTTAGCCACAAATCTATACGGATCAATTAATCCAACTAGAGTAATCTAAAATTCTAATTCACTAGAGTTTTGTTTGTCTTGAGTATTGTTACTATAGGTTGTACGTTTGAAATGGAAAGAAAGATGACGAGGATCCCATATACTTTTAATAAGATAGATGTGTTACTTTTCTCATTATTAATTGATTTTGAGATGAAATCTCATGTTATCTAACAAAGTATCAGAGCTTATTCAGTTCAATCAAAATAAATAAAAAAATGGTAAACTCAAAAGAGACATCACCTTGAAGGAAAATTACTTTTGAAATGAATTTTCAGATTCATAAATGTCATATCTACTAAACTATATGTATATGTGTATGTGTGCGAGCACGCTTGGATTATATTGACTAGATAGATATGTAATATTTTGGAATATATAAATTTCACACAATACTAGAATGTAGTGTGTTTTTTAAAACTTACTACAAGTTGTTCTTTTATATTGGCACGAATATTAAATAAAAACTGGTAAAATAATTAAGACCTTATTGTTTTTGAGTAATTGTTTTAAATGACAAGACTGTTGAAAAATGTTTTTCTATCATTGTTTATTACTGATAAACAGTGATGTTTTGCTAAATTCGTAAATAAATTGGCTTATTTTGCTATATTTTGAAAACAATGATTTCTTTTAATTAAATAACATAACAAAATAACAGTAACGGAAACTAGAAACATTCTTTAAAAAAGCATCAACCATGCACATTGGATAACAACAAAAACTCTAACTAAACATCTTCACAAAGATCAACAAGAGTCAAATGAGTAAGATGATGTGTCACTATATTCCATTCACAATAAGTAGGGACAAATCTATTAAGGAGTCGGAGTATGTGGCACCTCAAAGTATGAGGTTTTACACACATATATATACATACATACCTATATATATGTTTTGTTAAGTATGTGTGGAGCAATTCAGCTGAGAGGGAGAATGATTTTCTCGGTGGCAAATTTGGGGTCGATACTTCTTGTATTTTTATTTTTAATTTTGATTGTTTTACTTTTTCAATATATATATATATATATATATATATATTTCACCACATATTTTCTAATAATAGTAGATGGAAAGATAACTTTTAGAACTTTTTAAACCAATTTCTAGACCAATACCAAGAGGGTATATTTCAAAATCGAGGGCCAAAAATGTAATATTTCCTTAATTATATTTTGTCAGACAAGTTTTGTTCCTTATAATTTTAATTAAATAATTATAAGAGAATGAATGAATGCAATAATAAATCAAAACAAATAGTATTTAACTTATTGTTATATGATTTGTTTAATTGGTCAATCCAAATAAAAAGCAAATAAATAGTTGTAAATCAAAACATCAATTAAAAGCAGTATTTGAAAATTACAAATATTTATTTAATTACAAATTTTACTTAAATAAGTGTACATTAATTATAATATTAATAGTAAATAATTAACTAATAACAAAATTTTATGTCAATTGGTTTTTTTTTTTAGAAAATTTATATCAAATTGTTAAAGACAGTATAAATAGTTGACATGTATTAAATTTAGACCCTATATTGATCTAGAAGTAATAATGATTAATTATGATAATTTTATTTTCATTAATAGTCAATATAAACTTTGCTCAAGACATGATCGATCTTACTAAAGGTCAAAGGTTTGATTATTCAATTTTAGAACGATTGTATTAAAAAAATAAAAAGTAAAATTTACGATCTAAATTAAGATAAAATAATATATGTGAGATTAGCTGACAAGATGATCTTTCTATATATCGATTATAATTTAATATAAGAAGAATATAATAAAACGGCTGCATTTTATTTTTTACAAATAAAAAAATTGTAAAATTAGATGCTTAATTATGGAATATTAAATATACAACGTACCAATGAAATGACTCAAAATGTCATTATTGCGTCATTTAGTATAGAAGAAAACAATATAAAAAATTGGTTGTTTAATGGAAATGGTAGAAAAATTCTAAAAAGTGAAAGGGCAAAAAATGGAAGATTCCAGACAATGAAGCCGATTGAAGACGGCACAAATAGAGAAAGAACAACTTCCATGGCCGGCCGGCTGCAAATTTACCATTAACACATTTGACAAGCTAGAAGAAGCCATTCACTACAAATCCGATTGAACCATTAGCACCAAAAAAAAAAAAAAAAAAAAAAAAAAAGAAGAAAAAAAAAAGAAATTAACCCCCATGGCCGGTTTATGATATCTTACAGCTAGCTGTATATTCAATTGAATGCCAGCCCCAACTGTAATTGGCTCCGAAGGCGAGATTATATAAACTGTCTCTTTTCTTCATAAATTTTATCGTCATTCTTTTGGGGGGGGAATTTCAGAGTTTGATCGATCTCTAATGGCGAAATCCACATCGCAACAGGTTCAGATTAGGGAATCGAATGGAAATGTCGTAATGAAAACTAAAACGAAGCGAACTCGGAGGAGCGTTCCGAGAGATTCTCCTCCTCAACGAAGTTCTATTTATCGCGGCGTTACTAGGTTTTCAATTATTTGCTCTGCCTCATTGTTGCTAATTCTTCTGGGAGGTTATTGTTCTTCATTGAGAGATTTTGATTTTTTTGGTTGTGGCGTTTTTGAATGTTTAGGCATCGTTGGACGGGTAGATATGAGGCTCATTTGTGGGATAAGAATTGCTGGAATGAATCGCAGAACAAGAAAGGAAGACAAGGTAATTAGTTCTAATGAATGCTTAAATTATAATTTTAGAGAAAATTTGATTAACATTAGTATGATTTTTCAAATGCCATGTGTAATCCAACTTCTAACTTAAAAATTAATAATACAGGTTTGGTCCCAAGCCGCACAGAATTTTTAAAACATTCTTTATGAAAAACTTTCTACTACTAGTTCGAATAACAATGGTATACTTTTCAAATGTTACGAAGTTTAGAAGTATTTTTTATCTAATGATATATGGGAAATTAAATTTACAATCTGCCAAATTTATGATACTGCGTGAATGAGAGAGTATGTGAAAAAAACATAATGATTGTGCGCGGCCTAAGCTACACCTATTTCCATGTTCGAGAATAATTAGGTGGACATATTTCCATATTCTTCTTTTCTTTTACTCACAAAAGAAAGTTAAAAAATAAAAAATAAATAAATAAATTGTGTTGCGTGGCACGATTTCGCTTCGTGCTAGTTGAGTTGCACAAAAGATGAATGCAGTGAGTTTTTTTCCTTTCACTATTTCTTTACCTCCTTGTATAAAAATAAAATAAGAAAATTCACCAAAAAAAATTAGACACGTGATAACCACTCATTGGATGTTGTATGAGCTACACAAAAGATGATTGTAACCCGTAGTGCACTAACCATTTTAAAAAAAATATAGTTAGTAAAACGTTTCATGCTCTCAATTATGGAGTTTGAATCTGCCACTCTCTCAAATGTCTGGTTGAAAAAGAAAAATTTTCTAGACTTGAATTGTATGTCTAAAATATTTTTTCAAAAAACATTAAAAGCTAATGTCATAGCTTTAATTTGAGGTTTTTTTCTTTTATTTTAGTCTTAATGTTTAACTTTTTATTCATTTTAGTCTTTACATCTTTCGAATGAGTGATTAGGTGCATTATAATCTATTGCATCTTCTTTTCTATACAAAGTAGAAAACACAATAAAAATAATTCGATTTAAAAAAAAATTGTCACATGATTGATTTTTATTGGTGTTGTATGGACTAGGCAATAGACGGATACCAAATTAGTTTCTTGTATGAATATCAATTATGATTTCTATATTTTAAAAAAAATGACTATTTTGGTCTTTATTTATAAAATTTTAAAATAAATGATATAATAATAGAAACCCTAACATTTTAGAAAATGTAATTAATAAAGTTGATGCTAAATTTCGATGGAAAAAAATGAGTTAAAATTGATACTGAAGAGATAGAAATGGGGAGTTTTTAAAAATATAATAACAAAATTAATACAAATATAAAATTAACCTTTAGAAATTATGATCTGAAGGCGAGAGTAGAGATAGAGAAAATAGTATTTAATAATAAGTTCTCCGGCTAACTCGGGTGCATTGGCTTGGCTTGGCATACTGCTGTTGGAATGGAATGCTCTACTCAAAAACGCGTAGTTTATCTTGGTAAGTTATTTATTTAATCATAATTAATTAAAGCTACTAATTAATATTAAAAAAAAAAGGCTATTAATACATTTATTAATGAGTTATTTCTTACCCTTTTTTGGTGGTATTTTTGGAAAGGTGCATATGATGATGAAGAAGCAGCAGCCCATGCTTACGACCTTGCAGCACTAAAATACTGGGGCCAAGAAACCATTCTTAATTTTCCGGTGATTTTTTTTTAATTTTATTTATCAACTACATAAAATAATAATAATGATAATGATAATAAACCAAATTTAAAAAGTTTAATATATAATTATTATTTTGGTAATTTCAGTTAACGACGTACCAAAAAGAGCTGAAGGAAATGGAGGGCCAATCAAGAGAAGAATACATCGGGTCGTTGAGAAGGTTTAATTTGGATTGGTTGTCTTAACACATAATTAAGGAAATTAAATTTGATAAATGTAGCTAATTAATGTTAATAATTGATCGAACTAGCAGAAAAAGCAGTGGTTTCTCTCGGGGGGTTTCTAAATACAGAGGCGTTGCGAGGTAAATTAATTTGTGATTAAATTTATTTACCTTAATGGATATTTGTTTTAGCATGTTAATGCTTAATTATTGAATTTGCAGACACCATCACAATGGTAGATGGGAAGCTCGGATTGGCAGGGTGTTTGGCAACAAGTATCTCTATCTTGGAACATATGGTGTGTATTTATGTATATAATATGACTACATTTTTTTTTATTAATTATTATATACTTTGTTTTATGAAAATTATCATGCCTTACCAAGTTAATGGGATTTCAAATATCTTAAGATTAACGTACAATTAATGTTATAGAGACATTCATCTCAGGGTTAAACTTGTAACTTACAAAAAAAAAAAAAAAAAAAAAAAAAGATTGTTAATATATTGGACTCGCGTCCTTTTAATCTTTAGTTTGAATTATGTTTTGGCATTAAACTTGAGTATTTATCTTACGTAATCATATTCTCATTCTCTATATGTTTAATTTTGATTATCAAACCTTGTATTAAAATGATTGTTAGTCACTTACTATTCATTAATAAATGTTTTTTTTTTTTTTTTTGGCTCTATGTAAACTTGTGTTTTAGCTCATATGCGTAAAGATTATAAACTTTAAAATTTGGATAAGGTAGTTTATAAATGATAATATTCACAAAAATGCAATGAATGAATTTTACTACAGGGCCAAAGAGAACATCATATAGGATTAAGTAAAATTTATGCATTTTTTATTTTAGGAAAAATATATTTTTGGTTTATAGGGTTCAAATTATTACACATCTAGTCCTTAAGTTTCAAATTTGATTTCAATTTAGTTCGTATGTTTCAAAATGTTGCAATTTTACTTTTGAAATTTGAGTTTTGTTCTAATTTGATCCTGTGTTTCAAAATTTTACACTTTTAATAACGATTTTTCATTGGATACTCAAATTCGGGCAATAATATTAATGTATATTAATTAATTTTAAATAATTATAAAATGAATTTTTATATTATAGTTTATTATTCAAACTTAAATAACTACAATTATTTTAAATTAATTAAAAAACATTAACACTAAATACAGGGAATAAGTATTTGGTGAAACTACAAAGAATCAAGGTTAAAAAGGTAAATTTTAAAATTTATGAAATAAATTTAAACAAAACTTAAATCTTAAAGGTGAAACTGTAGCATTTTGAAATGAGACTAAATTAAAACTAAATAAAGATTAAATGTGTAACATTTTGGATGCTATGAAACAAATAAAAATTATAGCTAAAATCTAAGGACAAATTATAATTTTTATTTAATTTTATTACATGTCAATGAACTAATTCGATCGTCCAATTTGACAATGTATTCGTTATATATATTTTCTCTATAAATTGTATTTTACAATTAGGATAAGCTGAAATTAATGTCTATGAAAAAAAAAAAAAGTATGCCGTATTAAATAATTAGAAACTAATATATTTGAATTTGAAACTTGAATTTTCGTAGCGACGCAAGAAGAAGCGGCCACAGCGTATGATATCGCAGCCATAGAATACCGTGGACTTAACGCCGTTACCAATTTCGACCTTAGCCGTTACATCAAATGGCTAAAACCAAGCAACGACGTCGTTTATGACAACAACCACATCCTAACCGTCGATTCCATCCTCCCAAGCCCTAAACAAGAACTCAACCTAGGTCTCTTCCCATCGGACCAAAATCAAAGCAGCACCGATTCGGCGACGGCTGAACCAATTGCCGTACCTCCGTCGCACCGATCCACCACCACCACGTCAGCTCTCGGCCTCCTCCTCCAATCTTCCAAGTTCAAGGAAATGATGGAGATGAATTCGGCGACGGAGTGTCCGTCGACGCCGTCATCGTCGGAGCAGCTCGAACGGCGGCGGTGTTTGTTTCCCGATGATGTTCAGACTTTCTTTGCCTGTGAGACCTCAGGATCTTACTGCTATGGAGAAGCGGAGGATGCAATTTTTAGCGACTTCAATTCTTTCATTCCGCCGCCGCTATCGCATTACGATTTCGTGGATTAGAAGGATGGACTCTGTTGGGGGATGGAAATTGGAAAACAGAGGTAGGAGAGGAGGATAATAATTAATTAATTATCTGCAATATTCATTTTAGATTTAGACTGAGGACTTTTTAGCATTTGTTGATTATAAATAATAGAATTATTTTGACGAAAGACTGATATACTGATCAAATTATCGCTACGATTCATGTCCAGCTCCAAACTGTATTCACCTTTGTGCTAACCGCTTGATATCTAATATAATTTATTCTTCGTTTTCTTATCATTATTTTGATATTAACTCTTCTATTTTTTTATATTTTAAATTAATATCATGAATGTGTGGATTGGATTTAAATATTTGACATTATAACTCTGTTCGTATAATCAAGTTACCTTTAGTAAAAATAAAAATAAAAATAAAACACGAATTTTTGGATTTAAACATTTGACATTATATATATTCTAGAGCTCATTCCAAATTTGTTAATATGGCCTAGCTTAATTGCATATATAGCAAAAACTAAAAAAAATAAACAAATAAATATAAATAAGTCAAAACTTGACTTCAACGGTTCAAACCATATTGAAAGACTAAAAAGCCCCATGAGTATCAACACACAATCAGTCTTTCCATCCATCAGAACTGTTTCCTCGTCACCCCCAACGATGATAAACTTGAAGTAGTTCGCTGATTAAAGTGTTTATTACTATTTTAATAGATGGGTAAGGAAAAGGCAATTATGGAAAGCGATCCAACAAAAAAAAAAGGGGGACTAAAAGAACTTCAAAACAAGAAGAATCATCAACCAAAAAAGAGATGAAAAAACAAAAGGTATTTACCATTTATTTGTTCTATTTTCAAGTTGTACTTCAGCATATTTATAACATATATTGTTTTTTGGTTTAAACAGGGAAAACAATTAATTCTTCCAAAAGAAAAATGGAACCCTAGTGCGAATACCACTTTCTACCTCCAACTAGAAGCAATAGACTCATTAATGACTTAGATTATAGATGTATAGCTTTATTTTAGGAAGGACCATTTGGACATCTACTAAGTTTAAAAATGACTAAATTACTTTTGTAACTTCCATCGCATTTGATTAGAAGACAATGTGTCTCCACTGACAACAATATCTTTTTTTCAACATAGAAGGTAATATTGAAGAGTTTGGGTTGAAGGATTTTTGTTTGGATACACGGTTATAAATATTGTGATGAATATCATATTAAGGATATTTTAGATGAAAGTGAAGAAAATAAGTCATAGATTATACAAACATTTTTTAAAAAATGATACTTCCATTAGATTTTAAGTGTGTACTTTCATTTTAAGTGTGCATTTAGCCTTTCTTGTGATGCCTACAATGGTGGGAAAAAAAAAAGAATTAGTAAAACTGGCCATATTTGTTCGTTGGAAAGTTTGTTGATTCCAAAACAAACTCATAATATTTTGGATGGGAAGCATGTTAGGATGTTGGATAATGAAGATAAATTAAGGAATTATCCACAGGGGAAGTTGCCTTATAATCTTACAATAGACACATTAAGAAAGTTGTGAAGACTAAATCACGATTATATACCTTTCTGCAAGGTTTCCCCATAGTTTTAGCTTAGTAAGCCTACGAAATAATCAACTTTAAAACACATTTGCAAAAATAGGAAATGGTTGCCTAAAATAATCTGAATCAATAGAACAACCAAAATGGCAGGATCTTGATGACAACGTCTTCTTAGAAAATGATGTAAGCTTCTAACTTTTTTTTTCCATTATACGATCAATTGTAATTAAGATACAAGTCTATCAATGATAGACTAATATTAGTGATAAAAGTCTATCTATTGAAGCCCTCACATAATTGTAGGTAGGAATCTATCATGGACATGGTCTGCTAGTGATAGACCTATATTATAGGATATTTCACAAATAGGTCATATTAGTGATAGACCGATATTAAAGGATATATTACAGATAGACCATATCAGTGATATTGGCCTAAGTCTATCACTGTAAACCAATATCATTGATATATTACTAATATTGGTCTATCAGTGACAAAATCTATCATAGTGATATCGGCCTATCAGTGATAGGGTGTATCGCTGATTAAATATTTAAAATCTATCATTAAAATGAGGTATTGTTGATAGACTACTAATTAAGTATTATATTTTCAACTCTCTATGGTTGGAACAGAACAAGAAAGGTAATAAGAGTACTTCAAAGTGTGAGGAAGGAGAATGTGTTGCGAAAAAGAATAAAAAGATTGGAGAAAGAAAAAGATATTGAAAATTTAAAAATGACAACACAAAAAGTATTTTGAATATCTCAAAAAGGGACAAAAGGAGATTGTGAGTTTATTTGTTTGTCTAACAAAAGTTATAAACCGGAGACTTCTACACAAATGTGAAAGTGAGAAACAAACTCAATAGTCCTTGGAAAAGAATCATCATAAAGTGGTTGAATATGCAACCACTTATGCCAAGGAATCATTAAACCCTTCTACTTCTTTTACATTTATTATTATTATTTTTTTTTTTTCCAATGATGGACAATATCAAGGAAATAAAGTTATTGATAACATTTTCATTTTTTTGATGGGTTTACTAATATATACAAATGCTTGAACAAAATTATGATAAGGAAAAAGAAATGGAAGAAAAAATCACTACTGTTGAAGAAAAAGGTGTACCATCTAGTTCAATGACAAACTATTGTTATTGTGATTTTAAACTTGAAATGTGTTACTTTTTATGATAACGAAAAAAAAAGAAAAAAAAGCACTAAGTCTTACTTTTGATGAAAATAGGACATTTTCTAAAAATAATAACAAAAATAGGATTTGGTTTAAAATATTGACAAAGATAAGGTAGTGAAATCATGGACTAGGTCTACGATTTCCACATGGCATGCAAATCGTGGACCTGATCCATGATTTGCCCACATCTCCTGTCGACGTTGACACTTGGATTTTTTTTTTCTTTTTCTTTTTTCTCTTCTTCGTGACTCATTCTCTTCCCTTTCTTATTTTTTTGTTCTCTTCTTCTCTGACACGAACAGTCCATATTTCGACTCGATCAACAACGGTGAGCGAGACTGAGAGAGAGCTAGAGAGATAAGACCGATTCTGAGGAAGGAGCAAGACAAGTGAGAGCAAGAGCGAGAGAGATAAGACTGATTGTGAGTGAGGAAAGACTGATCTCTCTTGCTCTCTCTCTCACTCTCTTCTTACTTCCTTTCCTCACTCATAATTAGTCTTATCTCTCTCGCTCTCTCTCTCCTTCTCGCTCGCTCTTGCTCTAGTCTCGTTTTCTTTTCTCACTCACAATCAGTCTTATCTCTCTCTCGCTCCTTTCCTCACTCACAGTCGGTCTTATCTCTCTTGCTCAGCAAAGTTGGTGGTGTTGGAGAAGAAGAAGAAGAGTCGAAGAAGAAAAGAAAGAAAGAAAGAAAAAAAAAAAGAGAGAAAGGGACATAGAGGGAGTCACGAAGAAGAGAAAAAAGAAAAAAGAAAAAAAAAGAAAGAAAAAAACCCAGGTGTCAACATCAATCGGAGATGTGGATAAATTGTAGACCGGATCCATGATTTGCATGCCATGTGGAGGGCAAATCGTGGATCCCGTTCACGATTTCACTATACTATTTTTGTCAATATTTTCAATCCAACCTTACTTTTGTCATTATTTATGAAAATAACATTATTTTTAAAAAACGTCCATGAAAATAAAATCAAGACACTTCAAGTTTATTAAGGGTAGAAATCTATCACTAATAGACTCAATTCAACAACATATTTTAAGTCTACAATCACACTAACAATAATCTATCATATCATTAAACTAGATGGTTACCTCTTTTTCCTTAGCAGAGTAGTGGTTTCTTCTTCTATTTCTTTTCCTTTTATCATGATTTTCTTCAAGCTTTTATAGATATTGGTATAGCAATCAAGAAAATGGAAATGTTCCAATAAACTTTGTCCTTCATTTATTCTATCATTGGACAAAAAGGAAAAAAGTAAGAGAACTGGAAGGCTTTAATAATTTTACCTCATATTCAACCACTTTAACAATAACAGCATCAGCAATATCAACATCTATCATTTCTAGACTTGATGAGGGAGGATGATTCTATTCCAAGGACTTTTGAGATTGTTTCACTTTCACATTTGTGTGAAACTCTCTGCTTTACAACTTCTGTTGGAGAAACTAACAAACAGACAAACCTCATTTTGCCTCCTTTTGTGTTGTCCTTTTTAAATCTTAAATGTATTCTAACATATTCTTTCTCCAATCTTTTTATCATTTTTTTGGCAACACATTCTCCTTCCTCCAATCTTTTCTTCATCCCCACAAAATATTGGAATTGCTCTTATGACATTTATTGTTCTAATGCAACTTTAGGAAACCACATAGAGCTAAAAATATAATATTTAATTAGTAGTCTGTCAATAATACCTAGTTTGAATGAAAATACTTACATATCTATGAATATGAATAGGAGTTTAACAGTGATATATGATGGGGCCTATCAATGATAGACCAATACCACTTATATACTTGCATCTCAATTAATGATCAATCACAATTAATGATGTAGAAGGAAAAAAGTTAGAATCTTACATCATCTTTTTTAAGAAGAAGTTGTCATTAGATCCTGTTAATCTAGTTGCCATGTTGATTTGCAATTCAAGATTCTCGGGCAACCATTTCCTATTTGTTTTGCAACTCCATCTGAAAGTTTAATGATTATTTCATAGGCCCAGTAAGCAAAAATAATCGGAAAGCCTTGTAGAAAGGCATGTAATCATGATTTAGTCTTCCTAATTTTCTTAATGTACTATATTTAAGATTACAAGGCAACATTTTTCATAAATAATTTCTATACTTCTCTTCATTATCTAACATCCTAACATGTTTCCAATTCGAAATACTACGAGTCTGTTCCCGAATCAGCAGATTTTCCAACAACAAATGTTGGCAAGTTTTGCTTTTAACCTTTTTTTTTTTTTTTCATCATCACTGCAGGCATTAAAGGAAAGCTAAATATACTCCAGCAATCTACTCTATTGATGGAAGTATCATTTTTGAAAAATGTTTGTTTGACCTGTGACTTCTTTTCTTCCCTTTCATCTAAGATATCCTCAATAGAATATTCATTACACTTTAATCATGTAAAAATCAAATAAAAATACCTCCGCCTAAACTCTACAATGTTGCCTTTTATATTGGAATTAAAGATGAACATTGGTTATTAGTAGAGACATATTGTCTTCTAATTAATTGTGTTAGAAGTTGCAAAGGTACTTCAATCATTATATCTAGTAAATGTCCAAATGATCCTTCCTTAAATAGAGCTAGACATTTAGAATCTAAGTCATTAATGATATGGCCTATCACTTCTAGTTTGAGATAGAAGTTGATTTTCATTTTTCTTTTAAAAGAATTAATTGTTTCTCCTGTTTAAACTAAATAAATAATACAATTTATAAATATGCTAAGGTGCAACTTAGATATAGACTAAATATGTGGCAAATACCTTTTGTTTTTTCACCTTTTTTTTTTTTACCTTCATGGCTCTTGTTTCGAGGTTCTTTTTGGCCCTTTTTTTGTTGTTGGTTCGTTTTCCATCATTGTCTTATTTTTATCCATTTATTGAAACAGTAATAAGCACCTCAATCAACTAAAACACATCATGTTTATCATTAATAGAGTTTATTACTAATCGACTTGAATTGGTGAAGTCTATTAGTGATAGGGTGATAGAGCCTATCACTAATAGACTTCAATCAACAACACACTTAGAGTCTAAAATAGCACTAACAATAATCTATCAACTAAACAACAATGAAACTATAATAATTTTTACTTTTTGTGCAAATAAAATCAACAATCCTTCAAGTCTATCATTGATAGACTCCAATCAACAACACACTTGAGGTCTAAAATAACACTAGTTGATAGAATACTATATTAACAATAATGAAACTATATTAATTCTTACTTTTCTTGCAATTAAAATCATTATGCTTCGAGTCTATCAATGATATCAGTGATAGAAACCTATCATTGATAGACTCTAATCAACAACATATTTGAAATCTAAAATCACACTAACAATAGTTGATGAACTAAGTAACAAAGAAACTACGCTAATTCTTACTTTTCATGCAAATAAAATTAACATGTTTCAAGTCTATCGATGATAGAAACCTATCACTGATAGACCCCAATCAACAACCCATTTGAAGTGTAAAATCACACTAACAATAACATATCAACTAAACAGCAACGAAATTAAACTAATTCTTACTTTTCATGAAAATAAAATCGACATGCTTCAAGTATGTTATGGAAACATATCACTGATAGACTTCAATCAACAACACGTTTGAAGTCTAAAATCACACCAACAATAGTCTATTAACTAAACACGACTAAATAGCAATGAAACTACACTAATAGACTTCAATCAACAACACGTCATGGACATAATATGGATAATTAACACATTCTTAATGTGTTTTGACAACGATAGAAAGTTACACTTTATTATTTTCAAAAAATAGAGCAAGCAATATGAGAAATTCACATTTTAGGTCATTCGTACAAAAAGTTCATTATAATAAAAGTATAGAAAACTCTTTTAACTCCCTTTTGTTAGTCAATTATACAAAGACACTCTATTTATATATTTTTATTAAACAATTAGCTATGGAGAAACACAATTTCTTTATATATAGTGTTCGTTTATTTAGATTACCTATATTGTTTTATGAGTGTGGATATTGAATGTCTAGAATAATTAATGTCTGTGTTTGGATTTGCAGAATAATTAATATTTGAAATTTAAATGAATGTGTTTGATTTACCAATTTTGAATATAAAAACTAAAACTAAATAATCATTTAATCAAATATAATAGAACGAATAATGTAGTTATAATCAAATTTAATTATTTATTATATTATTATGTTATTTAATCACTCAAAATATTAGTAAATAATTATTTTTTTAATTAAATACTATTTAAATTATTTTATCTAACTAATAAAAATTTATATTAAATAGTTAAGATAAAGTAATGATAAAATGTATTAATTAAAATGTATTAAGTCTAAATAATATATCTATATTCAATAATTAATTAAAATTAATATAATTAATTCATTAATTAATCAGACTATATTTATTATCAAGTATAAGAATGTCCCAAGAATAGGAAGTATTAAAATTTTTTAGTTCTTTGGATATTAATATTTAAAATTTAAAAATTAAAAATTAAAATCCTGATAAATAAAGATATTAAACGTGAGTTTGAAATTGCACGAGAATATCCGTCAAACGCCCTTTAACACAACTATCCAGTTCCGGACTCTAGTTTGGTGGCAACTTCGTAAATTCATTCCAGCAATTCGGTCTTCATCGTAATTTAATGTGGTCTCTTCCTCCGTGAATATATAATTTCAGATTTCCCGCCCAATTTAGTCTCATCTACTTCGCTACTCTGCTACCTTTTTTGTTTGCTTATTTTTCACAAGAAAAGAAAATGCCAGACTTGGGCAATCTTTCACTCTCTGAATCTCTTACACTCACTCGATGCCCTAATTTCAAACCTGTTCTTGATCCTACTGATATTACATCTTCCTTCGTCTGCGAAAAATCTGTTAAATCTCTGCCTAGTGACTGTATTTCGAGCCAGGGGTTTCAATGCCCACTTCCCATCGGCGATGAGGTTGGCGGAGGCTGTGGGATTAGGGTTTCCACCCAGAGTGGAGACGTCTTGGACCGATCTAAAAGGAATTACGGCGGGAAGAATTTGGAAGACCATGTGAAATCTTGGGTTCGGAGAAAGCAAGAGTCCGGCGTTCCCGAGTCTCGTTCTTCATTTCCATTTCTCCAAGGCGCTCGGAAAATGGTTATTTCTCTGACTGATTTCTTTTTGCGTTTTACATACTACAACATTAGAGCCAGTAGATTGAGCAAATGGCGTACTTGATTTAGTGTTTAGCATGTCTTTCTTTGGTGGAGTTTCGTTCTCCTTGATTCTAGATGGGAGCTTTGTTTTTATTTAAATTAATATGGCTTGAAGTTCCAGAGCAGAGGACATTCGGATGTAGCGCGCAGTAATATTCGTTTGAGTAGCATGTGATAAAAACTATTTCCCCAGTTATGTTAATTTTATCTGCAATGAAGTTAGTTCCTTTTTCTTGACTTGTATTAATGGACATGTGACTGTTAATCGAAGATTGTAAACACGACGCTTGAACTGCCATCTAAAATTTTATGTCAATTAAATTGTTCCTTCTACTGGCTGCTCCAGGTAGAAAAAGAATGTTTGTGTTGCCGTAGATATATATTTCCCGGAGAGGAGGTCGAATGCAGTATTCGTGGCTGTGGAGGAGTTTACCATGCCATGTGTGCAAAGGACAGCTTGGGGTTCTCAGGTCACAGAAAGTTCAAGTGCCCTCAACATGTAATCTTATTCTATCCTCTGTTAAACCACATGGTTAAGAAAGCACAGACATAAACATCTTCAATAACCTAAAAAGGGCTCTTCCGTCTTCATTACAACATAGTCCTTAGCTTGCTGCATATTGACATTACTAGCTGAAAATTCCCTCTTTTTCCCCTCATTTTCATTAAAATTTCAAGACCTTCTGATAAGCTAAACATCAGGATCAATATTATCTGTCTACGAACATTGATCTAATTCGTTCAATATTTGTATCATCTTATTGCACCAGGATGGGCTTTATTCATCTTAGATTAAGACAGTCAAATTAGTCTAAACTAGAATGAGCAAAATATTGTCAAGTACTGATCGTAGAAGTAGTCAAAGTATATCTACGAGTATAGTTGCTTTTAGTTGTTTGTATGATTGTATTTCACTAATATGATTTTATCTTCCGGCAAATGATTCTATAATTTATAGAATCTTGCTGTGTTCCTTGACATTAGGATTTAGGACTCGTCTATGGTATTTTTATAATACAAAGCAGAATTATTCTGAAAACACACTTTATGACGGGGCTTTTATCAAACAGTGGACTACACCAGCGGATCTGTGTGTAAATCTATATAAATGTATGTTTTTTTGGGGGAACAGGAGTGCTTTATATGCAAACAAAGATTACACTGGAAGTGCATACGCTGCACTATAGCATCACATGATAAATGTGCACCATGGCCAGATAAAGTGATGCATTTGAAAGATCAACCTGGAAGAGCCATCTGCTGGAGGCATCCAACCGACTGGCGAGTGGACTTAAAGGTCAACTTTCTTCTATCCTTCACCTCTAAGATTCTATTTGTTTTTATCTCTTTGAAGATTTTATCTCATGCACAATGTCTTTGATAAATCGGAACCTTCTGATTCAATTATTCTATATGTTCTTCAGATGGATGCTCTTATTTAAAATTATAACTTCTTTGTTAGTCACTACCAATTGCAAAATGACATGATCACTTGTTTCTTTTTTAAGATAGACTTCTTATACTATGGTAGCATGCCTATATGGATGTTGCTCTTTGCAAAGTCCTTGTAAAATAATGTTGCATAGGTGATTTTCTTGTCTTTAGTTTTATTGTGCATTTCATTCTTCAGTGATTCTGAAGGTTATGCCTGATATGAAGCATACTGTGTTGTTTTATTTGGCAATGGTGATATTAAATTTGTGACACTGTATGTCATTCAGGCTTATAACTTCTTTTCAGTTATTCATTTTGCAGGCACCCTGTTTAAATGGTTATTCTCTATATACTAGTTAATCTTGCCTTTGACCTCTTTTTCTGTGTTTTTTTCTTGTTGAAGTTTTACTTCTGCATTTGTATCTTTATTCTTTAGGCTGGCTGACAGGACTATTATATTTGTTGAATGGGCAGCATGCAGTGTCAACAAGTGACATAGAGGTTCGATTCACGAGCAATTTACTTTGTTAGATTCTCTTACTCCCTACCCGGTGAATGTGTCAAGTATTCATGCTACTTTTTGAATTTTCAAAGCATGTAAATCATGCACTTTGACCTCTGGGATTCAACATTTTATTTTATTTTTCCCGAGATCTTTAGATTAACATTTATACTGATGAAAACCAGCATCTTGTGCATGTAAGGCTGATGCAACTCATATGTGCGTTCGAGTGTAGACTCTCATTTTTCATTTGAGCTTTCTAGCGGCGTCATTTTTTTTCTCATTTGAATTTTCACTTGAGGGATTTTGGTAAGGTAATTTATTGATTTGAACTAAAATATGTAGTTAGTTCTTCTCATGTCACTTTTTCCTGTTCTCTGTGTAACGTGGTTTTATACTGAGAAGATATACCAAAATCATCAGAGAACATATGGAATATGCTTGCATTTGAATCTAAATTTATATTGTTACAGTGAGTCATGTGCTCTATTCCTTTCTGTACATCGTGTATCTCATGAAATTTCTTTTTACTTCAACTTTAGGAGGTATTTTGTCGCTTGCCTCTTCCCTATGTTGATGAAGAATTCAAGATTGACATAACATGGAAAGATGCGGAGAAAAAGATGGAGCCACCGCCATACACTCACATAAGGCGTAGTATCCTCTTGTATTGTTAGTTATATAACTTATGTTTGCACGGGTACAAAAGTAAATTGCCGTTGGATGATTCATAAGACAGTGGAAATGCATTTCCATAAAAGTTTCATTCAAGCTTCTTTGCATTGATAAAAGTTATTTCTTCTACTACGGATGCGGCTCATTTATATGTTTTGAAAAAGTTTCTAAGACTTCTTTAGACTGCTAGTTGTTTACTATTGATTAGTAGGTTTAACTAAATTTTCATTAGAATAGTCGTGCTTTTTTGTCTTAACTGAGATAAGATATTTATCTAGTAAAGAAGAAGCGGGATACTGGAGTTGCTGATGGAATTGGATGCACAAACTGCAGAACTGAATGCTCTGATGACTGTGTGTGCAGGTAGTCTTCTTTTATCCACATATATTAGTGATTGATGTCCACCAGATTTTGTTTGCCTGTTTGTTCTTTCTTTAAATTAGACAGCAAGCTTTCAGTGAAGATATAAAAGAACATATAGGGGCATAAAAAAAAACTGTTCAACAAACCACAAGATAGAACTCCAATCCAAAAGAATAAATCCTATCTGATGATTTCAAAAGACCTTGGGCATCGAGGCCCAAATGGAGACATTAAACCTGATAACCTTCCATATTTCCCTTGCAATGGTCTCTCTCTTTTAAAAATTCTACGATTCCCTTCTTACCAAACTCCCCACCACTGTAAAAAAGCAAGCTTGCAAATGAACGAATCGAATCGATTGAGCAGACTTTAAAGCCTGTCAAAAGTAGGACCGAATCGATTGAGCAAACTTGCAAATGACCTCCTCAAGCCTACTCTTTAATTTCTGCTTTCTTAAGCCTGTCATTTCCAAAAGTAGTAAGGTTTATATTTAAGTGCTGTTTAAGTTCTTCAACTTCCTCGTAAAAAGTTGGGTAAAAAAAAAAGAAATAATCTCAATAAATGACTAAGGAACAATAAGTTCAATTTATTGTGCCACCTATATATGAATTAATATCCTATGAGTTTTCTTGACACCAAAATGTTGTAGGATTAAATAGGTTGTCTCATGAGATTAGTTAAAGTGCACCTAAGTTGGTCCGAAAACTCACGAAAAAAAACCTGTTACCTATCTACCGCCACTTCCCAACTCCTCCGAGAATGAAAAGAGGATTTAAAGGAAGGGAGAGAACGCGACCTGTTTTTTAATCTAAAAGGGCCGGGGCCCCACTTCAAGAGACCATATTTAGAAGAAATCGGTAGTCGGAGCCGGAAGGTAATCCTAGGACCTAGAGACCGTCTCAAGGAACCAATCGAACCAGCCCCTGGGGGGAGTTGCAAATAAATCGATTCTGCACAAGTGTTTACACGACACTTTTAGAATCTGTGTGCTATGCTTTATTTGTACAATTTGGAAATTTATTTGGATGAATAAGTAACATTTATCAAATTACTTTCAGCAACCTAATCCAGAAAGTGCCCGATCCATCATCTGATAATGTTAAATATATTTTGTAGTTTGTACCATCTCTTTTGCACAAGGTCATCCATAGTATTATAAGACGGCCGTACAATTTGGAATCCAGTCTCTCGAGATTGTCACGTCATTTTCATTTCTGCTTAATTGTATCGGCATTGAATTAGCTGTCGTTGTGGCTTACTAGGGTTCAATGCATAAGCTGCTCGAAAGCTTGCCATTGCAGAGACACTTGTACGAATAGACCATTCCGTAAGGAGAAGAAGATCAAAATTGTCAAGGTAAGTATGATAACTATATCAAATTCTTGTTTTTCTTTTTTGTGTAACATTTTCTGTTTGAAAATTAAGGTCATAAATACTATTTATATAAGTTTTTTATCTATGTTTATATATATTTTCAAAATTCAAGCCAAGTTAAGTTTTGAAAATTATACCCTTCGTTTTAAAAGTTTTATTTTTTTCTTTTGAATTTGACTAAGAATTCAAATATTTTCTTAACAAAATTCTTTTGAATTTGACTAAGAATTCAAATATTTCCTTAACAAAAATAAAATACAATGTAATAAAACAATTTCAATTTTCAAATATATATAAAATGAGACCTAGTATTATTCAATTAAGAAGTGTAGTATTATATCTAGCACGTTGAGATTTTTTTTCTCTAAATTCTCTTTAAGCAGTTATTTATTGGTAAACTAATTTCAGACTGAACTGTGTGGCTGGGGTGTGGAGGCAGCAGAGTCTATTAGTAAAGGTGAATTTGTCATCGAGTATATTGGGGAAGGTAGCTTTCGTTTTCCTTTGCATGCAACCGTATCAATTTATTGGTGCTAGATATATCTCCACTTGTCTCTATATTTGTCAAATTAGGGAATCTTCGTCAACATACAGTATATTCCGAATCTTATCAATATCCCATTGTTTGGACATTGTTGAAAGATATTTTACCTCTCAGGCAACAATGGTACTCCATACAAAACTTTAAGAGCAACTAATTTTGGATAAACTAATGTATAAATTAATTTAGAGATAAATTTATATTTGTGATAATCTACGTCAAAATGAGGAATGAAATAAGTTCTAATTATTAGAATCCGTGGAGGCAAAACTCCATAGAAAAAACACTAGAACAAGATAATTTGAAACTTCGCCTTCTCCCTTGTATGATTCGGAGTATTCTTCTCATTCTTCGTTAGCACGCTAGCAAACGATAACTCAATACTGCAGTAGATCTAACCTTGGCTTTTCCTTTGAAATGAACGACACGGGAGGATTTCTTTTTCTTTTTTCCTGAACGTCATGATTATAAGCTACATTGTCTTGTTCTCAGTTATTGATGATGCTCTATGTGAACAAAGGCTTTGGGACATGAAATATAAGGGCATGAAGAATTTCTATATGTGTGAAATTCGGAAAGACTTCACAATTGATGCAACTTTCAAGGGAAATGCATCTCGCTTTCTAAACCACAGCTGTGATCCCAACTGTAGTCTTGAGAAGTGGTTAGTTGGTTTACCGTCTTCTACTTCTTTTTTCATTTTGAGTTCTTATACCTTCTGTGTTTGCAGGGGTTCTAAATTGATATTTGTAGGAATTTACCTTGTATTAGGAACTTACCTTATATAAAATTACATAAATTGATATTTGACACAACATTTTGCTGCTGATGTCTACCTTTACAATAGTCATTTGAGTATGCCATTATAACATTGACGAGCTTTGCTCTTTCGCATCATTTTCATTTCTGCCTTTTGTTATGTATGGTATCTGCATATCTTGAAACCATCCAAGTTTTCGAGTGTTGACTCTTGGAGAGACCGCCCACAAGTTTAATGGAGTTGGACTTTCACACTTTCAGTTGTAGACGCTATTGTTTTTAAAATACTATAAAGTAATTTTGCCGTATTGGAGATTTTGCATGGCCGTAAAGGGGTCGTTTGGAGCAAGGGGTGGAGTTGTGAACTTCATGGAGTTACGAAGTTTTGGGAGTAGTGAACTCTTGGGCCCAAAGTGTAAGTAGTTAATAAGATATAAAATTGATGTTTTTTAGTAGTAGGACCTACAAACTCTTTGAGCTAAATAAGAAGTGGAGTTCCCAATTCTCTACTTTTCAACTCCTTCGCCCAAACATCCCCAAAAAGACGGTTATCATAAAATAAAGGATTATCATGTTGAGCCATAGACTTATAAGTTATATCTTTATATTCATAATATCTATGAAGTATTTGAGAAATCATGTGGGATGAATTAAACAAGATACTGAGAAATTATCCATATCGAAAATCATAATAATTGGTTGGTAATTAATTGAAGGCAGGCGTGAATAGTTGGTGGTCACAACCGGTTCATCTTCCAAGCGTTTATCTGTTGGGAAATTGTTTTTATTGAATATCCTTGCAATTTATTGCTTCATCCATTTAAGTTATGAATTGCAATAGTTTGTTATGGATTTGTTAATTTTTGTAAAAGAAAAAGCTGCGCGTATCAGATTAGTACTGCCTGAATGATTGTCTCAACGTACAATTTTGTATAGGCAAGTCGAGGGGGAAACACGTGTTGGTGTGTTTGCTGCTCGATTAATTGAGGTTGGAGAGCCTTTAACATATGACTACAGGTACGTAAAAGTATGGTCTAAAAGTTAATCATTTGCAATTCTATTACGTATGGCAACTCTCTCTTGATTGGTTGAAGCAAACGCTTGTATGTGTATATTGCATTTGATATTGAACAAAGATTTTTCATCGTGAAGATTTGTGCAATTTGGACCTGAGGTGAAATGCCATTGTGGTGCTCCAAACTGTCAACGCTATCTTGGAACCAAAAAAAGGATAAGTGCCATAGACCTCTTCTGGGGTACAAAACGCAGGAGAACGTCAGCAGCTCGCATAACTGGTATAATTGTGTGATTCACATACTAACACGTGTAGTTGGGTCAATATCACTGTACATTATTACTCTTGATATAAAGTGGCCCAAAACGCAAGAAGAATAGAAGCAAAATAAGTACTAATGCCATTTGTTTGCAATGCTATTAAATTTTTGAATTTCAGCAAACCGTTGTGAAGTTCTCCAGAATTTTCTTGTTGGAGAACGCTGAGATTGAGAAATACGTGTAATTGATTTTGCCCGATTTGTCTAAAGAGAACAAGGGATTCTTTTGTAGTTTCTTCTTACTCATTGAAGATGATTTGATGAGTGACGTTCAAGATCCATTTGATAGCTATTATGTATTTAACTTTCGAGTTGAAAAGGGTGCACTTATATTCTTAAAATGCACTTAAATTTTAACCCCACTTGGATCTGTTAAAATAATATAGCCTATTCTGTATCTGTATGTATCCTATTTTTGGAGTCGTAGTTCCTCCTTTTCGTAGTTAAAACTTGTTTTTCATGTGGTTCAACAGATGATTCGTGCTAATCAACAATTTTATTTTGAGCATTCCAGGTGGTTACAAAGCAGATTCCATTAGTCTTCCCTTGAGAAAATTCTTGCAGATCTTCTCCCACCACTTTGTATCTGGTTCTGCCGCTTGTATCCCTAGTTTTGCATCTTCAGCAAACTCCGGCTTCAAAAGTCCATAAACTTCAATCAGACGTTACAAGGTAAAAAAAAAAAAGCGTTGAAATTATGATAAATTAGCATTTGGAAAATAGAATAGTGACCTGTATGGTGTCGTTATGGACGAGGCGATCCACAAGATCGTAAAGAATGTCTTTAGAATACTCAGGGTGGCCTTGAATTCCTAAAATATGGTCTCCAATAGCAAATACTTCAACTCCTGTCTTGTCTGAGAATCCTATAACTTTAGCCCCAAAAGGTATTTCCCAAACTTCATCTCGATGACACTCAATTATGAACATACTCCCAGGAATTTCACCCATCTCTTCAACAAATTTCCATTCTGAAGTCTCCATGATTTCCACTTTTCTCACCCCAATATCCCACCCTGTCTCAGCCTTCCCAACTTTCCCACCCAATGCCCTACACAACACCTGTCATAACCACACAAAAGTCGGCCTTTCAATACAATATTCAAGTATGTTTGTTTCAATACATTATACTATCATTTTAACCCCTCTTTACTCTTTACTATTCCATTCTTTACCCTAAACTCCTCTTTTTTGTTAACTATAATTATATTAATTAGAGGGAGGAAAAAAATTAGGTTAAAAATCGTTGTTAGTTCTTAAACTTTTATGAAAGTAACAATTTAGTTCATGAACTTTTGTTTGTAACAATTTAGTCTCTGTACTTTTAATTTTGTAACAATTTAGTTCCAAAGTTTTACTATTTAATAATTTAGTCCTTGTACTTTAAACTTTGTAACGATTTAGGTCCTATCATAGAAATTAATATTAAAATTTAATGAGATTTTTTGCATAAATAAATCAATAAATGAATTAGAGACTCAATATTTTGATATAATACAAAGTTTACATCATAAAATAATATAAATTTGATATTTAAGCTTGATGTTTTTGTTTATATTAGGGATTAAATTGTTACAAATTTGAAAGTATAATGACTAAATTATTACATATTAAAGTTCTAAGATTAAATTATTACAAAATTGAAAATATAGGGACAAAATCGTTACAAACCAAAGTACAGAGACTAAATTATTATTTTCATGGACTAAAACTTTTTTTCAACCAAAATGTTATTGTAGAATTTTGAACTCAAATCTCTCCCTCCAAGTAAACCACTGGTGGAATGGTAAAGATGGATGATTTAGGAAATTATTTTTTGTACCCTCATATAAAAAGTGGTATATAATATACTAGACCTGATGACCAAAACAAATGCCAAGAAGCTTCCTTTCCATGGCATCAAGGGTCTGCAAGAGGTAACAAAGATCCAAAATCCAGGAGTCATTGGCATAAGCATCGTAAATGCTTCCAGTGATCACAAAACCATCATAGTTTTGAAGCTCATTCATGGCGGGAAACTCTCCTTCCACCACCATAAACAAATCCCATCTCTCTCCTTCCATTCCGAAAGCTGCGACGAACACATTGAAGTATCCTCCGTACACTTTGTTTACATATTCTGAGTCCTTCACTGCCTGCAATAATGCATATCTTTTTCCTCCACCTTCTAAGGATACTTCTGCTTCCACCATTGTTATCAATAAATAGTAGTACTTTGAGCTTATTGGGAAATGGTTAAACCCCTCTCTTGTCGGTTTTACTTGACAATCAGACAGACCCTCTCCTTTATATACAAAAGTTCGAGACTTGAGAGAATCAACTTCAAACCACACGAAATCACGAGCTTCCAGGTGAAGATTTCATTTCCAAATAGGCACAACACAGTCCTTTAGAGCTAAATTAACAATCACGTGCCAACTTATTAATATAATATCACTTTCTTTTTTTGGAGGATTTCAAATTTGAAATTCTGTGTTATTAACTCTCTTACCATTCAATTGAGTATCTAGTAATGTTTTTATTTTTTATTTTTAAAAAAATCAAGAATATATTCTTTTGAGTTTTATTAGATAGTTTTAATTAATTTTTTTTTTAAAATTGAGAAATATGTAAATATATTAGATACAAAATTGGAGATTTATATTAAACACTTTTCTAGGTCTAAAATAGCCTATTAAAAACTAAATTGAACTTTCGGTTTAATTCATCTTTTTCATTTTCTTTGTCTTTTTTTTTTAATCAAAGAACAAAAATCAATATGCCCTTAGCTTTTTCAAGCGAGGAAGAAAATGATTTTTGTGAGGTTTAAAATTACTTTTAAACATGTCTTTTATCATTCAAGATTAATTGTATGTTTAATTTTATGCTTTTAAATACAATTTATATGTGTTTAAAATTGAATAAATGTATATTTTAGAGTTAATTTTAGATAAAAAATTAATTTTAACCCATTCAAAATTATTCAAAAACACGTCAATTTGAGGTAAAGCCATTCAAGTAGGTGAGAGAGTTTTCAAACTTTTGGTTTTTTTCCTTTAATTGAGTTAAGGTCATGTGAATATGTAAAGGAAATTCAAACATCTTGACATTTTAGAGAATTTATTTCTTTTAAACGAAAAAAGCCCCAAAATTTACCTACTAAAAAATAAAATTTCGGTAAGATTACAACTTGTAATACGTGGTACGATTATTCTTTTATTTGATCCCATTTATAGTTGGATCATGAACAGTATGTTTAGCTTGTTCGATCGGTTGGTTGATATTCCAAAGTTTGGAATGTAAGTACTTTGGTTCATTTCCTATTTCTTAGTTTCTTATTTTTAGAGTTAAAATCAAGTTTGGTGCTAAGAATTTCAGGGGAGGCCACATGTACCACTCTTCCACACCCACATATATATCCAATTTAAAACAGTTTTAATCTTCTAAACTTTCAAATTTTTATTAGAGTCTCTTAATTAATAATAAAATTTATTTTTAAAATAGGATAATAGCAAAGGTAATTATTTTAAATGGCAAAACTACTTAAAAATATTTATAAATATAGCACAATGTCACATTAAAATGCTCATAGACATTTATCACTTATGGACTCCAATTAGTAATATAGTCTGTCATTGATAGATTTGAAGACCTGGATCTAAATTTTGCTGTATTTGTAATTTTTTTCTAATTGTGTTATATTTACTAATATTTTAGGCTTCATTATTATTGTATTAATTGTAACTAGTCCTTCCATATGAAATTAGACCCAAAACTAATATTTATACACACACATGATCTATTTTTATTGTTGATAAATATTAATGTAGAATAAATACATCATGACATGATGAGATTGAGATGAATGACTTTGTACGACATGGATATACATTACTAAAATTTTGATTAATATAGTTATTGAAATTTGAACAACTTATAATGTATTGGGTTCTAACAACTTATAATGTATTGGGTCCTACATTTGAAAAGTTTAAAAGAATGATGAGCTTTAAACACTACAAGAAGAGTCTATGCTTTTGGTTACTTATGGTTCCAATTAGAAACACTTTAAGCTTGAGTGTGCTAATTCTAATTGAATTTATTGTATGTATTATCTAGCTTGAAAGTGATTAAAGAATGTTAGTAGTACAAAAGCTTTGAGAGTACTTTTGTAATTGGGATTGGGAAGATTTGTGTGATCGTAAAAAATTTTAATGTAGTAGATTTCGTTTTGGTGGGTTGTGATATTTCTCTAAGTTTAGAATTTTCTATATAAACTTCTGTATTTTCTTGGTTTTTATTTATTTATTTATTTATTTATTTATTATTATTATTATTATCATTATTATTATTTTAATTTCTCAATTGTTTTTCTGTTTATTTCTGGCCAGAAATGGGAGGTATTGCAAACAAAAAGAAGTTTAAAAAGGAATTAAAAAGTAGGGCAAATTAGAATGGGAGTAGAAGGTTCCATGTTCCCAGCGATAGAATCAAGTTCCATTTACACAAATTGCATTCAGCTACTACTTGAGGGCCTTACCCAGCAAATTTGAAGGTTTAAAAAAAGAAGGGAAAAAAGCTCCTTTATGTTTGGCCAGGGGCATCTTTAAAAGGTACCAACACCAAGAGGGGACCAACACAAATAAACCTTAATCCTAAACAACCATGTCTTAGAAACTATTTAGATTTGTCAACTTTGGTTATGCTTCAATTGGGTTGGACATATGTTTTAGAGATTCGTATTTTTCCACCTCACAGATTATCTAACTTAAATAAAGAAAAAAAAAAATCTACCTTCATAAATGTGCCTCATTCTTTCATTAGAGTGAATATTTTTTGTTTTTACTATTGTAACAAACCAAAACTAGGTGGAGTTCAAAGAGGAGTGTGCATTTATTTTTATTATTATTATTATTTTAACAATATGTTGAGTGAAACAAAATTTTGACATCGAGGTTGATTGTACGCACTATTTCTGTTGATTTATACTTATTTTGACAAACTCTAGAATTCGGATTAGGTTGAATTTAGCAGAAACTGATGGGTGCAGTTCAATTCTTGAGTTGGAAAAAAGGAGAATCAGTTCAATCAGAATTCGATTTGTTATATTCTATTTTTTCTTAGCTTGCATTTGATGTTAGAGAATGTAAATGTTGATTTTCTTTTTCGAGGCAAAGAGAGTGTATGTTAAATATTGCACGAATATGGCAAATTCCGATGCACATTTGGATTCGGATGCCATTGGTGACAGTTGGGAGTACGGGCCCAATAAGCCCATTCACAGATGTTGGGCCTGACTGTTCATTATCTTTCCTTTTGTACAATATAAAGTCTTAAAATATAATAGCATTTTTTTTTTCTTAAAAAAATAATAATAACTGAAAAACTAAAGTTGTTGATTACTATGATTTTCTTACTTGAATGAATATCCAAAGTCAATTAAATTATCCAAATCAGCATTTATTTGTCAATAATAATAATAATGAACCTGAATTCCATCTCAAAAAAACAAAACTTTGAACTTAATATTAAGTATGCTGCGGAGGAGAAATCACCCGAGTAGAGAGTGTTCGTGGGTCAGGATTAGAAGGAAGTATAGGTTCACTAATAGGTGTATTAGTGGAGGGTGTTGGGAAAAGCTTCTCACTTCTATCGTATGAAGAGTAAGAAAATAACAAAAAAAAAAAAAAAATTAAAGAAAGTAATAAAACTAGAAATACATGAAATCAAAATAAAACAAAAAAACTAAAAACACAAGAATTCACGGTGAAAACTTCAAACTAAAAAAAAAACTATGACTCACAAAAAAGAAATCCAGTATGTGAAATATCAATTACAAGGGTACTCTCTCAAAATTTTTATATTACTCTCATTCTTTTTTCTATTCTCAAATTAGAGAATACAAAAATAAATTTAACTAGAATTAGCACACCTAAATTTAAAATTTTTTTAACTGGGACGACTTGAAGCTAGAGGCATACGCTCATTTCATAGTGGTAGGAGTCCATCACCTTTTTCAATTTTTTCAACATGGGACAAATTATATTTCTCATATTTTGCTAAAATTCAACGGAAGGAGGAAGAGGAAGAAGCTTCTCCTTAGGCAATGAAGAGCCTCAGTTCTGATACCGTAAAGAGTTTAGTAGGAAATGAAGAAGATAATTGCAGAGAATGAATACTGCTGTGTATTGAGAGAATGAATAGTACCATACTATAAAGGAAAAACAATACAGTGTACGTGAAAGATCCATACCGGAAAGCTTGTAACAAACTAATGAAAGGAAAATGTAGGATAAGTGATCTATGTAAAAATATCATTCTATCGACATAAATTATTATAAATAGAAAAAATATCGAACTATTTATAAATATAAAAATTTTTTACGATCTATCAGTGATAGACTGCGATAGACTTCTATCGCTTAAAAACAAATTGTATGCATATGATGAAACCAATGAGAGAATAACTAATGCTGAGTGGGTAGGAAATGGAGAGAGTGAGATGAATCTGTAGAAAATAGGAATAAAATGAAAGTGATGAGAATGCAAAAAGGTATAAAATTACAAATTGGACCAACTCCAAGCAAACCAAATGTAGACTTCAAGTCCATTACATTTCCAACTTCCAAACAACTCCTAAGATTTTGTACTACTCTCCGTAAGATAATACAAAAAAAGAAGAGGAATATTTAGATGCAGCCTAAGTCAAATGCTCCCCACTTTTTAACCACAAAAAAATATTATTATTATTTTAAAAAAATATGTTGACACATATCAATATGTGATTGGGTATATCAGAGACTGCACTAAGAGATGGATGTAAAAAAGAATTTAAAACGAATGCGAAGGCCAATAAAAAAATCAATCAAGCAAATGGCTCCTTCCATCTATCACGGCCAAATCATAAGTATCATCATATCAAAGTACAAAAATGTTCGCAAGGGATATCCAAAAACATGTCCATGTAAATTAATTAGGTTGGTGTCATGATCATTAATTCCACCATTTTTCTCCAAGATTGCAACACCGTTTCTAAACCAACTTGCCTTTTATAGTTTTATTAATTAACTTGTGTCTATATATTTTCTAAATGCATGAAAAGGTCAAAGTCTATTAAACGACAATAGACCTTCCATAGAGCAAAAAATAAGGGGTGTAATAAGAGTATATATGTACTAATGTAACGTAATAACATTCTCTTTCACACACATTTAGCTAAAGTTAATACATTCAAATTTAAAGTCTTTTCGAAATAAAAATTATAAGCTCTTTTGTTAGATAATATATATTAAATTTGTATTCATCCATTAGCTTAAGATAGTTTTTAAGTGAATAGAAAGTTTAAGATAATATCAAAATAAATTAGTAAAAGTAAGAAAATTACTGAAGAAGGTATGAATATAGGGGTAAATTTATATAAAAAGAAAAAGAAAGTATTGTATCCACCACCATTAGTAGTAGCTTCTAAAAACTTCTTTTCATCAATGGAGTGGAAGAGAAGAATGGAAAGGTTAGTTGGGCCCATAAAATTCCAATGAAGTATTCGTTTTGCCGATTCATGAAAGAAAAGAAAAACAAAGGTGGCAGGAATCTGGCTTTCTGCTCCACTTATTCAACCTAAAAACACTCCCTCTTTCCAATTCTCTTTCAAAAAAGTTGTGTTTTTTTTTCTTTCTTTTCCTTGTTTTTCAAGCTTCTTAAATTACAAAGCAAAATAATAATATTCTGTTTACCTCTTCCGGAACTACCCTTCAGAAAAATAAAGATGATAATAATATATAGACTATTAATTAGATATGGAAATGGTTGGGTTATTGGCCATTTAGGTTTGCAAGAACAAGAAGACAGTAAACACAGCTGGGTTTAAGCAAAGATTAGTGCTTTTAATTTTTGGGAACTTGAAATTGATAAAAGAATTTAATAATGATTATATTTATGGTGGGGGTAAAGTCAAAGAATGGGGTGGTTTGTCATAAAAAGCAGCTAAAATCTTAGTACTTCAATCATTTTTTAAATCATTTAAATTATTGTCTCTAGGTCCTAGAGTCCACATTCACCGCAAAAAGCAATGACAGGACCAACCAGCAAAATTATAATAATTATAATAACAAATTAAAAGAAAAAGAAAAGTTAGGTTTCTTTTTCTTTTTTTTCTTTTTTTCCTTCCCTTGAGGCTGTTGCGACAATCACGTCTCTTCTCTCATCCCTCCTCGATTTCCCTCTTTTAAATTTGGAAACTGACAGAAATAAATCATTTGAATTTTGTTTATATATATTAGAAAAAGAAAAGAAAAGAAAAGAAAAAGATAAGAGAAATTGAATTGGAATAATGGAAATGTTAGGCTGTTTGCGTGGCAATGAATGCTCCTCTTCTATCCGAAAGACCAACTTTTTCCAAATTTATTTGGATATTTAGCAGTTTTTTTTTTCTTCTTCTCCTCTCATTTATTGTCATATTATGTGACACGTGTACGACTCTGAAGTGGGACACCGCATTGGTAATAATAGAGAGATGGTGGTGATTCAGAAATAATCATCTTTTTATGCTAAGAATAACGACGTTTTTGGCTTCAAATGGTCAAATTCTATAATCTTCTTCCTTTTCTATTTTTATCTTTAGGATCATCAAACTGAGGAATAAAAATTCACGTCAAATTAATGTAGAATTTAAACAATGACACTTTGTTATATTTAAAAATATTTTTAGTAATTTTATCATTTAAAATAATTAAGTTTATAATAATTTTTGTTTAAATAAAAATAGTGAAACTATAACAAAGAAGAAAAGAGAGAACAAGTGAGAAATAGTAAATATTATAGCAAATAGAGTTTTGAAATAGTATTTACTATATTTGATTGTAAATTATAAATAGTTGTAAATAATGCTATTATATTTGGTGCTCCGAACATAGAATAGGCTAATAATTACCTCTACTTTAAATTGGTGTCTCAAACATCCTGAAAGTTTTCATGTTTGGAAGTACGCTAAAAATCTTTATTTTTACTATCAAATTACTCAAAAATTCAAAGCTGACTTGAACAATAAAACATGTGTAGCATGACACTACATTAGTGTTCAAATTCTTTTATCTTGCACTGAGATTATTTTTTTTTCTTTTTAAAATACAAATTTATAATTAATCCAGTTTTCAACCCCATATAGGATTGAAGGATTTTCACACGATTTTCTGCATGCTGTATTTAAATGGAATGTACATCTTCATTATGAAAGATCTGAAGATGATTGATGATTCACATTTACAAAGTACAATAATAAATTTTGAAAGTGTTTCTCATTTATATTTGGTAAATTTTGGAATT